>CM069528.1:9342500-10735000 GCA_035773235.1 Eospalax fontanierii | reverse complement strand
CCTTGCTATTCCTAGTTAGCACTAACTGTGATCTTTGGCTGCTTATTTCTATGCAACTCATGTAATCCAATTCCTAAAACTGGATCCTCTCACATACTCTCCTAGATCACACCAAAAACTTCCACAGTGAAAGTACCATGCACCTCATTATACTCAATTGGGAGAGAAAAATAATTCTTTTTAAAAGGAATTTACTTATGAAAGCTGATGAGAAGTTGAGTGAATATTTGATGGTGTTGGGAAGCAGAGGGCACATTTGTTTCTTCTATTCCATCTATTGCGTTTTTAAAACACTGAAAGAAAGGAAGGCCTTAGGCTCTTAATTCCCTTTGCTTAGGGACCTAATTATTAATTAATCAAACTTTCATTATTCAAATATTTATCTATATTTGTAGCCTGTGCAAAGGAAAATGATTTTCTGTTTTTTGTTATCAAACTCAGGGCTCCGCACATGCAGAGTACTCACTTGTTGCCGAGCCACATTCAGTAACTACAAAAAGGTTTGGGTGGTGGGACAAAAGAAGGTTCCTGAGAATGGGTCAAAGCAAATGCTCTCACCTCACTGTTATTTCTAGGCCTTGCCTAGGCTATGATAATATTGTTAAATTCTCAAATTACATAAACATTTTATTAGAAATATTCAAATTGCACAAATAATACAGAATGAAAATAAATAGTCTCCCCACCATTCGGCTCTCTTCTCACTGTTTATTGTTAGTTAATACCAAAATTATATCACATCTTTCTGATTTAAAATAGCGTGTTTGGGGCTGGAGAGCAGCTCAGCAGCTAAGAACACTTGCTGTCCTTTCAGAGAACCAGCTTTTATTCCCAGTATTCATGTTTCATGCTCACAACTACCTGTCATTCCAGTGTCAGGACCTGACAGCCTCTTCTGGACTCCACAGGCACCTGTACTCACACATTCATATTCATACATACATACATACACATGCATGCACACACGCAATTTTAAATAATTTTTAAAATCTTTAAAATAGTACTTTTCAAATGTCAAATACCTTTGATTATGAAATAGTCATTATAAGTACACAACAGTTTTCAAAAAATTTGTAAAGGGTGCTTTTATTTGGACATACTGGCATCAAATGATGTCATCAATATTTTTTCAAGCCGACTAACTTGCTAATTTACTCCCAATGGCATCTTTTAGCCTCGAAAGACAGATGATCACAGAATATCCCAGCCTGCTAGCCTCTCATACCCATCAGAGCCCGCTGGACCATCTATGTAGTGATTTTTGAGACAAGATCGTTCTGAAAAACACAGGCTGGTTTCAAACTCATTATCCTATTTCCTCTGCCTCCAGAGTACTTGGATTACAGGTGTGGGATGCCACAAGTGGTTCACTGAATATCACTGTTCTCTCTCTCTCTCTCTCTCTCTCTGTGTGTGTGTGTGTGTGTGTGTGTGTGTGTGTGTGCTATGAACATAGGTATGCAGGTACACAAACCTCTGTGCATAAATTCAAAGACTAGAGTAGGAGGCTGATGCTTCTGTTGCTAGTCATCTTATTTTCTTGAAACAGGGTCTTTTACTCAACAAGAAATCCACACTTTTGGCTAGACCAGTTGGTCATTGAGACCTGTGGATCCACCCATCTCTGCCTCCCAACACTAGAGTTATCAGCAACAGGAAGCTTGATTTCATAGGAATCTGCTCCTGCATCCCGAGTGTTGAATGGAAGATGTAAGCACCATACCTGGCTTCCATCTTATTTGTGTGTGTGTACCAGAGATTCAAACTCAGGTCCTCATGCTAAGAGCAAGCACTCTTATCTGATGAGCCATCTTTCAAGCTTCATTTTATTGTTTTTTTGCTCCTGCTCATCAGTACAGTTAGTGTTGTGGAGCATCCGAATAGCTCAAAGACTATATGCTTCAGTATTGTCTTGAGTTATCCTTGTAGAAGGTTGAGTACTTGACATTCAGGCCCCTGTAGTGTTCCCAGTACATCTTCTTTCATAGAATGAGATTGTAAAGCAATGGTAACCTTGCTAAATATGATAACAGCTCAGTTCTGCTAAACGTGTCTATGGAGATCGCTGGTAATAAACATATAAAGCAGAATCTGGACCATATAAGTGCAAGTATTTACCCCCATTCCACCCATTGTTCTAATTTGAGAATTAGAAGAGACACTGGTTTATTCTGGTCCCAAATGTTCATTCTGGTCCCAATTCACTTAATAAATATTTATTGACTACTATATACCTGCTATGCTGCTCTAAGTTCTAGTGATGGTAGGGGAGTTTCTTGGTGCTCTCCAGCTTCCCTACACTATACCTGATAAGAGTATAGAATGTTTACATAAGAATAGATGTCAATAAAAAGGACAAAAAAGAGCACACCCACAAATCTAAATTGACTGGTTTTAAAGATGTAACCAGTCTCTGGGGCTCCTATGTCATGTCCCATTTGAAATTTCAACTTCAATATTAGATTTCCTACTCAGAATACTGGTTACATAAATCTCCACACCTCAAGACTCAGAGATAATGTTTCTTTTCACTAGAACTGAAAGCTGTCTTAGTCTGTAGGAAGCAAAGATTATACAAAGTCAACATGTGTTTCTAAATGTCCTACAGCCTGCCTCTTTTCTTTCCTCCTTGATCTAAGGAAGATCACAAAGGCTGTATGAGTTGACAATTTCTACTTCCTCTTTCAACTTATATTTATATACTAGCCTGTAAAAATTTTAATATATAATATATTTTGTTTCATAAAGATTTTGAATAATTGAGGGGCCCCATGATAATAAAGATGTGCTTAGCGGAAGTACAAAGGGCGTGGTTTAGGTATGACTTGACATGTTTTGACAAAAGTTTGATTGGGTCTTAGAACTTCCTCCCTCATGGACAGCTTGTGCTATGCTCACTATACCTATAGAAGCCCATGTAACCTTACATGCTTACAGCCTGCATGCTGAGCTGACATTTAAGATGATTGGTTGTCTGCCTCCTGCTTTGGAAATCCCCTTGTAGTTTTTGCCTTTATAAGATACTATGTAACTCCCAATAAACGAGTTCCTGCTTAACTAAACTCCCTGTTGCACCTGATTGTCTCTGGGAATGAGAGGCTGAGGAACCAGCAGACAGTGCACTCACCCCCCCACCCTTGTGGGAACCCCTTTGGGAGTTGACCTGCTGGACAGGAGCTGAGACCCCTGGGGCCCCACATCTGGCATCCAGTGTGGGAGCCCAAATAAGCTTGAGAGGCTAAAGAGGATCAGTGGGAGCCAAGTGGTCTTCAGAGTGAGTGAGACCCTCAGGTATGGGTAGCAACACATAA
Source organism: Eospalax fontanierii (assembly GCA_035773235.1). Lineage (NCBI taxonomy): Eukaryota > Metazoa > Chordata > Mammalia > Rodentia > Spalacidae > Eospalax > Eospalax fontanierii. The sequence continues at coordinate 10,731,689 of CM069528.1, read as the reverse complement.
GTCTGAGAACCTGGCGCTCAAGGCACTGAGATGCTTAAAAGCAGGGGCTTGGAGATCTCTGACTCCAACGCCCTAATCGCTGCAGAGGGAAGTGCAGCAGGGGATTGATCTGCTGCTAGGGTTCTATCCCACCATGTCTGCCCTTAAGGCCTGTTTTCGGCCTGAGGACATTAAGCCCTCAGCACCTGAGCCAGAGCCAGTCAGCTGAGGGTGATGAGCTCTTTGTGGAGTGGGAGCAATTTGATAAACAGAGAAGGGACAAACTGAAAGTAAAACCTTCATTGCCAAATGAGGCAGACTGTGCATCTGCGCTTCAAGGAACTGATTGTGGCCACCCAAGAGGAGGTCTGAATAAAGATGCCCCCCTCCGAGTGTGTCCAGCTCTCCCTCGGCCAATTCGGCTGTTTGGGGGCGAGGAAGAAGGGGACTACATCACTCTTCGGCCCCGGTCCCTGGCTTATGGGGATTTTGATCAGGGAGCGAAGCCCGAAACAGTCAGAGCTTTCCCTGTGACTCTTAATCTGGGTGGGAATCGCCCTGCAGCCTGGTATCCCTGGGAGGCTAAGGATCTTAAAGAGCTTAAAAAGGCAGTGGCTGAGGATGGGCCTAATTCTCCCTGGGGGGAGACACTGCTCCAGGACTTGGTGCACCAGCCTTGTACTTCCAAGGACTGGATGGACCTTACTAAGGGAGTTTTGCCTAGTCCCATATTCATTAAATGGTGTGCCCTATTTAAGGAAGAGTGACACATACAAGCAGAGAGGAATCAGGCAGCCAATCCCCGAGTCCCGATCTCATTCAGGATGCTCTCCGGGACAGCAGACCAGCACTCCACGGGCCCCAACAGGCTGCTATCCCTCCCCCATATGCAGATCAGATACAGGCCCTCAGATTGTGAGCATGGAGAAAGCTGGATGAGGGGCCATCTAAGGCACCTATAGCAGGGATAACCCAGAAGCCCTCAGAGTCTTTTCCTGAATTCATAAATAGGGTAGAAAAAAGTCTGAAGTGCAAGCTCCTACTGGGGCCGCTGAGGAAACAATTCACCAAGCTTTTGGTCAGGGAAGGTATGACGGGGACCACAAGCTGGCCTGTGCAGGGCTTAAAGACAGGTCTATGGGCCAATGGATAATCGCTTCTAAGGATGTGGGAACCAAGTCCCAGCAGACGAAGTCTATGATTGCTGCTCTGTAGGCTCAAACAGAAGCCAGGACTTCAGCATTGATGCAGGCTTCTGCTGGCCTGACTGGGGAGCAAAGAGGGCCCAGAGCTCCCCCTGGTGGCGGAGAAGGGACATGCTTTGGGTGTGGCTAGTTAGGGTATTTCGAAAGGGACTGCCCCGAGGCCGCCGGCAATGGGGGCGCTAAAAGGGGTCCGGGAAAGCCCCCTACAACCTCCTGGCCTGCGTGCCGCAAGGGATTCCATTGGAATAAGGACTGTAGATCTAAATTTGACATGGAGGGAAAGCCTTTAAACTAGTAACGGGGCGCCCTCCAGCCCTGTCAAATCAAGGAGGCCGGAGCAGGACATCCAGTTAGCTCCAAGCCTGGAGCCTAGGATGCAGCCAGCCCATAATCCCTCAGCCAATTGGACAGTTCCTATCATCCTGGGACTGAGACCCAAGATGGATTTTACCATACAAGGAAAAAAATTTAGATGTCTGATACAGGAACAGATAGAACTGTGCTCCGAAAGGAGGAGGTTCCTCATTCTTGGGCCCTGATTCCTGGGCCTCAGATTTTGGGAGTGGGAGGCAATACTAAGTCAGAGAACACCAAGGACTGGCTCTTTTGGGAAGATGCAGATGGGGCAAGAGGTGAAGTTCGCCCCCTAGTGGCCCCGGGATTGTCAGCTAATCTCTTAAGGCAAGATATTCTAGAAGCCCAGGCCTATATCACTACTGACCACAAAGGCCTTCTTTGAGGATGTCCTAGACATGGAAGAGTGCCTCGGTACGGGTCTTTCCCTGGGATACAATCCCTTTTATTACTGAGGCGAGCCCCTAAAAATGCCTCGGGTACACCCCCAATCCAAAGGGCCACTGCCCCCAAGTACCTTCTATCCGATGGACCCATGGACCACCAGTGTGGGTGGAGCAGTGGCCGCTCCCCAAAATAAAATTACAGGCTTTACAAGAAATAGTACAAGAACAGCTACAGTTGGGACACATTTGGCCTTCCACGAGTCCCTGGAACACCCCAGTCTTTGTTGTCAAAAAATCCTCTGAGAAATGGCAAATGTTACAAGACTTGTGTAAAATTAATGCTAGAATGACCTTAGTGAGGACTCCTCTAGGGGGGTTGCCCTGAATTCCTGCTATCCCCTCCGATTTATTTTTATTAGTGATTGACATTAAAGATTGCCTTTTTTCTATACCTCTACAACCACAAGATTGTGAGAAGTTTGCCTTCTCAGTGCCCTCCCTCAACTATCAAATGCCTGATAAAAGATATGAATGGACGGTCTTACCTCAAGGTATGGCCAGTAAGCCCTGCTTTTTGTCAAAATTATGTAAGAGCTCCGTTAGACCCAGCAATACAGATGTCCAAAGCTGTTGTTTATGTCTATATTGATGATATTATTTGGGGAACTCCCAACCCTCAATTATTGGCTACATTACATAACACTACTAGAAAATGTCTCCAACAGGGAGGATTACATGTCTCTGCAGACAAGATTTAATCCATACCACCTTTCAAGGTGTTGGGCACCCAACCTTTTATGGAGGGGGTGAGCCCTCTTAAACCCCAGTTAACAGTCTCTAACCCCTTGACCTTAACGGAGCTCCAAAAGTTATTGGGAGAGAAAAATTGGTTAAGGCCCTGGATACCAGTGTCTACTGAGGTTCTAGAACCCCTGTTTCAACTCCTGATAGGGAGACAGCCATCAGACCTAATTCATCTAACTCCTTCACATCTCCAGGTGGCGAGTACAATTCAGGGGGCACTGGACCAGGCTAAGTTGGCTCAATACGCCCCAGCTATGCCTTTAGAATTATGGATCCTCCCGGGTGAGACACTAATGACAGCAGCCCTCATACAGGGCTGGCAGCCCCTTCAATGGATCCATGCCTCCCTGGGGGGGGGGCACCCAGGGTGTATACAGCCATGGATCAGTTGGCAGACCTGCTAGAGAAGGGAAGAGATTTAGCCCTTAGGCATTATGGCCTTGACCCCACCTAATTGTTGTTCCTTATCAGCTTAAAGATTTTGAATGGCTAAACAGGAACAATGGTCGAATGGCATTGGCTTTGGAGAGATTTGGGGGGAACCTAGATTGCCACTATGGACCCCATAAATGGGTGACTTCATTTTGGGCACATCAGTGGAAGGCATCTCAACTATTTGCCAGAGAACCGCTACAGAGATCTCCCAATGTTTTCACTGATGGGGGAAAATATGGATGTGTTGTAGTGACATACTCAAAGGAAACAAATGGGCTGAAACAATTTGTCCACATCTATGAAGGCTCAGCCCAATTTAAAGAACTTATGGCCATTGTCTTGGCTCTAACCAAAGTAAATAAACCCATGAATCTCTTCTCTGACAGTTTATATGTGGTGAATCTCCTCCCAGGGCTCCCAAATTCTCATATTCACTCAAATGCAAATCCTATTACACAATTAATGATCCAGGCATGGACTCTCTTCTTGGAGAGAAAAGACCCCATTTTCTTACAACATCTCAGGGGATATCAAGGCCTACCTGGGCCCCTATCCCAAGGTAATGCCGAGGCTGATAAAATGGCTTCCACCCATATTGGAGGAAGCCCAAGGCCTACATGATCTTACTCATGTCACCTGGAGAGGGCTTCATAAAAAATTCCCTCAAATCCCTATCGAAGACTTAAAGAAAATCATACACACTTGTAAATCTTGCCAACCCTTCCTACAGGTTCTACCACTACAACAACTGGGGGTAAATCCCTGGGGCTTGAGACCCAACAACCTATGGCAAACAGATGTTACACATTACACACCTTTTGGTAAACTAAAATACATCTTTGTGTCAATTGACACATTCTCAACATGCCTGCTGGGTTACTGCCCACTCAGGAGAAAAAGCTAAACATGCTCAATCCCATTTTCTTCAATGTTTTGCCACCTTAGGCTTGCCACAAAAGGTAAAGACTGATAAGATGGTAAAGACCATGTTTTATCAGTAAAAGCCTCCAAGATTTTTTCTCCCTCTGGGGAATCCAACACACTGCAGGCATCCCTCACAACCCACAGGGACAGGCACAATAGAGCGCAATCACCAAAACATAAAAACGCAATTACGAAAACAAAAAGAGGGGATAAACCCTCACCAGCAACTATATATGGCTCTATTTACTATCAATGCTCTTAATTAAAAAAAAAAATCAGGTTGAGTCTCGATTTCAGAAACACTGGGGAGAGCAGGAACAGTGACCGGAGGTACAGGCTCATTGGAAAGATTCTGTTACAGTACAATGGAGGGGCCCTGACCCTCTGTTCACTATGGGTCGAGGCTTTGGCTGTGTATTTCCCATAGGGGATTCTGACCCTATCTGGTGCCTGCTAGAAACCTTAAACTCTGTTGCCAGGTGGAAGATGACCCTGACCAAACAGAGTCAACCAGCCCCAAAGACTAACAAGCAAAGAAAAAAGGAATGGTGGATATGTCACAGACTCAGCAGGCTTTTCACCAAGTCCTGAAGGAGGAGAAAGAGAAAAAAGAAAAAGACAAAGAGCCTTAACTATGTCCATGAGTGTCCTCACCCTTGAGACAGTATTGTTTTTCTGTTCCCACAGGATAACAAAGGAATGCGAGTGGCCTGGACAATATTGGCAGCAGTGACGGTGATCAGCATCATCTCCGTCCTCATTCTGCTGCCTGCATAACTAGATCTGCTGAAAGAGCTCCATCGACCTAATACATCGGTCTAAGATGGCCTGGAGTCCAGATGGTTGAGGGGGTCTCGATCTTTTTGATAATCTGCCTCATCCGGCTGTTGGGGGCCAGCTCCCCACATAGCCCAAAAATATTTCATGGATTGTTTCTAATGCCCTGTCAGGCAAAACTGCTAATGTTACCTTTGGATGCCACCCTCCCAAAACCTGGTTCCCCGATTGGTGTGTAGACCTTTGTGATTTCCACTTTGCTGGGACCCCTTCTCATTTTGCTCCTTGTGCTTAATATTGAACCATGTGTGGTTAACAGGCTTCTCCAATTTATGAAAGAGAGCTTAAATACTATCCAACTTTTTATGGCACAATCACAGTAACAACGGCTACAACAATCAAATGCCACCACCTATAAACAACTTTCTGCATACCAAGATGCTATTGCCCTGAGACATATGCACCCATAATTGCACCCTGGGCCCTACCCTCCACCTGGAGGTTGCTCCGACTCTCTGAAAAGGCAGACTACTCTATGGGTAAAGCCACCTCTTATGAAGTGCTCCCTTGGGGGTTGCCTTCATGAAAAGCCCCATGGGGGACATGAGGGGCCCCATGATAACAAAGATGGTGCCTAGAGGAAGTACAAAGGGCGTGGCTTGGGTATGACTTGACGTGTTTTGACAAAAGTTTGATTGGGTCTTAGAACTTCCTCCCTCATGGACAGCTTGTGCTATGCTCATTACACCTGTAGAAGCTCATGTAACCTTAAATGCTTACAGCCTGCATGCTGAACTGACATTTAAGATGATTGGTTGTCCGCTTCCTGCTTTGGAAATCCCCTTGTGGTTTTTGTTTTATAAGATACTATGTAACTTCCAATAAAGGAGTTCCTGCTTGACTAAACGTCCTGTCACATCTGATTGTCTCTGGGAATGGGAGGCTGAGGAACTGGCGGACAGTGCACTCATCTTTCCCCTGCCCTGCTGTGTGGGAACCCCTTTGGGAGCTGACCTGCTGGACAGGAGCTAAGACCCCCGGGGCCCCCACAAATAATAATAACTTATTTTGCTTTCTTTTTAAATTTAAAACATTTAATTGGCAATTTTAATTTTAATTCCTAGTGATGAATAAAAATTAAATATAGTCAAAACATATAATAAATGATTTTATATTCAAATACATTGTATACTAAGTATCACAGGTAAATTCGCTAATACAGCAATAAGTACAGAGAATGAGAACAGTTAAAAATCTGCTCTCATGAAATTTCACATAAACAATGCAGTATTACTAGCTACAGTCACTAAGGTGCACACTAAACCCCAGAACTTTTACTTTTTCTTTCTTGTCAATTTTAAGGTATCTAACTCCTTAAAATAGTATATAAATAAATTTGGGGTTCAGTCCCCATAAAGTATTTTTCTTAGAGCAGGGAAAGTAATAAACTTGCCAAGAGTAGTTACAACATCATGCACCATAAACTTTGTCTCTCAGAGTGTCTGTTGCTCCATTATAGTCTCGTCTTATAGAGATAAGAGATTTTAAAATTATTTTGTAGAAAACTGTGTTAATCTGCTGGGTGCCAAGAGAACAAACAGTTCTGAAAATGTGTTATGTAGACCTCTGGGTGACTTCAAGATATTTTCCAACTCTCTTCATAATACTAAGATGCTATTTTCTTTTATGATGTTGACATTTTAACTGGCCATCTAAACACTGGTGCCTTAGGAATAATCAGGACAGTTGAGCTAAATTACACTATATCTTAGACGTTGCAGTTCATATTTGACAATGTGGGGAGAGTGGATGAGGCACTTCAGTACCACTTTTAAAGATACAACAATCTTGAAAAAACATTTCTTGGGGTAATTCTTTGAGTTACAAGCTGAACTAAACATGTTTTGATGAAATGGCCTATCTTTATTTGAAAGGACAAGCCAACAGATAAACTATGGTAAATCAAACTGGAGTATTTTTTAAATAAAATAAGTGAGCCTGTTTCTTTAAGGAAAAGAATTGCCATCATTTTCAGCAAATGATAAAATTCAACCCTGGAAATGAACACTGGGAAACGTTTGAGCACTAATTATCAACTTTCCAGGATTTAAGCTTTTCTGATGTGAGTGATAGTGATAATAATGAATGTGATTTTTAAATACTAATAAAGTCAACATTTGGATAACTGCATAACTCAGGGGAACAATACTTTTTCTTTGACAGTTTCATAATGTACATAACAGATTTTAGAAATCTTCACCCACCATTGCCCCTTGCTCATCCTTGTCCCTCTGCTGCTGAAATCTTTCCTCTTCCTAACAAGTTCCCCTCCTGATTTCCTCTCTCTCTCTCTCTCTCTCTCTCTCTCTCTCTCTGTCTCTTTGCCAGAAGGTGTGTATTTGTCCCTGAGTTAATAGGGTCACTTTCATGGCTACACCACTGAAGAAAATGACCCCCTCTTCCTTGAACAACCATCAACTGCCAATAGTTTCTGCAGAAGAGGTGGAGACCCATGAACGCCTCTCCCATTCAATGAAATGTTGAAAGGACCAAGCTTTTACAGGTAACCATTGCTTCCATGAATGCAATGGCCATGTGATGCGTAAAAGACATGTGTGATGCTTTGAATGAGAATATCCAAGTATTTGGACATTCAGTCCCCAGTTGATGGCGCTGTTTTGAAAGACTTTATACTTCAGAAATAAGGAAAAGACAAGTAAACTAAATTTAAATAATGTATAAGTAGGACAGAGTAAATATTATTCTGGAATTGAATAAAATAGAGACTAGAAAATGATAGAATGAAATGGTTTTTCAAAATGATTGACTAAGAAAAGGGCAGATGGAGAGGTAACTAAAATCAGAGATAGAATAAAAGTGGGACATTACTACAGATTCTACAGAAATAAAAAGGATTTATAAGAGAATACTATCAACACTTGTAGAAAAGCAAAATGGACAGCTGGAGAGATGGCTCAGTGATTAAGAGCACTGGCAGCTCTTGTAGAGAACCCAAGTTTGATTTCCAGCACCTACATGGTGGTTAATAACCATGGAACTCCAGTTCTGGGGGATCTGATCCCCTCTTCTGACCTCCATGGGCATTTCATGACATGGGTTCACTTACGTGTGTGCAGGCAATATAGTCATACACATAAAATAAATAAAGAAATAAAAAAATTTAAAAAGCAAAATGGATCACTTAGATTAAAGATAAATTCCTTAAAACATAGGAATGAATGATCAAAACCGGCCCATGAAAAAGAAAAATATTAACAAAAATTTGTAACAAGAGGTTAATCAGTGATTGAAAACTACTCAACAAAAAGAACACAGCCAGATTGCTTCACTGGTGAATCTTACCAAACACTTAAGAATAACAACCATTCATCTCAACCTTGCATAACTAGAGAATAAAACACTTTCTAATCCATTCTATAAGGCAAGAATTCTTTTTGATATCAAAGCTAGACAAAGACCTCATAAGAAAACTACAAGTTGCCAATTCTCAAATATAGATACAAGTATACTTAATTTTTATTTTCTTTTTTTCTTTCTTTCTCTCTCTCTCTCTCTCTCTCTCTCTCTCTCTCTCTCTCTCTCTTTCTTTCTCTCTTTCTCTCATGTGTGTGGTATAATCACATATGTGTAGGCAGATATGAATGCCCATACATGCATCCAATACCAGAGAAGGACATCAGGTATCCTGCCCTATCACTCTCCAACTTACTTCTTTGAGACAGGATTGCTCACTGCACCTGGACTTAGGTTGGTTTCTAAGCACCTGCATACCACACCCAGATGTTTATGTGGATACTTGGGATTTGAACACAGTTCCTCACACTTGTAGAGCAAGCGTTCTTACCTGTTGAGTCATCTCCCCAGTCCCAATATACTTAAAATATTATCATACTTAAAATATTACCTAATGAATATAAGAAAGAATTATTATCAAAGATCAATTGAAATTTGCCCCAGGAATAAGAGGTTGCCTTAATATATGAAAAATTAATTAGTAATACAATAAAGGACAAAATCCATATGATCGTCTTAGTACAGGAAGAATTTTGTCAAAGGCCTTTTCTGCATCTATTGAGATGACCATGTGATTTTTATCTTTAAATCCATGTATATGATTTATTACATTTATTGACTTACATATATTGAAGCATCTCTGCATCTCTGGAATAAAGCCAACTTGATCGTGGTGGATGATCTTTTTGATATGTCTGTTTGATTTGGTCTTCTCATGTTGACCCACATTTCCTGTATATTCCATTCCTAGTTTTTTTTTTTTTTAAACTTTATGCAGTCTTTGCTTAAGGAGTCCAGTTCTTCAGCTTTATCATCCAGTCTTGATATTCTGTTTTCTGTGTCATTCACTCTGCTTTGTGAGGCTTTCTCCTGTTGTTTGCAATTGGCTTATTGAGTTTTTCAATTCCATGTTCATTTCTGTTTGGGTTTTCTTCAATATTTTTATCTCTTTTGTGAATTCACTTTTCAAGTCATGAATTGTTTTTGATATTTCATTAAGTAGCATATTTGTATATTCTTGAGCTTCCATCACAAGTTTATGCCTATCCTCTTTAAGTTCTTTGAGTTGCTTGTCTGTGTTTTCTTTAGGTTCCATGATCATTTATGGCTGTTCTTTTAAATTCCATGTCATTTCATTCCTCAAAGTGGCTTGCACTGTTTCTAGTGGATTTTGATGGGGAAATATTCTCTTGGTTTTTCATATTATTGGTATTTTTGTGCTGCCTTTTGGGCATATGGATGTTCTTTTCTGGTTATGTGTCTGGTAGGAACTTCTATTCTTCCTTTGTTAATTGAATTTTGATTCTGTTTATATTGTTTACGTGGTGTGGTGGCTTTTGTAGTATGAAAAATAAATTGGTCTGTGTTTCAGGTTCTTGCTGGGTAGTCAGCTGGTCTGGGTAGTTGGTGGGACTAGAGAGGGAGGAGGGAGGTTTGATGGAAGGAAGGGAGAGTAGAGATGAATGGGTCTTGGGAGGCTAAGAGATGCCAGATGGAAATGTGTTGCCTCTGAAACCCTCTGAGAAATGGACTTATAGTGTCTCAACATTAGTGCATATGTGTACCAGGGGGCTGTATGGCAAGGAACAGAGTACCAGACAGGAGAGATCTCCTTTTGATGGTTGGTGAGAGTGGTCCAAGAGACTCCCAAAATAACACAGGCTATTTCCAGAGCACTTGGTTATCTCCCAGAACTGGAAAATAAGACCCTGCTGCTGAAGACAGGATATACTTCAGATATATGACTTGGGGTAATGGAACATGAACTGACATGGAAGACTTCTACCTGAAGTTTAGCTCTCAGACATGCTACATGGATACTATGCAGCTGTGAAGGAGAAAAATCAATCAGTGATCCAACCCAACCTTAAAGCCTAATAAACACTGCAAATTGCTTCTATTGGTGCAGTAGTGGTACTGTTATCTGGAGGGTAATCAACAGTTATCTAATTGGACTTTGGGAATTAACTCATGGGTGGCACTGTAAACGTAACCAAATACACATGGCTAGAAGGGTCATAGATCCTTGAGAAAACACTATCTATGTCATATCTCTAGACAAATGAAATTTCTTGCCGTATTCTAAATATGGATCCTTATATTTATAGGAAAGTATACCATACACCACTCATCAAAGAAGCTTCTTTCTGAAACAGATGGAAGCTAATGAAGAATCCCTCAAGTGGTCAGACCCAGTGTTAGACCCCACTCTCAGCCCGGGGACTCGAACCCCAATGGGCCACCTGGGCGACTAACGTCGGGAGCCCCAGTCCCAAGAATCCAGACCGTCAGATGCAAAAAGCAAGAGGTTTATAAGAGGTTTATTTCACTTGCACAAGTGGGGGACTTGGGAAGCCAAGCCCCCCCTGACCTCGGCCGGGCCAGGCTTTTATAGTAGAAACTCACAGTATTATTATTCATTACTTGTTATATTTGGATTGGCTTTTGGCCTACAGACCAGGGTCACAGAGAAGACAATTTTACATAGTCCAACCTTTTTTCAGAAATGACACACACATTATTTTGTAGTTTACAAGATGTTGACTTAACTGAATGTTTAACCCACCATCCTATAGATGGGATATTAGGGGCTGTTCTTGTGGAATGTTTAACCCACAATTTTATAGACGAGGTATTAGAGGCTCTTCTTGTAAATACCACAGACGTTATTTCACATACCATGAGATGTTGACATAGCCCTTGACTGGGACTTTCTAGTTTGGGAGGAGGTAAGCTAACAAAGGGGAGCTAACAAAGGGGACCAGGCATTTTTGCATGAAAGCGGGGGTCCTACACCAGAAAACATATGTCTCTTAGATGCCCAGTCCTAGGTTACACATTTACAGTTGAATCTCTACACCTAAGGCTCATGGAGCATAGCAGAACAAGGGGCAGAGAGAAAACTAGTGCATCCCTTAACACTCACCAGTGAAGCTTCCTTATACAACACCATGGGATGCATACAGAAGGCCACAATTGGCCAAGTTTTAAAGAAAGACTAAGAGACTGAATAGGACTCCCATATAAAACTTCTCCTGCCCATGGCTCAGGGACCAATTGTGGAAGAGGGATGGAAAGAGTGTATGAGCCAGGGCTGACTCATAAATATAGGGAAGCAGAGACTTTCAGGCCACTGAAAGCTTCCACACATGAACTTATGGCAATGGTGGAATCAAGTAAAGGAACTTTGCCAACTCAATCAGACAAGGGCCCAGAGCAGAGCGAGAGAAATTGGTGGTGGACCAACCCTAGTCTGGGAACTATTTGGAATTTATTACAACTGGATGAGGGAAAGTAGGCCTTACTTATGATTTCTAGATAGGCTGGCTAGACTTCTGTGGATGAAGATGCACTGAGGGACATCTGGGTACATATGCTTGATTGGATAGAACGTAACCTGTGGTGGATCTACCTTGTAGCCCCCTCTCCCCATTAGCCTTGGATTCCTGTAAGCAACCTTCTTCCCTGCTAAGAGGTGGAAGCAATCTAAGTGTCCCTAACCTAATGAATGAATAGTGAAAATGTGGTACATTTACACAATGCAGTTCTACTCAGAGGTAAAACAAATAAATAAACAAACAAAAAACAAGAACAAAAAAAAATCGTGACATTTGCTGGTAAATGAATAGAACTAGAAACTGTTATGCTAAGTGAAGTATCACAGATTCAAAAAACCAAAGACATGTGCTCTCCCTCATTTGTAGATACTAGCACCATAACCTTATATGTGAGTATGTATCCTGATGTAACTGCAGGAACCAGGAAAAATGGAAAGGAACCAAGAAGTAAAGGGAAAGAATAGTAGGAGACAGGTATTACTGATGGACAAGCAGATAAAATGGGTGTATTTAAATGGGAGGGTTATATAAGAAACTATGGGGATAAAGGGAAAGAAGGATTTCAAGAGAGGTGGGGTCTTAGGAGAAAGGTCTTATCAAGGGAGAAATGGGGAAATATTAATTATGGAAGGCATAGAGATAGTGTTAAACAGGGAGAGAGAGAGAGAGAGAGAGAGAGAGAGAGAGAGAGAGAGAGAGAGAGAGAGAATAAAATAATGCCTAGCTACTGTAAAACACTAGAGGGAATCATATTGGTCTAATAACCTAATAACAAAATCCACATACAGTATCTCTACATGAGTCCATGTGCATAGCTGAAGGCTACATAACAAGAAACAGTATCAGAAAGGAGAAGCCTTTCTTTGAGTTTTTGGCCAGGGTGATCCAAGAGACTCCCAAAATTACAGAAGCTATTGCCACAGCCCTTGATTGCCTCCATAACCTGAAGGTAAGACCCTGTTTTGAGCAAAGGAGCTGGAACTGATATGAAAGTCACTTCCCTTGAAGGCTAGCTCTCTTAGTTCTGGAGAGCACTATGCAAGCAACCAAGGGAGAACAGCAATCCATGGCACAATATTAGCTTCAGGTCCAAAAAAATCCCACATCAATGACCAGCACAGTGCTTGACACTAGTGCAGTAGTGACACTTTTATCTTGAGGCTAATCATTGGCCACCTAATTGGTCTTAGATACCACTCAATGGTAGGAAACTCATGTGTAGTACTGTAATCACAGCCAAAATCACATAGCCGAAGAGGTCATAGATCGTAGAGAAATCCCCAAGGCTGTCACATCCCTAGGCTAATGTAACTTCTTACTAAGTACAAAATATGTATCCTTATATATACAGTCAGGTGTCCCAGTCACTACTCATCAAAGAAGTTTCTTTTACACCAGATGGAGACTACTACAGAGTACCAAACTGGTCATGCACAGACATTGTCCATGAATTGCCCATGCCCAAGCAGCACATTTACAATGCAGCCTTTATACCCAAGGCTCACCCAACATGTAACAAGGGGTAAAGAGGACACTAACGAATCTTTCAACTCTCATTAATTTAGTTCCCTCATGTAACAGAGGACCAGGAACACAAAAGGTCACAAATGGCCAAAGAATGGAAATTAGGAATCTACAGAGGGTTCCTGGACAGGACTCATATTAAGTTTCACTCACCCAAGGTTCAGAGGTGATTGTGGAAGTTGGGGCAGAAAGATTCTAAGAGCCAAGGAGGATGTGCTTAACCATATAGAAATAGACTCCTACAAGCTCCTGAGACCCTGCTTATATGAACCTACAGCAATGATTTCAGCATTCTCAAGACCCACGCAAACTCAAGCATACAAAACCCAGTATTAAACTGGAGAAATGGGCAACAGACTCCAACCATTGCTGAAGAAATATTGGCAACTGATTACTGTTGGGTGAGGATGAGCTAATCTTCTTAAAGTGAGGGACTCTGGATAGGTTGACTAGACCTCAGTGGATGAATCTGCACTGAGGAACATGTGGGGACACTAACTTGACACAACAGACCTTAACACAGATGAAAAGAATGTATAAATTCCAGTTGGGGGAGTTATGGGGGATGCCAGTGGGGAAGGGAGCATAAACATGGTTAAGACTGATTGAGATGTTCCGTATGAAATACAGTGATTCAATAAAAAATTAACAAAATAAGTATAGTGGAATACATAAGGTCTGGTGGGGGGGTTGTGGGAGCATGAATGGGGAAGGGGGTGCAAATATGAATAAAAACTGTTGCATGAAAAGTAGAAAAGCTTGATGAAAAAAATTTTTAAGTAAAAAATAAAAATAAAATATATTAAACAAGAGGTGTGGAAATGAGTAAAAAGCCTGATCTTACTTGAGGAACTATTGTCAATTGATGATGACTGGGATGGGGAGAGTTGGCTTTCTCTAAGGGAGTGATGCTAATGGGTTGACCAGGCTCCAGTGGATGGACTCACACTGAGGGACATTTGAGTACACAAACTTGATTTTTTAGGCTTGTTAGTTTATAATACAGTACATGAGAACTAACAGGGGTATATCAGAAGATGCAGATAGGGTCTAAATATAATTAAAATATATTGTATGAAACTTGTAACAACTCAATAAAAATTTATAAAAAAAGCATATTTTAATAGCCTTTGAAGACAATTATGGATATTAAAATACTATAATAAAATGAGTAAGGTGGTAGTTTTTATATATCAACTTTACAGACTGAAATATTAAATAAAATTTCATAATTACAGTAAGATATCTGTGTTTTATACTTTAAGTGGATATTTACTTATATATTTTAACAACATATACTGGCTATTTTAAAAATATATTGTTTTTCTAGATGCTAAGGTCCTATGTAGAGACACAACACATTTTGGTTACAGGACATAACAGAAATCAAGATATAAATGAGTTGGAAATTTCCTTCCCTGCAGGATAGCTTTCATAGTGCAGGAGACACTATGCAGGCTTCTGAGGGAGAAGAGTCATCGTTTTGTCTTATCTGGCCGTGAACCCTGCAGGCTATAATAAACCTGCCCGGCAAGATGTGCCCACTGGAGCAATGGTGGTAGAACTATTATGTGGGAATGTGTTGGTGAGCTTTAACAGTCAACTTGACATTACCTACAATTAGCACAATCATATTTCTAGGGAGAGATGGGTTAATTTATAATAGAAGAATGTAAAACTCCAACAGCATTTGTAAAATGTGAATATTTGAAGCCTATCTTGGACCAGTGAGATGGCTCAATGGGGTAAACTTCAATCTTCAGAACTCACAAGGTGGGAGAGAACAAACTCCTGCAAGTGTTCTTCTGACCTCTACACACACTCCATTGCACCCACCCACATACATACATACAAACAAAAAGGAATAAATAAATGTAAAATAAAATGCTGGTTAAAATAGTGTTTTGAAAACCATCAGAATGATGGGTATTATTCTATCAATGTAAAACAGGCCTTCAGTGTATAGGATTCTGAAATTTAGACTAGATAACCATTAAATGTATTTTATATTTATACAAGAATATTAAGCATATAATATGCAAGTTATATATTATATATTATAAGTTATATGGTATATATAACTTAAATTTTATGTAAGTATATTAAAAGCATATTAAATGTACTTAAAGTGACTTGGTAAGAGGCTTCACAAAGGGGGAAGGACTTCTTTCATATGCTCCAAGGATAAAAAACTTGAATCTTTTTCAAATATTTTGGTTTACTTGGTGGGGCAGGTTTACTAGTGGTAGAAGGACATACGGTTGTGTCAGAACTATATTTTGAGCCTCTAAATATGAGTTTTCATGGTAAAATTTCATTCCTAGTAACAGTCATGCTCTCATTCTTATCTATGTCATCATAGGAAGGTTTTATAAATTAAGGATCATATTTTCCACTGGGGTCTTTTCTAAGAGAAAAAAAGTTTTAAATGCTGGCTGATCTTTAGTTCTGTGACTTCACATAGCTTGAAAGACTTTGATCTGACTTCTATTCACTTACATTTTACTGCTTTGTACTCCAAAGATAACTCATAACTATAAAGAGCTATAAGAAAAGTTACGGCTGAAAGGGAATCACATGTTAACTACCCTCTTTCTATCATTTAGAAATCTCTAGTGACAAACCTGGAAATTTCTAACCAGCAAGTTTCATATTAAATGTCGATGTTCTTTTGTTATATTTAAAAGTTTTTGTTTTCCAAGGTAAGGATTTCCATTTCCAATGGAAAATGACATGGGCATTGTTTTAATAATGTACTATTGAGTGTAGTCAGATGATATGACTTTGTGTCTGAAACTTACAATTTATGTAACCTGGAGGAAGTTTGAACCTCTTTCTCATCTGTAAAATGAATACAATACCTACCTCAAACATGAGTATACTAACCCCAGTTTTAAAAAGTATTGGCATGTGCTTTGAAAAATGCAATGTATTAATAGAGGAAATGAAGGATCATGACCCTGAAATGGAAAACCTCCCTGGTCTTGAATGGCTATAATGCATTCACATGTGTGAATGTCAGCATCAAGAGTGAATGTCGTATTTGTAAGGAGAAGTAACATGTTTCAACTCACTGCATTGTGGGGCTGAGAAGACAAATGTAGACAATTTATCTCCATGTAGGGAAATGAATTTCCTCTCTTATATCCACAGTCCTGATTCTTACCAGCTATCTGATAGGTAACTAGCATTATATTAGTAGGATTTAGATAGAAATAATAGATTTGTCCATTACCAGAGAAAGAAATTGAAGACATAGCTCTTTTGGAAGGGTCAGATTAGCAAGTTTATTCCATAAACTATAACACTTAGGTACATTGATATGGTAGAAGTCAGGTCACTAATATTTAGAAAAAAAGTACTTAATAGTTTCTAAATGTAATAAAGTATCAGACTTTCAAATTTAGTTTATTGAAAATGATTGTATATAGCAAGTGATTTAGAAGGAAATTCAATGATATTATAAATTATCTGGTCCAATATTTGTAAATACACCACACACACACACACACACACACACACACACACACACACACACAGAGTCTCTTGTATCAACCAAGTGAGCAAAAATTTACTTGGTATTTTAAAAATTTCATCTTTAATCTCCACTGTAATTTTAAATAAAATAATAAAATTAATGAAAGGAGGGAGGGGCAGGAAAGAGAGAATATGAATATGAATGTCTTTGTAGCTAAGGAAAAGGTCTGCGTTCAAATAATTTTAAGTGATTTAGAGAATACAGTTCAGTGGAGGCAGATTAAAAACAATTTATTTGGAGAAAGGAAAATCAAGAGGGAGCTGAAGTTCCTTAGCTTATTAGTGTTACTGAATACACTGAATATACATAATACTTTTCTTAACATTCCATTGCTAGCATACTTGTATGGATGACAGAAGTACAGGCACTGAATAATTGTTATTGACATTATACTCAATTAATATTTGTAAAATACTTAGAGTCAGTGCCTAGCAAATAGTGATGTGCTATATTAATTATACTAGATAAAATATTTAAAATAATATATTTCAACCTCTCCTGTGTGTTTTCTCTTCAAGTGTGTGTGTGTGTGTGTGTGTGTGTGTGTGTGCATGTGTGTGTGTGGCTGTATGTGTATGATGCATTATATGTTTATGTGAAGCTACATACACCATGTGTGCATACAGAAACTAGAGACAGACCTGCTGTCACTTTCTGCCTTATTCCTTTGAGACAGGTTTTCTCACTGGACCTTGAGTTAGGCTGGTAGCCAGCTTTCCCTGTCATTCCTCCTGCCTCGCTCCCTTGTACCACAGTGCTGGGGTTACAGGTACATGGACACACCCAAATTTTTCACATGGATTCTGGGGATTTCAGCTCAGCTCCTCGTACTTGCTCAATGCACACTCTTGCCTGTTGAGTGATCTCCTTAGTTCCCTTTTCTTCAACTTAACTTAAAATTTAATTTTGTGAGCCATATAATGGAAGTTTTGAAAAGCAGCAGCCTTTTGTTTACTCTCCCATCTCCCAGGAAAGCACTTGATTGGCAGACATCTAGCTAACTGGTTTACTTAGAGATGATAAAGGTTTGTCAGGAGATATGTAGGTAGATGGAAAAGGTATCTACAATCTTTTGAGTCTACCTGAATGCTCATATCATAACATTCTTTTAAAATACTTATTTGTTTATTTTATGTGTATGAGTGTTTTGCCTGCATGTTTGTAAGTATATATGTGTGCAGGGTCTGCAGAGACCAGAAAAGGGTGTTAAGATCCCCTGGAATTAGAGTGCAGATGGGTGCTGGCCATAATGTGGCTGCTGGAAACCCAACCCTGGTCCTTTACAAGGGTAGCCATGGCTCTCATCTGCTGAGCCAGCTCTCAAGCCTCATGTCTATATCATTCTTGCCCCTCAAATACCTATTTTCTTGCGTTTTCATCTTCATAATGTTAGGAATAATATTTCTATTATTATTTTGAAAATTTTAAACACTCATATCATACTAACCCCTACCCCTCTCCAATTTCTCCTAGATCCACCTCACATCCTTCCAACTTTGTGTCTTCCTTTTTAAAATCTTTTTTTAAATGACCCACTGAGGCCAGTTTGTACTGCCCATATATTTATGGGTAGGGTACCATCCCCTGGAGCATAGTTAATGTACCAAGAGGTTTCCAGAAACGTACCAGTTTCTTAAAGAAAACTGACTCTCCCTTCCCCAATGGCCACCAGTCATCAGTAGCTTCTCAGCTAGGTGTAGGATATGTTTATTATACTTCTTGCAGAATGCTTCAAAGTGTGGCACCAATGACCAGAAAAGACACTAATTCACCAATGTTTTTAAAAGTAAACCCTTTCAGGATTACCTTCTGTTTTTTTATTTTTATTTTTAAAGATTAGGTCATTATTAATGAATTAATGCAATTGAGAAAGAATGTGGAGACAGTGTTCATCAGAGTATCTGACTGTTCTAGACTATATCTGTTAAGTTTTTATTTATATAGGTAGTTCTACACTTGATTTTGTTGTGTAACCATGTTACACTTTTATCCATCTTGTGTAGTGATAGTAACGTATTTTGTGCCTTGCAAAAGTTTCAGTTCAGTCACTGAGCTGATGCCCTAACAAGAGCTGTCTCCGTTCTCTCGAGGCCAACAGTAAACTGGGGTAAGCAAACAGTAAAAGGCTCAGGGAATAGAGATTCCATAGTAGACACGAGTTGAGAAGATGAAAGCACCAAACCCCTCATGTATATGGAGTTAAAAGATTTTCATAACAGGAAAATGGAAAGCAGCCAATATGGTCATAGGAAACCCAGGTGGAAGTCTCTTAGTGTGTTTTGGCTACTGTAACAAAACAGCACACACCAGGAGGTTTATAACCATTAGAAATGTATTTCTTACATTTCTGGAGCCTGGGAATTAGGAGATGAAGGAACTGCAGATTCACATTTTGGTGAGGGCTGGGGTCTTCCTGGTGTCAGTCAACTGACTAGGGTCCTTTTATACTACCCAAACAGGAATTGTGTGTAGAGAAGGAGTAATTCTTCATGTGCTAGTGCTTGTCAGTTTTAGTGTCCCTTCATGTGACGGTAGTGACTGCTGGCTGCAGGTCGGTGGGACCAGCAGCAGTGGAATCCTCTGCTATTACGGTTTTCATGGAGGCTTTGGCTGCTGGCATCCTTATCTCTATAGCTATAAGAGTTCTTTTGTCAGTCCAGAAGTTCAGGTTTCCAGAAGCAGCTACCAGTAGCAGCTGATATTGTAGCTTCTGAGCAGGCTTAGATACTGGGATTCCCTAACCTTAATGGCCAGTCAGCCTCCAGGACACTTACATCTGAAATCCTTGGTGCTAAAGGATTAACAACCTTCTGAAACTCTTCTTGTGACCAGGGTCTGCAGTTTCTCTTCCCTGATTCTAAATAGCCTTCTAGCCTCTCTCAGCCTCAGACCTCATTCCTTTCTACTTCTGTGGTTCCCCTTGCTACTGTCTGACTGTTCTCTTGAACCATTCAGTTGCCTCTTCTTCAATTGTCAGACAACCTGCCTTGCCACTTCCTTCAGAGAAACCTTTAATTGGGCTCAATGCTGCAACACCAGAGGAGCTGGGAATGATGGCAGATATCTTTAATACCAGAACTTGGGAGGGAGACACGGCCAGATCTGGGCAGCCTGGTCTACACAGTGAGTTCTAGTCAGCTAGAGTTACAATAGGGAGATCCTGTTTCAAAACACAGAACAAAGAAAGAAAATGAATAGGCAAGCCAGCAGGAGCATAGCTCAGCAGTAGAGTGCTTGCTTAACATTTGTAAGGTCCTGGGTTCAAATCAAGTCCTGACAAAAATTTTTAGAAATGAAATAGAAAATCCTTTCTCACTTTGATTTTCCATATCTCCATTATAAACATTTTGATTCAGCAAAATCCAAATGCTGAGTTCCTTTTTAAAAAAGTGGAGATAGCTGGGAAGGATAAAATCCATATGTTTCTGATTCATTTACACAAAACTCATTGAAATTCAGCTCAGTGTAGGGTGGTTGAATGTCATATAGGAAATGCACAGCATGATAATAATTTTAAGCCATTTTTGATGCTCCAGAAAGTCTCCAAGAATAAACAACACAAAACCCCAAAGTCCTAATGGAGCAGTCTGAAAGGGGAAGCCAAGAATATCTGAATGAGAGTCTCCATTTCCAAGTTCAACAGTCTGATGTGGAGATTTTAAGGATATTTTATGATATCAGGAGGCAAAGAAACAGCAGTCAGGGCATGACAATGAGAGAGGCGTAGATTCCTCACCAGCAAGTAGGATGGAAAGACCCCACCAGATTCCCATGGAGGAGGTAGTGGGGCTGTGTGTGAATATAAGTGCAGATGGACTGAAGAAAGAAAAAAGAACTTCTGAAAAGGGGAGAATAGGAGATTAAGTTGAAGAAAATTTCATATTTAAAGAACAAGTTTCATGACTACAGTGTTAATGGGGTCTGGTTAGTCTCTGTTTCAGTGCCTCCTTGCATTTTTGTGCATTGATTCAACAGGGTACTCTCCAGAACCACAGGAGAGAAACTGACAGAGAATGCCTTTGCTATTCAGCTTCCATGGTGGTTGGGGGAGAATGGCTACAAACAAGTGAAGAGGAAGAATGGGGTACAGGGAGAGTCTGGTCTGAATCACTGTGAAGGTGATACACTGGTACTGAGTAGTATTGGCTTGAGGTGTGAGACACATGCATGCGACCCCATGAAGGAAGTGATTAGATATCTGTAGTCTGGCATCATCAACAATCTCCTGAGAGGAGATGAAAACTGTGAATAATAATAGCTAATATATATTGAATGTTTCAGTGTGCCAGGGACTATTTTGAGGGCTTGATGAAGACCATCATCGCATTTATCCTTACAATGCCCTATGAACTGGGAATAATTATTATCCTGAGTTTACAAATCAGAAAGCAAGAGGTTAAAAAATTCTTCTCTCTGAAACTGAATGGGCTTGATGCAAAGATTACATACCAGTAACATGAGAGCTCAGGCCCCAGTGAACAACAAATGCCCAGTCTCCATACTTGGAGGGTAAACTCAACTTTGAGTGTTTTACTTCTAACAGTTAAACATCATTAAGAATAAACACACATTGTTGGGGGCCGGCGGCTCCAACATGCGCACCTAAGATGGCGGCTGGCCTGTAGCCAGGAGGTGGTACGGCAAGTAGAGGAAGTACAGAACGATTGGCCTAGAGAAGGTCCGGGCACATGATCAGCACGTGAACAGCACCTGATCCCTAGGACAGGATAATGGGAGAGAGCCTCATGTACTGTTGTATAATACCTGACCTTTAATGTGGTTGGTTAAAGGATGCTTGGCTTATGTAATGTGTATGTATATAAGGCGGAAAAATAAAGAGGAAGCTGCTGCAGCCTGAAGCAACATCCTTGTCGTGTGTCATTATTTGTCCTGCTGGTCGGGACAAGTGGTGGCCTGTACGGGGACCCTGACTCTCTTCCCCATTTTGCTTCAACTTTGAGTAAGTACTGTAGACAGGTAATGGTAGACTCCTTTAGAGGGGGTACAAGAAGAAACTCTCTGAGAGTAGTGGCCAGGAAAATATTGAAAATGGGATCCGAAATATCGCGTTCACAAATGGAAAGCACTTCTGAAGGAGAATGGAGCGCCGCTAAAGGTAAGAACCGCTCTGTATTTCTTTGAACTATTAATTGTGTCATTTGTCCAATAATTTGTGTAGTCCCTAAAAAGCTAAAATTTAAAAACATTTTTATTTACTAACATAAAATATTAAAACTAGGAAAAGACAATGGCATAAATATGTGTATATTTGTGGGTTTTTTTCTTTTTAGAAACTGGGCTTAGTTTGGACTTTTCGTATTTTTGGATTGCAGACATTTCCCTGTCATCTCTTAGTTTTATGGTGTGAATAGTCATTTGGAAAGTACTAAATATATTCTTGTGTTGGATTAAAAAAATAAATAAAAAAGGAAAGATACTGGAGGACTTGAGAACACTATACAACCTTACAAATTTATGTTGATAAAGCTTTACATCTGGTTAAACAGCAGTTTCCAATGCTAAAAGTGTATCATTATACGGATGATATATTGATAACCTCTGAGGAGGCTAAACTTTTAAATCGAGCCTACGCTGCCCTGATACAAGGATTGGAAAGGGCTGAATTATTTATAGCTGCTGAAAAGGTACAGAAAACAGGACTTAAAACGTTTCTTGGTTCCATCCTATCTCCTACCATGGTTAAACCTGCAAAGTTAATACTGTGCTTGGATAAATTGAAGATATTGCATGATTTTCAAAAATTTTTAGGGCATGTTAATTGGTTACGGCCTTATCTTTCTATTTCCACTTCACAGTTGGCTTCTTTATTTGATATTCTTTAAGGTCCCTCTGATCCTTCTT
Organism: Eospalax fontanierii; assembly: GCA_035773235.1. Classification (NCBI taxonomy): domain Eukaryota; kingdom Metazoa; phylum Chordata; class Mammalia; order Rodentia; family Spalacidae; genus Eospalax; species Eospalax fontanierii. The sequence continues at coordinate 10,709,029 of CM069528.1, read as the reverse complement.
CACTCCTCTGGCATGAAAAGCTATCTGAGAAATTGAGGTAGCAATGGAAAAGGCACACCTAGATTGGATAGATCTTACTAAGGATTTGAACCTTTTAATTATAGCAACAGAAAGTTTACCTACTGCAGTTTTCTGGCAAGAGGGTCCTTTGTTTTGGCTGCATCTTAATTATTCACCTGGGAAGGTTTTTAAATTCCTTTCCTTCCTTGGTTGCTCAGCTTGCCTTGAAAGGCCTTAAAGCGCCTATTACAGTATTTCAAACTCATCCCTCTACCATAGTGGTTCCTTATACTGCAGAACAATGTGAAATTTTAGCAAAGTTTGATGTAGATCGGGCTATTTTGTACACTAGCACACAGGCCAGGACTGACAGTCATTACCCATCGTCACCACTACTACATTTTTGGAAGCTGCATCCTATTATTTTTCCTTCTGTTACTAGAAGCACACCTGTTTATAATGCTTCCTTGGTTTTTACCGATGGGTCTAGATCAGGCACAGGAGCATTACTGATTGAAAATCAATTGCATACCTTTATTTTTCCCACTTGTTCTGCCCAACAAGTGGAATTATTGACAGTACTGGAAGCATTCAAATTAGAACCAGGACCTATGAATATTTATTCAGATTCCAAATATGTAGTTGATGCCATGAGTGTGCTGGAAGCAGTTGGCCATATTTCCCCTAAGTCTGCCATTCAACATATTTTGCTATCACTGTAACATGTTATTTGGCCTCAAAAAGAGCCTTTTTTTATTGGACATATTAGATCACATACAGGATTGCCTGGCCCCTTAACTACTGGCAATGATATCGTGGATAAGGCCACTAGAAATTTTTACATATTTCCTTCTCAATTTACTGATGCGCAGGCCTTTCGTTCCCTCTTCCATGTTAACGCTAATACCTTGAAATTAAAATACTCTATTTCTAAAGAAGAAGCTAGAACTATTGTTAAGAATTGTCCACGTTGTGTTATACATTTGCCCTCTCCATCCTTGGGAATAAATCCAAAGGGCTTACTGCCCAACCACATTTGGCAAATGGATGTGACTCACTATGCAGCCTTTGGAAAAGTGCAATACATCTATGTTACAGTGGATACTTTTTCAGGATTTCTTATGGCATCTGCATTAGCTGGTGAAAAAGCTAAAGATGTCATTTCTCATTGCTTAAAAAGTTTTTCTATTTTAGGAATCCCAAAACAAATTAAAACTGATAATGGTCCAGCCTATGCTTCACAACAGTTTGCATATATTATATATTCAGCATATAAAAGGTATCCCTTATAATCCTACAGGGCAAGGAATAATTGAACGTGCACATTTAACCTTAAAAATTATGTTGCAAAAACAAAAAGGGGGAATAGGGGACTCCTTTAAGTCCCCTAAAGAGAAACTTGTTTCCCTCTTTATTCTAAATTTTTAAAATTTGGATGTGGACGGACACTCCGCGGCTGAATGCCATGCAGAGCCGAGAAAAAATAAACATCCTATGGCTTTATGGGAGGACGTCCTTACTGGTCAGTGGAAAGGCCTGGATCCAGTATTAATATGGACCTAAGGCTCGGTTTGTGTTTTTCCGCAGAGGGCGCAAACTCCGATTTGGATTCCAGAATGATTGGTGAAACCAGCGACACCATTGGAAACACAAAATGATGCTATGGATGCTCCTGAGCCTGGGAATGATGCTGACGCCTGGAAGTTGTGAATCAAGACAATTATGAAAATGCTTCAAAGTTTGAATTGGCCGTCTTGATGCGCATCCTAACCTTCTTGCTCGTTCCTGTGGTTATTGAGGATACTGATCTTTCTGTGCTCTTATGACCAAAAAGAGACTTTGGGATAATGGCTGCCATAGTTGCTGCTGTCACTGTTTCTGCAGCTGCCGCGTCCGGAGCAGCTGCAGCACCCACCACAACGATCCCTGCAGCACAGACTGTAAATGCCCTGCTGAAAGAACTGCTTCGGCATTGGAGACACAAATCCACATGAACCAACATCTGAGAGCTGCAGTGGTAGTATTTAATTAATGATGGATTTATTGCAAGAAGAACTGGATATTATCCGTACAGTGATATCTGTAGGTTGTATACATCATATGTCAGCATTATGTGTTACTCTGGTTCAATATGAAAATCTTAGTTATGCTGCAAATCTCTCTAGACAATTGTCTAATTACTTAAATGGCACCTGGGATATACAATTTGAAAATTTAACATGCTCTCTCCGGCTGCAGGTGGTATCCATCAACTCCACTTGAGTGGATGTTGCTACTGTTACACAATTTGTTTCCTTTTTATCTCAAGTCATGCTACGGGGGAAGCAATGGTTTGGTACCCTAGCCTTTGGAGGGCTTCTTTTAATGCTTATCACACTCTGTATTTGGTGGATATGCCATATGAGAAAATCTTGTAAACGTGAATTGGCTATAATTAAGCAGGCTATGATGGCCATGCAGCTTGGTGATTCCCCCCAAGTATGGCTTAGTATGCTGGACTGGTAGCCAGAGACTGGTAAGATCTGTGTGAGATGTATACCAACCTAAGACAGGGTTCTCAGGCGAAAGGTACTGAGATACCTCATGACGGGTAAGGACATGTCTCGACATGGACAGCCTAAGACAGGCACGAGTCCCTGCCATATTTCTGTTTATATTAAAACAGGGGGAGATGTTTGGGGCCGGCCAGCTCCAACACACGCACCTAAGATGGCGGCTGGCCTGTAGCCAGGAGGTGGTACAGTAGAGGAAGTACAGAACGATTGGCCCAGAGAAGTTCCGGGTGCATGATCAGCACATGAACAGCACGTGATCCCTAGGACAGGATAATGGGAGAGAGCCTCATGTACTGTTGTATAATACCTGACCTTTAATGTGATTGGTTGAAGGATGCTTGGCTTATGTAATGTGTATGTATATAAGGCGGAAAAATAAAGAGGAAGCTGCTGCAGCCTGAAGCAACATCCTTGTCGAGTGTTGTTATATGTCCTCTGGTTGGGACAACACATTTTTAAAGAAACTTCCAAAATGAAATAGAAAGAAAACAAAGGGAAAAATTTTTTTAAAACAAAATGAACAACAAAAAAGAACCCTAAACCCAATGCTAACACAGTGATAAGCATGAAGAAAGACTTTGTCTTCGTTTGAGGTTCGCTGTGTGGTAACAAAGTGAAAGTTTAGTATGTGCCTAATGAGGCTTTACCCCCAGTGCAGGGGTTGGCAGTACTGTTCTACGTTTGTTCACTATGTCTTCGTTATTCCTGTGAACACTTTATCTCTCCGTACTGATTTGTCTGTACTATGAATTTTTTCTAGGCTATGTAAAACATTCTAGATTAGCACGATATTTATTGTTTTATCTTATTCACAATCCTCACTATTTCTAACAAAGCTTTTGTCTGACAGTTTGATATTCATTTTGTTTTTATTTTATTTGGTCTTTGTATTATACCTTTACCTATCCTTGTACATTTAAATTATTTCTACCATCTTTTGTTAAAGGAATATAGTTGAATTTGTATTTTATCCAGAATAGCCTTTATCCTTTAGCTGTTGCATTCAGGTAATATATTAGAGATATATTTGCATTTAATTCTAACATTTTATTCTGTGCTTTAAAAAAAATTTAGTTGATTTTATGTGTATGAGTGTGTTGCCTGCATGTAAGTAAGTGCACTTGTGTCATATAGAGCCCTCAAAGGTCAGAAGAGGGTGTTGGATTCTCCTGGAACTAGAATTACAGATGGCTGTTAGCTGCTATGTGGGTGCTGAGAATGGAACCTGGGTCCTCTGCAAGAGCAGCCAGTGTTTAACTGCTGAGCCATCTCTCCAGCCCCATATTGTATGCTTTTAATGCTACTTCTTTTACATATTCTTTTTTTGTGATAGGGTTTCCCTAATCTCGGGTGGTCTGGAATTCACTATTGGACCAGGCTACCCACAGTCTTTCAGAGATCTGACTGCTCCTGAGTACCGGGATTAAAGGCATTCACCACCATGCCTGGTTTACAGATTCTTTTTCCCCTTATATCCCTTTATTTTAATTGTTTAATTTTTTGTTTCTTTTATTACATTTAAATTCATAATCTCTGATAATATCCTTTAATTAAGGTTCTTTTCTCCCTTTCCAATCTTAACATCATTACAGCAGACAGCAGACCACAGTACAATTAACTAAGCTATCACCTTCCACTACTTGTATTCAGATTGCATGTTGTCTATGAACATTTTAAATCTGACCCACTATTACAGAAATCCAGTGTATTAGTTACTTTTCTATTGCTATGATAAAACATCATGGCCAAGGGAACTTATAAAAGGAGGAGTTTATTTAGCTTATGGTTCCAGGGAAATCAGAGTTCATTATGGCAGGGAGGTGAGGTGGCAGGAGGTGCCAGAGCAGGAGCAGAAGGCAGAGGCTCACAACTTCAAACAGGTGCAGGAAGGAAAGGATGACTGGAGATCCAGCAAGACTCAAGAACTCTCTAAGCCCATTCTCAGCGACCTGTTTCCTCCACTTTGGCCACACCTTTCAAGACCCCTTCAAACAGCACCATCGACTGGGGTCCTATGGAGAACATTCTCATTCAAATCACCACATCCAGACTCAAACATATACTTATTGTACTATCTAAGTACTGTATTCACTTTATTGGTTGTTGTTAACTTAGATTTGGAAAGTTAAATTGTCTTGCTTTATTTTCTTTTGATTCAAATCCAGAGTTGAATTCTAATGTTGAAACCAAATTGTTTGTTTGTGTGTGTGTGCGTGTGTGTGTGTGCGTGTATGTCTGTGTGTATGTATATGTGTGCTGGTGTGTATGTGTGTGTGTGTGTGTATGTGTTTCTTAGTCTGCTGAAACCAGTTACCTTGCATAGCCTTTCCCTGCTCTTCTCAGTTCTCAAGAGTAAGTAGCATCTGAATTCTGTATATCCCAATGTCCTCTACCAGCTGATTTCTTACTAGGTTTCAACAATGTGTCACAAGATTATAGACAGAAGGAAAAGTGAAGTCCTTTCTTTCTCTATTTTCTCTTTGAATCTGGGACAGTCTTCCTGAATAGTTGTGTTTGCTCTGTTACTCTATTCCACTGAAGAGATGTACTGTGTTTCCAGCTGTCCCCCAGTGACATCTGCCTCTGAATTCTGGTAAACTCACCTTGATCCTGCTGGTTAACCAATGATAACAGCCTCGTGTTTGAGTTTTCTTTATGACTTCCTCATGATTTACCAAGCTTTTCCTCAACGTTATAACCAGCCATCCAAGCTAAATGTCTTCTTTTGTAAATGCTTAGTGTGGCTTCAATTTTCCTGGCTATAACATAACTGGGCCTTCTCCATGAGTAGTGTGTGTATGAGCTTGTGTGTGTGTGTGTGTGTGTGTGTGTGTGTGTGCGTGTGTATGCGTGTATGTGTGTGTATGTATACGTTAAGGAGTGAACTAAAGTGACTTATTTCCATTTTAGTGACTGTAGCTTCCTATAAACTGTTTGGAAATGGTTAACTATTAAACTAGAGCCAACTAGATACTCAAAGGGAAAAAGGTCATTGGAGTCACTGAGTAACTTATATACCCAGTGAGGTGTGACATTGAATTATATGAACACTTTGCTGACTGAGTGATAGAATGGCTCTGGAACAATAAGCAACATAAAATTATTTTTTAAAAAAATGTTCCTTCCTGCTTGGGGAACTTACTCATTTTCTGAAAGAAAATAGAATTGTCTACCCATTATAATATCTTCCCATTGCTAAATAACCTCAGAGAAGTCCTTTTTGTATGCACTCGCTCTTTCGTGATAGCTGTCATCTAAATGGGAAAGAGACCCCCAAAAGAACTAAATTGGAATTGCTGATAAAATATCATCTCAGAGCTAAAATAAGATGGGTATAAGGGGATGTTCTGAGCCTAAATTATTCTGGGAGAATTTCTGAACCTTAGTTTTATATAACATTGCTTCCAGTTAGGAATATTGAAATCCTTACTTGAAGAAAATGCAGCAGGGGGAATAACTTTAGAGCATTCCATTTTTTCCCTGTAGAGATGGTTGTGCTACTTGGTACTTCCCTTCCCAGCTGAGGCTGTGCTCTTGTTTTATTTGTCTCAGCGCCTGTTTCAGATTTTCAGTTCCTTGTTTTGAATGTTGATTCCTTTAATTACTTTGTTATACATGTGCCAAGAAGAATATTTTTCAGTCTAACTCTGTGTTCCTGAAAAACATGAAGCAATTTCTCTAAATAATATCCCAGTTGACGTATTATTGGCTGGCTCCACTTTCCTTCAATCTAGGCCAATGCAGAAAAGCTTTTCCATCCAATGTAGACTGATCTTCATACCAGATTTGATCACATATGCATGTTCTACTATGCTTCAGGTAGTTTAAAGTCAAATGTTGATAATTCTGTTCTGTGGAATTGCCAAGAAAGTTAAAGGTATTCAAAAGACATAACCTAAGAATGCTCAAAATATTTCGAGGTCAACAAACATTTACTGAATGTCTACCATGTACAAGGCGCTGTGCAAGAGTTTAACAACTAAACTCACAGTCACGTGGGAATTAAAGTAAAACAAGTTCTTTAAAGCACTTAACATTGTTTTTGGAATGTGGTAATGCTCAGTAAAATTGCTTATTGTTAATATTCTGGCATCCTTTATTCAAATTCCATTTTCTTTTCTACTTTAAGAAATTGATCTTTTGCCTATGATTCTGACCTTACCTATGTTTACTTCCCATTTTATCTACTTTAATCTAGCTACTAACCTATCTATTTAACCTGACAGCCACTACTGTGACCTATCTATTGATACCAATGTTTTGTACCTTAATCTTGGTCATATTCTGATTGTCTGTGTACACATCCCATATGTCAAAATCTTAATTCCCAAGGTGATAATACTAGGGAGAGGGGCTTTTGGTAGGTAATTAGGCCATGAGGACTGAGCTCCGGTGATTGACATTAGTGACCTTATGAGGTAGACTCCACAGAGCTAGCTCCCCCTTTTGCCATACAAAGTTACAGTAAGAAGATAGTTGTCTATGGGGACATGTGCCCTCACCAGACACTTGGTTGGTCAGTGCTTTGATCTTGGACTTGATAGCCTCCAGCAATGAAAAGTAAATTTCTGATATTTGTATCCTACCCAGATTATAGCATTTTATTACAGCAGCATAGACTAAGGGAATTCCAATTACTGATTTTTACCTCTCCCCTTTTTGAGACAGGGTGTTCCTGTAACCTCAGTTGGCCTGGAAGTTGCTATGTAGACTAGGCTGGACTGGATTTCACAGAGATCCACCTGCTTCTGCTTCCTGAGTGCTGGAAATAAGGCATTTACCACCACATCTTTAGTAAAATTTGTTATTAAAAAGCTGAAAGGGAGCCAACAAGATGACTCAGTAAGAAGAGATGTTTGTGGCAAGAGAGAACAGACTTCTGAGAGTTGTCTTTTGACCTTCGGAAGTATGCCATGGCATGTGCAGACCTGCATGTGCACACGTGCAAACACACATGTAATACAAATAAATAAATTGAAAGACCATATGCAAAATCAAATGGCAAGGGAGACTCTTTGGGAATGAGGGTCCTGGGTAGGGTCCACTGTGAAAAAGTGGTCAGCCTTTCCGAAGCATAGTTCCACTTTCCATTACTGGAGGCTATAGGCTGCTTCCCAGCTTGCAAATTCCTTTTCTTTCTGATGACTGAGGTGCCACTGAGCCCTTTGGGCATCCCCTTTTTCCTTTCACTGCTCCCCTTGATTACCATACAGTGTGAAGTTGTAACCAAGTAAAACTCTGGGTAGCATTCTCAGCACACAAAAAATGTTTCTATCCCAGAAGACATATGGATTCAAGAAAAAGATGAGCTTAATTTACATTTCTGTTGACAAAACCAATTTTAAGTGTCCATGACAAACCCTGGTGCTTTCATTGTGGCAAAAGGGTGGGCATTTTCCATCCAGGTACTCCCTAACTCTGTAAGTTTCAGTCCCAGCTTGAACAGAGAAGCCTGCTGAGGCAACTCCATTCTTTTCTCTCTCCTCCCTCCCTCCCTCCCTCCCTCCCTCCCTCCCTCCCTCCCTCCCTCCCTCCCTCCCTCCCTCCTTTCCTTCCTTCCTTCCTTCCTTCCTTCCTTCCTTCCTTCCTTCCTTCCTTCCTTCCTTCCTTCTTTCCTTCTTTCCTTCCTTCTGTTTTTCTAGAAGTTGTTAGATGATTTGAAGGAGGGATGCCAACAAATTTCGTTATTGAGACACTTGGTGGCCGCCCCACATAGGCCACCCCTTCCTTTATTTTGGGTCATCCATCCTCAGTACCTTAGGTCCCAAAGCAACTGGGGGAGAGGCCACCATGAAGGTACCTTACAGATGAAACAAGATAATTCTTTTGCAAAGGAGAACTTCCAGCTCAGAAAACCTTTCAGTGGTACAGCAGCAGGACGTTGGCCAGCTTTAGTGCAGTAGACCTGTTCCCTGCAGCCTCTTTACATAAGTTGTTCTGTATAACTTGGGAGAACATGGCTTTAGAGCCAGTCTGTCAAGTTCAAACTTACCATTCACCATCCCTGTGACCCTGGCTAAAGTATCTGACCACTCAGGCTTCTTTTCTTCTTCTGGCATAATAAAAGTATTGCTGAGTTAGGAAAATGAAATGAGTATGCATGCAGAACAGTGTAATAGTAATAATAACATGTGTCATTTTATTATTTTTTTAGGCAGAGTCTCACTATGTATCCCTAGCTTCCTAGAACTCATTACATAGACCAGGCTGTGCTGGAACTCACAGCCATTGACTTGCCTGTGCCTCCAAATGTTGGGATTAAAGACCTGTACCACCATGCCCAGAAAATGTCTTCTTTTCATGTGTTACTTAAACATATTAACTCTCATCTTTCAGATTTCAGGGTTGCTTCTTCAGGAAAACCTCCTCTTGTGGTTTAAATTGGTTACCACAAATGTTCTGTCAGAGAAGTCCACATTCTTCAATCATATTCTTACTGTTGGTATGGTGGTTTGAATGAGAATGTTCCCCATACACTCCAAGTATTTGTACATTTGTCCCCAGTTGGTGGTGCTGTTTGGGGAGGTTTTAGGAAGTACAGCTTAGCTGGAGAAGGCATATCACTGAGGGGTGTACTTCAAGAGTTCTTAAGCCTAGCCAGACATCAAGTTTGTCTCTGTCTCTGTCTCTGTCTCTGTCTCTCTGTCTCTCTCTTTCTCTCTGCTTCCTGTCCCTGCTTGAAGATGTGATCCTTTGGCTTTCTGCTCCAGCCACCTCTGCCACTATGCCTCCCCTGCCATTGTGGATTCTAAGCCTCTGAACCATAAGTTCAAATGAACTTTTCCTTCTATAAGTTGCCTTGATCACTGTGCTTTATCACTGCAACAGAAAAGTAACTAATACAGAAGCTAGTACCAGAGAGTGGGATATTGTTATGAAGAACCTGACCATGTGGGGTTTTGGAGGAACATGGAAGACTTTGCAATTTGGACTAGAAAAGCAGTGGAATGCTTTAAACAGAGATTAATGGACTGTTCTAGTAGGTGACTGGAAGAAAGTAGTGTGGAGAACAAAACAGTTCCAAAGGGAAATAAGGACTTAAGTATCAACAGGGATGTTCTGGCTGAGCATCTGGCTGCCATCTGCCCACAGCCTAAAAGCTTCACTGAGGTTAAGTTGAAAAACAATGGACTATTTTCTTTGGTGGAGGAAATTTCAAGATAGCCTAATGTTGAATCAGTGGTATGATTATTAATGGTGAATATTATGGAGATCTGTAATAAAAAAAATCAAGTAGGGAAGAAAGAATGTAGAATGTACAGTCTGGGTTGAAAAAGAACACTAGGAAGATATTGGAGCCAAGGCATGGGCTGACGGAGAGACGGCCTTTGGTAAGGAGTGAGAGCCACTAAAGAGAGGACTAGAGGTCTGCACTTAAAAGATGGAAAGTCTCCCCACTATGCCTCCACCCTCACCTTCGAAATGAGAATGTATATTTGGTTCTATAGGATGTTTGAGTGTAATTTGATCTTTTGGAGGGGGTTAGAGTTAATATACTGCCCTGAGTCTCAGAAAAGACTTTATGGATTTTTTTAATCGCATTGAGACTGGCAAAGACTATGGGAACTTTTGAAGGTGGACCGAATGCACTTTGCATTTTATATAGTTTAGAGGCCAGGGAGTGGACTGTGCTTACTTCAATGAGAATGTTCCCCCTAGGCTCCAATTATCTGGCCATTTTGTTCCCAGTTGGTATCATGTTTTGGGAGGTCTTCGGAGGTGTGGCTGGAGAAAGCACATCACTTGGGGTGGCTTTAGAAAGTTCTTAAGCCTTGCCACCAGATTTCCATTCTCTGTCTCTGTCTCTGTCTCTGTCTCTCCCTCCCCTTCCTGGGCCCACAAGAAGATATTATCCCTTGGCTTCTGCTCTGGTCACCTCTGCTCCCATGCCTTCTTCACCATTATGGACTCTAAGCCTCAGAACTATAAACACAAATAAACTCTTCTTTCTATAAGTTGCCTTGGCCACAGTGTTTTATCATAGCAACAGAAAAGCAACAAATATACCAGTGTCAAATTAATGATGTCTGTTTTTCCTTCAGGCTATAAGCATTGCTTTCATATTGTGTATCCAATGCCAGACACAGGAACCTGTGAATAGTAGGTAGGTCCTCAATAATTTTTTGCCAGATTTACAAATGAATGATCCATCCAGAAATACTGAAAGCAACTAAATTGATACGTCTTATTGAATTAAATAAAAACATACTAAATACTTTGTTCCAGACACTACACTAGGAGCTGATGAAGCAGAGCTGGAAAAGATAGATCCAGCTCTGGGAAAGTCTCCAGCAAGAGGTAGACAGCTCTGTATCAGACAAATCACAGCAGGCCAAGATATCAGCTCCCAAAACCCTCTCTGTTGTTTTTGTCAGAAGGCTCAAATGTCTTTAGACAAATGAAATCCTTAATACCTCCTCAGATATCCTGGAGTTCCAATTTCTTCCGTTTCTTTCTTGCTTATTTTGTGACTATGCTTAAAGGCTGCCCTTCAGAAAGTGCTGGATGAATGGTAGACTAGAGAACCCCGGGGTTTTGCTGTCTTGGCCACAAATAAATCCTGCCACAGCTTGCACATCAGGGACAATGTCTCTCTGTGTCACACTTTCCATGCCAGGAAACACCAAACAAATGGCCTGCCATGAGGTGACAGGCTCTTGACTTTGGGTGTCAGCCTCTCCTTCTTTGTCTCAGGGTAAAGCTGGGGGCAGTACGGCCACAGGGCCGAGTCTAGCACTTGATTGGAATGAGGAGGAGTTGCTTTCGGCAGCAAGCCTACCTGTCAAGTGTTTCTGGGATTAGGAGGACCCATTGCCAGCTTCCCCCTCTGGAAGAACTGATGGGTGGGCATCCTGCCAAGAGGCCAAGCTCAAAGCCCTGTGTGCATGTGCTTCTCAGACCCCCACTGTCTTCGTAGCCATTTGGCCAAATTCCAACTCTTCCAGCAGCGTTTCCAAGTCCTACCCATCTTTAACTTGGCTGGATTAAGCAGACCCACATCAAATACTATCAATTTCCCTTCACACGTACAAGGCAGATTCTGAAGCAGTTTGTGGGTTGGGTTCCTGTGCTTCCTTTACCCTAACTGCCTGTCTTTCTTTACTCCACCAACAATTTTGATGCTACAAGGCTGGTTTTGTTTGATTGAAACAAAGCCCCTGTTCTGGATGGATGTCCCATGTCAGAAAGCCTGGTTGTATGTATTCCAGGAAGTTGGCTGGGCATCCACATGCTTTTTGTATTTGGTAAGTGACAATATTTGCAAAAGCTGATCACCACAGCAGGCAGAACAGACACAAGACTAGTAAAAACATGTGTCGGTAACATGTGCTGCAGGCGTTTCTTCTTTGCTTGGAGGATTGACACTTCCTACAGGAAGAAGTAATTATTTTCCACTTGTATAGATTATACTGGGATGAAGACAAGGAGAGGGCTGCTGCTTTATACTTGAAAGAAGAAATACATGTAAGTTCCGTCTCTCCTTTTTACAGATTGTATGAACCACACAAAATCTGTAAGCCTCTCAATTTCATCTGCCACAAGAGGACAAAAACTCAGCTCGGGTTGGCTTTGAGAGCTAAATTACAAACAGCATGTGTTAAGCACGTCTCTCTTCCCTCAGATCAACTTGCCAAGGTAGGTGGTTGTATGCAGCCATGACGATTCTCTTGATTGCATCATCTTTGACCTGTGGCAGGCATGGTGACTCTGGGCAGCCTGGGATTGCTCTGGAACCACTTAAAACCTAAGAATTCACTTCATCTATTTTCATGTAGCTACAAAAACAAAAGAAAATGAATCTGAAAGTGTATCTTGGGGAAGCAGAACCAAATGGATCTCAAATTCCTGCATTTTAAGGGCTTCTTGTTTTGGTTATGCATAGATGTTCAATGGAATTGCGTGGCACACTCTGGAATGGAGTTGGCAAGGACCTCTGTGTCTTGCTATAAGTTCAGAAGTCCAGCAACAGCACAACCACCACTGATTTGTTCTTCACTGAATGGATCACATGAGTTTTTCCAGTCATTTTCTCCATTTCTCATTCCTTAAAAGAATATCTTTTAAACAGCCCCCAGATATCTACTTTTGCTACGGTTAGCTCCAAGATTTCTTTCAAATAACAACAAAAAATTTGTTCTATCCCTCTTCATGTCAACTCATAAGATGGTAGATGTGGACACACACATGTTGAACAAATAAGTGATAACTTCGGTTTATTGAGCACTTTGGGGACACTTTGTTCTTGAGATTGTGCCAAGATGTTAATGTTAATGTAATTTACAATTATCTTAGAAGATTCCCTCAACCTTATTTTACAACTGAAAGTTAGATGTTATATTCTTATGCAATCTTATGAAATTGAGCAGTAGATATGAGACTTGACACATCTTGAGTTAGCACATCTTAAGAGTCCAACATTTAACCTCTTTATAGGAAGTGATAGACTTTAGAATTAAGGAGAAATTTGTCAACATCTCTTCCCTGCAGCTTCAACCTGCCTCTCTCACGATACAGGAGCCATCTGCTAGCCCTGTTTCTTTGATTTGGTACCAGTCCTGGGCCCACCCCTGCCCTGCCTCCACCTCCTACAACTGGATCCTTGTTTTCTTCCTCTGTGAACTTTCCCTTCATGTCTCTAGCGTTGAGTTCCAAGTTGCCTGGCCAGGGAGCCACCCCAGGACGGTGAAGGCAGCAGTTGTGGCTTACAGTCAGTTCCACAAAGCCAAGGTCTTTCCTTTCCACCTCACTCACCTGCTCCTAAATCTCACCACTAGGGCATGGAGCAATGGCTCAGTGGTTAAGAGCACTGACTGCTCTTACAGAGGACCCAGCTTGATTCCCGGCACCCACAAGGCAGTAACAACCATCAGTAACTCCAGTTTCAGGCGATCTGATGCCCTCTTCCGACCTCTGTGGGGACTGCGCCACACAGGTGCACTTATATTCATGTAAGTGATACATTAATACATGAAAAATCATAAAATGTTTCAAAATTCTCACCACTGTTTTTGGGCTACCTGTTGAGAAAATGTGGTTATCCTAGGCTCCACCCCACCAGTGGCCATTCTTGCTCTTGCATTCACCAGATATTTCTTTCTGTCCCTTGCCTGACAGTTCCTGCCACCCTTTCATTCTTTGTGCCCAGTTGCCCACCTTTCATTCTTTGTGCCCAGTTGCCCACCCTAGTGAACTGGCTCAACTCCAGGTTCCAGCTCTACCAGCTCATTCTCTTGATCATGCCATTAAGCAGGGCAGTTCCACTGTGTCTTGGACATTGCAGACCATGTCTTGTCTAATTCTCAGTGGAGTCGTGTGAGGCTCAGAGCGGTTCAATAATGTTGTCAACGTCACAGCTCAGATACACCAAAGCCAAGACATGGGACTAAGCCCTGCTCCGGTGTTTTTCTATGACACTGTGCCTCCTTCCCCTCCCTTTGTCTATGTTTGCCCTTGCTTTCCTTTTCTCCTTCATCCACACCTTTTTAATTTAGGTTTTAACATCTGTTCTCTCTTAGTCCATTATTTCTGTGACATTTGTATTTAGGATCATTTTTCTTACTTAAAAAGCATATTTTGAGCCTGCTTTAAAATTTTGTATATAACTTTTAAAAATTGATGTGATTCTTTCTAGCACCTTTCTTGACTTCCCTTTCCTGCTTCCTGAACAGAAAAAAATTATTTTATGCCTCTATGTAGTTTCAACCCTTCTATTATTCATGTGCTATAATATCAGCTCTTTAACCTCACAATCCATTTTTGCTTATTATTTGTGAAGCCAGTACTTTTAAAATGCAATGAAGAAGGTTGTAGTGTTAAATTCCTGATTTTGTATTAGGGGAAAAACACTTCTATTGTCTTTTCTTCTGATACTTGTATTGGCTCATAGGGGAGAGAGGAGGAGGAAGAGCACAGGAAGGGAGAGGGCGGGAGAAGGGAAGTATTGTGCATCAAAGTGACTCAGCATTTCTGTGGTGTTTGGATTTTTTTCATAAGGCTACCTGCAAAGAACACCGCACTGAGAGTCAGAATTTTTCCTGGGCCTTCCACAGCTGGCGCCCACTGAATGGTTAAGGTCCTGACTAGGCCATTGGGCACAAAGATTCAAGTCACCAAAGAGAAAACAATCATAACAATGAAGGACACTGAATATTTAGGAAATACTTGTACTGTGTGGTCTAAGTATGGGGCAAAGTCGGGCTTAGCCTGGCTTCTTCCTTGTTCATGAAGGCTGTCTTCTCATTGTCTCCACTTAACAGATGAGGCAGATGAGGAAGTGGAAGCTGAGAGTAACTGAAGCTCTCTTGAAGCTTGGTCGAGCTTTTGTAACTAGCAAAACTAGCTAAAATATATGTTTATACAGCCTAGCTTTGGGGTTGGTGCCTGTAATTATATAAGAGTGTTGGGTAGAGACTTTATTGTAAAAATTTTCCATATGTCAGAATTAAGATGAACTCAATGGGTTCACATCTTGGAGGATCCAACCTTGATACTGTCAGAGAAGGCGAATTATACCATTCTCTACGCACTGTGCCAGCTAGAATATTTTCAGACCTAGACACTTAAAGTGATAGTAATTACAGTCATAATTCGAATAGCAATTTTTTGAGATTGTATCAGGCAAGAGTTTCTAAACTTCCACACCTTTAACTTTGGAGCTGGATAATCCTTGGTTATAGGGAGCTGGGCTTTTCACTGTAAGAGTTTGCCTTATATCATGGCCTCTGCCCACTACATACCAATAACACCCCACCCCTATCTCTCCTTTCCTTCTTCACAGAGCAAGAAAATAAAAAATGTCAACAGACATTGCCAAACACTCCTGAGGGACAGAATTCTGCCTCAGCTGAGAATCACAATGTAAAACATTGTTCAGATCATAAGCCCCTGGCTTGTCAACGTGGGACCATGTTTTACATTTCCCTCTCACTCTTGTCCTGCTCTTGACCATAACCATAAGTGTTGTTGTCGCTTGGGAGGTGGTCTGCAGCACTTCCTGAGTCCCCTTCTCTTGCTTTCAGAACTTCTGTTCAGTCAGTGAAAATCGTCAGTTCTTGGACATCTGTGCACTTTCTTGTTTTCTTCTCTTTTTTTTTCCTGAATAACCTTCTTAAAAACCATTTTCATCCTCCCTCGTTTTGTTCTCTATCACTCCTTTTTGGGTCAAATTATAATCTTAGTCATTTCCAATAAAGCCTAACTGTATTGATAATTTTTTTCCCCAGGGAAAGAAAAGGCAGTTACTTTGACATGAAATTGACTGATATGAAAACCTAGCATCATCAAACTTTAAATTCCAAAATGTGAACTGTCCCTCTCAAAATCTTGAGATTTTGCTTGAGTTGCTTTCTTCTGCAACTTCATTATAATTGCAAGTTTCTACTTCTCCAAGGAGTTAGCATGTCCTTAGCAAACCTAAACATTTCCATTAAGTTTTTAATAATTCAAAATAACAGTTGCAAATATCAGCTAATAATTATTGAGTACTCACTATACTACAAGCACTCTAAGTGCTTTACAAATATTGTCTTAGTCAATCACCACATTTAACTCAACAAACTTATCTCGAACTTCATTCCAGGCATCAAATCTAGGGTTCGCATACCTAAACATGGAAAGTATCTGCAATGTTCTGCAAGTCAAAAAAGTCAGGATGAAGGCTCAAACCCTGATCCTCAGTACATTCCATACTTTACCTCCTCAATGTCTAAAGATCAGATAACACTTTTTTATGATAGGTAATTAAGCATTGTATTTTAACTACATTTTAGTCAAATGGGTTTCTTTTTAAATCTTCAGAAAGTCACAATATATGAAAGTCCTATAAAGGAAATGCAGTTTGAATTTTAAGCATCCATCTTCACCAATAAAATTTTGTAATATAATCTCCTTTATCATGGAAGGTTTTTTTTCCATTTACTATTATTTGTGTGATCAGGTCAGGTTTTATTTTTAAAAGTATTTGTTGGTTCTTGAGTTTCAAAATGCCAATGTACTTATAAATGACCAAAATTTTTCCAGTAGCTGAGTATATTTATAAAATATCTTAAAGAAAGATAAATGTAAAATAAGACCTTAAAAAGAGCAAAAATCTTTTTTTCTAGAATGAAGTTCACAAAGGGAATTTATATAAATCAAATCTTTTGTAGTTTTTTGTTTGTTTGTTGTTGTTTGAGACCGTGTCTCCCTATAACCATAGCTGGTCTGGAACCCACTGTGTAGAGCAGTATCACAGAGAGCCCCTGCCTCTGCCTCCTGAGTACTGGGATCAGTTGCGTGTGCCACCACACCTGGTGAAATCTTGTTTTGACATCAATTTCTATTTAACAAAATTGGAACGCTATTCATACAGTAAAGAAAAAAAATTAGCCATGTTGAAACTGTTTTGTAAGGCAGGGACCATGCTGACACCCAAACATGGAGGGCAGCTGCTATAGAACCAACAGAGCCCCGGGGTCCCAACAGGGGCTCCCAAATTCTCTGCAGATCTCTGGTAAAACTTCCTTGTGTCTATAACTCTCTTTTCTCAAATTTGAAATTGCTGTTCAAATCTGTTTTTTTTTTTTTTTAAATGCTGTTCTCTAATTTGTTTGCAGTGCACTTCCTCTGTGGCCTGGGTACTTAGATTTACTACATTGAGGATTTACTACATCAAGGACACAATGTGATTTTGACAGCCAGTGCTACAAGCCAAGCATTTCTTTAGTACTTACTCAATTTTTTACACTTGAAATGCAAAATGTACCGATTGTTTCTACCAAGTCCCCACGATGCCTCTTCAAAATGTCCAGCATTTTTTTAATCATTTTTTCATGTATTTCTCTTAGTAACCGTACAAATTAGGAACTATATGCCTTCACAGATGACGGAATGGAGACCTAGATCAATTAAATGGCATGACCCACCAGGAGGTGTAGTTCAGGTCTAGAACTAGGTCTTCCTGAGCCAAATGTTCTTATTTTTTTTACTTTAACATGTTACCCAAGGTCTGTCTGAAGAAAGGTTTCCAACTTAGATAGTCATAGGGTCATGTTTCTCAGACTTATGAGCATCCCTTTGGTGCTTGCTTAAGAGAGATTTCTAAACCCAGAAAATCCAGATCTATGTGTTCACCCATGAATTTCATGCAACTTTTGTGTAAGTGACATGTATATTGCATTCATAGAGACTCTTTCATCAGATTCTCAAAGGGGTCACTGGTCCACAAAGGGAAACACATTAGCTGTAGAGAAAGTCATCTAGTTTGGGTCTGCTGCCAGGAACGAGTAGCAAAGTCTCTCTGAAGTAGAATCCATCAGTGGTAAGAGGCTTACCTTATGAACAGAATTCCTTCAACTACAAAAGATGGACAGTTTCTTGTAAATAGTCTTCTTATTTACATTACCTGAAGAAATGAGCACTTGGTGAACGAAGTGGCATAATATTTTACTGTAAACAGGATAGAATTTTTGTGAAAGAAAACAATTACTGTATTCTTAGTTTGAAGTCTACAGAGAATAAAAAACAAGGTAACCCTTGGGCAAATACTAATGGCTACATAATTGACTTAACAGATAATTATATAACACAGTTCCATAATAAGATACAAAAGATGTAATTGTTGTATTTTATAAACTAATTAATGAACACTGACTCAATTCAATAATTAATAATTTATTATCTAACCGCTAATTAAATAATCATCCTTCTTTTCTCTGCAAACTTTGTTGCTCTAGTGAGTTCATATTAAAGTACCTCCCGCATGAAAGGGACAAGATCAATTAAAATGGTCTGAGATAACTCAGACTGAAGACCTCTGGATAAGAAGTTTGGTTAATTGGACGTGTTCAGAATGTAGGTAAGGCATGAAGGGCAAGGTAGGAGCCCATCAGAGTAGATGTAGACTCAAAGTTCCCTAGAAACCTATGGGTAGGAAACAGTAGATATTGACTCATGTGGTTCAGTTGTGCATATTTAAATTCCATGTTTTCTGACATCATGTTGGTATTTTGAAATTGCTCATCATGGGAGTATGTATATCCTGGAAATGGTGCATAAATCAGGTGTCTTCTCCTCTCCTCTCTTCTTCTCTTCTTCTCCTCTTCTCTTTTCCTAAACCCCTTTCTCTTTTTCCTCTCCTTCCCCTTCTTTTCTGGAGTCCTGGTTGTTAAACATTCACCAGCATAGCACTGTCCCTGGAGCAACAGAAGTGACTTGTACCTGAGTTCTAGGTTGGGAATGAACCTGGCCTACAGACTGCTGTTCAGTCCCTGGTGTCCTGGGAATACAATTAATGTTTCCCGGGATTCTGATATATGACCAGTCTTGTGGCAGCTCTCTGTGTAGCTCATCTCAGTGACTCTTCAAACAGTGCTATGGTAGATGTTGTTGGTATTCCTAGTGGTTTTCTGACATAGAAAAGTATATCCTTCCTTCACAATTGTTGCTCATTAATTTTTAACTTGTTTATAATTCATTTGGTAGTGGCCTACTCTTTAATTTATAGAATTTAATGAATTTTTAGCATTTCTTCAAATGAAAAGATTCTTTTCTACTTTTCTTTTTCTCAAACTCACTATGTAGCTGAAGGGGGCCTTCAACTTCTGATCTTCCTGACTCCACCTCTTAAGTGCTGAGATTACAGGTATACATCAAGGTGTTTGGTTTATGTACTGTTGAGATCAAGGCTTTGGGCATGCTATTCAAGCACTCTATCAACTAAGCCACATTCCTACCCTTGTTTTCTGCTTTTAACATCTGTGGTTGTATATACATATTTATATTATGAACAAAATTAATGTCTTTGATTCTTTTATGTTTATTGAAGGCAGAGTGAAATTCTCACAGCATGTGGAACAGAGCAGTCTAAGGAACAGAGTCCCCACAGAAAGGGTTTCCTCTGTCAGGAAGTTCTGGTGGGAGCGTGAAGCAGTTCCGACTGCTTGAAGTCATTGCGTAGTTGTGTAGCTTCACATACTGAGACTTAACAATTTGTTGCTTCCCCTTTCTTTCTTCTCTAGCCCAGTTTCCTAAAAGAGATGATTTTATTTAATAGTTACTAGAAGTTTCCTCATTGTAAACATTACAGTTAACGGTACTCACCCTCTTCAATGGCTCTTACATGATTTTGATGAGTTAACATTTATAGAGCTCCTACAACTCAGGCATCCATCCATTGAGCGCTCTGTAAGTTGTGCCATCTGCTGGAGAAAGAATTAAGCATAAACAAAGGTCTGGAACCAGAAAGAGTGGGTTTTGTTCGGGCAGGATGGGAAATGAGACAGGGGTCTCAGTGGCTGGTTTCCTGCTAAAGCACAGCCCTCCCTTCTCTCTGACTGACTTTTGGAGTTTCCCATGTGGAGCAATTGCACCATCACTTGACATTCTTACAGGACTGTTTAAAAAGAGTATAGTCACAGCTGTAGTGCTCTCCCCAGACCTCAAAAGACTGCCCCTTTGGACCACCCCTTAAGTAGTGATTTATCTCAAATATACATGTGATCTTAAGGCTCCTGTCTTGAAAACACTTCCCAGCTCCCCATGACTTTCAGAATGAATTTCAAACACACAGGACAATTTAAAAGGTCCTTCCCATCTGGCCTCGGCTCCATGCTGCAATCTTTTCACCATGCCCCTGCCCTCCGGTCACATGGAGCCGGTGCTGTGTCTTAATAATGCCACGGATTTTATGGCTTTTATCATGCTGTTCCCTGTGTCTGCAGTGCATTCTCTGGAAAATTCCCACTAAGCATTCTAATATGATAAGTGTTCTGTTCCATCAAAGTTCACCTTCAACATCACCTACTTTATGGTGTCAATCCAAAGACCTTCAAATTTAATGCAGGTTCATGATCTGTGTCCCTAGAGCATCCTTTGTGGAGCTGTAACATGAGGATTGTCACACAGCAATTAATCCTTTACTTGCTTCAATAATGTACCATTATTATGTGTACGTGCATGCGAGCGCACACACACACGCACACACACACAATTTATTTAGCATCAGGTTTAAAACTCATAGTGCCTGTGCTCAAATTCTAGGTCTCTCATGAAATTGCATGCCCATTATTGATGGGCAAGTACTGAAAATTGCAAATGAATAGCAAGTGGGTCAAGATGGAAACACAGGCAGCTGCACTGTGACTGCCTGGATGATGGTTGCTGTCTCCTGACCAGACATTGATCCACGGGCTCTACCATGACCACAGTGCTCAGCTCTGAGACCATACTGTTTGGTTCTTTGTCTCCCAAATAATTTTGGTGTCAAAGATCTGGCTCCAACTCCAGTTGCTCTTCGAGGCCCTGCACTAAATCACAGCAAGTGATGAACTGCTAGGATGGGGGAGCGTGGGTAATGGAAGGGTATGTAGTCTGGCCTGGGAGGTTCACTCAAACTTTCAAGTAGCTTCCACAATAAATCCAGGACTGTCGCTTGGTGATTAGTTAGAGGAAACAGAAACTGCAGGACAAAGTCAGGAAATGACCTTAGAGACTAAACACAGTATATTTTATTTTAGAGCTTTTTCTCACTTAGAAGTGCTGCCAGGTTGTTTAAAGAGAATGAAAGCTATCAGGGAAGGATTTGGGGGATCTGCCAGGCTCTGACAACATGTGGTAAAAGATTTACAAAGCTCAGAATCAAAGGAGGACGCGGACAGGAGGATGTGTACTCAAGAGATGTTGCAGGTGGGCTCCAGACTGACAGGACTCTTTATTGCCCTTCAGGGAGCTTTGTAGTAAACCTAGTAGATTTTGGGGGCTTGGGTAGCCAGCCATCACATTTCTATGAACCTCTGAAGAGAAAGGAATAAGTGAGAAGCCATTGGAATCCACAGAAGTTAATCAGAAAAGAGAGTGAAGTGGAGAGGCGCAAGCAAGACCAGCGGGACTCTGGGTGCAGTCTCACCCTTATTTTCTAACAGATGGAAATCAAGGAGGGGTTTGAGAAAAATGGGAAATCATTTAAAACTACTCGCAGGGAATGGAGCAGAAGAAAGGTAGAAAGCATTGAGCATGCTGTTGTTTCTGGCTTGCCCTTTGATGTTAACCTATGACCACTCTAACATAATGGAGAAGACACTTGAAGTCTAGTCTGGTTAAATTCACCTCATGTCCAGGATTGTCTGACTCCAAAGACTCCTGTTGCTCAGAAGGAATGGTCAGGGAGAGCTGAAGACCAGTTGGCAGGAATCTGCTTTTCTTGGATTCCCTAAGCAACTGCCTTGCCACATATTTTAGGAATGATGTCGTAGTCCCTAAAGCACGTGTCCAGAAGTCCCTCCTACAGGTTTCCAGCATCCGAGGATGTTTCTGTTTTGCCAAACATGAGATTATTTATATTTGTATTCATCTGTAGACAACTCAACTATTTACAGGATTCTCTACTATTGCTAGATTGACCCAACTTTTTATATTTAATGTTACAATTAAATGAGTCATACAAAGGAATCATTCTGAAGCTATTTATTTGTTCCATTAAAGACACTCTGTAAATAGTTCCAGAGATCTTAAAATGTGACAAAATGGTAGCTAATCATAGCTCCATTTATGGAGTGCTCACTACATGCAAGGAACTGTGAGAATCACTTTAAGATCACTATCTTACTCAATTGTGAAGTGTTCCTCATACGCAGATCTGGCCTGTAGGTTGGAACTGTGTGTCTGTATCTTGAAGTGTTTTCCTTTAGTAGTTTCAAAGTTACAGGTTTTATAATTAAAGTGTTTGATCCATTTTGAGTTGACTTTTGTATAGGGTAAAAGATAGGGATCTAGCTTGTCTTCCATATGTAGATAACCAGTTTTCCCAGCAGCCACTTGTTAAAAAGGCTTTTTTCCAAGTATGTATTTGGTACCTTTGTCAAGAGTCAGAAGGCTATTACTGCATGGGTTTATTATTTCTGAGTATTCTATACCATTGTTCTATATGTCATTACATTATTACTATCAGTGAAGTAATAATGTTGACCCAGTTATCCAAACTCATCAATTGAAGGATAACATTTACCTTTCAATTTCACTATCAATATAGTGACCAAGTGTTAGGAGCAGGGATAGAGAGTGATTAAAATTCTTGCCTTTAAGGTCTATACATTCTAGTGTAGTACTTTCAAACAACAGGATACAGTTCATTAATGATAAACAAAAGTAATTTAGTGGATCATGACAAATATTAAGGAAATAAAAGAGAATAGTATATACCAAATTTTGAGTATTATTTCAAGAATATTTATTTCATGAGATCTGTAAAAATGTGGCAAATATCTTGGACTGCATAGTAAAATATATCTCTTACTACAAACTGAGATTAAAAAAGCATTGGACATTGAACGTCCCTGGCCTTGTGGTCTAGGAAAGATGGCAAAGAAGAACAGATGCTTTAATAGGAAGATGGCCAGATGGCTGGATTACAAGGGTTCTCTTTTACCCCTCAGGTGTTGCTCAGTCAGTTAACAGATGTCCATAGGCTGAAAAGCACTTGAGTACACCAGTCTAGACTCACTTCAGCCCCAGTACTTCAAGCATTGGGGCTGCACCTGCTTCTTGGCTTTAAAGTCTTCTCTCTCCTCTGTTGTCGGGACTAATCTTAGTGACCTGTTCTTAGATTTGAAAACAGACATAGTAAGCACATTTATTCTCACATTTTTTTTCTACATTTGTAAATCTAGACTTTTTCCTTATCAAAGAATTCGTGATTTCTAATTATGTAATCACATTACCAATGCGACAGATAACTAAAATATTTACAGGGTTGGATGGGAACCAATGAGTGTAGTAAAGCTGTCGGGCTTGGCAGCCTTGTCAGAAATTCAGTAATAGCCTACTTGCTGAAGGTTCAAAAGCTGGGTGAGCCAATGCCTGTGCCAAACATAGGTTCAATAAAGTTGACGTTTCTATTGTAGTTCCTTAGCCTTGTGTGTGTGTGTGTGTGTGTGTGTGTGTGTGTGTGTGTGTGGTGTTTCCAGATGTGAGTTCAGCTCTTGTTTATTTTTCCTAAGCCTTTTGTGAAGTCTCCCACAAATCACTTGCTGCGTCTGTGCTTGGAATTTTTTTATCTCCTAGACTTAATATTTTCAGGAGATTCCAGACAATGTAGTATCTTTTTAGTTAGGTTTGTTTTCCTTTAAGTAGTCCTCTAACAAGGCTTTGAAGCAAGCACCCTAGAGCAATAGATGAGAGGAACTCACACTTCTTTGAAAGACTGTCATTCCACTCTGTCTGATTGTAGCCTATGCCAAGAAGCTCTAAATTGATTTACAAAGACAATTAGAAAAAACGGGAAAGCCTTTCTGTGGAAATGCAGCTAATTAAAGGCTAGTTCACCAGCTCTGCGTCCCTTTCACTTTCTTAATCAGTGGTTTCTTGCTCCTTTATGATACAGAAGTTCTGTTACTCTGGAATGTTCACAGGGCCTTAGTTTGTTCAAAACTTCATTCCTAAGTGGAGGGGTAGGCAGTCTCTAGAGGCATTGTTTTTTGAACCAGTTGCTTTACTCTAGCAGGAAGAAAGAGGAACAACTGTTTTTCCTTCCAGTTTGTTCCAGAGAAATAATTGCTTTTATGGGCATTTGGCTAAATATTCTCTAAACCTGAAGAAAACCACTAATAGCAAGAACTGAATAATTTTTTTAAGGTAGTTACCTTAAAGGCTAAATAAATAGCATATTTTCTTGTAAATATTAACTCTCCATTTAGCAAGATGGGATTAGGGGCACAGGAAGGGCTTGAATGCAATGGAATGAGCCAAGTCTTTTGGTGTTGAAATAAGTGGCAACTACAAAGATCACTTAATTTCCAAAAGTAGTAATAAGGTAATTATTAACAGTTACCAAAGCTGCTGATTCTCTTCTTTTGTCTCTATGACCTACTCACTTCAGTATGAGTTCCCTTTTTGTTTCCATGGAAACACTAAGTAGTTTACATGAAATATTCCTTAAAGGCAACTGTGAGAAACCCATCCTTTGTGTGTTAATCTTATTAACTATATTCTCTTGTACCACTCTGATATCAGAACAAGTGGATCATGTCAAACTTTTGGACCATGTATTTGGCTCTCATGGCCATGATCTAATATGAAGACAGAGTGCATATGATGTAAGACTTAGTCCATTGTCGCCTTCAAAACTGTGATGACATACTTTTCGCCCTTCTTAGTATACACATGGTGATAGGTACAGTGTCATTTTCTTTTATGTTAGTAGTAGGAGCATTGATTCCCATTTAAAACTAATTCCTCATTCACTTTTCATATCATTCCCACTGTCCACTCCAATCTCTACATTCTCTATGGCCTTGTCTTTTTTTCTGATCTTATGGAATTGAATAAGTTAATGCAGGTGAACATGTCTAGAATATAATGTCTGGCACACACTACATATTTCAACACATGCATCTTTATCCTTAGAGAGTTGTAATGTGATCATTCTTATTAGCAAGTAGGTGGCTATTCAAGAGAATATTTGCTATTCAAGACATTATAATAGCAGGGGACTGGGTTTGTTTGACTGATTTTGTTAGTGAGGGTCAACTCATATTTTTTCATTGTTAAGGTTTTGGTCTAAGAATCCAGAAAAGAACTCAGGGAGAGAAACCGTAGAGACCTCCTAGTCAGGGATACAATTTATTTGTCAGAATTCCTTGGTGTGGCAGACAGTGAGTGTGTGGATTAAGGACCATTTTGCATGGACTTCAGGAGCAGGGACTAGGAGAGGGAGGGCATTCAGTCATTAAGCACGTGGTCTCTGACTCTGAACTGACTTGACTTCATGCTTGCTCACAACACTTATAGGAGATAGAAACTTGGGCAATATGTCCAATCAACCTGGGCCTCAATCCCTTCATGTAGTAACTGTAGCTTATGAGGAATTTATCTTGGAGAATTGATAAGTGTGTCTATAAGTTGTCTTAAAATGCCTATTCTATGATAAAGATTATGCACATTTTTACTCTAATTTAAACATTTTTCATTTAAAAATCTTTTATTGAGTTTTCATGTATTTCATATAATAGATCTTACTCAAATTTGGACCCTCTACCCCATCTATATGCCCCTGTACCCTGGCACTGGATTTCATGCGTTCTGTCATACATGTTAAGTACTATTTGGTCAACCATTTGTACCCAAATGTGCCTCCAGTACAAGTTCATCCACAAGAGTTTAGTCAGCCCATCTAGAGCCACTCCTTTAAAGAGAACCTTCTCTCCCTCCCCCAGCATAGTTCTTTGGCTGGGGTGGGCCCGCTGCCTGCTTCCCTCGTTCCATGCTGGGTTTTTGTCTATTTGAGTCGGCATGGGTCTTATACATGCTGTCACCATTGTGGAAAGGTCATATGAGTACATTCTAGAGGCCCGAAAGCCTCTGTTTCCTTATGTTCATCCACCAACCCTGGTTCTTACTATCTTTCCTCCCCCTCTTCCACAATGATCCCTGAGCCCTTGGGTGGGTGAGGTTTAATGTAGGGACATGCACTCTGCAGTCTCTTATCCTCTAAAACTTAGCCTATTACCATTTGTATTCTAAGAAGGGTGAAAAATATTTCCTCACAGTTTTGAAGGCGACAATGGACTAAGTCTTACATCATATGCACTCTGTCTTCATATTAGATCAGAGTGAGGACATGAGAGCCAAATACATGGTCCAAAAGTTTGACATGATCCACTTGTTCTGATATCAGAGTGGTACAAGAGAATATAGTTAATAAGATTAATACACAAAAGATGGGTTTTTCACAGTTGCCTTTAAGGAATATTTCATGTAAACTACTTAGTGTTTCCATAAGCCTTAAGTCTAGAGGTTCCATTGTGGATGTGTCACTTATGGACTAGGCATCTCTAAGACATATATTCTCTGTGTGGGATCAGTTGTGGCACTCTGTAATAGTCTCCATTGTTGCAAAAAGAAGCTTCTCTGATGAGTGGTGTATATATACTTGTATATAAGGGATTGGTGCTAAGATATGAAAATGAGGGAGAACATATGTTGCTTGCTTTTCTGAGTCCATGTTACTTCGCTTAGTATGATGGTTTCTAGTTCCATTCATATACAAATTTCATAACTTTGTCTTTCCTTATCACTGTGTAGAACTCCATTGTGTCAATGTGCCACATTTTCATTATCTGTTCATTAGTCAAGGGACGCTTAGTTTGCTTCCATGCCTTAGTTACTATGAAAAGAGCAGCCATAAACATGGATGTACAGGTACCTCTACAGTAGGATGAGTCCATTGTGTATATACCAAAGAGTGGTATAATTGGATCATATGGTAGATTCATTTTTAGTTTTATGAGTTCTCCACACTGCTTTCTATAGTGGATGCATGGGTTTGCATTCCCACCAGCAGTGAATGAGCGCTCCCATTTCTCCACATCCTTGGCAGCATTTTGTGTCTTTTGTTCTCTTGATCTTAGTCAGTCTCAGTGGGGTAAGATGGAATCTTAAAGCAGTTTTGATCTGCATTTCTCTAATTAATAAGGATGTTGAGAACTGATTACTAAGGATGATGAGGTGTTTCTTAGCCATTTTTATTTGTTTGAGAATTCTCTGTTCAGATCCAACCCATCTTTTTATTGGATTGTCTGTTTTCTTGTTTTGTTTTTTGAGTTCTTTATATATTCTAGATATTAATCCTCTGTTAGATGTGTAGATGGTGAAGACTTTCTCCCATTCAGTGGGATTCCTCTTCACTTCCTTGGTTGTTTCTTTTGCTGTACAAAAACTTTTCAGTTTAATGAGGTCTCACTTGTGGATGTTGATCTTAATGTCTGAGCAACTGATGTCCCACTTAGAAAGACCTTTCATACACCTGTATCTTGTAGGGTACTGCCCATGTTTCCTTCTAGCAGTTTCAGAGTTTCAGGGTTTATGTTGAGATCTTTGATCAACTTGAGGTTGACTTTTGTTCAGGGTGAAAAATAAGGGTCCAGTTTCATTCTTCTACAGGTGGAGATCCAGTTTTGCCAGCACCATTTGTTGAAGATACTGTCTTTCCTCCATTGTGTGTTCTTGGCATTTTTGTCAAGTATTAAGTGGCTGAAATTGCATGCACTCGTGTTTGGGTCTTCTATTGCACTCCATTGATCTACGTGTCTATTTTTGTGCTGATACCATGCTGTTTCAATGACTACAGTTCTGAACTATTGTTTAAGATCTTGTATGATGTTCCCCCCAGCATTGCTCTTTTTGCCTAAGATTGCTTTGAATATTGAGGATCTTTTGTGATTCCATATGAATGTTAAAATGATTTTTTTCTAGCTCTGTGAGTAATTTTGTGGTATTTAGATTAGCATTTAATTGAATCTATAGATTGCTTTTGGTAGGATCATAAATATTTTTTTTTACAATATTAATTCTATCAATCCATGAGCATGGTAAGTCCTTTCATCTCCTGGTGTCTTTCTTTATCTCTTTCTCTGAGATTTGAAAATTTCAATGTAGAGGTATTTAAATGTCTTTGGTTAGGTTTATTCCTAGATATTTCAGTATTATTTAGACAGAACTGGGAATACTTTGGTCCAGGTTCTTCTGGCTTTTCATAGTTTGCATTGAAAAGTCAGCTGCCTTTATATGTCAGGATTTCCTTTATATGTAACTTGTTGTTTTTCTCAGGTAGCTTTCAGTACACTCTCTTTGTTCTGTACATTTAGCATTTTTACTATGATATGGGAGTTTCTTTCCTTAATTTAGGGAAGTTTTCTTCTATAATCCTGTTGAACATCGGATCAATGCCATTGGCCTGGGATTCTTCTCCTTCCTGTACGCCTTTGATGAGTGTATTTGGTCTTTTCATTGTGTCCCACATTTCGTATGTATTCCAGTCTTGTGTGCTCTTAAATTTTTTATGGTCTTTGCTTGAGAAGTCCAGTACTCCAACTTGGTCATCCAGTCGTGACATTCTGTTTTCTATTTCATTCATTCTGCTTGTGAGACTTCCTCCTGTCATTTTAGTCCCATCTTCATTTAGTCTTGGGTTTTCATCAATATTTCTATCTCTTTTGTGAATTCATTTTTGAAGACCTGAATTGTTTTGTTATTTCATTCAGCAACATATTTGTATTTTCTTGAGCTTTCATCACAGGTTTATACCTATCCTCTTTGAGTTCTTTGAGTTGTTTGCCTGTGTGTTCTTTAAGTTCTTTCATTATGTTTATGATCTTTTCAATTCTGCATTACGGGCTTCCTCAGGGTGATTTTTACACTTTTGTATGACTGGTGGGTTTTGGGGGGGCGTTTTCTCTTGTTTTTTCATACAGTTTATGTTTTCGCATTGCCATTTAGGCACATGATGTCTTTTGTTGGTTCTGTGTCTGATAGGAAATCTGTTCTGCCTTTGTTTAGTTGAAGTTTGGTTCTGCTTATATTGTTGATATAGTTTTGTTGACTTTTTCTCAGATATGAAAAGTTAGTTGGTATGTGCTTCAGGTTCTCACAGGATAATAGGCTGGTCTGGGTAGGAGGCAAGTCTGTGGTACGCAGATCAGGAAGGGAGCCAAGGACAAGATGGTGGGTGGTGACAACCTGTGGAGGGTCTAACAGTCGAAACTGGAGAGCTGACCTAGTCTTGGTGCAAGGGATCAAGATGCAGCTGGCAGGTCCGTACAAGAGGGTGGTCCAGAGACCTGGGGTGGAAAGAGTAGGGGTAGGCCCAACTCAGGGTCAGTGGGGCACAGGATGTGGGAGAGTGGAGCTTCTCAGTCTACCTGGGAATCAAAACCCAGTAGGTGGGGTCTGACTTATCAGGGTAGTAGGTGGGTCTGTGGCAGGCAGCTCAGGAGACCATGGGCAATTTGGGGGTGGAGACAGCCTGCGGAAGGTCTAACAGACTACTTTTGAGGATTAAGCTAGTCTGATTAGTAAAATAGGCCAGAGATCTGAAACTGAAGAGTGGGAGCAGAAGTGGGCAGAGTGTGAGGAGAAAATGGAGCTGCTCAGGCTGCAGCAAAATCAAGACAAAGTCAATATTTATTCATTTATTTCTCTTTTGCATCTGAGTGTTTTGCCTGTATGTATGTAGGTTCACCACACATGTGCAATGCTCGCTGAGGCCAGAAAAGAGCAACAGATCCTCTGGAATTGGAGTTAGAGGTGATTGTCCATCATGCAGGTCCTGCAAGCCTAACCTGAGTCCTTTGCAAAAGAAACCAGTGCTCTTAACTGCTGAGCCATCTCTTCTGGCCCCTATCCATCCCTAAATTATCTTCAACTATGTGGTGCATAGTGGAAGGAGAAATGGGGGGTGATATGTAGAAAAAAATGTGCCTCCTTTTTTTAACAATATATATTTTATTGAATTTTTGTGTATTTCATACAGTACATCTTAATCATATTTAGACCTGTCCCCTGTTTGCACCCTTCCATACCCTCTCACGAGATTTCATGCATTCTATCATTTATGTTAAGGCCTGTTGAGTCAAGTTTGTATCCCAAATGTCCCTTTATACAAGTTCATCCACTGACACCTGGTCAGCCTATCTAGTGTCACTTTTTTTTTTTTTTTATAGAAAACCAACTCTCCCTCACCCAGAAGTGATCAACTGCCAGTAGTTCCTCAGCTAAGGTTGGGACTTCCTGTCCATTTCCTCATTTCTATGCTGGGTTTTGTCTGGTTTGAATTTGCATAGATCTTGTGCATGTTGTCACTGTTGCTCTAAGTTCATATGAGCAAGTTTCCAGCCACTTGGGGGGCTCTGAGAAGGAGAGGAGAATATTTAGAAAGATATGAGTGGTATTTGGAGAGGATACTGGATGGTATTTGCCAGAATAGATGCCTTAAATATCAGAACTGTGAAGAAGTGAGGATATATCATGTTTAAACAGAATAGAAGAGAATAAATTAAATCAGGATTTTCACGAGGCATTGGAAGAACAGGTAGAATAAGAATATCACCTGTTTACAGTCTGGATATCACTAGAGTGAGGTGAATCTGGGCCATGGCTAGAGTCATTCAGCTAAGTCTATGTCTACGAAGGCTGAGGAGCTAGGCAGGCCTAAGTTACTCTGTTTCAGCTCTGCAAGGGTAAAAGCAGGTGATGCTGGCATATGGGGATGAATGGTTCCTCATGTTAATAATAATATAACAAAATACCAGATATAAAGTAAATAATCAGCTACTGGGAGCAGCCTAACACAGAGGAGGAAACCTGAGTTGTAGAATAAAAGGTAGATTAAGAATTAAACAAAGAAAGATGGTGCAAGAGGGATGCAGAGTTGTCTGCATGGATGATGCTGAACTCATGTGCTTGGAAACCTCTTTGGTTCTCTATTATGATTCTGGGTGACCTTGTATTGCTCTATCTGTTGTCTAAGGTTTTTGTCTTATGGAAAACAGTTAATTTCTACAAAATCCAGAACTGATTCACCTGATGCTGTAGCTTTTGTAGGTCTGTGTGAATTATTAAATATTGAAATTGCTGTCTTAGATTTTATAAGTATGTGTGGGCACATATGTGTGGAAACATGTATGTATGTATATATAACCTTCTCACAAGTCCTTATAGTAATCCTAATACATACAGAAGAAAAAAATCATCACAATTTACTAAATAGCCTCATTTGAGAACAGATGAATTAGACAAAAAATACAGATTGACTCAGTGGTTAAGAACACTTGTTGTTTTTCCAGGATGATTCAGATTTGATTCCCAGTACCTACATCAGGTGGCTCACAATCACCTATAATTACAGTCCCACAAGATCTGACTCCGTCTTCTGACCTCTTCAGGCACCCACACATATGCACACACATAAATAACAATAAAATAAAATAGATCTTTAAAAAATAAAATTGTTACATTCTTTCTATCACAAGGATTATTCACTTAACATGAAGATTCTCATTTTTAGTCTGCTGGTCTGGAATTGGATATGTGTGTATTTGTGTATGCATAATATATGCATTCTTTGTTTTTTTTTTGTTGCTATTGTTTTTGAGACAGGGTCCCCTCATAGCCCCAGCTGGCTTGGCTCACTGAGTCATTTCTCCAATCCCCAGACTTTCATATATTCTTATTTAAATGTGAATTTAATAGAACCTTCACCTCTAATTTCATTTAACATCCTTAAGATTTTAAGATAAAAGTCCTAGTGGCTCTGCTTTGTGTTATAGAGGAAACAGACTGGACTTTAAAGGCCAATATACTTAATTTTTTTTTATTTATAAAAATTTGAGGAGCAAGTCACTTACTTTCTAAAACTTGTGTTTTTCCCCCATGGTTAAAATGATAATACTGTGTTACTCAGCATTCCATCACTATAATAAAATACCTGAAACAATGAACTTTTCAAGAAGAAAAAGTTTATTTTGGCTCACAGGTTTGGAGCTTATAGTCCACACTCAATTGACCCCACATTCAATTGTGAAACAGAATAACATGGTGGGAATGTACTGTAAAGGAAAATCACATCACAGTATAGGGAGCAAAATTTTCCTTAAAGGGAATACCCCCAAGTTACTTAAGAATCTCATTAAATCCTGTCTTCCACAAGCCCCACCATTTCTCAATATGGCCCCTAAACACCAAGCCTTTAATACATAGATTGCTGGGGAACATTCATATTCCAAACTATAAGAATTCCCTACCTCAATTAAGTAGGGGGAAAGACTGAAAGAAATGATCTATGCAAAGTGCCTGGCATGTAGTGGATTCTTGACACTGTTATGATGACCTTTTTGGTTATCTATAATCTACTTTTTATGTTTATAACTTTTAAGTTGCAAATGTATCACATTTAAAGTAAGAAAATACTGACAAGTGAGTATGGAGAAGGAAGGATAAAATGAGGAAGAGGAGGAGGAGTATGCGGAAGAGGAAAACAAAGTAAGAAAACAGAAAAAAGCATGTGTACCTAGCATCATAGTGTAATCCATCTATCTATCTATCTATCTATCTATCAATCATCTATCCATCTATCCATCCATCTATCCATCTATCTATCTATCTATCTATCTATCTATCTATCTATCTATCTATCATCTATCCACCTATCTATCTATCTATCATCTATCTTCTATTTATTGACATACCTCACTATGTAGACCAGGCTGGCTTTAAACTGACAGTACTCTGCCTACCTCTGTCTCTGAATGCTGAGATTAAAGGAGAACACAACCATGCCTGACCCTACCTCTGTTTTTTGAAAAAGAGTCTCTCACTGAATGTAAAGCTCATCAATTCAGCTAAGTGGTCTGGTCCATATGCTTCAATGATCCATCTGCCTTCACTCTCCACTCTGCTTGCTGAGGCTGAGGTTACAGGCACACGCTGCCATATCTGGCTTTTCACACGGGTTCTGCTTATATAACAGGCACTTTATCAGCTGAGGCATCTCCCCAGCTCCTAGGGCATTGCTTTTTAAACTATGAAAAGAGTGCACAAAAGAAGATCAGTAAATCCTTGTTTATTTATCTACTCCATCTCTTTTCCTAGAAATATTAAATACTATATCATGTCTTTTTTTTAGCTTGATTTTTTTATAGTATTAAAGCAGTTATAGTTCTTTCCATGGGATATTGTGACTGGACAGAACATGAAAATGTATAAGATACTTCAATGATTTGTATGTACAATTTTGAATTTTAGGGCTTATATTGGAAAGAGATGCTCTTGAGACATAATATAAATGTAGATTTATAGTAGTGAAGCTTATGAGAAAGTTCATGAAGCTAAAGGAACTGCATGTAAAATGTTTTCCATTCTTTCCTATGCAATTTCCTGATATGTTTTGCTTATAACTTATGCTCTAGTCACCCATATCCATCCACTACCAAAATGTATATGTGACAGTTGATTTTATAGATTTAACTTGATCCTATGCATAATTCAAAAAAACCATCAACTATGTATGATTTATTTTACTTTTTGACCAAAGCAATGCAAACATTTTGTCTAAGTACTAATTATTCTTAAACCATTAGAAAAATATATTTAAATTTTACTTGAAATATAATGGAACCAAAACTTCCAAACAGACATACACACACAGACAGGCAGACACACAGACACACACACACACACACACACATACAATTAGAAAAAAAAAAAACTATGCGTGGACATATCTAACTGTGAACAACAGTTCTCCCTGAGGAGAATGAGAATACAAAAGACAAAAAGGGGCACAGCTGGATATCAGAAGAGATAAAAGAGAACTTGCATTTTTTTTAATGAATAAGAACTCTTTGAGTTTACATTTATGGAAACAAACATGGTTTTACTTAAAAAATAACAAATTATTATAAAAGGCAAGGATGATGAATAAAAAAATTAATGTAAGCATTCATGACATTGTATACAAGTTAGTTATAACTTTTCTATTTGGGTCATGAAAAGATTTTTACAATATAAGTGTATAAAATAAAAGTATACCTGGGAGATCATTTTATAAAATAGGTCATCTATTTTTCTATCTATTTATCTAGAATGCACATCTGTGTTTTGCATAGGTGTGTAGAAAAATTTCCATAAGATAATTCATCCATCAAAAAATTAGCACAAAGCCGGGTGTGGCGGCATACACTTTTATCCCCAGCACTTAGTAGGCAGAGGCAAGTGAGCTCACTATATCCAGGCCAGCCAGGGAGATAGCAGTAAAACTGTCATGTACATTTTAAAATTAGCTTTGAACTTGCGAATATTTTCAAGGAATAATAAAATGCTTACCTAGCCATGCTAGACGGTAGGGATACTTTCCTTTCTGAAGATTCATTTGAAATGTAGTCTTTTGTTATATAGCCATTAACTGGTAACTAGCATACAATAAGCTGAAATCAGGAGGAATGAAGGAACCAATACAACACTTTAAATGACTCTGGAAAACCACACTAGATCCCACCCACAGCCACTAAGAGGTTAGCCCTCCTGCTTTTGCCCACCCTCCAATTCCTACCCACCTCAGAGTCTGTATGAGAAGACTAGAGGTAGATGGGGAAGGGAGAAAGTCAGCGTCAGGCCTGTGATATATTTCTATTATGATAACCTAATTAGTAGAAACATAATTAGCAGGACTGTTTCCCAGGATTTTCTTTTCATTATGGTCCCCACATTTGAAATTGGAGATTAGGAGGTGGTAGAGCCTGATATAGGTTCTTCCTGCCTTCTTTTTATATCCATCTGTCCTTTCTGATTGTCTGACATGATGATATTAGGCTCAGCCCCAGGTGCAGAAGCAACAGTTGTGTACAAACCATATACAGGCAGACAGGTCCTCCATATCTGTATTGAATAAGTACAAATGTTTTTCTTCTCATTATTCTCTAAACCATGTAGCATAACAACTGCTACATGCATGATTACATTTTATTATGGATTATAAATAATCTAGAGATAGCTTAAGTATATGAAAGAATATACATAGATTATATGCATATACTATACAATTTTATATAGGGATTTGAGCACATAGATTTTGGTATCTGAAGGTTGAGAGGTAGGGGTAGGGGAATTCTGGAACCAATTTTCCACTCCCAAAAGATGACTGCATACACAAAGAAAAGACAAAGAGAATCTCTCACAGATTGAAGGTTCCCTAGTAAAGTGAGTGAGTAGACATGGAGCTTGGAGATTTCCATGTGTAGTAAGGTGGCCCACAAGGGTCTAGTATTCTTGGGAAGAAGATGGGAGCAAAGTTTATCTATCAGGGCATACTTCAGTTGTGATCCAGTTTAGAATACAGAAGTCATGGGGTTGGGCTGTCTAAGTGACTATCAAGTAAGAATTACCCTATCAGGACATGGGGATGGAGGCATAGAACTGTGGAGGCATATAATACACAATTACCTTTCAGTGATGGAGTTGTGGGCTGAAGGTGGTCACCATACCTTAAAAAATAGGGAACAATTGTAGAGGCCACTCATGACAGAAGCAGAGTAAGCTAGCGTAATATAAAAAATGTCCCCTCTGATACCGGACACTCCTTTCTCCCTTGTTCTACTTCTCACCCTTGGGAAGACCCTAAGACCCTTCCTAAGACCCAGGAAAGGAGAGGCAGAGGGGGAGATGGCGTTTCAAAGTCAGCCTAACTGAGGGAAGGAGACAGGGAACTCAGAAAGGATCACTTGCCCAGCTATGAAAATATTGATTAAACTGTACTGCAGGAAGGAGAAAATTTCAGTAATTTGGGGATTAGATGTTTTCAACATGGGCTGAATTATTTATTTTTAAGATAAGTTTTAAACAAAAGTAATAGAATATGCCCAAAGGAATTGCTGATGTAATTGCTAAGAAGAATGATTTGTGAAATATAGAACTATATCATGTCATAATCCACACTTTATTCAGACCTTTCAATAAAGTGGATACTTTCTACATAAATGGATTTGAATGCACATATATTCACACGTACATAAAGATAAGTGATGTATAAAACTTGTGATTCCAGATTAAGCTTAGCAAATGCACGGCACATGTCCTCAACAACTCATCCTGCCCGCTTCTGTGCACAAGACAGACATCACTAATACTAATCCCTCTACTCTTTCATGCTGGACTAGAACCCAGCTGTTATAGTCATTTTCAATCCAGCATTGTAGGCCTGTTTGTCAACCCTCTTCAAGATTCCAGAAGACTCTCAGGTGTAGAGAGTCTGGAATCTGTCAAACCTGATGTCAGGAAAACAATGCCTTGTATTTGTTCAGAGTCTGTTTATTCTTACTATGAACATAATTCTAGTATGCTTTCTCAGATCTGATTTATCAGTCCCCAGCATAATAAAATCATCTAATTAAGAGCTTGGGCTTAGATACAGGAAAGTAACCCTAATAGTAGGAAGCCAGGGTGCTAACAGAAAAAAGTGACATATAAAAATAATTTGTACTTACTAAACACTAAACTCTTTTACGCCTTTGCCCTCATAATTGTGCTTAAAATGAAAGCATAAAATGCATTTCTATATTACAGGTCCAACAATTTGTGCAGAAGAAAGAAAGGCAGCCTATCAGACACTTTGATTAGTTGTGGGTGAAGGGAGACTATCAGATGCTTGAAGATTAAAGTGAAAAGGAATGTTCTTCAAGCACTCCTCTCTGTAGAATTTACTGTAAAGTTTTAATGCTCGAGTTTGGGCATCACAAACTATGTCCATGACCACCTATAACAAGAGGTTAATTTGGAAAATTATTTCTTTGCAATAATCAACAGACTGAAGTAGTAGAAAGGAAAAAAAAATCTCTTATTTATCATCAGGTCCTTGAAAGACAGAAAACTATGATCTGTTTTTTTCAAGTTGGTTTCATTCAGAAATCTTTCCATTGCATCAACTCAGGTTCAATTATGAAATGCAAAGGAAAGAAAACTAATGTCTTCACAGCTCATTGTTGGGCCTCTTTTTAAAATTTTTATTCATTATTTTTACTTTATGTGTGAGTGTATTGCCTGCACCTGTGCAGTACAATGCCCACAGAGTTCAGAAGAAGGCTTGGATCCCCTTGAGTTACAGACAATTTTTAGCCACCATGTGGGTGCTGGAAACTGAATCTGGGTCTTCTTCAAGAACAGTCAGTTTTATTAACTGCTGCTGTTAACCTCTCCATCCCCATTGCTGGACTTCTTAATAGAAGCACTGTCTGATTTGTGTTGTGATAATTCCTTATTCATTAGGATTTAATGAGGTACAATGATGTATTTTTAAATGAATATATATATATATATATACAAAACCTAGTTGATTTCCTCTAGGAATAAGCCTCTTATAAAGAAAAACTCCAGCTCTACAAATTTAAATAAAAAATGGTTGTGAAATCCACTAATGGAGACCACCCATAGTTCAATAAGGCAAAATAAAACAGAAAACAGAAGAATCCTTTAGGTGAGAACTCCTGTGTACAAACTCATGGCAGCTTATATTCATCTGTTAACTGGTAGGATTCACAGTTAGTCAGAGTCAGTTCTATTCTTTTTCCTTCTTAAAAAATATCGCATGTCTTTCTTCCTCCATGCACTGCGGATTCTCCAGTGCTTAGCGATGTGCCCAGCTCCCCTGGAAAAGGACAACTGACACAACAGTCATAAGCTCAGCTGAACTCTCATGAACAAAAATGCCCTGTCCCTCTCTAAGTGTTAGCTCACTTACAGGAAGCACCCAAAAACACAGAGATAAAGATTTGAGGAGCAAAGTTACTATGCAAATGGAGACTTCATGAATGTAATCTGTGTTCCTTTCTCATCTTTCAACTGATTGGTAAAGAAGTGCAATTTGAAGGCATTGGTATTTTATATTTATTTTATATATATATTTAGCATTAATACATGCAAGAATATCAGCACTGAGACAATCTTTTTAGAGAAAAGAAAAGAAAATCACCCTAATTCAAGCTTTTTAACCAAATTACAACTTGTGTCTATGTATGATTTTCCCCATATTTTTCTGTAGGCATCGACACAGTTACTATTATACACAGCTGAAATGATTAAAGATGGTTTTTAAATCCTATTTTTTTTCATTCAATATTTGATGTTACTTCACAATCATCAATTAGATGATGGTACTAGGCAAACTATTTCTCCTTAGCCCAAGCTAGCCCAACACCTGTCTCTGTAAATAAAGTTTTATTGGAACACAGCCATGTTGCCTAAGGCTGCATTTATGTAGCAACAGAAAAGTTAGCAGTTATGATAGGACCCCTATGGGCTACAGAGCCTAAAATAGTTACTGCTTGTTCACCAAGTCCTAGCTTACATTTAATCATAGTTACCTTGGAACTTTAAAAAATGCCATATTTATTTATTTAATTTTTGTTTCTTAAAGGCTTATCTATTTTAATGTATGTCTCCCAAGTGCTCCTGGATGTGGTTTCATGCCCTGGAGTCTGGTCAAACTACCAAGAATCACTTCAGAAAAGAAAACTGACTCTCCTTTTCCCAGTATCCACCAGTTGTCAATAGGTTCTCAGCTGGTACTGGGGCTTTCTAGCCACTTCCCCCATCCTTGCTGGAAACTTTCGAACCATTCTGGATATTTTGATGACTTTTTCTTGAGTTATTGTTAAAGAGATATTGCTGTGAGAGATTGGTAGGTAATGCTGAGAGAAATATAGATGATGGAAGCGTGGCTTGTGAGTTTCAGAGGGTGGTTTGAGAGTTCCTCAAAGGCTCTATTAGTACCATTTATGTGGTAGTTTGAAGTAAGAATTTATGGAAGTGAAACATTTTGTGCTTTAAGGGGACAATGAATACTGTTCAGTTGGGGCCTAAAAGTCAGCACAGATTAACAAGAGACCAGTATCATGAAGGCAAAATATTCTGGGACGTATTTCCTCAGGATCAGCATATAAAAGCTATGGTCTGGAGGGTGCCAGGCTACATACATCCCAAGCTGGGAGCAAAACTTAGTAATGTGTACTGGTCTCCCATGTGGTACTGGTTTTGGCAGCATGAAAGCTGCAGAATTAAAAGGGTCATGGAGAGAATCTGAGGTTGGTACCTTGTGAGGCCTGGAGAGTCCATTGGTGATGATGATACAGCCTCAGTGGCATGTTGAAGATGCCAGGACTGTGGGACGACTACCAGGGACAGCAACAGGTATAGAATGGATCTGACCTGAGCCTACAAGACAAGCTGAGTATGTGCTGTGCATGGCAGAACCTGAGGTGTGGGGCTACTCAAGCCCTTTGGAACTGGGATCATGAGTGAATCCCAGACATCACACACTGTTTGGGTGAATAGTGAGCTATTTGTGACTTTGGTTTTGCTTTGATCTGATTGTGTGATGATTCTTCCCTTTTGGAGTAAGACACCTTTATCTTGTTTTTATTTTACAGAAGTCCACAGTTTAGAGAGTAGATTTTTAAATTTTTTAGTTTCTACTTTTCAATTGAAATTTTGCAATTTTCATGCAATATATTTTAATGGTATTTAGATCCCTATCTGCACCTGCCCTCACTTCCCCCTACCTAATTTAATGTACTTTATTACGTATATTACAAGGTCTATAGTATCTAATTTTGTCCTCATATGTCCTTCAACATGAGTCCATCCACTGAAGCTTGGTAACTTACCAAGGGTCACATCCTTGAAAGAGACTGACTTTCCCCCTCAGACCAGCCATCAATCACCTTCTGGTAAGATTGCGGTTTCTTGCGTACTTCTCTATGTCTGTACTGAGATTTTGTCTGGTTTGAGCTTGTAGCTTGCCTGGGACTTGTGCATGTCGTCTCCACTGCTGTGAGTTCATATGAGTAACTACCCAGCTGTCTGAAAAACTCTCTTTACCTGTTGTTGCCCACCATCTTTGCCTCTTAAAATCTTTTCATTCCCCTCCTCTTCCAGAATGATTTCTGAGCCTTGGGAGCCAGACGTTTGGTGCTGGCGTCCTTTTCAGGGTTAAGCGCTCTTTGTGGTCTCTTGTTCTCTATATGTTGGTTAGTTGTGGGTTTCTGTGTTAATTACCATCTGCTGCATAAGAAAACTTCTTTTATGAGATTTGAGAGATATATTAATCTATGAGTATAACAATAAGTTATTAGGAGTCAGTTTAATACTATAACTATCTAGTATAATACTAGTGTTAGGCTCTCTCCTATTTCCTGTGACGTGTCTAGCTTCAGGTTCCTAGATCTGATATCAATGTCAGGCATGGACTCTATCTTATGAAGTGAATCTTAAATTCAACTAAAAAATGATTGTTTACTCCCAGATTTGCACCAAGTGGCATATCTTGCCAGGCCAGTTGTTGTAGTTCATAGGATTCACAGCTGGGTAAGTTTGATAATCATTTTTTTCTTCCAGTAGCATGCACAGTACCTTCCAGCACTATGAAAGCTAGTCTTCTAAAGTTGTGCTACGTTTTATATTGTGATATTAATCTTGACATGAGATCTTTGCGATAAGAAGTGGAAAGTATATGGTTTAATAATGATGTGTGTTTCTGTGTCAAGAAGACAAGGGGTCAATTGGACAGTGTCAGTTGTCAACTTGACACACTTGGGAAGAGGGAACCTCAATTAAGGAATTTCCTCCATCAGACTGGTCTGTAGTAATGTCTGCTAGGCATTTTCTTAATTGTTAATTGATGTGGGAGGGCCCAACCCATTGTGGGTGTCAACCCTGCTCATATGGTCCTGGGTTGTATAAGAAATCAGGCTGAGCACAAGCCAGAGATTCCTCCAAGGTGACTGTTTCAGTTCCTGCCTTCAGGCTCTTGCCTTGGCATCTCTTGATGATGAACTGTAAAGCGTAAACCGAAACAAACCCTTTCCTCCCCAAGTTGTTTATCAATATGAAGCAAACAAGGACAGATACCAACATACTAGAATATTCATCTTATTGTTTACTGGGGTTTACAAAGACTTGAATTTTTAAAAAAACAGCCTTCCAACTTTTGCTCCCTCCCTCCCTTTCTACCCCACACCCTCTTATACATAACTTTCCTGTCTCAACAGTGGCTCTGTTCGTTTATGAAAAGCTTCTTCTCTATGAAAAAGTCTCACATTTTACCATTAACTGTCCTTCTACCACGCATATTTCCATCTTTTTTTATTTACATCAAAGCTACATTTCATCCATTCAAAATCAGAGCCTTAAAATTTATAAATAATTTAAAAATGTAAAAGGTGCTAGGTGCAGCAGCACATTTCTGAAATCTCAGAAATTGGGAGATTGAGGCAGGAGGACAGTAGGTTTAGGGATAATCTCAACCTAGATCACTTAGCAACTACACACACACATGCACGCACGCACGCATGCACACACACACACGCACATCATGGCAAATATGAAAGATGCAGAAGGTATTGTGCCTCTTGCAGCCAGTTTACAGAATTGCTGAACTTTGGTGGCAATGGTGTTGGTTATTAGTCTATTCTTGGGGCCATTTATCTTCTGATATTTCTATCCTGTTATGCAACTGCCTGGGTAAAATCTTTAAGGATACAAACGTCTTTTTAAAAAATTTTATTTACCTATTAATTTGAATTTTATGTATATGAGCATTTTGTCTGTATGTATCTAAGCACACCCCTGTCATGCAACTCCTGTTGTGGCCACAAAGGGTGTCAGATCACCTAGAATTGGAGTAACAGATGATTATTAGCCACTATGTAGATGCTGGAAACTGAACTCAGATCCTCTGCAAGGACAGACTGTTTTTAACCACTGAGCCACCTCTCCAGCCCTGGAATAGAGACTTCTTCTGTTATATTTGAGACCTAGCACAGCAAAATTCTAAACTTCTGTTAAGGATATGTTTTCTCTCTTTGGCAACTTTCAACTGGATCCAACCTAGATAGGTCCAGTCTTGTCTTATCTCTGCTATTTACTCACTCCATGCTAGTTCTATGGCCAAGTCAGTTGAGTTCGCTATCCCTCAGTTTCTTTATGTATGTCAGGACTAGTGAGTAAACCCATCAATGTGTTAGCATAGTTTGTAGTAACACTGCATAAATGTGAGCCATCATTAATGTAAGATGAAACAATCACATTTGTTAAGTACAAACCACTTGAATGTACATTACCTAAAGTCTTTTAAACGGGAATTAGAACCCACCATTTTATACCTAGGAGAGCAGCAAATGGGAGAAAAACAGTTCACCTGTCCTGGATCCAACAGTGAGCACAGGGCTGAGAATTCAGCTGAGTTCCATGGAACCCCAAAGACCAGAATCTGCATGTCTTCTCAGTCTCTAGCATTCAGATCACTTAGTGTCTTTAGCTAGGGAGCCCCAGTACAACTAATATTTATTATTCTATATTTGAATGAGTATATTGCCTGCTGTGCAATGCCCAGAAAGGTCAGAAGAGAACACTGGATTCCCCTAGAATTATGTATAGGTGTTAGCCACTATGAGGGTGCTAGGAATCGAACCCAGGTCTCTGCCAGCACTCTCAATCGGCGAGCCATCTCTCCAGGGCCCCCAGTACAATTCTTATGCTGCCTGATGAGATTTCTGCCAGTGTCTAGAATAAAGAGTTAGAAAACAGGCCCCTAGTGGATGCCATCTTCCCAGCTATGAGTGTTGACTGTTTTCTTGAGCTTCCTGGTCTCCCTGATGAGCAACTATGATTCTGGCTTAGGAAGTCGAGGGCAGTGAGCAGGAGTCAGCTCTGTAATTCTGTAATTGCTCACTCACTTGATGCTTAGTGAGAAGCCCACAATTATTCCTTGATGACTAATTTTCCTGTTACACAAATCTATTTAGACTACATCTCTCTGGGGTGCAAGAACCAGTTGATTTAAGATGCAAACTTTTTATAACTCATTGTCAGAAGAATGAAATATGAAGTTTACCTAGACTTTGCTAAAGTATCTATTACAAATCATTAGTTACTGTGAGTTGATACCCATATATCAAGCAATTCTTGTTCCAGATACTGAAAGAATTCTCTGTACTTTTCTATCAAAAAATGTACTATTTGACCAAGAATATAATTGCTGGTTTTTATAATCCCAGGCTGAGAAATTCGTGTGGAGAAACTGAGGCCCAAAGACACTCATTTGCCTAGGAACAGCCAGCACAATTTTTAATGCAAGAACCACAGGTATTTAAGGATGTTTAAGAACATGGATAGCAAGTACCTCACCTATTATTCAGGCTTGCAGACAGAGAGAGGAGAGAGTAGACAAGCAAGGCGCAGAGCATCTCCCTGTACCAAACCTTGAATTAAATACTTTAAGTAGAAACTTAATTTCCCTGACAACTCTTATGGGTAATTCCTATTATCATATTCATTTTACAGATAAATAAATTGGGGACCATTGTCTCCTACTACAAAGCAGTAGAACCACAACCCATAGTGAAAATAATTAACTTTCTCAAATCTCTTTGTGACATCAACACGCACAAAGACTCACAGATCCAACCAGTTTATTCCTGGTTTCTGTGGATGGTTTAAAAGAGATAGTATGGCTACAGTCCCCCATCATCAGAGCTGCATCTGAATACGAAGGAGGAAAGCTGCTATGTGTAGCAAGCATTTCATCTTGCCACCAACAAAGATCAAGCATACGAAGTCTGAGCCTCCTGGGGTAGGAGAAGTAAGGTTCTCTTCTGCCCTGAGCATTCTACCCAAAGCATGCAGCAATATGGGCTGACAGTTAGTATGAATGGATTTGATCAAAACACCAAATCTGATTGATGCTGAAAGCACACCCATGTGGGAACACACAAAGGGATGGATAAGAAGGGTGCTTAAAAATTCTAATCCTTATAAGCTTCTGTGGAAACTGCTCTTTTCACTGGATGGCTTTTGATATTTATTGCAAAAGGCTGTTTTAATCTTGATGAAAATAACATGACCACAGGAAAAGAAGTATTGTAGCTAGAATGAATAAGTATGGCCTTGGCATTTAAAATGTTTCATAAGGATCAGTAGAGACCCAAGAGGGCTTAGTAGAGGGTAAAGGTGACCTAGAAATGGATCTTGGCACAGGCCAGGAATTACTACTGCCAAGAGGAAGTTGAGCTCAAAATGGGATATATTTTGGCTGGTTTGGGCTCAGTTACTTCCTGAGTGAAAGGCCCAAACCTCTGACAGGAGAGCAGTTAATACAGCTCACAGGTGAAGAGGAACAGTCAGAGTTCAATTACCAGGGCTTGAATTCCAGCTTTGTTGCTCCAACTGTCATCCTTCTTTTCACTAAAAGAAGAGAAGGTTGATCACAGAGCTTCTTGTTTTGCTAGCAGTAGAGAGAGTGAGTATAAATCATTAATCACAGAGGCTGGCCCTAGAGGAAGTGTTAAGTAACTGGAAGATTTATTATTTCACTATAATTCTTATTATTGCATGATATTTTCTTAATGTAACTGAAATTCCTAGAAAATTAGGCTATCAGATATGAATCAAGCAATAGAAATTAAGAGGGTCTAGTGGAAAGAATCAGAGAAAATAAACAGTAAATCTTCTCTGATATGATTTGAATTTGAACCAGGTTGAAGTTAGGAGGGAAAATAAGAGCCCCTTCCTTGCCATGAGGAGCAGAGGCCAATGGTTTATTCACACAGTGTTTGCATTGGCAGGTAAAGGGTATTGCGTGTGTTCCAACAGTGTCAGCTTGTGAGATCTAAGCAGAGCTCAACCTGCATAGAATTGTGAAGACTAGAAAGTGGCCTGCCAGTCACTGGTTGCTGTTGAAATCTTGTATCACT
Source organism: Eospalax fontanierii (assembly GCA_035773235.1). Classification (NCBI taxonomy): domain Eukaryota; kingdom Metazoa; phylum Chordata; class Mammalia; order Rodentia; family Spalacidae; genus Eospalax; species Eospalax fontanierii. Next base: position 10,664,430 of record CM069528.1, on the reverse strand, counting down.
GATGAAGTGGATCATTTCTAACCACCAGGGCATTTTCGTCTTTCTCTCTCCGCATCGCTCCGCATCGCTAAAAGTGACCCAGCAATTCAAGCTCCTGCTTTGTCTTTGTGTGAATGTGCAAAATGATCCTGGGCCCTCCTGTAATTTGATCAGGCTCTTCAATTGTGAACTCACTTCCTCTCTCCAAGGACTAGGCTGCACTTAAGAGGTTCCAAGGCCTAGAAGATTATGGCATCTCAACTTCCTTATAAAAGTCAAATAAAACAGTATCAAATTATCAAATACATTTATCTGTCAAAGTGGTAAAAAAAAACTTACATGGGGTGGAATTATAGTGTCTTCTTACTATATGTTTCTCTTATGCTTTTTCTTTGTGTTCTTGTAGGTTAAGTACCAGTAGGTGTCTTAACCTCATGCTGACTACTGAGAATCCCCAGGACCCACATAAAAGCCCTGTAACCCCAGCTCTGCAGTTGGGAGTTGGACAGTTAGAACCTTGCTGGCCAGAAGGCCTAGCTGAAACAGAGATCCCCAAGTTCAGTGAGAGACCCTATCTCAAAAAATTAAGGTGAAAAGTGACAGAGGTAGATCCTCTGTATTAACCTCTGGCCTCTCCACATGTGCATGCACAGGTGACCACGCTCTAAACACTTGTGTACACATACACACATACAAGAATAAATACTAAAGTTTGTCTTCTAAACTAAATTCTGCACACTGCTTCCAGTCAAGGAAAGTGCCTTATGGTCTCTGTAGTTACTATTCTTAAGAAGCATATACAGCTGTAAGGTTAGCATTATGGCATTTATATCATCCCTTACCTCCAGTCATGTGTAGTTTCTTAAACCATTGTCCTCTTTCTTATCTTGCTCCCCTTTACTCTGTTCTCTATGCTGTGACCACACAGGAGTTTCTAAGACTTAAATCCAATAATGTCAAGGCTCCTTATATTTAAGACCATAGTTCTCAAACTGGGAAAAAGTGAAAGCATAGGACAAATATGATGATCTTCATGCTAAGGATGATAAATGTAAAATGAATATGTTACAGAGCATAGTATATAATTTGCTTAAATATTAAAGACAAAGCATAGGATTCCAAGAGGAATTTTATGCTTAGAATTTCTGGCTTTTGACCATGCCCAGGACTTAGAGAGAGAAGCAATTACTGTCCTGATATGTTAGAATAGAGAAGTTAGTGAGTCACTGTCATGATGGATAAAAACAAACTTCTTCATGAAAACAAAGCTCTCTGAAATCAGGAGTCAGCCTGTTCTTCCTAATCTTATATTCCCTTCCCAGTATTCTATGCTACTTCCTGCTCATCTACAATGTCAGTTAAAACCCCTTCTGTTAATTCTGCTCTGTCTCTGAAACACCAGTCTTTAGTCATCCATCTTAAAAGCTGGAGGATGGTGGTTCTTTTCCAGTCTTTCTTTCTGACTGGTTCTCTAGGTAGCCTCTGAGGGGTTAGTTCAGCAAAGCCATGTTCTGGTTCATTAGTAAGGCAGCCAAGAGCCCCAGCCCTTCTGCTTGGACTAAGTATGTGATATTCATCTCTTAAATATTAGGTAACATAAGAGATGGAGGGTGGACATGGAAGCTGTCCTGCCCAGGTTTGCATATGGGTTCCCCAACTTGTCAACTAGATGATCTTACACTAGTTAAACACTTTGTGCTTTAATTTCTTCATCTACAAAAATGGAATGTATAACAGGAGAACAGGCTAAAGAGTTCAAGTGCTTTGAAGAAGGACATCTGAACAAACATTAGCTATTCCCATTCCTAAGCACTCTTTGCTACCAGAAAGGAGTTAGCTCAAAATATCTAGTGTCCTGATAAAAAAGACCCTGGTCCTCAGGTGTCTGGACATGCTCTCCTCACAAAGTTCAACTCTTTTAATGCTTTTTTTTTCTTTCAAGAGAGTCAGAGCATTTTGAAGCACCTGTATACAACTTTCACCACCGCCCCCCTTTATCTCTTGAGCATACAGGTTAAAAAAGAATGAAGGAGGACATATTTATTTATTTATCTATTTATGAATGAGTGTATTACCTACATGTATGTAAATACATCCATGTTGAGCAATGCCCACATAGGACAGAAGAGGGCATCAGAACCCCTGGAATTGGAGTTATGGACAGTTGTTAGCTGCCATGTGGGTGCTGGGATTCAAACCTTGGTCTTCTGCAAAAACAGCCAGTGCTCTTAACTGCTCAGCTATCTCTCCAGCCCCAGGAGGACATATGTTTAATATAGAGGTCATAAAAGAAAAGTTTAACATTGAATTGAGAACTTAATTTTTTCCGTTTTATTTTAATTTTTGTAATTTTTAATTGAATTTTTGTGTATTTCACACAGAACATCCCAGTCATATCTATCTAATTTTTAATTGACATAAATTCATGTTGTATAATCTTTCAGTATAAAAGATATGATAAAAGAAAAAAAGAAAGGAGTCAATATTTGTTGCAAGGTAATAAGTCAGTTTTCAAAGCACAGTTCTCCATAGTAAACTTTACATAAAGGGAATAATTGTCATTCTGGGGAGGAAAAAAAAACCTAAGGATTTGAGATATGAGCTTACTTGGTAGTTAAATCCCCTTACCATCCTGCAAATTAAAATATGTTGGCATTTACTCCTGATGAAATTTTAAAAGGCACAAGGTGTTATTTTAAATAATTTTTAACTGATGACATATCCATTCTCTGGGAAACAGACCCCTCAAATACCCCACTCCTGAATATTGCATGGGACTTCTAAGATTCCTCTCTGCAAATTGTTGAAAGGCATCAGCAACAGACTGGTTCAAGGGCAGTCTAAAGAAGAGACTTGGCGTCCTGTGAGAGCTTATGAGGCTGGATGCGTGCATGGACTCACATTCTCTTCAGGGTCCCATCCTCACACATTCAGTGCCCTCAGGGTCCCTAAGAAGCTATTCATCCCATTCATCCCTTTTAACAGGCTGGGTTCTAGCTCCCAGCTCCCAGTCTGAGAATATTAAGTGGGGCTTGAATAGAGTCAAGGGAAGGATCATCATTCCTCTTGGGCATAACTTGTAAATCCACTGTGAATGAGCTAAGATGAAAACTGTGCAGCAGCCGGACCCACATGTGCCCAACCCAATGAGACATAAACTAATCGGTCATGTTCTAGTTGAGATTTTTGACTCAGAGTGGAGGTTAAGAGTTTGGTTTCAACCAACTCTTGTCCACAGATTTTTCTGTGTGGGTGGATAATTATCCTGATTATTCATGCTGAATCCTTCCTTCCTGAGACTTTTGCCAATGGCCCCAATTTGTTATTGCCTTTTAATCTAGCAATTGGCAGCAGAGGCTTGTGTTCTGAGAAAATGAGAAATCTCAGTGTCTTTCGCTAATGAAAGGGATTGTTCTCATTCTCCTTAACATGTTTCCCACTGTGCAATGTGCAGTGGCTTCCTGAAGTGCAAACTGCAGTTCAACCTGGAGTCAGGGGAGCCTCCATTCTGCTCCCAGCTCAGCCACTTGCCTGATGCATAAACTGCTTCAATCTACTTGGTTTCACTTTGGCTTCCAAATGAAAAGATAATGTGGAAGGCTGTCTAGTGTGTTAGTTACTTTTCTGTTGCTGTGATGAAACACCATGACCAAGGGAATTTGTAGAAGGAAGAGTTTATTTAAATTTATGGGTCCAGAGGGATTAGAGTCTGTCGTGGCAGGCATGCGTGGTGGCAGGAGGTGGCCAGAGCAGAGAACAGAGCACGCACATCTTCAAGTAGGCACAGGAAAACAGAGCAACTGGAAATCTGGCAAGGCTTATGAACTCGCAGAACCTTGCCCTCCAGTGATGTGCCTCCTCCAGCATGGCCACAACTCCTAAAGCTTCCCAAAATTGTGCCAACAAGGGACAAAATGTCCAAATACTTGGAGTTTATGGGGGAGCATTCTCATTCAAACTGCCACATCCAGCAACTGTGGAACCCAATGATTTGTGCCTGTCTTTTTTTTCCCCAATGTTTAGATTTTAATATTTGCACATAAAACCACTTGGTTATAGCCAGAGATAAATATATTTTAGTTTTCTCATACATTGTTTTCTTAACTCGCGGTGCAAAGCAGCAGGTTAAGAATTTTTTAAATATCTTGATTGTTAGAACAACAACACATCAGTGGACAGGCATTGTGGCAAAGACAGGAATGCTGCCATCAAACATCTTTTAAAAAGTATTCCTCAAACTTCCAATTTCAGGCCATCCCTCTTGAACCCAAGGTATCTAGTGGATATGAAGTTTGTTCGGTTTAGTTTTTTTTTTTTTTTTTAAAGAATCTCAATACACAATAGAAGTTAAAGATATCAAGAAGATCTTCATCAAACACTACATTTAATCTAATTATGTTTAGTAATGAGTCCCTTTTACGTGTGTGTGTGTATGCATGTATGTGGAGTACATGTATGCACACATGCATCACATGCATGTGGAGGACAGAGGTCATCCTTGGATGTCATTCCTCAAGTGCCATCTATTTTGATTTTATTTTTGTTTTGTTTTGTTTTGAGACAGGATCTCTTACTAGCCTGGGACACTCACCAAAAAGGCTGGGCTGGCTGGCCAGTGAGCCTCCGGGATCTGCTTGCTCTGCTTCTTCCGCACTGAATCACAAACATTTGCCCCCACGGGTGGGTTCTGAAGAGCAAACTCGGGTCCTCAAGCTTACAAGACAACTGCTTTATCGAGTTAACTAGCTTCCTAGCTTCAATGATGAGGTGTTTTGAAAATTATAACATTAAAATTTGTTTCCTAAAAGATAGAATAAGATATACTGGCTCAATGTAGACAGTGGCCCATACCGTTCTCTTATTTACGAGTCCAGAAAGTTGGAGATTTGCTTTGCTTCTTTTTGGTCACTCAGATAGGCCTCAAGTCATGTTGCTTCTACTTTAGAAATGTTCACAGAGTCCCTCAAATCTCTTCACTTCTGCTGCTAAAGTCAAAGTCTTGAACATTAAAAGTGTTCTCTCACCTTCACCCTCTTTTTTTCTGTAATTTTTCCTTAATATGTCACATCAATCAGAATTGTTTTCCTAATATACATCTTATCAAATTGCTTTTCCACTTAAAACCTGCCCTGTATTCCCAGCAGAATCACTCCTGTGAGGCATACTGCCTATTCCCTGTTCTTTGAAGTTTATTCTTAGGGTGTCACCTTTTAAAACCAGCTCTTGTCTCTCTTCCTTTTTAAGCCAGATCCTCCCTCCCTTGTCTAATTCTTAGCCAAGCATAGCAAGGCCAGCTGGTGAGAGCCTTGAGAGAAACAATGGCACCAGGCCTGCTTAATGGAACACTGCCTATGCCAGTGAAGTTTTCTGGATTGGAGCAGTTGATTTTGAGTTGTGGCCCATCCTCTGACCCATATTGACGTGCTGTGTTCAGTGGGGATTAAAGCCTTGTGAACTGGAGTAAGAAGAGGTAGAAGAAAGAGGTCATTGTGGGTCTAGAAGAAATCAATATTGTGTCTTTGAAAAGGCCTCTGTTTGCTCTCAGACTGACCATCTGGACTGTGTGGCCCCAAATTAGCTACAAAAGAGAAAAGAAAATGAAACGGGTATGGAAGAACTTTGTAAAGGGCAGGTCTGCAAGGCAGCTTGTTTGGGGAGATGAAGGAGCAGCTGAAGTCACTGTATCGATGGGCATTCAAGAAAAGGAAGAAAGGCTAAATCCTGCTGCATACCTGCTAGTCACCTGTCCTTGCCTGCGCATTACCAAATGATTTCCAGATGTGCATAAAGAGCTATTTGTACAACATTCATAATTTCATCCTAAGTTTTTGAATGCCCTTGGCACACTTCTACAGCAGGGGCTTTGTTTATGGTGCAGCTGACACTTTCAGTGTATTCCAAATTTGAGCCTTATGAGGAATGAGGACAGAGCAGGGAGTGGGAAAATTTTAGAAACATATCAGCTCCCGGGCCTCCAGAGCTGAGGAGGGTTTCCATTACTTCTGGACTCATGGCTTTACTTTTCATCAGGGGAGGGTGGGAACTGAATAAAAACTGAGCAGCCAAGAGGCCCAAGGAGAGTACAGATGTGTGGTACAGAAGGGAGCTCAGGCTATACCTGAGCTTCTCAGGGCAACAGCTTTTTTCTCACTTTAAGATGTCAGTGAAACCTGGAATCTTCTCTCACTGAAGGGTCTTGTAGGGAAATAGAAGTATTTCCTGGGAGACCAAATCCTGCTGTCAATGCCTGTGAGCCATGCTTTCAGCAGGGCAGGTGAGCACTTGCACGTAGGGCAAACTCTGGTTCGGATGAGCTTGCTGTGTCCCATGATGATTCAGTAACATATGATTCTCTCTCTTTTAGGAATTAATTTAAGTAGCAATTTTTTTGATTTTCACTATATAGCCCTAGCTGACCTGGAACTTGCTATGCAGACCATGCCAGGCTGGTCTTGATCTCAAAGCCATCTACCTTCCTCTGCTTCCTGGGTGCTAAGATTAAAGGCATGCATCAACCATAACTGGCTTTACACAGCAAAATTTAATTTACCAAAAGAATCCCAAGCAAGGTAGGAAGTTACTAGTTTCACGTTCATGATCAACATTTTGATTAAGACAGGAGATTTTTTTCCATGACTGACTAATTTAATGTACGTATGTGTTGGGGTGGTATTTGCCACAGGGTGCATGTGAAAGTCAGAGGACTGTGTGTGGGAGCTGGTTCTCTCTTTTCACTAAACCAATATCAGGGATCTAACTTGAGTCGTTAGGCTTGGCAGCAGGCCTCTTCAACCCCCTGAGCCATCTCACCTGCCCCAAATGGGAGTTTTACTAAAAAGGTCTGTCCACTAATGTATTCTATAGCTCTTTCTCCCATTAAATTTCAGTGGCCAGGGGTCACATGGTTGTATCTGAACACTCTATAGGCACACCAATTCTCTTGATCCAAATAACTTCACTGTCACCTACATGCCAAAACCATCTTCCTCCGGCACCCCCATCTGAATCTACAGAGCATTAGCACTTTCAGGCGAGGCCTCGGCTCCCCCCCCCTTCCGTTCCACACTGTCACAGACTGCTCAGGGTCTGAGCTTCTTCCTTTGTCACTGTCTCTTTCAGTTCAAGCTTGTTATCATTCATGAGAGCTTGATAATTTCCAATTTTTAATTATAGTCATCTTAGGGGTAGAAGTAGTTTATTGTAGTTTTGAATTGTATTTCCCTAAGAACTTAATGATGTTGAATGTCTTTTCATAAACTTATTGGCCATTTGTACAACCTTTGGAGAAATATCTCTTTAAGTCCTTTGTCCATGGGGAAAAAAGATGAAATTCTCATGACTTCTTATGTAGTCTGGCTACTAGACTCTTATCAGATATATGATTTGGAAATATTTATTCCCAGTATACAGGTTGTCTCTTCACTTTTTTGGTGTCCTTTCATTAACAAAACATGTTAATTTTGATGGTGTCCAGTGTATTAATATTCTTCTTTCATTGTCTGTGCTTTTCGTGTCATTCCTTGAATCCACTGTCAAGTCCAAGGCCAAGATTTACCCTATGCGTCTTTCAAGAGTTTTGTATTACTCTTGTGTTTAAGTCATTGATCCATTTTTACTTTTAAAACATTCCTTAGGGTTCGAGGGGTTCTCCTCAGCCCGCTCCCTCTCTTGGGAGCACTGTTCCCTTTTTGCTGTCTCTGTTACTAGTCTATGCTTAACTTAACTTAAAAGGCATGACTTTGTTCTCCCTATCTCTTATCAGCAGCTGTTGGAATTTTCACTGTATTCTCATCTGTACTGTTTTTCTTTAAACTCTAATAAAATCATCCTCAACCAAAATTTCTTCAAAATAATTTTATAAAAGTACAATGTACATGTGCTAACATTTACCAGTTTTAGTGTACAAACTGGTAAATGTTGACATTGCCTTTGAAAAACTCACAATTGACCACTCCTCTGACCCTGGCTCCTGGTAACTATGACATTGTTTTATGTTAAATTACTTTTGCTTTGTCTAGAATTTTACACAAATGAAATAATACATTAAGTGATTTTTGTATCTAACTTTTTAAAAGATTTTATTTTTAATTATGTGTATATATGTGTCTGTGTCTGAGTATGTACATGTGAGCACAGTGCCTGTGGAAGTCAGGAGAGGGCAGCAGATCCCCTAGAGCTGGAAAAACAGGCAATTGTCAAACTCCTAACATAGGTGCCTAGGATTGATTCCTCTGCAAAAGTAGTACATGCTCTTTTCTCTGAGCCAGCCCCACTCATTTTTACTAGTACTTTTGAGATTACGTAAATCACTATCTATGCCAATAATTCTTTTTTTTATTTCTGAGTAGTATTGTCATTGTATGTGTAACTATCAGTTTGGTTTCTCTGATCACCAGCTGAGGTACTTTTGTTTCTAGAGTTGCACTATCGTGAATGAAGCTGCTATACACATTTCATAACAAGTCTTTTTATGGAGTTGGCTAAATTCCCAGAAATGGGATTGCTGAATCATGTGGTAGATGTATGTTTAACTTTATGAAAAAAAACACAATTTTTTCTCAAAGTGGGTTCACATATTCAATCCTTACAAGCAATGTGCAGGATTTTTAGATGCCCCAAATTATCAGAACTACTTGTTATTGTCCAACTTTTTTCACTTCAACTAGTCTGCTTTAATGTCTTGTGCTTTTCCTCTAGACATTTTTCTTTCCAGGTTGGGTTTTAGGTTAAAATAGGAAACCTCATTTTAGGTTAAAATGGGAAAAAAAATTCTCAGTATGCACAGAGGATTCCCATATGTTCTTCTTCATTTGGTGTGAGATAGGAATATAATATCATTATTTTGGACATAGATATCCAATTGTTCCAGGACCATTTGTTGGAAAAATTATTCTTTCTCTATTGAATGGTGTTGTTACCTTTGTCAAAAAATCAATTGATCATAGATATTAGTTCATTTGGGGCTTTTAATCTAGTTCATTAATCTCTGTTTCTATTTTTATACACTACCAAGCTGTTTGGTTACTGTATCAGTCTGGTAAGTTTTGAACTCAGAATTATGAGTTCTCTAATTTTGTTCATTTTCAACTTTATTTGAGCTAATTATCACTCCTTGTATCTTACATGAATTTGAAGATAAACTTTTGTACTTCTGACCCCCAGGGCCAAAGAAAGGATTTGAAATGTTGAAGGGTTGCACTGAATATGAATAAAGTTTTGGAAAATATTTTCATCATTATAATATTGAGTATTCCAATCCATTAACATGGGATACCATTACATTTACATATTATTTTCTCATTTATTTTATCAATAAACATTGCTTTCAGAATATAAATCTTTCACCTATTTAGTAAATTCATTGATAGATATTATTTTCTTTTGCATGTTCCGCCTATGCTAACTTTGTTACTCATCAAACCTCCATCTATTGTCTCTATGACTTCCCTAACCTCTAGTCACCGTTATCCTGCCTTCTACTGTCTGAAATCAACTTTTAAATTTTCCATATATAAGTTAAAACACACAGTATTTGCTTTTCCTGTCATCTTGCTGCACTGACTGGACTTCATCTCATTGTGAGTTATCATCATCCTATAAGGACATTAGAACAGTAGAACTTATTCTTTTAGCAGCTGAATTTCTTACCCATTATTCAACAACAAATTATTTTATACATTATAATGAACTAGAAGAGGTTCCCAGAACAAAGAAATGGTGTTTCAGGAGATAGGTGAGTCACTTACTCATATTTAATCATTACATGCTTTTATGTTTATTGAATTTTCACAGTATATGTATATCCCACAAACACGCACACTTGTTGTGTCAATTTTAAGAAGAATTTTAGAAAGAAATTGCATTTTTGTTCATTAGCAATGACTAATTTGGAAAAGAAATTGGAGAGCATCATTCATTTTGTAATTCCAAGCAACTTCGATGTGTTGGCATTAATTCATGTCTGGCAGCACCGACCGGTGAAGCGAAGTCAACTGCATCTTGACTGCTTTCTTTCTCTCTTCATTAAATGATTTATTTTTTCTCCTTGGAGCATGATTCTTTCAGATCTGTGTCGTCTGAGACTACACCACTGCTGCAAACTTCGTGATTATTCACAATGGTCCATAGGATAAGTTCAAGCTCTTATTTATGATGCGCAAGGCCCCTTATGAAGTGTCTCTACCTGCCTCTCCATGTTCATCTGCTGCTAGTTTGGATACCTAACACCCCCACCACACACACAGTCACACACACTATACGTTTTTACTTCTAGCCAGAAGAAGGAATTGTTTTGGTTTCCAATATGAATCCAGCTCTTTTAGACTTTGTCATTTTACATTCCTTTTCTTTACTGGTACACTATTGTCCATTTATATACCTAGGAAATACTTCCTCATCCTTCAAGGCTTAGTGCAAATATAACTTCTGTAAAATCTTCCCAGACACCTCTCTAATCTCCCAGTTAAGATATCTCTGCAGTATTTTTTGATTGCAACCTTTTGAAAAATCTTTTACAGGTTTTTTTCTGGTTTTAGATAACAAAATAGATGTTTTTATAACACATTTACTCCTTCCTTTTTCAGTCCTCCCTTGAGAGCTGCCATGACCCTATGAAAGCTTAGTCTTGTAGCAGGGTAGATAAAATATATTTCCCTTCCTCATGACATTGGGCTGGATCATGTGACTTGTTTTACACAGTGGAAGATTAGCAGACACCATACAAACAGACATGAAATGTGCTTGTGTATTTGGATGGGCACTGCCTTGAAAACACCCCTTGGGTAACTCCTACCTCTTTAGCCTGCGTCCAGAATGAGCACACAAGACCCATATCCAACTTAGTGCAGCCAATGGCACAGCCTGGGCACAATTACCCAATGAAGTGATTCCTAGATTGCATTCAACTGTTGTCTGTAATGCAGTTTTATTGTAACAATATTAACATGGGATTTTAATATATATATATATATATATATATATATATATATATATACACATTTTATTTTGAGATTCCAAAAGTACAAACTTTACAAAAAATACTACAGCAAATATTCCATGTACTGGCAAACTAGAAATTGATACTTCTTATGCTTTGCCATATTTGCTTGAGTCTTTTTCAATTACCAAAAAACCACAAAATACCATAGTTTTTGTAATTTTATTAGTAGAAAATTCAACTTTGATATTTGATTTTGTTCTTTGTATTTATATGGCAAGAACAATGTTTGACACACATTAAGTGCTTAGTTAAATGTTGTGTGTGTGTATTTATGTGTGTTCATGTGCATGCAGGTATCAACCTTTGAAATTTTGAAACAACATGAAGAAGAAAGAAATTCTTTCCCAGTAAGCCTAATGTCTTTCTTATTGATTTAGCCCTTACCTCCATGAATCCGCAAGGTCTCTTCCCTGACGTGAAGTGCATTCATCATGAGTGGAAAATGATGGAACAAGTTGTGCCCTTTTAGAAATGCTTTCTTTTAAAGTAAGTTTTAATCAATAATATTCTATATACCTTTCCAGTCATTGATTAACAAGAAAATCCCATTTCAGTCACCTCAATTCAGACAGTTCATAGAATTCACTTCTATTTTCTCCACTGTCACAGCCCTAAGAATTAGATGTGATCTTTGTTGTTTTGGTTTTTTTTTGGCGGGGGGGGGGGAGATATAGAGAGAGTTAAGAGAACTTTGAAAGGAAAATGTACTCTTCTTTTTCTTTGAATTTGTCCTGAAATCATGATATATAGGCTAAATATAGCAACTAATGATTATTTCTAAACAGTTCACTGAATTTATTATTTTTCTCTAAGGTCCTCGAGGAACTGATAAAAGTGGCTCATGTATTCTCTCTTTAAAGATGCCACCACATGCAGGTGGTGCTACTTTATAAAGAACATTACCCAGAGTTGTAACTCTGGAAATCGATCTTAGTAAATGGGTATTTTATAAATAAGAACACACATTTGAGGCTAGTTATAAAAGTGTCCATTCTTACTCACCAATCTATCTTACCAAGAAATGAAGGTTGTTAATGAGACTCCAGGGTCATGCAAAAACTTCAGGATCTTACTCGCTAACGTTTTATCACAGAACTCCATGGGACACCTGGTTATCTTTGAGATACCCCTTATTCCAGGCACACAATCTTTTCCAGTCCAATTAAGGCATAGGACTATTTAACGGAGCTTGGATTTTTGTGTCCAGAGTCCACTTTCTGCTGTAATATTTCTAGTCTAGGCAAAATCTCTTCTACTCTCTTAATATCCTCTAATGCACTCCTCAACTAAATCAAATAGGGTTTAAGCTTTTACCAAAAATAGGAGATGACATTGTTTTCAAATAGTACTACTTTTACCCTGCAACAAACTTGAAGCAAGTAAATGTCATGTGCCCTGCTTCTTGCCCAGAATACCTGAGAATGGGAGAATCTCAGTAAGTCAAGCCCAAATTAACATTTCAGAATGATATCCATACTCCTCTCTTCTTTATGTGATCTCTCTCTCTCTCTCTTTCTCTCTCTCTCTTGCTCGCTCGCTCGCTCATCTTCTGACCTTGATTCTGAGAGAAATAACCATCTCTTCAGGTCATGGCCTACGCAACCACTATCAGTCAGCTAAAGTAAGGCCTTACTCTGGTTTTATTTCATTATGCTTTTCCTTTGCCCCTATGTCATCACCTATCCACCTAGAAAAGGCACCCACTATATTATATTCAATACAAACCTTAAGTTATGTGTTCTTTATTGAAATGTCTGTTCCTTTCACAAACAATTTTTGTTTTTATGTGCTTGATGCAGTGGCTCACTGTAATGCCAGCACTTGTGAAGCTGAGCAGGAGAATTATCACAGATTTAAATGCCAGACCAGGGAGTGCTATATACAAAACCCTGCCGTTCATCAATCAATTATTAATTGATAATAATTAAACATAAAATCAAACAACCAAACCCCCAAACCCCAAAACCTCAAAACATTGGCATATACCTTTTACCCAGTTTCACCAACTGTTTACATTTTGCCTTATTTAAATTATAATTCTTGCTATATGTTTCTTTCATACACATACATGCACATATATAAATACTTATGGGTATACTCAAAATGTATTCAAATAGTTCAGTTAATACATATTCAATTAATACATATGGGATATATAATATACTATGAAATATCAAATGTTATTTAATATAGTACATATTTTCTGCATATTTAAACATGTATTAGGCATTATATAAAGCATATTTTGGTATATAACAACAGTACCATTGTTGAAATCAGAAATTTAGCACCCATGTAACACTGTTGTCTAGTCCTCACATTTTATTTAAATTTTCTTCAGTTTCTCAATATTTCTCTTAAGTACAAAGTTTTCTGGCTTAAGATCTTGATCAAATGTTTTCTTTACACTTACTTTTTAATATTTTAGTTTCCTTTGATTGGGAAGTTTTTTGTTCTTTCTTTTGCTTGCATTACATTGATATTTGTAGAGTTTGAGACAATTGTTTTTATAAACTTTGATTTGCTTGATGTGTTCCCAGGATTAATTCATTTCATTCTGAAATTGGACAAGACAAGAGCAACACTGAGTTAACAGTGTTTTTCAGTGCATCTTATTCAGGTATAACATAGGTTGGCCCTAAAATTGGTGATATTTTCCTCATCTGGTTACAGATATACATATACATATGTGTGTGTGTGTGTGTGTGTGTGTGTGTGTGTGTGTGTGTGTATACCAGGATACCAGGTTTCTCCACATTATAATTTGGAAGCAATTTATGTGGGAATGTTTTTGGATTTGGTAAATATGCTCTTCCATAGCCAACTTTCATCCATCAAAATTATCTCTAATGATCATTTTTAATGCTATCTGTGAATGTGTTTGTAATTTACACAAAATGATTTAAACTTTATGTCTTTTTTATCCAACTCTAAGATTTCTTCATATTACTCTGTTTTACTTCTACTTATTGCTTTTATCTGGGTCCTAATATATTACCAAACACATCTTTTATATTTTATTCAGCTTTAGAAAGGAACTCACTAACACTGGAGTTTCCTTCAATAGAAAGAATATTATTGTACATTTTCCTCTGTGGAGCCTGTTCAATACTTCTCTATGTCTTGAATCTAAAGGTCTGACTGCTGGGTATAAATATACATATATTAATTTCACCAAGAACAATTTTCTTGAACAGCTGAGATGCTCCATCCCAACAGGTACATAGGTGAATTCCTTCCTTTCCCAGCATTCTCACCAGCAGAGGCTATTACGCTGTTCTCTCACTTTTTTTCCCCAGACTGGTAAGGATCTTCCATTTCTAGGATTACTAGTAAGCTAGAGTATCTCTGAACATACTAATTTTTTGCCATTTTCCTATTGGATGCCCTGTATTTTTATTTGTAGATATTTTCTACAGTCTGGATGATTATTTCATGCTCATTTTATATGAAAATATTTTAATTTGCCTTCTGTTCATTAAAGCAATGTTATGTCCTCTATTAAACAGAGAGGGAAGTATGGATTATAGCATATAAGGTAGGTATAAAATCACAGTGAGGAGACCTATGTATAAAGATGAGTAACTCCTGTAATTGAGTTTAAATTAGGCATCAGATATTTGTCATTTTACTCCATTTTATTTTCCTAATATTGAAATCTCCCTTACATTCAGTTATCTGATGGCTATCTCTGTTATAAGACACAGACTAAGGGATTATGGCTTGGAAATTAACCTGAGGCAATCATCCAGTATTTATTGTGGACAAGTCATTAACATTTTTTTCCTCTTTGGTTTGCTTATTAGATTAAACAAATTGTTTGCCCTGTTATTTTGAAAATGTCTACCTGGAGGACAAGCTAGAAAACAAGTCACATAAATTTGATTTATAAACCATAAAGCACTTTATATATAAAGAGAATCATGACTGTTTTTAGTTGTCATAATCATCAAAAGAAATGGTGCTGGGAGGAACTAGCATTAGAAACACTCTCACAGACTTAACCTTCAACTTCCTCCCTCCAGATTCCTCCTTCAATTTAAGGCACCATTATCTCTATAATTATATAAATGACTTTACACTTTAGTCTAAGTAGAGGACTAGTATACTTTCTCATCACATCATGACACTTTTCTATGCATCTTCTTTTTGATTAAGGGAAAGATTATCCATTTTTATATGTACAATATTTTTAATCTCTATCAAATATTTTAAGAAAAATCCCCTGCCAAAATGCACAATTTGTATATCCTTTAATATTTAAGTATTTTATTATTAGTATTAAGTATTAAATATCATACATATATATTATATATGTTTGAATTCTGTCTGACAATTACTTGCTGAGTCATCTTGGGCAAGTTACTTTGGGTTTTGCTTCTAAGTTTCCTATTCTCTATAGTGCAAGTAAAAATCAACTCAAGTTTCAGAGGCATGGTGTGAAATATATATTAGTCAACACAGCTAAGAATTAAGTGAACATTTGCGATTAAACTTTTCCTAAGGAGTCTACTTCTGTTTACCCCAGAAGAAAGGGCAATGACAGATTAGAGAAATAAATACTTAATATAACCATGCATACATACATAAATAAAAATTATACTATAAGCTGATTTTATATTTAGATTAAACAAATGCAACTAATTATGCATATCTGTATTTTAAAAGAATTTTCTAAAACAGGAATCTTTTTGGACTTGTAGGCTTTTTCTTCAAGCATGAAGTAATAGACTCTGCTCATGCTCATATTTATTTATTCACTGTATTTGACATCTTTCATTTTCACAAGGATTATGGTTACTGTATCTTTCAGAGTGGGGCACAAGAATTGGGCATCTTTTATCCACAATTAACATTAGAATCAACAGACAAATGACAATAAACGAAGCGATGAGCATGTATTGATGAGGTTCAGGATTCAAGCCAGGATAAGGCACACCACAAACACACACACACACACACACACACACACACACACACACACACAGACAAATGGTGGAAGCAACCTCAGATATAGAGCAAATACAGGAATGAATATGTGGCATGTTAATGAAAGCAATAATATATAAATAATTTTTCTTGGATGTCTATCATATACCAGTAACTTTAAATCTTTGTATTACTACTGTTCATTTACCACGAGTAAACTACTAAGACAAGTATTTTCACCTTTCTTCTGCAGGTAAGAAAATGACATTGCAAAGAGGTTCCATGAGTTAACAGTGTTGAGATGTGATGGAGCCATGACTCAGACTCAGAGCCATCTGATTCCAAAATGCACACTTCCCTTCCATTACATAATGCCAAGAGTTTGCTGAAATAGAGATGAACATGGGAGATGTTTGCGTAGCAGGTGTGCACATTATGCATACCTGGAGGATTGTTTTTTGCCTTACTTCGTTCATGGGAATGCTAAGTACGTTTAGGAGAGAAAATCCAAATATATAGTCAGGATGTTAAGGAGCATTCATTTGGATGTGTCCATAAAGAAAGCTAGGAACTAAACAGTAAGGTATCCCCAAAAAGCTGAGCTAGACTTTTGGAAATAGAGCATGGATATAATGGACTTTTAAGTCAGATTAGTATGTGGTCTTTGGGCCCAAGTCAATTATGATACCCCTATGTCTGCTTGCCTGACACTGGTAATTCTATCATTCTCTTTTTGGAATGAGCATGTGACCTTCATTTAGGTAGTGAAGACCTAAAATAAATCTGCTGAGACTGGGGCTTCTGGGAAATATTTTATTTTTTAAAAGGTCTTATGTATTATTATTTTATGTGTATGAATGCATTGCCTGTATGTACATAACTGCAACCATGACATGCAATGCCCACCAGAGGTCAGAAGAGGGAGTTAGATCCCCTGGAACTAGAGTTACAGACAGTTGTTAGCCACCACGTGGGTGGCCAATCATCCTTAAGAGCAGCAAGTGCTGTTAACCTGCGAAGCAATTTCTCCAGTCTCAGGAAAGATTTTCTTACCTGAAGAAAATTGTGAAAATTGTACACACACACACACACACACAAAAAAACTTCCCTGAGAGCATTGCCCAACTTTCATACATGCAGGAATTATGTTCATACACATAAAATAAAATTAAATAAAAATAAAAATCCTTCCCTCTTTCTGTTAGACTGTCTATGTGAATATGAGACATTTGGGTATAGCAATTATCTTTGGCCATGAAGGGGCTGTAAAGAAATAAAAATTTCCTGTAACATAATAGCCTCTGATCCTTATGCATGAGTTGATAATTTGCAAAGAACTTTCCCAAACCTATGCTATTTAGTGATTAAATAACACGATAAACTGGTTAACATATGTATTCTAAAAGATCTAAAAAGCTGTAGGTTCAACCCAAGTGATAACACAATAGTAGGAATAAAGTTACCAAATGTTTCCAGGTGGCTTTCAAACTAAACCATGAAAGAGACTTTTGACTACAGACCCTCAGGATGTTGCAAGGAAAATCAGTTAGTGTTCTGAATTCGTTTGTCCATACTGGGGTGGTTAACAGCAAAAAAAGTTAGGTGAAGCTAAAAAGAGTACACAGTTGACACAATGCAGGAGCTAATCACTGAGAAATGCCAAAGGGTTCATGCAACTTCAGAAAGTCAGTGGAGTACAGACTTGAAAATCATCAGACAGGCTTTATTATCATTAATTTGGGGAGGTTTCACTGTAGGGTTTTAGGACAAATTTATGGCAGTTTTAAGTCACTGGAACCCCTGCTTCTATCCTCTCTTTAGGAATGATTTCATTTTATTAAATCTTGAGAATCTACAAAGTTAGTCATTGCTGTACATAATTTGCTACAAAGGTGACACTGACTTGAGTCATGACACTTCTAAAAGAAAATAGAATTAGGGAGAAGTCCATTTATTCAGTGTTTATCATGTCCCCAAAGCTACATCGCATAATCTGACTATCCCAATATACTTCTAAGATTATCAGTAACCTATAAAAGTGAATAAATAACAAATTTAATGAAACTAGTTTTCAGTATAAGACAAACTAGACTACCATTCAGAATTATTAAACTTTTTCTAGAAATAAAAACCTGCAAACCATTGCTAATTCAAGGTTTTAAATTGAGTCGAATAATTTTTATTCTTTGTTGGAAAAAACTATCAGCTGAATGATTCAAATTTTAAAAAACCTTTAGGTAATTATTTTGAAACTGAACAGTCACAGCATTTGACAGAATCTCAAGCAAGCTGATTAAATGCATCTGATTGAGGGATGTCTGGTTGATTATTCTCCCATTTCATAGTTGATGAAAGTAGTTTACTGTATTAAATTATCCCCAACTCTATGAAGTATGAATTACATTTTACAAATGGGAAAAAGTTTGGAAATCGTAGCGGTATGCCAATGTTAGAGAGCAAGGAAATGAACAAAGCAGAATTCAAGTCCAAGTACATCTTGCACTGAAGCCCATGTCTTGCTCCTGGGCCTGGCTGCTACTCCAGTGTGGTCTGATTTTAACAGATGATAGGAGGAAATCCTTTTGAATTTTAAACCACAAAATGGCCTGCCTCACTAGACATAGGATCTGTCAGACGATTTTTTTCTTGGATGAGAACTTTATCTGTTTCCTATTTTGCTCCCCAAAGGAGTATAAGAAGACTTCACTGTTGCATCTGAGTGGAGCTTTGAGAGTCATATCCTGAGTAAAAACCACAGCTGGATGTACTACAGCAACATCATTTTGGGACTTATGTGTGAGTTTGTGCATGTATGTGTGATGCTGGGGATAAAACCCAAGACCCCAGACACATATAAAATGAGCTCTACCTGAGGCTGCACCCCACTATCCATCCACTTAGGTATTTGAAGTCCTACTTCTAGGCTCTGTGATGGCTTCAGTGATCATGAGTGGGAATGCCCAGTGCCCACCACTCTGCCTTATTTTGCCTTCTTTAAATAATCAGGTTGGATATGAACAGTATTCGTAAACTGGAAAATTGTTTTAATACACATCAACGATTTGATGGGTGATGGGTAAAGATTTGAATTTGAGTCTTGACTTAGCTTTTAATTAAATAATTTTGGGAAGTCATTCGGAGTTTCCGAGTATTAGTTCCATCATCTAAGACACTGTTTCCTGAGCAGTTAAGAGCACTGGCTACTCTTGCAGAGGACTTGGTTTCAAGTCCCAGCACCCACTCCAGTTCCAGAGACGCCAATGCCCTCTTCTGACCTCTGAGGGCATTGCTTAACATAGGTGCACTTTCATACATTCAAGCAATACGTTTCTGCACATAAAATAAAAGTAATAAATAAAATATCTAAAAGTCTTTTGAAAAACAAAAACTCTTGTTCCTAAACTGTGTTTCTTAAATATTTGAAGGTAAACATTTTTATAAAGTATCTTAAAATAAAATTGTAGGAAAATGAAATAGAAAACATAGACACATAAAATACACATTTGGCTTGTGTGGAGTTTTTTGAGATTATTATATTCATTAGGTAGAAAATTACTTTGTCTGCTGAAAGTTTCTAAACACCAACCCTTTGTTGTCATATCATCTTATCATGGTCTGAACAGGATACGTTTATAGTCTACCCCTAATCCAAGGACTACATTTTGAATAGCTCTGGTCTTTAAAACCACAGATAAAAATATCAGTTTTCACTGGAGGATAGTTGTTAGAATTCAGTGCCTAATGTATGTGAAAGGCTTAGAAAAAATGTCTGGTATGTCCAAAATATGAGCAAATGTCACTCTGATAAAATTGAACCTGAACCTCTAAGAAATTAGCACCAATACATAAAATGAGGAATGGGGAACCAAGTAAAATCTGTGACTTAAATTAGCCTTCGTTTTTGTTCCTAACACCCTTCCCACCTTCCCATGAAGCTCCTTCTTCCAATCAGCTCTCTGTCTGTTCCCTTCCTGCTCCGCTGTGGTGGTATCTGAGTGGGGTTTAATGCGGTGCACACTGTGCAAAACACAACACAGTTTACTAAGTATAAAACTCTGTTCCCGAGCCAGTGCATTTGCTGTTTGTTTGCTGTTCTATACCCTTTGCTATAGACCTTCCTGAGCCAGGTTAGTGATGAATCAGTTCTGTAATTGCTTTTTCTTGGCTTATCCTAATGGCTCTAAGTTTAAGTTTCCTCGGGTATAAAATGGAGGAAAAGCAATACAATTTTTTTACTGAGTTGTTAAGGAGGATAAATAAGCTGATCTATTAAGAGTTGAGTGTAGTACTGTGGCAGGGATCACCCAGAACAAAGAAAAAGAACTGCAGCATGGTCTGTACCTGAGAACTGTACACATGCTACCTACCATGACCTTGTAGCACAGAGCACCAAATCAGGATATGTGTGTTACTATATATGGGAGATGAAGAAACTGAACTGTACATGGGGTATAAAAGACTGTGCTTTTCTTTGTTTGGGGCCCTGTTTAGAGAATTATCAAGGACTGTACTGGTACAAATAAACTGCTTCTGGGATCCTAGGTCTCTGTTCAGACTGCCTGATTTAGTTCTTGGGATATAATAAGCAACTTGCTCAGTAAGCATCAGTTACCATCATCTTTATCACATGTATTTTGACTAACAGTTTCAGGGAACACAGTCAATCCATCATGATAGAGAAGGTCTAAAGGAGGAGCTTGGTCCATGGTGACAAGAGCTTGTAGCGCTATCTCTTATCATGATGGATTAGAAAGCAGAAAATAGAACAGAAGCAGAAGCCTAAAGTCTTGCCTCTATTAGTCGATATTCACCAGCTAGACTCTGTGTGCCAAAAGTTTCAAAACCTTCCAGAACAGCACCACCAACTGGGGACCTCACACATGAGTCTAAGAGGGCATTTCCACTCAAATCATAACATGGAACCTCTTGGGCTCTTAAACCCCTCAGTTCCTGGTCAGTTCCCAGACCACAAAAGTTATTTTGAACACTACCCACTAAAGAAGCAGCTTGAAAAAGGCTCATGCCATGCGATTCACCTAAGAGCCATACACCTTTTCTCTGAGTGACTGGTAGCACAAATTATCTTACATTTATTTATTTTTAATTAATTAATCTTGATTTTATGTGTATGTGTGTATGAGTATTTTCCCTGCATGTGTACTCATGTCATGCAATACCTGCAGAGGTCAGAAGAGGCATTTGATAGCCTGGAACTGAAGTTATTGGAAGGTCGTTAGCCTCCATTTAGGTGCTGGGAACCAAATCTGAATCCTCTGCAAGAGTAGCCAGTGCTCTTAACTGCTGAGCTGTCTCTCCAGCCTCCATCTTACCTTTTAAATGAAAATATTTTCCTTACCTTTAAATGGTTTGCCATATCCCTGCTGTACCTTTCATAGAGCATGTAATATAACAGACAATGCATTTTGGTATCTAGATACCATTTCCTCACTGAGATTTTGTAGCAATTATCTAGTGTTTTCATTATCCTATTGTAAACCAAACCATACAACAATAAACACTATTACTCGTGCATGTGGGAGGTGTGCTAGGTGGCTTTGTTGAGACTGGCTCAGCTGAACAACTCTTTTGATCTCTTTTGAACTTGGTTATATGTGTGAAGATTGGCTGTTTGTTGACTCATCTAGGATGACTCTTGAAGGTCCTTCAGAAGTCCACTTTGGGGAATGGTGGAGCCTTTAGGAAATAAGGGCTACTGAAAAGTCTTCTAGCTTGTGGGGTATGCTCTTGAAGGGAATTGTGTCACCCAATCACGTCCTAGCCATAATGTAAGGGGTTTTCTCTACCACATGCTCCTGCCATAATATGCTGCATTGCCACTGTTCCTAAAGCATCAGGACCAACCAATAATGGACCAACACCCCCCTTTCCCTTTTAGAAGATGATTATTGCATATATTTTGTAAGTGCCAGAGAGCTGACCGACACTGATGGTCTCATCTGGAATGACTGGGATGGTTTGGCTCTGCTCTGAGTGTCTTTTAACCTCTAGCAGGGTATTGAATACATATTCTCAGGGCTATGAAAAGAACAGTACAAATTCATAAGCACCTTCCAGGCTTCTGCTTGCACTACATTTTATAATATCCTATCGGACAAAGCTGGTCCCAAGGCTGAACCCATGAAAGGAGTGGGAGAACATGACAAAATCTGTTAAGCTTGAATATTGTGCTCATAAAAATGTTAATTCTGCCTTCACTTCCCTGTATTCCTCTTCATCATAGCAGAAAGCCATATGCCAGTTCAGATTTCCAGGTTACCATTTTGTAACAAGACCAAATCTGTGTGTGTATATTGACTACACACTCTAGAATTTGGTTTGTTCATTTGTTTTAACTGAATCTGTACTCCCCCCCCTTCTTCTGCTGAGCAGAAAAGTAGCAGCAAAAAACAGGTCCATTATTAATAATGAATGTCTGAACATTTCTTGTAATCCCTAGGATAGTTCATGATTCCTAACTGGGACCGGTCTTCATCCCATGGTATTATGGTATTCTCGATAAATGAATTTAACATCCAAGAAATAATGTTAAAATAACTACTTATTAGAGTTAAATGCTTTTCTTTCAAAATATACAAAATATAAAATGAGCTTGCCAACTAGAGGTAGACTCTAGGGAGATTTCCTGTTTTAGGAACTTGATATCTTTATTTTCCTTTCAAGTAATAAAAAAAAGAGGACAGTATTTTTTCTTTCTTAATGTGTTAAGTGGTGAATTGATCATTCCATTTTTAAGGAAAATTATTTTCATTTTCATAAAGCTTATCAGGTGACATTTTAAACAAAGGGAAATTCAATGTTTGTCCCGCTTTTATCAGTTAACTCTTCAAGTAATGATTCTATGGAAGATTTCTTGAAAAACACCAGTGATTTCACAAATAATTTCCTCATACTTAAAGGGCAAAATCAGAAGCTCCTCATTCCCTGTTTTAAAGGAGCTGCCCAGGTATGACTGTGATTATGTATGGAAGAATCTTATGGGGATGAAATGACTAGGGTCACTGTCTGCTCTTGAGCTTGTTGGTAACTGCTTTCAACATTACTTTGGCTGAATAAGGTCAGATAGATAATTCCTCCTAAACATATGGAAAACAAGTCAACAGGTGTGTGAAGGTGGGACCATGATGCTGCATAGAGCCTGTCCCACTTTTCTTGCTACTATTCCACTGACTTCATACATCTGCACAGAATTGAAACTCCAGGGTCAGACTGCCTATTTATAAATTTAATGACCTATTTAAATAGGTCATTTATAAGCTCTGAAAATGGTCCTAAAATTTCAAGTGATTTTTATGAACTTAAGGTACATAAAATGCGAATATTCTTCTTATCTGTACAATTGTATATGATACATACAGTCACTAAATATGGATTTATATCATCCCTAATTCATCAGCATTCACTGCACCTCACAAGTTTGTAGATACTTGCTTCTTGGTCCTTTTCTCTTTATCATCACCTCAAGTCTTACAGGCATTGCTTAACCAAGAGAGACACAGAGAGGGAGACAAACAGAGAAAGACAGTGAGGGGGAAGTAATCAGTCAAATCTTGAATTTAAAGTTGAAAATTTCCTGTAGATATCACTGCAGTAAAGCAGTAGTGTATCTGAGAGACAAGAAATAGGAGGAGGGTGAGGGAGGTCGTGTGGAGTTTCATCTGAGGAGGAAGAGGAGAACGGTGGAATATTTAATCTTGCACTGGCAAGAGACCCAGGCTTTCAGTGAGAGAGAGAATGGAGACTGAAATGACTTTGCCTTTCATGGAAATTATCATTTGACTTTGATCTTGAGAGAATGTCGTTGAGCTAAGTTCCGATGTTTAGCTTTGGGGGGAGAGGGAATGTTGTGGAGGAAAATGAGAACAGAAAAACAGACTTCATTCCTGGAGGAATTTTATATACATACATATGAATATATATATATATATATATAGTATGTGTGTATATATGTGTGTGGATGTGTGTGTGTGTGTGTGTGTGTGTGTGTGTGTGAATGTGGTGAATGTGTGTGGTGTAGTAATAGAATGGTGGATACAGAGCCTAGGAAAATCCTTTTTGCCCTCAGGAATTTAGGTTTAAAGCAGAAGTCTTAGAGAGATGAAAGATGGCTGTTTTTAATTCCCTCAGTTCCGTGCTAGTTATAAACACTGGAAAGAAAATAGGATTGACGAATGTCTGGGAAAACAGGCACTGTAAACCTTTTATTATCATATTTGTGGCTTCTGGGGTATGACTTTAAAGCCATCTTTTAAGATGTTGCTTACTTAGAGTTAATTTAATTGAGTTAATTTAATTTTAAATTAAATTTGAAAAACTATCTCAAATATTTTTCTCCCTTCAATCAAATTTCCATTTAAGTCTAGGGTTTCCTTGCTGAGAAGGATGTGCATATCTAAATATTTTCCCCTTTGAGAGAACTATCAGTTAGATAAAAATAAACAGAGCCCTGTAGTGCCTTTTGTACATGTCCTGCTTCTTCCCTGGCAGAACTGGCTGTTTGATCTAGGATGGAGTCATGAACTTCTCTGAGCCTTACCTTTTTCATGGGGAGCTGCCATTTCAGCTCTATAAATTTGTATCATAATTATTCTTGAGGTAATTATAAAAGTCAATATGAAATACAGTAAGTTAATCCACTTAGCATCTGTGGATCTTTAGTCATTAAGCAAAAATCAACACACTGCAAAATCCAATTTGATAATCTATTAAAATGAAATTGTATTGCCCTACCCCTTAATTCATAGGCTTTCAAGGCATGAGGAAGTGTTTGGAAAGAGTTTTGCAGAGTGACTGGAACTTATAATTGCTCCAAGAATGAAATTTCAAAAGGGAAAAACAAATGGGTAAAGATAGTGTGCTTCGGAATCAAATTGCTCTCTGTGGTCCATGTGAGTCACTGTGGGCTCTGTCGGGTATTCGGAATAACACGGAGCAGAGCTAACAATGCAAATCTGTTCATAGTGACAGCTAATCAGGCTGTTCAGATGTTTATCTGCATTAACCCTCAATCCTCATGCCAGACCTAAGAGGTATTAGACAAATTCATCGTCTCTATTCTGAATGAGCTACTTGCTCATTGACACACAGGTACGCAGCTGAGAACACCCTCTTTCTACTTTCATTAGTCAGACTGGAAGCTAACACTTTCCCTGAAATATCTGAGGAAGGGAAAAGTCAGAAAATTCTATTTCTGGTTTTTGAGATTTTCAAAGATTCTGAGAATCTGAGCTGAATAAATGCACCGGCCTCAGGTCAACCCCAGAAGTTCCACGCCCTTGTCGTCCTGTCTGGCTCTTTGAGTGGAGGTGTCCCTTTTGTCTGATGAGTTTAACTGCACTGTGGCTTTTGAAAGCAGATGGGGGAAATGCTTAATGAAGATTGCATTATGATTATAGCATCGATATACTTTCTGATGAGACTCACCAAGGGTTCAAAACCCTTCCAAATGGCTCATTTATCCTCAGGGCTAACAGAAAGGCTTGATGCAAAGATGAGAAGTACTGGAAGAACCAAATCTAAATTGCATTGGAGCAGCCCCACAGTGGAAGCCTGACTCATCGTGCTCTTTATGGAGGGAAACTTGTAGGAGATAAATGTGGCCTCAGAAGACTGGTTCTAATTGGAGTACTAGCATGGATTTTGAGACATTGCCTCTGCTGTAGGATGGGGAGAAATGTGCTAAGAATTACACTACATGCTCCTAGTCAAAGTGTGAGTGAGCTCATGACATTGCTAAGAAAGGGACTGGAGAGATGGCTCAGTGGTTAAGAGCACTGACTGTTCTTGTAGAGGATGGGGTTCGATTTCCAGCAGGTACATGGAGGCTAACAACCATCTGTAATTACAGTTCCAGGGGATCCGACGCCCTCTTCTGACCTCTGTGGGTATTGCAAGACACAAGTGCACACACATCAGGCAATATACTTATGCACATAAAATAAGAATAATATTTTTTAAACAGAAAGTTAAAGACAGTGTTGAAATACAATCATGCTGTTGTTGGAGGGCTGAGCTATTGACAATGGCTTACTAAGAACAGAACAACACAGTTAATTACAGGGGACATAGAAGAAAGAGGAAGAAGTCTGGGTCTGTTCTGCTTTCTGTACCTCAAAAGGTCATGCTAAATGTATGTGCTAACTTTTTCACCCATAGATACAGGGAATATATTTTAAATTCACCCTGGATAGAATACTTAACCTGACTTTAAATGTCTCAAGATATGTTGTATTGTTTCTTTTCCTATTTAAGATATGAATTATTCTTAATAAAAAGTATGACTTTTTGGTAGCTTGAGTTTGCAAGGAAACATTAGTGACTCTCAGTATGCTAAAATGATTTTTGTATTTATACTTACTCATTAATCGAGACAGGTTTTTCATTCAAAGCAAAGCAAGTTACTTTATACACCATTAAAATATGCACACAAATACTATATATACTACTATTAGTTATTCATTCAGGTAGAGACAATGCAGAGCCATACATAATCCAAAACCCTTAAGCATTTTCATTTAGAATGTCGTTTGACATTTACTTGGAACATGAAAATTTACAAAAGTGATATATGATCCTTTAAGAACTTATTAGGCACCTACTATATTCAGAACTCTAGAAAACAGAATCTAGGACTAGTTGGCAATACATGCATTCTCTGGGAGATCAAGGCACTCAAAGGGAGGGACAAACTGATAAACTGCACACTTCTGATACTATATAAGAGATCCAGGTAGTAATGGACCAGCTGATAACAGATAACTGAGATCTTGTTGCTGAGCCAATAAGGTACAGAGCACATTTCTTTCATGAGATATGTATTCACCCCACAGTTGAAAGGCTCTGAGTGTATGGAGTGGAGAATTACTTCGGGTCTCCAGGAAATTACAGACAGGAAAGTTTAAGTAAGGCCACAGCTTTCTGCTCCAGGATAGGTTATGGTAGTAACTTGTCAAAGTCATGCCATGATAGTAAGAGAGACTCTAAAACTACTTTCTGTGTTTCAGTGAAAGGACAAGAACCCATCTTATTTTCCTTTTGTTTTCTTGAGTCAGGGTCTATAGTCATGTTATACAACTTGCTCTTCACACATTCCACACATTTCCTCAGAGCTTGCATTAATCTGGAATGTGTCAGTATGGTAGTAAAAGCTGTTTAAAAATATTGCTATACTAACAGTAAGTAGTCATAATCTGGCTGTCCCCTCTCTCATCTAACCCTCACAGGAGTCATCCAGACTTCTCTGGCAATAACTCTCTATAACTGGCCAGGTAAAAGGGCCCTTCAGATCCTGCTTTAGCATAATGGTGCACATTTGTCCTGACTGAACAGCTCTTGGATTCCATTCATTGTGGGTATCCTTTAGAGGCTGCAGTCTCTGAAATAAACACATACACTTAATCCTGGTTCATTTTTTCCCTTCTCCTTTGATGGCAATCTCCCTTGTAGCTCATTACTTTGGTTTGAATGTGAAATGTCTCCCACAGGCTCCGATACTGGATGTTTTGGCCCTATTTTGTGCTGCTATTTGGGGAGGTTCTGAAAACTTCAAGAAGTTGGGCCTAGATGAAAGAAATAAATCATTGGGCCTATGACTATGAAGGTTACGTCTGGTCCCTAGGAACACTCTGCTCCTGCTCACAGTAAGGTGAGCCCCCTCTGCCACACTCTCACAACCAAGATGTTCTGCCTCACCATAAACCCAATGACCCAACCAAGACAAAGACTGAAATGAAACTTCTGAAACTTGGAGCTAAAATAAATAATTCTTCCTTTTAAGTTGGTCTCTTTGGCATTTAGATCATAGCAAGGTAAAGGTCACTAATTAGAAACTGATAAAAGAGAATTTGGGAGAATGTAGTTTGGCCCAATCAAAACATTACAAAGTGGTCATACCTTGATGTCTTATGAAATTTATTTTCCATGCCTTAGTGGGCGGGGTCTGGTCAATCTGGCTGAATAAAACGGAAACTGGTCTTCCATTTAGAGAGACTGATCTATTTAGGGCAACTCACGAAGTTATTGTTTAAACATATGGCCGGCCACCAACTACCCTTTCTTTGGCAAGGTCTGCGCAGCCACAGCCCCACGGGGCTCCTATCTCATTCCTGGCCTGAATTTTGCTTCCACTCACACAATTCTTAAGACTTCGGGGACTTGGAATGCTGCCTCCTGAATCTTGGCCTTTTGTGGATCTGGGGCCAGGGCACGTTTCCTCCCAAGTGCCTTTGAAGATTCTCCATGCCCCTCCCAGGGACTGGCCATCACTTTTCCTCTCCTCTCCTCCTGCCTTCCTCTCCCCTTATTGGTCAGAGAGTGGGACTTGCCACTGAATGAACCCATAGTAAAAAAAAAAGAAAAATAATAATAATAACTCAGAGAGAAATATGTATCTACAATACTCTTGATAACAAAGTATCATCTCCTCTAGTATTCTTTTTTTATCTACCACACCCAAAGTTCTCTGCATCCTCAAACCTTTTAGCAAAACCACAATGTGGGAGTGGTGAAGTGGCTCAGGGGAAAGGTGCTTGCTGCCACGCCTGATGACCTGAATTTGATTCCCAGAACTCACAAGGTAGAAGAAGAGAACTGACTCTGCAAGTTGTCCTCTGACCTCCACATACGCACATGGCACCCATGTGCCTGCATGGGTGCACATACAATAAAAAAAATAAATGTATAAAATTTTAAAATATGTAATGACATTTAGTATGTATCTGCCATTTTAATTATTTTGCCTGCCACTAGACTGAAAGCTTCTTCAAATTAGGATCTGAAGATGGTTATAGTACTTTACACATGGCTAGAAGTTCACAAAAGTTCACAGATGAATGAGAGAATAAATGCAATTAAGTTATTGACCTAACACAGAGATGTTGTAGGAAGCAAGATTCAAGAGTGGTTTATTACCTATCTACAGTGATGTGACAAGTTATCCCTGAAACCTAGCAACCAGAAACAATTTTATTATCTTACTTTCTGAGGGTCACAAGTCTGGAAGTGAATTATCTGAGAGTTCTGGCTCAGGGTCTCAGTTGAAGTAATAGATAACCCATGGTCGAGGATTATCATAGTCTGAAGAATGAAGGCTGAAAGATCAGTTTCCAGACTCACTTCCATGATTGCAGGCAGGAGGCTTCAGCTTTTACCACATGAGCCACTCCATGTGACTGCCCACAACATGATGGCTAGCTTCCCACAGAGGAAGCTCTGGAAGAGAGGCAAGGCCATGCTGCCTTTTATGACTTAGTCTGAGTCATTATGCTGCTGCTTCCACATTATAGTTAGAAGTGAATCACTAAGTGTAGCCCACACCCAACAGGAGGTGGGGATTACATAGAACCTGAATGCCAATAAGGTACTGTGGGCCTCAGACAAGCTGCCTAGCAGAGGTGATAAGAAGGAAGGCTTTAGGGAGGGGGCCACGCCCCATGATTCTTTAGCTAACCTTAAAAGAATCCAACTCTCTTCCTTCTACCTAGCATGTAGAATCTTGTTCCTTTTCCCCATTTATTCATTCTGCTGTTGTTATTGTTTTTCAGTAAAAATAATCTTTCACATTAAGGCAAATATTTGATTTTGTGAAAACACAGTTAAAGAGGAATATAAAGAAGAAATTCAACTTGTATCTAACCTTTCTTTCTAAAACAGTTTCTTTTCCCACAGTCAAGTTTGATTTGGCCATTGAAAGTTGTAGTGAATAAAACAAGTAGAACAATGCTGGCTTCATGTGTGCCCGGAGACCTGAGATCTTTCACAAATAGGTGTTGTAACCTGGTCTACCTCTAAGGAGCTGGATAATAATAACCTACATTTTTCTGGACAGTAAATATAGCTGATAGTTTACTGAACACTAAACACTAAACATTGTGCTGAAGGCTATATGCATTGTTTTGTTCACAACAACCCAAAGAGGTAGGCACTGCCATTTCCCTATCTACGTAATTACAGGCCTAGGCTTAGAGATCTGTGACTGGCCTGAAGTGACATAGTTGCAAGTGCTCAGACCAGCATTATGCACTCCCGATCTCCTTACACTGCTGTCACCACACACTGGGGAGACAAACCATGCCAGGACAGATGCAAGTGTTCATTGCTTACTCTTCTCTGTGATCTTTTGAAGTAGGTACTAGCATCCCCATTTTATGGATGAGAAATTGAAGTTCAAAGATGTTACTTGGTTTAGCACACACAATTAATATAGTAGTGTTATAGAGCAAATACCTATTTAGCTGGGATAGACTATAAATTCTCTAGTTTATCTGTTGAAAGACCCACATTTCCAGTTTCACTGGTCAATCACCTGATCACAGGACCACCTTTAGGAAGGTGGGTTCTACTTAAGCTATACTAAATAGGTGGGTGGAATACAGGGTGTGTTAATGAGGCAGTGAAATTTTCCTGCCTGGAATCCCGCCTCCCGGGGCAGTTCTTCTGGACCCAGCCACAGACATGTAGCTCTCCGTAAGTCTGCCCGCTTTTCTGAATTCTTCAGAAAAGCATAATCTTTCCTTCTCTTCTTCACATCTTTTTTCTAAACACGCTTTCTCTAAGGCTCTGGGCTGCCCTAGCGTCTTGAATTTCTCTACTTTTTCTCTAAAGTTCCTTCTTCCAGCCATGTGGCTGCCAGTCTGCCACGTGTCTGACCCCATGCAGGCTCTAAACCTGCATGACTTTGGCTTCTCTTCTTCTCCCTCTATTCTCTTCCTCCAGGCAGCTGCTGAAATCCCCAGCTTGCCTGTCTTGAGGATTTTTCTTCAAATTCCAATAAAATTGTCTTAAAGCTTCCGATTGGGTCCATTCTTAAATTCTTTTATGAATGAGACTAAGAACCCTCTAGGGGACGCTCTCATTTCATCCCATTTCAGTAGCAACCTGAGATGAAGGTCCACAACTGAAACAAAAGTCCTTGCTGCTTCTGCTCACTCTGTAGCCTTCTAGCTTAGTGTTTGAAGTGTAGACACTGGGCTGCTAGGTACTCAGTAAGTTATAAATGCATCCCAACCAGAATTGAAAATCTAGAATAGAACAGAATGGAAGGGGAGGAAGGAAAAGAAACTGTAAACGAATATGAAGTGTTAGTAGGCAGCACACACAGTAGCAGTAAGCATTGCTTAGTCAAAATTGTATTTTAATTATATCCATATGTATGTGTGCTTGTGTGTATATGGGAGGGAATTAGTTTGCAAGAGGCATTTCTTACTTTGATTGTCACCAAAAAGCAACCAAATGCTCTTCTTTTAACCACTCCATTCTTAAGGTCACAGCCAGTAGCTTACCTTCAATATATACATTCTTCAGGCCTTAGAAACTTAGGACAGGGCAATTATAATTATTCATAGCACTAATTGCATTATTAATTTTACACAGTAATGAATTTCATTATGACATTTTCATAAATGATAACTATAATCCTTGAACTACTTTCTTGTACATAATCTATAAAAAATATGATTATTGGGGGCTGGAGAGATGACTCAGTGGTTAAGAGCACTGGCTGATCTTGCAGAAGACCCGGGTTCAGTTCCCAGCTCCCACATAGCAGCTGACAACCATCTACAACTCTAATTCCAGGGGATCCAATGCCTTCTTCTGACCTCTGCAGGCACTGAGAAACAGAGGTGCACTTACATACATGCAGGCAATGCACTCATGTATATATAAATTAAGTAATGAATAAAATATCTTTAAGATATGATTAAAAGGAACCATGAATAATTGGTTAATCTG
Organism: Eospalax fontanierii; assembly: GCA_035773235.1. Lineage (NCBI taxonomy): Eukaryota > Metazoa > Chordata > Mammalia > Rodentia > Spalacidae > Eospalax > Eospalax fontanierii. The sequence continues at coordinate 10,632,776 of CM069528.1, read as the reverse complement.
ATCCAAATTAACTAGATATATGAACTTTGGCAAGTTACTTAACTTATTAAGTTAAGGATCCTAGGAGTAGCTGCCTTAAATGTTTACATTTTCCCTTTTCAACGTGGGGTAATCGTGTGCTGCCTAGTTTGCTTGGTTTTGTTTTTTATCAGGAAGTGAGTGGGATTTTAGGTTTATTTTTAAATTTATTGGTTTTTAAATTTTTGTGTGTCTGTGTGTGTGTACATGTGAGTGCAGGTGTCCAAAGAGGCCAGAAGGTGGTGTCAGATCCTGAGCAAGATCTCCTAAACTTCTTAGCATATATGTAGCACAGGAGCCATTTAGTAAGTACAAGCTATCATTAAGTTTAATGCTTAAAATAGTGGAATCTAAAACCAGATCCTCTCCTTAAAGTGAGAGAGAGGGGCCAGTAAAGATAGCTCAGAGCGCAAAAGCATTTGCCACATAAGCCTCATAGCCTTGGCTACATCTGCAGAATACACAGAAAAAGAGAACCAGAACTAAATCCACAAAGCTGTCCTCTAACCTCTACACATACACCATGGCACAAGCACCCCCACACACACAAAAAAACAAACAAAATTCAAAAATGAGAGGAAATATATTCTTCAGTATTGATTTTTTTTGATGTCATAAAAACAAAATTTGACCTAACTAGATTTGCGTTTTTTCAATTTACCAAACATTAATTAAATGCCTACTGTGTGCCAGGAACTTGAACAATCTATAATGACACCGAGTTTGTCAAAAGGGGGGACCCAGATTTATCAACACTTCTTAAAGCTAGGTGTGTAAGAAAAGCAGAGAGATTCATCATCGTTCTGGCACATTATTTTATGATTGTGGACTAAGAGTGATCATCACTTGGTTTCCACATCTAAGCTCTGTCAAATAAACTTTGGTGATAATAGCCTCATTTTTGAAAGCTATGTCTACCTGGTAGCTGATAGATTGGACCTGAGGTCCCCACTTGCCATTTTTATAGCTTACCTCTTTCTTTCTACATGGGACTCTCAAGGTGATTCATTTTCCTTGCACCCTGACATTTCTGCTAATTCCCAGACTCCCCTTTTCTTTCCTATTGCTGATCACTGGTTTTCTCCTGTGTTTTGCTGATCTCTGGCCATTGGATGTCTATGTTTCCCATGTGTTTCCTACACACATTTGCAGTCAGGGATGAATTAGAATGGGCAAAATATAGTGTTAGGATGAAAGACCCTGATACACTAGGACACTGATTTCTAATTCTTGCCATACCTCCTTGTTTTCTGACAGGGAACAAGGGAACAGACACACAGTGGTGTGCATTTATGGTACGTGTGGATAGTTTAACTTTACATCCCAAAGAGTCATTTGGTAGAAAAGGGCCTCAAAAATGTTATAAAAATGATACTTTAGCCCATATGACTGTTAAAAAAAGATCACAAAGCTAATTTTCACAGTCATATACCCTTGTAAATTCTACTCTGTTTTCGTATGCATTGTCTTTTATTTCATCCACTCATCTTATACTTCCACAATGAGAACAAGGGTTTTATGGTATTTGTGAAGTAGACAGAGCAAGTATTTGCTCTCCATTGTGCAGTCCAGAGAACTGAGTTGGGGCTCAGAGTGTGCTGTGCCCAATATCACTGAGATATCACTAGAAAAGAACAGGGTTAATCCTGGAATCTGAGACTTGGAAAGCCTGTGCAGAGTAGCCTGTGCTTGTGGCCTAGACACATCTATAATGTGCAGCACAGCTCTCCCTATATCACAGTGTCTCAGCTTTCCCAGGTGAATCAAGCAATCCCACATAAGTGGAGAAATGGACCTTAGGACAGAATCTAGGGACCTTAGGACACCTAGGGATCTTTGCTACCTTCAGTGACTGGATAGTGTTCTTCACTAAGATCTCCCAACATCATTATCGTGTTTCACTATGGCAGCAGAAACTCAGCTCTTCAGCTTGTGAACTCTCCTTGCAATGCCTTTAAGACAATCAGAAGTGCCTAGTGGGACTAAAGGCAAGATATCTCTGCAAGCAATATACACCACAAGATATCAGGGATGACATTGCTCTCAAGAATCCACTATGGGCCTGGAAAGATGGATCAGCAGTTAAGAACAGTGCTTGATGATCTTGCAGAGGACCCAAGTTCAGCTCCCAGCACCCAGCCAGGGGGCTTGCAACCACCTGTAACTTCAGCTCCAGGGGATCTGATACCTTCCTCTGGGCACATAATTTTAAAACAATCTTAAAATAAAATATAGGACCCAACAATATGCCTCATCTTCCATCAGATCTTCCAGCAATCCCAGAGAACTAGTACTTACCAAGGCAGAATCGAGAGAAGACAGAGACTTCCCCTGATATGGATCCTATGGCCAGTGACAGGATGACAAGTTCCCAGTGGAAAAGGACAGGATTGTGCATCTCATCAGCATTCTGAAATCATACCCAGAAGAGCATTCGACATTTTGAGTAGCAGGCAAGGCCAAACCTGCTGAGTATATACTCACAAAAAAATGTTACATCAAGAAAATCAAGTAGCATTAAATGACAGAAGCAATCTGTAAACTAAAGCCACACAGTAGAGACATAAGAGATGCAACTGAATAGCCCAGTCCACTCTAGTGTCTCCAGTATTCCTCCTCTGAACACAAATCCAGAGTCTGCTTTATCTTTAGCTCTCTCAAAGTCTTACCTGGCCCAAATTCCAACACTTTGTGTTTTAAAGCTGACATAAGTAAATAAACTCACCAGATAAATGGGGCCTCTGTGAACAAAGGTCCTCCAGGAATCTGGTTCCTGAGGCTTTGACACTTGAACCTGGAGAGGGGAGTCAGAAGCTCTTTCCAAACACCAGGCAATGTCCAGGCTACCTGAGTGACTGATGATCTAGCAACTTCCAAACTACAAAAATAACATCCCAGAGACAGAAGGGAAAAAGGTTGCCATAGACCATAATCTGAAATGTGAATGTCCTACTAGGTTCTAGAGACCTTTGTGTTCCAGGGGTGTTTGGTTTCTGCTTTACTTTCATCTATCTCAGACCTAGAAAAGGTATATATATATATAAAATTTTATGTGTGTGTTTTGCCTATGTACATGTAAATGCACTATGTATGTGCAATGTCCATACAGGCCAGAAGAGGGCATCAGTTGGATCCCCTGGAACTAAAACAGAACCCAGGTCCTCTGTAAGAACAGCCTATGCTTTTAACCACTGAGTCATCTCTTCAGCCTAAAAGGCCACAGTTTTTAAAATGTACCCTCATATACATTAAACTGAGCTTAAAGATAATTGACTATTTTGTTGTGGTTTTGGTTTTTTGAGACACTGCCTTGTTAAGTAGTCCCAGCTGGCCTAGAAGTAGTTATGTAGACCATACTGGTCTCAAATTGTAGTGATCCTCCTGCTTTTGCCCAGTTAGTGCTAATAATTGGCTTTGTGTATATGTGCTCTTTGTGAATGGATGGGTACATGTTCTTTAAGGTGCACATGGAGGGGCACATGCACATGTGTGTGGAAGCCTGTGGAGGCCAGGGGTCAGTTGGAATCTACAGAAACATACATGCCACGCATGTCTTCATTGTGTGGAAGAAGTAATTTTGTCATGCTTCAGTTTGAAATCAGCAGCTTCAGCAGTGACCAACGTTTTGTGTGGCTTGTCCCAGACAAGAACTTTTATTATTTTTTAAAACTATTTTATTAGCATTGCTTTCTTTAAGAAAGTAACATGATTAACATTGAAAGATTTTGAATAGATTGGAGAATTTGGAAAGGGAGTGAATGGCAAACTCAAATTATAAGAACAGTGACAAATTTCACATTATTGTTGAAAGCCTTGGTAGTTTTGTCAGTAAAGAATATCTAAAAATTATAGAAAATATAGAATTTTGAATTGATACTCTAAGATATAATTACATATTTTTAGCTTGAGAATTATATCACTTTAGTTACTACAGTGCTTTTTATTTCTTTTTTTAACATTCCAGTCTGATTTTTGTCTCTAGAAGTTCAATTGGGGCATAGGTGAAGGCACAATAGGGCCATAGAAGAGTTATAGAAAAGTAACGGAAAACTTCTAGGTGCCTGATAATGAGAGAAGTCCAACATCAAGGCCTGGAACCCAAGGCCACATGTGTAGTAAGGGCCACAATTGGGCCTCAGGGGAGGTGCAAGTTCCGTTCAGAGAATCAGTCCTCCCGGGACCAGAATCTGCAAGTAAGAGGCCTCCCCTGTCCCCAGCATAAAGCAAAGCATCTGCTAATCACTATGGGGAATGCAGTCACTCAGAGAAGTCTGAAACTGCTGCCCAACATCAAAACATCCTCCAAGCTCTACTCTGCTCCACCATCAGCCCCACTGCCCATATATATGAAACTGGCTCACCGTAAGGGTCCAAAGCTTTAGGCTCATGTGAGTGGACCACAGGTCAGGCTCACAGGAGGGAACTATAGCTCCAACTCTCAAGAAGGGACCACAGTTCCAGATTTATATAAGGAGATCATAGCTTCGGTTCACAAGAGGTGACCACAGGTCCACCTCATGGAAGAGGACCACAACACGGGCTCACAGGATGGGATCACAGCTTCAGATACAGGAGGGAAAAGTGGTTCTAGGTTCATGAGAGGGGACCACAGCTAAAGGAACCACAGCTCCAGCTCACGAGAGGCAGGTCCAGGACGGGACCACAAGCACAGGTTCATGGGAGGCAATGACAGTTCCAGGCTCAAAGGAGGGGCACAGTTCTGTTTCATGAGAGACAGGCACAGCCCCAGCTTACAAGAGGGGAACACAGCTCCAGGTTTATGGGAGACAACCACAGTTCCAGGTCCTGGGAGACAGCCACAGTTCTAGGTCATAGGAGGGAATCACAATTTCAATTGCTCTGGTTCTTATTATTTTCCTGTCTCCACTGTTCTGTCCACATGATTAGACTTACATTTAAGACAGAGCACTTTGGCTTCTATGGAGCAAACAAAGGGAACAATTACTTGCTGGCTTGAATTTTTCATTTGATGGACATCAATACTCACTTTCACTTTCAAGGAGACAGATGGATAATGTGTTTTGTTTTTCATGACCAAGATCAGTTTTGGTTGGCTTTTTGTTTGTTTGTTTTGGTAACTGTAGCCTTCACATCTTCCTCCTGGTCAGTGGGAGCCGGTGATGAGACCTGGAGTCATGTTTTGCAGATAGCCACTACTACCACCATCATGGTTCTTCAGCAGTTTTCTTTCTTAATTGCCAAGTCTTTTTGTGCCTGCACCCAGCTTGTTCACTGGATTGATGATGGTGGCTGGCCAACCATGAATGTGTGCACGCCCAAGTCCCAATAAGAGAGGTGCCTGGGGGTGTGGCATGGTGCGCCCCTGTGCTCCAAGCTAGGTGCTGGGACATCCCTGGTGAGGTGCTGAACTTCAAGAACTTTTATTATTGATCAATTTGGGCTGTTATGATAAAACACTGAAAACTTGGTGGTGTATAAATAACAGAAATGTATTCTTTACAGTTCTGGTGCAGGATGAAGGTGGAGGCTGTGAGAGACCTGCTTCCTGGACTTAGCTTTGTTTTCACTGGGCTCTTACATGAATTGATTACTGCCTAAAAGCTCACATTCAGACACACCAGCACAGTGGAGACTAGGTTTCCACACGAGTGCTGGAGAACACAGCCTTCAGTCTACAGCAATGTGCACATTGTTTCAGAGCCCAGGCTTCTTAATGCCTTTACCACTGAGAATATGAGTTTGACAAACCATGGAAATGTGTTTGCTCAGTAAGTTAGCTAGCTTTTGCCCTCGGAAACTTTGCTTGCATTGTCTATTGCCCTTGCCTATTAAGACCTACAGACCATTTTAAGATCTGGCTACAGTAAAAAGCCCAATGTGGCAGCATTCCTCCTCTCTGCTGAAAGCTCTCCTTACCGTCTTGGTAGTCAATGAATCATATTGTCCTGCACGCAACTCTTAATGCAGTTCCTCTTTGGCCAGGAATATTTGAGGACACTTTTATGTGTCACATAGAGCAAACAATAACGTATTTTTTTTCTTACACTTTAAAGTGAGAGTAATTCTGATTTGGTTGAAAATTTTGTAAGGGTAAAAACTCAGTGTACTGACTTGATGAAGATGAAGACATGGTGGAGGGTTTATTTTGGTTTTCAGTTTGTTGGTGGGGGGAGGATGGCACTTCTGTTTCCAAAATAAGGAAGTAGAGTCATCGTGTCATAAAACATCAAACCCCACTCCCGGTCAAACTCTGTCTCCTAAAGGCTCTGCACCCTTGTAAACCAGTGCTGCAGCTGGGCACCAAGCGCTTTAAGCATGTGAACATGTGGGGCCATTCTCACTCTAACCACAACACACGGCAAACTTCTTTAAAAGGCACGAAGGTGATAATTACAACTAGACTGTACTTGTAGGTTTCATATTAAACCAGAGTCATCGTGCTCTGCTTTCTTGCTTCTTCCCAAGGTTAAATGATTCCTCCACTCGAGGATGAAGGAAATCAAAGGTTTTCTATATGAAAATCAATCCCCTCCTCAAAATGAACCTTAGCCGTTTGTTTGTCTTCATACCTCAGTAGGAAAAGGAAATAGGAAAAATGCCTTTTCATTTTTGAACACTAGATGTACGTTCAATCATGTTTTGAATGGTATCTCAAACACTTATTTTTCGTTTGGGACAGTATCTTATCACATCAATGGATTGAGTCCCCAGAGAAAGAACCTAGAGTCTAAAACTATCAGAAAAATTTACTTATGTGTATCTTTTGTTGTACTAGTACCACCTAATTATTTTGACAATAAAAATCCTTACTACCTTCTTGAGAGATTAAAAAAGAGCCTGAAACTTTCTATTTTTATCCAAGGTTTTGTTCACTGTACAACACTTCCTACCATCAGTTTGTTGTTGAATCTTTGCATCATTCCAACCTGAATATTATCAGATTACAAATAAAAAAGTTTATCTCCTCAAATCTAAGATACAATTAACAATAAAGACACACCAGAATTATATATATATATATATATATATATATATATATCACTACATAAAAATCAATGCAGTGATTTAACCTATAAGACTAATTATGGCATACATACTGATTTTAGAGAATATAATGTAAGGATCTAAGTGTTTTAGAACCTTCTAACTCCGAGGGTTTTGCATGACATGGGTATACTTACGCACATGTAGGCAATACATTTATACACATAAAATAAAAATTAAAATGAAAAAAGAAAAGGGCTAACTGAAAATGCAGGATTAGAAAGGTATATACAACTAGGACTATGTCAGCTCAGCCACAAAAAGAGATAGTAATCACCTCTGTGTCCTTGTAAACATTGATGCAGGGTTTTGTTTTAGTTGCTTGATCTTCAAGTTGTTAATTTACAAAATGGTGATAACTGATTTACAGAGCTATTTCCAAATTCTTTTCTCATAAATGTTAGCTAAATTAAAGAACTTCCTCTAAGGAACAGGAAGAAACATGTCCTAAAGGGGGAGATAGAGGGTTCTTCCTTACTCAAAGAGGTGTCACAAAGAGGGGCATTGTGTGAAAAATAAAATCTAGCTGCATTGTTTTCCCTAGAAAAAGCCAGGGAAGCATTAACACTTCATTATTCTTAGAAAGAGAGATGGACATACTGTTGAGTTACTCTCAAAATAAGGGGTAAGAAAATCTAGTGGGAAATGCTCCAGCATTAGCTAATACATGCACAGTCCTGTTGAATTTGCAAAAATTACTCCCAGTTCTTCTTGGAGGCACATGTATCCCTGTTTGCCTGTACTTAGATCTGTTTTCCCAACATTTCTATCGACACTTTGCCCTTTCTGTCTCAGAAGTATCCTGATTAAAACCATAAATTACATCTTCTTGGTCTTTTGGCTAAGAACAAGTGTAGTATCTGTTCTTATCAGTTTAATATCTGATATGTCCTCTATCCTTATAGTTCTAGAGGAGAATATGCAATCTGCTAAGGAAGAAAATTCATCAATGGTCCAATCCTAGAACAACAAACTATAGTGGTGCAGTCGTGGTTCTTTTATCTTGGGGTAATCAACTGCTGAGATACGTTTCCAGCCCCATGGATCTTTATTTCTTACATTACAGTACAGGTATCTCCAGGAGTATGTTATGATATTTCAGGAGATATAGGTATCCATAACACATATATGGGATGTCCTCGTACAGCACAAATTATGTAAATATATTCACATACAAATATTTTATTGAATAGAGTTAAAACTTAGTTGAACTTTAAGGATTTAAGGTATGTAAGCCTTTGAATAAAGTTTGTTCCCTCGAGCCTTCCTGTGTTTTGCCCTGTGCTCATGGGTGTCACACTGCACTGAGGCACCTGAAAGCACTACAGCAAGTTCAAGGTATTCCATGGGGGAACTTACTTTTCTGAAGAAAAAATCATCAACTATAGGATGCCAAGCAAAGTCCTAGTTCAAGACAGTATCCGCTGCCACTTCGTTCAGTTCTTTGGATAACATATTTTTGATAAGCTGAGTTTTCTGAAGTTGCTGTGATTAAAGAAAAGTAAGCACTACATAAAAATAAATGTGAAACAGTTAGGCATTCCCGCATCTGGTCCAAGATTTGAAAAGTGTTCAGTGCCCACTCTTGATGAGTAATTATCATTATTTAAATAAAAGTATAAATCTCATTTGAGGATCACTTGTTATTGGAAAGTTAAAAATAAATTATTTAAGCCTGCCTACTTAATAAATGATATTTCTTTTGGTCTGGTTGCCTTCAAAAAATTCACTAAAGAGTAAGTAGCAAAGTAACTAGATAATATTGCTACAGCAGAGAACATTGTGTTTCTCAAGTCACCATGATATTTAGCAAATGATCTTGGAAGCCATAGCTGACAATGTTTTTCTTAACGTCTTCTCTTTGTATTCTTCTAAGATCTGTTCTCAGTTACAAGAAGTATATTAGAAACAGCTGATATCAGTAAAAAATATTTATTGGACAAAATATAGAAAAAATTGATTATTTGAGAAAAGCTTATTAAACTTGAAAAAACAGTCATAATAATGATTAAAAAGAGTATGGAAGACACAAATTACCAAAAGTAAAATCAAAAGGGACATGGTATAACCCTCTCCCAAATTAAAAAGGTAATAAAACAATATTATAAATTATGAACTTGACAACTTCATTGAAATTTTCATATTTTTCAATAAGATTTTCAAAATTGACTCAAGAAAAAATAGAAAACTTCAGACAACCTCTACTAGTTAAGGAATACAAAGATTTAATTAATACTCTTGCCAAACATATATTTTTAAAACTTCAAATGGCTTTACTTGTCAAATCTACCAAATATTTAAAGACTTTAATATTATATAAACCCTTCCAGGATATAGAGGGATAACAAAACTTTACAATTCATAAAGTCAGCATCAATAAAAATGAATTTACTAGTCTGATTAAAGGGAGCTTTAGGATAAAATCAGAAAGGCAAAATCAACAAAAGACTACTTACAATGAGGAATACCTCATTGTGTTATACCAAGATGAAAAAGCTGTAGGGATAAAACTGTGAGATTCTCTCATTGGGGGTACTAGGGATAATCTATGCCCTCCCATATAAGATTCCCATGACAAGCTGAAGTTTGATTCCACCAAAGTTTCCCCTGGGGAACCAATGAGTTTATTGGGCTTACTTAAAGAGGGGTTACTGACAGGAGTGCAAATGACCCTAAAAGCAGCTGCACTGAAAAGTCTGTACACAGCATAGGTATGACTTCCCCACAAGCTATCAGATGGAGCCCTCCTCCTCTAGCTTAGTGTATACTCTAACTCCTCCCTAAGACCTTGTGTACAACCATTTAGGGCAGAATTTGGTACAACTGATTAGAAGGAGTGGCTGGATGCTCAGGTGAGGGTCCTATGGCCTCTCCATCCCTCATTCTAAGACAGAACATCAATAGTCAACAAACCCAACCATGATGATCTCTTGTAAGCAGTTACTGCTGAACTCATGAAGATGGAGGCTGTTTGATTTGGAGGATAGTTAATCTCAGATTTTCCATTCAAGGGGCCAGAGAAATTGCTTACCAGTTAAGAGCACTTACATCTCTTGCAGAGGACTTGGCTTCAGTTCCCAGCACCTATATGATAGCACACAACTAGCTGTAACTCCTCTTTCAAGGGAATCTGGCACCCTCTTCTGGTCTCTCTGGACACTATATGCATGTGATAAACTTACATGGAAGCAAAACATCCATATACATAAAATTAAAATTAATAATTATTAATAAAAATTGTGTGTAATATTGTATTAAAGCCTAAGCCAGTGCAGTAAGACAGGAGAAAGTAGGTCTTGTAGATTAGAAAAGAAGTTTTATTTGCAGGGAACATATTCCTACATAGAAATATATAATGAACCTAAACCTATTAGAAAGAAATCAGCTTGTCAAGGACATAGGTTATAAAGTCAATACACAATTATCAACGGTGTTTCAATATACTATCAGGGAACAATTAAGAAATAAAAGTTAAAAGCAACTCTATTCTCATTATTATCATAAAATAAAATACTTGAGAATTAAATTTAATAAGAAGTTGAAAGACTTGTTCACTAAAAAGTGTAAAAGTTTGCCAAGGAAAATACCTAAATAGAGATATATCCTATTAATGGACCAGAAAACTGAATATTTGAAAAAATTATCCAATACTCCTCAAATTGACTCAGATTCAGTATAAGCTTAATTAAAATCTTTATGGATTTTCAAAAATAAGCTGATGAAGAAATTTAAAATTTCATATGAAATAACAAAGAACATATACTAGTCAAAATAATTTTGTAAAACAAATCGAAATTTGGAGATATCATAAAGCCACAGTGATCATAATAATGGTATATTGGTATAAGTATAAACATATAACTCAGTGAAGAAAACTGTAATCCAGAAGTAAGCCCTTCATTTATTGTCAATTGATTGTTGACAAAAATATCTGGGAAATTCAGCGGGAAAAAAAGGACAATTTCTTTGACAAACTGTTAGACCGTGAATACATGGAAAACTACCAGCCTCAACTTCAAACATTATACAAAAATTTTTTGAAAACCATAGACCAAATATAATATAGGGAAATTATTTATAACCTTGGAATTAGCAAATATTTCTTGATCATGTACATATACACGCAAATTCATACCATAAAAGAAATAAAAGTGTCAATACTTTCAAAAGGCATTGTTAAGAAAATTAACAGTTAAGTCACAAATCTGAAAAAATTTGGAATATATGAAAGACACTGAAAAGAAAAAAATAACAAATATATAATCTTGAGGAAATAAATGAAAGGTTTGGACACTTTCAGGAAAGTTGTGTGGATATGAGTTCCCAGTGTAGTCGGCTTCTCCAGAGGACCTGATTGATACTTTTCTTAAAGGTTTATTTATTGTTATTTTTTATTTGAATACTTTATCTGCATTTATATACCATATGCATACGGAGCCTGAGACGTGTCAGATCACCTGGAACTGGAGGTACAGGTGATTCTGAGCTGTCATGTGGGTTTTGGGAACAAGGCCTAGGTCCTCTGCAGGAGCAGCAAGTGTTCTTAACCACTGGGCCATCTCTCCAGCACCAAGAAGTGAAGGCTTTTGATGAGATGAGGTGTCATGGAGGATCCTATGCTTGCTCTTCAGTGATGGAGGAGACACTAGTCAATAATTAAACTAGAGACATCCTCACTCCACCTTTAGTAAAACCTTTGACTTAAAATACACTTTTGCTTGCTAGAATAGATTCTCTCAGGTCACAGTGTCTCTCTACTATGTAAAAATGCTGCTGGCCCCAGAAAGATTTTTATGGTAATCACAACCCCAGGTAGTCCCATCAAGTATCTATCCCTCACGTTTTCCTGTTACAATATTTAAAATTTCCATACTAGTTACTAGAAAACATAATCTGAAATGTAACCTGGTAGACCTAAACTAGCTAGATCCATGCAGATCACGCTCTGCTCTTCCAGTGGAATACCAGTTCATGAGGGCAGAAATTTTTCTCAGTTTTCTTAACAGGTACACTCTCAGTATCTAAGAAAAATACAGGATACTTAGAACTAATAAATATTTGTTACACTTAGTACTAGTAAATATTATTTAGTTCTAATAAATATTGGTTAAATGTAAATGGATTTTACTGTAAGAAAATCCTGAAGCAAGCTGGAGATACGGGCCGCCCGAAATATGAGACAATTTCTTCCTTTCTTCAAGTCTTCACTTGTGCCCACTATTTTAACAATGTATTAGTTTGTTAAGATGTTGATTTGACAGCTTTATCAGAAATCGAATAGCTTAAAATTAATATCTGTAGTAACAATAACATGGTACATACCAATTTGTTTATATATTACTTAATATAATCTTCACAACAGCCTTATGGGGCTGTCTAAAGACCAGAAAGCTGAGTCACAGAGAAATTTAATAGTTTTTCCAAAGTAACATTATCGTCACCAATTTGGATTTGAACCTAATACCTTGTCCTGGAATCTATACTCTTAACTCTACATTCACATTATTTAACTTTAAATGGATCTAAAAATTGTCTGAAGATTTTCAAGGCAAATTACAATTAAGCAAGCCTGAGATTATATGTTTCTGATCAGGTTCGGGGCTGCTGCTGCCCTGAGGAGCATGCTGGTTGGCAGGCATTCCTCTTTACTTCTTTCTCAGGAGGATCAAAACTGGTAGGCAGTTCAAGGATGTAGGATAGATCCCACTAGGATAGAATCCAAGTACCTTCTTTCTTTCATCATGCACTTAGCTTACTCGAATCCATGTGTCTCTCACCACACCACATCTACATCCCAACCCTTGCAAAGGAATAAGGAAAAAGTGAGGCGTTGGTACCTTCCTCTTCAGGGCCCAACCAGAAGTTACACATCACATCTGTGATCTGCTCATGAGCCACATTTAGTCATGAGATAGCACCCGGCTGTAACAAAGGATGAGAGACGCAGTCTCTATACTGCAGCTCAGCAAAAACATTACTTAAGAGTATTCTTAGAGGGAAGAATGGAGATTGGGGAGACAACTGTAGCTTTCCACCACAGTAGATAAGAAAGATAAGAAAGCCCTTGACTATTTCATCACACCTTGTTACGTCTTTCCTCTTAGTATGATCACACACATATACCCCTTCTTTGGATGGCTGGTATGGGAATTCCTTTGTCTAGGAAAAACAAGTTTACAACTGAGTCACTTCCTTTAATTTGATTCCTCCAAAGCACTGATAAAATAGAAAAGGGGAGTTAATTTTTGCATACCCTAAAAGTGAATAGCTTCGATAATAAATAATGAATATTTTAAATTTCTGAGAACTCCTGCCTTTACCCTTACTTATCTCCTTAGTGATCCATCTACTCTTTAATCTCTGCCATCTTTAAGGAAACTCAGTGAAGTTGGACATACTGTTCTTAAAAAGATTTATTTTGTTTAAATTCTCCTTTTTTTCCTCTAACTGGAAATATTGATAAGTGTTTTTGTTTTTTTATCTCTATTACAACCAGAGAGGTCCCTGGAAAAATATTGCAAAGGTAAGTCATTCTACACAGATGTGACTTGAATCAAGTGCAGGCAAAGACTGGGAGGCTCTGTTAATTTTCATTGGAATGTCTGGGCCTACACCTAGACACTCAAAGACAGCTGGATTAGAAAGCACACATAACACACTAACCCTTCCAGCAGTCACGGATGAGCTGGCTCGAAGTAAAGAACGCAGTCAGCAACCGCGGTAGCACGATATGCCCAGCCATTTGTGCAGACTAAATGAAAGGACTTAGGTCAGCATCTCACCTTTAAAGCCTGAGTGTTTTTAAAAGAATTTTATTCTCACCGTTAAGAAATATATTTGACGAGATTGGGTACATTCAGGGTGGTATGACCATAGAAAGGAAGTATATTTGAAATGACTGCTGTTTATACCCTTTTGAATTAGGCATAAAAATTTTAAGAACTAATTTAATTATTTTAAAAAAGAAAACCATTCAAAGGAGAAAAACAAAGGGAAACAAAATAGGTTGAAACCAAAATGATTGTTGCTTGTGGCTTCACACCAAAGCCTATAAATTTTGTTTCTGGAGTGAATCAGTCTGCAAATGTACCCAACAAAGTTTATTGGAATACATTGTACTAATCCATTTTCTTTTCTTTTTGGCAGTCAAAGTACAGGCTCAGTTTTAGATGGACTTGAGTTATTTCCAATAACCCTGGTTTTCAAAGAATGGCATCCGTCTGCATCTTGACAGAGCTGTTGAGTGAGCTTGGCAGACGACACAGCCCTGTATTTGTTTACCTTTCTCAATAATCAGTGAGTATCACTGCAGGCTCGGTTGGTCTAGCTGATTGATTGTAAAGACAGCCAAAATGAACAGCTCAACCATCACACAGTCTGATTTCCCTACCATGTATTGACCCAGCCTAAGTTATATATGTTACAGTATTTGCAAACTGTCACTGCTGTAAAACACTGGGAACTCACTATTGACAGGGGTTTAATGAGAACCCATTAAAATTTGAAACCAGATAGCCCATCTGTTTTGAGTTTTGAAAATTCTTTTATATAGGGAGAGGGAAGCAGTTTATTAGACATCTACACATTCGCACAGGACAGTAGTAAGAACAATGAAACAACAGCCCTTTTCTGAGAATTCCCTTTGATGTGATTAACTGGGCAGAAACTGGGAATGAAAGAGGCAGACAGAGGGCAGACTTGTGTGTGTGCACGCAGGTGGGGAGCCGTGAGTGTCTGTGTGTGTGTTTGCTTTTAATTTGTCTTTATTAAAAAAAAAATAATCTCAGAATGTGTGGAAACCAAATCCCAGGCCCTTTCTCATCCAAGAAAAGAAAAGGAAGTAAGTGCTGGCATCTGCTGGTAAATGTAAGGACTGTTTTTGGCCTGGCCTTTCTGGAACCTGTCTGCATTTCAGACCTTGTGATTGATTTATGGTTAAAGCAAAATGGGTCTCTTGGAGCCAGCAATTTGCTTTCATTCATCTTTAAAGCCTCCAGTTGAATACGATATAGACAAGAGCAATCTCTACTTGCTCTGAATAAACTTCTAATGGTGGAGATTGGGCTCCTCAGATGAAACACTGGGAATGCAGAGAAACTCAAGGCCCACTAAATCACTAAGCACACTTAACTGAAAGTATGATACTTTGGTTACCAGTGGCTGAATGAAGAGCCGAGGTTTAATGAGTCTGCACGTTAAAAATGAGTCAGTATTTGGCAGGAATCAGACTCATTAATTAGAGTTCCACTTAAACTATTGAACAGCTTTACTTAACAGTAGTACTGGTGATGGAATTAATAACGGGGATAACTGTCTTTGTTCATAGTCAAATATGAATCAGCAAACGAGGATGAACAGGGGACAAGAGCAAGAGGTAGTGAGCTTTTGCAATGA
Organism: Eospalax fontanierii; assembly: GCA_035773235.1. Classification (NCBI taxonomy): domain Eukaryota; kingdom Metazoa; phylum Chordata; class Mammalia; order Rodentia; family Spalacidae; genus Eospalax; species Eospalax fontanierii. Next base: position 10,617,338 of record CM069528.1, on the reverse strand, counting down.
GCTTTCACCACGGAACATACACACACACAAATATCTCAAATCTTCCCTATTACATGTGAGGAAGTTCCCAGACAATATATGGCCCCCATATACCAGGCTATTTGCAAAGCGGCACCTGGGGTGGAATAGGAACTTGGCAGTCTCTTTCAGAAAAGATAGACTTTTCTTAGTACCCAAGTCGCGGTACGCAAATGGATTAAAATTAGTTTATTTTTGCAGTAATGGGAAGAAGCTTTCATCATCACAACTAGCAACAAAATATTCAAAAATACAGGTTTTGGAGAAACCTTGCCTTGCATCTTGCTGTAAGTCTTGAGCCTTCATTTTTATAACTCTAAAATAAGGACAATAACTTCTAACTCAAAGGAGCATACTGAGAATTCTACATGATGATGCATATGAGGTATTTTGGTATCTAACATTGTTTCTGCAAAATAAAAGTGATCACTGAAGTCCACCCTCAACAGTAAAGGAGAAATCATCCTTTGACATCTAGCTCTGTGATGTCAATGAACATGGAAAAGAGAAAAGAGAGAGCAAAGCTGCAAAGTGCTGGGGGTTTAGCCTGGTGGACAGATGCACTGGGTGACCATCCTTACTGGGGTGAGTTTTCAGATTGATTGAGTCAGTTCTCTCTCTCGTCTCCTTCTCTCATTTTTCACATCTCTTCCCTTTTTCTTTCCCTCTGCCTGCTTTTGCTCTAGAAGAGCTTGGTGCTGCTGATATCTTTATAAACCAAAGGCATTCTGCCCCTGATTCAGAGAAATTGCTAATGAAATTGCCCCAACCAAATCTGAAGTTTAATGTCTTTTATACCGATTTGTGACAACTCAACGCCCCGCTGAGCCTGCTAGTCTTCTGATTGGAGCACCCTGATTCTTTAATACAAAGAAAAACATCTGAGTTAGATGTGAATGATTTGACTAATGAGGCGCATTCTGTATGTACTCAAAGGACACGTGTGAAGAAAAGCTAGGTCATTCAAATTAGGTGGAGATGTCTAAGAGATACGGAAGGGAGGGTGCAGCAGAAAAGAGATAACCTTTCCCTTCAAGTGGAAATCTGTGTCTTTAAACTCAACATTTCTGAATAGTCCTGTTCCTAGAAATTACCAATTGCATGTGTAGGCCCCTGTGCGCACTGCTATTAGCCTCAGAGGAGAGCTTCAATTGAAATGAAGCTTCGGGTTCACCTGCAGCCTCTTTGTACTATATGTGCATAATACAGTGTACATGCCTGGTGGTGTACTAGAAACACAGAGCCACTCAAGCTTCAGAAAAGCACTTTTTTACACAGATTTCTACTAAGAGTGAGACCTGGAAAATGACATCCGTATCTTGAAGTGCATGTTTACCAAAAGAGAAAAGAATCAGATTATGAGCTAAAAGTTCTTTGAAATCTATATTATTCAATAATTTCCAAATTCTACCTTTTTCAATAGGTTGGATTAATTCTTTCTCAATTTCTTTATCATTTAAATCATGCACTGTTTAAATTGTTAGGAAAATGTGGTATTAGGATTGAGCTCCTTAAGAGTAGATATTTAAAAAGAAGTCACTTTTATATTCCTGACTCACAGCTTGATGTCATTCACCAACTTTAACCTGTTTTTGATGAATGAGTGGAGAGTGGCAGCTTTGTTTTGACACAGGACCTCCCTGTAGCCCCAGGCCCAGAGCTGAGCTTGGGCCATAGCACTGTGCTATTCTCCATCTCACTTAGATGTGCCTGCCTCTGCCTCCTGAGTGTCAGGATTAAAGACATGTGCTGCCACACCCGGCTAGGCTACATTTTCTAAAAGTAAAAGAGCATCTTTCTTATTTGAGATGGTGATAAAACCACAAATGATTCTATAGGCCTTAATGTATATGACAGAATGTATGAAATTCGATGGGGTGGAGCGGGTGGTCGGGAGGGGTCTAAATATGATTAAATTGTATTGTATGAAATGCACAAAAATATAATTGTTAAAAAAATCCTTGAATGTCACAAATAATACTGTTCTGTAGCTTGATCAGTCACAATATAGATTACACAGATAAATTATAAAAGAATAAGCTGCAAGGCCATCTGTTATCTAATTTCAGAGAAGAGCCAGAAAGACACTCTCAAGTTTTCTTTCAGTCTGCTTCTTGCTAGCAAGTAATAGGGTGTTTGGAGTAGTTACAAGGCTTCCACGTCCTGTATATGCTGTGAAACAATAAAGAGATTACTAGAACTGTAGTGGAAAAGAGAACTAATGAAAAGAGACCTGAGAAATATAATGAAAATAAATAGTTCTTCCTCCACATTTCCTCCAGGGAGCTGGTTATGAAGGAAAGCTAGAATCGCAGACTCTGAAATAAAATTATCCAGGGTAGAAAGTAATTAGGGATGAGTACATGAAAGCCCAAGTTTAATTGTTCTTTTTAATATAGTAAAAGAAGGCATTCATTATATAACTTTAAGTGAGTGTCCCATTAATAGAGTATTCACCCAATGGGATACTATAAATTAATATTTTTTATATATCCTGTAATTATTTTGTAAGTAGCACATTTGTGGTGCACTGTACTTAGGAGTATGTGTTAAAAGCATTACTTAGATAAATGTCATTATTTAAAATACTCCATAATTGTTGATACTGCATTTATGCATTGCTTTATTATTTTTTAGTGTTCCAAAATCCTCTTGCAGTTAGCCAATGACTTCTTCAGCTTCTGAGAGAATCTATTTTTCATTTTAATTTTAATTTACTTCCTAACATTGATTTTTAGATTTCTCTAGAAAGCTCAGTTGGGGTCATTCTTTGGATCTGATCAGTGAATGAGATAACAAATTTTATTTGCAACCACAAGTTTCTCTATGCGCATCAGTGCCTAAAGGCTGTGACAGGAACACCCAGGACTTCAGCTGAAAAATGGGTGTTGCCTTCTTTCACATCTGATTCTTCTTGGAAATATGGAGGAGCTTTGTGAGGCAGAGGACATTTTCCTGGGCATGGTGCCATGTAGACATAAATGGCGGCCTTAGAACACCTCTGGAGAGCTACTTGAGTCTTACTTGTAGACACTCAGCTGACAAAGGAATTGTGTTAGCTAGGTTAAATTAAAAATACAACATTCTATTTAACCATATTAAGCTGTCCTTTTCTTTCTCCCCAAGAAATTCCTGTATTCTCTTGCAGTTGATACAAATGTACCCATGACCTGGATTATAACTCAAAATGCAGTTTCCTTTCAAATTCATGCTAGAGAAACTATGGCCTACATAATCTTAAAGCAGTCACTGGCTCTCTTGTGACCTTGGGCAAGTTAATTAACCTATGTCCACTTCAGTTTTCCCATTTGTAAAATGGCAATGATCACAGTACTAGCATTTCTGAAATTTATTGGGAAGGTCATGAGGTAATATTTGTAATGTGCTTAATAGGATCCTGCCAATTACAAGTGCACTATCAAAGCTTACTATTATTTGTCTCCCAGCTTTGCTGTTGGGGATTATTAAATAAGGTGCTTACTCTTCCTGAGTTTTAGTTTCTCAGAGAGTTGACAAAATGAGATAAAATATGCATAAACCTTGGGAAACTACTCAAGGATATACAATGCTATAGAAGGATATAGAGAAGTCTTGCAAAATACTATCCACAGTGAGAGTCACACAGTAAATACAATACAGGGAAAGAGTTTTCAAGCCCCTGAAGTAACTATTCTTTGTTCAAAATCCCAAGATTTTCACATGTCATTTTTTGAAGGAAATCCTTATTGTCTGCATAAATATGCATATGTATGCAACAGTCACAAGTAAATTAGCACTTCTGGGTTTAAACATCCTAGTAATGACTCCTCGGTGGTTGTTTCTTACGTTATCATGCATGTTATGGAATGGAAATAGATCTTTAAGGTAATTGTATTTGTCCAGTATTCCCGTACTTATTAATCACTATTAAAAAGAAAACATTAGTCGTGTACTTCCAGGAAACATGATGTTATACGTGGTATGTGATGCAAATTTTCATCAAATGTGTTTTTAAGAGATGCAGCAATCTCTTGTTTCTATAGCATACTCTTTCTTGCTCTTCCTCACACACACAAATATGAACACACATGTGTACACACCCATTCTCAGTCTTCCACAAAAACTGATATATAAATCCAGTGGCTTTCAAAGGCAGGTGTTTGGGGGGGAGGTATTGGGAGAATATGAATACATGATGTTTTTATACTAACGTGATGCCTAAAAAAGACTTTGAGAAACAAGTTAAAAATCAAGTAAAACGAAAATATTCTAGAGCTGAGTCATCAAGCCTGAAGTCTTTCCCATTAACACTAAAGATGCTGATGAATTGGAAAATTAGAGAAAGAGGCTTCAAGTTTCTCTCTCAAGGGATGGATTGGCTTCAGAGATTTATTCTAGATCTTTTTTATTTGTCTCTGTTGTATAGTAAAACTTGGGTGGGCAAAATTCTGTCCATTCCAGGCACCCTGTATAGACTATGGTAGGATTTTATGAGACTGATACTCTGTTCTTTTTAAGAGAGACATTTATATGCCTAGTGTCTTTCCTACTCTCAGTGTATGCATCAGTCTCTAAATCTTCCTCCCCCACCTTTGAAAATTTATGGCAGCTTTCAGCCAAGCTTGGCTTAAAGCCATTGACCTCTGTGGCCTGTGTTATTGGCCAGAACACAGCATCTTCTGCCCACATAATATATGTCTCTTTATGTCCCTGAAAGGAAATGACTCTTGGAATGGCCAGGAACACAATAAAAATGAGAGACTTTCCTATTTTTTTGACAGTGGCATTCACTTGAGAAACAGTCACCCTGGGGTCTGCATGCACTTTGGGTCCTGTTTCAAATGGTGCACTGAGGCACCCTTGGGCACAGGCCCTATAGGACAGAAGGTTCATACTAGACGAATTTATGTTTTCTCAGCACTTACTGTGAGAGAAATGAATGGTTTTATGGCAGCAGTGCCTTGAAGTGAAATCTACAGACTCCTAACATGGTAAGCACACAGACATAGTCATGGAAACAGAAAGATTCCCATATCTCAGGCTTTGGGAGATACATTGGAGTAAATGTCAGAAGAGTTGGAGCCTTGAGGGAAAAAAGCATTCATCTAACCAAGCTCCCAAATTTACAAGTGGGAAAGCTGACACTCAACAAGAATACCTAGTTTATCCAAGGTTTCAGAGCTAAAGATGGAGCCAACCACTCACTTAATGTATAAAGCAAAGTCAGGTCTCAAAAACCTCAGCTGACTTTGCCCTGAAAAGTGTGTACTTCAACTACTAATTCTAAGGAAAATTCCATTGATCCAACCTTGTCTGTGATGATCAGTAAAAGCCTCTTGCAGTGACCATCAGGTAGTATTCTCAAAATATCATGCTGGGGAGGTATCAGATAGATGCCGCTTGGTTGACATTCAGTCGGCCAGTGTAGCCCAGAGAAAAATCCTAACGAACAGTACACAAAGCCGGGCTTATAGTCTTTTAGCCTTGACAAGAGTCTTACTCTCTACACCGTCTCTTCTCCATGGGCACAGCAGGAATGGCAAACCCTGTCCACCAGAGTCTTGAGAAGTGAGGGAGCTAGCACAGGGAAGTGACCTTTCAGCTGAAATATTACTGTTATAGTCTGGGGCTTAGAAAAGGCATGTGCCACTGAAAACACTCTATAAAACCTGGAGCATTTTATTGGAGTATGCCAGGACTTTCTGGAAAAGGTCTTTGGCCAAAGCCGTAAATATTTAGCTGACAGCTGTTGGCTTAGGTTCTCCCTAATTTCAGTCATTGGTAGAGATGGCTCAGCACATAGGTGGCACCATTTCTCGCTTACAGAACACAAGGACATACTCTATGTTCTATACTCAATTCTATGGACCAGAATCCAGAAAAATTACTAGAAAGCATATTATCTCCTATCTATTTACCTACAGGTGGTCATGTCCATGAAAAGGGTTAATGGAACCAGAAGAGCAAATTACCATGAACTTTTCCATTTCCACCACCATTTGCTTATTTGTAAGATATACTTATTTTTGGAGACAAGCTACAGCATATACCAAAGTTTTAAGTAAATGTGATGTGAAAACCTGAGTGGAAAAATGCTACCTTTTTCCTGTAAGCTTGGAAAACACATACATTACAGAATTTTGTCATACAGTCTCAGTCTAGCTTTTAGCACACCAAAGATCCATGGAACAGTTTAGAAACCACTGTACCTGCAGGATAATAACCAGAAAAAGTCATAGTCCACAGTCATCTAAGTGTTAAAACAAAGTGACTTGTAGGTTCACCTGACTTCCAGTGTCTTCTCTAACCAAGGACTTTAAAAAATATGAAACAGAAGGCTGGAGAGATAGCTCAGTGGTTAAGAGCACTTTGCTCTTGCAGAAGATTCTGGTTCAGTTCATAGCACCCACAAACTCACAACCATCTGTAATTCCAGTTCTAGGAATTTTGGCACCCTCTTCTGGCTTCTGTGGGCACTGCATACAAGTGGTACACATGTGTATATGCAAGCAAAATATTCATACAAATCAATAAAGTAAATAAATCTCAAAAAATGGAACAGAATTAAATGATTTCAGGGTCTAAGGTCAATTATTTAATTTATTTTAATAAACTATACCTCAGTCACCAGGAAATTTCTCTCAGAAACTTGAAAGCCATTAAGTATTGGGATATAAGCAGGAACCTTAAAACTGCCCATGTAAATCAACCAGAACATGAAAGCATTTCTATCCTGTTTGAATATCTTTCAGTTTTATTTTCAGACTTTTCTTATATGAAATAACATCTCAAAGAGCCTAACAATTCAACTTTTAAAACTGAACATTTATATTGTTTCCAAAATTGAACGCCCAACAGAAGGCACTGAAGAACTACCCAGATTCTAAAATAATAGATTGTGCAGAATTTTTTAACAACTCAGCAAGAATGTCTAAAGACATGAAAAGGTGGGTAATCTGTGTCACAAAAATAAGGTTCCATAGGCAATGCTATTTCATTTTTAATCTATACATATGCAAAATCTCATTAGTTGATTAAGAGTTAATGCTATTAATAATTGTTCTATATATTAATAACTTTTTACATTTTCATAGCTTATTATTTTAATAAATGCATTGTCTTTGTATTAAGCAGATCATAATTATGATAGTAAAAATTAAACTGAGTTTCTAAGCACTGTTACATAATTACTGAATTATAAGAAATAGAACTTTTCACCTGTAAGGCTATTTTCCTCTGAAGATAGTGCAATGCCACAGCTCCAGTATATTGATACATGCACAGAAAATATGAGTACAAGTAGTTAGCTGTGTTTATAATGACAATTTATTTTTATAAACATGGAAATATGAAATACCTTCAACTTGATTGTTAGGGCATATTGATCTCCTTCAATACACAACACTGATTAGTTAAAATCAATGTGAATTAGACTTATGAGTTTATTGTTATTCAATCTAGCTCAACTGGAATTCAATTTGAATTTTAAATAATTAAAAGCAAACAATTTTATTATTATAAAACAAAATCCATTTTTCCAAATATCCTAATCTAAAATCTAACTCTAAGTCAAACAGATAGCTAAATTCCTATGGATTTATCTAATTTGCACCTGAATGTGACACCAGCAATCTGGGTTGGCAATTTTTCTAGTAGGGGAGAAAACGTTAAAAACTATGATTTAATGATGTTGCTGGGGATATAATCACAACCACACCTTCTTTAGGAAAACTTTCAGAAGAAATTCCACTCTGAATTGGCTGCAAAGAGCAGCTAAAATCATGATTTCATCTTGAGAATCGTTCGGACTAACCAACAGCCCTTTTCCTATTTGCTTTTGTTCAGCTCAAAGCCAAACGTGTGGCTCAGCTGCAGCAGACACAAGAGTCAATGCCAGTTGTATTTCTAAGCCTAATTCTTGACTCAATTTATGTTTCCACCATAGTTTTCTTTCTCTTAATGTTTTATTTCTTGCTTTGGGAACAAATCAAAAAGGGCAGAAGTTAGGAGGCTACTTTGAAGCCTTCCTTGCTCTCCTCTTCAACCCCACTGCTCAGTCAGCTTCAACCGCTTTTATTAGTTTGTTTGGGGTTCCTGTAGCAGTTACCTTCATAAGTCTAGATAAGAGGCTTAACCTCTTTTTCTCTATCTGTCAATTTCAGATAATATGTCTAGACACTTTAATATGGGAAGAGGAGGCTTTAGCTTCCTTTTCCTCCACCAAGTATGCTTTTAGTTTTTCTACATTCCCAATTTTGGAACTTTAAATAATATGTAAATCTTTTTATCAGAAGCTTCAACTCTTAGCTCTTTAATCATTGTACAATTATGAGCTGTCTCATATTTTAAAATGAAAACAACTAATACTACAAATGCAAGAGCAATAAGTCAGCAAGTGATCCACATAACGTGAAGTGAAATGGTTAGAGTCCTAGAGAACAGAAAGAGTGGCAGTCTAGGCTTGGCAGGTCTCAGCATCACAGAGAGCACTTTGTTTTATTATGTGCTGCCTCATTGACAGTTAAATCTCATATTAGAGTTTAAAGGGATGTTTGCCCAATGAATCCCAGGTGTCTGCCCAAGCCCAGGTGAACTTCTTTCAAAACAACATGTGGTTACTTGAAAACTTGGTTTCAGTTTGCCTTTCCTAAAATTTTAGGGAATTTATTAAATATTTCTTTTTCACAGAAAAACTTTTCTCCTCAACTCTTGTTTCCATCTGGAGTTTATTTTGAAAGTCAAATGGTGGGTTGTATTGATTTCAGCCAGTGGGGATTGGGTATGCAGGTCCATTTCAGGAACACTTCACCATGGTTTAACATGACCCCTTCTTTATAGGCTTCTCACACTAGAACATAGTAGGCATGAAGAAAATTCAAAGATCATTTATAGCAGTTCTGACAAAGAACATGAACAGCAGTGAGCTGGAATTGGGCATTCAGCATTCAGCACCAGCCATGCACCACAATGAGTCAGGGCCTCCGCACGAGCCCCAAGTGGCTAATCAGACAAGATTTAACCCTGTATCATGGGAACTGACACCAAGAGCCAGCAAATGAATGGCAACTGAATGAAAGGGTCCATGGTAGGATGTTTTTGTTTTTCTAGGTTTTAAAAATAGAATAAACTGGGACAGGTGAGATGGCTCAGTCCAAGCACAAGGAACAGCATTTAGCTCCCCAAAACCCACATAAATGCAGACCACCTGTAATCTCAGTTTAGGGAATCCCTGGAGAAGGCTTTGGGCTCCAGGGAAAGACCCTTCCTTAATAAATAAGGTGGGGAATAATCCAGGAAGATACATGATGTCTACTTTTGGCCTATATGTGCACACATGAATGCACACAGGTATACACGAACATATATGCATACACACCACACACGCACAAAAGAAAAGGAATGTACTAATAATTTACATTCATGACTTAGTTTCTCTCAGCTCTGTTGTTCCTAAGTGCTGGATTTGTTTGTGGTGGTTCATTTTGTTACTACTTTTCTTTCTATTTTTGTTAGAGTAGCCCAAAACAAAACCGATCAAACAAAAAAATTCTAATCTATCTGTTGGAAGATCCACCTTTCCACTTTCACTGGTCAATCACATGGTCATAGGATCACCCCTAGGAAGGTAGGTTCATGCTGAAATTATTGTAAAGAGATGGGTGAAATAGCTAGCGTGTTAATGAAATGGTGAACTTTTCCTACATGGAATCTCGCCTTCCAGTGCAGTTCTTGTGGAACTGGTTGCAGACCAGCTTGCCATAAATCCTGTCCACTTTTCTGAAAAATTCAGAAAAGCACATTATCTCTCCTTTTCTACTTCATATCCCTTTTCTAGGCATGTTTTCCTTAATGCTCTAGGACACCCAACATTTCAGAGGTTCTTTACTTTTTCTCTAAAGACACCCCCTTCATGTGAGTGCTGCTTCACGGCATGTCTGACCTCCAAGCAGGCTCTAAACCAGCATGACTTCATGACTTTTTTCCTTCTCTCCTTCGTTCTCCTCCTCAAGGCAGCTGCCCAGATTTTACAGCTTCCTGCCCTGAGGACTTTTCTTTTAATTCTAACAAAATTGTCATAAAGCTTCCATTTGAGTCCATTTCTTTTATTTTAAAAAAATATTTTTATTTTATGTGTATGAGTATTGCCTGCATGTGTGTAGGGGTGCCCATATAATGCAACACTCATCGCAGGTCAGAAGAGGGCCTTGGGTATTACATCTGGAATTACAGATGACTGTTAGCTGTATGTGGGTGCTGGAAAATCGAATCGAACCCAGGTCCTCTTAAATGCTCTTAACTGCTGAGCTATCTCTCTAGCCCCTTTTGAGTACATTCTTAAATTCTTTTATGAATGAGACTAAGAATCCTCTAGGGGACGCTCTTTCTCCCCTGTATCATTTTTATTTTATTTTCTTCAGGCCCTCTTGGGTAACCCTTATGCAGCAAGAACCTTGTACTTACCAGAAACTATGTTTAAATCTGCATAATAATCTCATCTGATAATGTTGTAAAAAACACACACGTGCTTGTGCTAGAACCCCCACTCCATCTGTAACCCAACTGCCAACTCTGATTTCTAGCACAGCAACTTCTTAGAGTGTTTGTGCAAGTGTCCCAAATGGCAAAAATGCAGGTAGGCCCAACGTTCAGAAATATTTTCCACCCACCTTGGCCCAACTTCACCCCCATCACTAAAGGGGACAGCAATGATGATGATGATGAAATAATAATAATAATTAATAATAGTCTCCCACGGAAAGAGACCCACCTTATTTATTTATTTATTTATTTATTTATTTATTTATTTATTTACTTTTACCACCAAACAAGTAAAATCCCAGAGGCATTAGGGTGCACAAACTTCAAGTCCTTTAGATCTAGTCAGCCCCGCCTCCTACTCCTCAAACCTCTTGTAAGAATTCTTTCACTAGCAGCCAGGCCCCACATGGGCCCCAGGCTAGCTATGAAGGTAGCCGGACACATAATCATAAATACGTTTAAAGGAGGAGGTTCCTTTGTTTGTGGCAACTCCGGGGCCATAGTGGTTTGTAAGTGGCAGGTCCCTGTGGTTGGGTCAAAAGGTTGGGCACACCTGGGAGGCTCCAGGTGCCTATCATTAATTAACCACCTCAAGAGTCACTTCTAGAGCAAAAAGGAAAGTTCCTGGTCTTTAAAGGTCCCGGGAAGTCCAGGGGAACATTTCCTTTTCACCACAGGTCCTCTCAAGGGCTGTGCTTGAATGAAGCCCCCAAAGGAAATTACCACTTAAATTAGGCAGGATGTGCAGGCAGCTGTTTTGGCCTTGCCGCCCAGGCACAGCAGGAGCCGGCGACAGAGCAAGGCGCTCTGAGGGGCCGCTGGCGGCTGAGTCCTGGCCGCCCGCCCACTCGGGCACCGGGAGAGCAGACCTGGGGAAACCCGGGGAGATGAGCTCTGCTCCTTCCAGCCGAGACTTCTTCAGTGAACCAAAGGAATAGACACTAGGATGAGTGGACTTTTCGATCCAGACATTTAAAACTACCTCAATAGGTGAAGTTGATAAATAGGTATTTAGATAGAAGGTAGAGGTTCTAGGAGACTGGATATAGGTAACAGTGACATAAAACATATTTCAGAAAGCTGCAAGAAAGGATTTTGAATATTTTTGCCCTAAAGAAATAACTGTTTTAGGTGATGGGTATGTTTACGTTAATTTAAACATTACAGGGAGTCTCATGTATATGTACCATTTTTATGTTTTTATGTATTCTAATAATAAATTTAAATAATTTATCAAAAGAAAAGAATTGAAGTATTTTTTAGTTCAGGTACAAAGGGCAATTTTAAGTGTCCTGTTCTGGCTGTGCACCTTTCATCAAGATATGTAACAGATTTCAAAGGAGCATGCCTGCTATAAACATACTCCTTGTTTTGTTGGTTTGTGGTTCTAGAACCTGATATTCTCTGCTTAAAACATCCAAGCATTGTCCCCATGTCCATCCCTGACATACACGGGAAGGAACTTGGGAGGGGAGGGCCACACTTTCCAGTAAGAAATTCCTAGTAGGTCAGGAATGGGAATTCTCAGTTTCAACCTGGCCTTCAGGCTGGAGGTTTCTTTGAAGAGCTTAAAACAAATGGGAGAGTAACCTGAGGGTATACAGACAGAGTAGTGAGGTAGGATGAGAGAGAGCCTGTGGCAAAAAGTATATGGGTGATACTGATACTGGGATTGAACCTAGAACTTCACTCATGCTGAGCAAGTGCTCTACCACTGAGCTACATCTCCAGACTTACACTTGTGCTCTTGTTCCAAGTCTTATAATATTTAGATGAGGCTTCCTTCATGTTCCTGTGGATTTTTTTTATCTAGAAGGAAGAGTTTATTTGGCTTATGGTTCCAGAGGAGCATCCATGATGATGAGGGAGGTATGGTAGCAGAGGTTGGCCAGAGTAGAAAGTCCAGGGATCACATCATCAAACAGATAAAGGAAGCAGAGACTCATGTGCATTTTTTAAGGAAAGGATGTACAGCTGTCTTTGATTCTCCAAGATTTCAGAAACTGAATACCATATGGAGTCCAAGAGATGGCTCAGCAGTTAAGAGCACATGCTGTGCTTCCAGAGGACCAGAGTTGGGTTCCCAACATATCCATGTTGAGCAGCTCACAATCTTCAACTCCAGTTCCAGGGGAATTCCAACATCCTCTTCTAGTCCATGTAGGCACATGCACATACAAAGCACACACATACATAGACACAGAAACATATATTTCAATAAAAAAACAAAATAAAATCTAAAAACAAAACCAAACCTCTGAACACTGTGGTATCAGTCAGAGTGTTTTGTCACAACAATTGAAGACAAACTAGAACAACCCCCCACAAGAAGTTTCATAACTTTCCATACATTGTCAAAGCAACTAGTTCATGTTTGTGTGTGTGATACGTGTGTGTACATGTTCATGTATGTGCATGAGGGTGTATGCACATGGCAGCCAGAAGTTGATGTCTGGTGTCTTCCTCTATCTTCTTCTTCCTCCTCCTCCTCCTCCTCCTCCTCTTTCTCTTCCTCCTCCTCCTCCTCCTCCTCCTCCTCCTCCTCCTCTTCCTCTTCCTCCTCCTTCTCTTCCTCCTCTTCCTCCTCCTCCTTCTCTTCTCCTCCTTCTTCTTTGCTTTTTGTTTTGTCCTGTTTTTTGAGACAAGGTCTCACTCCATCTTCTTTTCTGGGATAGAGATCTCTCAGTGAACTGAGAGCTTGCTGATTCAATTCAGCTGGACTGTCTGTCCAGGAAGCCCTAAAAATCGTTCTGTCTCTATCTCCCCAGCATTGGGATTACAGATGTATGCTAGCACACTCAGCTTTTTATATGTTTGCTGGGGATGAATTCAGGTCCACATACTTGTGTGGCAAGTGCTTGAGCCATCCCCCCAGTCCCAAGCAGCTTTTGACCTGGAAAAGACTGAGAATTTCTGAGCCAGACAGTATCTGAGAAGATTCTAAGGGGGCAGTGTATGACATATATTTTCCCAAATTATTGCTGTTTATTTATTTAAAACCAGTTTGTCAAAATCCATTAATATTTCCAAAATTTCACTCAGGGACAGTTGATATCCTAGATCTCTGCTACAAAAGAGCTACACCAGAGAGGGTCCAGGATAGGGGCAGCAATGAGCTCTCTCTAGTTTCTGCTGAGGAATTTGGAGTAGTTCTTGGGTCCAGGAGGCTAGCTAATTGGACTATGTTGTTGTTTTTATTGTTTTGATTTTGGAAACAGGGTCTTACTATGTAGCAGCGCCTAGCCTCAAACCTGAGACCTCTTCCTTCTGCCTTTCCAGTGTGGGATTCCAGGCACACGTCACCACCCCTAGCCTGTTGGCCTTTTTTGACAAAGGAAAGGAAATGATTTGGTCAAACTGCTGTTTGGGAATGATCAAACAGAATTCAGACTGATCTGGGCAGAGGCTGGGGGTCAGCAGTGCTCTCATGAAGCAGCGTTTCTTCAGCTGTATTCCTTGTTATGCAGGTGACGTGAATCATATTAACACATATTCCCCCGTTAAAAAGATGAGGTGACCAATGAGCTAGGAAGTGCTCAAAGGTTTTCATCACATGATTTCCATAACATCTAATGTTGGCTGAACATAGCATTTTCCCAGTATAAAGTGACCACAGTCCCTCTCACCAATGCCCATCAACCCCTCACTAGAGAAAAGAGGTTCCATTCTGCAGGTGGAATGCCTAGGTAGCTCTGCAATAAGAAGCTCAGAACTGTTACAGGGTGCCAAACAGGAGTCACCACATGAGAAAGAAAGGCAAGGTGGATTTTACTGATTTCCGAACTCTAGGTGGGGGAGTTCTGAGAAGCAGCCCTGATTCATTGTAGCGTCCAGCTGTTATAGGCAACTACAAGGCGTGTAAGGGTTAGCCTCAGAAATATCCAACTCCAAATTCCCATCTGAGTCCATAGAAGCAGATGTTTACATTTTCATCATTGCCTTTGTTCCCGATTGAGGCACATCCTGGCATTACATACAATCCTGAAGACCCCAAGGAAACGGAAACGTCAGACTCAGAGTTCCCTTTCCTCAGAATACAGAATGTCACTGCTGTAGATAGAGTCTCAATGGTTTGGTTAGAGACCACTATCACTTCACAGACACACATGTGGTCATTAACGATGGTTATTTGCTTAAGATGTTTTGCGTGAGATTAGATACTAAACGGGGGTCTTAAGTTCTCACAGGGTCTGGTGGGAGGAGGGAAAATGAGGTCATTCTGTCACAAGGACCTTGTACCAAACCCTCAGGCTCTCTGTGTTTCACTTCTTCATCTGAAAATTGAAGGCATTAGGCATTAATTTTTGATGCCTTCACTTGCTTAGACATCACTTGCTGATTATGAGAATTAAAGTAAAAAAATTGTTGTAAAGTGCTTAAGCACAAGGCTGGCCCACAGCAAATGTGTTAATCACCTTTTCTTCCTTGTTATAAAACACTAGAGAAGCAACTTAAAGGATGAAAGATTTATTTTGGACTATGGTTTCAAAACTTCCAGTCCATAGTCACTTGTCTTCATTGTTCATGGGCTCCACTGAATGAAATTTAGCCTGACAAGTGACTAAGGAGCCCTCACCTTCCCCCACCCTCCCCACTCCAGGAGAGTGTACTCTATCGCAGAACACATGGCCCCTAGCACAAGACAACTGGACAACTAGTCTTTGTCTGCTTCCTTGCAGATTGGGTTCTTTACCACCTCAAAGAAGATACCAGGTTCCCTATCAGAACTCCCATCTCTCCTTCCCAGATCTCAGGGCACCACCCAAGAAGGTACACCCCACCTTTTGAGATTCCAGGAAGGCATGACCCCTCTTTCTGGGACTGCTGCTGCTGATTTTGTAATTCATGGGGGTGTGTAAGATTCAAATTGGTTGTGGTTTGAATGTGTTGGAACACTTGGTGTTCAGCTGATGGTA
Organism: Eospalax fontanierii; assembly: GCA_035773235.1. Classification (NCBI taxonomy): domain Eukaryota; kingdom Metazoa; phylum Chordata; class Mammalia; order Rodentia; family Spalacidae; genus Eospalax; species Eospalax fontanierii. Next base: position 10,601,886 of record CM069528.1, on the reverse strand, counting down.
CAGTTTTAGAAGGCTGTGTAACCTTTAGGAGGTAGAGCCGTGATGGGGGAAGTCACCTTGAAGCCCAGCCCAGCTTCCTGTCAGCTCTAACCAGCTGTGTCCTGCTCCTGCCACTGAACTCTCCTCACTGTGATAGACAGTGTCCCTTCTTAAACTGAGAACCAAAGTATCCCCTTCCTCTTCCAAGGTGCTTTTTGCCAGGCATTTTGTCACAATGAGAAATCTAACTAATACAACGTCTTCATTTTTTTGTTTGTGTTTTGGGTTTTTTTGGAGACAAAGTCTCCCTTTTGCCCCAGCTGGCCTAGAACTCCCTACATAGACCAAGTTGGCTTTGATCTCACAGAGATCTGCTGGTCTCTGCCTCCTGAGTGCTGAGACTGAAAAGCTTGCGCCACCTTCCCTGGAGCTGAATTCTTCACCTTTTAAGTCTTGGAGCTACCACCAGCAGACATGCTGTCAGCAAATTCTCTAACCAGAGCGCAAATCTGCCATCCTGACGTTTCTGCTCCTTTTACAGTTTTAATTATTCAATCAAAAACATTCTTGATGATTTAATCATGTACCGAAGATTATGCTACTACCTAGATAGAGAAGGGTGAAAGGCTTGGTATGGTCAGGAGCTGACAATGAGTCAGTAGGTCAGAAACATAGCACTGATTAAATACCAGGGCAAAAAGGGAGACACTACAGGGGTTTTATGTGCCATGTTGAAGAATTTCATTTCTTAAGAACAGAAGTCCATGAAAATATTTTGTTGTTAATTATATTTGTTTTTATTTCTTTTTAATGTTTTTAACTACTATCTAATAAGTATAATGGGCTTCATCATGGCATTTTAATACATGTGCATCATGTATTATGATCATATGCACTTCCCCATTACCATTACCCTCTCTTGGTCCTCTCCAATTCTTCCCAACTAGCCCCCCTTCTATATTTATACCTTTTTAAAAATGACTCAATAAGTTTAGTAAAGGTTACTTACCGGGGCATGGGCACTGTACTAGTGGCTATAACAGTGAAGAAAATATGTCTCACTCTCCCATTAAACATTAACTGCACATAAATCCCAGCATTGTAGGACTGGGCACCTAATAGACACTTTGACAAGTTATGAATTTCTGAAGTTTCTGCTGCCCACTGCAAAAGGAAGCTTCTCTGACCAAAGCTGATAAGAATACTATTCTGAGGGCATAAGTGCAGTTATTTAAAAGACAATCTTAAAGGCACATCTGGTCCATTTGAAAAAGGAACAGCAGTAACTTTCCCAATAGGATCTATAGCCTCCTCAGCTGTGGGCTTTTAATGTGGTTTACAATACCAGACATGAATTCACTCCCGTGGAGTAACATCACATCCAGTCAAATCCAAGCAGTTAGTTATAGCCCTAACAGTCATGGCACTATTTCATCATTGGACACATCTTGCTGTTTGGGAGGCTGTACACAGGGTCGACAGCTAAATAAGGCTGTTGATGCCAAGTCTCCCAAGAAACCTACATAGCAACTCCCAGCACTGTGAGAGCTATCCATAGTTTCTAGCCCAACTCCAGCTTAGATTTCTCTATATCCTGTGACCTGAGCATGTGGTATCTTCAGCAATAGACTCTTGTCAGCCATGATAAAATTTTAAATCAAAGACTAATCTAACTGGAACGATTACTACAAGTCTTTAACAACCTCCCAAAACCGTGTATTCTTACACTGGTAAAATGTGAATCATTGTAATACATGCCTTATAAGTGTACCAAAAGATCGAATGTGATTAATATAAAGTACTCAACTAACTTTGATGACCATAATTATTGTAAGCCCCAGTTCTTACTATAATCTTTTCTTCTGCAAAGAACATGAAGTGTGAAACACACTGAGCTAGACAGATGAGATGGAGAGTAATGGACAGCCTCTGTGCAAAACACAGCCTCGGAGTACTCAGATGACTTTCTCCAGGTGTCTCAACGCTGAGGAGGGTGAACCAGGACTTGAACTCAGGTCTGCCTGACTCCAAAGCCCATGCTTTTAGAAGGTTTCTACAACCAGAAACATCTCAAGTTTTGTGAGAATTCAGGATGAGAAGGTGACATGATAAAGAAGTAGAAACTGACCTCAACAGATGCAGATAGCTTTATTAGCTACAAGGGGCAAGCAACCCTCCTATGGGAATGGAAGCTGTGCATAGTGGTTGGGGGAAGTCTAGGATTTACAGGTAGACCTGGAAAATGCCAGAAAGGGGGTCATGCCTTCCCAGAATCCCAGAGGGTAGTATGTGCCTTCTTGGGTGGTGTAGTATTCCTTTCTGAGATCTGGGAAGGAAAAATGGGGAGTTATGATAGGGGGACCAGGTATCTTCTGCAAGGTGGTTGGTGAAGAACCAGATCTACAAGGAAGCTGTTAAGGAACCAGGTGTCTTCTGCTAGGCATTTGATAAGGAACATGGCTAGATGTTCAGATAAATTTATCTGGGTTCAGATAAATCTCCCTCCTGGAATCAGGAGGCAGGGTAAGGGGGATGGTAAGTTCATTTGATCATTTGTCGGGCTGATTTATTTGCCTTCAAGTTTTGTGTTGAGGGAGTCATTTTAGAAATTCCTTGAAACTCTCCTGTTTTCTCACAGACATTAACAATCCACACCCCTAGTCCAAGCTTTCAGTGTGGCCCAACCTTTCAGTTTAGAAGATATCCAGGATATGAAAAGAGCTGGAACTTGCTTCCTGGCTAAGAGAAGAAAACCTGGCCATGCGCAGGAAACCTAGCAGCCAAGTCTTGCTTTTTTCCCTGTAAGCACTCAAGAGCCCTCAGGACAAAAGCCTGTCTGGCTTCTGAGGACACTGGCACAGGGCCAGTTTCAGGGGTGAACAGGGGCCCATCTCTGGAAAACAATGCCCCATTGCCCCCCCTGCCAGGTGCAGCAGGCCCCTCCCTCTCCCAGCACAGCGTGGGAGAAGGAAGGGCCCTGGTTGGTTTGATCCCTTGGGGAACTCCAGACAGCTCGCTTTCCGAAGATGGTCTTGGGAGTCTCGTCACACCCCATTGGATTTCTCTTCACCTGAAAACTCACAGGGAAGGTCAGCTGAAACAACTAATTTTGGCTGGCTCGCCCCTCGGCCATGAATTACACGGCTGCCGCTGAAAAACAAGAGCAAGATGAGAGGCCAAGCCCATCCTGGTCTAATTTTCCCCAAGAATGGAAGGCTTTGGGAATCAGAAGGGCAGGGATTTAATTTCCTATCTGCTTGGGTTTCCACCACAGCACTGAAACGGGCTTCCTTAGGTGTGAAAGTTGGTACCAAACCCAAAGATCCAAAGAAGCCACAAACAGAGGTCACAGAAGAGACTTTCTAGCTGAGTCACTGGGATCCTGCCTCAGCCAGGTTGGGACAGGACCTGGAGGGCCGCTGAGGATGTTTCAGCAGGTCTAACTGGAAGTTTGGCTCCTCGGAGGTGGAGAGGCCTCCCTCTCGGAACACAGCCTGCTGTGTCCCCCTTTCTTGGTGCGTATAAATCCCATTACTTTATTGGCAGTGGGCCTCAAGGGAATCACAGACCTCTAATTGCTGTGAAAGAAGTCTGGGATACCCCCACAACCCTAAGCTACCTGACTCTGAGACTCTGACTCTGGGACCCTTGCCCTGCGCCCCACCTGGGAACTGACAAAGTCAGGTAGTGGCTCTTTTCACAGCTCCTGGAGGCGAGGTCTAGTCTCGCATAATAAAGATAACACTGGTGTCTACAAGCCGCTAGCTTTTCCCAGTGTCCTCTGCATTCTTTAATGCATCAGATTCAGTGAAGCGCCCGTTTGGTGAGGAGAGATGGCAGGTTTAGGACATTTTTGCCTGCATCCCCTCAATGGACTTTCCCTTAAACTAATACAATTATTCTGATGTGCACAGTGTGAAGCTGCCTTTTTTCCCCCCTGGTAATAACTGCATGCACAGCATTACCCCTAAGTTATACACATCTGAACTGTAGTCTCAGGGTGAATTGTAAACACCAGGCCAAGGACAGGATGACATTTGAAAAGAATTGTGGGAAGGATCTTGAGGGGGACTGCTTGCCCTGGGCAGAAGGGGAACAGGCGCCGGACACTCAGAGGTTATTACAAGCGAGCTGTGTGATGCCAGCCCCAGAGGCTAAAGACAGGACTTTCCCTGAACCGGGGTGCTAGGCGACACGGCATGGAGAAAGGGCGATAGAAAATGGTGAAGTCAAACAAAGCGGCAGGAAAAAAAAGCCAAGAAACAAAAGTGTTCCTGCCCCTGCAGGGTGAAAGGAGCCGACTCAGGGCCCAGGTCGGTCCTCTTCCGCCATCTCGTGGCCATTATTTGTTACTGCAGCACAGCCGTGCGTGATCTGCGGCGAAGTCCCTAACTTGCTACCTCCCAGTCTGAAGAGGAGACTTAGACAAAGGGTAACCTGAGTCCAAACCACCACCCAGACCCTTTTCCACGGAACAGTTTGTTTTGATTCGAAATACTGTGTGATTGAACAGATGTGTGTAGTGCCCAAGCTGCAGGCAAACGGAAGTTGAGCTTGGAAATTCCCCAGTCCCTAGCAGTTTCTTTAAAAGGATTCATGTGTGTAGCCCAGGATTTAAAATCTGTCAAGAAAAACCGGTTCTTTATTAATAAAGGCTATTTGTTACTTCCGTTTTCGGACACTAGCCAGAAGACAAACATTCTTTAAATTTCCAAGAGGGGCTGGCAAACGATGTCGCGTGGATCCACTGGCCCGGATCTACTCCCTGGGGATGAAAACCAAGTGTAGCCTCTAATAATTACCTTCCTTGTGAAAAAGGGAAAACAACAACAAAAATCACACCATGCTGGAATTACCAGTGCCCCGGAGATTTTCCCCGTTGTCAAATAGGAAATAGTTCAGGTTCGCAGTGATCAAATCTAGCATTCACTAATTACTATTATAAAGTGGTAGCAGAATTCTGTGATGAAAATTTTTATAAATCTGAGAAACACTACAGAAGTAGGAAATAAAATGTTAGAAATAAAATACTTGCATACATAATTACACTTTAAGAAATGTAAACATTTTACCGTGAATGACTATACTTGCCAATACCAAAAATTCTGTGTGTAGGATTCTAAGAAATGACCAAAGAAAGATTAAGTAAGTACAGTCTCAAATTTCATTTCTCTGCTTGTACGTGCAACACCAACACCAACTGTGCATCTAAGCGGCAGCCTTCTTTCTCTAGATTTCTCTGCATCTTTTCCGAACATTAGTGTGTTCATGTTTGACCGGCTAGACAGACATAGATGAAACACAGACACACCGAGGAAGTTGCGTATTTGTTCTTAGCACATCTATGCAGGATGTGGTGCGGATGGTGGAACCTGCTCTTCATGTGAGGCAAGCTATGCTTTATTGGTGCGGATGGTGGAACCTGCTCTTCATGTGAGGCAAGCTATGCTTTACTGGTGCGGATGGTGGAACCTGCTCTTCATGTGAGGCAAGCTATGCTTTATTGGGCGGCTGGGGACTGACTGAGGGGTCTTATAGGTGTTCTAGAAGTTTCCTGTTTGATGCATTGATTTCTTCTGGAATTAATTGACTCTGCATGAAGCCTGGCTTTCAAGAAGGCTGGACCTGAAACCGTCAGCGGTGGGTTGGTTCTATCTATACTGCTTTCAGAGGCTAGATTATTTTCCTTAAGAACTAAGGGAGCTGAAGGGCCGTGATATGAGGGCAGACAACATGCTCTGTGGGACCCGGAGCGGCAGCGTGCTAAGAGGGCTGCTTTGCTACAGACTCGGCTTTCCTTGTGTGGCCTTGAAGCCTTATATATTCAGTCGTCTTTTCTCCCCCATGTATTTCACCCTGGGTCTGCAGGCAATGCAAGATATTTATCTTGAACTAAGTGGCATGGATCCCCATTGGCTCTTGTGTACGTGGTGGCGGAGGAGCGCCTCTTCTTTGAAGAAGCAGTGGTATCTGTTATAACTGACTAAATTCACAGTAGCCGGTTGTGGTAGCACATGCTGCTGGGATGTGTTGAAGAGGCAGAAGCAGGGAGGATCACAAATCTAAGGTCAGTCTCGGTTATACCAAAAAAAAAAAAAAATCACAGTAGTATCTAATGAGGCTCTTGAAAATCCATCCTTTAAAATTTCAGCTCCAAAAGCCAGGTGTGCTGGCTCACACTGGTAAACCCAGCGCTTAGGAGGCTCCGAGTCAGGAGGATTACTGTAAATTTGAGGCTCGCTTGGACTTTACAACGACTTCCATGTTAGCACGAACTACCTTGTCTCAAGATTAATTAGCTAAGGGGATTGGGGAGATGGCTCAGTGGTTAAGAGCACTGGCTGCTCTTGCACAGGACTGGGCTTGATTCCCAGCTCGCACACGGCGGCTAGCCGCCAACCCCGACTCCAGTTCCCGGGGATGCTATGCCTTCGTTTGACCTCTTTGGGCTTTTCATTTACATGCATGCAGGCAATGCACTCCTATACATAAAATAAAATTCAAAACTTAATTAGCTAATTAACTGATTAAATAAAACTCCAGTTCAAAAAATGTGCTAATAGAACTTGCTGCGGCATAACCCTCGACACAAGCAAAGGCAGCCAATGACTCCCGTTTTCACCGTCTTCTAGCTGTCCTGAGTCTCTGATAAAATAAAAATTCCCAAGGGCTGGGGAGATGATGGCTCAGTCACTAAAGTGCTTGCTATGCAAGCATGAGAACCTAAGTTCTGATTCCTAGTACCCACGTAAAAAATTGGCCACAACAGCATATCTGTAGCCCAAGAAGAGGAGGAAGAAGCAAGCTGGCCAGTTTGGTCTAGTCCAGTCCAATTAGTAAGCTCTAGGCTCAGTGAGAGTGCCTGTCTTAAAAAATAAAAAGAAAGTGGAGGGTGGCTGAGAAAGATACATCAACCTCTGGCCTCTCTCTCTCTCTCTCTCTTTCTCTCTCTCTCTCTCTCTCTCACACACACACACACACACACACGGACACGACTCGACTTCTATTAATTTGTCTGTATGGAGAGATGACTGGTTGTCTGCATTCTCCAAAGGTGACCACCACAATATTCCTCATTCCTACAAAAGGACCTTGCCATTCCTAAGTGAATGTGACTCAGCTTGCGGCTGTTTCAAACAAGCATAGCAAAAGAAACAGTGTATGACTTCTAAGGCGGAGGAAGGCATGGCAAAGACTGACCTCACTACACTACATCACTAGGTGGTAGGGAAGGAGGCCAGAAAAGGTTTCTAAGAAGGATAACTATTTTTCTTCATCTTGGCTTCAGTACCTCCACCATTGTAAAATGATACATATTTCAGAAATATCATCAAGTAGTGGGGATAGAGCTCAGTCTTAGAGGGCTTGTCTAGCATGGGAAAGGCTCTAGGCTCAGTCCCCAGTACCACAAAACAGACAGGCAGTCAGACAGAAGTACCAACAATTCACTGAAGATTTGGGGGGAACAAGATTTCACTACTATCCTGTTAAATGTACCATCCGTTGTACAGTGCATTAAAAGAAGCACTAATATATGAAACAAAAGCATGGACAACAGGAAATGTTGAGTCCTCCAATGTGTTTGGACTTCTTTCAATATATTCAGTGAAAGGGATTGTATAAACTCTGGCTTCCCTTGGGTGCCAACAGAGTTAACTCATTCACTAGATACAGTGCCCAAGGCCCACAAAACTTCTACAGTATCACAAAAATATTTTCATTTCTCTAAAATCAAAAGAAAAATTGACTTTTAGGTTGAATATGTTGCTTTAATGTAAAACTGGAATATATTCATGTTCAGAACAACATTCTCATAAAATATAAATTTTAGGAGTTCAGAGATTTACATTCTTATGACTATTTAGGAATTTTTAATGTGATTTATGGGAGAGTCATCAAGTTGTTGAGTTGTCTTTAGTTACCTGCTAAAGAAACTCAAACATGATGAACTTGCCTTTTTGCTCTCTTATTATCCAGATCTCCAGGAACCTCTGGAAATGAATCCCAGAAGAAACCTGTTCCACCCAGTACTTCCATATTTGGAGTCTAGATGGCCCCATTGCTCTAGAATTGGCTGTACTGTGTGCTGTGATTTACAGTACTGTGGGTTGCTCATGAACACCTTCTGTGGAGTAGTCAGGTTGCTTTTTGGTGGAGATGGCGGTCTGGGTGCTCAGCTGGAGGGAAGTCTGGGATTTTTCATGGCTGTCATTCTTTTAAACCTTCAGTCCCTAAGGATAATTCATGGAAGGTAAAACCTGGCCATTTTAAAATCTATTTGAATTATTGAACATGCAGTCATGAAATATTTAAATGTCTAAGAAAACAATAGAGTGCATAAAAAGATTTTATTGAATTTCTCCAAATCAAGAAGGAATAGTAAATGACTGCTTTTGTGAAAAGCACCATAGGAAGTCTCTGCAATTTGTTAAGAGAGCTATAGGCTCCCTTGACAATCATGGACTCAGATGATTAGGAACAAAGTAGCCGGGAAAAATATACCTCCCTGCAGTTATTTCTTATTTATGGAGATGGCTTATAAAATTCTTTAGTGAACTAGTAAATTTTCTACTTTCAGAATTCTTAGCCTACATGGGTGTTTGTGAAGCAACTTGAAGCATTCAGTTTTATTTTCTTTGGCTGAAAATGTGCCCAAGTAAAAGCGCATGAATCCTGGTCAGTTTAAAATTCATACTTATCATTCTTGGGACTAGAAGGTGACTTCTTTTAGCTCAGCTTTAAATTTGTTATCTTTATGTCTATAGAAATGTGTAACCTTCTCCCTGCCCTTGACTACTTTGAAAAAGGATTTGCTTCTATCATATTAAATTCTAATTCTTCATAAATAATAAATACACTTCTGTAGTATGAGCTGTCAGAAAGGCTTGGAGATTCTTGTTTACACAGTAACAAAGATGATGGCTTAGGGAACAATGCCAGAGAAGGAGAGAAGGCTGGCTGTGTACCCCTAGAGTTCCTGGGGGAAAGATGGGCTTAAGCACTGTGTTACTTCTCAGGAAAATAGGCTCAATTATACTTGATCAAAAGATGCTCATGTACTCACCTCAATGCCCATCAGATGAATTGGATGAAGGAATGTGGGACATCTACACAATGGAACTTTAGGCAGCTATAAAGAAAAATGAAATCATGACATTTGCAGGAAAATGGGTACAATTGGAAAACAATCAGTGAAATAACTAGGCTTAGAAAGACAAATACAATGTATTTTCTCTTAGACATGGAAGCTAGATTTAGAATTATGTGTGGTGTGTGTGTGTGTGTGTGAGTGTGTGTATTTATGTATGTGCATATATATACGTAATGAAACTGGAAAGAGGGTCATGGGAGGGGAGGAGCAGATCTTAAGGGAGATGAGAAATGGAGTAATAGAATACATGCAGTAAGAAAACAGGAAGGGGCCTGGCAGGGAAAGGAGGGGCAGCAGCCGGGGAGGGGCAGTACAGGAAGGGAATAAATGAGAGCAAAGTATTGATTCCATGATGGAACCCATCACTTAAAACATTAACCCCAAAGTCATCATACACACTTAGAACACTCTCAGATGAAAGACTTTAATGCTCCCTCTGAGTGCTAAATACACGTTTATATGAGTGAATAGGAAATACACGTTTATATGAGTGAATAGGAAATACACGTTTATATGAGTGAATAGGGAATTTGGCACCATTGTTACATTATTATTTTGTAGTGTTGAGACTCAAAACCAGGGCCCTGCACATCAAAAACTCATAAAAATGTTTATTAATACTGTAGTTAACATATAGAACGGGTTTCAGTATGACATTTTCACACACATATGCCATTGCACCGTGAGTTAAAAATTCTTACCGAATATATTTAAACTATGAAAATCTTTCATTAAATGCTCATGAGGACCACAGAGGAGAATGGTGGCAGATATGCTGTTGGGAGCACGTAGACAGCTAGTGCTCCTGGATGACAGATGAATGAACAGCGCCTGATCTGTGTCCACACCTACTCGAAGCTTGTCATCTCATGATTCAGTCCTCATAGCGACCCTGCCAGGTTAGGGGTATTGCTATCCCTCTTCTTTACAACTGAGGGAACTTAGGCATTGAATGCTTAAATAACTTGCTCCAAGTCATAGGCAAGCAGAGCTGATCTAGTTTAAACTCAGTTTAGTTTCAGATTCTCTTATTCTACCACGACAATGCCCTATTTCTTAAGTTCTCCAAAATACTGTAGATTCTGTACATGTTCTGTTCACCTCCCCTTAAAACTCACTATCCTGTGCTTTTGGCAGTTCCTAGCTGCCTGGGGACTCACTGTTCCCAGATACTTCTTCATATAACCTGTTGGGAAGTGGTAGAGACCCAAAACCCACCCCTGCACTGCAGTTCTCAACCAATGACTCCCAGGAGGTGGTGGAGAAAGACAAGCTTTAGATGGGCTCTTTGCTGTCTCTCAGAGGCCCCGTAGTTGAATCCACAGTAGCAACGTGGTCTTCAGTGGCCTATGTGCTGGCTTCATCATTGCCATAGCAATATATCCTGATATTTCCTCCCAAATAAAATGTTTAAATTTAAAAATTCTTGCCTCAGGGATTCAGCCTAAGATGTATGTGTACTTCATAGTTTGAAAAATCACAAGTGCTAAATGAACCATTAACTGGTATAGAATTGTCCTAAAATTACTGTTTTTGTCTACCATGCTGATCTGACAAAAAAGATGGACCAATGCAAGAAATATCAAGTCTATCAAATCATGTTGTAAGCCATGAGCTAGAGAAAACAGCCAGCTTGTAGTTTGAGTTCATCTCAGAGAAAACCAGCTCTAGGAGAATTCCACCCCCTGCGACCACCTGTAGGTAATGTTGATCAACTCAGTCTTTGATCTTTGTAACTAAGCTCCACAGGAGTATCCTGGGGCCTGACCAAATGGCTCACCTTCTTCATCTCACCGGAGCTGAGCTAAAAAGGAAGCCCTGGGCTCCAGGGTGTCAGCACTCTCCTAGTTCAAAGCCCCTGCCTCCCTCTTTTAGTGCCACCTTCCTGATATGCAGACAACCTTATGGTGGGCTTTGAAGGTTAGAGATAGTGTCTCTCTGTTAATTACCACATTTCTGTATGGGTACATCTGTATTCCTGACTCCCCAAAACTATAAATACCCCCTGGAACAATAAAGCATGAGGCCTGAAGAGCCCAGGTCGTCTATCCTCTCCTGTGTGTCTGAGCGGCTTGAAGAGAGAGATTTCCCAGGCCGTCTGTTTTGCGTGTCCCGTCTGTTTGTCTCCACTCATTTCAGGTTCCTAGAAGAGTCTCAAGCTCACTGCTGCCCGCTGGTTGGGACAAAATCACATTTCAAATGTTTATTATTTTATTAGCTAATGCATGAATTGTACAGTACTACACTTCATGAAGACCTTTTCATTTAAGGGTGTCATATGTTTTAGTTGAGTAGAGAATTTATTTCTAAACTACAGTATTTGAATGAATGTGCAAACAAAATTGCTTACTATAAGTTTGGCCTTGGATATAACTCCTAAAAGCCCCCAAATATATCATGTTACATAAACATACTGAGGACCTCAAACTCACTTTCAGTTCTGATATGAAATATAATAGCACAAAAATAGACTATTGAAAATACTCAGTTCAAAGTAAAAATGACATAGTCTTCTCATATATTAAAAATATACTGGATTCTAGAAAAAGTATATTTTTTCCTACAAACTGTGCTATGATATTTAATTTATATTTTTCCTTTTTATATCTAAACTTTTTATTTTATTTTATGTGTATGGCAGTAGCCTGTGTAGTTTTGGGAGTCTCTTGGCCAACAACTCAAAGGAAGGTTTCTTCTGTCTCACACTGTTTCTTGCTATGTAGCCTTCAGCACATGGGTTCATGTACAGATACTGTGTGTGGAATTTGTCACTAGGTTGTTAGACTACTATGATTCCCTCTGGTGTTTTCCTCGATACATTTTGGTATTTAGAATGTTTTCCCCAAATCCCATGAATCATTTGGTTGCTGTCTTTTGCTTTCCTTATTCATTTATCTGGTTTCAAGTAGAGATTATAGCAACAAATTTAATTAGTCTCCAAGATTTAAGTTTAGTGGATATTATTATCTTCCATAACACAGAAATGAAGGGTGTTCCCAAAGTGGTTGGATAAAATAAGGCATCAGAGATTTGTCCTGTGAGTGCCTCTTTGGGGTTTTTGCCAACTAAGCTGAACCCCATGGGAGGCAGCAGAAGCCAGAACTGTTTTCACAGAGCTACTTTCTGTGACTCCTCTGCACTCTGGGGTCACTCCCCTCACTCCTCATACAAATTCAAATAGGGTCTGTAACCTTCTGAGCATTTTCTAGTAATAAAAGTCCTATTTCAACTGTTAAATCTCCTTCAGTGTAATATCAGTGCTCCAACCTTAATTTAATACACTCCCCTCCTCCTCCAGTACTGGCCTCTGGTGGGCAAAAAGGCATGAATGGCTTCATTCAATTCAACATTCAGGCTCTGAGTAAGGAAGGAGAAAATTTTAGATCCAAATGATTTTACTAGGCCAAGATAGTGCCCTCTGGTGGTAGGACTCCTGTGTAGTGGCCATGACTCATTTTGCATACAATTTTGATGGTTTCCCTGGAGTTTTTCCATCAGAGACCTGCAGGGAAGTTCCCCCAGGCTGATGTTCTGCTGATCATGGGGTGTTTTTGGACCATTTGTGAATGAGTTTCTTTGCTCCTGGATTCATATTGCACCCTCAAGGAATGCCTTTGAGATCGAGCATTGACACCTTTTTATGACATTCGCAACTGAACCCTGGGAAACACACCCTGGGTCATTATTGGCTACAGGAAGACAACATCTGACTACATTTTCTCTTAGACTTTCTATGGTTCAACAGAGTGAAATGGATGACAAGGGGTGAAAGCCAGAGTTGTAGAATAGAAAGGGGAAAGTGTGAAGCAAGGGAACAAGAAACAGGAATCTGGCTGAATGAATCTAAACCTTCAAACTGTGCCAGAGCAGAGAAAAGGACAGACTGTTTCTCTCTGTTTAATAGAGCAAGAACAGTCACAACATCATGAGACAACAGTAATAACAACAAATAACAATAAGCCAGGCTAGTGTATAGATATAAATGCATAAAATCCTAAGCACTCCATGGACAAAGAAAATTCAGCAGAAAATTAAATAAGTGATAAATCACAATGAAATAAAATTCTAGCCAGGAACATAAAGACAGTCTCTATTAGGAAACATGTACATAATGAAGTCAGCTGTGAGGAGAAACAACATGGGATGGTTTCAAAAGACAATGTCAAAACACAATAAAGTTAAAACCTAATTATTTTTAATGCCTTTTAGTAAAGTAGGACAAAAAGGATGCTCCAGTAACATGATGAATACTTATCTTAAATAAATGATCCATCAATAAATAATTCAAGGAGCAATAGAAGCATTCATATTGGCAAGAACAGTAAGTTAAATGTTGCTTTTGTCCCTACCACTATGTAGTTCTGTCTTTAAAGCTCTGAAATATTCCTTAATATTTTAAAAATAAAAGATATCTTGTTATTGGCAATGAAAAAACACAGCATAATAGCAACATGCAAATAATATCATCATGGAACTTCAACATTCCAAAACACCTGCTAAAGAGCTATCAAAGTACATATTTGAGACAAATTGTGCATTGAAATATTCATTGGAAATCAGGGAGAATATATTTTGAAAAGAAAAACAATGAAGTAATCTTATTTGCAATAATAGCAAGACACAATACCCAGGGAATAAGCTGACCATCATGAACCATTTGAAGAAATGGGAAACAGAATAGCAAGACCAGATGATGAAGTTGATACTGACCAGAACTTTAGCAGGATTATAGAAGAAAATTTCCCCAAATTAAGGAAAGACATGCCCATACAAATACAAGAAGCACACAAAACACCAAATACAGAGGACTAGAAAAGAAACTCCCCATGCACATCACAGTAAAAACACCAAGTGTACAGAACAAAGAGAGACTACTGAGAGATGCACAAGTCACATGTAAAGGAAAACCCATCAGAATTACAGCTGACTTTTCAATACAAACGTTAAAAGCCAGAAGAGCCTGGACAAAATATTCCCAGTTCTAAATGACCATAGATGACAATCCAGAATACTTTACTCAGCAAAAATGTCTATTACAGATGAAGCAGAAAGAAAAATCCTCCATGAGATGAATAGGCTGAAAGAATTCATGTAAAGTAATACAGAGAGCCGAGGAAAGGAATGACTATACCCAAGGGGCAAAAGAAACTAAATGGAAGTATAATTGTGGGAACACAAAGTTAGACCAAGAATGCAAACAGAAATGAAAATGATGGAAACCAATACACATCTTTCAATGATAACTTTAAATGTCAATGGACTGAACTCCCCAGTCAAAAGACACAGGCTAGTTGAATGGTTCAAGAAATAAAATCCATCTTTTTGTTGTCTGCAAAAAATCCATCTCACCTTCAAGTACACCTTAAGGTGAAAGATTGGAAAAAATATTCCAAGCAAATGGCATTAAGAAACAAACAGGAGTGCCATTCTAACAAATGACAAAATAGACTAATTCAAACTCAGACTAGCCAGAAGAGATAAAGAGGGTCAATTCATTCTGATGAAAGGAACAACTGACCAAGAAGATATTACAATTATGAACGTATATGCACCAAACACTAGCGCATGCAATTTCATAAAAACAGTACCACAAAACTTAAGACACAAATGAATCCCCACTCACTAATAATAGTGGACTTCAGTATTCCACTGCCTCCATTAGACAGGCCAACAGAGAAACCCTTGAATGAAACAATACCATACATGAAATGAACCTAAGAGACATCCACCAAATAGTCCACACAAGCACCAAAGAATATATTTTCTATTCATCATTTCATAGAACTGTCTCCAAAGTCAACCACATACTGGGACACAAAACAAACCTCAACAAATATTTTTTAAAACAGAGAAAAATTTCTGTCACATCACAATGCAGTAAAACTTAAAATAGCAACAGAAGAAACCCTAGTAACTATACAAACTCATGGAGATTAAATAACATACTCCTGAATGATGAATAGGTCAAAGGAAAAATTAAGAAAGAAATAAAAGTATTCTTGGAATTAAATGAAAGGGACAATACAACACAATAAAACTCCTGGGACAGTATAAAAGCAGTCCTAAGAGGGAAGTTTTTAGCTCTAAGTGCCTACATTAAGAAATCAAAAAGAGCAAAAATAAATGATGTATATTGCAACTCATGAATCTTGAAAGGCATCAACAAATGAAATCTGAACCCTAGCAGATGAGAAGAAATAACAAAAACAAGAACAGAAATTAATGAAATAGAAACAAAGGAAACAATACAAAGGATCAATGAATCCAAGAGCTGGTTCTTTGAAAAGACAAACAAGGTAGACACTAATCCCAGTTAGCCAAAAGAAAGAAAGAACAACTCCAAATCAACAAAATCAAAGATGATCACATCAGACAACAGAATGATCCAGAGCACTTAAAGAGAATACTTTAAAAACCTATATGCTATTAAACTTGAAGGCCTAAAAGGAATGGATGAATATCTAAAGTCATAAGAATCACCAAAGCTCAACCAAGAACAGATCAACAACTTAAATAGACCGATAACATGTAAATAAATTGAAATAAAACTTCCTGACTGAAAAAAGCCCAGGCCCAGATGGAGTCACCGCAAATTCTCCCAGACATTTAAAGATCTATATCCAGTACTACTTAAATTATGGAAAAGGATAGAAATAGAGGGAGAACTCCCAAATTCCTTCTATGAAGCCAACCAACATCACTCTAATACCCAAACCAGGCAAAGATACAACCAAAAAAGAAAAGCATAGACCAATATTCTTAAAGAACATAGATGTAAAAATTCGCAACAAAATACTTGCAAACTGCATATATACATATAGCAAAAAGATCAACTACCATGATCAAGTTGGCTTTATTCCTGAGATTCAGGGATGGTTCAATATACATGTCAATAAAAGTCATAAAGCATATAAATGGACTCAAAGACAAAAATCTCATTGTTATTTCAATAGATGCAGAAAAGGTCTTTCACAACATTCAGCATGTATTTATGTTAAAAATCCTACAAGGAATTGAACTGGAGGGAAAAATGAGAGCTATATACAACAAACCCACAGCTAAATGGAGAAAAACTGTAAACATTTCCATTAAAGTCAGGGATTGGCCAAGACTATTCAATATCTCTATTCCTTTTTAATATAGTGCTTGAAACTTTTGCTAGAGCCATAAGATAAAGGAATACTAATTGGAAAAGAAGAGATCAAATTATCCTTTTTGTAGATGATATGTCTAAGAGATGACAAAAATTCCACTAGAAATGATTAACATGTTCAGTAAAGTGGTAAGTTATAAAATTAATCTACAAAAATCAATAGCCTTTCTATATACCAATAGAAAGAAATTGAAGAAAGACTACATGAAAACCCTCTCAATCACAATAACCTCAAAAAACATATCTTGGAGTAAACCTAACCAAAGATATTAAAGATCTCTAAATGAAAATTTTAAATCTTTAAGGAAAGAGATTCAGGAAGACACCAGAAGACAGAAGGACCTCCCATGCTCATGGACTAGAAAAATTAATATTGTAAAAATGACCATCCTACTTTGGTAGTCATTTATAGATTCAATACAATGCCAAACAAAATTCCCATGACATTCTTCACAGACTTAGAAAATAAAAATCATATGGAAGCACAAAAAACCCTGGATAGCCAAAGTAACCCTGAGCACAAAGAACAATGCAGGGTGGATTACTACACTAGTTTCAAACTGTATTACAGAGCCATAGTCATAAAAAACAGCATGGTACTGGCACAAAATAAACCCATAGATCAATGGAACATAATTGAAGACCCAAACACAAGTACATGCAATTTCAGCTACTTGACATTTGACAAAGGGACCAAAACACTCACTGGTGCAATGACAGCATCTTTAGCACACAGTGCTGGCAAAACTGGATCTCTACCTGTAGAAGAATGAAACTAGGCCCTTATCTTTAAACTTGCACAAAAGTCAGCTCCAAATGGATCCCAAGCTCTGAATGTGAAACCTAAAACTTGAAACTGTTGGAAGAAAACATTAGCAGTCACCTACAAAATATAAGGGTAGGAAAGGATTTTCTAAATGGAAGCAGTTGCTCAGGAATTAAGGTCAAGAATCAACAAATGGGACCTCATTAAACTAAAAAGTTTCTGTACAGCAAAAGAAACAACCAAGGAAGTGTGGAGAAAACAAAGTAGGAGAAAATCTTTACCAGTGACTCATGTGACAGAGGTTTAATATCCAGAATATATAAAGAACTCAAAAAACAAAGTATCAAAGCAAGTGACCCAATTAAAATATGGGCTGATGATGTGAACAGAGAGTTCTCAAGAAATAAACATGGTTAAGGAAAATCTTAAAAAGAATTCAACATTGTTAGTAATTAAGGAAATGCAAATTAAAACCATTTTAAGATTTCATCTTACCCCAGTCAGGCTGTTTCAAATCAAGAAAGCACATGATACCAAATGCTGAAGAGGATGTAGGGAAAGAGGAACTTCTGGTGTCCACATATCCATGCAAACACATTTACACAAATCTTTGCAACTGCATATACATGTACATAAATTCACCCACCCCATAAACACCCCCTCAAAACACACATACACAAAATGTACAAATAATTTGAATAGCTATTTCTCCAAAGAAAGATACACAGATCACTAAAAAACACACAAAAAGATCGTCATTAGCTTCATTAGGAATTAAGAAAATCCAAATAAAATCTACAATGAGATACTACATCCCAACCACTAAAATGACTGTTACCATCAGCATCATCAACTGGAAAAATAAAAAATGTTAGTGAGGATGTGAAATGAAGCAACCATGTTCTTTGGCAAAAATGGAGAATGATGTAATACCTTGGGTAAAAATTGCCAGTTCTTCAAAGATTAATGTACCATATTAACTAGCCAATAATTTTTCTCCTAGACATATAACAAAAAATTTGGCTAGTTTCTTTGTTGAGGCAAATAGTAAAGCCATGTAAGAAATTTGTACAAATTTTCAAAGACTACAATTTGGAAGGACATTAAATGGGAAAAAATGCTGCCAAATTTGGTGCATATCAAAGATTTTTCTCATGAAGATAAAATAGTGGAACTGAAAAAACTGTGTATTTCCAACAAATTTTAAAAGGTGTGATTTAGGTTGATTGTGTTATTAAAGCTAGGTATGAGCATATTTAATAGCAAAAACTTAGAACCCACTTACTGATAGTGAATTTATTATTACATAGAGAATGTGCCAGATATTATATACCCTGAAAAAAGGGAAGATATTTCCAAAATTAGTTTGTCTCACCAAACTATAGACAAGTGGGCTAAAGAAATTGGAAATACTATGGAAAGAAGTTTGAAAGTAGAACTACTAGTTTCAAATGTTCTGCTTTGGCAATGGATGTCAGCTTTCATGCTGCAAATGTGACTCATTTTGCTATTTTTATTAGAGGTGTTGATGATAAATACCATGCCACTGTAGGAACGGCTTCTTTAGTGGCAATAAATGGTACAACTAAGTCTAGAGATTCATATGAAACAGTAAAGAAATATACAAAAGTGATTTTCTTTGTACATTTTCAATTATCTGGGATAGTTACTGATGGCAAAAGAAAGGGACTTGTACATTTAAGAGAAGACAATATAACTACTACACAAACCTCATATTTACTGAAGTATCACTGCATAATATATCAAGAAAATTTATGCACAAAGGTGTTAAAAATGGATAATAACACGCAAATTATCATCAAGACCATGACTTCTGTAAGGAAGGAAATAAAACATAAACAATTCCAGGACTTCCTTGAAAGTGTTGATGTCTACAGAAATATCATTTACTTTTTGGAAGTAAAATGGCGAAATGGAGACCAAATGTTGTTAATAATTTGTGAGATGTTATTAGGTTATCAAAAATAAAATCTGTGAGACCACAAAAGGGCTCAGTAAACAGGTGCAAGAGGACCTGAGTTCAAATACCCAGTACCTACATAAAAGTCAGGTATAACTGTGATCCCAGTACTGGCAAGTAGAGACAATAGATCCCAGAAGTGCACTAGCCAGCTAGCCAATCTTCAGGTTCAGTTAGAGACTTTGTCTTAGAAAATAAAAGGGACTCAAATTAAGACAAATATTTTGTGCACTTCAATGTGCAGGCTAAATAATATTGGGAACCGTGAAAAATATGCAGCCTTGCCTTCTGATTTGATACAAGATTTCAAAGAGTAATTGATAGTAGATATATTTGTATCACTAATTTTAGGTTTCCAATATTCTGATGGAATGCATAAAGCAGAATTTTAAAAAATACTATTAATACACTTCAAAATTAATATACAAACTCCTTAAACACCTTAATTCAGATCTTCCATGGGACCAGATTTTATAAAATTTCTGAGAATTTTGGATCCTGTCTTTGGACAGATGATGGTGGACTTTTAACCTGTTTGTCATCTATGAAATAGGGTGCATTTCTGCCTCTCTGAGTTGTTATAGAGTCCAAATGGGATAACCTTGTCAGAAAGCATAGTTATAAGGGACAATTATCTGTAACTAGATTACTAACTTTTTGAGAGGCAGACAGAATGCCTTAGGAGAATGTGTTTTTTCTAGGTTAAAACAAATGAGAGCTGAGCAGTTCTTAAAAGCTGAGAAATCCAGGGATAGGCTTTTTAAGGAAAAAAAGAGATGTGAAGTTAAGAAATACAACTTCAGAAATGCTACAAATTTAATGTGTTTGGAAGTTATTGAAATACAAATCACAGGAGATTACAATGAAAAGAAATTTGAGATTGGGTCATATTAGGTCTTTTGTATAAAGAGTCTGGATTATGTCTTTGGGGCAATAAGAAGCTGGTAGACATGTTTAGGAGATGTGTGTTCACATTCTATATGGATTTTAGGAGGGGTTCTGGTGACAATGTGGAGGAGAAGCCCACATAGAGACAGATTATCAACAGGTGGATCTGACAGAAAATGGTTGAAACACTGCAGATGAGAAATGTCAGGAATCTAAACCTGAGGAAAAATGAATGGTAAAAAGAAAGACCTGAAAGCAAAGGTATTTTGAGGTAGAACCCAAAGCATGTATAGTGAATATATACCAAATCAGATGATGGATAAATAGTAGCTAAGAGGTTTGGGGATTGAAAACTGGCATACTAGCGTACTTCTGATCAAGTTTGGGCTTTCTAAAGGAGTTGGCATGGTGAGGAAGATACATTTGATTTTGAATATGTTAAGAATTAAGTTTTGTACTAATTACAGATTACATGAAACAAACTCACTCAAATATATGTGAGTCAAAAAACATTTATTATGAGAACCACTCAAATGTAGATTTCTGAGGCCAGAGAACATGTTCATATTCAATAAATGTGTCATACCTAGAATAAACAATCAAATTATGTTTGTGAAATGAATGTTTAATCTCGTTTCTATTAGCAGCGTCAACATGACTATGAGCCCCTCCGAGTTCTTTGATTCACTTTTTGTGTATGCCCCTTTCTCCATAGTCTTTCTTTGTATTGTTTTTTTCTATTAATTATCAGGGAAAGGTTCCAAACCTGGCTTCTTTATAGTTCTAGCATTAACTGACAGAAGATTGGTTCCCAGGCAGGGGAATCTAATTGATTCAGCTTAGATCAGATCATGAATTATAGCCTGAGGAATAAAAACACAGAATGATGCATATGGCTACTTTGTTGGGGCTAGAGAAAGACAAAGGAAGACAAAATGGGACTAGTATCTCTGGTGTAAAGATGCAAGCTAAGTATCTAGATGCAGCTGGGAACATAGAACCAACAGATTAGGGAGCAATAGATGTTGGAATAGTTAGCAAATAAATGTGTGTAAACGTGATAGAATCCAAATGTTTCGTGCTACTTTTCCTGGGAAGATGTGAATATAGTCACCCCTGATAAGGCACCACTGAAAGACCAAAGAAACACTTACACCTGATCCTAGCTTGATGAGCCAGTGAATTTATTGGGATTGCTTACTTAGAGAAGTGTGGTTACTTCATAGGATGACTCTCAGACAGGTGTATGTCTGAAAAGCTCCACACATTGGCGAGGACTCCAGAAAACAAGTAACCCAACTAAAAAGGGATATAGACCTGTGACAGAGTTCTCAAAAGAAAGAATAAAAATGACTAAGAAATACCTTAAAAAGCGTTCAACATCTTTAGTAATTAGGGAAAAGAAAATTAAAACTACTTTAAGATTTCATCTTACCCCAGTCAGTATAGCTCAGGTCAACAGAACAAATGACACCAAATGCTGGTGAGATGTGGGGAATGGAGAACTCTCAATCTTTGCTGGTGGGATTTGCCAACTGCAGCCACTATGAATCAATGTGGAGGATTCTAAAAATAGATCATATGGTAATATGATACAGCTGTACCACTCCTTGGCATATACACAAGGGACTCAATATCCTACTACAGAGGTACTTGCTCATCCATATTTTTGCTGTTCTTTTCACAAGAGCTAAGAAATGAAAACAACCTAAATATCCCTCACCTGATGAATGGATAATGTAAATGTGGTACATTTACACAATGGGGTTCTACTCAGCCGTAAAGGAAAATGAAATCATGATATTTGCAAGGTAAATGGATGGAACTAGAAAATGTTATAAGTGAAGTAACCAAGATTCAGAAAATCAAGTGATACGTGCTCTCTTTCATTTGTGGATCCTAGTACAAATTTGCAGATGTAAGTATATATCTTGAAGTAATCAAAGGAGCCAGGAAAGTAGGAAATAACCATAGTGGGGATTACGGAGGAGGAAGACTGGAGCTCAAGAGAGGAGGATAATAGGACACAGGTGTTCTCAAGGGGAGATAGGGAGTTCTTAACTAGGGAAGGAGGGACAAGGGCTACAACAGGGGAGAGAGAGGAAAGAGAAATAATTAATGCTTAGATGGCGTGAAAAGCCAAAGGGAAATGTAGTATTTCATAAGCCTATTGAAAAATGCACATATGTATGTGAGTGCCTGTGTATGGCTGAAAGCTAACAAAAATTGCAGTGACAAACAAAGGAAACCTCCCTTCACGTTGTTGGTCAAGGTACTTCAAGAGACTCCCAAAATAAAATAGGCTATTAGCATAGCCTTTGATTGCCTCCTAGAACTTGAAGATGGGACTTAGGGCAATTGAGCTGGAACTGACCTGGAGGCCTTCTCCCCAAAGACTAGCTTTTACAGCATAAGAAGATATTATGCAAGCTGCCAAGGGAGAAAACCAATCAATGGTCCTACCTAGCTGTAAAGCCTTTGAACAAAAACAGTGACTGACCCAACAAATTGTCTCTGTTGATGAAATAGTGACCGTTTTATCTAGGGGGTAATCAATAGCAGTTTAATTGGACTTAAAGCTCATTCAATTCACACATGGTACTGTCAACAGACAAGTATAGTGTATACATGGTGGGAAAGTTCACAGACCTCAGAAAGGAACCTACTTCTGTCAGTTTCCTAGACCAATATGATTTCTTACTATATTCTAAGTACATATCCATATAATCACAGACAAGTGTCATTTTCACCACTCATCAAAGAAGCTTCTTTTTGCAGCATATGGAAACTACTGCAAAGTCTACAGTTGGTCAAAACAGAGATGCCCGTTTCTAAGTGATACATTTACAACTTCTACATCTAAGACTCAGGGAACATCATGAACAAGGGGCAGGAAGATTGTAAAAGTCAGAGGGGCAAGTATCTGCTGCTAGTTACTAGTTAATGCAATTAGTCATGATAGGGAAGCTACATCCATGAAATCACTATGATATTGTAGTCTAACAATATCTGCATAATGACAAGATCAGTTGACATGCCGAGATAGATGGGGGAAATTTCACGGGGTCTCACTTCAATATGAAGAGCTACAGGCAATAAGTGGATGCTGAGGGAGAGAGAATCAGTTTTCTTCAGGGATGAGCTCCTTGAGAGGTTATCAAACCCCAGGTTGGCTGCCCTAAATACATGTACACAAATACCACTGAATGGACTCAGTACATATATTTATAAATGTATATATGTATATGTAACAACAATAATCAGAGGTCAAGGAATTGTGAGGAAGTAGGAGAGGACATAAGACCTCCTTGGAGGGGGACTGGGCAGGGTGGAATGC
Source organism: Eospalax fontanierii (assembly GCA_035773235.1). NCBI lineage: Eukaryota > Metazoa > Chordata > Mammalia > Rodentia > Spalacidae > Eospalax > Eospalax fontanierii. The sequence goes on along the minus strand of CM069528.1, from coordinate 10,578,631 downwards.
AAATACAATACTCATATATGAAAATTATTAATAAAACAAAAATTTAAAAATATTTTTCTTGAATTCAGAACTTTATACAACATAGTTTAATCATGTTTAGACCTGATTCCCCTCACCATCTCATGTTACTACCCCCTGACTTCATGACTCCATCATTGTTCTCTCTTTTTGAAGGCCTATTAAGTCATATCTGGGTTTCCCAAGTGCTCTTGGATGTGAGTTTATCGCTTGGAGTCTGGTTGATCCACCAGGCATAACACCAGTGAAGAAAACTGATGCTCCCTCTCCCCATCTATCAATTGCCAATAGGTCCTCAGCTAGGACTGGGGCATCCTACCCGACTCCATCCCTGGGCTCCTGTCTAGTTTAAGTTTTCACAGGTCTTTTGCATGCTCTCATAAGAAAGGAGAGAATATTTAAGGGAAAAATGGGAATGTCTTAGTTTTTAAAAGGATTTGTGATGGCTTCAGAAGCATGTGAGTTGAAGGAAAAATTGCATATTAGTGTTTCTGAATGCCAGCCACATAGCTGATATTCTCTTTCATGACATCATTTTGGGATATAATGAAGAAATAAGGCTGACTGAGTAAAGATGGAAGGGTGGTCAGTAGGCAAATGAAGATCCCACAGGAATGAAGGTTAGTGGAATGGTATCCATCACTAGAGGCTTTAAAATGAGCCAAAAGGCTCTAGTGCACCTCTGTATAAACTCTAAGGTTGTAAGCAGAGTGCTTTCTTTATCCAATATATGACTAGCACACAGCTGGGAAGAGTAGCAAGAATACTATGTGATAGACTGAAGGTCCCCTGTGTATTCAGGGGAAAAGAATGAGAGGATTGTTTATTTTTACATAAATGGAGGTAAACCACATTTTGAAGGGTAGCGAACAGGGGATCCATGTGCTAATTTTTATTATAACAGGGAAATTTGTCAACTCAATGAAACAAGTTATTTCCACTTTGTGTTAAATACCTCTCAGTAGGATAACATAGGGAAATCATATGTGTAATGTTGCATAGAACAGCGGTTTTCTCTCTGTCTGCTATGAGGATGAGCTTCCCAATGTGATTGACAGCCAACTAACCAATGACTTAAGGGGAGAGGTTTAGTGGAAATGCAGGGAAAGCTGGGGAGGAGAGAGGTGGGTGCAGGGACCTGGGTGCCATTCTCACACACATGTTCCAGGGATCCAGGGAGGTCCTTATACAACACCTCCATCTCCCTCTCTCCCTGGGGATGAATCCTTTGTAAGTACCCTGGAATAAATCCACTTTTCCAAAGAGCATTCTCTGTCCACTCTGTTGGTTCAAACCTATGGGTGGGTGGGAGTGGGTGGGGGCTGAAGGCTGAGCCTCACCATGAGAAATTCATGATACAATTGGCAATAGCTGAGCATAACTAACTGACAAAAGGAGAATGCTCCTGGGAAAAGGATTTATGGTGCCACAGCTAATATGGGGACCAGCCAAGAGAAAAGTGTGGGCAGAGGAAATCTTGATATGGTGGATTATTCCCATAGAACCGGTGTGTGTGGTGGCTATTGCAAGGATAGTGTGGTTTATACTGAAATATGGAACTAAGGTGAACTTGCCTAAGCAGATGAGATTGGTGGAGAAAATACTGGGATGGCAGTCTCAGGTTGAGGTTGTAGCTCAGAGAGGGATTCAAAGTGTGAGAGATGAATTAGATCAAGAGAAAGATATGAGGCTTGCTTCTTCAGTACTAGCCTCTGACCTTGCTAGCAAATTAGATAAAAGAGAAAAGGACATAGAAGTATTAGCCTGCCATTTTCTACAGCTAGGAGGTGGAAAAAGGACAAAGATCCAGGTCAGGTTGATAGTACAAGACCCATCCTGGGATTCCAAGACCTGGAACCTCTGGGAAGAATCAAGCAGCAATGAGAAAGGAAGCAACTCAGAAGAAGATAAAAATGCCTCCCCATGGATTTCAGAGGCTGGAGCATGACACGAGAAAGACAGGTGCTGCTAAGAGAACTGAGTATGAGGAAAGCAATGTACGATACCCCGTTTACAGGACCAGATAAGACTATGTTCACTAGAGATTTAATGAGGGACTTCACTGAACAAGGACCTTGACATTGGTATGGAGGGTTAGTGTCCCTACTGGATTCCCTAGTGGGACAAGAGCTTTACAAGGCAGGAGAGGCTTTGACAGATTTAAACAACTTAGACCAGCATGTAAAGTATGTCTGTAGAAGAATAGAACATCTGAAAGGATGTCTAAGGGAGGCAAAACAGAAAAGGAGGTCTGCTTGGGTTACTCGTAGACAAATGTTGAGAGACTCATGTTTAGCCCAAGTTCCTAAAGAAAGGATTGATAAAAAGCCAAATTATGTTCTAATGCACCTTTGGGAGGCTTTAAGCCCTGAGAAACAATTCACAAAATGTACACAGAGGATGAAGCTTATCTCAGGGGTGGATACTACTCCCCCACACCCCAGAGTAAACAGGATACATTTCTCCCTTATGGCTGGCTATTTGAGGGGTGGAGTCAGTTTGCCTGGCCAGGGCCTCTCCCAACAGGCAAGTGTGATCAATGGAGAGACCACAGGTGTGGCTAGGGTCAGGAATCAGATCCAGGGTCTCCCCAGTCCTAGGAATCAACAGGTGCAACAGGGGCAAGAGAAGCCTTATTCCTCTTTAGCCCTAGGTAGGACCAGGCAGTTTGGGCCAGCACCAATGAGGCTGGCAAGGATAAAGGGATGCATGGAGGGTCCATGTGAGAAACTCAGGACACTAAATGGATTACATGCCATTGTACCCAACATGGATCTGTTGAAAAAAACAGCTGGTGCAAATGAAAAGGGATTTTCCTTCCTATGTTAGACCTTGTATGTGTACATAATGTTAACTTCTGAGTGTTTTACACATATGAAACCCAGCTGAGGGGCATCAGGTACACCTGAAGGAACAAAAATGGAATGTAACTCATACAGGGTACAAGTATAGCTGTGAAATTCTGGGAGTTCTATGGGCCTAGGCCTTTAGATGCCAAAGAGTAAAAGTATACTTTATATGAATGTTAACTAGCAATTCCAGTACCAGGTGTGGCCCCCTGTGAGCTGTTGGCCAAGGGAGCCTTGGAATTCCCTTTCTACCAAACAAAAGGCAATTTCCAAATTATCATGCTGGCTGCACACTGGAAGTGGACGGTAAGGCCATATTACTGAAGATGTGACATGTCACAAAGAGAGATCTAGCTGGGACTGAGCTGAAAACTCCCCACAAATGGATGGCTGACTTTCAGAGTGCTAGAGGGCGCTATGTAGGCTGGTATAGGAGAATGGTCCTGAAACGCTCTGCTTAAGGACAGATCTTGCATGTTTCACTGTCAGATGTCTCCACAGGTGTGATAGAGGCCCATCTGGTATGTGTACCCCCAGCATATTTAAAATTGGATTCAGGTTCTGCTCTTCAAGGAGGGCACACACACTTATGATATTAGGAAAAGAATGTCAACCCCCAATGGTGACGGGGAAAATTATAAGCCCCCATAAAGAAGTTCCGGTAATTGTTTGTGAGATAAATATGATGTGCCTACTTAGGTATTGGTGTTTACACCCATAGGTTAGGTCATTCAGTATTTGTGTGGATGTTACTTTTTCTGTTGTTGTTGCTGTTTTACAATTATTGTGTTTTTACAGTAGAAGGAACATCACTGAAGCAAGATGATAATCCATGCCACAGGGGAAAGAGCATCATCCTACATCTGTTATTCTCCCTCCCCAAACCTCTTGCTTTTATGGCTCAAAGACTCTTGGAGTGATTGTGGGATGAGAGTCAGAGAGAAAAAAGCATGGGATATTGCATAGAAAAGCAGTTTTCTCTCTGTCTGCTACGAGGGATGGGCTTCCAAATGTGATTGTCAGCCAACTAACAAATGACTTAAGGGGAAAGGTTTAGCAGAAATGCAGGGAAGGCTGGGGAAGAGAGAGGCAGGCACAGAGGCCAGGGTGTCATTCTTGGCACATGTTCCAGGGGTCTGGGGAGGTCCTTATGAGAATGCATACAACACTCTGTCTTCCTCTCTCCCCGGGGACGAATCCTTTGTAAGTACCCTGGAATAAATCCACTTTTCCAAAGAGCACTCTGTTGGTTCAAACCTGGGGGTGGGTGGGGGTTGAAGGCTGTGCCTCACCATGAGAAATTCATGATACAGTACTCATTTTCTAGGATGCCCAAATGCTATCCAGAACCATCCATACATAGATTAACATGTTAGAGATAAGACTTATAGTAGGCTCAGTGTCTTAGTTCATTTTGTTGCCTAACAAAATACCTGAGGCTGGGTGTCACAAATAGATTTATTAATTTCACAGTTTTAGAGGTGGAAAGTCCAAGATCAGGTGGCTATCTCTATTCAGCACCTGTGGGGGTCCCATGGCCATTGGCGTCACAATGGATAGACCACAGGCATAAGAGATCACATAATGACACAGGAAGCCAGAAGGATTTAGGAGTTAGGCTCATATTTTTAAAACATTTTTATTGGGGGGTGTGGCTGGAGAAATGGCTCAGTGGTTAAGAATGCCTGCTGTTCTTGCAAAAGACTGGGGTTTGAATCCCAGCACCCATCCATGGCAGATAACATCTGTAAATTTATTTTATGTGTGTGTGTGTTTTAACTGCATGTATGAAAGTGCATTCATGTGGGCAATGCCTATAGAGGCCAAAGAATAGGCATTGGATCTCTTAAAACTGTAGTAACAGATGGTTGTTAGCCACCCTGTGAGTACTGAGAATCAAACCTGGATCAGGATAACCACTGAGACATCTCTCCAACCATTCCCTCTAACAATCCATTCTTTGAGGGATTAATTAAGGTCTTGTTATATTAATATTTTCTGAATCTTTCACCCATGACCCAATTATCTTTCACTAGGCCCAACCTCTTCACAATTCTACTACTATGCCAAGTCATCACACAGGAAATCAATTTTCTGGCACGTGAGCTTTCCAAACCATATCTGAGATGTAGGACATTTGCAGCTCTAAAATGAGAACTCACCAACATCATTTCTAAGCCTTTTCCAGCTTTTACACTTATGTTTGTGCTTGTATAAGAATATGCACCTTAACAGAAGAGAGCTTGCCTCACATCTTCCTGCTGCCCTATGCTGAATAGTTCAATACTTGGCTGACACTGTATAATCAAGAATAATTCTGCCAGTCCAGTGAAACTGATGGTAGTTTTAAAAGGATGTTGTATAGTAACATACATGTATATAAAACTAGTCAGATAAGTGGATAAATTAAACCTTAGGTCTCAGACACTGAAAGACTCAGTGTTATGTAGATAATCTTTTATTTAAATGTTGCTTAACAGTAATTGTTGCTTAACCCCTAAGCTTATCATTAAATGTCTCAATTTATTCTAAATGGGAAGAGAAACCAGAGTTCTGGGAAAATTTCTAGATAAATGGTAATAAAGGTGCATCATGGGTGTTTCTCTTCCAGCTATGGACCAAGTGAATTTCCCACCACGGAGCAAATTAAATGGGCAGTGATTGGAAGGCTAAGGAATAGTTTATTAATGTATCATCTCTAGGAGGATACTTGAGGGTAAAAACACAGTTATGACTAGACTCTATATCAATAGGCCAAGTGATCTCATCCAATCATAGAGAAGTTTGGAACAAGTCTCATCTGGTGCCTCACTCAGCAAACAGTAACTGAGCGCCCATCATGTGCCAATCACTTTTCTAAAGGAGTTCACAGCCTGTTGGAAGAAAAAGAACAGAGTTAAAAGATACTATAAAAGTACCGTGGAAGCATAAAGACCATTACCCATTCTTTCTCCCAGAAAAGAGGACTATCTGGGAAGGAGATTTTTAGGGTAGTAACAAAAAACTTAGCCTTGAAGAATAATGCTAAGATCTGCAGGTAAATATAACTAGTCATCAGTAGGCCAGAATAGCGCAGGAAAGGGTGCTCCAAGCACTATAGGCTTAAGGAAATACATATCCTGAGTATGCTGTGTGTGGAGACCTGTAAATACAGAAAAAGTCAGGAGTTTTGAGAGGTGCATCTGGCCATGAAGGCAATGCCAAACATGTGAGGGGCCTCTGAGGAATCCACACCTGATCCTGCAGGAAACAGAGTCTTTGGGAGTTGTAAGGATGAATGAGTTCTATAGCTCCATATGGAGGATGCAATTAACTGAGCAAAAAGGCCCTCCCCAGAAGCCTGATCATGATGACATCCCAACTTCACATTTCCATGCTCTAGAACTGAGAGAAAAAAAGCATTTTGTGTTTAAGCTACCTAGTCTATGGTATCATGTTATGTCAGCATAAGTCTTAACTCCTTAAGCATAATTTAGTTCTCTGGTCTGTTACTTGATCTCTTGAATAGGTGCTATAGAAATTTAGAAATGAACATGAAAACAATGTCTAGTTTTCAAGACTTTCTGTAATATAGTTCTTGACCATGAGTACATAAAATCTATGCTCTCTTTGCCCAGAGCAGTGAACTTTATAACTTAGCTATTAAACAAATGGTAAAGATACAGTGGAACATGATTTAGGAAAGAAATAAAACTACATTGTATATGACCACACTCATGGTGTAGCTGGTGCATGTTAGATTAGGTAGCCCACTCCTTCCCTTCTGACTGAATAACAATTGTTATAAATCATGTTCTGATCTAAGAGAAAGAGCTGGGGACCAGCTCTCCAATATAATGTTGATTGATATATTAGTAGGAATGTGATGGTTTTGGAGTCTCTCAGAGTGAACTATTGATGAATACAGAGAACTCCAATTTTTCCGGGGCTGGTCTTATGAACCTAAACTTAACAGCTTTCTGGTATGTCTGCTGATGTTGTTGATGATGATAAGGAATTTTTTTTTGTAGTTAAAAGCTTTTTCCATTATAACTATCTTAGTGATTATCTAGAACCTTTGATCTGCATTTGGTCAAAATTAATCTGTCATAGGGCATGGGCCTATTCTCTTTGTTTAAAATGTTTTCATCAAGTTCTTTGTTTTGAACATTCTTACTTAGCCTTTAAAACCCAGATGCAACATTCCATTCTGTACAGCCATCTTGAAGCCTCCCTTCTACCAGGGTAAACTTTATTCTCTTTGTGTATCACTGTGTCTGGAACAGATATCCACTTTTACACCATTCCCAGATCATGACTATTTGCCATCATGACTGTGGACCTTCACACTGGTCCACAATCTGGTACATAGTGGGTGATCAGTAAATGACTGTCAGGTGGGTAGTGGCTGAATGAATAAATTAGTGTGTCTCAAGTGTTAGAGCAAGACTTGACAACGAGGAGGAAAACAATGCTGGAAATCAACACTGGATCGTGACACCATAGTCTCCTTTTGCTCTCTAGTACTCTGATGTGCATTTTTAGAATTCAAACTGAGGGAGTTTGTCTTCTGCCTGTGCCATAGATACGAACTTCTATGAGCTTTACATGTTTTTCCAGTCCTTTATGTCATTCTTATCCTTATTTTGATGAAGTGTAGCCTTGTCAAGATTGTTATTGGAACTGAATTTTCAAGAGAATGATAAACAAGAGAGCATAATAGACTTTCACCAGAGGCAGAGCCCTGAAAACTTCAAAGCAGGATAGAACTCATTTCTTTAAAGCCTTCTTGTAAGTATTGCTTTTACTTCCTAGGTAGTTATCATGGAGTATACATGGCTATTTATCTCTTTGAAATAAGTCTTACTAGTGTGTATTATTCCGCAAATTGTCTACCGAAACTCTTACAAAATAATTCTCCTTTCCCAATGCTGCATAGTTTTAGGAGTAGCAGCAGAACTGGACCCAAGCCTGTCCAGGCCTGCCTGACCCCAAAATCTACTCACTTAAAATAATCTAATCCATCAAAAATAGACCAGTAAAGAAGAGAGTAAGTTAATTAGGAATTAATATATGTTAGAAAAATAGATATCTGCCCAACTTTCTAGGCACCAGCATGTTTGAACAAGTTTCCGTAGTGGGATAATTTTGTCCTTTAAAATATCCCACCTCCCAGCCAGGTGTGGTGATACATGCCTTTAATCACAGCACTCATGATGCAGAAGCAGGTGGCTCTCTGTGAGTTCAAGGCCAACCTGGTTTACACAGTGAGCTCCAGGCCATCTGGGCAACAGGGAGATTTGTCTCAAAAACACACAAAAAAATTTCTACCTCCCACAGATAGAATTCAGAAATTTGCTCTGGGGCAAGATACATATTAGGGCTGGCTGGATGAATGAAAAGTGAATATCACAAAAAGAGAAGCAGTTTCAGATGTGCAGGTCCCTCTAATCAATTGCATTCTTAAGCAATACATATAGGTCTAACAAGACCAGGCAGCAGATTCCCAGAGAGACTTCAATCTTGGGCCAGGGAACTTACCCGTTACACATTTAAGGAAGTACTGATATCTAGTGAACAGTGTACCACAGTAATATGTCATAATGGGCTCCAGCTTTCCCTTGGTCTAATGAGGAAGCCAAACACCCTGCCTGGCAGTTGTAGTTATATGATACAGTAACTATTGGCTCGAGCTACTGTACCTCACTTAGCATGGAAGACTGAGAAAGTTCCTGAGATCTAAGACTAATGGTGGACTACCTTGGCTACTACACTATAACCAGGTCCTACCAAGTTTCATGGAAGCAGTTTATTTTCTAGAAAACATCCTGTTGAGAATCTGTTACCTGCAAGATCCTCACTCCCTTTTCTCTCACAGCCTCTTTCTGAGGTAGGGCATAGGTGTGTGACTTAGGCTTTGTCAAGCACATATATGCTTCTGAGACTGTACTTTAGAAGAAAGCATGACGAGAACATAGGTAAATGAAATCCATGGCTGCTGACAGTTCCACTGGTGGTGACTTTGGGTCCAGAATCCAGTGTCCAGCATTAGCACTGGCTCTAGTGGTGTCTGGACCCACTGGTGCTGCAACAGGGCTTTCACTAGAACAAACCCAGGATATTATCTGATATAAGTATCTTTCTGCCTATATCTTCCAAGGTAATTTGGGCCTTAGAATTTCTCCAAACTACCAAATGATATGGAATAAATTTATTTCCTTCAGCTAATATAAGTAGGTGCTATTGTTTGCAGTTGAGAAGTAGAGTAACAATTGATCATCTACCATGTGCCCATCATTGTCCTGGGCACTGTCCAGTTCTTTATCTCATTGGATTCTTACACAAACCCTACAATGTGCTATGCACTGCTGAAGAAACGTGTGGTGAAGCAGTGGCATAAGAGGAGCAGACAGCAAAACCCACAGAATAGAGCTTGTTTGTTCAAATGTTGAGTTTAGCTATTGTCCTCAGCACGAGGTGCCATACGTGACCCTAGCTGAGTGTAAGATGCCTACCAGGTAACTGGCTACAGACGTGCTGGGGCGGCAGCTTCAGCAAACCCTTTCACAAGCTTCTCCCTGCAACATCAGTTGGCAGGTGGGTGTCCCAGATGCCTCAGATTTCCCCACAAACTCTGACTTGTCCTGGGAACCAGTGTTTCAGGATAAATGACTAGAAACCATTCTGTGATCCCAGATCCTTCCTTTCACATGTTAGTGCCCCCACAGACATTCAAACTAGCAATTCCTGTGCTAAATTTATTATTTCAAAATGTGTAATTCTTGGGCTGGGGAGATGGCTGAGTGGTTAAGAGCACTGACTGCTCTGGCAGAGGACTGGGTTTGTTTCCCAGCACCCACATAGTGGCTAATGACCATGCATAACTGCAGTTCCAGGGGATCCTACACCCTCTTCTGACCTCCATAGGCATCGCACAACACAGAGCTACTTACACACATGCAGGCAATACACTCAAACACATTGAAAAATAAACAAAAATTTTTTAAATGTGTAATTCTCTTTTCCTGACTGAGCTGCCCATTGATACAATAGGACACATAGGAAGTAGAGTGGGAAATGGCATATATGGTAAAAGTAAAGCCACGGTGTACAATTCTGTTCAGAACAGTCTTGAGTGATGGGAAAACTTTGGACTTTGCCATCATGGACTTATGCTTTTATGTCAGATTTGTCTCATATGTCTGTGTGATGTTCAAAACAATTATTAAATATCTCTGAGCCCCAGTTTCCTGATGGTAGAGTAAGGATCATGATATTCTATTTTATAACCAATACTTAGAAATTAAACATAATAAGGGCATGTGTTTACTGTTCTCATTAACCAAGAATTGTTGACTAAATATTTTTATAAGTTCTTTCAAGGTACAAATAAAACTTTTCTAAAAATGTTGCATTGGGGGCTGGAGAGATAGCTTAACAGTTCAGTGTGCTTCCTACTTTTCCAGAAGACCCATGTGGTATGGTTTACAACTGCTTGTAACTCAGATCCAAAAGATCCAATGCCCTCTTCTGGTCTTTGTGGACACACACACACGTGCACACACACACACACACACACACACACACACACGGCATACTCACACAGACACACATATACACATAAGTAAAATAATAATAAATCTTAATAAAAAAATAAAAACATTTACTACAACCCAGATCTTGTCTTTGTAAAAATGTTGCTCTAAATAGTATGTAAATAATATAATGATTGCTTTGGTTTTGCTTCCTCAAATTGGCTTATAAAAACATTCTATGCTTCTTTTAATGTACTTGAGCAAGAAATGTACATTTTAAAGTTAAGGATTTTTAGGTTTTAGAAGATTAAAATTTAATTTTTACAGTTATAGATATGAAAATTATAGTAAGCTTAATAGATACTTGACAGCTAGAAAATTATTATTTGCCATTGTTTCACCAGAGTCAAATTCCAGCAATCAGATCAATGCAGAAGAGAAGGGCTCAGTGCACTCATGCCAGGGAAGCATCAGTGCCTTTGAAACCTTTCCACCAGGACTCAGTTCTCCCAGGCGAACATCCTGAGATGCCTTTGTTCTTTGGGCATCATTTCTTCAATTACTATGAAGGTGACTTAACATTATTGACTCTTCCAAGGTGTGTCCATTCAAGACCGTGAACACTAGCTCTGTCTACTAGAAGTTTCACTTAATGTAATTATTTCTTAGTGAAAAAAAAAAGATTATTCCCAGTCCTTGAATTAAATATTTTAACAGGATAATATTAACGTAACATGTACAAAAAGGAATGCCATTGAATATTTATATGCAACATGTAACTTAATATTTACAATTCCAATGGTATAAAAGTACCTTTCGTATTTAAGGAGAAAAAAATGAGGCAGACAAAAGTTAATTCAATCTGAAAAATGGCATTCAGTTAAGAAAGGCAAAGACTGAAGGAGCACTTTAGTGTGCAAAAGATTTTGGCTCTGATAGTGTCAGGGACCTGTGTTCAAATCTTGCTCTACAAATGAGTGCGTTTGTGATCAGAAGCCAAATTACCTTCAATCTTCCATGTTAGTCATCTGTTTAATGGTGATATCAGTTGAGCTTCCCTTGGAGAATTGGTAGGAGGATTACATGAAATTATATAGTGCTTAATAATTGATTTACACTGTGTCCCAAAGTATTTCCTTTTAACAGCACCCAGTATCCTAAGGAAACTGGCATTTCAAAACCATGCACTGTGTGTCAATTCTGTTTGACAAATATTCACCTTTCTGATTGATTAGAGAGATTAATGCAACATACTAGGCTAAACTGGTCACAGTTCATATACACACCGACATAAACTTTAAAAGAAGAAAATGACTTTCTGACAAGTTTGTGTGCATCATATTTACAAACACCACTCACAGGAAGGCACCAGGCAACCCATGTTAATTAGGACAGATAATGCCTCTTTCTTAATTGGAAAAGGTCAGGACAAAGTGTCACATCTTCATCGATTGAACAGTCATTTCCGCCTGACCTCTCCCCTACTTTCACTCAGCAGAGCTGGCAGTGCCGTCAGGGTTTATTGGCTAATTCGTCAGCCTATATCTTGCCATCTTTTGGCTCTTCTGCGCTGATTCTAAGTGCAGAAAGGCCCCAGGAAGACGGCAAATGTATTCAGATTCTGTTTGTCTGCAATTTGATGTAATATTGTTTTATTTTTGGCCCCCAATTGTGCAGCAAAAGAAAGAAAAACCTTGGCAAAGCGGCTGATTTCCTTTAAGTTTCTGGGCTCAGGGATTGCAGCTGATGAAGTCATTTAGTGCCGGATGTTTGTATTCAAACCACGCCAGTGGCTCTGGGTGGAGTCTTGCATGAGGAATAGTACCATGTTTGTTCTTATGGTGTTGAAACTATGAATTTACCAGTTCTACTACCTTGTAAGGGATTTTTTTCCCGTTTTTAGGACATTAAAAAAATAAATTTTCTTTTGTTTTCAGGCAAGAAGACAGAACAACAAAAAAAAGCTTGCCAGCTTTCCCAATTGAAATTTCTCCAAATATTTCTTAAGTTCTGAAAAAATACACTGATCTTGAGTGTTCAGTGTGACATACTAGGGACATCTTCCAGAGAGGACTAAGGAAGTCCATTGCAGAGAAACGCTCGTGACTGTGGCATCAGCACTAATTGGAGAAAATAAGATGAGAATACTACTTGAGTAATAAATTTACCTTTCTGTAGTAGTTACTTTTCTGTTGCTGCTATAAAACACCAAGGCAACTCACAGGAGGAAGAGTTCATTGGGCTTGTGGTTCCAGAGGGATGAGTCCATCATGGTGGGGCAGATAATGGCGGGAGGCTGCAGGAGGTAACCTGAGCAAAAAAAGGAGTGCTCACATCCTCAAACAGGCACAGGAAACAGAGAGACAGACTGGAAGAGGGCAAGCTGTACAAAGCCCACCCCAGTGTTAGGCTTCCTCCTGCTGTGCCACACCTCCTAAACTTCTGTAAACAGGGTCACCACCTGGGACAATGTGTTCAAATATTCAAAGCCTATGGGGGACGCTTATTGAAATCACCACACCAATCCTCTGTCTACTTTTCTTACTGCCTTTTATCTCCTAGTCCCGAAGGGAAAGAAAAGAGCTGAGACTACAACTGTACTTATCCAAAATGGGAAAAAAAGATGAATCAGTAAAACTATTGGCTCTCTAACTATCTAATCATTCACCTACCTGTGCAGTAAATATATATTTAGTGAAGACATATAAAATGCTAGAGACTGCCTTGGAGATATATAAACAAAATCTAGTTTTTCCTTGATCAGTCATTCACACAATAATCATTTCTGATTAGCTAATGTTTTACTCAGAAAAATTAAAATATATGAGGCTATACAAAAGTTCAAAATGCTAAAAGGAGAAAAAGAGTTGAAATAACTCAGACCTAGCCTGTAGCATTCACAATGCTGAGTTTCAGAAGCATAAAGCCCACCCAGGGCATGAGGTATGGCTACTTCCTCCCCTTAGCAGTGCGGAGGCTCTGGAGGCAGTGTGGGATGAGGGAGAATTTATAGTGTTTGGAAGCACAGGACCCTGGGGTTCACCTTACATAACAGCAACCTGCTAGCAGCAGTTTCCCTTCAGTAACCATTTCTTCCTTTTCCACAACAATATAAGCTCTGAATTGACCTGAGCAAATGACCACCTAGAAGAGACTACATCCCAGTCTCCTTTGCAGCTGTTCAGAGACTTAGTTCTGGTTAATGGTTACAAGTAAAAGTGGTATTTATAGCTTTCAAGAAGTGCATATAAGAGGGCCTGGAGAAATGTTGATCACACCTGCTGCTCTTGCAAAGGCCCCAGGTTTGGTTCCCAGCATCTACATGGTGGCTAACGACTATTGGTAACTCCAGTTCCAGGGGAATCCAATGCGCTCTTCTGATCTCCATGAGCATTGCACAACATGGGTGCACTTACATACATGTATGCAATAAATAAACATAAGATAAAAATAATAAATAAGATATTTTTGTAAAAAAAGTGTCTATAAGAGAAGTGAGATTTTGTTTTCTTTCTTGAATTTTTTTCTTTCTACTGGCAAGCAATCAGCCATGAAAGCTGGTACTACGGCAGCCGTGTTGGACCATCAGAAGAAAGCTTTATGTGGGGGAAGATGGCAGGGCAATGTAAGCCACAGTCTTAAACTAGCTCACAAGTCACTTATTTGTGTTTTCTAAGTTTCAGTGCATTCATCTATAAGTGCAAAAATAAACCACAGTTTCTCTGGTGTATGAAAATGAGCAATCCAGTTAGTGTTTGTTAAATGAAAAGAGCTTTATAAATGAAACAAATGGGCCTTTTGGTAATCAGTAGCTAGACTTTCCTAAGTTCTTAGGTCAGAATTAATAATAAAAATTAAGGATTTGCTTTGTGAAGTATGGACAGCAGATCCTCAACCTTTGTTGATTCAGCCAGTCAGTACATATTTATGGAATACTCACATTCCATAAAGACTTGCTTTGGGCACTGGGGATGCTGTGAATAATAATGGAGAAAAACAATCTCACTGTAGAAGCTTACTTTCTGGCAGGAGGAAAGGATAAAATAACACAAAAACACTGAAACAACTTAATTTTATAAGCTAAAAAAATGCCTGGAAAAATAATAAAACAGTATGATGTGACATAGACTGCCTTGAGATAAAGGGAAGAGTGGCATTGTTTTAGATGTGATGGTTAGGAAAAGTAGCTATCAAAATCTATTTTTTAGTTAAAGCTCCATTACAAGAAAGAGGCCACTCTGCAAAGACTGAAAGGAAGAACACTCAGTGCAGAACAGCAAGCATGAAAAACCTGAAATAGAATGAGCTATGCATATGCAAGAGACAAGAGGAATGACTGTCAGTAGAGTACAAATTGTAGAATAAGGGGGCATTTGACTTTGAGGAAGACGGTTTATTGTCTGCTATGCCAAGGAAGAGTCTAGATTTCATTGTTTTTGCAGTGGGAAGCCTTTGGAGAGTCTTCACAAACTCTGACCTGTGCTCTCAAATGTTTTATCTTGCTGCCTCCTATGAAAGCTATTCCGAAGAGGACAAGACAGGATAACTTTAAGTTATAAGGGGCCACTGAAGTAGTCTGCAGAGACAGAGATGGGGCAGCCAGGCAAGACTCGGGATACATTTCTGAAGGAGATACAAAAAAAGATCTGATGACTGAAGGAGAGAAGTTGAAAATGTTACTTGAGGAGCAGAGGATGGTGTTGGGGTAGGAGATGAAGGGAAAGGATAATGGGGGGGGGTCCATAATTCTTTTTCCAGAAATTCAAAGTGTGAGATACTAATTAGACAGTCAACTGAAAATAAATGCTAAATAATCAGATGAATATGGGCATTACGATTTTGTAACTAATAAAAAATATACTGAAGGAACCACAAAGTTGATACTTGTCAGGATATAGACTCATTAAAAGTTATGGGATAAAATGAAATTAGCTACAAATGCAGATATGAAGATAAAAGGGTTGAGGACAGAGCTGTCAGGAATTCCAACATTTAGAGGTCAAGAGAAAAGAAGGAGTTACCAATGAAAAAAAGCCAAACTAAAATGCTGATATAGAAATGTGGAGACCCACTGTTTCAGGGAGGAGTAGCTAATTGGGCCAATGAGAAGCTGAGGAACAAAGAGGCAGAAAATCACCATTGGCATTGGTGAGACGTAGGCTATACCCTTAGCTTTTGGGCAGCAGGTAGCTTCAAATTTATACTCCAGTGATCCTTATTCATTGTGCAGTCTCTTCCTCTTAAACTGTGTGCTGTTTCCACCTAGGATACAACACTTGCTTCCAATAGAATACAACAGACATGATACAATGTCACTTCTGACCATTAGACTAATAAGAACTGACTTTGTCTTGCTGATGCTTTCCGGCATTTATTTAGCTTGGGCATTGCCACGGATAAATAGGTAGTAAGATATAAAACTGTGCTGGGGGGTCAGTCATATGGCTCAGCAGGTAGGGTACTTGCTGCCAAGCCTGATGACCTGAGTTTAATCCCCAGGATATACGTAATGGTAAAAGAGAACTAACTTATGCAAGTTGTCCTCAGACCTCCACATGTGCCATGGCACAGTACACTCACATACATATGCACGTTCTGACACACAAAATAAGTAAATGTAAATATTGTAAGAACTGTGCTGGGATTTTTTTTTTCTAGACAACTGTTATAGAGGAAGAGAGGGATGTGCAAATTAAGACAGTGATGTTGACAGTTCATAAGCTCTAAACTGAGTAAAAATGCAATGATATGAAATTCATGAGGGAATGAAAAGTAGTGGGCCAAAGGTTTAGAAACATGATGGGATGCAGCTTGCTGGAATAACCCAGAGGGAAAAGAGTGTGGTTACCAAAGGTGTAAAACAATGTAGGTATGAAAATCATAAAGGACTTTTGACATAATAGTAAAGATCATATTAAGACAAAGGCTAATACCACCAAGGCTTGTGATTGGTAAAGGCAATAGCAAGAGGCCACAGGTCTATGGCATACATTTAGAAGCTTGAGCTGAAGGAGGAAGGAGGGAAATTGTTTGGAAGCAGCAATGGGGACCACCGCTCGAACCTCTGAGAAAGCTGTCGGGGAGAGCAGAAGGGGTAGCTTTGGAGACTGGAGGCCTATGGGCACTTTTGAAACTACTAAGAACATAAGTTATATTTCCTTTCATGTAATGGTTAAATGTTAAAGAAAGTTAATTCTAAAATGCTACATCTATATAATAACAATTACCATGCACAAAACACCAACCAGATGCCAAGATTTTGTTGTTCTTTTGCTTGTATTTTTTGCAGACTGTGGGTGTTAAACCTGAGATCTATTAAACATGCAAGGCAAGCACTCTACCATTGAGCTATGTCCTCAGTATGTGCAAAAAGATTTCTCCCTTAAAATAATCCTGCATCACAGAGGGCAAACTGGAGCTCAGATGGATCAATGACATACCCAGGGCAGTAACATTATACCATCTTTGTTTAGCTGAGCCAGAACCACATTTCCCAAAGTTCACTTATCTATACGAGTACATGTTAGTTAGGGTTATTATGGATAGATATTTATGCTGGGTGTAGATGGCAGAAGTGAAGCAGCAGCCATTGTGTTCTGAGAGTTGGTACTTGATGGGTCCTTGTTATTAATGGAGTCATTGCTGTGCTGGCTCTCTCTCATGGTCTGGGACCTTGGATCTCCATCTTCAGCTTCTTCAACTCCAGAATGAGGAGTGTGTGCAGTTTCATAAGATTCTCTGTGAGATCACCAGGTTCTTTGGGAGAATCCCTAGTTACAGGGTTGGACATAATTCTAATTTGGAGTTGTGAATGCTAGACTATCCCCATGGGTTCCAGTCTTTTCCTGCCCATCCTATTCTCAATACCAAGTTCTTCTTCCAACCTGCCTTCTCAACAGACCTACAGCAACTGAAGTCACCACCATACTGAAGTAGTAGGTTCTATACCTAGGGTAAGTCATATTCCATGTCTCCCCAACCGATCTGCTTCTTTGATGCCCTCAGAGCACACACTGAAAATCAGGAAAAATGAATTAGAACCATAATTTATCTGAATACAGGTCCTTCCTAGATCTACTGTTCTAGAATACTTCTTAGGTCCACTTGTAATTGATATATTTAATGAAAAAACTCACATATTCAAAAGGAGAAATACTGGTGGTACCTCTAAATGTGATAACTCTAAAACAGAGATAGTTACATTATACACTTGAGGTTGGAGGTGCTGAAGGAACTATCTGGCAAGTTAATACAGAATCCTTAGGCCTCATCACTTTTGGGTTATTGGTGTGCAAAAAAGACAATGTGGGCATCATAGCAAATTGAGGCAAATGAGCTTATAAATAAATCTTCCAGGTCATTTGATAAGAAATGGATTTAAAAGAAACCCTGTTTATTATGTAAGCATTTATCAGAAAAATTAAACATAGTAGAAGCATGTTGTTTCCAGGATGAGCTGTGAAAAGCCTACTTAAATTTGAAAGGATACTTTTAAATTATCCTTAAGCTTACCAGCTTAATTACCACTCCAGAACATGATCACTGCAGGACTTCATAGGCATCTGTGGAACAAAGACAAGGTGAGTAAAAGTGTTCTATAAATTTCAATGTCCTCAATACAGGAAAGCTTTGGCTGCAGCATCTAGATGAAACAAAATCAACTGTGTGAACACCTGTGGCCTTCACAGGCCCCTCATTACCATGTTAGCATTCTTCTCTTTGGAAGTCTGTCTTCTTATGCTTCTTATTCCCTGGTTGAGCAAAATGGGCATGCCCCAGGGGCCCAGCCACAGTGATATGCTAGGAACTGACAGGCTGTTTAAGCCAGTCCAACAACACTTTTCCTGTGGATTTGGATTTTCTTTCCAGGAGCTCTGAGGATATGGTATCAGAGATTATGGAGGTCACATCTTCTATGTGGAAGCACAAGGTCTTTGACATGCACGAAGAATTAGAATTGAAAATTCCTTCTGCCATTTCTCTTTCAGTACAATGTTTTCATCAATCTTTCTGCATACACATGAAACTGAGAGACCTCTGCTAGGATTCAAATGATAGCTGCCTCTTTGGACCTGCAGCACTAGTCAGCATAGGAGAGCTTAAATGATAATGTTTTTCAGATGTTTTTCTGTTTTTTGCTGCTTGGTTTTGAATAATTTAGCTTAATTATCCAACCTGTGGGTCAGTTTTTACATCTCTTTAGAAAGTATTTTCCCTGTAAGGATAGAGTTAAAACTGTATATTCTTTTGCAAGTAACTCCCACCCCCATCCCTATTGCTATTCAGAAAGCTGCTGCAGGAGGACCAAACCTCAGGGAGTTACAGCTGTGAGTGGGAAATCATGAGCCCTAACTTAGACTCAGAGCTGTCATTTGTCTACCCTTTCTTGTGACAAAGGGACTAAGGAAGGTGTGGGAATAAAGGTGATGTTTTAGCAGTCCCAATCCAGTGCCACAGTTCCCTGGAGAGTCATTGGCATTCAGCACTGTGTGGAGAGCCAAAGAAGCTTCGGTCTGTTATCAGAGAAAGCTGACAACATCAGTGATAATACAGGAAGAAGCAAAGGCAGGTGAGCAGCACTGCTTTTTCTAAGACCTCTTCACATCTGGCCCACCTTGGGGAAGATGCTGCCTACTTTGAAGGAGGGGTCTTGCCCTCTTGGTTAATCCTCTCTGGAAATGCCCTCACAGATGGACTCATTATCCAGTGTTCAGCTTCCAATAAGGCCCAGTGGCAGGCCAAGAGACATCTCTTTAAGAGAGAACAGTTCTCTGTAGATGATCAAAAGGCTTCACTCCAAAGTCCCAAGGACCTCTGCTGTGATTCACAAAAGGTGAATCTAAGTGGCATCCTTACCTGCTGCTAACACACACATTAAGCACCATTGAGTCTGCTGTATCATATGACTTCAGCCTGTACCTATCAAAGAGCCTTCTCCTATTCTGGGTCCCACTAAAAACCAGCAGTTACTTAGTATATGGACCAGAGTAACTCACCCAAGTGAAGAAATGTATAGCCTACAAAATCCAAACCGGCCCACTAAGTTTTGTGTTTCTTTGGTTGTGGTGGAAGAGCCCAAATGTAAAATTGTATCCTTCATCTTAGAAGGAATATCTCAGTTTGTCCAATACCAATGAACTCCTAGAAATTTTACAAAGGCCCTTGAAGTTGGTTGGATTTATTTCCCATATTTTGGTTCATAAATACTTTACAAACAAGTCCAAAGTGATATTACTCCTGCTCGCTCAGTCTAATCAGAATAATGTCATTAATGTGTGGTATAAATACGTTGAACAAAATAAAGTCGGGGCCTCAGTATTGACAGACAGCCCTCCTGAGTTTATCCTTTCTCTCTTCATTTCTTAATCCTCACTTCCCCCTTCAGGTACAAGCAAGTTGCCTGCCTTCTCTGTTTCTCTCTCTCACCTTTTTCTTTTGTTCTTCTTCTTTCTTCTCTCATTTTCTTCTTTTTCTTATTTGTTTCTCCCTGACCTAATGTGGTGACCTAATGGAAGGATAAGGATAAGATTTTTCCTAGCACTGGGAGCAGGAAGCATGTTCATTAGATGTCTCTTGATGGTAGTTTTGGGATCCAGTGATGTTACTTCTCAGACTTCTTTTACAAAGAAATGGCTAGATTCAGTGTAAATAACCCTTTTTCTTTTTGTAAGCTCCCATTTTCTGCATGGAGAAGAAATTCTCTTAACATCCATGTTATTCATATAGGAAGATTTCAGAACAAGATATCCAGGTTTTGTTTATGGGGAAAAAGCATTCTTAGAGTATTGCTCGTCATATTTAAATTTTTCCTAAAGGATTCCTAGCTTCCAGTTACAAGAGTTAGTTCCATGATGTGTGTTATTGGCTGAATGAATACTCAGTATATAGTGTATGTAGCACAGGTTGGCTTTCTATGTCCTAGCCTGCAATGGTTTTCTTTATTATTACTCTATTAAGTATATTCATCTTCCTGGCTACCTCAAGGGGAGGACCAGGTAAACGGCATCTCTCCTCTTCAGACATCTCTGCCCAAGTAGTAGAACTTCATGTTTGAGGGGTTGGGGTAGGACATCAGCAGCTCTGTAATTTCTTGGACTTCATAGAAAATGTCTGTCCTTGGTTCCCTGAAGAAGAGACAGTAAATTAAAAAAAAAAATGGAAGAGAGTAGGAGAAAAAATTCAGGATTAGTGTGTTCTTGAATTGAGCAAGGTCTGGGTGGATACCTTTAGTTTGTGGGCTTTAATTAAGAGATAGTTTAGATTCTAGACATGAGATAGAAAATGTTCGAGAAAAAAAGCAAATGGAAATGGGATCGAGCCTCAAGCCACTCTGCTTGAGGATCCAGCTTTGGTGGAACCTGAAATCAAGCAACTATTCAAGAGCCATTAGATCCTGAAGAAGAGGAATGGGAGGAGAAAGCTGATAGGTATCTGAGAGAGGAGGATTTTCTACCATTTATTTCCTGGGTAAAACCCCAGGCTGAGCCAAAGGAAGACTATTTA
Organism: Eospalax fontanierii; assembly: GCA_035773235.1. Classification (NCBI taxonomy): domain Eukaryota; kingdom Metazoa; phylum Chordata; class Mammalia; order Rodentia; family Spalacidae; genus Eospalax; species Eospalax fontanierii. The sequence continues at coordinate 10,557,747 of CM069528.1, read as the reverse complement.
GAAGAAAAATGTTGTTTACAGGGTGTGGTGGAATCTCTATCTTTGCAAATGCATTATGGTCACAGACTTTTCTTAATTACTCTGGGTTTTCAGTTCCTTAATTACCAGGTGAATCATGTAAATCCCACCAGCTCCACACCTTGCCCTGGGGCACTTTGCTTTTGGCAACAATTACTAAATGGGATTTCAGCCCTTTTTTCACTTTGTAGTTTTTGGGTTGAGAATATAGCTCAGTGGTAGGGTGCTTGCCTAGCATACATAAGGCTGTGAGTTCAATTCAAACCTACATCTTCCATGCATAGCATTCGAACAATGCAAGCACAACTCATCTTTTCCCAATCAGACAGCTGTGTCCTGTCCTAACAGCAGCTGGTATTAGCTGTACCATTGTGTTTTGCTAATCAGCATATGTGATAGCAATGAAAATTGCTGCAAGGACTGGTGTTTTCAGTCCTGCTAGTAGTTAGTGAACTCAACAGCTCTTCTGTCCCATGTAAACTCTGAGTTAAAGAGAAACAAATGTTTCTTGTGTGTGTGTATAAATCATATTGATAACACTGAGAAGTTGACTCTGGAGCTGGAGTTGGCCGTTTCTCTTCAGAGTCAATCCTGTTGTCTCAGAATGTTCTTCAAGACTTGTACAGACTCAGGTTGGCCACCTGACCCTACAACAAGCAAAAAGGAGAACAAAACAGCCTCAGAGTAAGGGCATTGTGCTGTTGAGAATAACTAAGGGATAAACTAATTTCAAAAGAGGTTATTATTCATCTTATGGTATAAAATGACTATAAAAAAAGTAGCTCATGGAATTCTCTATTTTCTCACACCAACGAATAAGTCACTAATACAATTAACAGTTCTTGGAAAAGATAGATAGCAACCTCTGCCTAAAATTCTTCAGTCAATGATTAAAGATTTTAAACTTCAATTTGATAATGTGTTCCCAGGAAGCTGTTTTGGGTGTGGACAACCAGGACAAGTGAAGCTATGTACTAATGAAATTACCAAGGCTCCGAAAAGGAGACAGGCTTATGTCTCAGATGTAAAAAGGGAAAACATTGGGCTAATGAATGTAGATCAAAGCAACATGCCATGGGAAATCCTCTTCAGCATGGAAACAGGAGGAGGGGCCAGATCAGGCCCTGCAACGATGTTATGGGTCACTACAGAGTTTTGTCCCTCAGCAAGGAAACCCATTAAGGATGTCTTCAAAGCAACCCCAGGCAGCACAGGACTAGACCTCAGTTCCTCCACCTACACAGTATTAACCCCAGAGATGGGCATGCAAGTTCTTCCCACAGGGGTTTATGGTCCTTTGCCCAAGGGGACAACAGGACTATTGCTAGGAAGAAGTAGTGCTACTTCTTCCTATAAAAGAGATTATGATAGCTCCAGGAATAACTGATGAAGCTTTTGAAGGAGAGATAAAGATCATGACTCATTTTCCTGGCAGGATATCAGTAATTAAGGAAGGTCAAAGACTCGCTCAGTTAGTATTACTCCCTCAGGTTACTACAAAAAATACAGTAAAGAATCCTAGAAGAGGTGATACAGGGTTTGGGTCCTCAGATCCGTATTAGGTACAAGCTATAGGTGCCAAAAGGCCTGAGCTAACACTGTCCATCAATGGGAAAAATTTCAAAGCCTATTAGATACTGGAGCTGACGTTTCAGTGCTCACTGCTGATCAGTGGTCCTTGCATTGGCCAAAAGAGTCATCCATGACACAGTTACAAGGAATTGGTCAAAGAGTCCAGAGCAGAGTACTAATATACTAATTTGGAGAGATAGTGAAGGACATGAGGGAACTTTTCAACCATACATCATTCCAGGACTGCCAGTTAATCTGTGGGGGAGAGATGTGATGAGCCACATGGAAGTATACCTCTATAGTCCCAGTGACTTAGTTACTAATCAAATGCTCAATCAGGGACTCTTGCCAGATCAGGGATTGGAAAAGGATAGTCAGGGATGGCAAAGGCTGTCGTTACCTGTTTCTAGACCTCCCAGGACAGGACTAGGGTATTTTTAGAGGGGGTCACTGAACAACCTGTGCTCTATGCAGATCCAATAACTTGGAAAAATAAGGAACCTGTTTGGATGGATCAGTGGCCTCTTAATGCAGAAAAAAATTCAGGCCACAGAGCAGTTAGTACAGAAGCAGCTAAAGAGAAGCCATATAGAGCCTTCTAATTCACCTTGAAATTCACCAATTTTCATCATTAAAAAATAAGTCAGGAAAATGGAGGTTACTACAAGATCTTAGAAAGGTTAATGAAACAATGGAGCTGATGGGAGCTCTGCAACCCAGATTACCTATTCCTTCTGCTATTCCTAAAGATACTTATAAGATTATTTTAGATTTAAAATATTGTTTTTATACTATTTCTCTTGCACCTCAGGAATATAAAATATTTGCATTAAGTGTGCCTTCAGTAAATTTTAAGGGACCTATGAAAAAATTTCAATAGAAAGTATTACCACAGGGCATGGCAAACAGCCCCACCCTGTGCCAAAAATTTGTGGCTCAAGCAATCGCAAAAACTAACAGGCTTATTCTCAAATGTATATGATTCACTATATGGATGATATACTTTTGGCTCATAAATAGGAGGGAATTTTACTTTCAGCCTATGTTCATTTACAGCAGGCTCTGAAAGAACAAGAGCTAACTATAGCTCCCCAAAAAGTACAAACTGAATCTCTGCATTCATATTTGGGTCATAAATTATGTACTCAAATGACTTTCCCTCAAAAAAATCAGGTCAGGAAAGATGGATTGAAAACTTTGAATGATTTCCAGAAATTGTTGGGAGATATTAATTGACTTAGACCTCACTGAAAAATTGCTACAGGAGAATTGAAGCCTCTCTTTAACAGTTTAAAATGTGATCCAGATCCTAAATCAGCCAGAGGCTTGACAGAGGAGGCCAGAAAGGCATTGTCTCAGGTAGAACAAGCTATTGAGAATCAGCAAATGTAATATATAGATTACAGCCAGGGAAGGGCAGCATATATTTTAGCTACCATTCATACTCCAAATGCAGTTTTATGGCAGGAAGGCCCTTTGCTATGGTTGCATTTACCTGTATTCCTGCTAGAGTGTTGACCCCTTATTATAAGACTGTGGCATATTTAGTTCAAATGGCTCGAGCTGAATCTTGAAAATATTTTGGAAAAGAACCTACTATGATAGGACTTCCATTTACTAAACAACAGTTAGAGTGGTTATTTCAAAATGTGGATTCCTGAGCCATAGCTTTTGCCCATTATTCTGGCATTATAGATAATCATTATCCAAAAACAAGTTATTACAATTTGCAAATAGTCATGCTTTTATTTTTCCAAAAATTATGAAACAGGAACCTATTAAGGACACTTCAGTGATATTACAGATGGATCTTCTAATGGTAGGGCTACTTATGTGCTACAAGTGCAATCCTATGTTTTTCAAACTTCTCCAGCTTCAGCTCAAGTAATAGAACTTCGAGGTATTTCAGCTTATGATCTCTGCTCCTTTTAACTTGTATACTGATAGTCATTATATTGCTAGAGCCTTATAGGTGATTGAAACTGTGTTTTACATCCAGGCAACTAACACTCAAGTTCAGGAATTATTTTGGTCAGATACAAAGGAGTTTACATGCCCGTTCTCAGCCCTGCTTTCTAGGGCATATTAGGGCCCATACTAGACTTCCAGGCTCTTTGGCTTTAGGCAACCATCTGGCAGACAAGGCCACACATGTTGTGAGCTTGTCCCAAATAGAGTCAGCACAAAAATCTCATGCCTTATATCATCAAAACAGCCAAAGTTTGAGGAAGCAGTTTCACCTTACCAGGGAGGCTGCTAGACATATTATTAAACAATGTCACTCCTGTCCTGAACATCATTTGGTGCCTCATTATGGAGTAAACCCTAGGAGATTAAAGCCTAATCAATTATGGCAAATGGATGTAACTCACATCCCTGAGTTTGGAAAGCTAAAATATGTTCATGTGTCCATTGATACTTATTCAGGATTTCTTATGGTCACTGCTCAAACTGGAGAAGCTACTAAACATGTTATAGCACACTGCATTAAATGTTTTGCTGTAGCTGACTTGCCATCTATTATAAAAATGGACTATGGCACAGGCTACACTAGTCAACTTTCCAACGTTTCTCTACAGTTATCCATTGTACATAAAGCAGACATACCATACAACCCCCAGGGGCAAGGGACTGTTGAACGTGCCCATGGAGCTTAAAAAAATCAATTACAAAAAATAAAAAAGGGGGAGTTATACCCCAGATCTCCACAGAACTCTTTGAAATCATGCTCTTTTGATTTTAAACTTTTTTAATGTGGATGCACTTGGTCTTTCTACTGCAGATAGGTTGTGGCATCCCAAGATATTGGATACCTATGCACAAATGAGATGGAAGAATCCGATTGATGGTAAATGGAATGGCCCAGACCTGGTCTTAATATGGGGAAGAGGGCATGTTTGTGTTTTCCACAGAACTCTGAGAATGCCTGGTGGCTGCCAGAAAGGCTGGTCGGGTTCTTGGGGACTGAACATCAGAAGAGTGATGCTGCTGTTGCTGCTGATATGGAATCAATTCCCAATGACACACGGAGAGAGCTGTATTGGGCTCATGTGCTGGATCCACCAATCCTGCATCCTGCAGTATGGGATAGGAGAGAGATTGTGGTGGTAATGAATGACACTCGGCTGTTAGATCAACCAGCAATGGGGCGCATGAGAATGCATCAAGCATCAGGGTTTAATTACTCTTGTTCAGAAAGAGGTTTGCCTATATGTTTTTTGAAAAACTTTTCTTGAGATGGGTGTGGAACAGTTAAGCAAAGGCAACACTAAGACAGGCTGTGTTAGTGGTGCACGCCATCTGGCTGCCACAACCAGAAGTCCAAGACAGGCATCCCTCCTCAAGTGCTTCCCCGTGCAGAAGAGACTGTAGCTGTACCAACAAAAGATACCCTGGAGAAAGTGCTACGCAGAAAAGTTTTTTCAATATAATGTGTCTGGGACAAATAGATATGTTATTGACTGGTCTAGTAATCAAGACAATAGCCAGAGCAACACTCAGGAAAGGGAAAAAGGACTGGCTGCCAAACTTTGGTGGTTGGACACGAACTTTCAGCAAATGTGAGTATGAAAACTTACAGCAGTGATGGATAAGATCAAGCCCTAGGGGGTCACTTCCTGGCACGGAGGACCAGTGATTACCTGTGTAAATCCACCTTATCTATTTTTGGTTGGGTCTTTACATGTTTCTGTGAATCAGTCTATGTTTAATGTTGCTTGTACTAACTGCAATTTGACAAATTGTATCTCCAAGGTTCCTTTGAAGAATACTCAAGGTATGGTCATTTACCAACCTTCCTTTGTTATGATTCCTGTTAATATCACAGGACCTTGGTGTGTTGACCAGGTTCTTCAGGTATTGGTAGAGATGAGAAATGCCGAAAATAGTAAAAAAGAGTGGTAGGGTTGGTCATTTCAGGAATCACAGCCCTAATCTCTCTTACAGCTACTGCCACCATTGCAGCAGCGCTAATGTAAGACGTGCAACCTGCTCATTAGGAAAAAGGCTTATCTGGAAGTGTTACAATGGCTTTAGGAACACAAGAAAATACTGATTCAAAACTGGAACAAAAATTGAATGCTTTATATGACATAGTGACATTTTTAGGAGATGAAATACAAGATCCAAAAGTTAGAGCTCATTTAAAATGTTACACTGAGCATCAGTTAAATTTATATTACGTCTAAAACTTATAATAATAGTCAACATGGAAAGGATAAAGTCAAGAGACATTTACAATGTGTGTGGCACAGCACGAATTTGTCTTTAGATTTAATTCAATTACTTAAGAAAATTTTGAACCTACAAGATGCTGAGCCACTTAACTTTGACCCTGCAAAGACAGCAGAGGATATCCCAGGAAAACTGAGAACTTCTTTACCATCATGGTCCTCTTTTACCTCCTGTATAGGAAGTATTGCAGCTTTGGGTCTTTGCAAACTATCTGCTTGCTCCCTGTATTGGCAAGGTATGTTAATAGCTTGTTCTGGGACCTCAGAGCTGAGGTACATAATGTTTGGCCCTGATCCCTACCATAGGTGGGGACCCAGTTGCAAAGGCTGGTAGTCAGAGACAGGTAAGATTCTGTAAAGTTGGGCCAACCTAAGACAAGGCATAAATCGATGAGATTCCTGTACCAATGACAGGTAAGGCCTGTGCACAGTCTTTCTGTAAGTTAGTCCCGGGGGCTTTGGAAATTAAAAAGTAAAAAGGGGGGAACTGTAGGGAGCCATTTTGTTGTTTATGAGCTCTCCTTTCTGCCAGGAGCCACTTTGTTGTTTATGCCCAAAATCTAAGAGGAGATATGCTTTTAGCACAAGGATGAGATCTGAATGTTCTATGACCTTTGGGAGAGGATATTGGGTCTGCAAGATAGCACTTATTTGGGGCAAATGTCAGCATTGTCTCTAATTTGACTTCCTGCCTGAATTCCTATGCTCTGGATAGTGGTATAAATACCTTGAGCAAAATAAAGTCAGGGCCTCAGTACTGACTGACAGCCCTCATGAGTCTATCCTTTCTCTCTCTCTTAATTTCTTAATCCTCACTTCCCCCTTCAGGTATGGTTCGATTCTGCCAGCAAGCTCTGGCACTTACCTGTTGCTCGTTTGCAAAGAAAGTCCTGTGTAAGGTCTGTGGCAATGTCCACACAAGTGAGAGCATACTTGCATCTTTTGCTGTCTGGCAATGACCCTATATAATTTATTTGCCAGTCTCTTATGGGGCAGGCTGACTTATGCATGTGTCACATAATGGTATCCATTTTTCAGCTGTAACTGGGAACAAGCATCACGGGAGTAGAGAGCTTGATGAATGTCAGGATATTTTATGGGAATACCAGTAGCTTTAGCTAATTTCCATCCTGTGCTGGCTCCCCTGTGGCCAGACTTCATATGAAGCCACTGAGCTGCCTCTAAGGGCCAAGTCGGAGAAGATAGCTCTTACTTAAGTAAGAGCATCAGTTTCCTGATTCTCTGAGGGCCTCACAAGGTGGTGGGCTGCCATATGGTAAACCACCAGGGCCCCCAGTTCCTGCTGTACCTTACTATATATTTCCTTCTACATATTATCCCCATAGTGGCTGTCCCATCATCTGCCAGTTTTCTCTCTCCCATTGGTCATTCAAAAAGTTAGGCCTTTGAATACTGCCTGACTGTCAGTATGGCTATTCACTGGCCAAGGCCGTCATGTTACTCCAATCCATTCAGCTCTTACTTCAGCCCACTAGCTGCTCTCTCCTCTTTCTAGCCATGTAGAGTCACAGTATTGCCACAACTACCTGGCACTGCTGGTGCCATCACTATACTCGGCGTCAGTAGGAATTGGGTGAGTCCCTTGGTTTAGTTCTTCTGGAGGATCAACCACAAGAGGTGAAGGGAGAGGCTCTGTGGCTCTATGTTGTAAATAGGTATGTCATCTTTGTAGTGCTTGGTTTTGTGTTACCCCTGACAGAGGCTTCGCCAACAGGCCTTCCACCCATGAAAGCATGGGATATGCTGTTTGTACAGTAACTCTGATTGCCATAGTTTCTCACACTGGACCATCCTTAAGACCTCATCAGCATATTGGAACATAGATTTGTCCTTTCTTTGTATTAAACCTGAGGGACATCTGCCATTTCTAGGTTGCTCCCTTTCTCATTGCTACCTGATTCCTCCCATGGGTTCCAGGTTTGAGGGTCCTCAGTTAATTTGAGCTTTCTTTCTCTTTTGATTTCCTATCCATAAAACAACAGCAGGCCAACATTTCCATCTCTCTTCTCTTTATCCAGTTTACCAGCAAGATCAGAGACCAATATACCAAAGAGGCTATCCGCATATCCCTTTCTCACTCCAATTCCTCTGCTACACCTTCAGTCTCCCTCCAGGCTGCTGCCTTCTCCGGGGACAGATCCCTTATTACACATAGCAGCAGCCGGGCTGCCTCTGCAGCTGCTTATACTCCCACCTTTGGTGCACTCCTCCCCGGGTTTGAAATGCCTCCTCCAGGCTTTCTGCCATTCTCGAAGCATATCGGTACTCCTATGGTAGACCTCACTGGTCAAGCAGATGTGTCGCTCACTCCATGCCCCCTACAAGAAGACATCCCAGGATTTCCTCTGCCAATATCATCCACTTCAGTGGCTTCACTTTAGTTATGCTCTATCCACACCACTGCTGATACCTCCAACAGCCATATGGGCAGAGCCCACCATCTCAAAATTTCCTGTACCCTCACTCAGCTATGCTTCGGTCATTGGTCCCCTTGCCCAAATTAGGGACAACACTGTCTCTCTTTCCAAACTCATCTACAGTTGGGTTGTGTCCTGGTCAACTATGCCAAGTCAAGCTAAAATTCCTTCTGGGGCATAAACAATATTCATCTCCCTCCTCCTCTAGTCCCAACAACAAACTGAGGTACAATTTTGCCAATCTTCACTCTGGGAAACCAGTGAGTTTATTGGGCTTACTTATAGAGCAATGGGTGAGGGTTTTCTTATAGGAATGTGGGTGCGTCCCTCCTAAGGCTGCATTAGAAAGACTTCATTCAGGCATGGATAGTGACTCCCCACAGCTGCACAAAATAGAGAGAGCTTTCTTGGTTTATATAGCCTCAGCTCCTGCCTCTGGTGCAACTAGGGTGGACTGGTTGGTTGGGAGGTGTGGCTGGCTCTCTCTGCTGCTCTTTTCTTGAGGAGTGTAACAGTCAACAAGCTTAGCTGTGGTAATCTTAAGCAAGTGAGTGCAACCGAGCTTGGAAAGATGGCATCTGGCCATAGTTGTCTGTCAGAGGACAGTCCTGTGTAACAATTTGTCTCCACATCTTAGTTAACCTAACCAAGGTAGTTTCCCAAGCCATGCCCAGAGGTTATCCTAGCCTGGTTAATCTCTTTCAGGGGGGCCAGAGGCTTGTTTCCTAGGTGATTCTAGAGCTTACCAAATTGACAATTAACACTAAACATCACAACTCCACCCCTTAGTCCCATAAGCTCACGATCATCTTATAATGCAAAATCACATTCAGTTCAACTTTAAAAGTTCCCATATTCTTTAACAATTTTGACACCTTTTAAAAATACAAAATCCAAATCACATCTAAGACCCAAGGCAATCTCTTAATGCGAGTCACTAATGCAATTCCAGCAGCACATATAACTTTTTAGAGTCATCTTCATTTTATGTATGCAGGTTTCCTCAGCAGATATCCCATGGTTCTGCTTTCTGCAATATCCTGGGATCTCCACTGTAACCTAGGCCACACCTAACACTGCTTCATGCAGTCGCCTCTCAGGATATTCTTGTTGGAATATCAATGTTGCCACACATTAGTTATTCTTGTAAATTACATCATGACTCCTTGACTCCCTTAATCCTTTACCTTCTATACCTGAAAAGACAGTACCGCAAGGACAACACTGCCAAGTTCTGTCACCAGCTCCATGAAGCCTTTCCTCATGGAATTCCAGCTGTGTTCATTTCTGTTGTGACCAAGGAGCATAGAACACCTTTGATTTATCCTTTATTCTAATGAATTTGGATCTAAATAATATGGAGCCTTCAATGGGTTGGATTTGGCCCTCAAGACACCTTTTCTCATGTCCCAGTGCGGCACGAGTGGTTTCTCTTTAGTGGTGCTGATTGTTCACCTGATTTCTCAGCACCAGCCTGAATGAATGTTCTCTCGTTTTGAAATTATTTCTGCCAAACAAATTAGTACCATTTCTTTAACTTCAAGTTCTCAGGACACAGAATGAAACCAGATTCTTGACCACAATATCACACAAATGACCCTTATCCCAGTTCCAGATTGAGTCCTTGTTCCCTTCTGAAATCTCATGAGTTGGGGCATCCACACTTCATGTTTTGCTCAGCATTTTGTCTTCTGAGCTCCCACTAGAATGCTCTGCTTAGAGTGTTTAAGTCCTTTTCTAGACCAATTCTAGTTCCAAATTCTACCGCATTCTTCCACAAACCAATTTCAATGGCCTAGGAACCACATTGTCAGTTTTATCACAGCAAGAGCCCCAGTTCTCAATATCAATTTCCTGTCTTTCTTTATTTTCTTTGTTGCTGTGATAAAATACTCTGACAAAAGCAACTGAAACAAGAAATTCCAGGAAAGTCATAGCAGCAGGAACTTGAAGCAGTTGTTCAAATTACATCCCAAATCAGAAAGCAGAGAGCTATGAGTGCATGCTTGTGTTCAGCTCATGTTCTCCTTTCTATACAGCCCAGTACCACAACCTAGGGAATGGTGTCACCACAAGTAACATGTCTCACCAACTCAGTTAACCTAACCAGTCACTCATAGGCATGCTCAGAAGCCAACCTAATTCAGTAACCCCTCACAGATGGCTCAGAGTCTTGTCTCTCAGCTCCTGTCAAGTTTACCATTTACACTACCAGAAATTTATTAGCAACTCTAGGTGTAGTTGAATTAGAGAGCCAACTCCAGAAGCCATCAAACCTGCTAAAGAAATTCATCTTTACCCTCTTGTTTCTCTAAAACCAGTTATGGCACCCAATTCTTTATTAGGCATGGTTCTCTAGAGGAACAACTAATTGTGTGTATGTGTGTGTGTGTGTGTGAGAGAGAGAGAGAGAGATAAAGAAGGATTTACTAGACTGACTTACATGATAGCTGTTGGGTAGTTCAATAATGTTCATCTACATACTAGAGAGGTAGAGAACATAGTAGACACTAAGTCCATGAATCTGGATGCCTCAGGCACACTAATCTGACATTGAAGGCCTTGAAAGTCATTGGTCTTCACTCCACATCAGAAAACAAAGAATCCAGAATCAGACGTCAGTGAAAATGGCAGCAGCTGTGTTGGGGTCTCCTGTGCTTGGGGCCAGCCTGAGGGGGACAAGGGGTCTCCTCCATGGAGTGGGGGCGTGAGTAGGTGTGGGGTCAACAAACACACAGACAGACCCCAGGAGCCGAGTGAGAAGCATGTGGATGGGCAAGCCGCTGCAAACTTGTTTATTCAAGGAAGCGCAAGGGGTCTTATAGGTCTGTTTAGCCAATCTCCTTATGGGGTGGGGTCCTGACTGCAGCCAATAGTAATCTGTCTCTAGGTAAATCATTTCGGTGCATGTTCTTTCCAGATGCTGGGCAGAAGCTTGTATCATGACTAACCAGAGCAGAGGGCCATACCCACGGGAGCCATTCCTCTATTACTCATAGCAGGTGACATGGCTAAGACCCATTCTATGTTGTGCCCTACACAGCTGCAATAGTTATACTCACTCCAGAAGATGAAGCAAAGGCATGAAGATAACACTGACTTTTCCTCTGACATTTCCCATTGAAATGGCCACCCACTGAAAGGTGCCACCCTCTTTGAGGACAGATCTTCACTCCTAGGTTAATCCCCTCTGGCAATGCCCCCACTGCCACACCCAAGGCATATGCCTAGGTGATTCTACATCTCTTCAAATTGATGAGACCAACCTTCACAATCACAGGAACAAAACCAAAAGATCAAGATGAGAATATGAGTCTTAAAAGAACAAAAATGTGATGCTTATTAAGCAAATAAAAATGATAACAATTAGAACAACAGTCTTGAACTTGTTCATGAGGAAAACCATATCAACTATGAAATGAGCTCCCTTTCTCTCTGCTGGTACATCCCATATTTCTACATAGGAAAGCTACTTAACAGGATAAATTAAGAACTTTAAAATATTTATACTTTATTCCAGTTTTCAGGACTATACCCCCTGAATGAAAGCTAAAGGCAAAGATTAATATGTGACAAATTTAAATGGAATTGCTTCTATTAAAAAGTGTAAACACTATCAATATATAAAAGACAAATAGCCACATGAATTATAGAATAGTCATAGGTTGAATTATTAAATAGCTATTAAAAATAATGTTCCTGAGAAACATTAATAACATGGAGAAATACTCATGATTTAACACTCTGTAAGGAAAGCAGGACATAAGACAAATGTAATGAGGAATCTTTGAAATTAAAAGTACCTGCCTCTTTGGAAGCTCCATTCTTGGAAATTTATTCTTGAAAGCATTGGAATCACATGTGTAGGCTGAAAATAAATTATATCACTCTGCTACTTATTCCACTTTTCCTTTACTTAAATTTCCTTTTTAAAAAGTAATCCCACTTCCTCAGACATTTTAAATGCCATATGAAAATGCTGGAAAAAAAATAAATTGAAAAAGAAATCTTTGACTTTAAGTACAGCTCCACTTATGTGTTATTTTACTTTCCAGAATATCTTTCTTTCAATCACTTAATTAATTTATTTTTATTTTATGTGTATGAGTGTTTTGCCAGCATGTATGTAAGTGCACTATTTGTATGCACTTACACAAAGGCCAAAAGAGGATGTTGAATCCCCTAAAACTAGAGTTACAGATGGTTGTTAGCCAACAAGTGGGTGCTGGGAAGCAAACCTGGGTCCTCTTCAAGAGCAGCCAGTGCTCTTAACTACTTAGTCATTTCTACAGCTCCTTAAGTTGTACATTTTTCATTACTACATTTTGTGTGTAGACACAACATTCTTCCCAACTGACAAGAAATATACATTCTTCTCAAGAACCCTTTCTAAAACTGACCACATTATAGGCCACAAAATAAATCTTAATAAATATAAAAAAAGAAAGAAAGAAAGATGACAGTGGATTAAAACTAGAAATCAGTAGTAATACTAACCACATTATATATACAGATACTTAAAGACTGAACAATACACTGTTGAATCAATAGGTCACTGAAGAAATCAGAGAATAAATTTACATATTCCTAGAACACAATATACTAGGAACACTGGGATATAACCAAAACAGTTCAAAAATGAAAATTTATGCATAGTAACATTTAAAAATCAGAGAGCTTTCAAATAAATGATGGACTTCATTTTCAGGAAAATCAAGAAGAAGCCAAACCCAGATGTAACAGATGGCAAGAAATAAAAAAGTCAGGAGAGAAATTAACGGAATAGAGATTAAAGAACAACAAAATAAACTAGACAGAGTTGTTTCTTTGAAAAGATTAACAAGATTGACAGACCCCCCTCTAGCCAAACTAACCAAAAGGAAGTGAGAGAAGAAACAACTAATAAAAGTAGAGATAGAAAAGGATATTTTTCAACAGACTCAAAAGGAAATCCAGATGATCATCAGGGAACACTTTGAAAATTTATATTCCAATGAACTGGAAAATCTGGAATAAACTGATAAATTTGTTTTCTAAATGCATGCAATTTTCTGACAATATAAACAACTTGAACATATCCATAATTTATGAGCTTGAAGCAATAATTATGTATAATATACTACTGAATTCTACCAAAATTTCAAAGATATAATACCAAATCTTCTCAAACTGTTCCACAAGATATAAAGTGAAGGAACACAATAAAACTCATTCTATGAAGTCAGTATAATTCTAATATCAAAGCCAAGCAAAGACACAACACAAAGAGAAAACTACAGACCAATCTCTGTAAGGAACACAGATGTAATAAAAGACTCACAAACTCAGTTAATGATCATCAAAATCCTACATCATGACCAAGTTGGATTCTATCAAGGATGCAAGTTTGGTTAAAAATACATAATCAATAAACAGTAACCATAATACACCAAAAATATTTTAACATTAAGTCTTTAAGAGGTTCTACTGGAGTCAAAATAACTCTGCTATTACCCTTCTATTCCAGATAGAAATAACTACCCCAGGCATTTGTATGATGTTTTGTGTATATTTTCTTTAGCAATTCAACTTACCATAGCAATTCCAACTTACTGTGATTCACCGATACAGCACCCAAATATTGTAACATAGAGCTCAACGCACAGAGGAATGCCACATAGTGACGGTTGAAATTAGGAGTCCTTTATTAGTCAGCAGTCAGAGAGGAAGCTAATTCCCCAAAGAACTCTTGACAGTGAGGGGAAGTAGAATGAGGTTTATAAAGCTTAAAATTACAATTAAATCATGACAGGGGTAAAGCCAATAACCATAGTTACACTGGACCAGGGCAGGTTGGGTAACAAAGAGTTTTTCAATTAACAAAAAGGTTTGGTTAGGAAAAGCAAGTTTTTCAGTATTGCAGAAACAATGGGCTCCATGAGATGCAGGATGACTGGGTAACAGGATGTGCCACTAGGCTAGTTGAAAGTTTCCCAGTACTGTAGAAACAATGGACCCCTGTCACCTCCTAAAACTACAGGTACAACCTTCATAGCTGGCTGACTGCACAGCGGTGGGAGTGGCTGGACAGAAACACAGGGTAAAGCAGAAGTCAGTTAGAATCAAAATGGAGTCAGCTTTGCCATTTCATTGCCTCCTCCACACCCCCTGTTCTTAGGGTAGAGTCAAAGCATTGACTCAATATCCTCAGGTGACAGGAGTTTTACTGGGCTCTCAGGCACATTAATTTGAAAGAGACTGTCTGTTGTTTGATAATTTAACAACTAATTAATTAAGGGAGGCTCAATCATTGGACCCAAAGAGGAGAAGGATGAGAGGATCATTAAGCCTATAGGCAAGGTGGTCTGTTCTAGATTTCAATCAAACCAACAATGGAACCAGGAACTGTTGGCCTCCCTGTTTTTGGAACTTTTTTATGTATATTAGATCTCTGGGACAGAACAGGTGGCAGGGTATTGAGGAGGAGGGAACTGGGATGATGTCTCAGATGTAGAGTGGACTGCCGCTTGGACCTGTTGGAGAGACTGGAAATACTCTAAGAGAGACTGGTCAGCAATTTTTCAGAATAGTTTCCCTTAGTCTTAGTCTAGGGGAGGTGGTCTTCTAAAAAAAATACTATATGGGATGAAACCCAACTTATAGGGACTACATTTTACCCTGAGAAGGATCAGGGGCAGGATGTTGGGCCAGATTTCACCAGTCTCTAAGAGAAATTTAGTATTGTCTGAGTCAGTTGACAGATGTAGTCCAAACCTAGGAATTATCTCATGTAGGAGCCTTTTTACCATTATGAGGGAAAGGCCTCCACCCAATCAAAGGATGTGTCCACAAGTACCAGAAAGAAATTCACTCAGTTTGGTGGTATCCAGGTGGGTCATTTTACGAAGCTGTTCTATGATTCTGAAGTCTGGCAGGGTCCATCATTCCATGGGGACCTATTTCATTTCCTGAGAGTGGGCGTGTCTTAACAGGGAATCTGACAACCTGCTGAGCCATTTGGTCTTCTGCCATGGGAATATCAGAATCCTCTTTCCTTGTAGATCATGGCATGGACAAGACCTTGGCTGACAATGGTCTGGTAAGAGCAATTACAAAGCTTTCTAGAACACAACTGTGAAATGGTGGCAGGAGACAGAGACACAAAGTTTACTGGACCTGCTCATCTCAGAGAGCAGGATGGCTCTCTGGTCCCCAAGAAGAATCAGGGAGGAAGGAAAATGGGAAAGTTACAGGGAAGCAGTAGAAACAAACAAGGACATACTCCCATTCCATGACAGACATGACAGAAGACAAGGCAGGTACTGTCAGCAGAATTCACTTTTTCTGATTGCCCAATCATGTAATTATTCATATACACAAAACAGTCATGAACAGAGACCAGAGTCACCAGGTTTCAATGCTGCACCAAGCTCTTACCAGACCTTTTTCAGTCAATATCTTGGCTACAGAGAAAGTTCAAGGGAGATTCCTTGTCAAGATCACACTCCCATCATTAAAGACTAGACTAGACCAGGCCAGAATGGAGCTACAGACCAGGAATATCAGAATTTATCTCCTGGGAGGACCAGAAGGACTTGAACAGTTTGAGTTTCAGAGTCACACAGCAGTTATTATGGGACTTTCAGGCCCTGGTGTTAGAAACACAGGGACCTGGAACATCTCAGGGGGTGCCTCTCCTGCAACAATTCACTGAGCTAGGGAGATTTGGAGGGAGTCTAAGCACCTGAGTGGCAATATTGCTGGGGCCTCAAAAAATGCAATATGGAGTGTGAATCACAGAGGAATACCACATAGTGATAGTCGAATTAGGAGTCTTTTATTAGCTGGTGGTCAGAGAGGGGGATAACACCCAAAGAACTCTTGACTTTGAGGAGAGACAGAATGGAGTTTATAAAGCTTAAAACCACAATTACATAATCACATTAGATCATCATAGTTCACCGGATCAGGTGTAGGTCAATTAACAAAGAAGTTTTCAGATAAGAAAATGTTTTAGTTAGGAAAAACAAGTTTCTCAGTATTGCAGAAACAATGGGCTCCATGGAGATGTGGGTATATCTGGGTAAAAGGATGTGCTACCAGGCTAGTTGAAAGTTTCCCAGTATTGAAGGAATAATGTACCCCCTGACACTACAGGTGCAGATTTAATAGCTGGCTGCTGTGACTGGGCAGAAACACAGGGTAGAGCAAAGGTCAGCTAGAAAAACATGGAGTCAGTGTTGCCATTTCAACATAAAAAAGTCCTTTACAGATTACATACAATTTAATGTACCTCAACCAATCTCCAATGTTGCTGTAACTGTTTATTTGGCTCCCTACCTGACTGCCTTCTTAACCCCCATGTTCCAGCATCTTAGCTTCTAAGCCATGCTCAGACAGAGCTTGGCCTCTCTGCATCTGTGGAAGATGAGAAAAGGACAGAACAAGGAGAAAATGCATTGAAAGGATAAGAAAAGAAATAAGGGAAGGAGGAACGAGGGTTAGTGGGCTGGGGCTGGCGAGGTGACTCAGCAGATTGAGGCACTTGCCACCACACCTGATGGCCTGCGCTTGATTTCCATAACCTATATGGTGGAAGGAGAGAACCAACTCCCCCAAACTGGTCTCTGACCTCCCCCTTCTGGAGTTGATAAATATTTTGAGTAAAGTAGCTGGATACAAAACCCTGGAACTCAGATGGTAGAGGGAGAGTGCCAACTCCTGCAATCCTCTGACATGCATGCCCTCCCAAATAAAAAAATGCCAAAAAATAAAAAGACTAGTGGACCAGGAGAGAATGCCCAGGTGCCTGAGAGAAATGACTTTTTCTATGGGTGGGAAATGTCTTTGAGTCATTTCCAAAAAAATACTCAAGCATGTTTGGAATTATATTGTAGTGTCATTCTTTAGAAAGGACTATTTTGAAGACAATGTCCTTTTAGTGGTATAATCTGAGGGTGGGGGGAAGAAAAAACATTGCCAATATGGCTATGTAATTATTTTTGCTTTAATAAATTATTTATAGCTTACTTTTTCCCAAGAAGCAATTTAAGGTAATTTACAACGATAAGATTTTTTTTAGCTTAGGGGATACAGATATAACTCAATAACAGAGTATGTTCTCAGAGCTTATGAGTCCTTGGGTTGGATTCCTAGCACCACTCTCCCCTCTAAAAATGCAAATACTCATCCTGGATCACCTGATAATTAGCTGGATGTGGATAGTCTGAGTCCCACTCCTACTGGGAAACCTTCCAATCTTGACTTCCCCTAGCATCGTGGGCTCTCACTTCCCAGTAAGGGTCTCTAGGTGCTGAGTAGTTGTTGTCCCAGGTTGCTGCAGACATCAGACACCTAAGCTTTGGCTGCTTGGCAACAAGAATCTCTCCTCCCCCTCCTGACTGATAAAGTATTTTCATATTCCTTCCACAATAAAAGGAGAGAAATGAGTGTTGCTGATCCTTCCCTGGAGCACTCTTCTGCAGGGATGGTAACCTACCTACGCTAGAAGTCTGTGAGTCCTCGGCAACAGCAGCTGTGCTCCCTGGCATCACTCCTGAGCCTCACTGGTTAACGTTATAGAAAAATTAAATTAGTGTGTATGTTAATTTATAGGAATGATAATAAAAAACAAGGATGAGAAAATGAGAGTGAACAGGAGTTAATATAAATTAAGTGCATGACATGAAGCTACAGACTTCTTTTTCTAGTTTGCTTTCAATTGCTAGACAAAACACTCTGACCAATACCAACTTGGGTAGGAAAGGGTGTACCTGGGGGCTGTTTGGCAAGGAACACAGTGCCAGACAGACTATACCTCCCTTTGTGTGGTTGGTGAGAGTGGTCCAAGAGACTCTCAAAATAATACAGGCTATTGCCAAAGTTCTTGGTTACCTCCCAGAACTAGAAGATAATACCCTATTGCTGCTGGGACAGGACTCAGAACAATGAAGCAAGAAGTGACCTGGAAGCCTTCTACTTGGTTTCACTCCCGTAATGTCAGATGATAACGTACAAGCTGCTAAGGGGAAATTCAATCAATGGACCAACCCAAACCTAAATTCTAATAACCGTAACAACCGGCACAGCACACTGGACTGGTGCAGAAGTAGCACTGTCATCTGGGGGTGATCAGCAGCTGTCTAATTGGACTGAAAACACTCTCAATGGGGAGTGAACTCATGGTGGTTCTGCAGACATGGTCAAATTCACGGGGTTGGAGGCACAGATCCTAGAGAGAGCCCTGTCTCTGTCATATCTCTAGAGAAACGAAATTTCTTACCATATGCCAAGTATGGATCCTTCTATCTACAGACAAACATACAGTACACCACTCTTCCAAGAAGCTTCTTTTTGCAACAGGTGGAGGTTACAGCAGAATTCCACAACTGGTCAGACACAGAGAATATATGACTGAGGGATGCCAAGTCCTAGGTGACATATGCCAAGTCCTAGTTGAACATCTACACCTAAAACTCATGGAACACAGTGGAGTAGAGAGAAAACTAAAGCAGTGAAGCTTCCTTAAACAACATGGTGCTATGCATGTAGAAGGCCACAACTAGCCAAGTTTTATAGAATAAGAGATGGCAGAATATGTACCCCTGGATAGGACTTCTATATTGACCCTCACCCACCTATGGTTCAGGGATCATTGCAGAAAGATTGTAACAGCCATGGCTGGTTCATGAACTTAGGGAAGCAGAGTCTTTCAGGCTACTGTAAACGTGCACATGTCAAGTTGTAGCACTGAAAGGACTGAGCACAGGACTCACACCAATTTAAATTACACAAGGGCCCCAAGTGGAGTGATAGAAATTGGTGGAAGGCCCTACCTATAGACCAAGAACTACTGGAGACTGATTATTGCTCAGAAAGGGAGAGCATGCCTTACTTACGAACTCTAGATAGCCTGACCAGAATGAATTTTCACTAAAAGGACACGGTGGGCCTATCACATTACCAAGCACAACTGGAAGAGTCTTGGCTAATCCATGTGCTGGGAAATGATGGTATTAGTGCTGTGACTTGAGACAGAGAACAAAATCTGAATCAGTGTCTTATTCCCATGATGCATATCTCCCTAATTCTTCTCATATTTTTAAGCTTATTTAGACAGCTACCTATCTTTCCTTTCAACAAGTCACTGAACGAAAACACTGCAGCCACAACTGACACTGAGCAGCTGTGTGTAGGCTTCTTCTTCAAAGAAGAGTCCCTCTTTCCTGAGCCCTGATTTGAAACTTCAAAGACCCTCACTGTGTTCAAAATTATGACAAGTTTCTTTGCCAAGAATACTTCCCAGGAGGATCATCTTGATATTCTATGCACAGATGGAGCCCTTGCAGGACTTGGTAATGCATCTGGGTTGCTGCTTTGATGAACAAAGAAGCTCCGTATGCCATCATGACTCATTTCTGTTCTCATCGGTATGCATTTCAGCTAGAGACTGCCAACAAACTTGAAAGAAACTTGTCACCATCTACTTAGAAGTAAATCCTTAATTTCATCAGAGCCAGAGTTTTATTCACCTCATTTTCAAATGATTTTGTGAAGAAATGAGACCAAAATAGACATGATTTAGTTAAGCAGAAGTTTGCTGATTTTCTTGAGCATGAGCCTTGGAAGTGTTGTTTGAAGCTTCAGGATGAAGTCTAGGTTTCTGAGAGAGAAAGCAACTCTTGATCAGTATGATCTGACAGGAAGGTATCCATTCATGATTTGGTTTTCTCTGTAAAGACTTTCCACTCAAGGAATTATAGTCACCTTTATGGATATGAATTACATACAAACAACAGAAAAACTGTGTTGACTGAGTTATGCTTTATTATTTTAGAAGTTGAAATTGGACATAGAAATATTAACTATATTAACTAAGCTAACTTCATAAAGCTAGAAGAAATGCTTTTTTTTTAAATAGAGGAGACAGGATTAAAGCATTAAAGACTTTGTTACAGGCAGAACTCTGAAGACAATTAACCATAGAGGAGAACAGTTTCTCACATTATTTGCTTAAAAATTCAAAACACAGACTTAGAAGGCATCCCTCCACTGATTCCACAGACAACACCAATAACAAAAGCAGACACTGACCTCAGCCGTCAGGATGAAGAAATGATGCAATGTAAATTCAGCTTGAAGAATCTTGAGATCTTTTAGGAATTCAAGTGTCTGGAAATAAGTCTGGCCTTGCCTGGCAAAGGAAACAATTCATGCCTAATACAGTTTTAAATTTCTCAGTCCTCGAAAAGAAAATTTGAAAAGGATGTAGGTCAAAGTCACACATTTTTCCATATTCCAACTTCTTGTTCAGGCCAATAATAACCTCCTTTGTCCCAAGTAAACCTTCAGAATTAAGTTCTACTTTTAATCTTTTGCTTTAAATTTTGGACTTGTTTCAGAAAGTGTTCAGTTTACTGAGATAAAAACGAAGAAAAAGACATAATTCTTTCTGGGACTTTAAAAAAATTTTCATACATGTATATATTATACACTAATGCTATTCTCTTGTATACCACCCTTTTCTCACCAAGGCAACATTTTTATATCCTATTTATATCAAGGAGATAAATTTACAAATAAATTATATTGATTGGAAAATATTTTATGTATAAATTTGTAAGAGTTTTTCCCTGAACTGGAATCTGTAAATTCAGCTAATGTTCAAAAAGATTCATAAGACTAAAAATGTTAAGACTTGCTGATCTAGAAACAAGTTGTACTAATTGTCCTTTTGTCCTTAAAGCAAGCAGTAAGTGTTGTTTGTTTAAATAGGGTCTTTAATGGATGTTAGGAGAGAGTGACTTGGGGCTCTGAACAAGCATATGGAGTTTGATTAGACCATGCTGCAGCTTGAGTGCTGAATCACATGTCAAAACCCATCATTACCAGAGGCAGACTCAAAATACTCATAATATAACTGTGTTCTGCTTCTAGGAATTCAAACTAAGAGGAGCCAATCTTTCCTTATATATGAGGTCAATATTCCCTTCTGAATATAGTTAACAACGCTATGGTACAACACCGTTGTCCATTATGCTTCTGATTTCTCAAACATTTCATTCACTGATTGCAGAAAAACCCACCTTTCCAAGTACACATCGAACATCGCAATGGTTAATCTTGATTCTCAACTAGATTAAATCAAGAGGCATCTAGGAGGTAGTAGATTTATAAGGCAGTTTCCAGAAGTACTCTGAATGTGAACAGTGGTATCCCATAGACTGGGTGCCCAGACAAAAAGGAAAATAAGAAGGAGAAAACCAGTTAGTGCAGACATTTGCTTTCTCTACTTGCTGGATGCCATGAGAAGAGCCTATGCCACATGAACCCATCACCATGATATATTAGCCTCTTGTAGACTTAGATATATGTAGCCAAGTGACCTGGACTGAAGGCTCTGCAATCCTGGGTCAAAATAAATCCTTCTTCCTTTCAAATTATGTTAGGTATTTCATCAAAGTAAAGTCTAACTAGCAGAATATTAGTACCAAAGAAGTGGAGACATGGCTGTTACTTTACCTGATGATGTGGGTCATAAGCCTTTGAATTGGTTTGTGAGAAGAATTTGGAAAAGTGTGGAGATATTGGCTAGAGAAGCCCAATAGTACTGTAAGAAGAATTTAATGGTCAGTTAAAGAGCTCAGAAGCCCAGAGTGCTGATGGGGATGTATAATGACTGTATTCATGAGGTTTCAATTAGGAATGAGTACTCTAGGCCACTGGGTTATAAGCCATGTATATTTTATCCTGGCAAAGAATAGTTTGTTCTTGTCCTAAGACTTTGAGGTAAGTGATACTGAGTTTAAATGTGACAGATTAGTTAAAATAGTGGAGAAAGCTGAAATCTCTTTGAAAGGAAACTCAGAAATCAGACTACAGTACAAGTATTGCCAGTTGCTTTTAACCAAGGGTACAGTGAAAACTGAGGGGGAAAAAAGACTAGAAAAATTTGAAAAACTTGTACTTCCAAGAAAAGAAGCTCATGTAAAGTGAGGATGAAAGAAAATGTGGCTGCTGAAGAAATTAAGGCCACCAGAGTCAAGTGCTTTGCACTGGGGAAGATGCCATGATGGTAGCTCAGGAGTCAGCATGTCTCATGCATCTCCAGGCTTTGGCTCATTTGAAAGATTCTGCTATGAGAAGAGGTGCTGTGCTCAGACAGAGCCACCTACAGAAGTATTTCCCCACATGCAGCCATCCCGACATTGAGAGACCATTGAGCCACTGTTCAAAGGAGCTTTGCTTGAGCTGGCAGCAGACCTTGAAATCATCCGTGTGATACTGGTTTTGTATCCATACGATATGCAGTAACTGTGAGTTCATGCTAGCTTCCACCCAGACTTCGAAGGAAAGCTTGGAGTGATAGGTAATATTCAGCATAATTGAGATCCTCACAGGAAGCCCCAGGAAGGCAGCATGTGAAGCTGATAGTGGCCAAAAGTACAGCAGAGGCCTTAAGAAGTTAGAGATGCCAGAAACATGGAATGCCTGAGACAAGGAAAGCTGTAGGCAGTAAACAGAGTCTAAGAGAGTACTCTGAACTTGACCCTTTAAACAGTTTAAAACTGTTAAGACTGTGGAGGCTCTTGGAAATGGAGTACATTTTGCAGCATGAGATTTATGTGAGACTTTGGAGGTCAGGGGTGGAATGTTATGACCTAAAGAGATGTGTCTGAGTGTCAGGTTACCATGTGAAACTATTCCTGTGGGGATGTGAGTAAACATCTACTTACCTCAGATAGGGAACCAGTGACAGACCAAAGCCCATCTTGGTGAACCAGTGAGTTCTACTGGGGTTACATACAAGCATATGGATAAAGAGTTACTTAGAGGAGCAAAAATGATTCAAAGATGCATCACCAAAAACCCACCTCAGCATGGATAATAGCTCCTGAAAGCCTGAAACCTGGAGTACACTGTACAACCCACAGCTCAAAAGGTTGGAGAGCGACTTTTTCTAGGCAACTCGGTTTTGAGCCTCTTTAGGTAGTTTAGCTGGGCTCTGCCTCTTTAGGTGGCTCAGCTGGTCTGAGAGTATCTCTCAGCACTCTTCAGTAAGCTTACATATGCCTGAGAAAGGAGAGGCCTAGTGAATCCAGTCAATTTGGGGAAATTCCTGAAGCATTGCACTGTTTACCTCCTGAACTTAATAAGCTTCCCTGTAGGATGGAGTGTTTTACACACACACACACACACACACACACACACACACACACTTTAGAATATCATGTTGTTTAGCCTCCCTTTTAACACCCTGTATCTTAAGGAGCTTGCTTGCTGGATAGAATGCTCTATCTCCACTTAGAATATCTTATAACCAGTTTCCCTCCAAGATGAAAGATTTTATCTTGGAGGAAATTGTTACACAAAACAAGTTGACAAGAGGTAAGCTTATTATAATTAATCTTAATTGTCAAATTATTTACATTGAAAAGCACTTAGGAAATTAGTAAAGCACACCTCCAGGTGTGCCAGTAAGAATGTTCTCAGCAACAATTCAGTAAGTGGGAAAACTTCCTTGTGTGTGCATCATTCCTTAGTCTGAGGGCTTAAGTCGATAAAAAAGCTGAAGAATGCAGAAATGTGCTCTGTCTGCTTTCTGGCTGCCAAGAAATGAACAGCCTCTGCACATACTGCCACTGCCATGATGCACTGCCTTGTACAGAACAGAAAGAAGCAGTGAGTCGAGGGACCATGGACTGAAACCTCTCAATGAACCTACAAGCCCAAACCAAGCCTCTGCTCCCTGACCCTTCTCAGCTATTTTGCCAAGTCAACAGAAAAATCTAACTAATATCGATATTTCCAGGACAGATCATATATAGACAGTGAAACAAATCTCAATATGCCACACAAAGGGTGAGGCTCGCAGACCTCAATTAAATTCCAGAATAGAATAGTTAGAGAATAAACATTTCCAGCTGAAACAGAGATCAAAGAAAAAAACATAAGAAATAAACTTAAAACTACATTGAACTTAAAGCAAACAAATTACTTTTTCAAACTTTAAAGTTTGCAAAGTGCATCATATAAAGCATTCTGTTAGAGGGGAATTGTAGTTCTAAATCCAAGTATCAGAAAAAAGACGTCAGATCAATGTCTCAATCTAAATGTGGCAGACAGGCAATAAAGAATACACTGAACTGCAAACATGCAGAGGATATAAATAATAATGGAATAAAATTAATGAAAGAGAAACGGACACATGATTCTGAAACAAATAAGTTTCTTTTCAAATTATCAAAATTAACAAGCTCCTACCAAGATAGAAGAGAATACAAATTGCCAAAAGGAATGAAATCTTACAATCTTAAAGAGGTAATAACTGTTGCGAAAGAATGTTACAACAATTATATGCCAATAAATTAAACAATTTAGAAAACAGATTCTCAAAGGACATGGATTACTAACTTTCCAAATTACTGGTTCCAAAACAAGTAGAAATTCTAGCTTAGTAAACTGACATCATAATTGAAATCTTCCCACAAGTAAAAAAATCTCCCAGACTTAGATTGCTTCACTAATAAATCCTACCAAACATTTAAAGAAGAAATAATATCAAACTTAAAATACTTTTGTAATATAGAGAGACTATTCCTATAACTCTGAGTTTAGTATTATCTTTATATCATAGCCAGAGACATCACAAGAATAGAAAACAGCAGATCAACACAGTTCATGATCACATGAGCAGCAAAACAAATACAGCAACACAAAAGGAATTAAACACTAAGACTTAGTAAGATTAATCCCAGAATGCAGAAGAATAAGTTTAATAGCCCCAAATCAGTCTTATTATATCACATTATTAGAATAAAGGGAAACAATAATCATCACAAATTGTGCATAAAAAATTGGACAAAATCCTTGGTCACTCATGTTAAAAAATTTCATGAGGAGAATAGAAGGAAACTCCTCTACTTAATAAAGGGCATCCCAAAAACTCCACAGTTGATATAACATCTGGGACTACACAGAAGAGAAAGCCCTAACCATGTATATTCAACACTACACTGGAAGTCTACCCAGTGAAAGGAAAAACATGATGATAGAGGAACAAAAATTAGGAAGAAAAAGTACCACTGTCCTTATTAAATTATTCTATGTGTAGAAAATCCTGAGGAACACATGCACACAAACACATACACACCAAGGCTATTTGAATTAATGAATGAGTTCAACAGTTTCAGGACACTGGATCAACATACAGAATCAAATGTATTTCAACACATTAGCAACAATTAATAAATCTGTTGCAATAGATTAATAAAGTTTATAGTACCTTCACAAAGAATAAACTTCATTTGGATAAATTTAACAAAGAACTTCAAAAATCATATCCTATAAACTATTGCTATGAGAAATTATAGAGTTAAACAAATATGAAATATGAGCGTGAATTCGTGGAAAGAAATTGTGACGACAAAGGCTGATTGGAATTTTGTTGATCTAGAGAGGTTGTAATGTTGCAAGTCCAAACACAAATTATCTTGGGACATCTTTAGCCCCTTTAGTGGCCTTTAGTTTTCGGAAGTGACAGAACATCATTTTGAGGATTGGATAAACTCTCAGGAATGTACAGACTCTAGCTTCCTCTGACTGAAGGGCTAAGAATGCTGTCAGATAATACCTGAAGCCTGTACCTGAGATTCCCCCACCTGTTCTAGCTTACCTGATGTAGCCATCAGTGTATTTAAAAATTGTGTTGATTTATGACTTTCTTTTCTTTGTTACTATAAAAAGTTCTTGAAATTCCTCTCTCACTGGAACCTAGTTTCCAGAGGAAACCTGAATCTGGGTTCCTAGATCATATCACTCATATTCAACTCCAGAATAAATCATTACTTTGTTCATTTGAAGTAAAACTATTCCATCAATAGAAAGAACCCAAAGTTTATGGATTGAAAAGGTAAATGTTGATGTGATAGGCTGAGAAATGATGACTATCAAACCATATTGATGGGGCCTGCAGAGACGGCTCAGCAGTTAAGAGTACTGACTGGCTGCTCTTGTGAAGGATCTGGGTTCCATTCCCAGCACCCACATAGTAGCTGGCAATCATCAGTAACTCCGTTTCCAAGGGATCCAATGCCCTCTTTTTTGACCTCTGCATACATTGCATGACACAGGTGAATGTACATACATACAAGCAATATACTCATACACATAAAATAAAAATGATAAAATATTTTTAAAAGCATGTTCACATGTAACTTATGAATTTGTTATCTTACCTGGGAAAGTAATATGTAATTTGGGGATGGGACATTTTCCTAGAAAATCAGTAATCAGAGGAAGATAAGAAGATCAGTCAGTAAGAGGAAATGGACAATGGAAGATAAAACTGGAGTGATAGGAAGAAGGGATACAAACCAAGGAGCATAAGTTGACTCTAGAAGCTATTGAGCTTCTAGAAAAGAAAGGAATTGTCCTTTAGACTTTCTAGCAGGAACCAATTTGGCTTCTACCTCAAAAGTAGTCCTGTGAGATTGACTTTGAACTTTTTATCTACAGAACTATCAGATAGGAAAATTGAGTTATTTTAAGGCACTAAATTTTTCATAATGAGATGGGACAATAATACAACTGTTGAGATGGAAATTTTTTCTAAAATGTTATCTAGATTCTGTAAAATTCCAACATGACCTTCTGTTGTGAAAATTGACCAACTGAGCTTAACATCTACATAGAAAGGCAAAGGACCTTAAAACAATTTTGGGAATTGAAGGACTAACACTAATTGATTTCAAAACTTACTATATAGCGACTATACTCAAGATGGTATGGTGGGGGCTGGAGAGATGATTCATCAGTTAAGATCACTGGCTACTACTCTTACAGAGGACCTGGGTTCTATTCCTAACACCTACATGGAAGCTAACTGCCTATAATTAGAGTTCCCGGGGTTTCTGACCTCCACAGGCATTGCACAGCACTTGCATATATGTATACAAAGCGCTCGAGACATATAAAAAATAACAACTAAAATATGTTTTAAAAGATGGCATGGCATTTGTCTAAGTGTTGTCATATACCTCAATGCCAGTGTCAGAGAATGAAACTACCTTGATGTACATTAGTCTGGCAGTCAAAGGAGCACACCTCTGCTAACTGAAGTACAGTGTGAATAAAGATGCCATCCATTTAAACCTAACAAGGGGAAGCAATACTTTACCTTGGAAATTAGTGCCAAGCTGGTGAAACCTAATGAGAATGTTCTAAAATGAATATCCCTGGCCAGTGAGCCTCTGGACTCACCTATGTCAGGTGGAGACTCATGGACCCAGTGGAGTGAATTTGCATTCCAGTCAGCATTGCTTTTGTCTGGCTACACCAGTCGTGAGCCATGAACATACCATAGCAGATGACAGCTCAGAGCAGTATGAGCCTTAGCTCTATCCCAGTGCTTTGCTAGTCTCAGTAGGCTGTGTATTTCAGCATCGTTGGCCATGAGAGTGCCCTTCTCAACCAAGCAAGGTAGTACAGCACAGAAAAAGATCATTGTTCACTTGGGGAAAGAAGAGGAGCTAGGTACAAGACATGGCCAAGGAGTAGAACTGGCCCCTGTCTGTTAAAGCCTGATACTGAGCAGAATGTGTCACCAGAACAGAATCTGTGTAACCTGAACATAGCCTAGTGACTGTGGATGATGCATGTGGTCTACCCTGCCTCCAGGGAGAATGCAGGCACAAACTGCCCTTTTTCAGCATTCTTTTATCCATCCTCAACACACATGCTATGGTTATGCAACAAATTTGGACTTTGTATGCCATTCGGTGGTGAAACAGCAATGACCACAGCTCAGAGAACATAAGTAGCCTATGAAGAATTTCAAAAAGGATATGTACAAACAGCCAGTTTATGAAGACTGGAAAGAGCAACCAATTCTTCAACACACAGATGATGTTATATGCCAATAAGCATCAAGAACTTTCAGGTAACCATCACTTTACCTAATAAACAAAGGCAGGAGAAATCAACAACAAAGTAATTATTATTATGGACTCAATAAATTTCAAGAAAACATAAACTGCTCAGTGCTTTATCAGAGAAACTTAATAGAGACATAATTTTAAATAAGTGACATATGTTCTCTCTCATTTGAGGTTCCTAGCTTCAAATCCTTAGATGTGAATATATATCCTGATGTAACTTCAGGAACCAGGAAAATGGAAAGGAACCATGGGTAAAAGGGAAAAAGGAGTGTGAGAGAGGGAATAGGAGACAGGTGTTATCAAGGCAGAAATGGGAAAAATAGGGATACTTTAATAATGGAGAGAGAGGAGAGATAAATAATGCTTTGGTGTTGTAAAAAGCCAGGGAAATGTTTAGTTCAAAAGCCTATTGAAAACTACAAGTTACATATATATATATATTTTATATGTGTGTGTGTTTGTGTGAGTGTGCATGTGTGTATATAGCTGAAGGCTACATAGCAAAAAACAAACAAAAACACAAGGCAGTTTCCTTTCAAGTTGTTGGTCAGAGTAGTCCAAGGACTCCAAAATTAATACAGTCTGTTGTCACAGCTTTTGATTGCTTTCCAGAACTTGAAAGTAAGAATTTTATTTCTGAAAACAAGATATACTTCAGATTCAGATTTAGAGCAATTAAGTTGGAACTGATGTGGAAGCCTCCTCCCTAAAGACTAGCTCCCAAAGTATTAAAAGATATTAAGTAAGTTGTCCTGGGAGAAAACCAATCAATGGTTCCATCCAGTTGTAAAGCCTGTGAACCATAAGAATGTCTGGTTCAGCAAATTCTCTGTATTGCTACAGTTGTGGCATTTTTATCTTGTGGGTAATAAACAGCTGTCCAATAGGACTTAAGGTCCACTCAATGGGAGGGAACTCATGTGTGGTACTGTAAACATAGCCAAATATACATGGCTGGAGAGGTCATAGATCTTAGTGAAAATTCTACATCTGTCATGTCACTGAATCAACATAATTTCTTACTGTATTCTAAATGTGTATCCTTCTATTTATAGACAAGTGTACCACTCATTAAAAAAGTTTCTTTTTGCAACAGATGAGATTATTACAAAGTTCCACAACTGGCCAAACACAAAGAATACCTGTCTGTGAAGTACCCATCCTGAAGTGACATGTCCCCAGTGCAACCTCTATATCTAAGGCTTGGGGAACATAGTGAAATGGGGCAGAAATATTATTAATGCATCTCTTAACTCTCAGCAGTGAAGGTTCCTAATGCAACAGATGGTCATTAACACAGAAAGCCACAACTAGCCAAAGTGTAGAAAACAAGAGAGTACAGAGTATTTGTCCCTAGGTAGGATACCTGCATCAAACCTCTGCCACCCAAGGCTCAGGGATCATTGAGGAAGAAGGGGCAGAAAAAATTGTAAGAGCTAAGGTAGTAGATGACCACAAGGAAACAAGTTTTCCAGACAGCTGGGAAGTTACTCCTATGAACTCACAGCAATAGTAATAGTGTGCATAAGACCCAGGCAAACTCAAGCCAGACAAAATCGCAGCATAGAGATGGAGAAGTGAATAAAAAGGCCCAAGTTGAGGATCCATTGACAACTGGTAACAGCCAGGAGAGGGAGAGCTGGTTTTCTTTAAGGGTGTGGGACCAGGTAGGTTAACCAAGTTCCAGTAGATGAATACACACCAAAAACATTTAGGGACACCAACTTGACTCATTTACTTTAATATGAGAGGATACATATTGAGAAGGGGGACTAAATACGATTGATATGTTATATGAAATTCACAAAAATTAAAGAAAAAAGAAAAAACTCTTGAGCTGGTAAGTACAGTAAATGTGATAAAAATATGGCAGAAGGCATCAATAGCAAAACAGATCATATAGAAGAAGCAGTGAGTCAAGAGTATATACGTGAAAATACACACAGGACAAGGAAGTTCAATATAGAGTTCAAACTTCAAAACATCTGCAAGAATATGCAATTCAAAATCCTGGGGGCTTTCAATTAAGAAAATTGTTGTTTGACATGATAACAAAATCACAAATCATAAAAGAAAAATAATAAATTCTTAAGTGCTTTAAAAGATATCACCGAAAAAACCTGAAGCTTTTCAGACTGAAAGAAAATATTTGCAAATTATAAACAAATTAAAGGGTTTCATCCAAAATGTATAAAGAACTCTTACCACTCATCAGGAGAAGAAATTCAAAAGTGGGCAAAAGCCAAATATAAACATTTCACCTAAAATATATATGTGACAACATACTCAATACTCTTGCATATTAGGAAAATGTAAGTTAAAATCACTATGACATGTGACTTTATACCCTGTGATCTTGTCAGAGATAGGCAATGCCAGATGTTGGTTTGTATGGGTGGAAACTTGAGTCCTCACCAGTTGGTGTTACATATGCAAAATAGTGTAGGCACTTTAGAAAACAGTTTGGCAGTTTGTTAAAAAGTGGAACAAACTTTCCATATAACTCAGAAATTCTAGTCTTAAGAAATCTATCTTCAAAGAAATGCAAAGATATGCCCATATTAAGACTTGTACATAAATGTTGGAAACAGTAAAAACGTCCATTAAGTAGTTACTGAATAAGTATCATATGACACAAAATGCTCAGCAGCAGCAGCAGAAACAATGGGCTAGGGAAATGGCTGTCAGTACAGTGCCTGCTGTAAGCATGAGGAATAAGTTTGAATCATCAGAAGACACATAAGTGGCTGGGCATGGCGTGCACGCCTGTAACATTAGCTCTGGGGTGGCAGAGACAGACAGGCTCCTGAAGTTCACTGAGTGCTGGGATCGCTGGCAGGTAGGGCGGTGGAGAAGCTGGTCCAGCCGGCCTCCTCCAGACCCTCTCCACTCCGGAGAAAACACCACACCGAGCCGGAAGTCTGTCCAAGCAGGATCTCATTTACTGAAGTTTACAGAATGACTTATATAGGGTAGGGGTGGGGCTAAAAGGGAGTGAAGGACTAATCGTTTTTTGTTACGTAAGGGGGTTTTGTGGCCCAAAAGGGTTGGTGATGGTTGGAAAAGGTTGGTTAGAAGTCTGGCCGTGGCAAGCAGGGAGGCAAGGCCGGCCTGCGGCTCCCGGTGGATCGTGTGCGGACTCCCATTCGGTGTAGCGCACTACAGCCCAGAACTTCTGGACTTAAGAGATCCTCCTGCCTCAGCCCCCTGAGTAGCTGGGACTACAGGCATGTGCCACAACCCCTGGCCCCTGCGGCCTGCGAGAGGCCCGTAGCAGGACCGGTGGCATCCTGCCCTGCCTGGAGCTGCCAAGCCACGCCATGGTCTGCGTGCTGGGCAGTGGCCGCCATTCTTGCCTGGTGGCTGCGCGCACCGCAGACACATTGCGCTGTCGCCCCGCTACCTGGAGCATCATCCCGCGCCACATGCAGCTGGAGCGCGGAGCTCAGGGCAGCCGGGAGGCCGCAACCCGGCCGTGACCGGCCTGGGAGGTGACTGGCGGCGATCGGCAGCCTGGGAGGCGATAGGTGGCGTCTGCAGTGGCCCAGGAGGCGATCGGAGGCGATCGGAGGCGGTGGCGGCCCGGAGGCGATTGGAGGTGATCAGAGATGATCTGCGGCGGCGCCTGTGGTGCTGCCAGCCCCCGAACTGTTGGCCGCAGCCGGTGCAGCCAGCCCCAGGCAGGCACTACAGGCCGAATGCAAGCAGGGCAGCAGCTGGGGCTCCCTCTCTGGCCACAGGAGCTTGTGACACACCTGTGTGGAGGCCCACATCCCACGGTTCTGCTGCTTGTGACACACCTGTGAGGAGGCCCACATCCCACGGTTCTGCTGCTTGTGACACACCTGTGTGGAGGCCCAACAACTGAGGAGCTTATCTAGCCAAACAGATGAACATCAGGTTCCTGTCTCAAAAAGATAAAAGGTGGGAGCTGAAGCGATTTCTCCGTGGTTAAGGCTATTCTTGCAGAAGACCTGGGTTCGGTTCTGAGCACTCACGTGGCAGCTAACAAACATCCATAACTCTCAACTCCAGAGGATCCTCTTCTAGCCTCTGTGGGCATTGCATGCATGGGTACACATACACGCATACAGGGAAAACACTTGCCAGATGTGATGAGGCCTTTAATTCCAGTACTTGGGAGGCAGAGGCATGCTCTGTGAAACTGAAGCCTGTCTGGTCTACATAGTTAGCTTTAGGCCAGCTAGGGTTCCGGGAGACTCTGTCTCAAAACACACACACACACACACACACACACACACACACACACACACACACACACAAAAGTCATTCATTTGTGTAATGCAAAAATACATTTAAATAAAAGCTAACCAAATGTGGTGGAGCATTTCCTTAATCCTAACACTCCCAAAGGCAGTGGTAGGTAGATCTCTGTGAGTTCAGGGCTAGCCTGGTCTGCATAGTGAGTTGTTCCAGGCCTACTAGTGCTATATACTGAGACCCCATCTAAAGTAAATAAAAGATGAGTTTTTAAGGGGCTGGAGCCATGTCTCAGTGGTTAAGGACATTGGGTGCTCTTGTGGAGGACACAGATTCAGTTCCCAGCACCCACATCGTGGCTAATAAGCATCAGTAACTCCAGTTCCAGGGAATCCAGTGCTCTCTTCTGGCCTCCACAGGCCTTCATGCATGGGTGCACTTTATATACATGCAGACAAAACAACTCATCACATAAAAGTAAAACTAAACAAATCAAAAAATTTTAAGTAAATAAAAGGTAGAGAGTGGTCAAGAAAGAACACCCAACATATACTACCATTGGCCCCCACCTGCACAGGCATGCATATAAACATGTGCCTGCATAAACACATCCCTGTCTGCACATGTACATACAACCACACTAACATGTACAGATACTGCACATATACCCTCCCATACACACAAAGAAGAGAAAGAAGATCGAAATAGCAATGTATGCTTTGACATAGATAAGCTTCAATTCAGGTACAAAACATTGTATATCATATGATTCCATCTACATCAATAATCCAGATCATTTGAATTTATGGAAACAAAGGTCTGTGTTTGCCCATGGCTAGGACAAGATAGAACACTGACTGAAAATAGCCCAAGAAAATTTGAAGAGACAATGGATATATTCTAAACCAGATTTTAGTGGTGACTATACAACTTCATAAAGAGCTAGTAATCATTGAGTTTTATGCTTAAAATGGATAAATTTTATGATATATAAGTCACATCTACAAAGATATGCTAGAATAATTTATATGCAAATGAGTAATAATTGTTTACATATAATGATATTCACATTTTAAAATTTTGTTGAAACTGGGTGGGATTGTACAATTCACTTTACTTCTTCAACTTTTCCTTGTGCTTGAGAATATTCAAAATACATATTAGAGAAAAGAGTTTTTGAACTTTTATCACAGTATAAAATATAAATTATAAAGAAAGAAGATGAGGTCATAGAACAATACCTTATTCTACTGTTTACTATTCAGTATAATTTTAAATCATCTTCTATTCTTAATGGTACTAATTGATTTTAATTATTCTAAAGTCTTCATAATGTATAGCCATATATATGACTTCACAGATGATTTTTATAAGGAATTGAAAACCAGGCCTTTACTCAGGAACGTAGCCTTCTATGATCACATTCCATCAGAAAAGACTGATGATTCAGACTTTGTGTTCCTTTTCTGGGAAACAGCTTTCTCTGGATGTGATAACTAAGTGCTTTATCTTATACATACCAATATTTTTTTCTTTTACTTTCAAAAGAAGCCTTTAAGAACTTTCTATACCTAAATCTATTATAGAAACATTCACTTTAAATATCCTTGACTGTTGACAGAATGTCATCTCAGTGTTTTGATCTTCACAGTTGAGACTGGTGCCTGCTTCATTTATGCTTCTTCGAGTCATAACATTCCAGACAGAAGAAATAAAGGTGTTTGCCTCACTGCTTGACAGAAAGTCTTTAGTATAAAAATACACTCACTTCTAAGATATAACCTAAAATTTCTGAGTACATCTTATTTTTACTCATAGTCATACATAATTTATGCTGATGAATTCCCTTTCTTTTTGAGGCAGGGTCTTTTACATAGCTAAGACTGACTTAGAATTCATGATTCTCTTGCCATTGCTACACAGTGCTAGTATTACATTGTTAAAAATTATATTTTTTATTTTTAGAGACTGTCATACATGAGTATTGCCTTTGCATTCTTTCCATACGTTCCAGTTTCATCAACTCCTCCTGTGACTGCTTACTCTCTCCCAACTTTTTTCCTCTCTATATACACATATATATACATTACTAAATATACACACATTAAAAATGCACTGAGTCCATTTAGTGGTGCTGGTATGTACTGTGTTTAGAGATGTCCACTTGGGATTAGATACCCTGGTAAAAACCGATTCTTCCTCTCTCAGCATCCATTGATTGCCTAGAGATTTTCCTCTTGAGATGAACCTCATTAAATTTCTCCCATCTACATTGGCATGTCAACTTACATTCTTTCTGCCCTCTCTTCTGCAACGTTCCTTGAGCCTTACGTGTGAGGTTGCATTGTAGATGTGTCACTTAGAGCTGAGCACCTCACAGTCACCTACTCTCTAAATTTCATCATTTGTGGAACTTTATAATAGTTTCCATCTGTTGCAAAAAGAAACTTCTTTGGATGAGTGGCAAGAGGTACAGTTGTCCATAAATATATGAATACATATTTAAAATATATCAAAAAATTGAATTGGTCTAGGAAAGTGATGGAAATAGGTTCTTCTCTAGGTTTATCTCCAACCATGTGTTCTCGGCTGTTTACAGTACCACTCACTGGACAGGCCTTTATTAGACAGGTGTCGATTACCTCCAAGATTAGAGAATTCCGTTTTTTAAGATATTTTAAGTTTTTTTAATGTATGAGTGTTTTGCCTGCATGTATATAAGTGCATCTATGTGCACAATGCCCATGAAGCCATAAGAGTTTCAGCCATAAGCCCTGAAACTGGAATTACAGACTGTTGTTGGTTACCATGCTGAGAACCAAATCGAGTCTCTGGAATAGCAGCCTGTGCTTTAACTGCTTTTAACTCTCTCCAGCCCAAGAATTCTATTTTTAAGACTAGGTATAAGGTCTGGGAGTGATGTGTACCTTTAATCTCAGCACTCAGGAGGCAGAAGTCGGTAGATTCAGCCTGGTCTATACATCGAGTTCCAGACCAGCTAAGATGACAGGGAAACCCTTTCTCAAAAACAAAACAAACAAAAGAATAGATATAAATCTTTGTATTGCAGGTTTTTTTTCTCTACTGAGGCATTTAAAAACTAAGAACATAAATGGGAGAAATATAGTATCAACTCTCCATTAGCCAATATTGCTAGAATGTAGGGCCTACCTTCTATTTTCAACATAACTTCATTATTTCCATCCTTAAGTAAACTGAAATATGCTAGCACAAAAATATTAGTTTGAATTTTAACTAAAATATTATATTGTAAATTTATGTATTATTAGAGACATGTCAGATGTATATAGATGTATGAATTATTCTGTCTCTTCCTTGAGGGGCAATTAGATTTTTCAAGGGTAATTTTGCCCTAAATGTACTAGGTTTTTGTTGCCTTGGTAACTAACTTTATCATCTAATTCCAAAATGCAGGGCAAAGGAAAGGTTAAGATACAAGGCTATGCGATATGAAACTGCTTCTGGCAGCCTTTTTCCTGAGTGGCTTGCCCACCCTATGCCTATCAATCCCCTGATACACCTACCACTTCTCTAGAAGTCCATTTCTTCTAAATGTCCATGTCCCATTTAGGGTATGCTTTCCTCAAAGGCAGAACCATGTTTTATTTATCTTTGTATTTCCAGTGCCTGTGGCATCCACAAAATGCATTTTTATATATTTGATATTTAATAAATGATCCAGCTAAGTAAGGAACACAAAAATGAGTGGATAAGACAGCACAAGTAACTTGAAATGTGTTGCAATTTTAATAATAGAAAATAATAATTTGTGGTTAGAAAATTTTTACATTTTCATCTCATCTACTAACTTCCAAGTGAGGAAGTATGTAAAAAAATTTTAGAAAATAAAAATTTTAAATATCTATTTGTGAGCTGGTGAGATGGCTCAGCAGGTAAAGATACTAACTTGCCCTGAAATTCTGGCAACCAATTGGTTCAATTCCTGGAACCAATGTAAAGGCGTAATGAGAAAAACAACTCCATAAAGTCGTTTTCTGACCTTTACACACATACCATATATGAACACCTCATCCCCTGCGCACGCGTACACACACAGAAACTACTACTACTAATAATAATAATTTTAAATGAAAATAACTATTTGTAATAGTTGTTAAATACAATTCATTTCAATAGTTCTAAAATAT
The DNA here is from genome assembly GCA_035773235.1 of Eospalax fontanierii. Lineage (NCBI taxonomy): Eukaryota > Metazoa > Chordata > Mammalia > Rodentia > Spalacidae > Eospalax > Eospalax fontanierii. The sequence continues at coordinate 10,521,181 of CM069528.1, read as the reverse complement.
CAGTTTAGGGGCCGGGGAGATAGCTCAGCAGTTAAGAGCACTGGCTGCTCTTGCGAAGGACCCAGGTTTGAGTCCCAGCACCCACATGGGTGCTAATTCCAGGGAATCTAATACTCTCTTCTAGCTTCTGTAGGCATTTCAAGACATGGGTGCCCTTACATACATGTAGTCAAGACACTTGTGCACATAAAATAAAATAATAAATAAAATAAAATTAGTAGTAGCTAATCCTTGCCTGCAACCTTCATAACTGCTTTACATAAAACACTGCATATCATTTACACACGAAACATTAAATACACTACAAGGTAGGCACTATACACAAAGTTAACTTGTGTCAAAATTCAGGAAAATCCATTTGTCCTGAAAATTTTAAGTAGTAACTGAAAGGATTAGAATACAATCTGATCCCAAACAATAACTCTGGTCACAATGGAGTTGCTGATAGTTGTCAAAGTATTTATTTTAGAAGAAGTAAGTCCTTGGGAGCTGGAGAGCTTATTGCAAGTCTTAGTGGAAACTTTTTGATTTTAAGTGTTTTATTATTTTTATTGATATCAATTTTGGGTTAGCATATAAAATTATAGGCTTTACTATGATATCTTCATACATATATAATTGTACCTTCTGAGCAGTGTTTTGAAGAATAAAGAGATCAGAAATTTAAAATCTATAAAAGGAGAAGTGTCAGAATGTTTTGTGTATAGTAAACACAAACACAATTACAATAGTGCTATTGATTCCACAGCATAAAGCTCAAGAGTTCCAGGTCACGGTTTTCTGTTTTAATTAACCAGAACCACAGACCTGTTCAGCCATGCGAACATTCTCACACTAAGAAATTTTAAAAATATAGCTCAAAGTTGCCAGACTAAGAAGCAAAATTATTTGTAGTCTTGGGCGTAACTGTGAGAGAAGTTACTCTTGTGTCATACCTTTACTCCTAGATATGCATCTTTTATTAGCAGATTAGGCATTCAATAGTCACACTGAATAGGTCATTATGCAAACACAGAAGCTCGTATACTTAAGCTCACATGTAGCCTTGATCTCTGCCAACATAACCACATTATTCATGGATCTGTTAAGCACTGGGGAGGCTGGGGTGACTGACACTTATCCATAGAATAGGAAATATTGCCTTCCTCATTATAAAGGAGCTCCTTTCCCTATATTTTCTTCCTTTCTTGCGTTACCTCCTTTCATTCCTCACTTTTAACATTTTTACCATTAATCTTAATTTATAATTTCCTAGCACACTCTACACTAGTTCTGACATTTTCTGTTTTATAGTCATTGTTAATATATGAGTAGGCTTTAACTGATTTCAAGTGTATTTTGATATATTTATATCAATGATATTATTGCTGTTACAGCATTTTGTTTTCTCTTCTCTGGGGATTGAGTCCTCAAGCTGCTTAATAAGATCCTCAGATAAGATAAAAAGAGATGTCAAAAGCAACAGGCACAAATTGCAACACCAAAACATGAAAATGCAAGGCAATAAAAGGCCTCCAAAACAGTGTAACTTCTCCACTGGTGAACTTAATCTACTAAAAAGATATAATGGTGAATGAAAATTCCAAAACCTTAATACCAAAAATGATCAATAACCTCAATGAGTATACAAACAAGCTTATGAATTCCATCCAAGCCCTGGAAAGGAAGGTCAGCAGTAGAGAAAAAAATCATTAAGATGGATGAAAAAGACAGCAATGTGGAAGGAAAACTTAAGAAGAATTAAAAACTCAATGAATCAAATTAAAACGAAAGCAATTCTAATAATCTCAGTGAAGCAGAAGAAAGACTAAGGAGGATCGAGGGCCAGATTAAGTAGCACTACACTGAAACATCCAGAAAGAAAGGAAAGGAAAGGAAAAAAAGAAGGAAGAAGGAAGGAAGGAAGGAAGGAAGGAAGGAAGGAAGGAAGGAAGGAAGGAAGGAAATGAGCATGACCATAATGTTCAAGATCTCTAGCATAGAATCAAAAGACCAAACTCAAGAATTCATGAGATACAGAAAAGGACTGAGACAAAACTAAATGCACAGAGGAACCATTCAATTAAATTATAGCAGAAAATCTCCCAAATGTAGAGAACAAAGATATCCAAATACAAAAGTATTTAGAATTCCAAATGACCAGAGAATAACTTCCCTATAATATGTAGTCAAAACTTTGAAAATGGAAAGCAAAAGAAGCTATAATATTAGCTATCAGTAAGGCAAATCCAACAACTCACCTAGAAAAATGAACACATCAGAATATCAGATGTCTCATCAGGAACCCTAAACGTGAAAGTATGGTGGGATATATTTTAGACCCTGAAAGTATGTAATTGCCAACCATGTTTTCTACATACAGCAAGACTATTATTTTAAAAATATTGTATTTATTATTTTTTATTTTATGTGTATGAGTGTATTACCTGCATGTGTGTTAGTGAACCTGTGTCATACAATGCCCACAAAGGACAGAAGAAAGCATCAGATTCCCCTGGAACTGGAGTTATAGGTGGCTATTACCCACCATGTGGGTGCTGGGAATTGAACCCAGATCCTCTACAACAGCAGCCAGTGCTCTTAACCTCTGAGTCATCTCTTCAGCCCCAAGACTATTTTTGAACTTGATAAAGACATTTCAAGATATCACTAACTAAAGCAGTTTTTTACCATTAAACCAGCACTGCAGAAGACATTTAAAGGGGTACTATATATAGAAGAGGAAAGAAGATAGTGTTGATCATAAGACAATAAATTTCACAAGAGAAAAAGAAACTAGGAGTAGTGGGAAGGAATCCACCATCTCCTCACGTCCTACAGAGTAAACCAGCAAATCCCTAATTCTAGGAGGGGGAGAAATGAACAATGATTAATTCAGCCAACTAATAAAATAACAAACAAAATTAAAGGAATTAGTGAATATCTCTGAATAAGAACCTTAATTGTAAATGACTTCAGCTCAGTGATAAAGAGATATAGGCTAGTTGACTGAATTAGAAAACAAGACTCAGCTCTCTGTTGTCTCCAAGAAATATACCCCACTAACAAAGGCATCTACACACTAGGAACAAATGGTGAAAATCAACCTACAAAGCAAATGGAAACCAAAAATGTTATTTTTCAAACTAAAACTAGTCAGAACAAGAGGGCCACTACATATTGTAATTCATCACAAAAATATAATGATTGCACATACACACCAAATATTGGTAACATTTGGAAATATTTCCCAAAATAAATACTAATAAGCATGAAAAGCCAGTCAGATCTTTTTACAATAGTATTAGGAGACTTCATTATCCTGCAGTCATCTTCAGATAGGTCTTCCAAGCTGAAAATTAGCAAAGAAACTTCAAAACTAAACTTAATAGATATCTACAGAATATCCCAACCAACAGATATGGAATACACAATCTTCTCAGCAGTTCATAGAATGTCTCTAAAATTGATCACATTATATGCCACTAAAAAAGCCTTAACAAATACAAAACAATAAAAAGAGCTCTCTGTATTATCAGATCAGTGAAAGAAAAGGTGAAATCAATAGCATGAGACACAAAAGATGCTACACAAATATCTGTTAACTGGACAATAACACTCTCTTAAGTAACCAGTGGGTCACTGAAGAAATTAAGAAGGAAATTAACAAAATTCTTAGAATCAAATGAAAATGGAACTTTTCATTGGAAAATAATTTACTAAATCTTTAGGGTATGGCCAAGGTATTTCTAATGGGGAAGTTGATAGATATGAGTGCTCCCTATATGGAAGACATCAAACAAATTGGCAAATGATTCACCTTAAGGTCTCAAAGAAACAAGAGCAAGCCAGACTCAGCAGCAGTAGGGAGCAAGAAATAATGCACATTAAGGAAGAATTAGTGAAGTAAAGACAAAGGAATAATGCATAAAATCAATTAGACAAAAAGCTGGTTCTCTGAAAAGATAAAGAAGACTGATAAACCTTCAGCTAAATGAAAAAGGGAAAAAAAGACCCAAATTTTAAAAATTAGAGATGAAAAAATGAATTCCAAGGAACTACAGAGGGTCATTAGAGATTCTTTTGAAAACTTACATCCAAAAGAGGGGGTTAGTGAAACAACTAGAAAATCTAGAAAAAAGTTAGTAAATTCTTAGACACATATGTTCTACCAAAGTCTGAATAGACTCATAACAATGAATGAATCTGAAACAGCAATAAATTCTTTCTACAAGGAAAGCCCAGAACAAGGTAAATTCACAGCCGAATTTAACCAAATCCATAGGGAAGACCTAACACACATACTCTTTGAACTGTTCCACAAAACAGAAAAAGAAGGGACACTATCAAACTAATTCTACAATACCGATATTACGTTGATGCCAAACAAGATGAAGTCACAACAACAATGAAGACTAGAGACCAGTTTCTCTAATGAGCATATATGCAAACATTCTCAACAAAATACTTACAAATCAAATTGAAGAACACATTAAGTTCACACACCATGGCAAAGTTGGTTAATCCTAAGGTTACAATGTTGATTCATCATATGCAAATCAAATATAATACTATTCATAAATAGATATAAGAATAGAAATCACATAATTATCTCAAGAGATACAAAAAGATCTTTAACAAAGTTCAGCATATATTCAGTATTAAAGCCTTGAAAAAAATAAGAATGAAAGGAACATATGTCAACGTTATAAAAGCTACAAAAAATACACATATATCAAATACTGTCCTAAATGAGGAAAAATTGAAAACATTTCTCTAAAATCAGTAATAAAATAAGCTATTGGCTCGCTCAGCTCTTATTTAATGTGGTTCTCAAAGTCTTAGCCAGAGCAACAAGAAACAAGAAATTAAAAGGATTCAAATAGAAAAGGAAGTCAAATTATCCCTATTTGCAGAAAACATAATCCTATACTTTCAAGACTCCACACAAATAAAAATCGCTCAGCTTTCATAAACATTTTCCATAATGTAGTAGGATACAAATATCAACATACAAAAATCAGTATGCTTTTTATAAATTAATGATAAATTTGCCAAAAAAGAAAACAGGGAAAAAGATCACATTCACAATTCCTTCAGAAAAAAAACCAGGGCTGGAGTGATGGTTCAGTGGTTAAGAGCACTGGCTATTCTTGTAGAGAAACTGGGTTCTGTTCCTAGTACCCACATGACAGCTAAGAACTGTCCTTAAGTCCAGTTCCAAGGGATTCAACACCTTATTCTGGGTTCTGTGGTCAGTGCACACATGTGGTGCATTTACATGAAGGCAAAATGCACATACATATAAAATAAAAATAAATAATATTTTAAAATAAATATAATAATAAAATAAATGCCAAGTCTAGAGAAATAGATCAACAGTTAAAAGCAATGGCTATTCTTTTAGAAGACCCAGGTTCAGTTAATACATGACAGTTAAAACTGTCTATAATGCAGGTTCTGGGGAATATGATACCCTCTTCTGGCCTCAGCAGGCATTACATACATATGGGAAAAATACTCATACACATGAAATAAAAACGAATATATTTTTAAAAGAAAATAGAGTACATATATACATGGGAATTCTTCCACTTTTAAAGAAAAATGAAATCATGGCATTTGTAAGAAAATTGGTTGAACTAGAAAACATCATGTTAAACAAAATAAGCCAGACTCAGAGATACAAATACTGCATGTTTTCTTTCACATTCAAAATCTAGATTTAAATATGTGTGTGTGTATGTGTGTGTGTGTGTGAGAGAGAGAGAGAGAGAGAGAGAGAGAGAGAGAATTATACAAATAGGGGATTATGAGACAAGGAAAAGATCATAATAAGGAGGAGGGGAGAGGAAAAGAGGTTAAAATGTGTGGGGATTCTCGTTTGTTGTACAACTTGTGTATGAGAAATCAGTCTGGTACTGTCTTCAAAGCCCCGTCTCTACTGAGTAGCTTTCATAGTGTTGGAAAGTACTACGTATGCTACTGAAAGAGGAAAGTAATCATCAAACTTGCCCAGCTGAGAATCCTGTGAGCTATAGCAATCGATCTGGCAAGATCTGCCCACTTGTATAGTAGTAGCAACAACGTTACTGAAGTAACCAACCAGTTCCTGATTTTTTAAGGTCTACTTCATAAGATGGACCCCATGCCTGACACTGATATCAGGTTTAACAACCTGTGGCTAGAAAGGTAGAGGCCATAGGGAAGAATCTACTACTATAATTCTACCAAGTAGACAGTTTTAAACTTATTCCTAATGACTTATTGTTGTTATACCCAATACAATAATACATCTCTCAGCTCTCACCAGAGAAGCTTCCTTATGCAGCAGATGATAACACAGAGATCCACAACTGGCCAACATGCAGAGAATAAGGAACTGCAGAATGCTCATTCCTGGAATAAGACAAGTATACCAAACTTTTGCCTCCCAAAGCTCAGGGAACATTGCAGAAGATGGGGCAAAAAGAGTGTATGATCCAGAGGTGGTGGATGATCACAAGGAAATAGAGTTTTCCAGACAACTGGGCAGTTGTTCATATGAACTCACAGCAACAGTGATAATATATACAAGTCCCATGTAAACTCAAATCTGACAAAAACCCAGCACAGGAGTGGAAACGTGGGTGAGAAGCCTCAATCTTACCTGAGAAGCCAATGGCAGCTGATAACTGCTGGGAAAGGGAGAGTTAGTTTTCTTTAAAGGTGTAACACTGGATAGATTAATCTGGCTTCACTCAGTGAATGCACTCACAGTGAAGTGCATTTGGGGACACAAATTTGACTTGGTACACACACACATAAACACACACACACACAGAGTAGAGTCACACACACACACACACACACACAGTAGAGTACATAAAATCAGGTTAGGGGCATTAAAAGGGGATGTATATAATGTATAAAATTCACAACAAGTCAAAAAATATGTGTGACTGGTTGGTTGGTTGGATGGATGATTGGGTGGTTGGTTGGGTGGGTGGATGGGTGGTTGGTTGGAGACAGAGTCTAGAATTCCCTATGTAGCACATCAACTTTGAGTGATACTTTTGCCTCAGCCTCACAAATTCTGGGATTAGGGGTAGGCATCACCTCACTCAGCAACACTTCCATTACTTAAAAAAAAAAAACACTAGATAGGTGTTTACATAGGTCCTTGCAGCTTACCTGTCTGTGACGTGTCTTATATACCCAGTTCTCCTTTAGGCACCTGTTTGTTTCTATTCTACTTTGTCATTTTGAAAATGGCATGCTACAACTTCTTGGAATTTTTGTTCTATTTAAGTTGTGCTTTGGAAACTGATATAAAAACCTTCACCATCTCTGAATGGTGAAGTCTTTGAATTAACGATCTTCCACCAACAGTTTCAACCAGTTTGTACTTTAACTTACACTTTTTCAAACAGTTGTGATTATTTCCCTATTTTAAAAAATATGTTTTCTACTGCTTGAATTGTTTTTTAAAAACATTACATAAATGAGTATGTCAGGGAATTCCATAAGGAAATGCAAAGAGAATGAGACAAATCTGATCCTCACCCTGGCCGATGGGGTCATTCAGGTCAAGTAGAGACAAAGGAAGTACTTTGCTGTCGCACCAAATGGAGAATTCTCACTGAATGTGATGTAAGCGCAAAAATAGCAACAAAGAAGTGGAAAACTAAGAGGTCTAGTCCTCAGGTGATTGGAAGATGGAATAAACAGATAAGAAGCTTTTTGAAATCAATAATAAATCTATATTAATTTGTACCACTTTTTGATATAAAAACATGATGAATTCGGAATTGAAGTCTTCAATCTTTTCTTCACATAGAAGAAAACATATTTGACCAGCAAAGAAACTCTAAATATCACATTTACTTTCATTTAACTATTTCCAAGGGGAATGGATTATTGATCTTTTTTGTTGTTGTTGTTTTATTTTGTTTTTAAAGTATCATCTGAGCTTACTCTGGAAATTTCCAGTCTATGTAATATAATTTGGTTGACTAGTAGCTGACTCATTATTAAGCACTTATTTGAAAGACCCATAATGAACCTATAACAAAGTTTAAAAAGGTTTGTGTATAAAATGAAATGTTGCTCTTATATAAATTGGAATTGTTAATAATAGTTTAGCATCCACAAAATAACTCTAAAAGCACAAATTGTGAGCTTCCTGTTTAATTTCTAAATGGTAAGGATGTTCTGACTTAGAGCTGGAATGCTTTGTTCATGAGGCCCAAATCTAATATTTCCTCTCCTTCTGAGCCAGTTGGATTCTGTGTGTTCTGAAGACAACACCCCTGACTTTACTTTGTGGGCTGTGAAAGATGACATGGTGAGACAAGGTAGGCAGGTTCAGATATATGTAATCTAAATCTACTCAATTGCTACCGGTTTTTCATAAACACACTAAAATATCCAGTTGATGCTGGATATGCTATCTTTTCCATCACACTGAAATATTTTTAGTTTGATATAAATCATGGACAAAATGTTTGCTTCTAGAATTGCCAACATTTTTACTGTGTACATTCTATTCTTAACAAGAAAAAACAATTACGATTTGAATGGCATGTCTTGGCTCAAAATGGTTTCTTTATTTAGAAATCAATAACTTTATTTCAGAGAGAAAGTAAATATTTGGCATGTGACTTTGGCTTATGACTCTGGCAAAATCTTTCATCTTTAATGTCTAGTGAAGAAAGGATAGGGGTGTGGAATTCACTGAGTCTGGATGACCCAACACACCCAGGGCTGTTCAAATGAATCTTGTGTGTCTCTACTGTCTCCCCAAAGGACAAGCCAGTCAGTTTAATTTCTTCCTGAGGTATCCTAATGCAGTTGGAGGTTGAGGATTCAAGTGGATGTGTAGGATTCAACTCATTTCACTATAATTATAGTGATTTGTCTTTTTCTTTTTCTAAGAGTCAGCTTCCTGATTTGTGAAATATAGCACTAGTAATACTTCACACTTTTGGGATAATAGACCACACTAACACATCAAAATTCAACATAATAGTTCATAGTAAATAAACATATAGAACATGAAATTATAAATATCTATACATATTAATTCATTAAAAGACTTCATATTCTTAAGGCATTCATGAAAACAGCTTACGTTTTCTGGGACAAGTAAGAGGATGGAGACTTAGTCATAAAATCCAATACTTGAAATAAATTATGCTAGTGGGCTCAGCTCAGAGTGGCCACAAGGTCTCCACAGACAGAAGCCCTAGAAAGCACTTTAGAACTCGGCTGAAAAGTTACTAGAAAGTGGAGTCCATCTGAGATATTTGCTTTCTTATCACCAGCCTATCCCTTCCCACGAGGGGCTCAAGAGAGCTTGATACTATTCTACCTTTTATTTGTTTACTCTTGGTTATGGTTTAGATCTTAAATATCCCTAAAAGGCCCACACTCTAAAGACTTTCGGGGCTATTGGAAAATGACTGAATCTTTTGGTGGTAGAGCCTACAGGAGTAGTTTTGGTCACTGAAGGCATTCTCTGGAAGGGCCGATGTGACTCCAAGGTGCTTGCTGGCTGTGTCTTGCTTCCTGTCCTCTCTACAGTGCAGCCTCCTCTGTCGCACAGCCAACGCCACAATGTTCCACTTCACCATAGGTTCAACGAGAAGGTGCCGGTTCACCGCGGACTGAAACTTCTGAAGCCACAAGCTGAAATAAACCTTCCATCCTTTAAGTTGATTTTCCCAGGTTCTCACAATGACCAAAAACTAGCATACTCTCCCTCTAATATAAAAATGAGAGAGGTAAAAGAGGCAGAAAGAGAAAAAAAGAAAGCTGCGGAAGAAAAGGAGAAATAAAAGAAACAATTAAGACCAGAAACCCAAATTCTAAAAAAACTCAGACTTTAAAGTGATTAAAATGGAAAAGGAAGAGTCATACCAGAAGAATAAAACTAAGAAAAAACATAATTTTCTTTTTAGGTAGGGAAAAAAAAGAAGCTCCCTGAGTTTTTCTAACAGTTGAGTAGCAAAAACTGAAGACAGAAATTGCTTACAGAACATTGATCAAATCACTGAAGGAGACTAATTTTCCCCTGGCTTCATGTCATAGATTCACTTTGTAATAAATATCCAAATAAGAAATACTGAACAACATAATATAAAGGCCCTCAGTGCCAAGTTCAATGTTTCTTCTTTTCTTAATTAAAATTATATTCTGAACCACTTTTTTTCCTACTCAGTCCTCATTAAAAGCAAAAGGTAACAGCGTAAGTTTTAATTCTATAAAATTAAGAATGTGGAAAGATGGAGGAGAAGCAACGCAGATAGTCACAGAGCGGAGGCTCATTGTTCTTCCAAAGTGAAGCTGCTCAGGATGAAAGTAATTAAAACACAGAAATAAACAATTGTGATACTAAGGGATTGGAAGGGCCATCAATTCAAGTATTGGAATGCCTTACCAATGTGTGAGTGCTCACAGGCTCTATGCACAGTAAGCCATCCCCACACTCAAGATGTCAAAATGTGTGGGTATGACTTTAATGGGAATGACTCTTTCTAACAAACTTTACAAGTTGAAATTTTACATAACCTTATAAACCAAGTTAATAATATATTTTGAGAACAATTAAAATTATGTACTCCTAATGTAATCAGTCCTATAGTGATCTAGAATCTTGATGTAACTAACTCTTACAAGCTAAGCTGAACACATAGCTTTAATTTTATTCTATGTTCTCTATTCATGACTAGTTATGCTCCTGACTTAGAACAATGTGGGTGCATGTATGAGATGTGACAGTGATGATGCTGACATTACAAACATCTCTCCCACAAATGTCTCAAGCAACATGGGGTTATAGACTGATGACATTTTCTGTGGATTTGTGTCCTGTTCTGAGTTAGTAGAGTCAGAAAAACAACTTTCTTTGTAAAACTGTTAGCAAAGATAGTTCATGCTTTCTTGATACTATGCTTGATATATTGTTCAATGACTATGAAAGGAGGCCCTTTATTTGAGAGTTCATTTCAAAAGAACAATTCTGAGAGAGGTCAAACGTTTTCAAGAGTAAAGTTCCTCATGAATGGGGTGTCTTGTGAGAGAAATAACCCCGCTACTATGAACTCATGGATTGGTGCTGGATAAGTCCCAAGAAAAGGGGAGATTTGAACATCCCAGGTGATGAGCTGATCCAAGTTAATGGGTAGTAAGGGTTTTTTTTTCTTAAAGAATGTAAAACTGGACAGATTTTTAGTAAAGAATGATTTATGCATGAAGATTAGGATGGCTGGAATGGAAAAGAAAAACCAAAATCCTCTGCAAGTGATGGAGGTCTAGAAAAGCTCATGGTTATAAGAAAGAAATAGTACGTAGGTGTGAAAAATAACATGTTAGAAGTAAGTAAGAATGGAAATATTTTAATACAGAAGAATTGATAGATGATTAAGATGGCTGGATGTTCCCAGAATGGAGAACAAAAAAAGCCTATACAAATTGTAGAGGCCTGAATAAAGCATGTAAAAGATGAAACATAGAGATCAGATATATGGAAGCTAAAGTTCCATCAGCCCTCAACTTAAAACAATGAGGGTTTTGATCTACTCTTGATGACAACTACAAGGTATGTCTTAAAGACAAAATATAATCTAAAACTCCTATCTTTTGCCGACTTTGGGAAATTCATACCTCACAGGGAATTCCCTATACCTCCCAAGAACAAGCTATAACTAAACAACCTCATTTATAAATCAAATACATAAGCAAAAAGGGGGAATAAGAAACAACTTATTAAAGCAAATTATACTTTAAAATTTCAAATTATAATTTAAAATTTGTTCCTGTCAATTTTCCCTCTAACATCAGAGAAAAGGACATCATAAAAAATCCCCAAATTTTACTAAAACCCATGGTTTTATGTGCAAAAAATAAACAAAGAACTCAACCAGTGGTTTGATTCTATTTCTATCATTAGTTGCAGGCAAGACTCCACACCCGTGCTTTCTCCACAGGCTCTCTCTGGATCTCAGCAAGACTGACAATACCATGTGCTGACACCAAAAGACAACAACTTGACAGCAGAGGGTAGACACCTGAACTTCAGCCCAAGATGAACTGCCAGAAGAGACAACATGAATATCATCAACAACTTCAACCTCCAACTGACCATCCAATCTGGAGCGACATCAAAAACCTAACCAATGCCACTGAGTTCTTGAGAACGCTGGTGCTGTACTGCCTATGCAACCTGTCCTGAAGACTCATCTCCTTTAGTACAGGTAAGGGAGAGCAGTGGGAATGACTTAAATGAGAAAGACTCTGTGAAAAGCCTTTGTAAACTGAAATTTTATATAACCTTGTAAAACCAAGCTAATCATATGCTTTGAGAACATTTAGAACTATGTATTGCTTCTAAGAAAAACAATGAAATCATCAGTCCTCCAATGATTTGGAATCCAGAAGTAACTAACTCTTACAAGGTAAGCTAAATACATAGCTTTACTCTTATACCGTATGTGACTCAGTAATTTCCCTCACTCAGAACAACTCGATCTGGATGAGCACCGATCCCTTTCAGTGCTCCCATGATTACCTTGCACTAAGCCTCACTACTCTAAGTTCCTAATACCAGCACACTGGGAACTAGGAAGTGATGGTACCCTTCCTCTGACTGCAAAGTATCTTTCCATCTTGCATCGTCATTCTTATTAATAGTGCTCTTTTTATCTTTATATTCCTATGATTTTTATTGAGTTTTATTGAGTTAATCAAATTTAGATCCTCTTTCCCCTCTTTGCCTCCCTCACCAAATTTCAGGTATTCTGTTACATAAGTTAAGTCCTATCCAGGCCAGCATTTGTACCCAGATGTCCCTCAGTACAAATTCATACACTACAGTCTAGTCAGCCTATCTAGCGTCACTCCCTTAAAGAAGATCTGCTCTCCCTCGCCTCACAGTAATCCTTTGCCAGTAGCTCCTTTGCTAGGTTTGGACCTGCTGCTTGTTCCCCATTCTATGAGCAAAACTTGGCTCCATGAGCCTTAGGTGTGGAGGTTCACTGTAGATATGTCACTTAGAGCTGGGTGTCTCTCAGACACATATTCTCTGTGTGCGACCACTTGTGGAACTCTGTAATAGCCTCCATCTACTTAAAAAAGAAGCTTCTTTGATGGCACTTTTTTTAAAAATTATTTTTATTTAATGTACATGATTGTATTGTCTGCTTTGCACCTATGTGGTACAATGTCTGAGAAGATCAGAAGAAGTCATTGAATCTTCTGGAACTGGAGTTGTGGATGGTTGTTAGTCACTGCCATGTGGTGCTAGGAATTGAACCTGAGTCCTCTGCAAGAGCAGTCAGTACGCTTAACTGCTGAGCCATCTCTCCAACCCATCCCTCCACACCCTCTGCATTGTTGTGTTTTAAACTGGATCTGGGATCTTCTTTTCTTTTCTTTCTTTTTTGGTCTTTTTGAGAAAGTCTCCCTGTAGTTCCAGCTGGCCTGGAACTCACAAACATCTGCCTGCTGGGATTAAAGGCATGCGCCACCTCACCTGGCGTGTGGTCTTATTTTATGACCTATGCAGTTGTACCATTTAAGAGATACTGCAAAGTGAGTACAAGGCCAGACATTCCCTAATTAATTAGTGTTCTCTGATATTTTTCCTAGTCATTTTCTTAGCACTGCAGAATATCAGTCTTGCATCAAAAGTTCATATTCATCAATGGCAAAGCTTTTTATCCCATGGGGTTACCATAAGTCTCCCTCAAGAAAAGATCAGGCATCATGAAAAGGAAATAAAACCAGGATCAACGATGGGCACAGAAATAAATTGGTTTTACTTAACACTCCCAAAACGTCACTAAAATTAACTTTCACAAAAACTCAAAAGATGTCCATCATCAGCTATATGTTTTTAATCTGAGCTAGTACTCTCTATTCTGTGAGTGACAAGACCTGGGAGATTCTGCCAGTTTACACACAGGCCCTTCATAGAATGCTTTACGCTAATATTCTAATATTTTAGTTTAGATTCTCATTTCTCACAGTTAGGAAAAAATTGCTATCATACTATATTAGCTACTTTTCTGTTACTGTGGTAGAAACACTGACCAAGGGAATTTACAAAAGAAAGAGTTTATTTAGCTTAGGGTTCCAAAGGGGCAAGAGAGTCCATCATGGCAGGGAGTCACGGCAGCAGAGGTGGCTGGAGTAAACGCAGAAGCTAAGCACTACTGGAGATTTGGCAAGGCTTAAGAACGGTCTAAGCCCAGTGATGAGCTTCCTCCAGCATAGTCACACCTTCTAATACCTCCTAAAACAGTGCCATCATCTGGAAACAAAATGTCCCAATACTTGGAGCCTATGGGGACATTCTCATTCAAACCACCGCACATCCTACGGACTACAGATGCATGGGAGTAAAATGTTTCTTTCCATACCTATGTGTAGAGTTCTTCCACATGACAATCTTTCAGAAACATCAAGCAAAAAAGTAAGAAATTGTTTTCAAAGTAACCCAAAGCCATTGAGAGAACATTGAATGTTTAAAATAAAAGCATTTCCCACAAAATATAATATCTCAGGAAAATAATGACTGCTTTGAAAAGACCTCTTTATGTTAACATGAGAAGGGTTAAAATGTGCCTACCTCTTTCAAGCTGCAGAAAGTATAAATGCTACATCTAAGTAATTTATTTCTAGATATATTAAGAACAAGTAAATTTGCAAACAAAGGGAGCCAATTCTAGCATGATTTGAAGTGTCTTCTGTATCACATATCTCTTACTCAGAAATTAATCTCTTGCAAACATACAGAGAGGGAGGGAGAGAGGGAAGGAAAGAGTGAAAAGGCTGGGAGACAGGGAGGTAAGGAAGAAGAAAGGAAGGAGAAAGAGAAACTTATCGGCACACAGAATCTTGAGTTACTTTTGCTGCTAACTCACCACCTTGTATCATACAATATTTTAGTCAGGTTTTTTAACAAATGTTTTTCAATTAAAAATCACTAGTACTGTCTCCACCCACTGGTTTGAATAAATTCATCAGATAACAGAATAGTTTCATCCCACTGAAGGTAAAGTCCTTTCCAGGTTAGATGTTCTGATTCTCTGCTTTCTTCTCCAGCCAGACAAAATGAGCACTAGAGAGGACTACAGCTCATTATGAAAGATGAAAGTTGGGTATCCATACAAAACAGAGCAACATGTACTGGGAAGATGCTACAAAATAAAGAGTAAGGCTCTATTATGTGCCAGAAAACACACCAAATTTTAATAATAACTAACTCTGCTAGTCCTTGTTAATTTCATAAACTCTTTATTAAAGATTCATACTTAATACACCAGAAAGCTAAAATTTAGAGATTTGGTGCAGACATTTATTATATAATCAATTTCTTATACTTTATAATTAAGTCTAAACAATAATGTAAAATATGTAAGAGTTATCATAAATATGCAAGCAACAAAATTATATTTACTTAATGTGTTCTATGGATGCCTAATTCCATATATTAAATTTTCCATATAACTAATATAAAAATGCTTATATATGATACTATGAAGGCTTCTGCTGGCACAACATGAAATCTATTTTATAAGTAGAAGGACTATACTCTAAAATGACACTTAAAAGTACAGTAAATGTATCAGTAACTTGGTCACTTATTGTTATCAAGCATTATAGACTGTACATAATTGTATGTATTAAACTCTTCCACCACTGGATTTAGTAGGTCTATCATCACAAACATATGAGTAATGCATTCAATAACACTATGAAAGTATCATTGGGTAGTAAGAATTTTTCAGCTTCACTCTAATATAATCCTGTGATAATATGCATGGTTCATTGTTATTATGTGTCATAATCATATTATGTGGCATGAGACTCTTTCTAATGTATGTACACTTGTGTATGTATAAACTCAACCAGAATCGTTCAGTTCCCTCAAATATCTTTACCTAATGACTACTTTACCTAAATCTGAGCCACTTTTGAATGGTTATTTATGTGTTCAGATGATAAATTTTTTTTTTTTTGGCAGTCAAGTCACACTGCAATTTAAATGGTCAGGGTAAAACCAATTCAACTGGGACTCTCAGTAATAATTCACAACAGTGGTTTTTTTCCATTTGTGTTGATGTGTTTATGGAATGACACAAGCCAGCACTCTGAAGCAGACATGCAAAAGCAATGTTACTCATTCTGGCATATAGTGATACTGAGCTTAAGAAAGCATAGTATCTCCTGAGTGATTATTGTGCAACACTGTCAGCTGGGTAGCTACAACACAATGGAGCTGCAGCTTCTATAAACCCTGAACACCAGATGTGAAATTCTCTTAATACTACTTAGCACAAGTTATTTGGACACTGCAGTCATTCATTTTTTATTCATTTTTGGTAAAAATATATATTGAATGTTGGTATCCTGCATGTTGGTGGTATACTGTGGTATGACAGAGATAGGTAGCTGTCACCAAAAAGTCGTAATCTCCTACAGCATTGAGATAGCCTAAGAAACTGGCTGCTCAGCCAAGAGTTACTTCCAACCCACCTTGTAACTTTAGTGGGGCCATCTGAGTCATCTTATCATCAGAATGCATTTAGAAGTGATTTACACTACTTCTGGGTCCAGAGATAGAAGTGGGTTCCCTCTATGTCTTTTTTTCCTCCCTATTGGCAGTAGAAGGCTCAGATAGCATATGGGACAGTAAAGTCACAAAGCTTAAAGCACCTGGCCTGATCAACCATGTGGAGAAAGCCACTTTCCAACCAGGTAAACCTGAAGAGGATTAACTGCAAAGACAAGGAAGAGAGACAGAAGGAAAAAGCATGTGGAATATTCTTAGAACGTACACGCATATATGAGGAGCAAAGATCCCACCATGACTGCGGATTTTTGTCACAAACATGAAACCTGAGAACAGTCGACCAAAGCCATCAGAAAATAACAAATTCCTCTTAAAAATAAAGTGAAAAGTCACCTGTGTCAACCAGTAATTATTTGTAAGCCGGTGCTTTTTACATTGGCTACTATTGTTATGTGTTTCCTTGTTTTACAGTTGAGCATCATTAGATGAACTTGACATGTTAAGAAATAAAATATTCAAAAGCAAGAACAAAAGTAGATACAAAAGCCCTAATTGTCTGTAATATCTTCAAAACCTTACATATACATATATTATAATAACATTTAGATGCCTTATATATCTTTTAGTTTAGGATTCTGTGAGTCTCCTGAACGTGCAGGCAAATATGTATCTTTATGCATGAATACATTCTTAGAGATTTGGATTCAGCAACATACATCTATTTCTAAAAGATTAAAAACTAAATGAATTAGTATCTAGAAACATTTAATGAAAGAAGAATAGCATAATACTCCCTAAATGATACAAAAACATTAATAAAGTGCTGAATTTTAAGTGAGCTGGTAATTAAGCAAAAACAGGATTTAGGGAAGTCATCCTAGAGCCCATCTGATGAACTATCCTTCCTAGTTATTATTTCATTAGTACAGACAATATATCCTTAGAGACCAGATTTTCTTTTCCATAACAGATTGGAAAGAAAAGAAATGAGTTAGAAAAATTAAGTGCTGCATTCAGAAACTGTAGAGGAATTCCAAAGACCTCTTGAGATACTTTCTTCCCTACCCCTCTTAATCATTTCATTATTCCCTTAAAATTAAAATGGGCTCCAAGAGAGCTCTTACCCTCAGAATTTAAATACCTTCTGTGTGTCAGGGCCCAGTATTTGTAGTGAAGTTCTTTCAGATGAGCTACAATCTATAGAACTTCACTCTACCTCTTAAAAAAAGCCAGCTTCTTTTTCACAGCCTCCAAATTCCAGATCACTTATTCTGAGATGTAATCTTTTGGAACTTTCTGAGTTTTATTTTAACCAAATTTCATGACCACATTTTCCAACTGTATATCTGACAGAGGAGAAATGCTATTTTCAGCGTCCACCATTTTTTGTATTTCACATTTCTGCTAAAAATTGAGATATTTTCAAGATTTTTCTAAATAAGTGTTTCATTTTTTATTCCACAGAGAAGAATTTGCTACTAACCTTGTCAAAAGATGCTTAATACCTAAATAATGACAGTATTTTTGTAAAAAAAAAATGCCGTAGAAAGTAACAAGGAGAAATTTAGCTCTAAGTAAATAGTCCTAAAGGAGGCTTGGGCAAGGGACAGTCTCAAAACAGATTGACCCAGGGACAGGGAGCATGATCTGTCAGGGCAGAAGCCCCTCGGGGTATTAGACTGAGTCACCTGATAGAGAAAATATATGTAGTATTTTACTTAAACTACTAATAAATTTTCTGATTATAATGCCTTTTAAAAATCTGTGTGAGACAGAAAAGGACATAGGACATTACAATAAAGCACACAGTTCCAGAGAAAAACAAGAACTATGTCAAGAACATGAACCAACTAGATGCAGTTGTCACAGGTAGAAGTGGGTTCTAAAAGTTTATTGCATTATATACTTTCATATTCATATAGAAAGAGGCTGCATTTAAATTATCCAGGATTCTAACTTACTCTAATGTCTGTAAGATAAGTATTAATTAAGTTATTTGGTTCAATAAAGTAAAAAATGTGAGAAAAAACATAATAAAATCCATAATGCCTTTGTGCATAAGCACTAACTTGTTAGAAAACATGAGCAGCAAAATCTAATCATTATAACAAATTTAAAAACTATCTAACAACCAATATCAAATATAACATTAAGAAGAAATTATGAGACCATAGGGAGAAATGTAACAAACTTGTGGAATACTAAGCTCAATAAAAAGTCTACAAATAGCATCATTATTTTCTTCTTTTAAATTAAAACATGGGGGCTAGGGAGACAGCTTAGCTGTTAAAGTGCTTGCCACACAACAAGAGAACCTGAATTCAATTTCAGGAATCCATATAAAAAGCTGGGCATGGTGACCCATACTTGTAATCCCAGTGGGGTTTGGGGGTGGGAGTGAATAGAGACAGGGAGATCTCCGTAGCACAATGATCAGTCAGCTTAGACTAATTGGTGAGCACCAGACCTGGTAATAGACCTTGTCATAGAAACGGGTAATAGCATCTGAGACTTCCTCTGGCCTACACTCACACACACACACACACACACACACACACTCATGTATACCTGTACACACATGCACATGTGCTCCCTCCATGCAAAACACTCATACAAAATCAATCAATTAATCTATCAAAATATAAACATACTTATTGGGAATATTTCTTATAAAATTTTAGAACAGAATGCTTTTTTTTTACTCTTTTTCCATCCCCTTTCAGGTTTCTAACAGTACCACAATTACCAGTTTGCTGAATATTTTATCAAGTATGCTATGATCAGAATGTTTGCATTACCCTAAAATTTGCATGTTGAAATGTAAAGCTCAATGTCAGGGCATCAGGAGATTGGACCTTTGGCAAATTATTTGGCCTTGAAGATGGGCCCCTCATTATGTATTAGTGTCTCAAAAAAAGAGACCAGAAACCTAGCTCTTTATCTTTCTGCCACACAATGACACCATGGAAAGTCTGCCACCCAAAGGGCCTTCATCCACACCTCACTGTGCTGCCACATCCACCTGGACTTCCATTCTCCAGAAGTATGAGAATTGAATTTCTGCTGTTTATAAGCCACCTAACCTATAATACTTTGTTACAACAGCCTGTATTAGCTAAGACAAAATATTTGGGATCTCAATTAACTTACATTATTAAACTTAAATTTTCAGTAAGTTAATTATTATGCTTAATTTATTAGTTTCTCTTAGACTTACTCATCTTTTTTCTTTTCTGTCATTTTCAGTTTAAAAATTAAAATAATTTTATCATTCTATTCATTTATCTATTAACTTTCATTTTTGCATCATTTTACTGGTTTTTGGAGGTTGACATAGAGATTTCATCAGATAGCACTGATTAATTGCATTCTAATATGAATTATCTTTTATCATATTTTTGATACTTTAAACTTACTGATCCTTTAGCTAAATTTTGTCTTATTTTCATGCATATTTAAAACCCCAAAAGTGTTATTATTATTTTCTAATAAGTATTTTATTTGTGTATCTTTTACATTGTTCTTAATTTCTGCATTTTAGTTCAACCTAGATAGTTTTCTTTCTCTTAGAATAATTTTCTGAGGTATTTTTCCTCATGCAAGTTATTTGAGAAAAATTCTATTCTATTTGCTTGAAACATCTTTATTTCACCTTCAGTTTTGAAGAATAAGTTTACTATATATAGTGTTGTAAATTGAAAGTTATTTTCTGTCATTGTTTTAATTTAAATTTTTATTGAATTTTTGCAATTTCATACAATATGATGGTATTTAGATACCTTCCCCATCCAAACTCCCTCTACTGCCCCTCCAATCAAATTTAAGTATTCTCTCTTCTCTCTCTCTCTCTCTCTCTCTCTCTCTTATAAATCTCAACCTATAGTGTCTGATTTCTGTCTGCAAATGTCCTTCACTGTGGGGTTCATCCAGAGGCCCATCCCTGTAAGACACTGTCTCTCCCACTCCCAGCAGCCATCAATTGCTGAAAGTTCCTTAGGTTGGGTTGGGATTTCTTACCTACTTCTCCATATCTATCCTGAGATTTTTGTCTGAATCGAGCTTGCATAGGACTTGTGCATACTGTCACCACTGCTGTGAGTTCACGTGAGTAACTGACCAGCTGTCTGGAAGACTCTGATTCCTTGAGGTCATCCATGCCCTCTGGCTCTTACAATCTTTCCACCTCCTCTTCTACAATGATCCTGAGCCCTGGGAGGCAGAGGTTTGAATTAAGTGTCCTAATCTGGGATAAGCACTCTGTAACCTCTTGTTTTCTGCTCATTAATTAATTATGGGTTTCTGTGTTATTCACTATCTATTGTATAAGGAAAATTTCTGTTGAGAGTTGAGAGATGCATTCACCCTAAGTGTAGACATTGCATTACAGATTTGTTGGGCTAAGCATCTCATCAACATTTTTCTCTGTGTTTGACCAGTTTTGAAACTCTGTAAAGTCTCCATTTGTTGCAAAAATAAGTAAAAGGTACACTTGTTTGTATATATGAAGGTTCATATTTAGAATGAAGTAACAAATTATGTTTGTCTAGGAATGTGGCAAAAGTGGGTTTTTCTCTAGGATCTATGACCTCTCTTGTCTTGTGTATTTGCTTATGTTGACAGTACCACACATGAGTTCACTCCCATTGAGCAGTCCTTGATTCCAATTAGACATTTGTTGAACATACCAAAGGCAAAAGTGCCACTACTGCAACAATAGTGATAGTTTACTGGGCCAGTCATTGCTGTTTTTAGGCTTTACAATTAGGTAGGACCATTGATTGGTATTTTCCCTTGGCAGCTTGTAGTATCCTCTGATACCATGAAAGCTAGTCTTCAGGGAAGAGGCTTCCAGATCAGTTCCAGTTTGATTGCTCCAATTCCTGTGCCCAAAGTGTGACCTGTCTTCACCAATAAGGTGGCAATTGCTTGTGCTATTTTTGAGTCTCTTGGACTATCCTGACCAACAACTTGAGAGGAGGTTTCTCCTGCCTTGCACTATGTTTTTTGTTACATAGCCTTGAGCTATATATATGCACTTGTGTGATTATATATGTAATTTCCTATGGAACTTTGAATTAGTGCATTTCCCTGTGGGTTTTCACATCATCTCTGTATTATTTCTCTCTCCTCTCACTGTCCTTGTATAACCCTCCCTACTTCCTCCCCAATTAAAGTCTCTTCTCCCCATTTCTCCCTCGATAACACCTGCCCCTACTACCGCCCCACTCACTTGAGCTCCTTTTTCCGTTTTATCTTCATGGTTGCTTTCCATTTTTCTGGCTCTTGGGGTTACCTCAGAATATATACCCATATCTAGAGATTTGGAACTAAAATCCACAAATGAGACAGAGCATATGTTGGTTGGTTTTTGAGTCTGTGTTACTTCACTTAGCATAACAGTTTCTAGTTCCAATCATTGATGTGAAAATTTCATGATTTTTGTCTTTCTTTACCACTGAGTAGAACCTCCATCGTGTGAATGTACCACATTTTTTTTATCCCTTTGTTAGCCGAGGGACATTTAGGTTGTTTCCATTTCTATTGTGAAAAGAGCAGCAACAAACACGATGTGCAAGTATCTCTGCAGTAAGATGAGTCCTTTGGTTATATGCCAAGGAGTGGTACAACTGGATCATGTGGTAGATTTATTTTCAGTTTTTAAAGAGTTCTTCACAGATTTCCACAGTGGTTGCACCAGTTTGCAATCCCACCAACAACAGATAAGGGTTCTCCTTTCCCCACATCCTTGCCAGCATTTGGTGTCATTTGTTTTCTTGAACTTAGTTATTCTGACTAAGAATAAGATGAAATGTTAAAGTGGTTTTGATTTGCATTTCCCTAACTACTAAGAATATTGAACACTTTTAAAGGCGTCTCTTAGCCATTCTTCTTCTTCTTCTGAGAGCTCTCTGTTCAGATTCGTAGCCTAGCTTTTAATTAAGTTATTTTTTTTTTATTCTTTGTTTTAAAATTTTGTATATTCTGGATATTAATCCATTGTCAGATGAATAACTGGTGAAGATTTTTCATGTACTCTGTGGACTTCCTCTTAACTCAATTGATTGTTTCCTTTGCTGTACAGAAGATTTTTAGTTTAATAAGGTCCCGCTTGTCACTTTTTGACCTTAATTCCTGAGCAATTGATATCCAATATAGAAAGTCTTTTCCTGCACCTATATTTTTTAGGGTACTTCTAACAGTTTCAGAGTTTCGGGTTTCACACTGAGGTCTTTGATTTTTTTGGAATTGACTTTTGTGCAAGGGTATAATTTCATTCATCTACAGGTGGAGACCCAATTTTGCCAGCACCGTTGTTGAAGAGGCTGACTTCCTCCAATGTGTGTTCTTGGCACCTTTGGCAATTATCAGGTGACTAAAATTTCATGCATTCGTTTGGATTTTCTCTTTTGTTCTATTGATCCACCTGTTTGGTTTTTTGTGCCAATATCATTCTGTTTTTATGACTACAGGTCTGTACACACTTGAGCTCTGGTGTGGCACTCTTTCCAGAACTGCTCTTTGTGCTCAGGATTGTTTTGGTTCTAAAAGGTCTTTTGTGGTTCCATATGAACTTTAGGAATTTTTTTTCTAACTTTGTGGAGAATATCATGGAGATCAAGATGCAGTAAGTGGATATCAGGCAGAAAGAACAGGAGGGGGCCTAGGAATGGGAACAGGGTGGGGGTAAGAGAAAGTAACTGGTTATGATGCAGCAGACTCCAGATGTGCGATGGCTGGGGTCAACTTACCAGGGTAGTATGGAGGTCTCAGGCAGAATGATCAGGAGGGGCCTAAGATCAAGGTGGAAATGGCAGCAGTGTGGAGCAGGAGAATTTTTCTAGATATTTTGGAGAAATTACTGTACATTTGAATGTTGATGGTTGCAATATTTTTAAGAAAATATGCCTTTTCTCTCTGATGCTTTATGTAGCAGCTATTTTCATCTATTTTTGGAAATTACTGGCCATTATTTCCTTATATTCCTTCTTTTGTATTACCTAATTAATTTTATACTATATTGTACTTTAAAATATATATCATTTAGACTTCTGAATTTTCTACTATTTTAGTTTTCTTCTAGATATTTTCCAGCTATCCTTCTTCTATCTAGCCAATGCTTTCTACTGCTGTCCCTAATCTGTTAAACTCATGTAATGAACTCTTCATTTCAAGTACCATGCTTTTTGTAGATTAGTAAATACATACAATTGAGAGAATCAACAGCACTATCAATACAATAGACAAATGAGAACAAAATTAAACTGGGAAAGAGAGAAGAAGAAAAAGTCGTGAAAGGGAAGACAATGAAGGTAAGGTGATGGGAGAGCGATGTCTTGGCTGTGGAGCAAGTCCAGTTCAAAGAATGGACGCTGGCAACAGGAGCTCTCCAAAAGTTGAAGGTGCTGAACTCATGGAGGATTTTCCCTTCAGGGTTTTCCTCCTGCTCTGCTCAGATTGTTGCCTGTTCATTTTGCCAACATGCTGCCTTTGATCATGCAGGTATATATCTGACAAACCTAAGTCTCCCACCTCTGACAGATCCAGTTCTGGGATGGACATCCTCCAGAAAAGAAAAAATCTGTGCTGGTTACTCACAGGGTCCCTCATAATTTCCTGTTTTCAAAGAATGGCTCATGTGTTCCCCAGTAGCTCTGAAGTCAGCTCTGGACTGAAGAAAAAGGAAATTGGAGATTTGACCACTTTGTCTCTTCATTTCTTCTCTCTCTCCTCCTTCCAAGATCTTGATCCTTACTATGGTCCAAATGTTTATGTGTGTGATCACCATTCCCCATTAATTTTTTGAAACTAATCACCAAATTGGTGGTATTTGGAGTTAGAACCCTAGGAAGGTGATTAGGTTAGGAGATCCCTTATGAATGGGATTAGTGTCCTTTTCAAAAGACCATGAAGAGCTGGCTGACTTACCTTGTGAGGACACAGGGAGAAGGTGCCACTTCCAGGAATCGGGAAATGGACCCTTACTGAATAAAATGCCTTGACCTTGGGCTTCCAACCTGAAGAGGAGCTGAGAGATGAATTTCTGTTGTTTATCAGTCCATTGTTTTGTTGTTACAACATGAGAACTAAGAGAGTTATAGTTTCTCCTGCTTTCTTTGAAGTCCTTTAATGGTTTGAAACATGTATCCTGTTTGCTGGGTTTGTATGTTTATTTGTCTTTTCTAATCTGTCTCAATAGGAGTATAAGTGAACTGTACCATAGGTCATTCTTCTTACCTGTTGATATTTCATTATCCAAATTGAGCTATCTCAGAGTAGGAAAGATAATTTTAAAATCCTTTGAGTGACAATATGCCAAACTAAAAATACAAGATTATTTTCTTGAGAAATTTTCGAAAATTTCGATGAGGAAATGATGCTGGTGTAAGCAATTGGCACTGTACTCCAAAGGGGATGTGAAAACCAGTTTCAGTTCCAGGGAAGAATGAGTGTGGTCTTCCCAAGTGCAGAAGGCAGGAGCTGCTAGAACACACTTCTGCCTTAGATCAGCTCAGAAAATACCCATTACTTGATTACCTTTAGACATCACAATCATCCAACTCCCTGTGTTTGGATCCATGCTCACCAAACAACCTTGAGACACTAATTTAGCTTTCCTTAAAGACTTGGGGAGAATACTAGCCAGCAGGTGTGACTCTATGGACTTATCTGGCATTTATGTTGATCAAGGTAAATAGTTAACACTAGTGTCATAGCCATTATACTCCAGCAGTCAGGGTTCTTTTCTTCAGGGACCTGATTAGCATTTCTCTGTGAAATATTCTACAACATACAAGTGTCGGGCTTGCTAAACATACAGATAAAAAAGACAAGTAAAAATGGTGAATGAGGGTCAAAAATGTCGATATTTTTCATGAAAAATAGGGGGGCTTTCGTATAAGGCTACTCCATCATTGATACCAATTAATCACGTTAGGTAGACAGATGTCAAGAATTGTCTGTTACTAAAGAGAATAGTATGTTAGTGTCATTTATTCAATCACTGTATTAAATTAGCATGTCAGCTTTAATCATTGACACATTTCTCACAAAATTAAAGAAAGTACTGACATCTCTGATAAAATGTCATTTATTAAAATGAAATCTCCAAACATCTGAAAATCAATTTACTTAATACAATATAGTAATAAAATGCCAATTGAAAAAAAGCATAAAAAGCACATGGTTATCTTATAGATACAGAAACAGTATTTGATAAAAGCAAACATAATTTTATAATAAAATATTCAATAATCTAGGAATAGAGGTAAGTTCCTCAACCTGATAAAAGCCACCAGTTTTGAAAATCCTAATAGCAACAGTATATTTAATGGACAAGATATGCACATCCTGAAACCATGAAGAAGGCAAGCTCACTGCTATTCAATACTGCAGGGTAGGTTCTAAGCACACGACTTAAGAAATAAAATAAAATTCAAGTTACTATGATTAGAAAGGAAGAACTAAACTATTACAGATGATCAGATCTTGAATATAGAAAATCTTACAAAAATCCTCTAAAAATATATTAGAATGAATAAATGTATTGAGTAAAGTTTTAGAAACATAGGATAATATATAAAAAAATCAATGTCTATCTAGATGCTAACAATGGGAAATTCAAAACTGAAATTAAGAAAGCAATCCATTGTAATAGCATTGAAAATAATAAAATACTTAAGATTCTCCCCCACCCACACACATCTTGCTCTCCTTCTAGCCTTGGGCACAGTTCCACTCTTGCTCTTAGCACCCTAGATCTCTGAACTACTCTCTTGGTCCAGACTCACCCACTGCATCCTTATCCCCCAAACTCAGACCAGCTCAATTTTTCTATATAGTTTTTTAGCATCATCACAAGGTACATGTGATAAAGCAAACATAAACCCAACATGCCTTTGCATTCCTGATATCAGCCTTCTACCCCAACAGTGTCCAACCCCAACTTGCCTTAGGTTCTAGAGACCAGCCTTCTTTCCTGGTAAATCTGATCCTACCCAAGTGTCCCCTAAGGTGGCAGCAATACCATATTCCCCCACCCCACATCTTTTTCTCCTTCTAGCCTTTGGCCCAGGCACACTCCTACTCTTAGTACCACTGATTTTTGGACTACCTCTACCTCTGCCTGGCTGTGTACTCTAAAAATTGCACCGTGCCCATCCCCCTACATTGGTGCCCTCTGTAACTCCTCCTACAGCTGAAGTGCTAGGATTCTATGCCCTTTAGTAGGGGCCCAGACCTTTGAAAATGGCTTGAGAAAGCCTGAATTCAGCTTTTGACTAGCAATCTTCCAATATCGTTCTGTACCTGCTGGCTAGAGGGGCCTAGACCTGAAGAGAGAGCCTGAGAACATCTTATCTCACCTAACTTGTGCATCTGGGGTACTCTAGGGCAGCTGGTCTCTAGAGCCATCTAGCCCTGCCGATATAAAATCAAAAGAGAGAATCTGAAGCTTTGACCAACTTTTCATACCCAATAAGAAAACAACCAAGTCATATCAAGTATACAAACAGAATCAGACTTCAGTTCAACAAAGGAAGACTTGTGTCTCAGATTAGAATCACAGACAACAAAAGAAATCCACAGGCCAAGATCAAAACAAGAAATATTAATGTGAAAACCCCAATAATATGTCCTTACAAAATATCCCTAGTTGTAGGGAGGAATTCTACATGAGAAACCCATAGAGATAACGCAGGACACAGAGTTTAAAAGAACAATCACAAACATGATCAAAGAATTCAATGAATTTAAAGAACAAAAAAAAACAGTCAAAGAACTAAAAGAAGATAGGGATAAACTTCTGACTGAATTCACAAAGGAGATAGAAATATTGAAAAAAATTCAGGCTGGAATCGAGAAGGAGGTGAAAAACTCAGTAAGCCAATTTGAAATGACAGGAGAAAACCTCACCAGAAGAATGAATGAAATGGAAAAACACAACATCAAGACTGAATGATAAAGTTGAAGAATTGGAGCACTCAGGCAAAGATTATGAAAAAAAAAAAAAACCCACAGGAATAAAACATGCAGGAAATGTGGGACACCACGAAAAGATCTAATTTATGCATCATAGGCATAGAGGAAGGAGAAGAATCTCAGGATGATGGTACTGACCAGATTGAAGAACAATATTTTCCAAAATTAAGGACAGACTTGCCCATACTAATACAAGAAGAACATAGAACACTAAATAGAGAGGTCCAGAAAAGAAACTCCCCGCAGCATATAGTAAAAACACTAAGTGTACAGAACAGAGGGGTTTCTGAACGCTACAAAAGAAAAATAAGTCACATATAAAGGAAAACAAAGTCAGAATTACAGCTGACTTTTCCATGCAGACTCTGAAATCCAGAAGAGCCTGGATCAAAGTATTTCCAGTTCTAAATGAATATAGATGCCAACCAAGAATACTTTGCCCAGCAAAAAATGCCTATTGCAGTGGAAGGGGAAAGAAAAATCTTGCTGACATTAATACACTGAAAGAAGGCATGTCCACAAAACCAGCCCTTCAGAGAATACTTGAAAGAATACAAACAGCTGAAGTAAGGAACAACTCTACCCAAGGGACAACAGAAAGAAACTAAATGAAGGTGTAATGGAACCACAAACTTAGACCAAGCATGCAAACAGAAACTGAAATGATAGGAAGCACATCTTTCAATAATAACTTTAAATATCAATGGACTGAACTCCCCAGTCAAAAGATACAGGCTAATTGAATGGATCCAGAAACAAAAATCAATCTTTTTGTTGTCTGTAAGAAACCCATCTCACCTTCAAGGACAAGTATGACCTTAAGGTAAAAAGATGGAAAAATATTCCAAGCAAATGGCATTAAGAAACAACCAGGATTTGCCATTCTAATATCTGATGAATAAAACTAAAACCAATCAGAATAGGTAAAGAGTATCACTTCATTCTGATGAAAGGAACAATTATCCAAAAAGATTTAAAATCATGAACATATATGCACCAAACTTTGGTGCACCCAATTTCATAAAATCAGTACTACAGGACTTTAAGACACAGATAATCCCAACTCACTAATAGTAGGGGACTTCAGTATTCCACTCTCTCCATTAGACAGGTCAAACAGACAGAGACTAAACAGAGAGACATCTGAATTTAAAAATATCATACATCAACTGGACCTAACAGACATCTAATGAATATGCCACCCAAGCACCAAAGAATACATATTACATTCAGCATCCAATGAAATCTTGTCCAAAATAAACCATATACTGGGGCACAAAACAAACCAACAAGGACAAAAAATTGAAATAATTCCATGCATTCTCTCAGACAAAAATGCAATAAAGCTTAAAATCAACACCAGAAGAAGCCCTAGTAACTTCACTAACTCATAGAGACCAAACAACATGCTCCCAAATGGTCAAAGGAGAAATTAAACAAGAAATAAAAGTATTTCTGAAATTAAAGGAAAAGGACAACACAACACAACAAAACCTCTGGGGCCCTTTAAAAGCAGTCCTAAGAGGGGAGGGGCAATCATGCTAAAAGTGATCAGGAAGCTTCCTCCCCAAAGACTAGCTCTGAGAGTATCAGAAAATTATGTAAACCTCCAAGGGAGAAAACCAATCAATGGCCCCTATCCTATAAGCTTTATCATTATTGGTGCAGTAGTGGCACTTCTATTTGGGGAGTAATCAACAGCTGTTTAATCAGACTTAGGGTTTTCTCAGTGGGAGGAAATACATGCGTGCACTATAAACACAATAAAATAGATACATGCAATAAAAACGTAGCCAAGTATCCATGACTGGAGAGGTCATAGACCGTAGATAAGAACCTACTTCTGTCACTAATTTCTTCCTATAGGGGATGGAGGTCGAAGGACTGAGGTGGGGGAGGGCAGAATGAATGTAAGAGCCAGAGGGAAAAGAAACCTGCTGCTAATTAATGAATTCTAAGGAAGCAACACCACTGAAATCTCCAGAGTATGGTAGTCTAACAAGATCTGCATAATCTAGAAACAATTGACAATACAGGATGAATGGGAAAAGATGAAAAGCTACAGGCAATCAATGGATGTCAGGAAGAGAGAATCTAGAAGAGAGGGTCTAGGTCCCTAAAAGATTCTCTAATGCCAAATGGGCAGCCCTAAACACACACACACACACACACACACACACACGCACGCACGCGCACACACATACACACGCATGCACACACACACACACAGGCACACACACACGCACGCACACACACATGCACACACATACACGCACGCACACACACACGCACGCACGCGCACACACACACACACACATACACCCAGTAGTTTGAACGAGAATGTTCCCCATAGGCTCTAAGTATTTGGATATTTTGTCCCCAGTTGGTAGCACTGCTTTGGGAGGTCTTAGAAGGGGCGGCTATGCTGGAAGAAGCACGTCACTGGGGGTGAGCTTAGAGAGTTCTTAAGCCTTGCTGGATCTCCAGTTGCTCTCTGCTTCCTGTACCCACTTGAAGATGTAAGTGCTTAGCTTCTGCATGTACTCTAGTCACCTCTGCTGCCATGCCTCCCTACCATAATGGACTCTTGCCCCTTTGGAACCATAAGCTCCAATAAACTCTTTTATAAGTTCCCTTAGTCAGTGTTTTTATCACAGCAACAGAAAAGTAACCAATACAAAATATACATATATGGGGGGTTGTGTATGCACGCATTTATAAATTATGCATCTCTATATATGTTGCATTTATAAAAGTATGTATATGTAACAATTACAATCAAAGAGGAAGACAAGAAATTAAGAGGGAATTGGAGAGGTGGGTATGTGAAGAGTTGGAGGGAGACTGAGAGGGACTGAAATAATGAAAATGCAATACTCATAAATGGAATTCTCAAAAAGAAAAGCAAACAAAACATCTATTTATTTATTGCACAACCCAGAAGTGACTGAATGTTATGATTTAGATAGTACCAAATTAAAATATCTAGATTTTTTAAAACTATACTTAAAACACTAGATATTCTTCTTAACATCACATTCCCCAAGGTTTTCTGTCAATATATTTCATGGAAACCAACAAAGACACGCATAGCGTTTCCGTATCTTAATGATGTCAGCTTCCCAAGATTAAAGTGAAAGTAAACTTCCAGTTCTCCTTACAGTATTGAATATTTCATTTAAAGGAATTTATTTCACAGACTTACACTGTGCAGTTGAACTTCATCAATAATTATTGGAATTTTGCTGTCTTGATTTATGTCTTACCAAATTAGCCTTCTCATTTCAGTAAATATGTTTCTAACAAACTAAGACTATAAGTAGAGTTATGTGTCCATATCAGTTAGCATTATTCACTTTTTGAAATTTTGTTAAAATATCCATGCCAAAAACTATTCTGTGTTTTTAAGGATTTTCGATTGCTTACATTTTCTTTTTTCAAACTTTTGAACATTTTTAATGTTTCAGTTATTCTCTGTGTGCGTGTGTATGTGTGTGTATGTTTGTGTGTGGTGTGTGTGTGTGTGTGTGTGTGTGTGTGTGTGTGTGTGATGTCTGTAGGTATATGTATAGGCAGATTCATTTACTGGGCATATATGGAGGGCAGAGGTCAACACCAGGTGTCTTCCTCTTATTTTTTTGAGGCAGCTTCTCTCACCAAACCTGGAGGTAGTTGTTTTAGCTAGATTGGCTCACTAGTCAGGGACCTAGATCTGTCTGTCTCAGTACCCCAGAGCTGAAGTTAC
The DNA here is from genome assembly GCA_035773235.1 of Eospalax fontanierii. Classification (NCBI taxonomy): domain Eukaryota; kingdom Metazoa; phylum Chordata; class Mammalia; order Rodentia; family Spalacidae; genus Eospalax; species Eospalax fontanierii. The sequence continues at coordinate 10,489,922 of CM069528.1, read as the reverse complement.
ATATACATGCTGCAGTATGCTGTTTTTAGGTAGTGCTAGAGATTCAAAAGCAGCTTATTCTTACACAAGTATTTTACTCATTGGTCTATCTCCCCAGTCCTATTTCACTCATTCCTAATGTTTTCAAGTATTTTCCTTCACCAATGACTTCTAATTTTCCTTCATTAAGCCATGGAATTGTGTGACTCCTTTGGTGTATTAGTATTTGTCTTAGTTTGCTTCAGTTGCTGTGACAAAACACTCTGACAGATAACAACTTGGGGAGAAAAGTGTTTATTTAGTTTACATCTACCAGGTTCATCACTTAGGGAGCCCAAGATAGGAACTCAGAAGCAGGAGCTGACGCACAGGCCATAGAGGAAGGTTGCTTACTGGCTTGCTCCCCTGGCTCAAGTTCAGTCTTCTTTGTTATACAGCAGACAACAACAACCTGCCCATGGATGGCACTGTGGGAAGTTCCATCCATCCCACATCACTCAATAATCAAGAAAATACCCCACAGACATGGCCACAGGTCACTCCAATGGAGGAAATTCCCCAATTGAGGTTCCCTCAACCCAGATATGTCAAGTTGACACTAACGCTATTCAGCACAGTATTCAATGAGTTGTTACAAATCCTTGTACTTTGAAATATTAAAATGTACTCTTATGCAAGAATTTCAGCATAGTACTTTGAAATCATGACAAAATTCAAACCATTTAGATACAGTAGCAACTATAATTTAAGGATAAAGATTCCCCCAAAGGACAAAGAGTGTATAAAAATTAACCACACATATACACTGTTTCCTGAACTTGAGCCAACTGGCCATGAAGCTACAATTCTTTCTTTCCTAGATGTTGTACAACAGGAGGCTCATTTATCAGGGATTGTTAAAATATCCTCCAACATTTCACTTGAACCAGTGAGTTTATAGTACTTACAAACTAATCTTCATGGTTTTTCTCTGTTATCATAATGAATTTTCCAGGTTGTATAGAAGTATTTTGACATTTGAGTAAAAACTATAGTCATGAACTACAACCTTAAGTCTACATGAATGTCTCACAGAGGATATGAAAATCACCATTAATAAAATCCCATTATACTCTCATATGAACTTGCTCTATGGACAACTAACAATATAGCAAATATTTAAACAAAAACAGTGATTCTTCCTCAGCAATTTTGCTAAAGGCTTTGTCCAAGAGAAATATAGAAACCCGCTGACTCCCCTTGGAGTAATAATAAGGTAGGCTAATTGGTGGTTATTGATAGAAATAGATCAATTCATGAAAGTGCACTGGCAATGAAGGCTCATCCTCCCCACCCACTTGTGTGAGAGAAAAATACACATGCATGAATTTCCAGAGTTCCCAGTAACAAGAAACATACCTCAAAATAGAAGAGTCTTCTTTCTACACTAAGTTATATATATGGTGATATCCATGGAAATGATTTTTATCAGGAAATAATAACACTAGTAAAGAACTTGTTAAATGAATTATGTCCCACACAAAAAGGCCCAAAAGAAAAGCAAAGATCTCCAACTCTCTAACAATCAGGGCCTGTGTGCTTGGAGCCTGACATGGTACCTTGTGATGCCTTATACAAACATTTACCATCAAAACTTGCTGACTCTGAACCCTGATGCCTCATCCGAAATGGCCAGCCTCAAGTGACCCGATTTAGAGATATAAAATTTACTAAAGAGAGCAAGCAGTCAGCCTGTGTCCGCATATATGGACCCCATAGAAATGGCTCACAAGACTGGATCAAACAACTACTCTCTTGACTACTATAAAAGATGTAACAGTATAGATAATAAAATTTGCATTTCTGTCTTTGTCCACATGTCACTAGCCTGACACCACCATCTATATCAGGCATATGATATGTAATGTTTAAGTCTTTCAGCAAAGGTATAAATGTGTGCTTTCTTCATTTTCCTCACTGAAATGCTTCCAATCAACAGTATGAGAAAATCATATTGTGAATATAATTTCTTAGAAAATTAACTCACAAATTGCTTTTTCACAAACTAAAAATGGTCATTTTATTTTTGCAAAATAAAGTGAAACTTAGACAAACTAACAGAGAATACATGAAGTAAGTTATAGATGATATTCTACAATTCAATGATATTTTATCAGAGTAAGTCATAATATATGGGAACTTGACTCTCTTGCTTGGAACAGTACTTGAAAACAACAGCTAGTAAGTGGGGCCAAGGACATACATTAGGGCCTCTGTTTCTTGCGGTGGGACTGAAATGACCAGGATGAGAGTAACCTTACTCTTTTCAGCCCTAGCTTGCATCCACATGCAATGAATTCAATAATACCTCTTCCTCTTAAATATTTTCCCTGCCACCTCAGAAAAATCCCCTTTTTAAGAAAAATGGTTTGGGAGAGGCTGGAGGGATGGCTCAGAGGTTAAGAGCATTAGTTGCTCTTACAGAGGGCCAAGGTTTGATTCCCAGCACCCATACGGTAGCTAACAACCAACCATCCATAACTCCAGTTCCAGAGGAATCCAATGCCCTCTTCAGATCTCTGTGGGCATTGCTTGACACTAATGCACCTACTTACATGCAAGCAATACAATTATGCCTCAAAATTAAAATAGCAACATATTAAAAAATAAAGTAATTGGAAACTAAAAATAATGAAATGGCTCTTGCAATTAGTTAAGGATCATTCCATATTTACAGTGGACTCTAAGTTCAGTGATCGATGTTTCTAAGAAGAAAAGACTATAAAGAGACACACGTAAAGAAAAAAGTTGAGTAAAAGGAGGCTGGAGAGAGTCAGTTGCCAAGAATGTCAGGGCTTGATGCAAGCTGCCCAAAGCTAGGCAAAGGCAATTAAAAAAAAAATCTTATCCTGGAACCACAATCATGTCAATACCTTGGTTTCAGACTTCTCACCTCCACAACTGAGAGAATGCATTCCCACTGCTTTAAACCACCGAGTTTGTGGTGATTTGTTTCAGCAGTACAAGGAAATTCAAACAGCACATTAAAAAGAAAGCTGGAATGAGATAAAAGAGATGGAGGGGGAGAGAATTAAGCAGACGGAATTTTGCACAGAGTGGACAACACAGAAATAAATACCAAATTATTCCAATGTACCTATGATCTCTTAGTTGTCATGAGGAAGTATAGAGGGGACTGTGCTCAAGGATCAATGGACCAGCTTCCCACTGCCACCTATGGGACAGACAGGGCTAGGACCCAGGCTGAAATAGGGCTCATACACAGGTTCTGTCAGCTGATTTTAAGCTTTCATTATATTTCAGATGGCTCCTCCTCAATCCTCATGTTCCACTCCTCTCCATAGCTTTGATGAACTAAATTCAGGCTGGTAGACAATTTACTACAGTAAAAAATGAACAATAATTTAAGTATACAACATAGATTCCACCAAACAGATAGATATGCATAAGCACCCAGGAGGGAGGGAAACAGAAATATCCCAAGCAAAGGGCACAAGAATAACATATAGAGAAAGAATTACTTTGAAATGGCAAAACTAACTCCGTTTTGTTCTAGCTGACTTTTGTGTTACCCTGTGTTTTTGTTCAGTCATTCCCAATGTAGCCTGTCAGACAGAACATATCATTCAGGTAGTTTCAGAGAGTACATTGTTTTTACAATACTGGAAACTTACAATTAGCCAGTAGCATCTCCTGATGGCACACCCTTCCTCCAGCTACACCTGGATCTCTGCGGTGCCCATTGTTTCTCCAGTTCTAAGAAACTTGTTTTTCCCTAGTCGAAATGTTTTGTTAGCTGAAAACCTCTTTGTTGACTGACCTGCCCCTGGTCTAGTGTAGCTATGGTGATCTGATGTAACTGTGGTTATAGGCTTTGCCCCTGGCATCATGTAATTGTGGTTTTAAGCTTTATAAACCCTGCCCTCTCCTCCTTAGGGTTGAAAATTCTTTTGGGCATTAGCCCCCTCTCTGACCACTGGCTATTGATAAAAGACTCCTAATTTTGACCATTATTATGCGGTGTTCCTTTGTGCATCACTCTTGGCAATAAAACTTTTAAAAACTCAGAAGAAATATCAGGCAAAAAAGATAAAATTGCACTGCTTTCTTCTAAGTGTGAAAAAATGAAGCTGAAAGAGGGTGAAGTGGAGAGGTGCTGAGAAGAGAGAGAAGAATGAGACAGAAATCTTGAGAAAACAAATCGATAAAATCAACATAAAGAAAAGCCATATTAAAAGCAGCAAGAAAGTAATATTTACCCAAAAGGTTTACAGATTCAGTACTGTACTATAGAGTCTTAATCTGTTTTCTGTAGATAATCATAAAATAACACAGGATAGATAAAGCAAATGGTTTTGGGGGCTGGAGAGATGGCTCAGCAGTTAAGAACACTGCCTGCTCTTGCAGAGGATACTGGTTTGATTCCCAGCACCCACAAGGCAGCTAACAATCATCCATAATTACAGTTATAGGGGATCCAGCACCCTCTTCTGAGATCTGCAAGCATTGCATTACATGGGTGCACTTACATACATGTAGGTAGTGCACTGAAACATATAAAAATAAAAATAAAATAAGTAAATAAAAAGGAAAAAAAGAGTTTCATTTGAACTCACAGCTCCAGTTCAAGGTTGAGGTACTGAATCTGACAATAACTTTCTTGTTGTTAAGATTCCCAGATATCATATACACATCACATAGTAAGAGAAAGGGAGTAAACAAGAGACCTGGCCCATATAACTTCTATAGTACACATATTCTTGTACATATAGTACACATAGACCATTAGTTCATTAATCCATTCAAGGAAACAGAACCACAAGACATCTTAAAGGTCTCATCTGATCCTCTTCATGTGTCATAATGGGGATTAAGTTTCAATATGAGTTTCAGAGTGGACAAATCCATTTCAAACCAATGCAGTTTTCTTTGAAAAACTCCATTTAAAAAAAAAAGAAAGAAATGGAAAGAAATGAGATACAGGGAAAATAAAAAGAAAGCAAGCAAAAGAGGGGACAATAGATGCACAGTGGACACCATAGGGAAAACACGTTATAGCAACTGTTCCTGAGAATGGCAAAACCTGAAGCATAAAAAAGATATTTTAAGCCAGAAGTGAAGATGATTCAGACATGGCATCCTTTGTTCTAAGAGGGACGGAGGGAGAGAATTATAGACAGCAGTAGTTACAGGTCTTTCTTTGAGACTTGTTGGTGAAAAAAATTAGAGATACATGTTTCTCTGCAGCAGCAACATGAAATGACAAAAAGAGGCAGTTGGCAGTGTCCACAGTTAGGTGTGGTATGCATGTTATAAATGATTTGCTCCAACTTATTGTCCATTTATAGTGGAAGCAAAAAGATTTGTTAAGAGAAAAGTTCGCAGCTAGACATGGTGATATATGCCTGAAATCAAGAAACTGGGGTAGAAGGATTGTAAATTAAATAAAAATAAATATAAACATATAAGTAGTGAAATCCTTTTTTAAAAATAAAATAAAACAAAAAAGCAGGGTCCTGCTTGCAAAAATAACTTGATAATTAAATCCAGATATATATTTTTTAATATTTGGAGGGTCTATGGATGTATTTCAGTGGTATAGTGCCTCCCTACAATGTTCAAGGCCCTGGGTTCAATCCCTAGTACCACAAGAAACAAACAAAAACTTTGCAGGGTCTGGTGGGTGCACACCTTTAATCCCAGCACTTGATTTCAGGGTAGAAAATAATGACTGAAGAAAGGCTCACTCCAAAAAATAGTATCTTGAAATTTTAGAACACCATGAGTATAAAAAATTTGATCCCAGCACTCAGGAGGCAGAAGTAAGTAGAATCCTAAGTGAAGAAGGTAGGACTAGTCTATATTGTGAGTTCTAGGCCAGCCAAGGCTACAGGGAGAACCTGTCACAAAAACAAAAACAAAAACAAAAACAAAAAAACCAACAACAAAAAACCCATCAGGAATCAAAATGGCACCAGTTTTCTCTATAGCAGCAATGAAACATCAAACATAGTAAAAGAACACATAGTAAACGGGTGCTCAGCCTGACAAAACATGATGGTTCAGGGCCTATAATCTCAACATTCACAAGACTCAGGTAATTATAGCACGTGTTCAAGGCCAGCCTTGAACTGGACCCTATTTCCAAAAGAAAGAAAAACCTTATTATTTTCCAAAGAGAGCCATTCTAACTCAAAAATTTACATATAATCATATTTTCTATGGAAGATAAAGGCACACACACTCATGGGGACTTAAAAGCTGTCTTCCTATAACCTTTAGGAAGCCATCCTGGGCTGCACTCCAATAGAGAAAGGAATACAATAAATATGAAAGTAGACTCAGGAAGCAGGAGCCATGGGGGAAAAATACCGCAGGTTTTCAATGCAAACCTTGTATTCATATCTGGAGGAGCTGAGGGACTCACTGAATGTCACCTTTCTTCTCCGCACGGTCCCCAATCAACTGAGGAATAAGGTGGAAGGTAGAAGCAGGTAGAAGAGACACTGACAGTCATTTCCGAGGAAGTAATTTGGGGAAAAAATGAACAAAACCAACCACAGCCTCCTTAACTAAACCAAGCCGTGGCAGATGTCTGCTAACACGGAATGGTATGCAAAACCCTGCCCCCATCACACATGAACATGCAATTTGGAGCCTGGTGTGGTATTCCATCTTTACAACTTGACACTCCCATGCTGGAAAAATAACTGGAAGTTTCATTTCAATGTTATGAATTAAAATACAAGTATTTTATTTCGGCAATCAAAGGCATAGTGGCACACTCTTGCTAGCTTGCCGTATGTTTGCAGTCTTGTGAATTTTAATTTTATGTTCAAATCTGAAGCAGAGTTAGGCAAAGAAAGAATGTAGCATAGGAATGAAGGCTGCTGAAGCACACTTTTTAAGTAGGCTGTTCCAACTTCAGGTACTCTTCTATAATATCCCTCTACCAGTGTTATTTGTCTTTAGTTCCCTGATGATGTGGCTCTGAGAAAAAAGGGATACCCTGGAGGTCACTCAGAAAGTCCCATCCGATACCAGGAAGACAGTCAAGGTTTTAGATGCCAAGTTCCTGCTGAAATCAATAGACCTGACTCTGCCCTCCTCTGAGCTCGCACCTCAATACTGTGTCTGATGTTCAAGAGCATGAGGCTAAGCTAGCCTTGCAAAGGAAAGGTGACTTTTTGTTTTCTGGGCATTTAAATAAGAAGAATTTCTGTTCCTCTTATAAAAATAATAGACATTCATCATTTCTCCTATTTTTAAGTAGCAGTAGAAAGTGATTGTTGGAACATATGGCCTAAAGTTTCCTTCCACAGAAGGAAAAGAATCCTGGACTTGCATCTCTTAGCCCCAAAGATACTTTTCTGCTTTTGTGGTTCTCATTGAACTGAAGGAAAATAAAGTCAGCTCATGTTGGAGACCTGAGGATAATGCCTGTATAGAATGGTAGGATTCTCTCTTAATATTTATACTGGAGATAAAAAAAAAAAAGAGAGATCCTTTTAAGAAGTGGATGGCTGCCGAATGGACTACCCACAACGATATCTCAACAGGAAAAATGCACCCAATTTGGAACTGGATGGAGAATAGGGCCGTCATTCGCTGAGTGGAATAATCTCAATAACTTGGCTTTAGAAACAAGGCTGGGTTCAAGTGTGAGGTATTTGATGTTGGGCAAGCTACTTTATACTGCAGAGCCTCAGTTTCTTCATCTGCAAAATGAGAACTGTAATAATTGATAAAAATCTCATTAGAATGAAAAGAAGTAAGTAAGACTGGTTTTCAGTGAAAGGTTCCGTTAGGGCTTCAGATAACTGTCTCCTTTTCTCACAACTGTGTCTATGAACTACGAAGCAGCTGACCTTCAAACGGCCCTTCTACAGTGTTTAGAGCTTCAGTGGTTGTGGAGAGTTTGAAACGTTGCACGTTCAGAGCCTAATTACAAATTATCTTGGGCCACCTCTAGCCAAGTGATTGTCTTCAGTCAACGAGAGCTGAGCAGCAGACAATTACTCCCAAAAGGAAGCTTTTAAAAGCAAGTCCAGTGGTCCCCTCTTGTGAGACAGAATTGTGGTTCCCTTGCAAAAACTGGAGCTGTGAACCAGGAGCTGACGTCCCCTCCTGTGAACTAGGGTTGTGGACCCCTCCAGTGTGCCACAGTTGTGGTGTCCTCCCATGAACCTGGAGATGTAGTCCCCTCTCAAGAATCAGGAGCTGTGGTCCACAATTGTGAAACTGAAGCTGGGGTCTCTCTCCTGTGAACCGGAGCTGTGGTACCCTCCTATGAACGTGGAGCTCTGGTCCTCTTTGATAAACTGGAGCTGTGATCCCCTCACCTGAGGAGGTGGTGGTCCCCTCCGGTGTATTCAGAGCTGAGGTCCTCTCCTGTGAACCTGGAGCCGAGGTCCTTTTCTCTGAGGCAGAGTTGTAGTCTTTTGTGAGTCTGAGCTGTGATCCTGAGCTAGAGTTGTGGTTTCCTTAAACTACTTTTTTTTTTATAACATAATTAAATATGTTTTAATTTTTTATGATAGTTAATATTTTACTTGGTATATGCCTGTGATAAAATAACTTATTTTACTTATTTTTAATAAACTTATAATTGAACTTTTAATGAATCTTTAATTATTATTTCCCTTCACTGTTTTTTTCATTAGTATTGTTTGTTTACCCAAAATTCCTATCTTATTCAAATTAATCTTCATTTTCAAAGGATTTAGGCATTTTCACTCTTTGTATAAAATATTTTTTCTCATTATTCAGTATAATTGGGATAAAATAAATCTAGTTTTTAAATTGCCAAAAATATTAACTGAGACTAATTAATTAAGTTCTTATGAAGATACAACAAAATAAATTCTGTAAAAGGCTCTATAACATGTTCAGGTGTGTAACAAAGTAATTTTAACTCTATTTACTCTAGCTAGAGATACCTAAAAATTTGGGTTAACTATTCTTATCCAAATTATACAAAAGACATCAATCTCTAAATAACAACAACATTCCTGACATTTCATATCTTAGACACTGATATTTCCTGATTAAGTATTTAAGACAATTAACTGGAATTTTAAAAATTAATATTTGTATTTTACTAATGAAAAGAAAATAGATAATACTACAGTGACTCCTTCTAGCGTTTCATTTTGATTTCTAACCAAAAATAACCAAATAAGATCTGTTATGCCTACAGGGCCTATAAAATTTTTATTTCTAACAACTTTTGTTTCTCTCACTGTTTTTAATAATACTGATATTTGGTACATGAAAAAGGAGAATCATGTTAAATGAAAATTTAAAGAATACTACATTGTTATCCAATTTCTTCTATAAGGAGGCTTTCCACTTACTTTTCCAAACCAAATCTCATATAATCTTAATATAATAAAACTGGACTAGTCAGTATCCAAAGATAAGAACTCTTATAATTTAGATAATGAAAATCGTCTTCACTAGAGTTAATTAGCCACTCCACATGAGGGTATACCTATGGAATAAAACTGGCCAAAAGAAAAGCTAGAATTAAAAGATAATAGATTTATTTTCTCCAAATATAAAAATCTGTCTTTCCCTAGTTATGTAGGGAAACATGCAGTCAATCTAGTTTTTGCTTAATATATAAACTTTGGTTGTTTAAAATGCCTCTCTCCTCATCTGTTACCTTCACTTCATTAAGCCCGAAAATGTTCTTAATTATTTTAATTTTGGGTATATTATTCTTAATATACTCCACATTTTATCTCAAATCCAGTGGATTTTTAAAAAATCACATTGGATCATAATGGCTAGTAGATTTTAATGACATTATTCAAGAGTTTCTTCCTTAATAGCTTTACCACCTATTGCTCTCTTCCTAAGACAGCTCTCTCCCTTACTACCCAGCCTTATCTACATCTGATCCTAGGAAGTGTTTCCTAGAAACATGGAGCATTCATATTTAATAAATAATATGTGGCTCCCACATGCACAAAATGTGATGGTTGGTCAACAAGAGGAACTGTACAAAATTTCTCAGAAAGAAACTCAATCTTCAAACTGATCTACTACAGGGTTAATTAACTGATCAAAACTTCAGTGATTATGTACAGTTTGAAATGTTCCAAGTCTAGAGCCTAATTACAAATTATCTTGGGCCATCTTCAGCCACTCTAATAGTTATTTATTACCCTCCCAGGTACATGGTTTAACATCCTTTGTTGACATTAGGTAAATCACTTGGAATGTATAAATAGACCACTAGTATTCCTTCAGAATGTATTAATTTAGCAGATCCCTAGCTTCCACCAACCCAAAAGCTGAGTGTCATTAGATAACATCTAAGGTCTATAACGGGTTTCTTTGCTTTGCTATAATCAGCCTCTCTGATGTCTCCATCAATGTATTAAAAAAGTGTCTAGATTTGATTTACGGCTTTCTTTGTTCTGTTACTATAAAACCTTCATGAACCTGTTACCACATTAGAACATGGAATTTGGGGTGACCTGAGTCTCTATTCCCAGAACGTGGTCACCCATATTTGACTCCAGAATAAACTCTTATCCCTTCTGAGGTGAGAGCTGTGTTTCTGCACCAACATTGCCTGTTGTGGTAGTCACTAGTACTGAGCACCAACTCTTTCTATTCTTCCAAATACACAGTAGGATTACTTCTTTGCTCCCTTGAGTATAGATACAGCCCACATGATTATCTTCAGCCAATGAAAGCTGAACAGCAGGGACCATTGCTTCCAAGCTTAAGTTTTGAAGGCAGGTCTATATTTTCCATGAGAGCAAGTGATAGTGTTCCCACTTGGGAGTAACTCAAGGTCCAGAGTGAGAATGATTAAGCACAGTTCATCAGTGCCGAGCAGTCAGAGAAGCAAACCCCTTTGGGATGTTAGGCCAGTGGGATCTCTGAGCCTCCTATTACCACAGCATATCCTACACATTCCTGATTGCCAGCACCTGATTGATTCATCTCACAGATTTGCATCGGACAAAGGCCAAGCACTCTGCTGTTACTGAAAAGGCATAGAACAATTCTTGACCTCAATAGTTCCTAAAGGGAAAGGTCAGGGTTGTGGTCAGAACTCCAAGAACTCTACAGTGAATTCACACTTTCGGTCTAAAGAAAAGGGTAGGAACTAATAATCTGGTGCAAACTGCACCCTTTGCATATAGTCTCATAGCCTACAACTTTTGGTAACATGAATGCTAGACCCTGAAAGGAAAGGTGAACAGAAAGGTGGTGAGTATGGGGAGAGTGAAGAAGAAGGCGGTTGGACCACCTCAGCTTGCTTTCATCTTCCTTTCACGATATTCACTATGATTTTGTTTGATTTGCTTTTTTTCTTCCTGGTTTGTTTTTGTTTTTTAGACTATTAAATCAAAAGTAATTTTAAAGATCACTCATTATTTGTACGACTCTTCAGCTAATTACTTTTCTTTATTTTCTTTTTTAAAGACAGGGTCTCCCTGTAGCCCCACCTGACCTGGAACTCACTGTATAGACCAGACTGGCCTCAGTCTCACAGACATTCTGCTGACTCTGCCTCCCAGAATGCTGGGATTAAGGGTGTGACCACTAGCTGAGATAGTAATTATTAAAAGAAATCCTGAAGTTATAAAATAAAAAGCCAAAGGAACAACTTTTTAGCGGTAGAGTTATAGGCAGTGTCACCTGGGGTTGCCACTTCCGATGCATGGTTGGACAGCTCATCGTTTGGTGGGAATTTCTCTCAAGAAGCCCCCTTTTCTTCACAGTAAAGCAGATACAGATATCATTCAGCTCGCTTACGGGAACATGGTGTGAACCTTGCTTTTCAACCCTGTCTTTTGTCATGGCAGTTGATTGCCAAGTTCTTGGTCAGCTGCCAATTTGAGATGCTTTGAAACTGTCAAACACCACTAAATGCTCTCCTCATTTTTTCCCCTTTCTGTTACTAAGAGAGCCCTGGTTTTCTACAAGTCGAATATGAGTTCAATTAAGACACTCTTTATACTCCCTTGCAACTAGGTGGGACCATGTGATCAAGTTGTGACCACTCAAATAGGGATGAAATTTTCACAATATCTCTTTCTAATATCCCTTTCTACATAAAAAAAGCAAAGTTCAGCAAGGAGGTGTTGTGCTTTTCACCCTTCACTGTTTTTTTACTTCCTCTCTGGAACACAGATGTGATATCCCAAAGAGGCAACCACAAGCTAGCCTTACATTAAGAAGACACATGAATCTGAATTCTCTGAGGATGGAAGTTATCGTATGAATGCTCTTAGTATGCTTTCAGACTTCTTTTTACTTGAGAAAAAGAAACTCTTATTAGGTTAAATCACTGAGGCTGAGATTCTGTTATAAGCAGTCAAGTAAGAGCCCCAGACTACACAGCCAGCAGGCACAAGAGGTCATTATCTGTGCCTCATTCACCTTTCTACCAAGCAGAAAACTTGGAGTCCTCCTTGGCCTGTAAGAAAGGGGAGCTGAATAATCTGATAGGATCCTGGTAGGAAGCAATAGGACATGATTACAGGAATACATTATAAAGACATAGTACAGTCTTTTCCTTTGAAGCATGCCCTATAAAGGCTATTCCCAGCTAACTCCAGAAAGATGAGACTTGTTCATTAAGGAGGGGAAAGTCAATAGCAGAAAGCTAGAGGGGGTGTGACCTCAGGTCTCATTTATATAGAAAAGGCAAAATAAATGCATGATTGTTTTCTTCTCTCTAAAACAGTTCTCAAAAGGGTAAGTTGGCTTCTTCTCAACCATCAACAGTAACAAATCTTGGGTTGTTTTGGAAACATTGTGGACTTACATGATGAGCTTGAAAAACTGAAACGAGCTTTTCCTGACATTTTAGTTGGCTCATTGTCATCCCTGGGAGCCTCTCTGGAGGGGCTCCTAGCAGTAGTTATTTCCTTGCTTCCTCTAATGATGCACTACCTGTGATTGGCTTCTTAATGGAGACACCAGGTAAAGAGAGGTGTCAAACGCAGTTGGCCGGAAGTCAGCCGTTTCTCAGGCACTGGTGAGGGCCCGGCGGAGTTCCACTCTGCTCTTTTCTTACAATTTGTGTGTGTTTGAAATTCCAAATAAAAAGTAAAGATTCTTTTTAAAAGTTCAGTCCATGGCTTTCAAAATAGAAATCTTAACTCCTTATGAAGACAATAGTCTTTGGATGCCTGACTTTGCTGGGAGAAGGGCTTTCGATCCCCAAGGCGCCCCTTGACTTGGCAAGGTGAGCCCAGAGGTTTGAGTGAGCCTCTGATAAGCGAGAGAGCTGATGGGGTTGGAGGACAAGGAGGGGCCCCAAAGCGCAGAAAGCCTCCCCTGCCTCCCAAGCTAGGGCCCCTTCACCCGGTGGATAAAAGGTTTTCCTCACCAACCAGTTTGTGCCATCTCCTGATCATTGCCTTGATCCTCAGCGAGCTGGGCTCAGTTCTCCAGATCCAGGGAGAAGCATTGGGCTGAGAATCCGGGGGCAAAATCTGAACCCTGTGTCAGGGACACGAAATGACCCTGTGTCTTGGGTCTCAGTGTCATCGCGTACGTAATAAAAGGTTAGCCATACTAAACGACCCTTCCGTGCCTCAGCCCTGCAAACTCCAGACTCTAGACCGCTGGCCCTGGGAAGCCTGCCCCAAGGCCTGTACCTTTCTAATGACCATCTTTTCCACCACTGCACATCAAAGAGCTACTGCTGTCACTGTACTTAATTGGAGAGGAGGTGCCCAGCATAGGTGGCCCTGAAGCTGACAGCACTTTCGGGCTCTGGGAAGCCAGGCGCTTCGCCGACCTGCAAGATTTCTCCTCTCTGCCCTTGCTCACCCGCTCGCCCCTACTCGGTCCCCACTGCGGAGAAATCCGCAGGCAGAGGCGGGCGTGGCCCGCGCGAAAGGCGCAGGGCGGGAGGCGCAGGGCGGGCGGCGCACGGGGGAGGCGCGGAGCTGCTGCGGGCTCCCGCACCGCCCGCGGAGAGGGAGGGGCCCGGGCTCCGGCGCCACCCGCTTCTCGGTGTCCTCGCGAGCCCGGCCCGGCGGCGACAGCGCGGCCGCGCGAGCCCAGCGTCGGAGCGGCCGGCGGAGGCCGGCGTGCCAGCGCTGCTCACGGCTGCGGTAAGTGCTGCCTGGTCCTCTGCAGACGTGGAGGTGCGGGCCGGATCCCGGCGCGCGCACCAGCCGCTGGCCGCAGGCTCACAGGTGGCCCCGCGGGGGAGGTGGCGCCCCAGGCCGGGCTCCGAGTTGGCCAACTCTCTCTGAGCCCCCAGCTGACCCACCCTTGGCCCTGGCTGGAAGTGGGGGCGCCGAGCAGAGCCTGACTTGGGAGGGGTGGCGCAGAGGGGCGCTCTTTCCCCAGACACCCACCAATCATCCTGGGAGATATGGAGCAAGCGCCACCCCAAAGGCACTGCAGCTCCCAGCTCTCAGGTGGGGTGGCTACCCATCGGTTATATTTTCTTATTAACCCGCTAGGGGAAAAGTTTAAGATTATCAAAGCCAAAGTTGTGCGCAGCTGGGGGCTGTGGAGGGCACATCCCAAGGAGTAAAGCAGTGGGTTTGCAGGGAGAGCTCGCCCTGTAGGTGATCTTGTGCCCAGGAGTCCAACCCTGCCGGCAGCCCTGACCTGGCACTGTGACAAATCCCTAGAACGCAGCGAGTCGTTTAATCATAGGTGGTAAGCTTAGACAACTGCAGCCAGCCTGGTGGGTCTGGGTTATCTGAGGAGCAGCAGCAACTCAGCCTGCATTGACTAGCAGCAGTCCTACTCTGCTCTGAAAACATGAGCTTCAGCTAATCCTACGGTTTAAGTGGCGTGTGCTTATTTATCGTGTTTTATACCTGAGATGATCTCAACGCACGCAGGAAGAAAAGAACCCCACAGTTTTTAAAGGCTAGTTTTAGAAGGGGACCCTTCACTGAAACAGCTGTGGTGTGCAGTACTTTACGTGTCTTTTCCGTAGAATGGCTAATGAAAATTGAATATCTAACATAAGAATCGGTGTTGGAGCTACTGGGGGCAGACTTTATGGAGAGAGATATTGCTGCAGCTTGCATGTGTTTACGAAATACACATTTGGCCTCTTGAAACACCGCCTGGTCATTTCATTGCACTGAGTTTTATTTAAGCTATTTAAGATAGGACTAAAGGTGTGTGTTTGTTGTTGTTGTTTTAGCTTTAGCTGAAAACAGTATTTAGATGGTCTGGTTCATGTCACCAGAACATATTTTTTATTTAAATTTATAGAGAGCTGTTTTACTGTACTTGATATGAGACACTTTGATGAAAAAATAATATCCTGGGATTGTTATATGTGCAGAAAAACATTACCTCCTCTCAAACTCAACCTTCAGCAAATGATAGATTCAATCAGAAAATGCACCTACAACTGGGAATTATATAATTGTTCTAGAAGAAAACATAATGAATAGTCAATTGTGAAGAACTTTGATAGTTCCAAAAAAGTAGGATCTCTTCAGCACTAGATGTTATGTGATTTCAGGTGAATAAATTGATTTCTTTAAAAACTTTAAACTTACATCCATCTCCACTGTCTGCACCTAACACTGAATTTACCAGTGTTTACATGGGTTTTTACATCTGTGAGTGTAAGTGCTACTATGTGGCTCTTCCACTTCTGAGTGTTTTGCGCTTTATTTCTATTTATTACTATGTTTTAATTCATCTTGAAGCAATTTGTGAGAATGTAGCTTAGTGGCAGAACTATTGCCTGGGATATTTGAGGCCCTGCACACTAAAAGCAGTCTTAGGTGATGGGGACTATAATTGTCCTCATTGTGTTTGTGTGTGTATGTGTGTGTGTGTGTGTGTGTGTTGCTAGGGAATCAAACCCGGGTCCTTACACATGCCAGGCATGCACTCAACCACTGGGTCAATTTCCTAGGCCTGGTTCTCATTTTTAAATTAAGGAAACTTGGGACTGAAGAAATGGCTCATCAGTTAAGAGCACCTACTGCTTTTGCATAGGACCTGAGTTCAGTTCCTAACAACCACATCCTGTGACTAACAACTGTGTTGTAACTCTGGTTCCTGGGAAACTGATACCCTCTTCTGGACTCTGTGAGCACCTGCATGCACATGTGAACATACCTCCACTCCCCCCCCACACACATATACACATAACTGACAATAAAAGAGAAACTGAGGCACAAAGGAATTAAGTAACTTGCCCATGATCACATATAGCAGGATATGACTTTATCATGTCTACAAAGTTATTTTTATAGAAAAAGAGAAGATTTCATGATTTATTTATCTTTGTTTTTATCTTTATTAAGCATAGGTGGTAAAGATTGCCCGTGAAGCATAAGAATCCCCAGTTGTAGAATCACCCCACAAGAACCATTAACTAGAGAGCGAAGAAAAGTATGACAGAGCTGTCTGATTGAGTCTGAAGTATGAAGACAACGGCACCCACCAGAAAGCCCAGGATGGATCTGCACCAAAGCATCACCATCACACTCCTGGAGAAACGGTGTTCTCATGACTCAGCATCTGGCTGCAGGAGACATAATGTCAGAAAAAAACTGAAGCTAATTCGAATCCTTGGCCTTGTCATGGGCCTGGTAGCTATAAGCACTGTCCCATTTTCAATCAGCGCCTTTACCAAGACAAACACTCAGAGCAACACAGGAGAGGCCAGTGATGTAAGTGGCCCTAGGGTAGCACAGGGTCATCATCAAAGAACTCTCTTGGATTTAAATGACAAGATTCGAGATGACACCCCACAGCCACCTGTCTCTCAGGAAAACAAAGCTGAGAACAGTACTGATCATGCCCAGGGAGACTACCCAAAGGACATCTTTTCCCTCAAGGAGCGAAGAAAAGGTGCCATCATTCTCCACATCATCGGGATGATCTACATGTTCATAGCCTTAGCCATTGTCTGTGATGAGTTCTTTGTTCCTTCTTTGACTGTCATCACTGAAAAACTGGGCATCTCTGATGATGTGGCCGGAGCCACCTTCATGGCTGCAGGCGGGTCAGCCCCCGAACTTTTCACATCCCTCATAGGGGTCTTCATTGCTCACAGCAATGTCGGCATAGGCACCATTGTAGGTTCAGCAGTGTTCAACATCCTCTTTGTTATCGGCATGTGTGCTCTGTTTTCTAGAGAAATCTTAAACCTAACATGGTGGCCGCTCTTTCGGGATGTGTCCTTCTACATCGTAGACTTGATCATGTTGATCATATTCTTCCTGGATAATGTCATCATGTGGTGGGAAAGCTTACTGCTCTTAACAGCTTATTTTGCCTATGTGGTTTTCATGAAGTTCAACGTCCAAGTAGAAAGATGGGTGAAGCACATGATAGATCGCAATAAGGTCGTCAAGGTGACAGCACCAGAAGCCCAAGCAAAGGTTGGTGGAGGTGGCCTATAATATTTACCTAGCCATAGTTCTGAACTACCATGTTTTTGAGATCAGCAGCTTTTTACCTTTTGCCGTGCTGGTGCTCTGGGCTCGAGTGGGTAACAGATTACAATCTGCAGTTTTGTGAGAGCTAATGAAAATGGCCATAGTAAAAATGATTAGGAAGACATTCTTCTAGATGTCTACCAAGTTCCCAAGCAACTTGCATCAGAGTTTTAAAAATTGTAAATACAAGTTACATAAACCTTCCAGGGTACACTCAGCATTTATCTGCTTATTTGGGGGGAAATGGACCCAGTGATTTTGTGAGCAACTGGGTTTTCATAGACACCAGTATATGATTTTAGCCAGTAGCAGAGGTTTGCCTTTTAAATGAGTATGTGACCGTGATCAAGAGCTGTCTCTTTAAAGACATTCAGGAGAGAAAGTTTGTTTACCTTCCAGTCAGCAGCCCAACCTCTGCAGCAGTTTAGGTCATTAAAGTGGTCATAGCTATTTATCCTTTTCTTTTTAAATTCAATTTTATATCATGATCTGGAACCTCATACATTGGTAGGCAAGAGCTCTGTGACTGAGCATCACCCCCAGACCTAGGACTGTTTTTTAAATCCATACCATCTCACTTGAAATTGACCAGTGTCCTCTGTAGAGGGAGTCACTGGTCAGCCCTGCCTCCTCTGTGCTGCAGTGGCCCATGTTTATATGACATAAATATGACCCAATACACTCACAGGAGAATTTGAGGTAATGTTGTTTAATTAGGAAGCAAATTGGTAAAGAGCTTAAAAGAAATTGACCTGATGAAAATATAAATTGGAAAGAGAAACAATAGATAAGAAGAATCAATAAACTCTTATGTAGTCTCATAATTATGTAGTATTCTGAGTATAACTGGAAAATATGGTCTTTGGATGTGATTTTAACACAAACTCAAATGCATACACAACTTCCCTGCTTGCATCTGGGAAAATTCTCACATGCATAAAAAGCAGATTTTTGAGTAGAGATAAGTGATTTGTCTATAAAGAGAAGAAAAATGATATGGATTTGTTAAATATATTTAATTAAATATAATTCCCTTATAGTTGAGTTTGATGATCATCATATTGGTAGTAGCTACATAATGAAAGCAGATTGAAGAGAAAACACTAGTAATAACTACATATACATGCAGAGGAGATATGCTTCTGTTGTTTCTATGGTGTCTGTGCATAGTGGAGGGGCATGTGAGCCACATGTGTGGAGTCAGTTCTCTCCTTTCAGCTCTAGGTGGGTTCCAGGGATCTAACTTGGGTCACCAAATTTTCATAAGTGCCTTTACATGTTGAGCTGTCTTACCAGCCCTACATTTCATACTATAGTTTTTTATAAATTTTCAGTTTGTGAGTGTTTGTTAAAAACTGTGGTTTATAGAGTTGTTTAACACAATATATAGCAAGCACACATTCACGTGGGACAACTGAGGACATGCCCTTTACAGTGCTTGACAGGGCCAACCTGGAGCTGCAGTCTTTGCTCTGCCTTAATAACAAAAAGGATGGTCCCCCAAGCTTTTTTAATTATTAAGTTTGCTTAATAATTGGTGGTTTATTCCTATCAGAGTGCTGGACAGTTGTCAAGGAAAACCATATTTTTGAGAAACAAGGAAATGATTTGACATCTTAGAAATACCCTAAGTGAAGTTTTTTGAAGAACTCAGTACTTTTGGGTTTTATATGCTATAGTAGTGGACCTTCTTTACTTTAAACACATACTTGGTTGACAGTTATATTTGCAACATTTATGAGAAAGAATCTTACAGAGCAATTCATTGGAGCATTTTGTATTCTGATAGTAGTCAGATAAGAAAGGGGAACTGGTTTCATGCATGTAGAAAATACCTTTAATTGCAAGTTACAGAGTGTGCTCAGTCAGTTATAAGCTATTCATTGATGTCGTTTTGGCAGAATTTCTACCTACTTAATTGGAAAATTGTCATGTCACTTTTCTGACCATTTATGTCAGCAGTTCAAACTGATATTCCTTGAAGTTGT
Organism: Eospalax fontanierii; assembly: GCA_035773235.1. Lineage (NCBI taxonomy): Eukaryota > Metazoa > Chordata > Mammalia > Rodentia > Spalacidae > Eospalax > Eospalax fontanierii. Next base: position 10,470,538 of record CM069528.1, on the reverse strand, counting down.
TGTTTATTTCTATAATTTTATGCTATTCTTAATATCATGTCCATTTTAATTTGGAGATTCTGAGTATACCCAGTTTTAAGAGAAAGCTTGTTATAATCATAATTATTTCTTCTGCCCACCCCAGGTGTTTATTGTACTGTTTGTCTTTTGTACTGCACAGTTTTAATGTATTCCATTTAATCATTAGTTTCTTTTGACACTTGATAACTAATGGAAGTAGAGATTTATTTTTTTTCTTAACAGAGCCATGCCTGTTTGATATTCCCTCCAAACACTACATCATAATCATACATTTTCCAGTAGAATAGTACATAAGAATATGGAACTTCCTTCAGGAAATTTCATGTTGTTGATTTCACTTTTGAACCCCTACTGGAATTTTTTTTTAGAAATTGCAGCACTTATCATACTCCTGATTTCAGGATCTTGTAGAGGCTTGTTCCCCAACCCTGAAAACAGATGTCTCAGTAGGGCCACATTTCTGAGTGTAGCCACTACTTTCTGAGTGTAGTCCAGTGTGCTGAGCTTACTTCTGCCTCAGTAGCTACTTTGCAACAGAAATCAATGCTCTGCTGTCATTAGGACACCTAGGAAGAGAGACCCTACTTGTAATGCAGCCCCATTGAAATCTGCATGGAAACGAATACATTATACAAACATTTAGAGAGCAAATGTTATTATGTTTTCATTCAAAATCACCTCATTGACTTGTTTGTGCAATTATGGGGTGTGAATTTGAAAAAGTGGAGGAAGCGCATTTTAGATAATCTTGCAAAGATCATCAGACGGTTCTTGCCACAGAGTCTTCAGTCCTGCTGAGTGCAACACAGTGAAATAATTTTCAAATTACTTATTTCAATAGAGAAGCTTAAACACCTTACTTTGGTTCAATGGTATATGATCTACACCGAAAGGCATGAGCTGTAAACCTGGAGAAGTGTCACAAGCATTTCTTTGCATAAAGTATTATTGTATAGTACCATGGCATGATGGAGAGACCCTGGGTTGACCCAGAGAGAAAAGGCTTTTAAACCCATCTGTGCAGCAAGCCCAGTAGTCTCAGAGGAGTTGTGAGCCTCAGTTTCCTAATTAGAAAGTGAAAATAATATCTACTTTATAAGTTTGAGAAAATTAGTTACTGAATACATGGGTGTATGACATACTGCAGCATGGACCTTGGCCAGGTCACCTGCCATGAAGCATAGGGAGGGAGCTCCTGTGGATGCAATGCTCTGTCCTAGCCAGGAGTGACACCAGCCTCCGCCTCACACCTGGACGAGCTGCCTAAGAGATGGAGCTCCAGTGACCACAGCCGAAACCCCACCCCATAAGGCTATTGGCTAACCAGACCTATAAGACCTCTTGAACTTCCTTGAATAAACTGAGTTTACAGCAGCTCGCCCATCCACATCACACAGCTCCCAGTGTCTGTTCGTTGACCCTGTGCCTACTCACCAGCCCCCCATACACAGCAGAGACCCTTCATCCCCCTCTGGCTGGCCCCTGAGTGCAAGGGACCCCAATACATGGGGATTAAGCATCTAGTGTAGTCCTTGGCAAATGTGGCTAGGTCAGTGAAGTTCCATTCTTCCATTCTTAAATGAAAAGTGAGTCAGAATCAACCATTTCAGATTCGAGACTTATAAAACATCCCTTAAGGATTGAATTTACTCTAATGGATCACTGAGTTAAATAGGTTGCTCTACCCCCCAGGGGCATACATTTTTCATATTATAATATTCATAGGCCCTAGATTATATACAGTTTGCATGTTATCATAAACTCCAACACTTCCAATATCCACACCTCAAAATACTTTTTTTGTCTGAAATTTTATTGTACAGAATTTTATTTGAAATTAAGAGGCCATTTGGCAGGGGTTCAGAAATATCTGCTATGTGGAGACTTTCACTACATGGCATTTTTAGTTATAATGGTTGGGACCCTCTTCTTCAAGCCCCTTATTAGCTGGTTAGTCATAAATTTGGATGGCACAGGCATGTCTTTTCAGGCCATGCACATGTTTTGTGGAGGGCCTGAGGTGGCTGCTGAGATCCAGTTTTTGATATGTTACCGTGCTAGGTTGTCATTGACCCAGAAAACAACTGTCCATTGTGTTTACCTTCCTAGACTTGGCACACTAATCTGACAGCAAGTCATCCAGGTTCTAATTAAGGGAGTGATCGAAATAAAGGTGTTTAAAGCTAGATAGTGGGCAGAGCTAGGCTCTTTAGTAAATCTGTGTACCTTGCTTGATTCAGTCTAGATACTCCTAGAAGTTGGAAATAGTTTTTGTAGTTGAAACTGTTAGTAATTTGGGGGGAAAATTGGAATTAAAACACTATAAATATTCTTTTATGCAATAAATATTTCTCTTGTACTAAATCTTAAATAATTTTATAAACACTCATATGTAGTCCAAAGCTTGTCTAAGTTTCAGAATGTGTTAAAAAATTCAGTGCCTTCCAAATCTAGTAAATAAATTAGCAAGACTGATGTACAAACTTCCAGAAAACAGGATGACCCTTACATCAATGAAAGGATCTTATTTCTTCCTCCCTTCCTCCTTCCCTTCCTGCTGTCATTATGCAGGCCAGGCTGGCCTTGCTACCTCAAATCCTCCTGTCTCAGCTTCCTGGGTACTAGGGTTATGGGTGTTGTGCCATCAAGCCAGGCAGGATATATTTTTTAATAGATGTGAAAACTGATTGTCTTTTTGAGCAGAAAGAAAATTTAGCCATTAAAATCCTTAACTGATTAGAATTCTGTGAACATTGTGTGCTCATTTAAATGAAGATACCGCATGGTGATTTTTTTAAATCCTGTTTTCATCTATTAACCAGTCACTAATTAGATGTAGTTCAGAATGAGTGGGACATTTTGAGAGAACCTCAAAAGTCAAGTATATTGTAATACATTTTTTAAAAAATTCCCTTGACCATTCCCCTTACTACTCTGATTCCTCCTGGCAAGAGACAGCTTTTTAAACTGTCAGTCTCTTGGAAATACAGAAAACCAGTTGCCATATCCTCTCTTCTACGTTTTCTCTCTTCCTGAATTCTCTTCTCTCCTGATACCCTCCTCACCCATCACCCTTTTTAAATGGGACCAGGCAGTTACAATTTGCGTTTTAACTTGCACAAAGTATGGGGGAAAGAGGCTAGAGAGATGGCTGAACTCTTGTGCAATCATGAGTTCTGAAGCTCTAATTCCAGCACTCATGTATCAAGTCCGGTCTAGAGTGCATGCCTGTAACCCAAGTTCCAAGCTGACTGGAAACAGTAGGAACTCTGAGGTTTACTGGTTCCAGCTAATGGAGAAAATGCAAGTACCAGGCTTAAGGAGAAATTCTCAAAAGGAACAGGCAGAGAGTGGTAGAGAAAGACACCCAGTGCCCATTTCTGGCCTCTACACATGTGCACAGGCACACGCACCTGTATATACACTCATACACACACACACACACACGCACACATAAATAACTAAATACCAATCTTTTTTTAAAAAGTGAGATTGTTATAATAAGCTCTTGTGAACACCAGCACACCCACAATGTGAATGGATTTGTTTAGTTTTTCTGTTCAAGTCTGCCATATGCAGAATATAGCTGCATCTTGTTTATTTCAGGTTGACATTCATTCTCCTTGAACTGGGAGGCTTTGTTTGTTGGTATTAACTATGGCTCCTGATACATGGGCTTTTTTCTATCACACTGTAACACTTTCCATAATCTGATCTTGCTGTTTGTTTTCATAATTTTTCCTTGCCTTTCTAATGAAATGTTTTCTAAGTTTGTTTTTCCACATAATATTCGGAATTTATACACTCTACTTCTGCTTTTGTTGTTGATGTTTTGTAGTTGAGGGATTTTGTTTGTTCTTTTGTTTTGTGGGACAGAGTTTTGCTATGCAGGTTGACCTCAAATTCACAACCTTCCTTCAAAACAGAAAAGAATCTGCCAGCAGTAAGTGCTCCTAATTTTTATGTTTTATTCTTTCCTGAAAGATAGTTCTAGTAGATGAAACATGATGTTCTAATCTTACTTTGAAAAAATATTCCACTGTCTCTGAACAAGCTTCTTTGTGAAGGATTTGTCTGTCTTTTCTCTTTGACTGCTTTTAATTTTAATTTTTTGTTATTTTGTTTTATTGTTTTTGTTTGTTTGTTTGTTTGTTTTTTGAGACAGGGTCTCCCTGCAGCTCCAGCTACTCACAAGGTAGATAATGCAGGCTGGCCTTGATCTCACAGAGATCTGCCTGCTTTTACCTCCCAAGTGCTGAGATTTGTGGTGTATGCCACCACATCCAGCCTTCTTTGGCTGCTTTTAGTGATTTTTTAATGTTTTCTGTGTTCAAGATTTCCTTAGATAAGTCAGCTATGGCTCCCTGGGCTTTACAGCCTCTGTTTGTGCTTCATGACCCTTCCTGGACTAGAGACTTAGCACCTGCAACCAATTTGGCCTGTCTCATTCTCTTACTGTAGTCACAATCTAGAATTCTGATTAGATGTGACAAATCCATCTCAACCTGCGTGCCTTGTCTTTCTGTGGTTCATCTTTATTTGCGTCCTTATTCTGGTCATTTCTTTATGTATACCTTCGATTTTTCATTTCCCCTCCCAATTTTTCTTAATCTTCTCTAAAGTTTATCTATGGAGTTTCTAAAATAATATTATTCTAAATATATATTCTAAATTATCATTAGTTTTCCTACAAGTTCTCTGTGACTCCTTTTCAAATCTTTCAGAATTTCTTTGTTTCTTACTTTTTTGTTGTAGTTATTTTGAAACAAGGTCTCCCTCTAGCCCTAGCTGGCCTGGCACTTGCTGTGTAGATCAGGCTGGCCAGTGTGTTTCTGCGTGCTAAGATTAAAGGTGCGCTTCACCACACCCAGCTCTTCACTTAACTTTTAATCTTCTTTTATTCCTTTTTTAAGCAAGTTAAGGTAGTGTGAATTCAGATTCTAACCCTGTGCTGAATGAGGCACGGGTCAGAAATCCTAAGGGAATCTCCTTCCCCTTCCCTCCTTTCTCCCTCTTTCTTCCTCTCTTTCAGTACCATTCATAACCAAGACCAAAATGGAGACATCCTTCCATCTCCCTTTGCTGATAAGAACCAACCCCCCCTCATCCACCCACTAAGACTGTCATCTCTTCAGAATTCCCAGTTTATGGTGAGACGAGTTCTGAACTGTCTGAACTGTCAAGCCGTATGTTTGTAGCTGATGAAACTTAGTCTCTAGGGAGTGGCAAAATACCTCAGAGCCAAACCAATTTAGATAACTTGGCATTTGTGTTTGTCTGGTGCTCTGGGTTCTAAGAAATGTCCAATTCCTCACTAACAATAGGCATTTGAATATGTATTAAAATATAATATCCAGCATTTGGGGAAGTAATATATTGAGAAGAGTTATTTAATCTGTCATATTATCAGAAATATATTTCAGACTATGGATTTATTAGGTCATAAGGCATATAAAAAGTGACAGTGATGTGAAATTCTAATGGAAGCTTCTAAGCTGTTTAGTACAGTCTGGTTATGATAGGAAAGCCCCTCATCCACAGACATCCTACCAACAGCATAATTTTGGGTTAAAACCCTTTTAACAGTTAATTCTAGTGGAAGTAATACAAGATGCTTTAAATATTGGACTTCCCTTTTAAATAATGTTTTTTACCACACACTAAAATAACATCTTCATTCTATAAGGTTATATAAAATATGAAAACAATAAGAGAAGGTGAGGATAAAGGAGGTGATCTAATGACATCAAATTATACTGTATGAAACTTATAAAATTCAATTTGAAAATATACAAACACTAAACTCAGAACATTTCATTAGCTTAGGATCTCTTCATTGTATCATCCAAACATAACTTCTGTTTCTATGCTTCAAAATTTCTTGTACATATGCATATGCATATTCACAGATTTGTATACACTTGTACCTATGTATTTACATAAATTGAAATATTAGATAGTCACAGCTTTAGAATTATATCGACTATATATAATTTAACATAGTGTTAAATATTCTTAGCTTATTAGGAACATGGTCTCTTCTTGTAAAATGGTATTTACCATTTAGGATTATTACTTTGTGTTGTAATTTATTGTACTGTTTCATTAATGCTGAAAAAATGCTTCCACATGGGGGCTGGAGAAGACGGGTCAGTGGTTAAGAGCACTGACTGTTCTGGCAGAAGACATAGGTTCAAATCCCAGCACCCACATTGGTGGCTCACAATCTTCCGTAATTCCAGTTCCAGGGGATATGACCTCTTCTGTCCTCCATGGGCACTGCAGAACACAGGTGCACTTACACAAATGCAAGCATAACACTCATACACATAAAAAATAAAATAAAAATAAAAATAAATGTTTCCACAGACTTACACATGAGTTTCTGATTTTTTATAGAAACAAATTATACATCAGAGTTTATGAGCTTTTTAAAGTTTCTACCACATTGTTGTTCTTCAAAGTGTTGAATATTAAACATTTCAATGTTCTCAGATTTCATAGGTGAGATATAGCATTTTGATTAGATTTAATTTGCATTTCTCGGATTTATTGGGAGATTGAGCTTCAAAGCATATGTTTATGACAAATCGAATTTTTCTCTTACAGATTGCCAGCTTCCTATATATCTTTGCATCAGTTTTAAAGTTCACTGTGATGACTAACACAAAGATCTCTTTCAAGTGCATGCTGAGAATACTAACTTTAGGCCCCTCCTCCTTGCCCTCTTTCCATGTCTGAATAAAGTCAGGAAGTTTTTACAGTTTTTACTTTTGTCATAATGGGTGAATTATTCTGAAGAGAAGGCCTTGTGACTTGGATTCCTAAACTGAGATGTATTCCCTGCCCATAAAACCATGGGGGGTTGGGGTTTCTACCACTCAGGATTTCTATTTTCCTCACTAGGAAATGGAACTTTGACTTAGATGGTCTGATATAGTAAGATCTAATATATTTGAGATAACTAGTATTGATGCCTTAGCTCACCCATTTCTGTACTTAGAAGTTCTAATACTCTGCTGAATATCCTAACCAGACCAAACTAGCAATCTCATACATTTATGCTAACAGAAGACCATATACTAACCATATTATGTAACTCTTTTCATTAGCTGGTTTACATGTGATGCTTCACTCAAATGTTTTAATCAGCTTAATTGAGCTATAATTTAACAAGCATGCCTTGGGAGAGATAGGCTTCTGGACAGATGGGAACCATGTGCATGGAGGAAAGTCATTTAAAGTTTACTGCGGGACACTAGACCTTCTTGGCATTTATGGCCTCTGGCAGTGAACACTGTCTCTGGCGGCTCATCTTCTACCCTGTGCTGCTGGTGACTGCTGGAACCTGCTGGCTTCCCAGAGTCAAGGGCAGAGAGGATCTGAAAGTTGTTAGATAGTGCTTCCTGTTCAGGTGCTCACTCTTCTCAAAACTCTGAAGTAGACATTATTATCTCCCTTGCAGATCCAGGGATCTAGGGATATGGAAATAAATGATTGTATATTTAAACTGAATTTGAACTCAAGTCTGCCAGGCTACAAGGTGTATGTCAATTCCTAGACCTTGGTACTTCTCTCTGGACAATTGGAAACAAAGACAAATCAAGCCTCCAAATTAGATTGACTTTTCATATTAGGCTTTATTAAGTAAGCAACTTTCAAATAGTTTTGACCATCACCTATGCTGAAAAATGTTGTTTGTTTGTTTGAGGTCAGGGGATTGAACTCAGGGCTTTGCACATGCTAGGCAAGTGTTCTACCACTGAGCTGCATCCCCAGCCCTATGAAATATATTTTAGATCACGATTCAATACATTGCCTGTAAGTGTGAGGCAGTTGTTTTTGCTTTTATATTTCCCTCATTTTCTATTCATTAAAAATATTGTTTTCAATCTTCTAAATAATTTTATGAATTCCCCCAATGAGTTGTGACTTGAGTTTTAAAAATATATGTTAGAAAGTATTTTCTATTTCCTCTTCTCAGCAGGGCTTCCCTCAAAAGCTGTGTGAGTTATACAGATTCAAGGGCATCTATCTGATCCAGTGGACAGCTAGGGGCTCAAATCCAGACATCACCCTATAGACAAGCTGTATGCTTTGGTATGAGACTGTGGTTACCCAAAAGAAGAAAAAGTGCTTTTTCATTTACTTGTTTATTTATTATTTATGTTCATGTTTGTGGTTCTGTGTGTACGTGTGTGTTTGTGTGTGTGTGTGTGTGTGTGTGTGCGTGTCTGAGTGTGTCTGTGTCTGTGTGCTTTTCAAGGATCAGTGGCTTCAAGGATCATTGAGCTCAGAAGTCAGTCTTGATGGCAAGCATTTTTACTCACCATACTTTGCTTAATTCTTTGAAGGAGCTCTTTGGGTTAGTGAGTCCTTTGCTTCATACTTCCAAACTCTTCTAACTTTAGAGTTTCAGAGCCACAGATCATTAAGTAAATATAAATCCACCCTGATTTAATGAAGGGAACTCTTTCAGCTATTTAAAACTATATCTATACTCGTTGTAGTTGCCTCCCCAGGCACAGAAACCATCTGTGTCCAATTGTGTGACTAGTGATCTAGCTAGTACAGACATCTGTAAAGTCCTAAGAGGCTACCACTCACCAAACTACTTGGTGCACTGTGGCTCTGCCAAAGTTAGGAGAATGAAGATTACAGCCCGAACTTACATAAGTTCAACTCATTCTTGGTCCCCAATGACCTTGTTAGTAAGTAGAAAAGAAATCTGGGTGCAGCAGGGTGATTATGAAATCAGAAAGAAGCAGAACCTTGACAAGAAGGCTGAAGCTGCATTTTAATCAGGTTGGCTTTTATGAAGTATTAGATTTGTGAACAAATGATGCAGACATGTTTCTTTTACTGGTGAGATTGGTGATTTGGGAAGTAGTCCAGGCATCAAGCCACGTTTAATGCCATGTTCACAGCTTTACAAGATGTACTCAGAATCATGCATTGGCAGGGACCAAGCCTGGAGAGATGGAATGCATTTTAGCCCACACCCTGGCTGTGAAAGACTGCACCAGGCACTTTGTATCAACCATCTTCTCTCTGAAAATGAAAGGCTAGTTTATCTCTAAGGTTCCTATCAGCTCTCATAGCTGTGTTTCTCTGCTAATGGGAAAAGAGTAAGGACAGTCATATAAAATGTCCTGGTATTTGTATATAAACTATGCCTCTGTTATATTTTTAGTTGTCTCTCAGTTGCTTTACCTAATGGAACATCAATGTTACATGAATGGTTGTCATACTACATTGTTTAGAAAACAATGACTAGAAAATAGCCTTCATCTTCAATACAGACCTAATTTACTTACCAAGTCTTTTTAATCCACAATTGATTGAATCCATGCATATGTACTTGTTTGTAATGAAGGACTGACCAACAGAAAGGATACTCAGGTAATGAAGCCCTGAATTTACCTCTCTTGGAGCACTTTTTCCAATTAACAAACCTGATTAAATGAGATTAATCCCTCTGTAAGGATAAGATGACCTCCTTTACTTGCCCACAAGACCTTCTTGGAAAGTGCCCAGTGAACCTTTGATGCTCTGTGACTTGCTCTTTCATTGTTTGATGTACATCGAGATGAATAGTCATGCTACAGGGATATAGCTGGTTCTAGTGGCACACATCCCTAACACTCTAGGCTACAGAGGCAAGAAGATGTAGAGTTCTAGGCTAGCCTGTGCTGCAGAGTGAGTTGTAGGCTAGCCTGGAATACCTAGTGAGATCTTGTCTCTAAAAGAACGAATGGGGGAAGAATGGAGGGAAGGACATAAGCTTCATCTAGTCTTCCCACTCACAACCTGTCATTTATTGCTCCAACACTCATATAACCTGTCAAATTCATTTCCCCTTGATTACCTGATAGCAATCAATTGTATATTGAATCACTTCCAATATTTTAGGCCCAGGGTCAGCACCCAGTGTTAGTGTATACCCAACCCCATTACTTTACTTTCTGAGAATGTGATGGTTTAGAGTCATAAATTAAAGATGATAGAATAATTTCCTTCTTTAGGGAGCCTCTGAAATTTGAATGAGATTGAATAAGATAAGTGTTTAGCAGAGCCCAATTCCAGGCCCCACCACAATGCCGGACTCTGGGTCTGTTAGTCAAAGTCCTTTTCTGTGTGCTAGCCTCCTCTCCCACAGTCCTGTCTCTCTCCCATTGTTTTCCTCCTGCTGTTTCAGGCCCTTGCTTGACTCCTGGCACCCTCCTTTCTGTCCCTCCCTTGCAGCCCTATTATGAATATGCAGTTTCCCAATTAATCTTTAACAGTTACATCCTCATCCTCACTGTTTTGACTTAAACCTCCCTCCCTTTGTGCTCGCAGAGGATAAGAAAGTAAGTCTCCTTATCTATGAAACTAAGCTTCTCTCAACCATGAAATTATCTCGAGCTTGCCTATTACTGCCCTGAAATGGTACTTACTTTTGCTTATATACATCATCAATATTTAATCTTAGTCCATTTGTCTATCTCCTCAAAGCTATGCCTATGTTGGTTTATCATTGTCTATTGCCTCAAATTAAGCCACTCCTTTTCACTCAGAAACTATTGTGTCCCTTTTGCAAAATCTAGGCCTGGCCCAGGGTCATGTGTAGGAGGGCAAAGGGCACTTAGTGCTCCAAGAAGTTGATATTGGTGGTGATGAATGTTTGCTCATGATACAAATTCTGGACATGGGCTGGAAAGATGACTCAATGGTTAAAAGCACTTACTGCTCTTCCAGAAGACCTAGGTTTGATTTCCAGCACCCGCATAGCACTTAACATCTGTTCTTAGCTTCAGTTCCATGACCTCTGATGCCATCTTCTGGCCTCTGCAGACATTGCATGCATGAGGTGTTCTTACATGCAAGCAAAACACTCATACACATAAAAAATAAAATAAAAGTCTGGATCTGATAAGTCATAAAATGTAATTGCTCATGCACTAAGTTCAGTATCAAATGACAATTTTTCTACTTAAGAAACAGGAATCATTAGGTCATTCATTCCCCCCAGATTGTCAATATGAAGATATGAAAAGCCCTTCAGTTCTTCCAGCTAGATTATTCCAGCTGTGGCCTTAGGGCCACATTATATAGTGTTTCTCTATTGAATTTTAAAAATAACAGCTCTTTTAGAATTCACTTGCTACAATATTCACCCTAAGTATATAATACTTTCAGAATTCTTGGACTTGTCCAGTTGTCACTACTAATTTTAGAACATTTTAATCACCCCAGAAAGAAACTCTGCACACAGCAGTAGGGCCTCCACATTGTCCTCTGACTTCTCAGCCCGTTAGCCAGTAATCTGCTTTGTCTGCAGAGATTCAGGCATTTGGACTGTTTCACCATTTGGTTCATTGTGAATGAACCAATGAGCATTTGCCTACAGGTTTTTGTGTGGATAGATGCTTGTCGATATTCCTTGGCAGATACTTTGGAGTAGAATAGCTGCGCCACAGGCTAACATAACCTATGTTTAACATTTTGAGGAACTGCCAGACTTCTCTTTTTCCAAAGTTCTGGTGCCATCTGACATTCTTAGCACATATGGGAGCTCTAGTTTTGACTGTCATCACCATCTCCTCACCTTCCACTTCCTACTGCTGCTTCTCCCTATGCCCTTCCTCCTCTTCTTTTTGTTTTCTTTCTTCAATTTTTTTATTTGTTTATTTTCTTGAAACAGGGTCTTGCTATACTGTTCTGACTGGCCTCAAGTTTGTGCCAAGCCTGCTTCCTCTGCCTCTCAAGTGCTGTGAAAGGAGCTAACCATCACCATGCCCACCTCCAGTTTCTCTCTATCCTTGCCAGCATTTTCTGTGATCCTTTTGACTATGCCCATCTTTATGAGTATGAAACTGGCACCTTGGGGTTATTTTAATTTGCGTTTTCCTAATGGTTGATGACGTCAAGATTTTTTTCGAATGGAATCTGTTGGCCATTCACAGATTTTCTTTGAGGAAATGTCTGTTTAAGTTCTTTACTTGTTTCTCAATTGAGCTATTTTCTTTAGTGTTTGGTTTACAACTTCTTTATATATTCTCATTACCAGTCCCTTATCAGGTATATGCCTTAAAATATTTTCCACTGTGTTATGAGTTTTATGTGCTCTGTAGGTAGATTCACTCCAAGGCTGGGAATTCCAGGGTCTATAAACTGTTTCACATTGTTCTTAAGGTGTACTTGGATGGAGAGCATCCTTGGGTCAACTCTGAAGCAGTATCTTGTCTGGGAACGTTTGAGTAGAGTTGGTCTTGGAAAAAAAGACTTATTTCCCTGAAGCTAAGGCCTGGGGTAGAATCCAGGGGATTCTTGGAGTCTTAGACGTCCTGATTACAGAGAGCCAGAGCGTGTCTGTTTGAACATTGGACTCATGGTGTTTAGCATCTAGTTACTGTATCACTTCATCACCTTGCTTTGCTCTCTAACTTTTCTGACTAATTTTTACTATCCAGTGGAGGTTCTTGCCATCCAACCCTCTTTCTTACTTCTTGCACTGAAGTCCTTCCAACAAAGCACCTAGACCACATCCTTGCCCCTCAATGTGAATTTTGCCTCATCTATGTCTGACATTGGTACTTCAGTTTCTACATCTTGCTTGTGGGCCAGTCCTGCCCACCTACCTGTTCTCCTCTAATAGATAAAACCCCTCCCATTCTAGGTCCTAGCAGCATTTGCATCTGTTTTGAACAAAGCTTTGGAAGCTAATGGAGCTACATACAGTAAATAATAATACTGGAAATGATATCTACTCTGTCATTGTCTAACATGAACAACAATTCCACAAACCTGAGTAATGTATACATTCTGAGGGTAAAGACAACTTAACCACATGATTATGCTTTTAATACACAGTTGATTCAATGCTCTAGTGGTTTGCAAGGGGGCCAGGAAATATCCTTTTTCTGGAGTCTAGCTTGCATCAGCTGCACAGTAACAGGGTAGCCTGGTGGATGGAGTTTTGTAGCCTTGAACAAGAGACTAATTTATTTAAATGACATTCAGATGCACCAGGCTGCTATTTTTATGCTTACTATGAAGGACCATTACAAATCTGCTATTTTCTGCTGCCTTTTATTTTAAGTCCAATTAAATGGATAGCCACGAATAGCTCTGACCTTGGAAGTCTAAGTGAAGGTGAGATGTGATAACAGGCTTGGGAAACATATGTTTTGATGTGTTAGTGCTCTACAAGTCACACATACTTAAGGAAATAAATAGAACAGGAAAAGATAGTGTTGTGCTTCAAAGAGGAAGAATTTAAAAGTCTTAGGAAATAGCACCACATGCTTCTTTGGTGGATAAGCATAAACTGGGACAAAATTTTATCCAGATCTAGCTCTTCATCTCTGATGGCTCTGGAAGGTTAGCCATAAGAAAGTGGTGTTGCCAGTGATGCTCACTGCATGATTACCTTGGACTGGCATGTCTGCCACAGGCCACAACCAGGCAATGCTACCTTCCTTTTCAGCAGCCCCAATGTGTGTTTTTGGTTCTTTGTTTTCAGTAAGCCAGTGCTGAGAGTGCAATACCTCCATTTCAGAGAAGCTTGCAAATGTGGATCGCAGAATGAATCTTATGCAGTTGAACAGCTTGTTTAAAAAATATTATCAGCATGAGGCCTCTTATTAAAATGCTTTAAATCCTTGAGTTGGGTTATACAGATTTAAAGAGGTATTTGCCTTGTCTTTTGAGCTCCTCTGTTTGATCTAGGCAGTTTAGGAAATAAGTCCTTGTTTGAGAATTTCACTGACACACTGAATGGGCAATATTAAATTTTAGTTCCTGCACACCTATTTTTAAATATTTTTATATTCTTACTATCTCTCTGCCTCAACACATCATGAGCTACATGTGAATTTATCTGTCCCTAGTTTTCTACATCAAGAAATGGGACCAGATGGCCTTCTTCTTGCTTTGAGAATAGTGTGAATATTAATGAGATAGCAGGATGGTTCACTATCTGAGTTCATGTCAAAATGAAACTGCAGATAGGAAGAGACAGTGAGATGTGCTGAGTGAGTACATTAGGAGATAGGATTAGGGAGATTGCATGCATATTTTTAGTGTACAGTTCAAATAGTCCTTGTAGAAAGGACTGTTCTAATGTGACTAATCTTGACAGATTAATATATGAGGGTATGATTTTAATCCCATAATCTTTCACTTATTCAAAAGGACCTTATTCAGATTCTTCAGAACACAAGCAAGGCCCAAAGCCAAGAAGACCCATAAGTTACCAGAAGATGCTAGATCAGTTCTCTAACTTTCATACAACAACTTGAGACTCTGTAGAATCTGTTTATTTTCTTATATTCATAATTCAAAAAAAGTTGGCTTTCCTGGTTTTTTACCCCATAAAGAACCTAGCAGTACATATTTTTATAATTTAATCTGAGCCACAGAACTTTTATTTTGATCAGTGTTGGTGTGATTGACAGATGATTTGTATTATTCATCAAAGCATTTTCAATTACATTTTGAGACTTTCTTGGGACTGTCTGGTTGCACAGGCTAACAGGAGGAAGTCATGATCTTTTGTTCCATTCCAGCAAGAGGAACTTACTTTCCAAGTAACATTATATTCTAACTCTTGGGTTTTTAAAATTAAAGACCAAAAGGAAACAAATAAGGATAGGTCAGAATTCCATATGGGATCTGTTTTTTTTTTTTTTTCCATTTTACTGATTAGGCAGAAGCAAAACAGATAACTTTCAGAAGTTTATGTCTATTTATTACTTGAAGCCCTACTGAGGTTCCAGGCTTCCATCCTCTGTGTACATGCTCATCAGCCTTTTGTGTGCAGGATCTGCACTTCTTCCCACTTACTCAAGTACACTGTGCTGCAATTCTCCATTCCTTCACAGTACTGAATCTTTGTTGTGTTACTCCCATTCTCACACAAATATACTATTATTTTTTCTCACTTAAAAAGTCGGATATGATGTCTCACACCTGCAATGCCAGCACTCTGGAGGCCGAGGTATGAGGACTGATATAAGTGATGTCTTAATTTGTACTGGTAAAACAAAGACCAGAGACTACAGAAGGACATTTACATGCAGACTAATGGACCTAAAGGGTGACTTTCTTATCACCTCAGGAACCTCAGTGATGTAGTGTGTGCCTTAAAGTAGGAGCATGGAAGTCAGGGAGGTCATGCTCCATTAGGACAGAAATCTCTTTTGTCCAGACATGAATTCCTAATGACTAAAACGTATGTGTGGCAAATATTAGATGCTCAGTAAATAACTATTGATTAACATCAAAGCAAAGGACAACTGGAGTGTTCTTTACATAGAAAGGATACAAAAATTTTTAAATCATCTGTTTCTGCATTCTTAATTCTTCGTCGTGTAACCATGTGTCCATCTGGTCACAGCACTACCATTTCCTCCAAACGCCTTGTTCTTGTGAAGTGACTAAAGAGAGCTCTGTTTATAGGGTAATTTCAGAGGCTTCAAACCATATATTCACTTTGCCATTGAAAATCTGGCAGATTCTCTTGCAGAATACAGATCTTCTCTTTGATCTTATATAGCCCAATCTCATTATTAAAAGGTGATGAAGACCGTAATGTTCAGTGGGTAAAATGCCAGGTACTTCCTGTTAAAGATTTGGACATCTACACTGAGAGACCAGATATGGTTATGGAAATGCAAAGAAAGTCTTTCTGGCATTTAGATTATGCCAGCTTGACACGATATGGCAGGCATAGTAAGAACCAGAAATTAAATAGAAACATCATGCTTTGTTTTCTGGTCTAGGGATGTGCTTGTCATTGTCTTTCGTTTGATCTTCGTTGTTAAGGGCAGGATTACAAAGTGAGCCAAGTGCACATTATTTTCCTTTTCTTAGCAAGATGTGTGTCTTCACATAGATCAATAGACTGTGCACCCATGGCTATGCCATTTCAACATGAAAGAGCAATGCAAGCATATTTCCAATCCATTCTAGAAGCCTCAAGAAAGATGCATTTCAGGACATAGTGACCTGCTGAGTCAAGAATAGACTACTTTTCTTTAGGAGAATATGATAGGCCTTAGCTTCCACTTGCTTGATTATTGATAGACAACAGTGAGTAGTAAGGAATAGCATAACTTAATGAGGTATTGGACTTGGCACTGTTTAAAATGAATTCCCCCCATTATTAAAAACAAGCAAACCCGATGAGTTCTCCTTCCCTTGGGCACTTGTATAGCTCAACCCCACTGAGCACATTCTCTCAGGACTTTCTGGTTGCATGGACGAACAGGAGGAAACCAGGATCTCTTGTTCCATTACAGCAAGAGGAATTTATTTCCCAAGTAACATTATGTTCTATCTCTTGTGTTTTTTTTTTGTTTGTTTTAAATTAAAGACCTAGTGGAAACAAAAAAGGAAAGTCAGAATTCCATATGGAATAGTACCAATTATAAAGTACAATACAGCTCTTATACCCCAAAGACAGGTTACTTAAGGTTGTTCCTCTCTTCTTCCAGAGGAAGACAAGATCTCACTCATGTGGAAAGGCAAAGAATGATGAGATGGCAAATGAAGTTGCTGGGCCTTCCCTCTGTGGGTCTTCTTTAGTTTAGTTCAGGACAGAGAATAGACTTCATGCCAATTGGTAGAACAGACTGCTTTTTCTTAGCATGATCAGCTTTAGCTCCCACTTGTCTGATTATTGATAGTCACCAGTAAGTAATAAGGACTAGCATAACTTTAATATAATATTACCTGTGTTTATAATGTTACTTGGAAAATAAATTCCTCTTGCCATAACAGATCAAGAGATCATGGTTTCCTCCTGTTAGCCCATGCAACCAGAAAGTTTCAAAAGAATGTGCTCAGTGGGGTTGAGCTACACAAGTGCTCAAGGGAAGGAGAACTCATCAGGTTTGCTTGTTTTTAATAAATGAATTCATTTTAGACAGTGCTAGCTTATGAAACTTTCATGCTTCATAAAGTTTGATGCAACAATTATCACATAGTGGGTTCAGTGATGAAATCTCTTCATTTCTCTATTGGTATGTCTAGAACTTTGTCTTTACTGGGCTGTACATGGTTTTTTAAAATCTCAAAAATTCCATTTGATTTATTGGAATGTTTTGATATTTATTTCAGTTCTGGGTCTGGAATTCTCTTCCAGCTATTTTTTAAATTATTTCTGTGATATTTCTGGTTTACCTCTATTTGCTAACAAAGAAAAAGTAACCTCATAGAATTTTAGGTTAGCATTACTTAAAAGAAGAAAGAAAAAAGAAGAAAAAAAGAAAGAAAGCAAAATAAAATAACTTTAAATTTTTCCTTTCTTTTGCAAGTAAATATGAACCAGGGAACATTTTAAATTATTAATAATTGTTTTTATTCATTTGTGTGCTTTGTTGTTATGTTTATTTTTATCAGAAGCTCTCAAATTTCTCATTCTGGTTGCTAACAGACGTTATAGATAATATGCTTAGCTCTTTGGGTAGTCTGAAATATAGCTCAAATATGGCTTCTCAGTTCTAGAATATCCTCTTGAATAACCTTTTGTGTCTCCCCAGGGGAAACTAGTTGTCACGTAATACTGCCATTCCCTAAGCAGAAAACCCAGCTTTTCCATGCTAGACCCAGACTCCTGACTATGGTACCTGTGAGATAATAAGTACACATTATTGTAAGCTTCGGAGTTTGCAATGATTTGTTATTAAAAAATTAATGCATGGTACTATTACAAAAAGCTACCTAAAATGTTAAAACATAGTAGCTAAGTTTTGAGCACATTAAGAGAATCATCTCAGAATATTTAATCCCATGATTCATACCTTCTTGGAGTTCCTTTGGAATTGTTTATTTCTCATCTTTGTCTCTACAGTTTTTAAACTCCTCTGCAAATGGACCTATCCATTTGTTTATGGATTCTTTCATCAAATATTCATTACTTATCAACTGTGTATGTGTCTGGCACTCAGTTGGGCATTGTGGACATAAAATCAGACTAAAAATGATCACTGCACTTCAGGAACTCATGGACATGAACGCAGACAATTGTGAAGAGTTTGGATGCTCAAGTTTCAAGGTTGCCTAGGGCATTGGAGACAGGCAGTAGGTAACTTAGTGAATTTGCCATGTCAGGATCTTAGTGTTCAGCTAGTTTGATTGTGGTGAGTCACTGCAAGCATCTCTCAGAGATAGACTGATTAACCAAGTTGATTATGACTGTTCTTTTTATTAATACAAATCCAATTAGGGCCCACTAAAACACAATCATAGCTACATTTATAACACTGAATGGAAAGCTCACATCTGTACCTTATTGGCCTAGGTAAGTACATTAGGAAGCAAATTATAGTAATCAAGGTGACCATCTATTAATTTACAAAGAAAAATTAAGCTGTCAAGTTGACTGGTCTTCCCAACATGTTGGTTCATATAGATAACAAAATTGGGGAGCCATATACTTCCATCATGATTGCCTTACAAGTGTTACTTTGCTAAAATAACCTGGCAGACTTAGCCAGCACAAGGATGACCTTACTGAGGAAAATGGAGCACTTGCTCAGTCAAGGTTTCCTTCATCCTGAGTGTCCCAGAACAGACCTAGCCAGTTCTGCCCCTGTGATAATTCTATATCGGTCACTTGTTTCACAATGCGTTTCCATAACACAGTATAAAACAACTATGTTTTCGTTGAATTATTATAATCATTCTCCAGTTTCCTTTAAAATTGTTTCTGAGTCTCTTTGGCTAGAATTGATGATATTCCTATACTTCTACTCACATTCTTATACAGTCTTCTGGGTTTACACTTACAGAGAATTAATCAACACAATATGATAAATGCTGAAACAGAAAATGCAAAGAGTTCCATAGGAACTCAGCATAAGAAACTGGCATTCATTGAATTTGTACAAGGTACCTAGTATTGCAGTAAAGATTCTACATATATTAGTGCATGTAATCCTATAATAACCATTTTATGTAGGAACAGGAGATTAAGGACCTTGCAAAGAATTACAAAGCAAATAAGAAACAGGACCAGGATTTAAGCCCAGCCCCTCTGAGCTCAGAGCCTATGCTCTTGACTGCTATACTCTGCCGCCTTCCCTGAGTCTTTTAGTCCTTATACCTATTCTTCAAGATGGTGATTTGTAGCATTCTTGACTTCATTCTGTTATTTTAAAGAGAAAAACTTTAATATAGGAACTGGGTGCTTGAAAATTCATTGAGAGGGCTGGAGTGGCAGGATGCAACTCCAGGAACGATTTCCAGACTGTACTCTTAAGACTGGCCTCTCCAAAGGTAAGAAATTAGGAAGCCAACACAGACTGCTAGTGCCTTATAATTTTAACAGTATAATTACATATTTTAAATTAATGAGATAAACCCCTCTCCCATGATTTACCAGGAGAGTGTGGAAAATATCACTGTTAGATTCCCCAGCTTCTGCAGTTAAGGCAGGCGTACATATTATTAGTATTGTTAGTGCTATACTAAAATGCCATACATAAGCTTTTTATAAAGAAAGGGGTTATGTATATTGCAGTTTGGAGGTTGAAGGTTATGGAACTTCCATCTGTTCAGTTCTGATGAATGTTTCATGGCAGATTGTGGACTGTGTAAAAGAACAAGTGATTGTATCATGAGTAAACAGAGTCTAGGGTCCTACAATACCGTCTAAGGACACACCCCAAATGACTTAAGAACTTTCCACTATGTCCCACCTCATCAAAACTCCACCTCCTCCTAGCAGTACTCCCCTTGGGAATCCTGTTCACAATGAACTATCAGGGGCCACAAGCCATATTTAAACCATAGTGGTACACTAAAAGGAAGGTAATATAGATCTGGGTACCAGTGTTCCTGTCATTGAAGATGAGTTTGAGGCTCATAAACTGAAGATATAAGACCGTCCTGTCTCTCATCAGTTAGCCATGCTCGAAGCACTGTGTTCACCCTGTAGGGAGTGGGTGGTAGCAAACTCATTGGAAGGGCTGGAGTGGAAGGTTGTTACTCAACCTATGTGAAGAAGGATTTACAGGCATGACTTCATGAAGAAATGGACTTTTTACAGAGTAGACTGTAGTTCCAAGAAGACAATGAGTTGTAGAAGTCCTGTGTCTGCAAGCAGGTCCTTCCTCCCAGTGTACCACTGAGTCGCCCCTTTTCAGAATCTCTGGGGACTCAGTTTATTGTTTTATCTTGGTAAGAAGTAGGTACTGAGCTTTTGGAGTTCTATAACATAATTTAAACTGTTAGCACTGAAGGAAGATTGGGGAGAGGGGCTCTAGTTTTTTTTTTCCTTTAATAGTTTTCAAAAGTGTAGCTTTCTTGTATACACATCTCTTTCTGTTGCTGTACTAAAACACTGTGATCAAGGCAACTTGTAGAAGGAAGGGTTTATTGGGCTTACTGTTCTAGAGAGATGAGTCCCGTATGGTAGGGAGACATGGCAGCTGCACCTGAAATCTGAGAACTCACATCTTCAAGCTGTCACAGGAAGCAGAGCAGGGAGAGGAACTGGGAATGGGTAAGGTTAAAGCACATCCCTCCTCCCGCAAGGCCGCACTTCTCAAACCTCCCGAAACAGAGCCACCAACAGCAACCAAATTATTATTCAGATACTTGTAATCTGTGGGGAACATTGTGCATTCAAATCTCCACATATCCAAGCATTATTTAAATATTCATTTTCATATTTTTGATGCTAGAAAGACAGCTTACTTCTCTAAATTGATGTGGGTTGGGAGAGATGCAGGCACATTCTGACCACCGGAACCAGAGAATGCCCAAGTGCTATCTCCTACCACTTCATGTGAATTATGGAAAAACTGACTTGCTTTTCCATCTGATGTATCCAACTGATGAAGACCACCCATCTGGTTCTTGCCTGGATTCTCTCATTTCTACATACCTTTGGTGAGATGTAGTTTTGCAGAAATAACTTGTTTTAAAGAAGTAGCCAAGTAAGCGAATATTGATTGGCAGAAAAGATGAGAAATTTTAAATGGCAGGAAGTAATAAAAGATGCTGATGCTTCGAGGTTGAGATGCAGCTACTCACAGTAATATAATTCCTTGAAAAAACAAAGGTAAAAACTCTAGTAAAGAAAGATAGGGGGCTAGAGAGATGGCTCATGTTCAAGAGCACTGGCTACTCTTACAGATGGCCAGAGTTCCCAGCACCCACGTGCTGGCTAATTGCAGTTCCAGGGGATCCAATGCCCTTTTCTATCCTCCACCACCATGAACCCACAGGTGCACTTACATACATGCAGGAAAAACACTCATACTCATAAAATAAAGATAAATAAATTTTAAAAAAGAAAGATGGTAGTTTAGAATAAGTATTAGTCTTGTGTCATTCTTACTACTAAGTGCTAGATATGCAGAAACAGACTGTTTATAGGAGCAATGTTGATAGTCTAGGGTTTTTTTTCTCCCTTCATTCTTTAGGTCTGCTCACCTACACTAAGAACTTTCCAGAAAGGAATCTAAATCTATTTTTAAAAGCCTTACTGATTGTCAAATAAAATAAAATTTAGGGTTTTAAAATGCTGAGACTTGGAAATCTGAGAAACCAGATGAGCTGCCCATTGTGGAAAGCTTCTATCTGTATTTGCTGAGTAGAGAGCCTGGTATCTGTGAAATGATTCAGTGGCTGTCTTAGTCCTCTTTGCCTGCTGCCCCCGGATAGCTCCCATAGTCTAAGGACTTCAAAGGCTGCCCATTGTATTTTCATACAAGGCTTCTCCCTACTAAACCATCATAAGCAGAAAGAAGAAAGAGAAAGAAAGAAAGAAAGAAAGAAAGAAAGAAAGAAAGAAAAAAAAAGGGAGAGAGGGAGGGAAGGAGGGAGGGAGGGAGGGAGGAAAGAAGGAGTGGATTGGATTTAGATCTATATTCTCCTGACATCTGAGCGATCCAGAGCCTCCTTTGAAAACTGTAACTTAAAAATTCTGACATTTCCATTTCTCTTACATCTGCCATTTGTCCTCATTTTGTCTGCTAATCCCTAGAGAGAATTTTGAGTATAACACAGAACTCTGAGCAGAGTCTAAAAGACTGGTGTCAAATTACCCTTGGCTCAAAATCTAGCCCTGACCACTTACTGTCTGTCTGATTTTGGGGAAATCACCCAATTTCTCTATTCCTCGGTTTCCTAACCTGAAAAGTAGGAATGGTAATAGTACCTACTGCCAAGGATTGTTGGGAGATTGACTGGATCTCTCTCTCTCTCTCACACACACACACACACACACACACACATACACATACACACTCATCCTTTATAAGTGATAACTGTTGTTAATGCAATTTCTTCATTTCTTTCTCCTCACAACACGAGGGAGATATTTATTAAGTGCATTTGGATTTGAAGAAACTGAGGCTTACTGAGGTTAAGAAGCTTTGCCCAAAGTAACAGAGCTTATAAGCAGCTGAGCCAGGAGCTGAATTCCAGGATTGATGCACAGACTACACCAAATGCCATTTTTGCTCCCTATGACAGTCTCCTTGACAGATGTATCCTGGAAAGAAACATCATCTTCTTTGTTGTAGCCACTGGGGAATTCCTGCCTTTTCTCATTGGAATCCTACTGTAACCTATCAGTTTCTGGGGCAGAATTGACCCCATAATCTCATCATGAGCCTTTATTATTTTCCTATATTGGCTTTTACTAATGTATACTCAGTGGCTCACTTTTCCCAGATCTTTTATATCTGCCAACAAAATCCCTGTCCCATTTTCTCTTCATCCGGAATCAAGTCTTTCTGTATCTAGTCTCATTTTTCCTCCTTGGCAAACAGCTTGTATTGCTGCCACATAACCAAGCACCTGTCACATGCTCATCAGATGAACATTTTTAAGGTCATATTTTGACATTTGACAGCTTTTGACTACATGGAAAGTGGCTTCTGTGCTGAACATTCTCATCTCGGGGAGGGAATGATCTTTTTTTGCAAAGCAGCAGCTGGTGCACAGAGAGGAGCAGGACCCAATCTGTCTTTGGAAATTAGGGGAAAATGCAATACATGTGCTCAGAAATGTCAAATCCACCCTGTGCCTGCCTCTGTCTCCCAGGGTGGAAAGGAGACAACTCTACCTCCCCTCTCATTCCTGAACCTCAGTGCACACATGGGCCAGGGAAGGAATGGTGTCTGTTTTGCAGTGTTCAGGAAGGAGGTTGAATGGCATATCAGGTGAACCCGGTGGGGTCCATGGAACAGTGGCTGCAAAGCTACTGACTCTAAATTACTAGTATTTGGGCTTCTTTTACCCAAATGTTCTTCACCCATTCTGTTGTTTCCTCAGCATTAAGTTTCCTAAGCAGCAAGTGGATCAGTGGTTCTCAGCAGATGCATGTACATAAAGGCCACATAGGATGTTTCCTTCATGCCTTCTGGGTCCTAGCCAACAGATTCTCTGCAGTAGTTCTTAAGTGAGCCTGAGCATAAGTATATGTAAAGAGCTTTCTGCTTTGCAGCTGAATTGAAACCTCCAGATTCCTAGCTGGGATACTTTGGGCAACCCTTTACAACTTTGCTTCATTTTTTTCTATTGTCAAATGGAGATAATAAAAGTACTTGTTGCCAGCATTAGAAAGTTAAAATGGAAAAGGGTTCTAGAAAACTGCCAAGCACACTCACCAGTGTTTGCTCTAGTAACTTCTGTAGCTGTTATTATTATAGTCAGGGCCCCAAGGACTAAAAGTGAGAAAAGCCTAGTCTTTGGACTCAAGCTCAAAATACTAAGAAAAATACAAACTCAGTAAGAGATGGTAAGCCATAGTGGAGGCTCACGCAGCATGCTGTGGAATATGAACCAGGGAGTAACTGTTCTGTACCAGAGAAGGAAGTGGACCACCAGAATGCATGGCTAAAACCTGTGTAGACTCTTGAACAGTGAGTCTGCCAAAGACAGGGTGGACAGAAGACATCAGGTAACAGGTAACAGAACAGCCCATGCAAAGACTTCTTTGCATGAAAACATCAGGTGGTGGATAACTGCCTGGTGGTTTGGCACCATCTATTCTTGGGAAAAATGATGGTCAAGAGGCTTGAAATAAAGAACAAAGACAAACAGTGAAGGGCATGTGCATCTGCCTAGAGACGGTTTGGATTGTTTTCTTTAAGCAAAATCAGTTTGATTTTAGTAAGCGGAGAAATATCCTTAAACTGCATTGTAGAAGGATGTCTCTCATGGCAACCAGAATAGATTCAGAAAGGAAATGACTGTGCAGGAAAAGCTCAGTCCAGACCCATGACACCTTGAGCTAAAAGCCTGGCTTTAAAAGAATGAACATGTGATTGCTTGCTGTGTAAGGTGGCACCTGTCGTCTCCTAGCTGGGACTGTTAGAGTCTTAGTATGATATCTGTAGTTGAGCAGGATACTAGGACAAGTGATGTTGGAGAGAAAAAGAATAAATTAAGCAATGAACACTGGTGAGTTTGGGACTGTTATTGACTGTACAGATGTTTAGGTAAAAGTGTTCATGCCCTAGCAGCTGGCAACACAGAGATCGCTGTGTTTGTGGGTCTCTCCGGTCTTCCCACTAAATCTTCCTGCGTTCTGGACACCAGTTAAATATCACCCTCCAACCAGCCTCATATACTAGGAGTTAGAGTTGTCCTGTGTCATTCATTGGTGAAATTTCTCTCTCTTTAAACCACCTTCTCATACCAGTCTACTTAGCAGCATCCATCAGAACTGGTTCTTCTGGTTCAGGGGTCATGGGTAACTGAAATTACCTTGCCTTGAGTTCCTAGAGGGTCTAGAAACTACCTAAATCATTCTCTAAATTGACATATTATGCTGAACTTGATCCTAAAAAATGATACTAAGTAAGGGTTCCTTAGCACAATTGCTACAGTAGACATGTGTGTGCTGCTGCATGATGTAAAGGCCCAGTGTAGTTGCTCAAAAAAATACAGGATGCCCTAGAATTTTTGAATTTTCAGCAAATATTAAGTAACCTGTTCATATAAGTATGGCCACAGTATTGTGGCAAGCATGCTAACAAAAACGGTTCCTTGATTTTCTGCTACATAAATTGAACTATGTACCTTAAATTTTATTTGCTAATTTTGCTTCCCTTAAATATAATCTGTCTTAGGTGTTTCTTTTTGATGACATTATTGATTTGCAACAGTATCTCACACTGCCACCTAGCCCAGCCTTGAACTCAAACTTATGGCAATCTTCCTGCTTCACCTTCTGGTCTCATCTGTCTTTCACCCTTTATTGTTTTTTATGACTATAAAAAATCTTAGTTAGACATGCTTATAATGGCAACTCAGCAATTTTTAACATACCTTACCCCACAATACCAATGGAAGGGCAGTCCTAAAACTTCATGAATCATTCCTTGATGCAAAAGGGTAAAGCTTGCAGTGGTAGGGTTGCAGTGGTAGGGTTGCAGTGGTAGGGTTTGGTAGGCTTGCAGTGGTAGGCTTGCAGTGGTAGGCTTGCAGTGGTAGGCTTGCAGTGGTAGGCTTGCAGTGGTAGGGTTGCAGTGGTAGGCTTGCAGTGGTAGGGTTTGGTAGGCTTGCAGTGGTAGGCTTGCAGTGGTAGGGTTGCAGTGGTAGGGTTTGGTAGGCTTGCAAGCATGTGTCTTCACACCTGACTTCTTGTACAGTTCTTACAATCCTTGGACTTCTTCTCATGAGAAAGGAGTGACCCCTTTTTCTTTAGCACAAGGAGACCAGCTGAACTTGTTTCCCAGGTAGTGTGGTTCCCACTCTCCCCCATCTCACAAGCAATAAACCCAGATTTTAGGGATTTGTTTTCATTTTTGTTTTCTTTTCACAATCTTTGTTAATTTGTTTTATCCTTTGAATGCACACATATACCTTTTAAAAACAGATCTGTGTTAGTTTTCCATTCCTGTGACAAACTGCAGAGGAAAATCTGCTAGGAAGAATGGTTGATTTAGATCTTGGTTACAGAGGTTTTACTCGATGGTCTCTTGGCTCCAGTTACCTCTGGGCCTGAGACAGTCCAGCACATCACAGCACCTGTCCCTCCCTAACCCCCTCACTCCACCCATTGTTCTTCACGGCACCCAAGAAGCAGAGAGGCAACAGGAAGGGCTAGGGTCCTGGTTCCTCTTTCCCAGCACTCCCCCAGTGATAGATCTACTAGGTCCCACTTTTAAGTTCTGCACTTTCTCTTTGGCTTTGACATGTATGCCCTTGGTGGACAATTCCAAACCACAGCACAACCCCATGTAAAACACAACCAACAAAGGTTTGAGTCATTTTCTTATTATTTACGCAGAGAAACTTGCCAAAAGAAATGTGTTATTTCTCTCTTTTGAAAAGAACTAATGAGTCGTACTGCAGATTCAGGGAGGCTGGATTGTGACTCTCTGGTTGTTTATTTCACCTTCTCTCCTAAGTAACACAAGCTGAGAGCAAAGAAGAGAGGTCACCTGAGTCAGTATTTGGAATACGCACGTGGATTTTGCTGGTTCATGGTAATCTTAGGGGCTTATTGATGGCATCCAGAGATAGCTCTAGTTGTGCTGATCAGATGTGTCTCATCCTGTACCAAGGTCTCTGGAGAGATAGGCATTGCATAATCTGGAGCAGCCACCTGCTTGAGAAAGGGAGAAGCCTTGTTTCTAATTTACACAGAGCTCCCTCCCGTGTTCTCTCCGCTGAAAATGAAGAAAGACCACTGATCATCTCCTGCTGCAATTGAACTAGACTTTGTGATTCTGCTTTCCTTCTCTCTCTAGAGACATTTTGTCCCTCTGGTCAATCCAGTGGTCTTACAAAGCTGGGAGGATTATTTGAGCTATGTTGTAAAAATAGCAGCAAAAAAGTAACAAAATCAATTGGGCTTAGTCCACCTAGATGAAAAGACTGCCCAATTCTGCCAAGAATTTATTCTGGTTCAGTGACAGCTGTTTTAAAACCTAAGGTAGAAAGCAATGGAGGAAATATTCAATGTCCTCTGAAATCCACAAGCACACATCTGTGCACACGTATGTATCTACACCACACACATATGTATACAAGAGGGGATGGTATGGCACTTTCCTAGCATTCTCAAGGCCTTGAGTTTAATACCATACACAAATATGCATGAGGATGCTAAATCTCAAACCAGGGTGGAGAAGGGACTGAGTGAGAGGAGAAGCACAGAAGGTCTTCAACTTTATCTATGTGGTTTTATTTTTTGCAGGTAGGTATGGTTATGAAAAGATGTTAAAATTTGGAGAAGCAGTAGATTCACAAATGAATGTTTAAATATTAAAATATTTAATACTTTTAGAAAGAGATCGTTTCTTAGTTACCTGGAGAGTCTCCCCACACAGTACTGGCACACGAAAGGCACTTAACAATTTTAACAAGCTTTTTTTCCCCTCACCTCCCCACACAACATGTCTATGAAGCAAAATGGTTGATCTTAGTGCTGGAATTACATTCAAAGAGAAGATCCAGTAAGTTATCACAGTCCCCACAGGATCTGGGAACACCTTAGGAAATGTGCTTGTTAGCAGTCATGCAAATCAAGATGAAAAGATGCAGCTAAGAATAAACACCCACAAGCACATGCTCTAAGCACCACTTGTCAGAAAGGACATTGAGCTTGGTCTTCCAATGAGTTTTTTTGTGGACTCTTTAGCTTTAGCCTCGTAAATACTCAAGTTAATGAAGTGAGGAAGGAAACAGTGTTAGATTAATGACAGAATCAAGGATAAACAATTCTCTGGGTCAATAAATAAAAATTAAAAGCTTCTCATTGCATGTCCCTGAGTATATTTTTTGTCTTATTTTCAGAAACAATATCAATTCTATTATACTTAGTGGTAGTAGAAATAGTTCTAAAACTGAGTCTACACATGCTATCTTCAGTTAGAATTTCCTCAGCTATCCCGAAGAGTATAAGACATATTGAATATTTACATATCCGGATTAGTAATTTCTTCTGTCTGTTGTGGCTATTTTAAAAATCAACAAAGCTGGTTTAATTTTATTTATACTTCACACCTATTTTGATGAACAAAGGTAGATTTAAATAATTCTTTTTATTATTAAACACTTTTACGAGTGTTTTTGCCTGCATGTATGTGAGTACACCATGTGTGTGCAATGCCTGCAGAGGCCAGAAGATGGCATTACATCCCTAAGAACTGGAGTTACAGATATTGTTAGCCATAGTATGAGTATAACCTGGGTCCTCTGCAAGAGAGAGGGTCTGATAGCCCATTTATAATAAAACACTCTGAGGATCCTCAGCTCAGCAGCCTCTTGCATAGGAAAAGGCAGGAGCTGGAACTGGGGATTAGGTTCTTACTTTCCATTTTAAGCCAATATAAACAATCAAATAAACACAAGCCTACAGTTTAGATATGGATTAAGAAAAGGAAGTATTCTATGTTTCAACCTCAGCAAATCAAGATATCACCTATGTATGCTTGCTGCCTTCAGCACCTCGGCAGCACCAAGAATTACACGCACAAGTCTGCACCTTTGGGATTAATAAAGGAAATGCCTTGGGATAAACAGAACTTAAAGACACGACTTTAATTTTATAGATAGACTTTTTTTCCTTTTCGTCTTCGTGTGTGTAGGGTATGTGTAGATATGTGTATGTGGGTCTTTTTTGCATATGTGTGGATGCACATTTATACATGTGCATGGGGACGCCTGTGGCTGATGTCAGTAATCATCCACCATTGCTCTTCTACATTATCCATTAAGGCAGAATCTCTCAGTCAAACCCAGAACTCCATGATATGGAAAGTCTTGCTATATGACTTGTTCTAGCAATCCCCTGTCTCAGCTAGAATTACAAGAAAGCCACTATGCCCACTTGAAATTTACACGGGCTTCTGGGAGTCCAGATTTAGCTCCTTATTTTTTCACATCAAGTGCTTTAACCACTGAGCTATCTCTCCAGTCCATTATTAGTAGATATTTTAAAGGAGAGTAGCAGTTAAATTTACCTAGAAGAGATATGCAAGCAAAAATATATGATAGATTCAGAGTCCCTGTCTTTTTTAAATGCAGTGTTGGGCTAGAGAAATGGCCCGATGGTTAAGAGCACTAACTGCTCTTGCAGAAGACCTGAGTTTGATTCCTAGCACCCACATGGCAGCCATGGAAAAGAGATCAACAGTTATAGGATAGATGTTTGGGAAGTGTGAGTAAAATCATGTAGAGCTTCATTGGGAAGCAGAGTCATCCTACAGCCTTCCTGTTTCCCTCTAACTCTCTGTTTTTAGAAGAACAGAAGGCCAGATGGCAAAAGGAAAGGAAATTTTGAGAGTCTCCTCTCAAGTTTCACAAAGCAAGAATACAGAGCAGGTTTTAGGTTGAGAGATAGTAGTTAGAGCAGCAACCCAGAGGTTTTAAGACACTATTAGTTTATAGTAGTAGCAGAAGTCAAACTGTGAGCGCCCATGAAGGCTGAAACAGAATGTAGGTGCCAAGAAAAGCGTATAGAATGTAGCACCCTCTTAACTATTGTCCTCAAATGACATTCAGTTTCAACAGTACTTATTTACTTTCAAGTAAGGCCAATAAATCTGTTATTTGGTGAAAGAAGACAGGAGAGTCATCACAAAGCTGTTGTAGAATTAAAAGAATAGGCTGTTTTTGTTGTTCTGTTTATAATGGAAAGTTTCAAATGTGCACAAACTGGATGCGACAATGCAGTGAACCTCCATGCCCAGCTGTGACACTCATAAGCATTTATCTACTCTTATTTTCTTCATACCACCACACTTTGTCACTATCCCTCCCAGGTTTGCACTGACTTATACCATTTATTTTTTAATTTTTAAAAAAATTTTTATGTGTATGAGTGTATTGCCTATATGTGTGTAAATGCACCTGTGTCATGCAATGCCTCAGAGGTCAGAAGAGGGCTTTGGATCCCGTGGAACTACAGTTACAGACAGTTGTTAGCTACCATGTGGGTGCTGAGAATCAAATCCAGGTTCTTTGCAAGAACAGTCAGTGCTCTTAACTGCTGAGCCATCTCTCCAACCCTGAACTATACCAGTCATAAAGAATTTGTTGTGTTTAATTGTAGCTTGATGAATTTTCACAAAACAAAATTCCCATGTAAATTTCTCTTAGATAAAGACAGAGAACAGATACTCAGAGCCCTTTCACAGTGCTCTCTGAGGTCTCCTCTTCACTCTTCTCCAGAGAAGCCCCTTGCACCAATTTTGAACATTTTATGTACAGATACATTATATGCTTTTTAAAATACTTTCTCAAATTTTTTGATACTTTATTTATTTTCTGTGTATGAGTTTATTGCAAGTGCACCTGGGTCGTGAAATGCCTGCAGAGGTCAGAAGAGGGTGTCTGTCAGATTCCCCTGGAACTGGAGTTACAGATGGTTGTTAGCCACCATGTGGGTGCTGGGAATAAAACCCAGGTCTTCTGCAAGAGCAGCCAGTACTTTTAACTGTTGAGCCATCTCTCTGCCCCCCTTTCCTAAAAGTTTTATTTTTTATTGTTCTGCTCAATTGTTTTTCTTTGTACATGGCCAGAATTACAAAAGGACATTTTCATATAAGTATATAATGTACATTCAGCACCCTGCTGCTCTCCCTTGCTCTGTCCCTATCCTGTTAGCTCTGTTTATTCTCCTAGACAGTTTCACTTTTACTCTCATGTCATCTGTACATACATGATTTTTATGCATCTGTGTATAAATTTAGGATTCACAAATAAGAGAGGACATATGATACTTTTTCTTTAAGACTGAATTAATTCACTTAATATGACTATCTCCACTTGAATGTATTTTCTTAAAAACAAAATAACTTTATTCTTTACGACTGAAAAAAATTCCATTTTGCATATATATATGGCACACTTTATTCCTCTGTTGCTTGTTCCAGTGTTACTTCTGTGCATAGTGTTGCAATAAACATGGATGTGCAAGTCTCTCTGTGATATTTTGCAGTCACTATGATTTTTGGAGGACTTCTGTACCAATTTCCGTAGCAGACTATTTCTCATTCCCAGCAGCAGTGTGCAGGAGTTCTTTGCAGTCTGCACCCCCACCAGTGTCTGTTTCTCACACTGTTGAAATAGGATCTCAAAGTGATTTTGATTTGTTTCTCTGGTGGCTAGTGAGGTTGAATTTTTTTTATATGTTTACTGGGCATTTGGGCTTTTAAATTTTTTTAATTTTTATTTTATGTGTATGAGTATTTTGCTTGCGTGTATACCACTGCACAGATGTCATGCAATGCCTCTGGAGGCCAGAAAAGGGCACTGGATTCCCTGAAACTGAAATTATGGACAGTAGTTAGCTGCCATGTGGGTGCTGGGAACCAAACTCAGGTCCTCTGCAAAAGCAGCCAGTGCTTGTAATCACTGAGCCATCTCTCCAGTCCCTGTTTTGAGCATTAAAAAAAAAAAAAATCTGCTCATTTCATTAGCCCATTTATTGATTAGGTTTTTTGATTTCTTGTTTTGTTCCAGTAGGGTTTTGTTGTTTTTCTTTTTAGTTTAGTTTTAAAATATATTCTTGACATTGATCTTCTTTCAGACGTATGGCTAGCAAAGACTTCCCTCTCTTCGCTGGTTTCCTTTGTTGTGCAGAAACCCTTTAACTTCTTGCAGTGGTCCTATTTGGTTGGAGCCCAGCCCTTCAGCATAGAGTCTCTTTTTCTCACAGCTGCTGTTAGGAGCTGAGAGGACACATCTACCTAAACTTTTCTTCCTTCATAGCTCTGTGAGAGCCAAAACCTTCCCATCCCCAAACCTGGGACTGACCCTTCCACAAAGTCAAGTCCTAAGAAGAGAAGGGCTACAGGCAGGACAAGTGGCCTCTGTCACAGTGCATAGCCAGGAGTGACCTCGGAACTTGTAAAAGAAGTCCAGTTAGGTGATGTTAGAGGACCCTGGACCCAATTCCTCATAGCACCATAGCACAACACTGTCCCCTCCACCCCCATTAAGGGACCTTAACAAGCTGACACTTCCTATGGCTTTAATAAATCCCTTGCCTAGAGGTGGCTCCAACTCAGGGTCTCTTCCTTGAACTGGGTATTTCGAACCCTAGACCCTTACACATTTGTCAACTGTTACCATTGTTCTCGGCTGTCTGGAGTCCTATTCAGAAACCCCTCGCCTGTGGAGATGTCGGGAAGTATCTATGCTTTGTACTCCCCTCACTCTTTCTAGTATTGTTTCAGAGTCTTTTCTTGATTTATTGTAATAGTTAAGACCAATTGTTTCCCAACAGATGTGAGGTCCTATTTTCTTACTCAGATATTTCTTTTAATTCTTGGAGCCACCAAGTTATTCCTTCACAAACTAACAATATTCTTGTAGTAATTGTAATTGTACATGCCATATGGAGAATATTTTAGAGTATGAAGCAGTTTATATTATTCTTAAATTTGTACATATCTTCTAGATCTGCACAGATCCAGGCACTGCTGGAGGGAGGCTCTTTGTGCTGTGCTAGACTGGGTGCTGCAGGCAGTAAGCACCTCCTCCAAGGGTGCCTCAGTAAGCACTCTGAAAACACCTGGCACGCGGGGGAGGGGTAAAAGCGGGATAACTTAAAAGAAGGTTGGAATAAAAAGGAATGGAGATTTCTTCTGTCTGTGAAGCATTCTTGGTCTGAAGCATTCTTTGATCCTGATGCCCCTAGGTTAGCCACAGGGACATTTACACATAAAAGTGAGAATGGACTCACAGAAATTCTGTACTCACAGTCCTGGTTTTGCAATATCCTGTTTGATTCATTCCTGAGACTCAGGAACCAAAGACAACCATCCCTGGAAATCTGGACCAGGGTACCATGTGAAGAGCAGTTCAGTATGCCTAGTGTTCGCTGGGAGCCATATTAGCCTTTAAGTTTTATTCAAAACAGTTTCATTTAAATGGATTTATCAATCTACATCTTTTTATTGATGATTTATTACCATAATTATTACTGCTATTTTCAGTAACAACTTTATTATTGTTATTAACTATAATGACAGTAAAATGTTACAAACTTCTTAAAATTGATTTTAGTGTACTAATAAATGAAATTGCAGAAATGAATATTGTAATATTTAACATATTAATCTTTAGCATACTGGCAGTGCTCACTTCATATTTCTGAAGTAGCTGGCAAGCAAAGTGAGCATGATTTCATTTTTTATGAGGTTCCACAAATTGTGGAGCAAAGTGTGGCCACCTAACGTCATTCATTTAGTGTCCTCTATGTACCTCCTGGGCATTGTACTGGGTGTTTAACAATGCTGTATACCTTAGTCAACTCAGGCTGCTATAACAAAATACCACAAGCTGGGTATTTACTGATTTGTCACCTCACTTTACAAGAGATAGGAGAGTCAGAGAGGGAGAGAGAGACAGAGAGACAGAAAGAGACAGAGAAACAGAGAGAGACAGAGACAGAGGTAGAGACACAGAGATTGAGATTCTCCGGTGTCTTTTTCTATAAGAACATCAATTCTAATAGGTCAGGTCCTCATCCTTATAGTTTCATTTAATTGAATTCCTTTCTCAGTTGCTGTTTCCAGATTAATATTATGGGGGTGGGAGTGCTTCAGTTTTTAGACTTAAGGAAGAAGATAGTCCATAGCACTACTATATAATCCTCAAAAGAAACATGCTTTATATATGGAGAAACAGGAGCATGGCAAAGGGATTTCATACTGGTATCTCACAACAGAGACACGTTTCTAACTGAATTAATTACAAAATCCAAGTTTCCACTAGCCAGATCACTCTCTGAATTAACTCAGCGGTATGATATTATGACAATGAATAAACGAGAAGAGAAGCCAACCTTGTTCCATGAGTGACAGTATACACTGAGCTAGTCTATTTTGTGTGGACTTCCTCTAAAAGATGTACTCAGCACAAATCAATATTACTTAGAATTTATACAGACTATAAGACAATAGAAAAATGTGACAGTATTAAGTGCGATCAGATTCTTGGAAAATGAGTCTTTTTTTTTCCATTTTGAGAAACATTATTGCTAAAAGCAAAAATAATCTAAGATATATAAAACTTGATGATAAAAGGAAGGAGGAGTGATATTTAAAACATTCTTCTCAGGGCAGGAGAGATGGCTCAGTGGTTAAGAGCACTGACTGCTCTTGCAGAGGACTTGGGTTCGATTCCCAGCACCCACATGGCAGCTAACAGCTGTCCCTATTCCTTCTAGTCCAGTTCCAGGGGAATCCAACTTTCTCTTCTGACCTCCGCAGACATTGCACAATATATACATGCAGACAATACATATATATGATATACATGAAAGAAAAAATTTTTAAATATATAAAAATAAAACATTCTTCGATGTGAATTTAAATGTGCTCACATAGGCTGAGTAAATAATACTGTCAAATAATACTTCAAGTGTATGTAAAACCTTTAATGCAAATGTAATATATTTATACTTTTATCAATTTGAGCAATAGAAAATACATAAAAACCAATATCAACACATATCTATGTATTATTACAGGAAAAGTCTTAGATACTAAAATTCAGAACTTGATTTTTTTCCAGTTAATATCTAAGTTTTGTATTTTTTTCAAGTTCCTACTAAATAAATTTGCCTCTTTCTGTGAAGCAATGTTCAATGCATTGGTAGCAGCGACTTTACATTTTATCTTATAGACAGTAAGATTCACTGTTTTCGTGTGCTTCTTTGCTTTTTAAGTCCAAGTCTGAGCTCAGACAAGTAAAAACAGCTGTTTGGTACTGAATTTGTTCATCATCCTGTCAGTGAACAAAATTATGTAGACTGGAGTTCACTGGGCCTCTGATTGCTTAGAAACTGAGGAACCTTCCAATATCTAGAGCTTGCTAAATCATGTCTTTCCAACTACACTTACTGTATAAATAATATCAATGTATAGACAGCTTTTGATAATTTTTGAAGCAAGCAGTATATAGTCTTTGAAAATTTTGCCTACCTGTTTTGACCTGTTCTCCTCCACAGTGGAGAATCTTCTATAAGTCCATGTGTGACAACTTAAATATTTGTCACTATAACAAAACATAAATAAAGACATTTTTGATGAAATGTGTAATCTCCTGGCAGAAGCCTTGGAAAATACTAATACGGTGTATTCAAAGGACGGCCAGCTTAACCCCCTTAATGCCCATTTGCCTGAATTTATGAGATAGCTTTTTTTTTTAGTTTGGTATTTTTGAAATGATCCAACAGGAAATGAGTCAAATTTTTTTTCTGTGAATAATTCACTGAAAATGTCAATAACACAAAGAAACTCAAGAGAGATCATCTGGTTTTCCAAAAACCTTAAATACACAGAGAGCAAGAGGAGATGTGCACCTTGGGCCTGGGCTGAGATTGGTGTGCCTAGAAAGGGCCAGACCTCCACACCCACACCCTCACCCCACTGCTTCACCTGGATAGTGGGCGGGGTCATTCTGAGCCTACCGTTTCACCTACTTCCCAGAATTGTTTAAGCCCTTAGGGTTAACATACCTCTCTTTCTATGAACTTCAGAGATGTGCCGTAATGGGGATTATGCTGACCCCTTCTTTGTATTTTGTTTCGTGAGGGATGACAAAAGTATCATTATATAAAGATTCCCTTTCTTTGGTTCTATCCACATAAGAATGCCTAATTTTTATGGCAACTTGAAGCTTGAGAGCACAGATTTAAAGCTGAGCAACTTTCCTTGGTGGCCTCTCAAAATCAAGCAGCCTTTAGATACACAACTAGTCTTTCTATTTGCTTTATAAATGATGTGACAGGATCTTTACACTTTTACTCTTGACAAAGTTCCATACAAATTTTAAGTGGCTGGGTGAAATGGTAATAAACAGTCTCTCTAGGACTGACTGCAGAGGCATCCAGCCGGGGAATGATATGCCGCGCACTACCAAGCAATAACATTCTTCTGACATGCAGAAACAAAATGTACCCAGTCACACTTATTAGAACTTTAAAGCTAACTCAGAAACTTTCTTTATATTTTCCTTTTTTTTTTTAAAGAAAGCATATATCACATTGACTTGTCTTGGGGTAAACAGATCAATTCTACATGGTGCTAAATTATTCCATAAAGCTGTTAACAGACTGAAGATGAATTTAGTTATGTTAAACATATGTGGAGAGTGCATCCATAATGCTTTTAAAAGTGAGTCACCTACATGACACACAGAGAATATTTAATGCCAAATGGCTGTGTTAGCTAACAGGAATTGGTTCCCATTTCACACTCTATTCAATTTGGAGGTCACTCTGGTCTCCAAGCACCAAGAACAGCCCTCTCTTTTTCCAGTTTCAGGGGGAATTCTGGGACCTTTGACTGCTGTCTAAAACCATGTGGCAGTGTCATTTGAGTTTACATTAAAACAAAACAAAAGGAATAAACAAAAGCAATAGTCACAAGAATAACCCAAACTTGCACTAATGTATGGAGGAAAATGGTGCTATTAGTTTTAGAACTAAATTTTGCCACTTTTTATAGTTGGATCTATTCATGAAGTTCCACTCAGTTGGAATCTGCTTGTTAAAAGGAAGTGTGGTCCTGTATAATTAAAATATACATATACTTTTTAGATAGGGTTGTATATAAGATTTACATACATATTTCATGTTGGTTGATTCTTGTCGCAAGATAGATGACTACAGGGAGATGAGCTCAAAGAAGAAATTTTGATCAAAACACATAATTCTTGCTTGTTTTGTTTCTTGCTGAGTTTGTGGCTTCCTTGGAGTTGAATTTGCATCAGGAAACAGGCAATTGGGATTAGAGAGATGGCTTTGCATTTAAGAGCACTAATTGCTCTTGCAGAGAACCCAGGTTCAGTTTCTAGCATTCACAGAGCTGCTAACAGTCATCTGTAACCCCAGTTCCAGGGGATCCAATGCCCCTTCTGATCTCCACATGGGATACTTACATAAGTGCAGGCAAAACATCTATACTCATAAAACAAAAATAAGAAGAAACAGTCAGTGGCAGTGTTCTTGTTAAGAAGTATGGATAGCTGGGTACAGTGGTTCATACCTGTAATCCCAACATGGAGAAGGCTAAGGGAGAGCATTGTCACAAGTTTGAGGCCAACTGGGCTATGTAATGAGACCATGCTCTCAAAAAGTAGAGGAATAAAGAGGAGAAGGAAGAAGAGCAAGAGAAGGAGGATGAGGAAGAAGAGCAAGAAAAGGAGGAGGAGGAGGAAGAGGAGAGGAGGAACACTTTTGTTGGTTTCATTGGGTTTGGTCTTCCTTGTGTCATCTAAATCTGAACATAACAGGGCCAGGACACAGCAATAGTTGAATTTTCTTTCAGGTCTGAGATTACCCTAGAATCTGGTTTAGCATCAGGTACATATCCTGTAAGTAAGAGGAAAGCCTTCTATGATAGGTTACATTGAGTGCTGATTTGTGGAATCACATTACTCCTACTCAGTTCTCCGAGTTTAGGAATATACAGAAGCACACAGAATCTATTTCTATACACCCTCATCTCTAAAATATTGTAGTCATGGAGCCATCTTTATATTCAAATACCATCTTGTCATTCCTATGGATTATCTCCTTTAAAACAGAAATAAATAATATGTACAGAAAAAGTGTTCTAAATAAAATGCCATGATATGTACAAATGAAACCCCGGAGAGACAAATTTCATAGTTTACCTCCAAATCTAAGTTTTATTAAAATATTCAACAGAGAAGTATGCATTTCATCCTAAGCCAAAATATAATGTTAAAACCTTACCTAAACTATTCACTCATTCTGAAGGAGTCATGTATGAACTTACATTCTCTTTTTTAGCTCTGGAGAAAGAAAAAATTGAGTTACATGTAATTGAAATGTACTCATCTGAAGCTCAATGTGTAAAGTACACACCAGAGGGCTTCTTTAACTTGGGTACCATTTCTTTGTTATGGGGCACTGTCCCCAGCACCATGACAGCGTTCTCATCTCTACCCACAAGATTCCAGGAGCACACCCATCCTTGGGGTATAACAACCAAATATGTCTCCAGATATTGCAAAATGCCTCTGAGGGAAGGGAAAACAAAATCACCCAGTGGAATTCACCACAGAAACACAGAAGCACAGTGTAAGACAAGGGTTTCGAACGGTGTAGACCGGGGTTGTGAAGGTTGCAAATCTGGACCTGACAGGAAACAGCTTATTGTGGACGTTGTAGGAAAGAAGCTAGACTTGGCTGGCTCTTGAAATTGTTGTAAGATTTTTGAATTAAACTATGGTTTGCTTATTGATTTTACTTTAATGATCTGTAATTCAACAGGTTTGGGGGGGGTTAAAATATGTCCTCTTAATTTCATAGGTGTTTACATTTTCAAATATCAAAAAATTAGAATTTGTCCACAAATTAAAAACTGGGAAAATTAAAATCATTTTTTCCCTCTTTAAATGAAGATTGAATGAGCTCTGAACTTAAAAATGTGAAAATCAAAAGCACCTGGAAGTGATTTGATTGTGCGGAAGCTCAGTGTTCTCCTTTTACAAATACCACAAAGTCGTATGGCATTATTTTACTGAAAGGGAAATAACATATATGACCCTGCATTAATAATGCTATCATATGGCAGGGCTTCTTCCTAATCTCTCCCTCCCACATGAAAAGAAAACTCAAATGCATATCACAATGTTTAAATGTTTTATACTGTTCCTAACTCTTCTTTTATAGGTGCATAAAACTGTGCACAGTTGTTTTTCAAACATTTGTCATTTTAACTTTGAAAATATTACCTTTCTCGAAGGAAGTGACATGCTGGATTTTATCATATTTGGAAATCCATCACATGCTGTTGTGTGGAAGTGCATTCTTTCCCTCAGCATCGCTCTTGGGTTCTGATTGAGTAACTGTAGTTCTACATTTAATCATATGTGATACTGATCATGAATCTGTGGTCGCTCTGAATTTTTCATAGAAGTCTTCTCAGAAGACTTGCTCTT
Organism: Eospalax fontanierii; assembly: GCA_035773235.1. Taxonomy (NCBI): domain Eukaryota; kingdom Metazoa; phylum Chordata; class Mammalia; order Rodentia; family Spalacidae; genus Eospalax; species Eospalax fontanierii. The sequence continues at coordinate 10,431,631 of CM069528.1, read as the reverse complement.
CAATTCTCCTTCAGCAAGTTTTAATTCTCTCCCAGAGACATAATTGTGTGCATACGAATATGACTACATAGCAAAAAGCATAGGACTGGCAGAGGTTGTTTGGGGATAGTAAACTTAACTAGGAACACACCACAAATCAGATTACATCATGAGCTGGATTATATTACACATTTTAGACATCCAAATATCAAATACTTTTGTGCAAACATAAATGTGTGAATCAAAAATAGTCTGTATGGGGACTGGAGTGATGGTTCAATGGTTAGCAGTGCATACTGCTCTTGCAGAGGATCTCAGTTCATCTCTCAGTACCCACAACTGCCTCATGAAAGTCCAGCTTCAAGGAGATCCAAATGCCTTTGGCCTCCTTGGGTGAGTGTGAGCACACACACACACACACACACACTTTTTAAAAAAATAAAATAAATCTAAAAATGTTATCTGGATAGGGAAACACTCAGATCATTAAAGACATGCCTCATACAGGGTCTATTGTCTACTAAGCTCTCCAGTGTATAGAAGACTTTTCAAATGGAATTTTGCTGTTTTTTTTTCTTTCTTTCACTGTGACTCTGAACTTCTATTATTTAATTATTCATAGGCATTTGCTTCAAGTTAGGTTTCAAGAGAGTCCTACGAATAGGAACAGAAAAATAAATGGTGTGAGGTAACTATAGTGGGAGATGAGCTAATAGTCTCAATACTTCTTGAGGGTTCCTTCTAGTATTATAACAGATTCTGAAGACATATGGCAAAAATGTCTTATTTAAGGGAGACTATGTCAGAGTCACTCTGAGTAGATTAAAGATGCAATTTATGCCAGAGTGTAAGATCAGGGGAGAACTTGGTAAAGTAAATAGAAGGTGATAGAATATTTGGAATAGGGACACCTACATTAAATGTTATTTTTAAAACTGAGGAAGGTATACCAGATGTTCTGTGGGCTCGCTCTTTTGGTGCATCTTATTGTTCTTTGTTTTTGAGCAGAAATATGAAATAACTTAAACTCTTTCACAACTATGCAACAAAAATAAAGACCAGAAATGAACACCACAGTGTGATAAAGATCTGGCTGCAATTGCCATAAGCCATTTGAAGCTTTATTGTGGATTAAATTGCAGGAATGTACATGGTAAAAGTTGCAGCTGTCATTTCAAAAACAATATAATTAATTTAAAAATGAATCCGTATGAACTGCTTCAATTGACAGGTCTTTAAAATTTAATAATTTTATCACTGCTGCCCCCAAGCCCCAGTATTTTATGTGCCATCTGCTTTGGGATTTTCCTTGAATTAAAAATTGAACAATCTTATTGCAGTGCAGAAAGGATTTCATTACTTTCAGAGGTGACCTTCTAAATTCTATTAGGACAGAAAAATAGCCTTTAACAACATCACTCAAAACTTATCTTCTTATCTTGCCTTCGCTTGAACCTAGCACCTCCAAATGTTTTAGAAACTCTTTCTTTGACATTTCTCTCCTTGACTTTGCTAGCCAGTCAGTGATGGGGTGTGCAAAGGTTCTTTGGAAGTCATTTTCTTTAGTGTGCTGCTTGCCTCTGTCATTATGATACTTGTACTTTTTGTCATGAAGGCATTGAAAAATGGGAGTCAGAGCCTTTGAAGATGAGACGTGAATATCCTCATTTCTTTGGTAACAGCAGACAGCTTCGTTCAAATTCCTCTGTTTGATTTGCATCTAGTCACACTGGCTTCTTTGTGGTGAAATATGCCTTGATTCTTTTAGAACCTGTCTTGATTTATCATTCGGTTTCAGATATTGCATAGGAACTACAAATCAAATATTAATCAACTGTTTTTACCTTTGCTTGAAAGATGTAACCGTGCTAAGGATGGCAAGAATTTTATCAATGTCACTATATTGCAAGTCATAATATATCTTTCTATTTTAAAATGGTACTAAAATATGTGTTGAACCCAGCACTTTTAGTGCAGCTCAATTAACTCCTGTAAGGAATCCTACTTTATTGTATGATTCAATAATATTACAGTTTTCCCAGGAAACATTCTAGAAGTTGGTGTCTGATTTCATCTTCTGCAAGATTTCTTAATCAACTGGCATGGGCCACACACTGTACATGAAATTATTTCAGTACCACTCTATACAATTTCCATCTGATTTAAGCAAGATTATAAAAGTTGCAACACAAAAAATACAATTGCAACTAACAGTTTCTAGAACACTTGCTTCTCTTGGGGGGAAGACTGAATAACCAATGTGAGGAATTTGAAAAGGTATTATGGGAAACTGTCTTATATTATCAGATGAAGAAAAGAAAAGGTGCCTGGATGAGGATAAAAGTCTATTTGTCTGAAAACAAAGAAAGAAAGAAATCTCACTAACTCGGGGACTGTTTCAAAATCTGTACAGAAGAACAGTGACTAATGTTTTCTCTATATTCATATAAAAAACCTTAAAAAGTAAAATAAGCTTTACAATGCAAAGAAAGTAAATACGATAAAAATATCCTCATAATAAAGGTTGCTGTGTCATGATGATTCCAGATTACAGAATTGTTTCATTAAGAAATAATAGGAATAAGGAGACAAGTATCTGAAACGTGGAGATTAAATGATACTTGAAAACCTCCTGTTTAAATACTTTTAATGATTTCTTTCTATATATTGCTTAATTTGTTAACCTCCTTGATTTCACCCTATTTATCATGATTTCATGAGTAAAGCTCTTTAAACTTCTCTTGAAAAAGCCAGAAGACATTAATGTTTCGTTATTTTGTTGGGCATATTTTTGTCCCCTTCTTGTTTTCCATCGTTTATTGTTGGCACTCCAATTAAGTCAAAACACTAGCTCCAAAATGAAAAAGAATTCCAGATGCACAGACAAGCTTCTCTAGCCTGTGTCAATGAGGCAGCCTTTCAGAGGATTTATAATGGAAGGATGTTTGCCTGAGATCAGCAAGCTCTGGATTGTTATGAATATGTGGAATTGATATTCGTTTACAAAATAAACAAAATTTTAGAGTGAAATTTTCAGTGGAAATTATGTGAATTATGTACCACTTTTTAACCTTTTTTTTTCTTTTCTCTTTAGTTTGCTGTGACAATTTTAAATTCCCTTCACTTTGAGACAAGTGATTTTTCTTAAAATTTTAAAAGGAAATTGTTATCATGGAATATAACATATAGGGAGAAAGATTTGAAAATGATGTCCCATACATACTCCAGAACAGAATTGTGAGTACTGAAATTGTCACTTCTGTCAAGCACTTTATTTTGGAAAGGAAGAAAATCACATGATGAGACTGGTGTCAGGGAAACATGTAGTGCTGATAGAAGTCTTCAGAAATCACACACACACACACACACACACACACACACACACACACACCACTCTATGCACAAAATTGTTTCAGAACTACAGAGAAGAAATCAAGATGAGTTTCTGTTTAAGTGTTTGCTTAACTTTTGAGTTGAGTCTCAAAAATACTGAATCGTCTCCAGCTAAGACAAAGTAAATGATGTTTTGTTTCCTTCCTTTCCTTTCCTTTGTCTTTATTTCTTCCATACTTCCTTCCTTTCTTTTTTCATAAACATGTTCACTGTGAATTACACTTCTGAGAAGCTCCAGGTATAGAAAATCTGGAGTAATTGGCCAGTTGTCCAGCTACAACTCTCTTCCTATAGATTTATAATTCAACAACACTTGAAAGTCAGTTAATTTAGGAGCCAGGTGTGGTGGCATGTCTTTAGTCCCAGCACTTGAAAGACAGAGGCAGGCATATCTCTGTGAGATCAAGGCCAGTGTGGCCTACATTACGAATTCTAGGTACTTGGGGCTACAGGGAGACCCAGTCTCAAAAAAGGGAGAGAGGGAGGGAGGGAAGGAGGAAGGGAGGGAGGGAGGGAAAGAGAGTTGATTTATGGCTCATTATCAACCTGCTCACTGTGAAGTTCCACACTTGCGTTTTCAGACAAGGCTGTCTCAAGTTGGTTCTTCCATCTTTACACATTTGTTGAAGTTTGGTGTAAACAAACTTTGTGAATCCTTCCACAGTACCTGGTACCTTATGATAGATTTTCAGAATAAATCAAATTGATGTCCCCAAACCCCCAAAATCAGATTCTTCTTTTCTAAACCCAGGTTTTTAAGTTGCAATATAAAGACTGATTGTATTTCTTGGGCACAGTACTTGCCACATAGATCTACAGGATACTTCTTCCATTTATGTCTCCTCCCTGGCCTCACAGAGCTCAAATAAGAGCTAGAGTTATTTTAAGACTGTCTTAGATGCAGATCAAGATGCTGAAAGTTGAAATGTCTTACTTGATTTTACAGAACAATGCATATTTCATGTATGTATTTATTCCAAACAATTTATATTTTATACAGTAATAGGAACCTGCTTTAGTTTTATTTATATTGCTGTGATAAAACACTGTGACAGAAAGCAACTTTCAGTAGGAAAGGTTTTATTTGGCTTATATTTCCAGGTCGTAATCCATCATTGGGGGCAGTGAGGACAGGAACTTAAGTGGGAATTTGAAACAGAAACCATGGAGGAACACTGCATGCTTGCTTACTCACAAGCTCACACTTAGCTAGCTTTCTTAGATAACCCAAAACCACTTGCCTAGGGAATTGTCCCACCCACAGTGGACTAAGCCCTCCTACATCAATTAACAATCAAGGCACTTCCCCACAGTCATGCTCACTAGCCAATCCGATCAGGGAAATTCCTCATTTGAGACTCCCTTCTCAGATGACTCTAGGCTGTGAAGTTGATAGTTAAAGCTAATAAAGACAGAGCCCAAACAACATATAATCAAAAATGATTTTTAAAATAATATAAAATAAAGTCTTCTAAGTCATCCAGGAGTTTACATGAGCTTTGTCTGGGTTTGAAATGAATTTTATTTAATCTCTAAATTTGCTGATGTTTTAAAAAGAACTCAAGATTAGACCTTAATTACAAAATGAAGCAAAAGTATGGTGGTGCATGCCTGTAATCTCAGTATTTGGAAGGCTGAGAAAGAAGGATTGCTGCAAGTTCAAGGCCAGCCTGAGCTACATAACAAGACCCTGCCTCAAAAGGAGAAAAAGAGACATAAGCACAGAGATACAGACAGAGTCATAGGCAGAAATAGATTGTTTTCCATAAATCCATAAGCTTAACAATTTAAATGTGCTGGTTCCTTCCTTCTCTGCTCTACTTCTCAGTTGGACACTATTTATTCTGCCATCAATGGGTATTTTAAGCAAACCAGTTTTTATCCTAGCTCAGTTGTCATGAACAACAAAGCTCTAAGAAGCAATATGATCAAAGCCAGAACAGAAGTAAAATAGTAGTGGGATGACTTTTAGTATATGACCTCAGTTTATTACAGGTAAATTTATAAAACACAAACTACTTTTAAAATACCCTTAAATGGTGAGCATGGTGGCATATGCTTTTAATCCCAGCACTCCAGAGGCAGAGGCAGGTGGGTCTCTGTGAGACTGAGACCAGCCTGGTCTACAGAGTTCCAGGAGGGCTGGGGCTAGGGAGACCCTGTCAAAAAAAAAAAAAAAAAAAAAACTAAACTAAAAAGAATCCTTAATATGATTGATTAGGTAGACATGATCCCACTTTACCATTTTAAAGGTAAAGCATCTTTGTCATATGTATTAATCCATTAGCATAATTTTTAATCTTCTTATTAGGCCATTAAAAAACCAAAAGGAAATACAAAATTGTAGAAATTATACAGACCACAATCTCCTGACCATGATATAAGAAAATTAAAATTTTTTTAAAGACCATCAGAAGGTTCTGGAGAGATGGCTCAGAGGTTAAGAGCGTGGACTATTATTGCAGAGGACCTGGATTTGATTCCCAGCACCCATATAGTGGCTAACAACTGTCCAGAACTCTAGTTCCAGGGAATCCAACACCCTCTTCTGACCTCCATGGGTGCACACATGCAGACAAAACACTCATACACATAAAATAAAAATAATAAATAAAATATTTTTTTAAAAACCCTCAAAGGCTAAACTCTTCTCATCTGAGATCTCACAGGAGAGCTGGTGAGATGGCTCAGTGGGTAAGGGCACTTGTGGCCAAGCCTGGTGAGCTGAGCTGTTACCTAGAACCTGCATAGTAGAAATAAAACCAACCCCAAAAGTTCTCCTCTGACTTCTGAATACATGCTTTGGCATGCACAGATAGATAAACAAACAAACAAACAACAGTAAACTGAAGGCATAAATAAAATGCTTTAGAAGAACTCACAAAAAACAAATAATAATATGGAACAGTCTAGGTCAGGTGCAAACCAGAATAGCAATGCTAAAGAAACCAGGATCAGGTTGCTAACTGTTCCAAAAGTCTTAAAACATTAGTCATATTTCCTCATCCACTAGCTCAGTAACAAGAATGTTACAATAAGCCCCTGGAGCAATAGTGAAAACCTCCCACCCAAAGCTCAGTGTCAGAAACCAAGGCAAAGAATGTTTTATAACTGTGAACACAAGGCCAGCAAATTATACCACTAAAAATTTCCTCCAAATAATCAAGTCTTAGTAGTTCATGCCCAAAAGTAAGATTCATCAGGAGCCTTGACATTTTGGGTGTTATGTGATGTGTGGGTGAAGGAAAGCTGGGTGAGATCCGCTCTAAGGAAGACTTGATTGTGTTCTGCCAATCTTCAGTTCAATAGCTTATTGCAAGTAGGTTCCCCCTTTTCATATAGTTTGAAATATGTCAAGAAATATGTGTCCCACTCTATCAAATCAACTCTAAAATTTCAAAGACAAGAAGCCAGTATAAATTCAGAATGAGTAATGAGAGAAATAAGTGGACACTATACTCCAAAGTTTCCAAAATTGGAGATAAGTAAAAATGGGTCACTCTTCAAGGAACAGATAGAGAGGTATTCCTACAATGGATATTGTTGATCAAAGCATTTAGACATACATGAGATCCATACCCAGGTTTCATACTTCATTGTCCTTAACATAAAGCCATAAGCCTGGCTGGCAGCAAGGCCCACGGGTGTCTATTCAAGTCACACAGTAATGCTTTATGGTATCACTTTATAGCATGCGATGTCACCCAGCTGTCACACTCATCTTCATACAACCCTGTCACATTAGATCCTGCCACATGCATGTATTTTCTTCTTATAACTAATTTTTAATAAGGTTTTCATTTAGTTGAATCATTGAAAAACTAAATCTTTGATGACTCTTATAATGGGAGCACTTAATGCACTGTGATCACTCACTGTTGGAGGCTTCAGATTTCTTAGTCATAGAAAAAAAGGGCTTTTCAGAGCAATTACAAAAATTATTTTTAAAATCCAGAATCTCAAGCAAGATATTGATCTAAGATCAGGTGTGCTAGATCTTACATAACTGTATTATTAAACAATTTGACCTTCAGATGTAATAACTTTGCATAGATTTATTTTTCTAGGATCCCTAAAACATAATCACACATTTTTTCTTAAATGTGCTTTCATTTATTTATATTTTATGTTTATTAGTGTTTTGCCTGCATGTATGTAGGTGTATCAGAGGCCAGAAGAGGGCATTAGATTCTCTAGAACTAAAGCTAAGGATGGCTGTTAGCCATATTGTGGGTGGTATGAACTAAACCTGGGTCCTCTGAAAGAACGGTACGTGTTCTTAACTGCCATCTTAATGGCTTCTACACAAAATACCTTGGCAGCAGCTTTTTAGTGACAAATACATTTCCTCTTAGTTGAGTAATGCATGGGATTTTGGGGGGGGGGGCGGGGAGGCGTAAGTACCTTTAGGGAAAGATTTTCCAAATCTGAGTCCTGTGGAGGAGGTTACTCAGCAACCCTCTAGCTAGGTCATTGCAGCACTAACCTTGAGGAACAGGGATATTCTCTTTAATCATCTTCTTGCTTATCAATGCTTCAACTTAGGAAAAAATACAAGCGTAATTTGATGTGTACTGAAAATACTACATAAAATATCCAAACTTGCCACCCATTGAAATACATTTCTGAGATATCTGGAATTCTATTCAAAACCAGACATTGGAGGCTGGAGAGATGTCAGTTAAGAACACTTACCATTCTTTCAGAGGACCCAGGTTTAGTTCATACCACCCACAATATGGCTAACAGCCATCCTTAGCTTTAGTTCTAGAGAATCTAATGCCCTCTTCTGGCCTCTGATACACCTATATACATGCAGGCAAAACACTAATAAACATAAAATATAAATAAATGAAAGTCTTTTTAGAAAACAGGCATTAGGAAACAGACTTTAGACTGATATCCAATGTCAGGAAGCATTCACTTTCTGATGATGATAATGTATTGTTGGTTGTGGAAGTGGAATTGAGCAGAGGTTTTTCCACACCTCTTTTCACATAAAATGCCAGACTACCTTGTGTTCTTCAGTCTACAGTTCCCCTGTTTTTCCTTCCCCATCTTGCCCGTAAGTATTGCCTGTTCTCTAATACAAAGTAGCAGATATGTGGGATGAACAAGTTTAGAAATCTAATGTGTAACATGAAAACTATAGTTCACCATAGTAGAGTAAATAACCAGGTATGGTAGAACATGTCTTATAATCCCAGCACTCCAGACTAAGGCAGGAGGATTGCAGTAAGCTTGAGTCCATCTCAAGCTACACAGTGAGACTCTGTGTCTTAGTTTCTTTCCTGTTGCTGTGATAAAATAACCTGAAAAAAAGCAATTTAAGAGAGAAAGGGATTATTCTGGCCCACAGTGCAAGGGTAAAGTCCATCATGGCAGGGAAGTCAAAGGGGCAAGTGCTTGAAATAGCTGGTCACAGCTGGTCACATCACAGCCACTGTAAGGAAGTTGAGAGAAATGAATTCATGAATGTGCCTCAACTCCCTTTCTCCACTTACACAGTCCAGGATACTAGCCACAGAACAACACTACCCACAATGGATGGAGCTTCCCAACTCAATCAAAGCATTCAAGATAATCCCCTGGAGGAGACTCTAGCTGCTTTTTCCACAAAAGGACAAATGAGTAACTATACAAAATAACACATACTAATTTGTTTCATTATCAAAAATATTTTATCTGAGATACATATGTGTGCATGCATATGTCACAGCATTGTGTTGTATGCCTTAAATATATACAATAAAATTAGCTTAAGAATTCATGGACTGATAATGAAGAATACTCTTCCTCTATTCAAACACTGAAAGGGAAACAAGTGATGAATCACCAAAAAAAAAAAGTCAAAAAATCACAAACAAGGAAGTGTGGAAGTATAACAAGAAGTCAGTAAGATCTGAAGAGTGTGTGCTGTCAATGAAAGTGCTTAAAAATGTATGTAAAGTTATAATTTGTTTCTACATTCAAAGCATAATTTTAGAGAAAGTGAATGAAAATGGGCTTATTATAGCTGAACGCTGCTGGGTGAGGGAGAGTTGGTCTTCTTTAAGGGAGTGACATTAATAGGCTGACCAGGCTCCGGTGGATGAACTCACAGTCAGGGACACCTGGGGACATGAACTTGACTCAGTAGGCCTTAACATATGTGACAGAATGCATGAAGTACAGTGGGAAGGCTGTGGGGAGGAGTCTGAGTGATCGAGATGCAGTGTACGAAATGCACAAAAGTTCAACAAAAAGTGTATGTTAAAAAAGAGAAAACTTGTCCATTAGAAAACTTCCTAACCCTTACTGTTACAGACAACCACCATTGTGGATTTCAACAGTAAAGTTAAGTCCTTGCTGCCTAAAAGTTCCTGGGGAACTTTAAGCCCTTCTTCTGAGTTTCCAAAGAATACATGTACCTTGTTTCTTCCTTCTTTCACCAAATATAAGTAATAGGAAGAAAAAGAGACAGCAGAGGGACAGAGAGTTGGGTTTTTGTTTTAGGCTGGGTTTTGATAAAGTTTCTCCAGAGGTAAATTCGGAATACAGACCTAAATTAAGTGAGAGAGTAAATCATGCAGCTATTTAGGGCAATGATTCCTAACCAGGGGTGACTTTTCTTCTCAAGGGATATTTGGCATCTGCAGTGTTTGAATTGTCACAACCAGGGATAGGGTTATTACTGGCTTCTGGTGTGCAGGGGCCTAAAATACTGATAAACATCTTTGGGGGGGGTGAGGGTATATGCTGTGGCATGCTTATGAGGTTTAAAGGACAACCTCAGATTTTGGTCCTCGACTTCCACCTTGTATGGTGAGAGTGAATTGCTGTTTTGTGCTGTGAATACCAGGCTGGCTGGCCCACACACTTCCAGAGATTTGGTCTCTGCCTCCCATCTCCTGATAGGAAGGCAAGGTTTATAGATGTTTGTGCTACACACCTGGCTTTTACATGGGTTCTGGGCATTAAAACTCAGGTCTTCATTCTCCAAAGCTGTTCCATCACTCTCCCTCCTGCAGTGAAACCCTAACCTCACTCCATTTGCAATGATCCATCACCATAAGCCTGATTCAGGAGAGTCAGCTCTCTACTGCAATCATACAGCAGACTCAGAGTCATTTCACACCCTCCTGTCTTGATCCAACCTTGTAACCGGAGCAACCTTCTTAAAACCTCAAGTTGACTAAGTTTGACCCTGATCTTTCCCATTGCCCTTTGGATGAAGTTGAACTTCCCCACCTGGCTCACAAGATCCATGTATAACCAGGCTTTCCAGCATTCTTTTCTTCCCACTGTCTAAACCCTCTACCCCAAACTCATACCCTTTACATTTTTAGTTTGCTAAACATCTGAGCGTTTGTACTCTTTATCCAATTGGATGTTTTTATATATGTCTTCCCCACTGTTTCGAAGCTTCCAGTCATTCACGGCCCAAAGCCTAGTTGTCTATCCAATCTCAGTGGTGATGACACTTTATCCAGAAAGTCTTCTTTGTCAACACTATCTCCATGGTGAGATTTGATCCTCCTTTTATTTTAGGTAAAGTCCAGGTAAAGGTACTGTATTGGTCCAAGGACTGTATTTCAGTAGCAAAGACTGACATATTTTATGAACATTGCAGAGAATTCCAATGTCAACATAGTTAAATGCCAAACATGGAGTGATTTCCAATTTCTCTGTAAAGATGAAGGACTTCCTTATAAATTTGAGCACAGACATATCTGTATTTTCTTAAAACTGAAACACTGTTAAGTAGTAAGCTGAATCATTCATATTTTAAAGGAAATAATTCATTTTTAAAGATACTAAAGCAGTAAGAAATTCCACTTCACAGCACATAAGACTGTCAAAATGGCCATGGCTGTTCCTACCAAGTCTTTTCCCATCTTCAGTGACTCAAGGTAGAAACTTCTTTAACATTTTTGTTAACCGTTATCATGGCATTGATATAGTTTGAAACGTTTCCCTTCTGTCTAGTCTTCAACTAAATCTACCCACGTTGAACATGCAATTTTAATCTCACTTCTCCCCAAGCCATTCCTAACAGTCCCACTTACAGTGAGCTCACTTGCTAAATATTCACCATTATTCTATGAGTAAATTAACTCAAAACATACTTACTTACTTTATCTTGTGTGGCAAGTGATGCCTTCAAATTGGAATAGCATCACTTGGCAACTCTCACCTCCCTGACCAGATTTTCAGTGTGCTGAGTTCATGCGGGTCCTCTGTAACACCTCTCCCTCTAAGGAGGAGCTGGACACAGTGTAAACAGTCACAGTCTAAAGGCCAGCTCTGTCATTTACCATCTGTAATCACAGAGCAAGTCATATAAGCTCCATGAGCCCTGATCTTGTCAGCTGTAAAATAGGAAAGACATCTGTATGTGTATTTAACATGTCACTTAATTTTTCATGCTAAGACTGCAATCTATTATATCATGTCTCAAAGCCTAAACTATTTACTAAAAAGTCTTACTCGAAGCTTGTCTCTGAATATATGTGACTCTCTCTCACACACATACACACACACACACACACACACTCAAAAGTGTATGCTTCAGACTCTATTATATTTATTTACACTTTTAAAGTGCTATTTATGTTATAATTAAGAATAACGAAAATAAGATGTTAGGAAGAAGAAGAATGGGTTTTGATGGGAATGAATGGAGAATACAAGAAGGTGATGGGATGAATAAGATTAAAATATATCACATACATGTATTAAACACCAAAAAGTAAAGAAAGAGAAAAAAGAAGCAGAGATTATATAATGAGTCTAAAATCATATGGGTATTTACAACAAGAACAAAAAATAACAGATTCATACTGTCTCAACTATATAATTCATCATTGATTTCTATTCAGCATATACTTCTAGAACATTCCATATATCCTGCTTCTCTGGGGGGTACTACATGAATTGACTCAAGGGTTCTAGTTTGGGGTTCTACAAAGTAAGATTAAATTATATAAATTAAACTAAGCTCTGAGAATAAATGAAGTTAAGTAGGATTGGGAGGATAGTTGAGTATTTGCCTGAAGAGAATGGAAAGGATGTTGAGTAGGCTTCTGAGCAGGTAGGCCAAACTGTGGACAACTCATTTTCATGAGTCTTAAAGATGTCTCTTCTTCTCTTTATGATCAAATCCACACCAAGAGAATATGAGGATAAACACTTCGGCCTCAGACTTGAACCAACTTAGCTCCAAACCTTATTTTACCATACCTGTGGGGATCTTGGAGACATTATTTAACTCCTCTGATTTCTAGTTCAACTATAAAATGAAAATAATAGTAGTATGTACTTCATATGATGGTGATGGAATTTAATGTAATAAATTTGGAATATTTGGAACAGCACCTGTCAGTAATAGAGTGCTCACTATGAAAAAATGAAGATTTCAAACAGGGAAAATGTGAGCTCATGTTTTAGACATTTCAGGCTCCCCTGGGACTTACAGTCATGCCTCTGAGGTGAAAAGTATTCTCCTCCCTTCAAATCATGGCAGCTTCCTTTGGCTGTTTTCTTTGTTTCATTAACCAGATGTTTTCCAGCATGTCTCAGAGCTACCTTACAGGAAGACACTCTGTGCTTCTTAACCACCATTCTGTTGACCCAACAACTGAAAAGAAACCACCTCATCCAAATCAATTTTCTACCACTTCCTTCTACCATCATGGTCCTGAACTTTTTTGGCTCCTCTCTCTTACCTACAATGGGCACCCCCTCATCATGTTCTTACTATGGATTCACCAGAAGCAGACCCTGAGACCAGGCTTCCAGTGCAAATGGCTTACTTGAGAGGTCTGGAAAACACTGGCAGGAGATCAGGGAAGTAAGAAGGGTAAGAAAACAAATGAATGAAGGTGTGTTGCAGAGCCATCACCACTGTAGGTGATGAGACCTTATTCCCTAGGAAGAAATTCTGGGAAATTGTATAAACCACCCATGTAATAGGCCAGATGATGGTACCACCAAAGATGTCTGTGTTCTACTCCCTGAGCTTGTGGATATGTTGTCTTATATGGTAGACTTCACAAATGTGGTCAAGGATCTTGGGATTGAGAGATTATCTTGGACTATCCAAGTAGACCCAAAGAAATCTTGAGGACCCTGTAAAAAGGAGCTATCAGGTCAGAATCAGAGAAATTTGAAGGTATTACCCTGCTACTTTTGAAGATGGAGGAAGGGCAAAAAGCCAAGGGAGCCACACATAGCGGTGCATACCTGTAACTCCAGCATTTGAGAATCAGAGGCAAAATGATCAGGAACTCCAGACCAGCCTTGGCTACAAAATAAATTCAAGACTAATGTGGGCCACACTAGACTATGTCTCAAAATAAAAACAAATCCAAAGAATGCAAGCAGCCTTTACATGCTGCTTGAGAGGTCTAGGAAGTCTCCCTTTCTCAAGACTCTCCAGTATGCCTATGGTGAAAAAAAACCTTACCAAAGGAAACCCAAATGTCAGCTAATAAAGTTGGGTCCAAATTACCAAACACTTCAATCTTAGTCCTTAGCTTTTAAGTTTGGGTATATAGAAGAGGCAGTCAATGTGCTTGGGTAACTGTTTGTATGCAAAGTTCCAGGTTTGGAATATAAACCTTGGGAGTCCTGAACTGTTTATCCCTTTTGTCTGCATTCTGAGAATAGCAGCAACAATATGAAGAAGTGAGAAAATTGATTTGAAAAAGAAGAAGGTTAACTAAAGGAAACATTTAAGACATAGCTATCAATTGACACTAGAGAATCAAAACCTGAGAAATTCTGAGTTCGGCACATTTACAGAATGACACACATATACTGAGATAAGATAAGCCCAAACTCCAGGGATCTGATGGTCCACAGTAGTAGGGATCTGATGGTCCACAGTAGCAGGGATCTGATAGTCCACAGTAGCAGGGATCTGACGGTCCACAGTAGCAGGGATCTGACGGTCCACAGTAGCAGGTGCAGTCATCCTTCCTCCTCCTCCCATCCTTGTGGGCAGTGCTTTAAGCATCAGAGCCTTTGTGAGAAAGGCTTCAAGCTCAACTAGCCCCTTAAAATCTGTTTTTGTCCTTCCATTAATTTTCCCAAAACTGTGTTTGTTGACTCTTGCTGCCTATTGGTCTGAAACATAAAAGGATAGAAAAATTAAAAAGAGATTCTATACATTGTTAACATACCAAAAATCAAACTAAATATGCTTCAAAATTAGAACAGAAAGTGCTGAATTTTGAATCTTCTTTATCTTGTTCAGTGAAAGGTAGAGTCTGGGAAAGGAAGGAGGCTGACATTTCTCAGCACTGCACAAAGTATGTAGTTAGACAATAATCCGATATTGTATGTGAGCACTCTGAAAGCATTACCATCCGTCTAACAGTCACAGGCTCTGTTTCAGAGGTTATGATTTTTCTGATGGCATAAAACTAAGACGTTAGTCATTTAGTGTTTGAGTACTTTTCTTATGCTATTTTTATTCCATCTGTGGGGCAAATTGCAGTGACCGTATTCTGCAGACAAAATTGCATAGACTCAGTCAGTAAACAGCAAGTCCTGGCTGCAGGCTTAGGTCTCATGACCTTTTTTGTCCATTGTTGTGTTCAAAACAGAAGGGCTGAGTCACTGGTGGCCTGAAGCCAGTAGGTAGAAAGCAATTCATTCCACAGCATTATTCTGATCTGAAAGTAACCTGATTATTTAATTAAAGAAATCTCCTTACAGAAAATTTGGAACTTGGGATGGAGAGATGGCTCAGTCAGTAAAGTACTTGCCTTGCAAGCATGTGGACCTGAATTCAGAACCCTAGAACCCATGTAAAAGGCCAGAATTGTGGCACATGGCCTGTAACCCCAGGGATGATGAGATCAGAGGTGAATACAAGCAAATCTCTGGAAGCTTACCAACCAGTCTGGACTTCTTGGCAAAGCTCCAAGCCAATGGCAGACGTTGTCTCAAACAAAAGGTAGAAGACACCCAAGAACCTACACCAGAAGTTGTTCTCTGACTTCCACACCTCACCCACACATACACATACAGCGAAAAATTCAAAACTCTAGAGATGGAGAGAATATATATAGGAGAGAATATATATCACCACTTGCAAATAATCACAAATATTCATTTGATGCATTTACCCAGTTCTTATAATGTGCGCCGATATGCATATTATATTCTTAGAAAAGTAGGACTATGCTATAAATTGACGATTTCATAAAAACACTAGGTAATGAGTATTTTTTCAGGTCACAAGCAAACTGTCCATATATTGCGTGAATGGAACCTTAGTGTTAAGGATAATATTCCTGGTGAGCACTACTACACATGATGCTGCAGTTTTGGTCTCTAAACATAATAAACCTCTATTTCCAACAGCAGCAGATGACAGGGCTAATGAATGTTGTCATTTTAAAGCCTTTACAAGACTGATAGGTGGAAACAAGTTCTTCTTTAAATTTGCATTTTCTAGGTTGCAGCTTAGCTAACTTTGCTTCCCCATGCTTACTTTACCAGGGTTGGCCCCACATAATCCCAGGCTTTTTTGTTTAATGCTGTAGCTCTCAGAGACCCAACACTAAATACTATGGTCAAATGTTACAATAATTCTCAGAACTTCCAAGCCAAACCACCACCAATGCCAGCGTGTAAGCACTCTTAGTATGAACTGGGTCTTGTTCATCATTCTTGAACTCATTCTGACTCAGCCAATACATTTCTTGAAAACTGTACAATAGAGAATGTGCTTTGGAGTGGACCTTCTAACTTGCTCTGTGGCATTCAGCAAATTAATACTTTATGACCTCAGTGTCTTCAACTATAAGTGAATAGAAACTTGATGCTAGCAAAATGGTAGTTTCCATGGAAAACCAACGTTGTGTGCACACATCACCTAAGCAGGAATTGTTCTCTATTCCGCCCAGCACACAGCGAAAAAGCAGTATCTTACAGGTTTGCTGCGTATTCCCAGTCCTCGGGATACACTGCAGCTAGAACGCATTTCATTTGTTTTTTCTTCTGTTTTTTCATTTGTTTTTTCACAGAGTTCTTGACCCATAGGGCCTCCAGGGAGGGAAGGAGAGAGGAAAGGGAGAGATGGACAGAAGGGAGGAAGGGAAGGAGAAGGAGGGAAGAAGCGAACCAGGAAGCCAGGAAGGAAGCTACTGAGGATAATAGGATGGGCACATTAAATTTCAGAGCTGAAGGAGCTCTTACAGAATTTATTCCAGTTTCTTTTCAGTTTCCATTTTATTTTTGTAAAAATCTATATTAGCATCTCTGCTTTATAAACACTAAAATAAGTTTAAATTTTTTCAATTAAATGACTTTCAATAATTAGCCAGGGAAATTTAATAAAGCATTTTAATTTTAAAATGTTTTAATAAGGAGTCAGGTATGTTGGAGCATGCCTTTAATCCTAGCACTGGGAAGGCAGAGACAGAAGCAGGTGGATCTCTGTGAGATCAAGGGTAGCCTGGTCTCCATAGTTCCAGGCCAGCTGGGGCTATACAGGAGACCCTGTTTCAAAACAAACAAACAAAAAATGTTTTAATCAAGGCAAGCAAGATGGCTCAGTGAGTAAATTTACTTCTCTTGGAGACAGCTGGTCTGAGTTTAATCCCAAGGACTTACATGGTAGAGGAAAAGAACCATCTTCTATGCCTTGGTGTGCACGCCAACACACAAACAAGCACACACACATAGCCATACAAATAAATAAAATATTTTAATGCTTTTTATTTTTGTTGAGATTTTAAATTATTTTTATTGAATCATTACATGTTTCATACAGAACATCTCAACCAATCTTAATCATCTTTATATCCCTTTCTTCTCCAGTACACCCTCCCCATAACCTCCTAACAGGAATCCATACATTCTTTCATCATTGTTAAGGTCTATTGTGTCAAGTTAGTGTCCCCAAATGACCTCAGTACAGGTTCATCCACTGAGGTCTAGGTAGCTGTATCATGACTCTCACCATGAGGCCCAACATTCAGTCCCACCCCACCCCCAGGTTTGAACCAACTGAGCAAAGAATGCTCTCTAAAGAGAAGTTAATTTATTCCAAGTTACTTACAAAGGATTCTTCCCTGGGGACACATTGTGATCATAAGTGACCCCCAACCCAAACACATATGCAAGAATGGCACCCTGGCCCCACACCTGCCTCTCTCCTTTCCATACTTCATGCGTTTCCGCTAGACCTCCCCCCTTAAGTCATTGGTTAGTTGGATGTCAATCACATTTGGAAGTCTATCCCTCACAGCAGAGAGAAAACTGCTTATCTAAGCAAGTAGCCTACCCATAGTCCCTTGTTTTAGGAAGACTGGCCCATCCTCACCCAACAGTAATCAGTTGTCAATATTTCTTAAGCAAAAGTTGGGGTCTGCTACCCATTTCTCCAGTGCCATGCTGGGTCTTTGTCTGCCTGAGTTTACAGGGATCTTGAGCATGATGTAAAACATTGCTATGTATTCATATGAGCAGGGTCCCAGGAGCTTGTAGGATTCTATTTCTATATAGTCACACACCTCCTCACTGGCTCTTACAATCTTTCTGTCCCTTCTTCTGCAAGGATCCCTGAGCCCTGGGTGAGTGAGACTTCATATAAGAGTTCTGTCCAGGGACCCACACTATCTCCATGATTTAGCCATTTGTGACCCTTCTGGCCCTTTGTTGCATGTGGAAGCTTCATTAATGAAAGTTGAGAGATTCATTAGTACTTTCTTTACCCCTTGTTCTATATTGCCTGAGCCTTGGGTATAGAGACTTCATTGTAGATGTGCCACTTAGACATGTGCAATTCACATACAATGTGACCAGCTATGGTACTCTGTATTAGTCTCCATCTGGTGTAAAAGAAACTTCTTTGATGAGTGGTCAGTCAGTGGGATCCTTGACTGTAAATATAAGGATACGTATTTTGCATTTAGTAAGAAATTACTTTTTCCTAGGGAGATCCCTGGGAATCTCTTTAAGATCTGTGACTTCTTCAGCCAAGTGTATTTGGCTATGATTACAGTATCACACATGAGTTTCATACATTGTACTTTGATTACATTCAGACCCTCTCCCCTTTCCTGTACTTCCCCTTCCTAACCCCAACCTGATTTTCCATACTCCATTTTAGGTCTATCAAGGTCTATCAAGTCTAACTTGTATTCCCAAATGCCCTTTAGTGTGGGTCCATCCACTGGAGCCTAGTTAGTCCATCCAGTGTCACACCTTTAAAGAAAACTGATTCTCCCACTCCTAGCAACTATCAGTTAGTTGACAGTAGTTCCTCAGCTAGGGTTGGGGCTTCTTATCCACTTTCTCACTCCTATGAGGAGATTTTGTCTGGTTTGAGCTTGCATGGAACTTGTCATGCTGTTACTATTGCTATGAGATCATATGAGTAACTGATCAGCTGTCTGGAAAAACATTATTTCCTTGTGGTCGTTCACCTCCACTGGCTCTTACAATTATTCCCTCCCCTCTTCTACAATGGTCTATGAGCCTTGGGAGGCAGAAGTTTGATATAGGTGTCCGATTCAAGGCTAAGTATTCTGCAGTATCTTATTCTCTGCACATTTACCAGTTGTGGGTCTCTTGATTAGTCACTATCTGCTGATAAGAAAACTTCTCAGGTGAGAATGGAGAGATACATTAATCTGTGAATACAACAATAAGTTATTAAAAATCAATTTAATACTATGATTTTTAAAAATGCTTTTAAATGATTATGCTAAAAATTCATTTTTCCTGATGATATTTGCAACCATTTAAAAATAGTGAAGTTATTTCGGTCTCAAAAGCTAATTTATCTGAATGAATGTTTATAAAGCCCATGGAAACTATGAATTGTGTCAACTTTGGGGACACTGCTCACTGAAATAATGAACATACTTGTTTCAACCAGTAATATGTATTTTTTAAAGCTTCACGACTTGTTACAATAATATAGCATTATAACCAGACAGATAAAATGACAATTTTAGCTTAACTGGTGTGACAAAATTAAAATGTTTACTTATAGCTATCAACTTATCTTTTATCTCACATAAATCTTAAGTGACAGAATTTTACACTTTTCTCAAATCCCAAATTAGTTTGTATTCTGAACACATTGGTGACAAAGAAAAAGGTATTTGTCAAATAATTGTAGAAGTTGCCACAATTTCAAAAACATGTATGCAGCCTCTTATCTGAGTACATTAGTAGGGTCTCCAAACACTGACAAGTATGTTAGTTTTAATTTCCTATATTTATATAATTTACCACAACTGCTAATTGTCTTAAGTATAATGTTTCTCCTTTTTAGCAATGAGTAATTTTTCTCAACTCTTAGCATAAAAAATAACTGGCTATGACATATGACCTACTGGCCTCTAGCTATAAAACTTACTGAAAGTCATGTGACCCAATTATTTCATATACTTGGTTATGAGAAAAGAAAAATTCAATTCTAAAATTATACCATTCAGATAAAATTTAACTTTATATTTGAAATTAAATTACAAACATTTTTAAAACAATGAATGTGCATTTGAATGTTTTTATATTCCTATGTCATATTCTTAAAAATTTATATAATGACTATACATCCGATTTTTTAATAACAACTACATTTTTGTAGTTACATTCCTATTTGATGAATCAGATCATCCCTCATACTGGATACAATATTTCCTTTGTCTTTCTGAAGACATTAAAGAGTGCTTTCATTTAATCTAACCTAAAACATGCCAAAAATACAAAGACTATAACGAGCACCAGGAAGCCCAAAACGCGCCAAAGAAATAAAATATGATACAGTTGAAGTTCTCTCTGTGCCCCTCCTTCTCACATTTCCTTGTCCTCTGCCTCCCAGGGAAACTCCCCTCCTAAGTCCAACAAATGCAAAAGGACCTGGTATGCAGATAAGGCACATGAATCCTTAAAGGGTATAGAATCCTTAAAGGATATAAAATTTCTGCATTCTCATTTTTTAAGATTTATTTTTATTTTATGTGTGTGGGGGGGTGAAGAGGCCAAAAGAGGATGTTGGCTTCTCCTTGGAACGGGAGTTACAGGCAGTTGTGAGCCACCCAATTTGGGTACTGGAGTCCTCTGGAAGATCAGTACTTCCTCTTAACCTCTGAGCATCTCTCTGGCCCCTTCTGTATGCTCTTATGTTAAGTGAATAAATAACCAAAACCTAATTTTATTCTAGTTGAAAATAAAAGCACAACCAGGGGAGGAGGGAGGAGAGGTGAAGGAAAGGAGGGAATCAGTTTAGGGTCTCTCCTCCAGCCTCTGCTCCTCCTTCCCTAGCACTGCTCTCTGTGTGAGGAAAGAAACTTGAAAACAACACTAGCCTTTTAAGAGGAACAGAAAGATGACTTTAGTGCTAACCCATCTTTCTCACTTTAAATGTACTTGCCTAGGGAGAACACTGTTTTTAAACCTCTTCATCTTGTAGATATATAAATTATAAGAGTTTAGATATATAAAGGCTGTGTTTCTATTTGCTGATTTCTTGTCCTTAGTTATAAGCAGGGCTATCAACAGCCAGAGAAGAAATAATTACATTCTGTAGCAGTTACTGAACAAAAAAGCAAATATAGTAATAAGAAGCCATTGTGCATCCACTATAAGCCAAACAAAGGGGTCCATTCACACACAGATACCCAGATGGACAGATAACTGAACAGATAACATGGAGACCAGAACCCTCAAGGACATTACTTCATTTTATTCTCAAATGCCATAGGAGTTGTAGTGTCCCCATTTAAAAAATACTTTTGGTTTGGTTCGGTTTCATTTTTGCTGTTTGTTTGTTTGTTTTGCTACATGAACACCCTCACAAAGACATCTAGAAATAATGTTTAACTAGCTCTCTGAATAGCTCTTAGCCCAATCTTGACACAGTAAATTAATTAACACAAAACATCCTCCAAGACACTTGAAGTGCTATTTCCAAAGAGAGGAAGGGTGGCTAGAGTTGGTAGGAGGAAACGTGGGCATAGCCAGAAGAACAGGCCAATGCTTATGTGAAGATTATATTAACTGTACCGCACTAGAAAGTCCTCCCCACATCATGTCAACAGGCCTGTGGCATTTATTCCTCACAAACTGAGATGAGCATGATGTCTTATGTTACATTACCCTTCCCTGGAGCAGAAGGATTATTCAGAGGCATTAAAAGAAGAACACAGTAGTTTCTTCTTCTAAGACTCTTTCACTACTAATAGTAGTATCAAACCATCAGAGCTGTATCAATCTGAGACTAAACTAAATAAACTAAAAAGCTCACCTTTGAGGAGAAGCTTATAACGCAGCAACAGTGTACGTTAAATGGCTTATTTCATCTCTAGTTCTTCCTCTTTGTTGAGTCCTGGTATAACTGCATTTCTTTCTGATCCCTTTACAAATTAATCTACATGATTTAGGCTTTATGCAGTTAACTACCTCATTGAAAAAAAAAAACTAAACTAAAAATCACTAATGTTGATGCAGTACCTAATCCATTAGTTATTTTCATTTTGTTTCAAGTATCTTTTTAAAAAATTCTAGTTTTGATGAATGTCTATAATTGTTTCTTAAAATTTGAAGTCTCAGACTTATACAGTATGTGGACTGAACTAAAATGTATTTACTGGGACTGGAGAGATGACTCAGTGGTTAAGAGCACTGACTGCTCTTTCAGAATACCTGGACCTACATGAATCCTATGACCCACATGGTGACTAACAACCATCTGTAGCTCCAGTTCCAAAGGATCTGATGCCCTCTTCTGTCCTCTGCAGGCACTGCATGACACAGGTGCACTTACCCACATATAGGCATAGTACTCATACATGTAAAATAAAAATAAATAAATCAAAAAAATTATTAAAATGAAAGTCTTAAAAATTAATAAATAAAGTGTATCTGTGAATGTGTATTTATGTTTCTCAGTGGTTGCAGTAACAATTTGATCCTAAGACTGTGAGACTATGTATTATTTATTTCAGTTCTAAAACTTCTAGATGTGAGATCAGTGGGCATGGTGTTCCTCTGGCTTAGAGAAACCCAGAATACTGTGGCAACCCAGTTTAAATGTGTTTTGTAAGATGGATGAGGTTTTCATTTGCTAATGGAGAACAGGGAGGTGTGGGAAGAGGGTGGGAGTAAGGTGAGGTGGAGATGGGATGGCGATACATATGATCAAAATATATTATTATATGAAATTCTTGAATCAATTTTTTAGAAAAAGAAACCTAGAATCACTGACTGATAGGATGTTCTGCAAATGTGCTTGTGGTGCATTTACTAAAGGAAGGGTAGAGATAAGGCTCTGAAGTCAACACCAGCTTGATTTCTCCTCATTTGTTTTACAATTCATGTACATAGTGTCTTCAGCAAAAGGGTGACTATGGAGTTCCGGTGAGTAACCAAGAGCAGGGACAATGGCCAGTATTGTTTGAAGTCTAAGGTACACTTGATTAACAGCATCAAATGACAAGTACATTCCTGGCACTGGGCTTTTACTTTGCAAGCCTATGATACCTAGTAGGACAGTGTGTCCCCTCCACCCGTCCATTATAAGGTAATCCCCTAAGTTTCCATGTGGCTTTCCTAAAGGCCTTTAGTGTTAGTCTGGACTTGTGTCATTGATGGTGTTTCTTGGTATGGTTAAGTGTGATTGCTTATATCTTTGCTATTTCCCCAACTTGTCAGGTTATGACCCAGCCTGATATTCAGTTTGGAGGGGGCGGGTCCTGCTTCATGTTAATGCGCAAATGGATGTAAGAAGTGGTCTCAGTAATGCTAAAGATAGGTACAACCTTTGAGCTGAAGCTCCAAGATTGACTAGTCATAGTTCTGGAATAGCAGAGTAGGTGTTTGCCAGGTGAACATTTGGCTGATAGATCAGGATGGGAGAGCTCTTGGGGCACAAGGATCCTAGTAATCTGAGCATTTCTGAATGCAAGGAAGGTGTGGAAATCCTCCTAGTAGCAGCCAAGCATCCTACAGAACTGAGATACCATGTCAGAGCCCAGGAAAGTAGGAAAAAAGAGACCTACCAAGGCAGATCTGAGAAAGCTTCCAGATCTGAAAGTCCAAGAGCTAAGAGATGGTGGGCGCAAGGCAGTGTGGGAAAGGGAGAGCACCAAGGCGGGGCTGGAAAAGTCCCCAGGAGAGTCCAAGGATACAGGAAGAGTTGAAATCAAGGAGCACAGATTTGAAATCCCTTTTAAATACTGATTTTAAGTTCATATTCACAAAGCTGTAGTAAGTCTACCAAAGGGTAGCTGGCATTCCATCAGCAACATTTCCATATTTTTGCTTTTGCCACAGAATAATAAGGGAGATATTATTCTGTCACTTTGCAGCCAAAGAAACTGAGGGTCCAGAGGGTTTTATGATTTAGCTTACAGCCACATAGTCAGTTATCCATGCGGCAAAGATCACTCAGCCCTGATTTGTGCTGCCCTAAACCAAGGACTTTCTTCATAAAGTATTAGTACCATACTCCAAACTAAAATGAGCTTTTTATTTTGTACATTTAATAGCACCTTTCTTTATCGAGATTTCTACAAGCTGAACAAATTGATTTGCAAGTTATTTTTAGCAAGCTTTTCACTCAGCACTGAACACAGTCTTTTTCACTAGCATACAAAAATATTCCCTGGCAGTTTAATGAAATGGAAAAAGGAGAAAAAAAATATTGAAAACTACAGAGTGTTTATGCATAAACAACAGAAAACACACAAGCTGCCAGAGGTTGATTCCCCGTGGGCCTGCCTTGGCTGAATCAACATTAAAGTAACCAGAGCTTTGTTAGATATTGCTTGGGTCCTCTGGAGAAATTTGGACAGCTGACTGGAACATTTCTTATTCAATTTAGAGGAGCCCAAAACAATCCTTAGGGTGCTAATTAAGACAGCTAACAGTAGTAACTGGCAGAAAACTGAGTCAGACTCAGTGAGAAAAATGAAAGTCCAAATCAGAGAGCAAGTACCCCAGGTAAACCCCAAACAGGAAAGTCATCACAAGATCCAAAATTTAGAAGCTCAGAAACAAGTGTAGAAGCATGAGCTAAGACACACTGGAATGCTCATTTCAGATGATATGAACCAGGTGAGGGTTCAGTGAACCTTTTCCAGACAGGCTCAGTGGCTCATACCTGCAATCTCACCAGCTGGGAAGTCGAGGTAGGGTAATCAGGAGTTCAAAGCCATCTAGTACATAGGGAATTCAAGGCCAGCATAAGCTTCATGACACCCTCTATCCAAAATTATAATATAAAATTAAAAGAAAACCTTTTCTGTCTCACCTATTGCCTAGTGCATGTGGTGACTCAAGTGGACTAAATGATTTATTTTTCTATTTGCTCCCCAATCGATTTTACCTTCAAATGAACCACATGAGCACCTATGCATTTCACAATTGCTTATAAAATTTAGGACTATGCATGTGAAAACAGATAACATGCTATTTTATACGTGCTGACCCAAAATACAATGAATCTATCCTCTCATGCACAGACCAGGTGTGCAATACTGCCATCTTGTCATCTTCTGGCATGGATTTTTCCAGTGTTCTTTAACATTTGGCTTACATAAGAAGACTTGTATTCCAGATATTAACAACCCTAGATGAAACTCACGAGCCTGAACACTACCCCCAAGTAGCCAAAGGCCACTTCACCTGTCAAATATACTGGGATGTCCCCTCAGCTATTCAACACCATCTTGCTCAGACAAAGTACCTGAAAGGCACTGTTCTCCCACCCTAACATACTGACTACTTCAGAAAAAAAGCAACATTTCTCACATACCAACAAAGGCACAGCTTTTGATCCGGTTGCTCAAGAAGGCCACTGCCAGGAAAGAATGAGAGTTTTCTCTAAGGATAAGTACCCTGGCACTGAAAGGATAATGCCTTTGGGGGCTGGGGGATTTCCTCTAGTACAGCATTCTGACTTCCTTTGGGGGAGGGATTTCTACCTCTTTTAGTATAGATGATATGGTCCAAGGATGACTTTATATCTCTCTCTTGAGATCGGAAATGTGAATGAAATGGCACAAAATAGGGAAGACTAATTAGAAGTGATTTGACAAGATTGCCAATCGGGTCCTGCTACCTAGATTTCCTGAAGACCCTGTGAAGATTGCTTCCAGACTCAGTTCTTGGTCTTCCTCTGCCCTGAGCCCTGAGTTCTCCCACTAAGAAATTCCCTTTTTCCATCTTTTAAAGAGTATTCTATTATTTTTATTTTATGTGTATGAGTGTATTGCCTGCACATGTGTAAGTGTGCCCATGTCATGCAATGCCTGTGGAGGTCAGAAGAAGGCATCAAGTCCCCTGGAACTGGTTGTTAGCTGCCATGTGGGTGCTGGAAACCCAGGTCTTCTTCAAGAGCAATCACAGCTCTTAACCTCTGAACCATCTCTCCAGCCCTCCCTTTTCCATCTTAAGCAGAAAGTTTCTTTTGCTCATAATCTTAGAGTTCTGAGATTTACTCTCCAAAAGGCCTTGCCACTTCCAGAAGGGCAATGAATTCCTCTGTACCATTCAAAATGAGATTCTACATCATGGTATCCCCTGAAACCTATGCCAGGGCAACTACTTCTTGTCCTTTGTTCCAGTGGCTGTCTGCAAACAGCCCTATATTTTTGTTTCCTACTGCCAGTCTTGTAACTGATCCTGTCACTCAGTTCTTTCTCCTGCCAAGCCCTAATCTCCTTGCCTTCGGTATTTTACAGCAGTATTTATGTTTGTGTCTGGTATATTCTGTCAACACTCTGTAGTTAGTTTACTGTCTTTAAAACGACTTGATAGTGAGTCTTATTCTCTTCTCACTTTAGTGCATGCCTTGCACGAGTGTTTTATATCAGCATAATGTTAACAATGAGGTTTGGAGTGAATTTTCATTATGGGTTCATAGCCTTCATGTAATCTTAATGTGCTTTTTCTTTCTGTAAGTGAACTTGTTTGGAAATAGCTTCTCTTGGGTTTGTTTTATTTTTTGATCTATCTCACCCCAAGGTAGTACAGCCAGTCAATACATAAAGTGAAAGGAATGTAAGTAGATATAAGCAGTGACTTCCCCTGGGTTTCCCATTGACTCTACCTTCAAATGTCATCATCTACTGTCTTCTTAGAATAATACAAGTTAAATCTGACATGTACTAAGATCATCTACAAACCTAGGTTTGATCTCTACTAGAAATAATGTTTTTCTGATGTACCCCTATGTTTAGAAATACCCCCCACTTATAGTGTGTACTCCTGCCCCCTGAAATTGCTGTGTCAACTCTATAGCCTGGTGGTGATGCTTTGGCATAAAAACAGGATCTTCTTTGAGGGTTTTCTTGTACCAGGGCCACAGAGATTGAAACTTCCATTTCTAGTTTTCTATGGAAGATTTTCCCCTTTACCATTTTAGAGTTAAAATTTACAGGGAGAGAAAAACAAAGAGAAGTGTTATGGAGAGTTGAGCACTCTCTATATAAGCAATTTCATTTTTGGTGATGTTCCCAATCTGGATTCCAGAAAAATACTGCAAACTTTGTACTCCATTATCTCTACTCTGTAGGTAACTACTGTCTGCAGCAGAGAACATAATCTCACATGTGCTGCTTTAGACACAGAATCTGAATCCTGGTCCAGGGAGGCGTTCTAGACATTCATCACCGGTCATTATCGTTATAATCGGAGTCTCAGCTCTGGTAAAAGTTCACATAAATCATGTCCATGATGCAAGATAATGAGTTTCAGAGGCCCTTAGCTAAGTTCCAGTTCCAGCTGACCTGTGGCAAAGAGAGCTGCATGAGAACTGTCAACAGTGGATTTGTCAAGAGAAATGTCAAGCTATCGGATTTGGGCAGAAGCATATGGTAAATCACCCTTCTGAAACCCAGTCAGTACCTGTTTCTTTCACATAAAGAAGCTGTGCAAACTCATGCATGTCACTCCTTTCTCAAATATCCTGTTGACCAGCTAAAGATCGACTGAATGAATCTCTAGAAATAAGATCAAATGATCTCTTCGTTCATTAAGTTGTACATCCTTAGGATGTGTCTAAAATGTTCACTGGAACTGGAAACAGAGAGAGCAGCCAAACTTACCAATGCTAGTGAGCTCTCTTTTTGTCCAAGGTTTTATTTTTTATTGTGCTGCCCCGAGAGTGTCTTGCCTCCAGAGAAATATGAGCCAGAAAAAGAGATATGGAAGCACCAAGACTGCAGAAAGACCCAGTTCTGCAGGAACTCAGGTGGTTGGCTTTCTTGTGCTGCCCACCAACTGACCACAACTGGGTCAGGCTGTAGTTGGCAGCTAGCAAAAGAGACAGTAAGCCCATACAGAGATCACATTCTGGAAAAGGGAATCACAAAATAAATAAAATAAAATAAAATAAACTGGATATGATGTTAGATGGGGTGTAAAAAGAAGCATCAAGTAGAGTAGAGTTTGGAGCATTGGGAAGGCTGGTCATGGAAGGCCATGCTGGAAAAAAACTATTGTCTGTTTTATAAATAAGGCAACTAAGGTGAAAAACTTTAGAAGTCAGGGAGGGAAAGATCTGAAATCTGTGTGGATGCCTGGGGTAAGAAACAGTTTAGAGAGCAAGATCAAAGTCAAGACCTTGAGGTATAGCCAGACAGCTCTGAGCAGAGCAGGTGGGAAAAGAGGGTTTCTATGGAGCTGGTGGGGGGGGGGGGGCTCTTCAAAAGAGTCAGTTGATACTCTGAGATGGGAGTCACTTGGAAGATTTCAGCAGAGAAGGAATGTGATTGGACAGCATTTTGAGATCACTCTGGTTACTGTGTGGAGAGTCTGTATTTGCACATTATAAGGTCTTCGATGTGTCCTTGTTATGGTAGTGCCTCTAATTTTCTTTGGGTAAAATAGTAAAATTCCAGAAATAAGAACAGGTAAGAGAACCTGCAGTGCTTACCAAATAGAAATAAAGTGCCATTCAAGATAGCTAGGAGAAACAAAAAGGTAAGTGCTAGATTCGGTTGTCTTAGCACTTCATAAGTGTGAAGTACCCTTGTCTGCAGGTTTATGCTAGGAGGGTGTACCCCTCACTTTTGAGGTCCTCCTGTCAGTTAGGCAGCAGCAGAATGGGAAGCACTACTTCTTAAGGGACATAGCTGTACAAGAAAGGGCTGCAGGTTCAGTGTGTTGGCACACGCCTTTAATCTCGGCACTGGGGAGGCAGAGGCAGGTGATGTGGGAGACTGAGGTCAGCCAGGTCTGCTTATCGAGTTCCAAGCCAGCCTGGTCTGCTTATCGAGTTCCAGGTCAGCCTGGTCTGCTTATCGAGTGCCAGGCCAGCCTGGTCTGCTTATGGAGTGCCAGGCCAGCCTGGTCTGCTTATCAAGTTCCAGGCCAGCCAGGGCTGCAGGGACACCCTGTCTCAAAGAAAGAGAAAAGAAAAAAAGAAGGAAGAAAAGGGGGAGGAAGGGAGGGAGGGAGGAATATGAGAAAGAAACAGAAAGAAATTAAGTTATTTTTCACAAAGCTAGTATGACAGAAAGGGACTAGAGACCAGGATTATCTGATTAAAACCTCATGTTCTTAGTTTGGCACTCTGTAACCTAGAACCTCGTTCTGTTACTGCTCATGGTTAAATGTGTCGGTATGCATTTATAGTTTATATTTATACTTTATATTTTTTATATTATACTGATATATCACTACATAAATTAGTATATTTAAACTTATATAATACATAATATACAATGTCTATTATATAGCAAATGCTTTTAGCATATGATATATGCTTTTAGAATATGACTTTTTTAGAATGTTTTTAGAATATGGTATAAAATATTTGATTTTGAATTACCAAAATACATGAAGATTTTATTTGTTTCAATTTGAATTTTTTTATTGAAAATGCTTAGAAAGAAATCTCTTGGCTTAAGAAATTAACTACTAAACAATAAAATGCTTTTGTAAATTTTTGTTTATTATTTTTATTTTATGTGCATGAATGTATTGCCTGCATGTATATAAGTGTATGCATGTTGTGCAATGCCAGCAGAGGTCAAAAGAGGGTGTCTGATCCCTGAAACTGGAGTTACGAATGGTTGTTAGCCACCATGTGCATGTTAGGAGCCAAAAACGGGTCCTGTGCAAGAGCAGCCAGTGCTTGCAACCACTGAGCCAACTCTCTAGCCTAATAACGTGCTTTCTTTTCAAAACCAACTGATTCTTCTTAATATGCAATGTGGTAGTGGCCAAAATTTTATCTGTTCTTTTGTGAATTTTTATAGGATTCTACGGTAATAAAAATTCTCTAATCAATAGTTAATTCATCTTGTTTTATCTGCTTTCTCTTCATCTTAATCTTATCTAATTTTTAATAAAACCTCTTTTCAACAACATTTCCACCTTATGAGAAAAGAGAGTTACCTTCATTGTGAACAAAAATAGAAGATATAAATAAACAGCAAACAAAAATTAGCTATAAGTTTTATCACCCAGAAACCATTATTAATGTAAATTATATATACTTATGTATATATCTAACTTTAAATATTCGTTTCATATTTAACAAGTTATTATTAGTACAAGTAAATAAGTATCTTTGTTCAGAAAAGTCCCTTGAAACAAAGGTCTGCTTATTAATACTCCCCAGAACCACCAAATAAACTTCAATGATCACAGAATTAATTCCACTATAATCTGATAACTTTAATCACTTGGTGATCTTGATACTTTCTGGGTTAACTGTTTTTATTAGGGATGTCAGAAATTTCCTTAGACGGACACAAGGTTTATTCAGTACAGATATGGCAGACTACCTGGTGACCTGGGCAGTGTAGTGAGTACGGAGCCCTGGAAACTATTACTTTACCCTGAGCCCTGTGGGCCAGCTCTGCCTCTTCACCTCAGCCCATTTTTATAGGCTTATTAAGCAGGGTTGGGTATGCAATGGGAGAATCAGAAGCAGTTTTCACATCCAAGAAACTTCCAGTTTGGTCAGAGAGGTAACCATTTAAGTTAAACCATTAAAAATGTAGCATGGGGAACTTAAGAGATGGGTCAGTAGTTGAGGGCACTGGATGCTCTTGCAGAGGCCAGGCTTCAGGTTCAAGCACCTACATGGTGGCTAAAATCATTTGTAACTCCAGTTCCAGGATATCTGACAGCCTCTTCTGCTCTTTGCAGGCATTGTACATACGTGGTGCATTTAATATACATGTAAGCAAAACACTCATACACATAAAATAGAAACAAATAATTAAAAAAAATAAAGTACACATATCTGCAAAAGAATACAGCATGAAATACATTATCGTAGAAGTGAAGTCAAGTCTCAATGAAGGGCTGGGAGAAGGAAGGCCCCAGAAGGCTTCCTGGAGAAGGGACCATCAGAACTGGTGGTAAGTTTAAGGATCATTTTATGAGTTAGCAATACAAAGAAAAAGATTTCCAGGCAGAAAGAGAAGCAAGACACAGAAAGAGTTGAAGTCCAAAGGTAGAGTGGAGTAGCCCTGGCAAAGACCAGCTAAACTTGAGGCTCCACAGAGGATGAGATCTTTCTCAGTCCTCAGGCCACTCCAACTGCTGCTGCTTCAGTCTGACCCGTGCTTCACCCAGGGAGAAGAGGGCAGTTTAGAAAAACATGGGGGCTCCAGCAGACAAAATATAGAAGAACCCTGAGACCACAGGCAAGAAGACCACTAACTGATTCCAGAGTACTCAGTGCAGAAGCAAGCATAGGGCAGGAGGAAGGGAGCAGCAGTTCAGGAGGTAGAACTACTGTGATATGATAGCAGCCATGTTATGCCCAGAGAACGGCTCCTCAAGAACCACCATGGAGTCTGGAGTGTATGCAAAAAAACAAAGAGCCTTTATTCAAGCTTAAGCTTGGTTCCCCCAGACCTCACCAACACAGTGGATCTGTTCTGGGAGCCCCAAGCAGAGAGATTAGGAGTCTTTTATAACTTTGAGATAAAGGAAGGTGGGGAATAACAGTGTTACATTCTGTTTGGTTATAGGAGCCCGGGTGCCAAGCATATTTTTAATTAATTGGTTGTAATGAACTATATGCCAAAATTGGTTAATAGAGGTTTGGAGGTTTCTTATTGGTGGGTGCTGCCTTCAGGGCAAAGGAATGTGTTGATTATTATTCAAACCTTTTGCTAGTTTTTGTTTTAGACTTATTTAATCTTGTGGCCTTGTCACTGCTTAGAAGGAACAAAGAATAAGATGGAGTTATATTTATCTATTTTCTGACGTCCTATAGCCAAGCATTTTTTACAGAAGCGAAGACAGCAGTTATTGGGTTGAAGAGGGGTTCCAGTGGTCCCACATTCCCCCCTTTTTCTAGTACATGGAAATAACCCAATCATGGGTTATTGTAGGGGGTATGGCATTGGAGACTTTACATAGGTTCTAGTCCCAGATGGACTGTGTGCCCTTAAACATTAATGCAAACATTAGAAGAGTTAGAAACTAGATAATCTTAGCTTTAGGGGATTGTCCATGTCCTTGTGAATTTTTCATTCTTTTGGGGGGCGGTGCAGACATAGGCGATGGCTCCTGGAGGCCTTCTGGTTTGTCAGGGTGTGATGTATCCAAGTAGCGATTTCGTCCATTTTAACTGCCATCCAAGTAGTCAGGAGCTCCATGTATGGACCTTTCTAGCGAGGCTCTAGTGTCTCTCTGTGATGCCTGCAAACATAGACCCAATTTCCTGGCCCATAATGGTGTGGCATGGGGGGAGGTGCTGTTTCATAAACGGCTTTCAGTCGAGGCCATATGTCTTGGTGGGCACGAGCTATGGCCTCAAGAGAAGCAAGCAATTGGTGATTATTAAATTTAGCAATTAAATTAGTTCTTAGATTAGGGAGTATAAGAGGGGGTCTTCCAAACATAATTTCATAAGGGGTTAATCCTAACAGGTAGGGTGAGTTTCGCACCCTATATAAGGTGAAGGGAAGGAGAGCTATCTAGTCCCTGCTAGTCTCCATGGTTAATTTGGTAAGGGTTTCTTTTAAAGTTTTATTTATTCTTTTTATTTGTCCTGAACTCTTGGGTCTATAAGCATAATGTAATTTTTATTTTGCCCCCAATGTCTTAACTAACTTCTGGGTTACCTGAGAAGCAAAAGCTGGTCCATTGTTTTAGCTCCTCTCAGCGCCATCTTGCTTAGGTCATG
The DNA here is from genome assembly GCA_035773235.1 of Eospalax fontanierii. Lineage (NCBI taxonomy): Eukaryota > Metazoa > Chordata > Mammalia > Rodentia > Spalacidae > Eospalax > Eospalax fontanierii. Next base: position 10,399,149 of record CM069528.1, on the reverse strand, counting down.
AGGTGCCAGCCGGTCAATTAGGATTTCTTAAGGCCCAACATGTTCCCCATTTTATTTAAATGGAGCACAAGTACGTCTGTCTTAGGTCATCAGGAACTTATCCTACCTTACCCGTCATTGGCATATTCAACCATTATCACTGAATACCCTGTCTTAGGTCGGTTAGGATAATTCCTGAAGTTGCCCGTCATTGACCATACTTGCCAACCTGATTCTCATTTTGAGGTTTGAATGATTCTAACTCTTTTTGGGGAACCAAACCTCCAGTTTTGGGAAGCAGGTGTCTTCCCGCAGAGTACATCATTCTTGGTCCTCAGCTCCTGAGTCTTTGACTCTAGGTTCAGGTACGGGGTCATATTTCAACCTCAGGACCATTATTTGTACATCTTGTATCTGTGTTTTACTATATTAACTAGGCACTGGAAAATATATGGTCCTACAGTCCAGGCTAACAGTAAAAGTAGAAGTGGCCCCATTGTTGTGGCTATTAAAGTTGTAAATCAAGGGGATGTTTCAAATCATTGTTGAAACCAGAAGTTCCTACTCCAGTTTTTTTTTCTTTGATTTAAATCTTTTTTTATAATATCTAGATTTTGTAGCACCTTTCCAGAATGATCTATATAAAAGCAAAAAAAATTTTTAAAGCTTTACATAGTCCTCCCTTTTTCAGGAATAGTAGATCTAGGCCTCTTTTATTTTGCATTGTGACTTTGGCTAGGGATGATAAGGATTGCTGCATTAAGCTTATGGATGCCTCTAATTTGTCCATCTGTGAGTCCATTGTAGCTTAGAGAGCTTGTAATCCAATTTGTGAGGTTGCCAAAGAGCTAGCTCCCAATCCTGTACCTGTTAATCCCAATATTAACATTGTTCCTACCGTTGTAGCCCCTACATCTCTTTGAGTTCTAGTCATAGTTGCTGTTTGCATTAATACATGGTGTTAAGCCTGTTTTTGCATATTGCTTTAGCCTCCTGGGGGGTTTAGGCATTCTAGCCTCCCCCCTACCCCTGCATCTGTCCAGTTACCAATGTCCCAGTTCCCTGTGGCCAAGTTATAAAGATCCACATATAGATCAGGCCACCAAGTGTCTGGCATTGTGAAAGCGGTTGTCTGGTTGGCTATCCATGAGGTGGTGCCGGACTTGATTCTCCATTGGACCGTAACCTGTTGGTGGGGGTTGGTCCTGTCCAATTTTAAGTTGAACTCCATATCATTATCCATAGTAGGTCTTTGGCAGTCATGGCAACCTGCAAAGGAAGAAAGCAAAAACAAAATATAGGCTTCAGGGGGCTTTACCTCCTGGGCTAAGGGGTTAAATTTCTCTCTCTTTTTTTTTTTTTCCTAGTCCTTTTTGGTCTTTGGTCTCGCAATATTTTAAATTTCTGGCTGGGATCCAAAAAGGTTTTGGCTCGTCCATACGGAGCATACAGCTAAATCCCCTTCCCAGGGTAAGTAAGGGGTATGGACCCCTCCACTGCCCTGTTAAAGGGTCCTTCCAGCATACCTGTACCTCAGGTTGCTGTTCTTGTTTATTCCAATGTTTTATAAATTTAGGTTCCATTTTGGATTTTTGAAAATTTTAAACAATGTTAGTTGGAGTTGAACCCCCTTTTTGTTTTTGTAATTGTATTTTAATGTTTTGGTGATTGTGTTCCACGATAGCTTGTCCCTGTGGGTTGTGAGGTTTTTACTTTTGGGGGCAAACTTAATGTGGCAAAGCATTGGAGAAAGTGGGATTGCCATCAATTAATATTTTTAATATAAAAATTAAACATATATTTGTTCTTCAGAGTATCCAAACCATCATCTTAGAAATTTCAAGATTTATATACATAAGTTTCTCTTGTTTTTTATATATTATAATATATTGATTCAAATCTTTAATCACTTGCATAGACATTCTCATTTTTTCTTTTTAGTTTGCAATTATTTAGTCATTATAATTTTCCTACATAGATCCTTTTTAATAAAATATTTTTATTTTTATATCCTTTTAATATCTTTATTTACTTTTTTTTCTTGGTATAATGAGATGTAATAACATTAAAATTGTCTTCCTGGGTGTAGGTATGAAATGCCTCAAAAATCCTCTCTAGAAATGCTGCTGGGGATTTTGTTTTCTCTTTTGTTTTAAATCATTGACCTTAGCCAAATTAGTTGGGCATCTTGCAGTTGCTCTTAAACCCCATCCCCCATTAGAGTCTGGCAGTAGACCTGGAGCCTCTCCTTATCTTTTGCCATATTAAAATCCCAGTTTGGCTGGACTAAGGGGAAAGCCTTATCAATTGTGGCTTGGTTAGTAGTGAGGTTCCCGTCCACTCCAGGAACCAGTTTGCGTGCCTCAGTCAGGATTCGATCTCTTTTCTTGGTAATGAATAGGACCTGCAACAACTGCTGGATATTATCCCAAGTGGTGAGTAAACAAGACAGATTCCAACAAGTCAGTGAAATCCTGAGGCTTCTCTGAAAATCTGGCTGTTTGCAATTTTTAATTATATAAATTACTAGTAGCAAATGGTCACTAATGTATCTTCTGGTCCCCTGCCTCAGTAGAGGGCCCTATGGCTCTCAATGGGAGGACAGTGGAATCCTCTACAGGCCGCAGCTGTCCTCTTTGAACTTTTTATTTATTTATTTTTATGAGCCTGAGGGGCCTGCCCCCCCTCCTCTGGAGTCTGGGCTGCTATTTTTGCTTCCCCTGGAGCAGATAAGGAGGTGGCTCAAACAGAAGTTCCTCTTCTGTGCTTCCCTCCTGTTGCTGTAGCAATGTCCTTATAGCAGATTTTTAGTTTGGCACTGGAGTATTGTAAATTCATATGGGCTTCCTAGGGTTAGCCATTATAAAATGTCAGCTCACTTTGTACTTAGCTAGTCTTGGAGGCCTATGGCTAGAAAAACTTTTTTTAAGTTCCCTTTAGAAACTCACAAATACATTTTGTAAAACAATGTAAGATTTTAAATAATTACTTTAGAAATCAGTAAATGCACCATATAAAGATGTTAAACTTCAAAATAATTTTTTAAAAAACAGTAAATGCATAAGACAGTGTAAAAATAGTCATTTTAAAAATTAGTAAATACCATGTTAAAATTAAGAATTTAAAATAATTTTCATTAGAAACAGACCAAAATGATATTAAAATGTTGATATTGTCCTCCTAATTTGATACAAAAATATATTAACCTTGTTACAAATCTATTGTTTTATTTTTATTTATTATTATCTATTGTGTGAAAATCTATTGTTTTTCCATGATTCCATCAAGAATCTTACCACAGTGCAAAGGTGAATGTGAAGTAGTGTCCTCTGGATCTCTTCATTCCTAGATATAATTTATTGCTGGGGAAATAACTCAAAAAGAAAAGCAGCAGAAGGAATGAAAAGTTATGTCCAGTACATAAGTCCTTGGGCTGTTGCTCTGAGAGCACATCTCCCCAGAGCAGCGTGTGTGACTTTCCTTATTTACTAGTATGTAAATGCCAAGATCTATTCAAAAAGCAGCTATCTCTGGACCATATTTTCTGAGTATTCTTTGTGTGGTGTTCATTGGTGACTTAGATCCAGATCCCAGGTTTTCTAATTGTGTAGAGAACTATGATGGAGAAAAAACCTGAGGAAAGAAATGGCTTTTAAACCTCTTTTTTTTTTCTTTTTTTGAAAGCAAGGTATTTACATTTTCAGATAACATGATAGATAAAGTCATTTAGAGTAAGATGCTAAGAGATACAAGGTGCAAAGTCCGGACCTTAACTTAAAAATTAAAACCCCTGGCTTGCCTCCTGCAAGGAAGAATGTTAGCATACATTCAGTGACATTCTGACTCACATTAGCATATGACAGAGGTGGCCACAACATTTTGAATATTTCAAACAGAAATGAAAATAAAACAGGCATAGAGATGTAACATAAGCTGAATTGTTGCCAAGTTTAGATCCCAGGGACAGTATCCAAGACAGGAACCAAAAACAGACATGAAAACTCTAGGCTAGCCAAACATTAAGAGAAACCAAAAAGAGTTTGGCTGAGTCAGAGTCAAGAAACCTATCCCTGGCAGGGACAAACAGAAGCAACCTAGACTGCAGAGACCCCAAAGGGCCTTTCCGCAAACTACTGGGACCTCCAGAGAGGGAAGTAGAACAAAAAAAAGAAGAACATATATAGACGTAACCTCCCAGAAGCCAAGTTCAATCAAAGGTATCAAACCAGGAACCAAGGCCAAACAAGAGTAGGAAACCAGAGACCACATAGACAAGACAAGATTGACTGGTGCCTTAAACAGCAAGTAGGACCACGGCCTCACGCCGTTCCACGGGTGCAACCTGCTCTGTCCTCCCAAGTTTATCACAAGGATCCAATCCTTATCAAGTGGGCAGGGATGTCTCCATGTCCCATGGCCTGGGACCCCCTCGACCTCCAGCAGGCATATACAAATTCAAGTCCAAATACCAGGAGTGCGCACAATTAACATAGACACAAAGACAAAGACACTTACCTATTGGGAGAAGGCTCCACACTCCGGGGTCGGTGGGGGTATTGAGGATCCTGCACAAGCCCCCAAAATGTTATGCCCAGAGAAGGGCTCCTCAAGAACCACCACGGAGTCCGGAGTGTATGCAAAAAAACAAAGAGCCTTTATTCAAGCTTAAGCTTGGTCCCCCAGACCTCACCAACACAGTGGATCTGTTCTGGGAGCCCCAAGCAGAGAGATTAGGAGTCTTTTATAACTTTGAGATAAAGGAAGGTGCGGAATAACAGTGTTACATTCTGTTTGGTTATAGGAGCCCGGGTGCCAAGCATATTTTATATTAATTGGTTGTAATGAACTATACGCCAAAACTAATTAATAGAGGTTTGGAGGTTTCTTATTGGTGGGTGCTGCCTTCAGGGCAAAGGAATGTGTTGATTATTATTCAAACCTTTTGCTAGTTTTTGTTTTAGCCTTATTTAATCTTGTGGCCTTGTCACTGCTTAGAAGGAACAAAGAATAAGATGGAGTTATATTTATCCATTTTCTGACGTCCTATAGCCAAGCATTTTTTACAGAAGCGAAGAGAGCAGTTATTGGGTTGAAAAGGGGTCCCAGGGGTCCCACAGCCAACCTGGGCTGCAAAAATGAAGTTATTCAGGAAAACACCAGGCCTCTGAATCCACACTCACAGTCATTAACCAAGGAAATGTGTGAGGAAGAGAAGATCTGATCAGGACAGAGTGGCTGAGTTATTGTTCATTCACACTTGAATAATTTATTTTGAAAGATCTGAGGGTATATTAGTTACTTGCTATAAAACCATGACCAAGGCAATTTATAGAAGAAAGAGTCTATTGGGCTTATGATTCACAGAGGGATGGAAGAACATCATAGCAAGGGTGGCCTGGCAGGGGCAGCCAGAGGAAGAAGCTGAACACTCAAATCTTCAAGCAGACACAGGACACAGAAAGACACAAACACGAAATGGAGCAAGGTCATGAACTCTAAAAGCCTGCCCCCAGTGACATGCTTCCTCCAGCAAAGCCCCAGCTCCTAAACTTCTGAAACAGCACCACCGACTGGGCACAAGTACATAAATCGTTGGAGCCTATGGGGGACAGGCCTCTTTCAAAGTACCAAAGAGAAATATGGGAAAATAACCAGATCAGAGCAGAAACAACTTGCCTAGATCTCTGCCATGGTTTTAGCAATTTCCTCTTTTCATGATAATACTTAACTCAAGATTTTATTTTCTTTTTGTATAATAAATAATGCAAGTTATGTTTTTAAATGAAGGGCAATCCGATTAGTGGCATACAGAAATATTGGCATCTTACCTGAAAAAAACAGATTCCAGTTATATTAATAAAAAGTGCCTGGTCTTTATTTAATTTGTACCTTTTTACCTTAAATATTTCAGGACAAGAGTGAGAATTCTTGCTTGTGTCATTCTGAGAATGTGTGCATCAGCAGCACCTACCAACAGTGGATACTGTACTTTTGAAGAGATAAAATGTCCTAGACAGTACAGAGTCCCACTGGTGACAAGATGTCTAAAACCATAAAAAGCATGGCACACCATAACCTCAGGGAAAAGAACAAAATGTCCTACACCACATGAAGCCTAGTGGCTTCAGTAGCTCTGCCAGTGGGGCAAATCTGTCAGAAAGGAGTGTTGTCTCATTACTGGCATACACTGTTCTCATTCCTGGCATATACTGTTTTCATTACTGGTATACACTGTTCTCATTACTAGTATACACTGTTCTCATTAACTGTTGCAAATAAGGAAATGCATATTCTCTGTACTTTAATTCATCTGCATCCTTTCTTAATCAAAATTGTAAAAACTCTACTCTAAAAATGATGGATGCTTTGTAGGTTCCTTAACCACTGTACACCATGTATTTTTCCCATGATTTTCTCACATTCTACTGAGGAAAGATATCAATGGTAATTGATGAAATGCATCATTAAAAGGTCCAGGAAGAAAGCATTAGATTAATTATAAAATACTTTATAAAAGCTGACAATTGAATAGTTCCTTAACATGTGCTCTTTATATATGTCAACCCATTATATGTACATAAACTCATATTAGCATCACTTTCACAGGTGGACACACGGGAACCCAGCTAGAGTTTTGCAGGACCACTGGTCATAACTACTTTCACCTGATTCTAAAGCCTATTCTCTTACAGAATGCTGCAGTCAATCCATTTCCATTGAAATCTAATCTATGATGTTAAGATCCATCAGAATAAAACATTTTTCATTTTCTCACTAGTACATAAGCACATATCCAATTGTCCAAGCCAGAAACCTGAGCTGCACAGCTGACTGACACAGCCACGATGAGCAGTCTCTATGTTCTCAGTACCCCTCAAAGTCATACATTGCTTCTCTCTTCCATTGCCTCTTGATGAATCTAGGCCACCTAAATTATTTCTTGGATACCAGTCACATTTCTAAACAGTGCCCCTGCATCTGTCTCTCTCCCTCATCACTGAGAACTCAAAGCCGGGGCTTACTCATCTGGGTAAGCACTCTCCCTCTGAGCTCCATTCCCAGCCCTATTTTTGTGCCATTCTGATCTCCTTTACCCGAGGCAACATTAGGGGAAAGCAGCTTAGACGCATCATGTCTTTACTCTGTGTCATGCTTCTTATCAGCTTTCTTCATGAGCAAACAGACTAGGTATTGGCAAGAATAGGGACCCAAACTATCAAGAGCTGCACACCAGGTAGCCTGACGATTCCTAGGAGGTGAGTGGCTTTAGCTTTGGTGATACTGATGTTTAAATCCCAGACATGTTAGTTTGCTGGGCTGCCATAACAAACTCCCACAAATGAGTGGCTTGAAACAATGCAAATGTATCCTCACACAGTCTAGAGCCTAGCAGCCTGTGATCAAGACACTGGCAAGGCTGTGCTCCCTCTGAAAGTTCTCAGGACATTCCTTCCTTGCTGTCTGGCTTCTAGTGCCTGCTAGCAGTCCTTAACATTCCTTTGCTTACCGCTGCACAACTCAGATCTGCCTTGGTTGCCCTGTGTGTGTACTCTGTCTCTAAATCTCTCTCTTTAAGGACTCTAGTACTTGGATGTAGGGCCCACACAAATCCAGAACAACCTAATCTTCACTTGATTACACCATGACCCTGTACCAAATAAGGTCATATTCACCAGGAATTAGGCCTTATACATATCACTCAGAGGATAATTCTACCTATGTCCCCAGGTTCATGTCACACTTCTTTGAAGTTTATGGTTCTCATTTGTACAGTAAGATGTCTAATGTCCAATGTTCAGGGTTAAACTGAACAGTAATTGAGTTGGTGAATGTAAAGAGTATTTGCCACAGTATCTCCCGGAATACTCAGTAAATGGCTGCTTTGATTTATTGCCAGATCTTTTTCCTTTAAAAGAAGCTTACCTGATCCAAATGCAGTAGAGAAGCTTGCCATTTAAAGAAAGCCTGCATCAAATCCCTAGTGAAACAAAGCCAACAGGTATCTCTAGTTCATGTTTTTATTCTGATCTTCATGAACTGAGTCTCCTTATAGAAGGATACATGCATAAACTATCATAAAACAAACTGAAATCTGAACTCAGAAGTTACCAAGGGTATGAATGTTGGATGAAATGATGGGAATTTAGACTGAGCTCACTTTGAAATCCATTGTTTAAACCCATCCATGGTCCGTCGGTGTCAGGACCACCTCAAGAAGTCAATTCCAGGATGCTAGAGATAGCAGGTCATCTAAGCCCAAATTAATCCCTGTCCACAAGGTCAGACCCACACCCAGCTTCCTTCTGCTAGGTGTATTCCCAGGAGCTTTAAGAAGCTGCTGGGAGTCTCAGAACCCCGGGGGATCCCCACAGTAGCACTAAGGTATACTTAGCCAACAGTGCTACAGGGTACTGTTTTTAGAAGTTTCTTCATTATAGAAGGTAGCAGAGGCATCCAGGAGAGAACATCAGGACAAAAGCTCTTGTAAGGCTCAGCTCTCTTGGGTTAAAAATGGGACAAGAACTCTGCCTGTCTCTTTGTGGTATTGTGAGAATACAGGAGGTTGTCTATAATGTGCCTGGCTCATGCCCAGGGTGTGCCTTGTGTGCTGGTGCAGTTGGCTGCCCTGGGAATCATAGTGAAAGTTCTCCTTTTACAGAAAGAAAACCAGAGCCCCAGCATCAAGAACTGGCCCTTCCTAGGGCTTTTCAACCTGCCAGTGCCTAGTCCTGTGGTTTCCCTGGGAAAGTAGAATGCCTTGGTTTTCTCGGCTGCTCTCATACTCACCCTGCTTCAGAAGAACCCTCACTCCTAGCTACTTTTTTTAGAATTTTTCCATTTCTTAGATGTGTTGCAATACCTTTAAGGTATTTCTAGGAAGAGATTCATTTGTTCCCCCAATCAAAACTTGCCTGTGGTTATTATCAAGAGAAAGGGTAAAATATAGGGGTGAATATAAGTGCCCCCACACATAGAAATTAAATCATCACCAAGTCTTCATTCCCACTCCTGGATCCCAACTTTTAGTCATTCCTACTAAAAACAGTGGCGGCCTCAAGAAGAAATGGTATGGTAGAGCAGTAATTACTCAGACAGCAGCTCTCTCTACCTGCTCACCTGGACAGAAACTAGGATACTAAAGACAGAGGTTCGGAGAGGGTCCAGAGAGGAGAGCCATCAGAGGATGCTTTGTGGCACAGGAAACCTTCAGACCTTTATACCTGTCATCTATCTGCTTTTTATTCCTTTTTCATCTGGAAGAATTAGAGCTTATTGAACCTATTTGCATTTAAAGGGGGCTCCATTCGCTCACAATTCCCCCCACCCTGTTCACCCATGAAATGAGGACACTGTCCTGTAGTCCAAGGCTTTGATGATCACAGAGGTTGGGACCTGCACACCCACCTGGTGTTCTCATAACTTTTGTGGGAAGCTCAGAGCACAGTTTAAAATCCTAACCTCCAGGGACCCCAGCTTCCACTTGTATTGTTCTGCATGTGTTTATGCCTCTGCAGAGATCAACTTTCTTATACACTTCCTCTTTATCAAAGCTTTGCCAGTTGACACAGGATGTAGGTCTTCAACACTGAAAGTGCAGTCTACTCTGGACATTAGTGCCAAATACCTAGATGGACTAGAGAGTTAATATTAGCACAGTACAGACTTATTCAGCATAATTAGTGGTATAATACGGAAAGTAAATTATCAAATTTTGCCATCACAGCCTAGATTCTATTACTGGCCTCTTTTGACTTTGGAAAGTTGGGGGCCCAGTAGAAACCATGTAGCTACACTCCAAAGAAGTTAATTGGAAAGGTTTTTGTGAAGGGAACATTGGCAAAACCACAGGTAGAAGTCTTCTTTTCCTGTGCTGTAAGAAAGGGCCACGGACCTCAGGACGCCAGTTCACTACTCCGTAGCTCTGAAGGATAGAGTGATATCCAGGTGTTAGAAGGGTTGTGACCCACTCCCAAAGCCTGGAGGAGAGTCTTTGCTTGCCTCCTTTTCACTTCTACTGATGACCAGAAGTCTTTGATATTCCTTGGCTTGTGGCCTCTGCCTCTGTTCTTTCGTAAAATTCTTATTTTACTTCTTATTTCACTTCTGTTTTTGATTAGCACATGATGGAATGCATTTGTGGGATACAATGTGATGTTTGAATATGTTGCAGAACGATAACATCAGTAATTAGCATAGCTTGTATAATTTCTTTGTGATGAGAACATAAAAACCCCTTTTTTGCAGCCATTTGGTTAGCTGCAGTCACTCTACTGTCCAATAGAACACCAGAGCTAGTTCATCCTATCTAGCTTTTACATTGTACCCATTGGCCAGTCTCTCCCCATTGCCTCCCCCAACCTCCAGCCATCTTCTTAAAAGGACCACAGTCATATTGGACTAGGACCTTTCTCCTCCTTACCTAATTACATTTGCAATAGCTATTTGCAAATACAGTCATTCTGAGATACCATCTATTCGATTTCATCATATCTCTTTTGAAGGGACACAATTCAACCAATAACAGTAGGATTTACAGAAACCAACAAGAGTTCATGATGCATGCTGATCCCTCTGTTGCCTGAATTTGGGCACAAGGGACAGAAGTTTATTGGAATTTCTGATATCTAGCTGCAGAACAGGGCCATCAGGTAGGAGTTAAGGCCTTGACAAGAGAAACATAGCCTTTGGCTGCCCACTGCCACCAGAGAGGGAGCTGGAAAAATCAATGTTCTGATTCCTCCCATCCCCCAGTCTATCCTCTTAACTCTCCTGCCACTTGTTTTCGTCCTCATGGTCAAGGATCCAGTTGACTCTCTTGGTGTCCCCTGCCCCATATTTTCCTCCATGTCCAGAGGAAGCTGGTAATGAGACATCATCTTACTGGAGTCATGTTTTAAGCCCTGAAATCATTTCGCTGCCATCTTGGCACTCCAATTATTTTATTTCTTACTTGTCAAGCCCTGAGTTCAGAATTTTGAGATCAGCAGAGAAGTATCTATGGTCAGGAAAACATTCATCTTGTAGGATAAGGTTCCTAACATGGAACTCATGCACTCAGTCTCTTTGGAGCTGGCATGTCCCACCCTAGGCCCTGAGAGTGGTTGCCTAGGACATGCCTCATTCCATTATCATCTCAATAAATAATTTTTAAAAGAATATAGGAACAGTTCCTGATATACAATATTACAGGCTAGCATGCTTGATGAGCTCACAGCCTAGCAGGGCACAGATAACTCCCACAAGTAGAAATCAACAAAATTTTCCAGACTTGTAAGAAGCATATAAAGACCAATAGCTCTGGGAGGAGCCTTCTGAGAGAATTTTGTAGAAAGGGTAGTATTTGATTTGAACCTTGAAAAATAGGATTTGGGCACATGGACACTGGATATACAGGAAGTCAACAACCCAAAAAAGTTCAAGCACTGCGGGTTGGACAAATGCCAGCTAGGGGACCATGAGCAGATCTGAGGGTGAATAAGATTATGGAAGATAAGTATCAAACAGAAGAGAGGCCCATGGGGGAAAGAGACCTAGAGCACGATGGTTACACTGATCTCTAAACCACACATGCATTGTGTGCTCTAATTGTAAACTAACACCCTTCTCCTCCTGCTGGCCCCCATTTAACTACTCATGCTTATTTGAAGTGTTCCTAGCGATGAGAGAATCAACCTTTAAAATCCAGACCTGGGCAGTTATTAAGCCAGGCCATGCATGGAATCCTGGAGCCAACGGCCAACAACCTGTCAACATGCCAAAGTCAGGTATTTAGGAGTTTCAGAAAGTCTACATGGAGAGTCACCCATAAACAGAAGCCCACGGAGGCCCTGAGAATTGGCATGGCAAGATTCTGAGCAGGTGGGAGAGGGAGGACAGAAGATACTGGGGAAAGGATTCAGTTTCCCCTGGTGGTAAGAGGCTACAATGTAGTTGGGGGTAGGAAGCAGGGTGCAACAGAGGAATAGACATTTCAACTGTCTCATCTATGAGTGCTGAGATTACAGAGGTGCGTCTGTAACGCCTCACCATAATGTAGTCATAGTTGGAAAAAAGAATAAGAGGGTGGGAGGCAAAACTATGCATCAGATTACAGATGAAGCAAAGGCTCTGGAAAGAAAGTGCAGACATGGGCAAGGAGCACAGGGTTCACGTGAGTCTGGCCTGTGTGCTCTGAATGTGGGGAATATATTAAAAAAAAAAAAAGATTTCCGTACAGGAGAAATGGAAACATGAAGGGGGTGGTTAGAGAACAATTTCAAAGGTCTCTGGAATGAAGAAATAATAAGACATATTAAAACACTCTTCCTTGTTTTATACTGGTTTCTTTAGATGGACTAGGAATTTATTATGTCAGAGATAAGAGTTTCCTTAATTTTTTTGTCTTTAATTCATAGTAGTATTCTTATCTTAGGTATGAAATTATCTCCCCCCTCCAAAGCTGTTAAGTTCAAAAAAGAAAAAAATTAAAATAGAAGAAAATTATACAGTACAATAAATATTTAATTACATACAAAAAAGAAATAACAGTTGAATGAAAAGAGAGACACATTAGAATATAACATTAAAAAAAGATAAGCCCTAGTGTTCTAAAGGCCAGAGTAAATGCAGGTTGTGACTGCTGTAAGATCCCATAGCAATCCAAACTCCCCATGTATGTTTCTAGTGTTTCTTTTTCATTTTTTTTGTAGTGGGTATAGTCTTAGCAACCATGAAAACTGTATTCTGTCCATTATGGTATCTGACACAGCAATGTGACTTAACTGAAACCTCTCTCTATGGAAATGATGTGCTCCCCTGTTTCAGAGGGGAGTACAATCTTGTTTGCAGTACCAAAGCTGCCAGTCAGCGATCTTGCACAAACAGTTCTGAAGAGTCCACTTGTTATAACTGCAGACCAGGCTCAGAAATCCAACCAGGAGGAGCAGTAGAGACTCCTCAGGGTCAGCTAGACCTTGTGGGTACCTGTGATCATTTTTCACAATAAGTATGGCACCTTCAGATGCTCAACGTGGTTTTTCAAGCCGTTGTGCTCTCCTTCCTGGCCTCTCCTGCTTAGCCCAGTGAATGTGAACTCAGAGTAGCTCTCCAGTGCAGCATTTCAGACCACTTCCACCCATCTGTTGTAACTGGCAGAGGACTTGAAACTCATTTGCCACCAGCCTTCCAAGAACTTTTCATGTGCTTCCTTAGAGGAAGTTTCTATGAGTGGCGCTCATTCCACCAGGAAGAAAATCCTTCATTTACTAGCTTGCTGATACCATATTCATCCAGCCTCAGACTAAGTAAGAATTATAAATGAATTTTCCAGAAAACTGAACCAGTTCACTTCAGAGTCCTTTCTTAGGAGCACTCATAGTCCTCCTCGCCGCATAGGAAGTGGAACATAGCAGGCATAATTTGACCTTTGCTCAGCTTAACCCTCATTGTTTGAACCTATGTGAAAATATTTTGTATACATGTAGAGGTGCCCCTGGAGGCATCCACCTCTCTTCCAATCACCTTCTGCATTGTTAGATATTTGTAGAGTACTAGTGGGCAGCTTCTGACAACCTGATCGCCTTTCAGGTTCCTCAGCGGTCTTCAGAGTGAACAGTGTCTATACAGTGCACGGGTGGATGTGCACAGGTGCAGTCTGAGCAAATCTGCTCAACATCAGTGGGATGGTGGCAGTAGAATCGTAAACTGGCTTGGGATAGTGTGGACATATCTGAAAAGAATTCATAGCTCCCACAGAATCATCAGCCTATATAAGGTTCACAGTCCTACCAGGTAGATATTGTTAGAACAGCTTACATTGTGTTTTGTCATGACCCTTTTCTTTACCCGCAATGAAATCCACAGATAGGATTTGTGAGGAGAGAAAGATGGATGGTAATCTCTGTGTTTTTCATGGGGTCACTGAGTTGGCAGAAAGTTATCAAGTAAGGAGAAGGATATGTCCCCAGGTGGTCAGGAATGATCTCTCACATGACACAAAAGTCCATGATTTAGTAGGTTTTATCTTCTTGGGAACATACAGGTGCTGAAGGGCAAGAACCAGGATAAACGTCAAGAACACGCCAACCAGATGGCAAGACAAAGGGTAGAACTATGCACTTTGGGAAGCAGCATCTCTAAATGATATTACATAAATGAGCATAAAATACTACATTATGGTTAGGCATTACAGACACACCTCTGTAATCTCAGCTCTCAGAGACAGAGACAGGAGAATCACAAACTAAGGGCTTGGGACGTAGCTCAGTGGTAGAGTACTTGCCTAGCATGTATAAGATGGATTTGATACCAGCACTGAAGAAAATGGAAGGAAAAGGGAGAAAAAAGCAACTTATATACTATGTGATTATACTTCTACAAATGTCTAGAAAAGTCCAAGACTATAATAACTAAAAGCAGATTCGTCCAAAGATCTCTCTTTGTTAATGGACACTGGATCCTGAGTCTAAAAGACCTCTATCCTCAAAGAAAGGAGGTTTACAACATAGATGTGTGTTTTTCTAAGACTGGGGACTAAGCAGTGGGAAGCATGAGGTGGGAAATTTATGATTAGCTGTACTTAGTGTCCAAAATAGGAACACTGGGGTGAACCAAAGCCGAGTGAGATGCTTCATAGCAAGAGTTTCCTTTTTCCTGGCAGATATGGGTCAGAACATAAAAGTTAGGAAGAATGTTCCAAGCACCAAAAAAAAGGATAGTCCTGTTCTACTTATGTAATCAAGGTGCTGAATATACAGTAGGGACTCAATAATATTAGTTAAATGAACCAAATGGAGTGATCATGGAATCTGGTGTTCTGAGTAGGCATGAGGATCTGAACCAAGGTGACCAATTTAAATTCCTATTGCTATTATTATAATGTTGTGGCTCAACACAATTCACATTCATTATGTTAAAGTTCTTGAGGTAAGAAGCCTAGCAAGAAGGTGCTGGCAAGATTGTTTTTGCTGGACCTCTTGGGGGCATCTTTTCTTTCACCTTTTCACTCTTCTCAAGGCTCCTCCATCTTCAAAATGGATTACCTCAACCTTTTATTCATGGTTACACCTTCTCTTCTCTCTAATTCTGCTTCCGCTTCATATGAGAACCCTTAATTAGACTGGGATCAACCATATAATCCAGTGTAGTCTCCACAAAACAAAAATCCTTATTTTAACCACATACACAAGGTATTTTGCCACACAAAGTATCTGTAGGTTTCTGGGATTAAGACAGGACATGCCCATCTTTGAGGATCATTATTCAGCCTCCCACGGTAATATCAAATGTAATTTTTTTTCCACCCAACAAAAAGCAAAGTTTAAAGGAATTCTGCTACCTCCCAAACAAATACAAATGTATTGATGACCCGACAGGGGAGCAGAAGGAGGCAGCCAGAGGGCTGGGGCGTGTGTGTCACAGAAGCCGAAGGATAGGCCATCTCCAGGGAAGGAGACCCACAAGAACGGGGAAGGCGGGAGGGGGCAAGTAAGAATAAAACACAACCATGAATATGTACGAAAATGTCACAGTTACACTCAGTTCTTTGCATGTTAACAAAAGATATTAATAGAGAGAAGGAGCAAAGAAGGAAGGAGGAGTGGGAGAGGGAAAGGGAGTGAGTGAAAAAGGAAAGAGGAGAGAGAGAGAGAGAGAGAAAGAGAGAGACAGAGACAGATGTAAAACAAAATGTTAGTCCGGGACTCCTGACAACTTGGTATTTTGTTCTGGCTTTTTGTTTGTTTATTTTGTTGTTATTTGGGCTTTTGGTGGTAGTGATTTTTGTCTAATTCTGCAAAATAGTGAAAATCAGAAAGGGAAAGAGAGAGGCCTGAGCAGAGGGGCGCAGTTCCCACCCCAGACTGTAGCTCCTTACTACCTAGAACCTCGCTGACAGAGAGGGTTAGGGCACAGCTTCTGAGTTAAACCACTTGTTCAGTCTGTGCTGTCACTCCACTCACTGGACAGCCTTGCACAAGTCAGCTAGCTTCTCTCCACTGCATATTATTGGTTTGTAAAGTAGGAATAATAATATCACCTTCAACATCAGGTTGGTACAAAAATTCAACTAGGTAATATAAGTCCCTCCAAACAGAAGATGGCTGTATGTATTTGCAGCATTATAATTTACTGTTATTACTGCTAACATGGCTCCCAGTTAAATATGATAGCTACACTAAGAGTCCTGTTTCATGTCATACTATAAAGACAAATGAAGTCATCAGGCAGGACTTCAGATCTGTGGTACCTAATACTATCAGTTTCCCATTTGAGCTGATTTCTCAAGAGGTACTAATTTTTCCATTTTCAAAGTTTAGAAGGCAGCATATTATTTAGCTCTGAGGCACATGATATCTTATTGATTCAAACTGACCACTTAACTGTGAGATTTCTTCAAATGCAAACCACAGCAATAGCTCTTCACTCCAGAAGCATCTCAATCCTGCCTGCAGAAGGCATAGAACACTACAGGATCCTGGCACACACAATAGAAGCTGATTTCTAAGATACCTGTGAATTAACTTTTAATTAGTTGTGCATCGTGTTGTTTGTGTATTCTGGTCTGTGACTGTGTACATGCTGTGGTGTGTTTTCTCATAAGATGGCCTGATTGTGTAAAAATGGTCCACTCTAGGACATTGCTGTTTTTAATGAGGCCAAGGTCACAGCTTCAATTCCCATTTGGCCAGTTAGGTTTGCTCATAGCCATGGGCTAGGCTGTTCCCTAATTATCGCATCCAAGCTGTCTCTGTGGAGAAGGAGGATGGTGGGAAAGGCATATTATCAGGGCTGGCACACTGCCACAGGCCAGGACCTGTGCTAGGCTGGAGACCTAGAGAAGGGGCAACTAGAACTGGTGTATACTGCTTCCTGCCCTTGTGAACACCCCTTCTTTTTTATAAATCATATTTCTTTGATTTTATTGATTCAAGAATGAATTTTGATGATATTCAGACCCCTCCCCCATCCCCACTCTCACCCCAACCCCAACCCCCACACACCCAACTTTGTGTCTTCTATTTGAAAATGAAAAACTACATCCATTTTATATAACATCTATGAGTGAAATCTCAGAGTGTCAGTGGTCTATAATTCCTTTTTTCTTTTTTCTTCTCTCTTTTTTTTCTTTTTTTTTGGGGTGGAGTCTTTTTTGATACAGCCCCAACTGGCCTAGAAGTCACTATGTAGACCAGGCTGGCCTCAATCTCACAGAGATCTATCTGCCTCTGCCTCTGCCTACTGAGTGCTGAGATTAAATTGCATGCCACCATACCCAGCAGAACACCACTTCTTAAATTTCCCCAGGATGGGTGCCTGCAAAAATACATATTGAGCTTTCTATGTCCAATAGACTAGATTATTTCAGTATTCCTTTACTGCCAGCATAGATTCCTATATATAGCCCAAGGAGTACTTTTGGTTTGAATGGGGGAGGGTATTTGTTTTGTTTGGGAATAAACATCTCTAGGCACAATTTGAATTAAATCAACTGTTAAGCAACTTTGATCCACTTCCTCCCCATATTTCTAGAATACTCAGTCTGTCAACTCATTTAGGTGATATATCATCTGTGAACTGAATGCTAATCAATACTTGTTAAAGAACTTTCAGAAACAGAAAGCTCAATAAGCAGCCGTAACCACTTACTCTTAAAAATGTCCTCTTATATTAGCTGTCCCTCCGTGTCAGTGAATCAGCGTTCACCTTGGTTTCTCTCTGCCCAGTAGAATTAAATAATGCTTTCTCTATTTCAAATAATTCCTAGAGATTTGTTTATCCAGCTGAATTTTATTTCTTTAACTTCTCCTCTGGTGACCTAGTTTAGTTTCCTTGTTTTGTAGCACTCTGTGGCACTGGTGTAGATGCTGAACTTGGCTTACTTGATTATTTTGAGAAGTCATGATGGAAAGGATGAGGATATGTGAGTGTTCGTGACAAGGCTTTCGTGTGACATGTCTCCCAAGGACAAGGTGGAGCAGCAAGCTCTGCTCCAGTCTGCATGACTGGCCTGGGAATCTGGGGGGGGGGGGCACAGACATGGAGGCTAATTTAAGAGCAAGGAATATGAACATATATAACTATAAAAGAAGACCATTTCTGGCATAAGAAAAAAAGGCAAATAAGATGAACTACCAGCAGGAAAAGTTGCTTACCAAATTAATCACCTGGATACATTTACATCTCTATTGTTGATGCCTCACCTTCAAGTCAACATAGGTTGTGACCTCCGTGAGAATCATTAGCTTCTATTAGTAGATGCAAAAACACTTGATTCACAAGCAGCAAAGGTAAGCTATAAGCAAATTATAGGGTATCTCAGTTGGGTTGTCTAACACAATTTCATAATAGATATTCATTCAGGACTATGCATTCTGAGTTGGAACCTCCTTTCTCTACCTATGGGTGGTAGTAAAAGGCAATAAAGGAGTAAAGGATAAAATGAAAAGCCAACTAACCAACAAAGTTCCACTCACTAGCTCTCATGAATAAAAATGTCACTAATATCAATAACAAGGTGCCACAAACTGTATTTGGCACAGGCAGCCATTAGTTTATAGAACAGTCATAACTTCCGATTGTGTTAGATATTGTTAACTTCATTCTGCAAGCGGGGAGTAGACAAACATCTAAGTTAGACAACTTCTTCTAAAGTATCTAAAATAGTACTGCCACATGTTTGTCTGAAAAAAAAAAAGCTACCAAATTGGAAGAATGTATTTCAACCAGGCTTTATAAAGTGAATTTATAGAAGCAGCAGGATATTGGATGAGGAAATAAAAATAAAAGAAGACAATTTTTAAAATTCTACGCACCCAAAGAAGTCAGATGCCATGTATGTAGACGACAGTAAAACACAAAAGAAAATAATGGCACCCAGGCAGTTACTGCCCTGTATGGAGCATAATACACACACACACACACACACACACACACATACACACACATGCACACATGTATGCACACACCCATGCATGCATACTCACAAAAACAAACAAATAATAAATGCATTTTTTTCCACTCAGGAGGCAGAGGCAAGTGAATCTCCATGAGTTCAAGGCCAGCAGATCTGCAAAGAGAGTTCCAGGCCAGCTGGAGCTACAGGGAGACTCTGCCTTAAAAAGGCCAAAAAGAATGTATTTTTTTAAATGACTTTGAAGACTTGACCTCTCAATGTTGCTGAGCAAAGTAGTCATTTTCTATGAAAAAACCTCTGAGCCTTACTCCTTATCAAGGAAAATTTACAGCCTAGTGAGAAAACAGAAATGAAAATAAGCAGCTAATGAAGGCAGGCTATAATCACTGCCACAATAGAATCTTCATAGAAAGGAGAAAAAGATGATTACATTTATATCAGAAAATCTTTGTATTGAAAGAATCAGAGTTAAAGGATTAAATTCAACTGATTTTTTGTATAGGGAAATGGGCAAGAAAACATTCCAGATAAAGGGTGAACTGAAGAAGTAAAAACTTCTCAGAAAGAGAAGAAACTAGTGGGAAGTACTTGCCTAGGAAGATTGGTTAAAGCTGCATTTTGAAGGCCAAAAAACCTTATTTTCAGTCTAAGCATGTCAAACAAGATGTGAAGAGAGGGAAGGAGAGAATTGAGAAGCTGTATGTTTCCATCTGATTAAGCACACTGTTGAAAGAGAAAGCTTGTTATTATACACCATCTTTCTGGTGCACAGTGTACCTGTCAATCTTATCCCACTGACACCACCAATTTGAAGTCCCATGCACAGACCTGCACCAATCTGTCCTTCACAGGGGTGACCTCATTTCAAAAGGCAACCTGGCCTGGCATCAATGACATTTTGAATTCTGCATTCAAAGCTTCTGAGGAATTTCTTTCTGAAGGAAAAGAATATATGTCAGCCCCAAAATGATTGCTCACTGCCGGGAAGGATGCAGGTTTTTGTGCTAATCTGTGGCAAGGACAATTTCAGAAGAGAGAAATGATCTGCTGGGTGAAAGCACAAGTTCTCTTCAAATCTTCTTCTAGGAGAGTCTGAGAGTAAGCAAGAAACCCAACCGTTTTTTTCACTCTGTGAGGAAAAGAATCATAGGGAAATTTTTAGGCACTAGAATATTTCCCTTCGAGTCTATTAGTTACAATTTTCTCTACTTTTTGACTAAACCTCAGATCCTATTCTGTGCAGCAGAGTTACGTCGGAGACAGCTGTGCGCCTTTTCCACCTGAAAGTGATCCAAGGTGAAGGTGCATCCTATTGCCCATAGGATTTTCATGGTATCACTGGAAAGCTGTTACCAGAGCAGCTGATGGTGTTCCCAAGGTCACACAGGTGGAAGATGCAGAGAAAAGACTCTAACTGTATCATCTCACCCAGATATAGTGTCCTTTGCACATTAAAGTCATTTTTCTTTTGTTTGTTTGCTTTTCTCTTTTTGAGATAGTTTCCCTGTAGCCACTGTTGGCCTGGAATTCACTCACAGAGATCTGCCTGCCTCTGCTCCCATGTGCCGGGGATTAAAGGCAGGTATCAAAATGTCTGGCTTAATGTCATTTTTCTAGGGGTCTTTTTCTATTTACAAAATCAAAAGGCTGAATAAGAATTCTCTCAGACACTCCTTAGAACTCTGGAAAGTGATTCAAAGAAAAATTAGCACAAGTCTTCTTTTTGGTAAAAACAGTGTAGGAAACCCAAGACTGAGGTATGGGGTATGCCCAGGTCCTGGGTACTTGATCCACTAGGAGTAACCCCCCTATCATCCACCACCATGCTGAACTCCACTTACCCTTAAGACCATTGCCCTCATCCTTTCCACCTCTTGTTCTGAGCACCACCTCTTTCATACAACTCTTGACCACATATGTTTCAAAGCATGTTTATTTTTGGTACCACATTCAAAAGCATACCACATATATATGTAAAATTTACTATAAACTAAAAAAAAGTCTATTTTTCTCACACAGTCATAACTAATAAACTTATTTATATAAATATCATAGCACTGAATTATTACTATAACAATTCAGCATGTTGTATAAGAGCAAAAGAAATGATAAGAAAAAATAATGTCACTTTTGTAATCAACCACTAGCACACGGGGTTATTTTATAAGTAAACACTAGCATGTAAAATGGTAAAAATTCAGATCTCTTCACTTTTACAGATACATAGAATTGTGTTAGTAGTTATTAAACATCACTTCTAAGAGCTGATGTACGCTAATGCACCAACATGTCTTGCCCCTCTAACTCTAAAGTACATAGCTTGAAAAACCTCTTTAGGGAAGTGAGCAGCACCTAGGGAACTTCACAGAACGATGTAATGAAAAGAACACTGTTTTCTCATCTGCAAGTGCTATACTTTTCCTAATCTTCTAATTTAGTTTAATGCTTGCTTGGGATTCATTCTGAAAATTTTAATGTGGTCAGTGTAAGAAAAAAGCCCCGATTTAGGCAAATGTACATTTGGGCACAAGAGTTCACAGAACAAGAATACCATTACAGTTATAGAAACGGAAAAATTTCCAGTGCAAGCAAGCATCATTACTGATAACAAATATTCTATAGGAACACTCAGATATTTGCAAGTATTCATTATACAAAACATGAAAAAACTATTCTTTTAAAAACATAAACATGAACTTTTATATTTCAGTGGTGTTACTTGCATGAAAATATGTCAAAGCTAGGGCCAAGTGAGAAAAATAATTGAGTGCAATTGAAAATTAAACAGCTAAATTTAGAAGGCAGATTGCTGTTTAGAGCACAGATGTTAGACCTACCCTGCTTGCGTTCAAATCTCAGCTCCTTCACTTGCTTGTTGTATGCTTTGAGGAAGTAATCCAGTCATTCCCTTCCTCTTTCCCACCATAGCTCACAGGTTTGCTGTAAGGAGTCAGTAGGTGAGCCTATATAAAATATACAGATCTTGCTTGGTACCAGTAAGCATTCAATAACTGTGATCTTACAATTACAAACATGTCATTGTAGGTCAGATAGCCCATCACTCACAAGACTGCCTTCTACCTACATTCATGTAAAGCTGTCTGTCCTAATGGCTCTGCCTTCGTTTCCAGAAAAGAATAGAAATCAGGTATTCTGAGCACTCCCCACAACCACCAATACCATTATCATTCCATTATCATTCTTGTAAATCCTTTATCTTTCTCTAG
The DNA here is from genome assembly GCA_035773235.1 of Eospalax fontanierii. NCBI lineage: Eukaryota > Metazoa > Chordata > Mammalia > Rodentia > Spalacidae > Eospalax > Eospalax fontanierii. The sequence goes on along the minus strand of CM069528.1, from coordinate 10,377,051 downwards.
CTGGAAGTAGCATTACCCACAGAATTCTAAGTTCACAACTATGGTGTGAGGCAAACCAGTCTGTCTTCAATTGTGAAATGAGTCATTGGTCACAATAACTCAAGTAAACAAGGTCTTTAATTCACTTTGACAATGTAAGTATAATTTCAAGTCTCATTCTTTAACCTGAGCCCCACTCAGCAGAATTCCAGCATCCTCAAGAAGAAATGAAGCAGAGATATAAACTTAGTGCAAATCCTATACCCTGTGGATTAAGCATATTGATGTGCAGGTGAGACAGATTCTTTCTGTTTTTTTGTTTGTTCGTTTGTTTGTTTGAGACAGGATCTCACTATTTAGCTCCAGCTGGCCTGGAATTAACTGTGTAGATCATCCAAGGCTGACCTTGATCTCACAGAGATCCATTCTTGGTTAACAACCCACTGAGTTCAATTAGTGCTGCCTGTTGGAATGGTGACTTAATCTTGTGCAGGTAATGAGTTCATGGGTGCAATGGCCAGGTCTTGTCCAGAAGATAGCATTTCACAGCAGCATCCTCTAACTCACACTCGTTCCACTCCTCTTCCACCAGGCTCTCTGTGCCTGAGGGTGTGAGAAAACCCTGATGTAGCTGTCTCATGTAGGGCTGAGCACTCAATAGACATTTATTCTCAGCACATTGACCAGTTATGAGTTTCCATATTAACTGCTGACCACTGCAGAGAGAAACTTCTCTCGCCAAAGCTGAGGGCAGCACTAACATATGAATAAATATTTAGAAGGCAATTTGATAACATGTCATTTATGAAAACAACAGTAGTAGGTTCCTTCCTAGGTCCTGTGGCCTCCCAAGTCATGGGCTTTTGACAGGTTTACAGTACCTGACCTGAATTCCTTCTTGTGGAGCAGGCCTCAAATCCAATACAAAAGTAGTTTGCTACCAAAATACTTCTGTGTCATTATGATTGTACGCGTGGACACATCTTACCTTGAAGGTCTCTATTGTAGAATGCAGGATTCACTACAAGGATACCACAGATGTCTTTTCTCCTCCAGCAGCCTGCACAACATCTCACAGCGCTGTGAAAATTAGTCATTGAGGAGGAAGTTTTCAGGTCAGTTCCAGCTTGATTTCTCTATACCTGACAATCAAATTGCATTGTGTCTTCAGCAATACAATTACATTTACCATCTTGTTCTTGTGGGCAATGGCAATAGCCTATGTTTTTTGTGGGTGGGGCCTCTTCTAGGAGAATCATTAGTTAGGGACAATTTTACCCATTAAATTTTATATTGGCAGCAATGTGTGGAACAGCAGCACTGTATTAAAAGAGTGGAGGGTTAGGGATCAACCAAAACTAATTATATGTGAAAATGCTATAAGGAAACCTGTTGCTTTGTATCCTAATTTAAAAAGAAAATAAATAAGTGGATATACATATTTATATATGTAAATGACATTCAGCCACACATAAAAAACAAACTATGCAAGCCTGATTATCTGAGTTCAACTCCTAGATCCCACAGTGGAAGAAGAGAAGTGACTCCCAAAAAGTTGACCTTCACACACAAACACACACTAATAATAAATAAAATTATAAAAAAATATACACACAACAATAATAATAAATAAAACTATAAATAATAAGATAAAGGCAATTATATAAACAAGATTAATGAAACCATGACATTTCAGTGGAAAAATGAGACTAAATATAGCACTTTTGTGTTTATGTTTTATATAAACTATATATTTTAAGATTATTATGTTTTATGGAATCCACTGAATTAGTATAATGCCAGTATAAATAAAACAAATATCTATGGATCTTCAAAAGAGTTAACATTTACTTCAAAACAATCTTAACAGAATTGTGGCAGCTTACATTTGATATGGAAATTGCATATAAATCAGTAGCTATTCAATCAAATGACTGATTTATTTTTTATAAGTGAGCAGATAGATGATTGGTAAATTTTTTCAGATCCGTAACATTTGAAAAATGGACACTGGGCTGGAGAGATGGCTCAGTGGTTAAGAGCACTGGCTGCACTTGCAGAGGACCTGGGTTTGATTCCAAGGAGAGCCCACGTGGCAGATAGCAACCCTTGGTAACTTCAGTCCCAGGAGATCCAACTCCTTCTTCTGACTTCTACAGGCACTGCATGACATGGATGCCCTTACATACATGCAGGCAATATCCTCATACACGTAAAATAATAATAAAAATAATAAGATTTTTTTTAATGGACATCACCTCTCGAAGCAGGATCTTGCAATCACAAAGGATGAAAAGCCATAGCATCACACACCCAGATAAGCCATCCTCTAAAATCCAAACAAGCAATCAAGCAAACTCTGTTCTGTTTAAACATCCTCTGTATTATTGAACTTGGCTTGGAAAGTTGACTCAGAAAGTACCACTTCCATCTAATATCAACCCTGCATAAAGCAGGGCTGATGTTGAGTTGCAGATGAACTTTGTCAGCCAATCCTCTCTATTCAGACCCTGCCCAATGGTGATTAGGCACATCTTAATTATAATCACCCTGCTCTCTCCAAGAACTACTAGCCATAGCATCTATTTGTCTGCTTGAGTATTCCTGCCTTGAATCTCAGATCTGGATACATGTACACAAGTGACAGGGTAGAATAAAGTAGGACTGGGACACCTACTAGTCTTTGCCCTCTATGGGGAGGCCCAGGCACATAAACCAGTCCTCTCTACCCTACAGTTTCATGACTGATGGAGAGGTAGAGCTACATATATGGAGTGTACAAAGTTGGGACTAGAGATGTCTGTTGACAGAATTTAAGGCCATGGGATCATTTAAGAAGAGACCAGAATAGAGTCCTCATGCCTCAGGAGAAGTCACTAAGGTAGAGGACACCACAGGAGAGTCTCAAGATTAAGACAATGATAGGGTGTCATGTAGATTAAGACAATGTCTAGAGCTCAAAGGAGTGGTTGCCATCTTTGCATCTGATGGTCTTTGGTGACTTAGACCACAGAAGAATCACTAGTCCTGTGTATTAGCCTTCTACTAGCATTCTTATCTCATATTTGACCATCTCACCTTTAATCTATACATCAATCAAAGCCATCTTTTTAAAAATTAAATGTTGTTAGCCACATAACACCCTCATTAGTCATCCTTTGAACCTAGAATCAAACACGAAGATCCAAGACTGGACCTAGTTTGAGACAAGATCAGGCATTTGAAATCTCCTTTTGATTCAATGTAATATTTTTAAAACACAAATTGGAAAATTATGGCTTATAAACTAGTCACATGTCTTTTAAGTCATGTGTTTTTATAAAGTTTTATTGGAACAAAGGCCAGGATTGGGGTTAAGATGCAAGAGCGAGGTGGAAGGCTGTCATTATTTGTTGTCATTGATATTTTTTGTACTGATGCTGACTGTTTGATGATTTACATTGTATCATATTTTTAGTAACACACAGTATTGTTTATCTCTGTATTATGAAGTTTCTTTGGGGTTTTTTGTTATTGTTGTTGTTTGTGTCCTTTTAAATTTGTGTAGGAGACAAGTGAAGCATTCATCTAAACCTTGTGTTAACCTAGGCACCTTCTGTATTTCCCAGTTTATATGTGTTCCTTTTATAGTGAAAAAATAAATTGTAGTCCAAGATTTTTGAAAATGTTTCAACAATCTAAAATTGAATATGAAGAATTTTGCCTAGAAGTACAGAGATAAAGGCACCCAACTTTAACATCAAAACAGATGAAGATTCCACTTCTCATTTCCCACTGGATCTGATCTACCAGATACAGTGAATATGTTAGGATCATAATTTCATCTTGTGACTTCTTCAACTGAAAGAAAAAAGGTTTTCTTTTCACTCATTTATTTTTTTCACAATATTGTTGTGGTTACTTTTCTGTTGCTTTGATAAAACACCATGACCAAGGGAACTTATAGAAGGAAGGACTTGTATAGCTTAAGCTTCCACAGGGGCAAGAGTTCATCATGGCAGGGAGGCAGAAGGTGCTGGAGCAGGAGTAGAAATCAGTGGCTCACATCTTCAAGCAGGCACAGGAAGCAGAGCGTGACTGGAGATCCAGCAAGGCTTAGGAACTCTCTAAGCCCATCCCCAGTGATGTGCTTCTTCCAGCACACCTTATAAGACCTCCCAAACTAGCACTACCAACCAGGAACAAAATCTCCAAACAGTTGGAGCCTATGGAGGACGTTCTCATTCAAACAACTACATATATCATGTGCTTTGATCATAATTCCCCATCATCTTCTCTTATCTCCTTCCTGATCCTGCCAAACCCTTCTTTCCCAATAAATCCTCTTATTTTCACATCTTTTCTGTTGCCCATGCATTTAATTAGGCTTTCCTACATGAGCATGGGTGGAGAGTTATTTACTTGAGCAGGGAAAACATCAGTTGCTACACCAATGAAGACTATACTTCAGAGGAAGACTGGGGTCTCATGAGCCCCTCCGTGATGGAATGTTGATGGATCCAGTCTTGTGGAGGTCTTATGCAGGTAGCCATGCTGCTTGAGTTCATGCATGCAACAGAATCATGTCCAGAAGACAGCATTCCACAGCACTCCTCTCTATCCTCTGGCTCTTACATTCTTTCTACCCCTTCTTCTGTAATGTTCCCAGAGTCTTGGAGGGGTTGATATAGATATCCTGTTTAGGGAGGAACTCAGCAGTCACTTATTCTGAGCACTTTGACCAGTTATGAGTCTCAACTTTAGCCACCATGTATTGCAAAGAGAAGCAAGAAAAGGTGATCAACTGACGTCTAATAGCTCAAGTTCAAGATACTGTGCTTAAACAAGAAAGACTTTATGAACCTATTTTTAATAATAAATATATAAATAATATATATAAATATATAAATAAACATTTTTAAGAGGGCATTTAGTTTGGGGTTTGAGAAACAGAATTCTTAAGTTTTCCAAATTAATTAGAAGTGTTTCCTTTCTCTTGGTCTTCTTTCCTCTCTCTTCTGTCACACTGTAAGTGTAGTGGTATGTTTTAAGGATTGATTTCCTTCTGTTGTGGATAATTACATTCAGTAGGGTCTATAAACTGTATTGACTCTCATCATAGTTAAGCTCTTATACTAGACAAAAGTAAAGCTCTAATATTAGCTCTCATATTATTGTCTATCTCAGCTTCCCTACTTAAGAGTTAGGATTGTGAATACAAAATGCTGGCATTGTTACAAATGGAAAAAGGTTATCCAGATACTGTTAGTATGACCCAGATATCTGTTTAAGATTATTGATGAGAAATATGCCTGGATATGTCTGAGTACATATATATCCCCAAAGTAAATACCTTACTATTTGGTTGTGATTTCTAATATCTGGCTAGCATTACAGGGAACAGATGCAGGATAGTATACATTTGTTAACATTGCATCTGGGTACAGTTCTAAAGGACATCTTGATATGCAAGACCCTTGAAGCCTAAGCCAGCAAATGCCTTGTGTTACTTCCAGTGCATTTTGTTGGCCCAGTAAAGTCACAAGATCAGGCCAGATCAGAGAGAATAGAATAAGGCCTATCCCTAGGGAGGAGGAGTTACTGTAAAGGCACTGTTGCAAAATGGTACAGATATAGGGAAGAAAATAACTGTAGCCATTTCACAAAGTACCCCAGCGAATAAAGTTGGGAAACGCATTCTATAAATAAAGTGGTACCTTTGAACAAGGCCACTGTGGAGAGAGAAGGGAAATAAAAAACTAAGAGAAAACCTAGTGTTGGTAAAGCCATTTGCAAATGCAAAGTGTTCATCACTGGTGGGAACACAGAGAAACTGAAGAGATGATACTCTCGTCTGTAGAGGATGATAACAACTGATTTTCCCCTTTCTGCATGGCTTTATGAGACAGAAATTCTTGGCTAAAGCTTAGAGAGACTCGGGACTCATTCTGAATCAGAAATTCTGTTCTGGCTACCAGCCATCATTGAATTTAGAAAACTGTTTGGTTGTGGATTCTTATCATTTTATATCCTCATATACATTTATTGAGTACCTGTAGGGAAATGATTTTTACATGTCACCCTACTTAATTTGGAAATTAACGTTCTGAGGCAGCTGTCATCTACATTTTACATGTGTAGTTTCTCAGGCTTATAGCCCTCTAGCATCCAACTGGAGGCCACAGGTCTAAGAATTGGCCAAATGAGGACTCTAAATGCTTTATATTATTCTCCAGGTCATTCTCCAGTTTTATCCTTCTGAATTATACCGTTTGTTTTCACTTGTTTTGTGTATGTATGTGTATGGTATGGTGTGCTGTGTATCTGGTGTATGTACCTGTTTTGTGTATGTATGTGTATGGTATGGTGTGGTGTGTATGTGGTGTATGTACTTGTTTTGCGTATGTATGTGTATGTACTTGTTTTGTGTATGTATGTGTATGGTATGGTGTGCTGTGTATGTGGTGTATGTACTTGTTTTGTGTATGTATGTGTATGGTATGGTGTGGTATGTATGTGGTGTATGTACCTGTTTTGTGTATGTATGTGTATGGTATGGTGTGCTGTGTATGTGGTGTATGTACTTGTTTTGTGTATGTATGTGTATGGTATGGTGTGGTGTGTATGTGGTGTATGTACTTGTTTTGTGTATGTATGTGCATAGTATGGTGTGGTGTGTGTGGTATATGTACTTGTCAATGTTCATGTGTACACAAGTGCACATGCATGTGGAGGCCAAAGACACATACGACACCTCTTTCTTTGATCACTGTCTGCCTTTACTTTGTTTGTTTATGTTTTATTTATTTACTTGTTTTGAGACAGGGTCTCACTGGCTCCAGCCCTGGCTGACCTAGAACTCCTTATGTAGATGATCCATCAAAGATCCTCTGCCTCCCAAGTGCTGGGATTAAAGGCAAGTGCCTCTGTACCTTGCTTCTCCTTTACTTTTTGAGGCAGGATATCCCACTGAACCCAAAGTTCACCAATTCAGCTAGGTTTGTTGGCCAATGAACTTCAGAGATCTGCCAGTCTCTGGCTTTGACTTACATACACACCAGTGCTGGGGTTACACATACACACTACTCTGTGCTCTGGACCTGAACTCAGGTTCTCACATTTGTGTGTAGGTACTTTACCAACTGAGCCATCTCCCTAACCCCAACATGTTTCTTTTTAATACTTTAAGTTAGAAATATAAATATCAAAATCAAACTTATTGGGAAATAATTATTCTATTACACACACACACACACTAACACACACACACTCACAATGAACTAAACAGAGAATCCCTCAGCCCCTCCAGTATGCTTAAATCATTATTTGTAGATCTTCAGTTCAAAAGCAGGACAGCTAAAATGTATTGTAATTCATCTGTCAAATGAATATCTATTGACCATAACAATCAAATCAATTTACTAAAAATTTGATTTATCACAAAACTTCTTAAGAATGCATTTGATTGGAATTGAAAGCCGCTTACTTGAGGAAAAGAATCTTTTCTTCACAAAACTAAGTGCTCTCCAAGGATCTGAGAGTTTGTGCCCTCCCAGGTGATTTTCTATTTACTGATCCCACCTGTCCCATAGTATCAAACCAGTAAGAACAGAGATCCCAAGCTTCTTAGCCACAGAGCTGGATGTAAATGCCAGTTTTACTGGTACTGTATCTGTGGCCTTGGGCTGTTGACTCTGCCTCCTGACTCTCTTTCTCCAACAGTACTGGGATTGATAATACAGAGCTATAAATATTAAATGAGATAATGCATTTAAATTAAGTGATTCAAATGCTAAGTGCTATTGATCTGTCTTTCACTGTATATTTTTCAACAAAAACTAGCACAAAATAAATCACAACAAGCCAGTGAACCACAATCCCAGCTGACTCCACTGGGTCACATTTCCACCTGCCATCTCATGCTGTGTATCTATAAAAACACCAAAATATAGTGGAAAATGACACTCAGCTGTCACGGTGCTTGCTCATGGTGCTAGCATCAGCCTGGTCTGCTGAGTCACTGGCTGGCCATGCCCAATCCAGTTGTTTTATCACTTAGGTTCACTTCCTTCTAGCTCTGAAAACAAGATGCTGGAGAGATACTAATTCCCCTAATAGCTAGGAGACAACCACAGAAGGCACCCTACTGTGGCTTTTCTTTGAGCCCTTGTTCTATGCCTTTTGATTCTGATAAGAAAGTAGACCCAATTACAAACTATCCAAGCAGGTTTAGAGGGAAAAAAGAGGCTTCGAGGCTTTTCTCACTTGATTTCTGGTTTTGTTTCTTTTTGAGGGCCATGTGGTTCTGCTTCCCCTGTGTGTCTTTGAAGCTGAGTGTAAGCACAGATGTGAGCCACCATCAAGGCCAGTAGCAGCATTTAGAACAAACACAGTGGGCAGGAGGGCACCTGATGCCCAGAGCAGACTTTGGGCATCCTGCCCAGTCTGTGCCCACTGAATAGAGTCAAACCATGTGTACTCACATTCCAGCTTTTTCCTGAAGAGTGTGAGCTGAGAACTTGAGAGCATGTGTAAAGTGCCCCGTGCTGTCTTCTGCTCCAATTGCCTCTGCCAGATCACATTCCCATGGTGCCAGGCTGTCCGCTGGATGGGTGGGAAGGGTCCATTCTCAGCCCCTCCTTCTTGTCCTGCTTTGGAAATATATCTTCCAGATTCCAAAGGGCAGGTATGTTGAAAGCACCAAATTAGCAATTCTTAGCCTTTTTTAGGGTCCTGGACCCTTTTTAGAATCTGCTGGAAGCAATTCATAGGCACACAAAACTTACCCAGTCTGAGACATTTCATAAACTTTCCTTAAATTCAGAATATAGAGCCTAAGTTAAGAATCGTGTCAGAATATAATGTTTATATTTGTAAATTTGTGAGTAGTATTGTCCAGTGATAAGCAAACACCTAACAGTGGTCAGCAAATGTACTAAAAGAGCAACTTCTTGTTAATGAAGTAAATTGCTTTTGTTGATCTATTGTAATGGGAAATGTAAAGGAAGAGAAAGGAAGAATCTGAGCAAGAGACTTATACTTTGTTTTACATGAGTAGTCCTGAAACAAAAATATAAAACAAAACTATCAGTGTTGTCAACAAAACTTTTAAAAAACACCACCACGATTAGGAGGTGTCACCTGTTAGTGCAACATATTCCTCAATACCAGGCACCCATACAAACACACACACACACACACACACACACACACACATACACACATACACACACGTTATTTTGATTGCTCAGGAGATTATCTGCCATCTTAGAATATAAACTTGAAAACTGTTTGGGGTAGAGATATCATAATGTTTATAGTTTTCTTTATAATTATTCAAAAAAATTATCAACATATACATGTGCTAACAAAGCAAGTACAGAAAATAGCAATGGATAAATCTAAGTGACAGAAATACGACTATTCAGAACTTTTATTTGACATTTCTCGGTATGTAAATCTGAAATCCGAACACAAGCACATGATTCTGATGGCATGATCAGCACAAGCGCAGTCTTTGACTTCTGGACGCTATCTTCTGTCATCAGTGGTAAGCACCCTATTCCCATAACTCTGTAAACTTAAACTGTTTATGGGAAGTACAGTGCTGTAATCGAGTGAATGGTAAACTGTCGGTGCTAGCTGGACCACCGACATACCACAGCACGGGATCTGCTTATCACCAGCATCTAACGCGCTGTCTAGGCAGCAAGCACTCAAGAGTGAAACAAGCCACACAATCAAGTTTCTGAAACTGTCTTAAGAAATTGCCAGGAGCAAGCCAAGGCTTAAGACCAATAATCATTAGAAAAGGAGAAAAAAACACACATGTTTTCTGTAGATTTTGCATTATTTTCCCCTGCTTCTGCAACTGATCCAGCATCGAAAAACATTTCAGCACTGAAAATAGAACTGAATATTTGGCCGAGAATATAATGTTGATTGTGATGTTGCTTAGCTCCTGACTCTGTGTGACAATAATGCAGTTAGGGTTTCCAGAGCCCATCTTTTCCATTTCTGTTACTGTGAGGCTACATCTGTTTTCAATTGTACACAATTTCCGTTGTATTATTGACAGATAACAGTTAAGATAGTCCCTAGGAGACCATAGCTGCTGCCTGGAACCAGATTTTTTTCTTAAGTCTAAACTTTCGACATTGTCAGTGAATAAGGACCGCCACCCTAGCATCAAGGCTCAGTTTCATCTCTAGTTTTCCCTTTACACTTTGTAATATACTTACAATTATAATAAATCTCTTATAAGATTGGAAGTATTCATAACATTGAAAATAATAAAGCTTATTTTTAAAATCCTGTACTTTGTTCAAAGCAAAGCTAATGACTATGTCTCCTTAAATAGTTCTATGAAGACTGGAGGGCTGTGTTTTCTGAATAAATTTAACTCTCCTGGAAAGGATAATTTAGAGTGTATTTCATGTTTACTTGGGGAATGCAAAGAGAGTAATGTCTTGGACCAGGAGAATCTGAACATTAAGAACATTAAGAACATTGGCCAGCCTGCAGGAGACTCTAGGCTAATCCCCAGCACTCAAAGGGAATGCAGCATGTGTTTTGGATCTAGATTTTCTGCATTTCAACCTCAGTCCCCCCCATACCACCTGTATGATTTGGGGGTGTGCTTGCTAACTGCACTTGCCCTCCCTTTCTGAATCTTTAATGTATTTGATAGAACCAGGGTGTTGCATGCAGGCCTAACAACCTGAGTTGTCTCTCCAGATTCCACAAGGTGGCAAGAGAGAGCCAAGTCCCAAGACTTGTACCCTGACCTCCACATGTGCATCATGCACATGTAACTGCACTTACACGCACATGCACACACACACACACACTAAAAAATTTTTTAATGTGCATGATAGTAATTGAATATCCACAGGCAAAAAAATAAATCGTGGCCAAAAATTATACTATATGGAATAAAAGGAAAAATTGATATCACCAAAACTGAAAGCTTTATCACAGGAAAAACTTTATTTAGAAGACAATAGAACAAAATTAAAGACAGGGGAAAATATTTCCAAACCAGATATCTGATAAAACATATCTAGAATATACAAGGAACTGGCAAAACCCAACACTGAAAGGAAACAAACAATCCAGTTAGGAAATAGGCAAAGGTCAAAAGCATCTCACAAAAGGGCCCCACAGGCACCTGGGAAGCCAGCACACCAGCACAGCAGTGAAGGAATTCACAGTATTACCACATGAGACATTACCACACCTACTAGAATAAATAAAAGGGAAATAATGAAAATGCCCAATGCTAACATGAATGAAGAAAACCTGATCAATTACACTGTCGGTAAGAATGTAAAACGGTACTGTTTACTGTTCTAGAAAACAGTGTGATCGTTCCTTTGAAAACTAAAAATTGTGTTATAGAATGACCCAGCAACTGCACTCTGGAATAAATCCCAGATAATTTACATTTATGAAGAAATTTGTTCCAAGCAGCTTTATTGATAATCACTGGAGACTGGAAACTATTTAAATGCCCTTCAGTGGATGAGTGACTAAATAGACTGTGGTATATCCATACACTTGGAAACTACTAAGAGATAAAAAAGGTACATACAACTTGAAAGAACCTCAGGGAAATTACACTGATTGGAAAAAGCCAACTTCAGAAGTATATGTACTACATGGTTCCACCTATATAACATTCATGAACTAGTGAAACAGACAAATAACAAATTATGGGTGGCCAGGGGTCAGTAGTAAGGAAAGTGGATGGTACAGACGTAAAGGGGTAGCGGGAGGGAATTGTGTGGCAATGGAATACTTAAGAATTTTGATTACACATGCCTTTACTCCCAGCATTCAGGAGGCAGAGGCAGGTGGATCTCTGTGAGTTCAAGGCCAGCCTGGGGCTACAGGGAAACTGTCTCAAAAAGAATCTTGATTGCATTGCTGATTATATGAAGCTACACATGTGATTAAGTGGGGAAAAAACTACACACACCAACACAAACACAAATAAGCTTATATATGCATAGATAGCTGGTCAGAGGTGAATGAGTGTGAGATATTTTACCAGCCTCCTTCTCTTAGTTTTTCTCTGTGCTATAGCAGTAAGAGATGTTTGCGTGGCTGAGGCTGGACCAGGAGTCCACAGGATCTCCAAGTATATATTTTTTAAACTATCTGTGAGTCTATAATTATTTCAAATTAAGGTTTTTTCTACTAATATCCGCCACCTGGGCTAGAATTGTAACCATCCTTTAGCATGGTGTCTCAAATGTAGTTAGCACTCAGTAAAGGTCTGAAAGGCTTTTCTACATTAACTGCTGGTGTTGCTACTTAACTTTAGAGCATATCACAGACTAGAGACTTAAACTAGAATATAAACCTCATGAACTCAAAGATTTGGGTTGCTGTTGTTATCTTCATACCTAGCATAGTCAGGACATAGAAGGTGATGAAGAGTGAGAGACTGATTCTGAAGATGTCGTGTAGGGGGAGATTTTGAAAAATGGAACAAAACAGGAATGATGCAGTACTGTCCAGGCTGGGACACAGACAAAGTGGGTAAAATGGGAATTTGACTGATCTGTCAGCGACAGCAAAGTAGGGGAAGAAATGATGAGGATAAGTTTGAACTTTAAGAAAACACTCCCTGCCAAATTTGCATTGGCTTTCAGAGGGTAACTGAGGTGAGTGTCCTCTTTTCCATTTGCACTGGTGGGATGCCTGCTGAACACCTGCAAAGTATTTTTCCAAGACAATCAGTTAAATCATGCTCAGCACCTACCAGAGATGTCCCTTGCTGCCATGCTCTCCTTACAGCATAGGGGGCCTACTCTATACAACCCCTTCTCTAGCCAAAAGAGATAAATTTGAGTGAAATCAGTTCTTTTACTCCCCCCACCAAAAAATAAACTGGGTTCTCAGGTTTAAGGGCCTAAGCCCTTAAGAATACTAGTCAAATAACACCTGCTGACTGTGACCTACACCCAAACACTGCATCAACTTTTTTTTCCTTTTTTTGCCTCATAGTTTTTCGACTTCCTTAAGCATCATCCTTCCTTGCAAAGATCTGGTCCCACCACTTGTAACAAGCAACAACAACAACAACAACAAATCACTGAGTGTATGTGTGGTACTACTGTAAGGTCCAGCAATCAGCCTGCCAATGAGCACAGTCAAGATGGTATGCAAACAACAAGAGCAGTTTTATTCTCGAGAATCAACCACCATGTTGGGGTCTACCATTCAGAGTAAAGGTGACCCTGAGGGAGTGGCTCACAGGCCTTTTAAACACAGGGGATTTCCAAATGGATATTGGGAAAGTCAGGCTTGGATTGGATAATGGTTAGAGCAGATATATGAGGCAGTTAGAGATTGGTCCTTAGTCCATCTGACTCAACAGGTTTGACCCTAAGAGAGGATGTTTGCCTAAGATAGGTTTCCTGTGGTTAAACTGTAATTGCTGACTAGTCAAGGCCAGGGGTGGGCTGTTCTCTGAGAAAAGGAAACTTTCCATGAGAAATAAAACTTTAACAAGAAGCAAAACCTAAGGCTAAGCTAAAATGAAGGATATCACAAAAATGGAGTTTGTTAGATTCCTACAGTACCAGCACAATAACAGACAAAATGCAAAATATAATGATATATAAGATGAAGGATTACAAGGAGCTTACAATTCCAGTGAAACAGGCAAAATGTCACACTTATTGCAATTAGGAAATTACTTTTGTATTAGTTCATTTTTTTTCTCATTTTTGTGACCCGATAGGAAGTAATTTAGAGAAGGAATAGTTTATTTTTGGCTCATAGCTTGGCAGTACAGTCCATTGTGGTGGGAAAGTCACAGAAGCAGGAGCATGAGGCAGCTGGTCACATTACAGCCACAGGCAGGAAGTAGAGAGAAATTAAAGCTTCACTCACATGGCAGCCTACATTTCTCCACTGTATACAGTGCAGGCCCAGGCACGACATAGCGCCACCTTGTCCCTGTGCGTCTTTCCTCCTTCACTAACCCTTTCTGTAAACAACCTCCAGACATGCCTAGAGAAGTGTCTTCTAGGTGATTCCAAATCCAGTCATGCTGACAAAGAATCTTGCTATCACAATGCCATGAAACACCCATTCTAACTAAAAGAAGAGTCCCAAGAAGGGAGGTTTATGATGTTGCATTTCCAAAGATATGAGGAAAGAGGAGCCAAGTCAGAATTCACATCCCTATAACATGGGAAGAGAATAATTCAAGAGCACGGGTTATTAGAGTACCAAAAGCCAAGAGAAAAGTGATATGGATCAGTGCTGAACTGACCAGAAGCCATTTGCCTCCAATCTCATTATAGATATGCTAAACATATGTAAGATGTGCAAGCTGGATGTGGTGGTGCATGCCTTTAATCCCAGCAATGGCAGGTGGATCTCTGTAAAGCAGATACTAGCTGTGGGTACAGAAGATCCTGTCTCAAAAAGAACAACAACAAAAAAGCTAAGATCTGATTTAATTCATCTGTTGTTAAACATGCTTATGGAGCATTCAGCACCATGAAAGCAGGATCATGAGGCAGCTGGTCGGTCACATTACAGCCACAGGCAGGAAGTAGGTATTACAAGTAGGTACTATGAAATAATCTTACTGTTCAGTCTCCCACTGATGCTTCAGACGTTATGGACTGATTTTTTTTTTTCATTTTCTGGGCTTATTTCTTTGAAATGAAGAAATAGCACTAAGTCTTTCAAGTGTTGGAAATTAACTGAAAACTGGACAAACATTCCTGTGCTTATAAATTAAAACATACATATAGAGCAGGATCTCCTGGCCAGAGTGATGAGGAAGACCACCAGAGAGCCCTTCTTTTCCCACATATGGCTGAGCTATCAAGTCCTTAATGCAAATCAATCTGATGTATGGATAAACTTATTTGCACTTGTTACTATGACATTGTGGAGGTCCTAAAAAGTGCTTCAGTGAAACAGAAATTTTTAAACAAATCATGACAGTTTTGTGGGTAAGTCTAAATTATAATTCTAGAAGAGATAAGTAAAAAGAAAATAACTTCTATACTTCCAACAAAACAAACGTATACCTAATGAATACAAATAAAATCTATCATCTTCAACTTGAAATAATTACTTGGCATCTTCCGGCTTGCTCTGGAAGTCTTGGTTCATGAGTAGTTCCTAGTATTTTCACTGCACTTGGAGCTGTGCTACCTACTACTTTCTTCTCACAGGTTACTGAAAGAAAATCCCACTTTCCTACTTCTCCAACACTTGCAAAAGCTCTGGAGCCCAACTAAGCTCAGATCCCAGCTCTACCATGTACTGTCTATATGACCTTGAGTGAACTATCCAACCTCTATGGGTCTCAGAAATTTTATGTATTAAATGAGACAAAGTGATTATAACAGACCTATTATTGTAAGGATTCAGTGAGGTGCTACATATAAACCATATGTGATTATTGGCACAATATTCTCCAGCTCCAGCATTTGCTGAACTTTTTCTTTAAGCAGGAATAAGAAGCTTGGGTCCCTAACACACCCAAATCCCATCATCTCAGCTCTGGGGAGGTGGAGACAGGAGCTCACTGGCCAGTTAGTCTAATCAAACTGGCACATACACACAGATTCAACACATACACAATTTCATTCTTTTATATATTCTTTCCTTAAAAGAAGGAAGACAGGGATGCAACTCAATGATAGTGTTTCTTGGGCATATATGAGGCCTTGATTAGGTTACCAGCATTGCAAAGAAACAAAAGTATAAGGCAATGGAGACAATAATGAATGCAATTTGGCATCCTATCTAGTCAAAGGAAATTTGTGTGTCCATCGCCAGAACACCACTAGCAAACTGTGTTTGGTTGGCATATCAAAATTGTTCATTAGTCATTATGCGAGGTGTTCAAACAATACAATAAAGTGAATTAGCAGCGTCTGGATTTTTCAGGGGAAAGCAAGCAATGGAAGTGGTGGAGGGACTGTTAATTCCTAAATTAAATGAATTGGGACAGGTGCCGCATATCTTGAGTACAGAAACAGCCCAAGGCCCTTCCTGCCTCTCGCTCTGAATCCATAAAGTAGAGATTACTGTCTTCCGTCTACCCACTTAAGAAGAAAGATTAAGTAGTTGTTAAAGAAGTAGACCTAAATAATCACCACGACGACGCTCTCAAGCATGCCACCTGGTCCCATTTTATTTTGTCCACAAGAATCTTACAGTTTCCAATCTTTGGGAAGCTGTGTGGAGGAGCTGTGTGTATATACCCAATATACCAATTCTGTGAGAAGTATTTTAAAAGTTCCTGCTTAAAGGCTGGTGCTCATGTGGTAATAAAGTGAACAAAATGGTTATTTGGCAGGAAAGAAGAAAGTATTGGGAGGAATTCTGATTATTTTTATCTTTAAAAAAAAGAGAAAAGAGGGCTGGCCAGATGGTTCTGTTGAGTAAAGACACTTATACCAAGCTTGCCAACCTGAGTTCAGTCCCCAGAACCCACTGGTGAAAGAGCTGATTCTCAAAAGTTGTCCTTTGACCTCTGCACTTGCACTATATCATGCACAAAAACAGTAAACTGTAAAAAGGAGGAAAGAAATCAGCCTGTGTTTACCTAATGGTTGACAATAGCAGAAATATGAGATGATAGATGATTGACAGATGATAATAGAAGCACAGATAGATGATAGAAGATAGATGTGTAATAGATAATAGGATAGAGAGATGATTGGATAGATATGAGATAGATGATAGATAATAGACAGGCAGATAGAACTGGGGATGTTAAACAGTCAATATCTGTATTTATTCAGAATGCTTCTGATAGCCTTGTGTGATCAATAGTTCATAAACACTGACCATACACAATTGAATAGGTTTGTAAATGATGGTCTAAGCCTGTATCCTGGTATCCTTGTCTTAATAAGATTCCCCAATTATATTTCCTAATGGTCTTAGTAGATTCCAAGCCATGTCACTAGTCATGACAATCTGCCTTCTCACAGGGTAACCTCCTTTCCAGGTTGTAAAAGGGCCTTATTTCACTTTATCCAAATCATAGCTTTCTCTTTTTTTTTTTTTTTTTGAGACCGGGTTACCCTAACTGGCCTTTGAACTCACTATGTGTAGACCAGGCTGGCTCTATTACAGAGATTCTCTGCTGGAATGAAATCAAATTGTGACCTTAAGAGATGCCCAGTGTCCCCATGCTCCTATGCTTGCTTGTACTTAACGAACTCATAAACCAACCCTGTGCAGCCTGGCTTCTCTAATATGGGAACCTCTAATCCAGAATCCACCCAAAGAAGGAAAATACTGTAGTAGAGCCTCATCTAAGATGGGCCTGGAGTCTTCTGATCAGACATTTCCCTTTCCACCCATGAGCAGTACCCTACCCAGTATAAGTGGCAGGAGAACACTCAGAATTTCAGAGTTGGAGTCTTTTGGTTCAGGCCTGCATTCCACCTTCTGTTAGTCTTCTACCTCTACAGCCTCCTGAGGCTTGTAGGCACAGGACATATGAGATGCTGGCCTCCCTTGCCCATCCTGTGTTCTCCAGATGGTGCTGATTTGTGGGACAGGCATGAGATTAGGAGCCAAGTCAAGGAAATAAAATCTTTTATGTCCCCTCTACCTGCTGCAGCTACCAAGCTAAGAATACGCTGAGTGTCCCTCCTCCAGAGTCTACTTAGCTCACTTCCCATCACCCTCAGCAATGAACCTTGCTTGCTGCCTACAGAAGCCACCCTATTTCCAAACCCAATTCATGGCCTTGAGCTGCTTTTGGCTACTATCCTTTATGGCTATTAGTGATAACAGAGCTAATGGTGCTTATGGACCAAACACTGATCTCAGTACATCATATGTATTATCTCAACTAACCCTCACAACAGCACTCTAAATCAGATATTACTGTCATCCCCATTTTACTTATGAGGGAACTAAGGCATGGAGAGATTAGGTGACTTGCTCAAGGTCATATTGCTAAGAAGAGACAAGACAGAAAAGCAAACCCCTGAATTCCACATGACACTACTTCTCATCAAGCTTTATTTTTCCACTTTCCAAAAGAACTGGGATTGTTAATTACACAGCAACCAATGTAAAATAATTTGAATTTAGATCTCTTCTTTAGGCATTTAACCTGCTCTCCCTCCATGTTTTAGGGAAAACATGATTAAATGAAGAACAGGAGATAGGTTTCCATCTAAGAAGTAGTAGGTTTTCTCTCCTACCGGTTTCAAGTGTTAAGCTTTTGTGCCTCATATTGCATCTTCCCAATAGTCTTTGAGGTTTATTCATCTATATCCAGGAAAGATATTTTAAATGTTTTTTTGTTGTTGTTTATTACAGGAGAGTATATTGAAAAAGGATATATCACTTTTAGTGAAAATCAGTCATTCAAGTCACCTCTCACCCAACCTTGCTTAAAATTAACTTTAATCATCAGTGATGGGCACAGCATAGGACACTGGTGCAGTAGTGGCACTTTTATCTTGAGGGCAATCAGTAGCTTCCTAATTGAACATAAAGCCCACTCGGTGGAAGGAAACTCATGTGTGGTCCTGTAATCATAGCCAAATACACATGGCTGAAAAAGCCATAGATCTTACAGAAATCCCAAGGCTGTAACATCCCTAGGCTAATGTAACTTCTTACTAAGTAAGAATATGTATCCTTATATTTACAGTCAAGTATCCCAGTCACCATTCCTAAAAGAAGTTTCTTTTACACCTGACAGAGACTACTATAGAGTACCAGACCTGGTTACACACTGACATTATCTGTGAATTGCCCATGCCCAAGCAGCACATCTACAATACAACCTCTACACCTAAGACTCATGCAACATAAAATAAGGGGTAAAGAGGACACTAATGAATCTCTCAATTCTGATTAACCAAGTTCCCTCATGCAACAGAGGGCCAGTAACACAAAGGGTCACAAATTGCCAAAGAATGGAGATTAGGAATCTGTAGTATGGGTTCCTCAGCAGGACTCCTATATTAAGCTTCACTCACCCAGGGCTCAGGAACCATTGTGTAAGAAGGGGAACGAGGATTGTAAGAGCCAGGGAGGAGGTGTGTGACCATAGGGAAGTAGAATCCTACAAGTTCCTGGGACCCTGCTCATATGAACCACAGCAATGGTTTCAGAATGCTCAAGATCCATGCAAACTCAAGCAGACTAAATCCAGTATGGTACTGGAGAAATGGGCTGCAGACCCCAATGTTAGCTGAAGAAATATTGGTGTCTGATATTGCACTGAGGACTGTCTGGGGACACTAACTTGACACAGTAGATCTTAACACAAATGACTGGGTATATGAATTCTGGGGAGGGCTGTGGGAGGTGCCAGTGCAGACGGGTATAAAAGTGACTAAGATCGGTTGAGATGTTCTGTATGAAATACACAGAAACTCAATAAAATATAGAAAATTTAATTTAATTTAAAATTAAAATTAATGCCAGTTAAATAGTAGATTAATAATGTAATTACTCAAAGATTTGGTTTGGCTCACATATCTATATAGACTTTCTAGTGCTTCCTGGTCTTAGGTACAATTCACAAGACTTGGCAGAAGATTGCAGTGATAGAAGTCAGTGGTTGTTGCTGGAGTTTTCAGAAAACCGTTTTTGTGTTCTGGGTATCGATTTCACCGACCAGGGAAACTACCCCTAATTTCCACACTTGTCTGTGGCATATGAAGCCTTCACAGTGG
Organism: Eospalax fontanierii; assembly: GCA_035773235.1. Classification (NCBI taxonomy): domain Eukaryota; kingdom Metazoa; phylum Chordata; class Mammalia; order Rodentia; family Spalacidae; genus Eospalax; species Eospalax fontanierii. The sequence continues at coordinate 10,357,393 of CM069528.1, read as the reverse complement.
CCCGCTTGCTTGTATAATTTGCAGATATCTCACTGTGCAGCCCAAAGCAACTGTACTGTGAAATACTTGCCTAATTTTAATATGTTGAGAAGAGAGCAGGAGTGTATTTGGGGTAAATTTTTATATAAAGTTATATCAAAATTGCACCTTAATCTTCTACAAAACCATTTCCCAGCTTGTGACTTGTCAAGGTTAAAAGTACAGAGATGATTTAAAGACTTGAGAATGATTTTATCTAAAATGCTTCTACACTGATTATATGTTTGTTGTCTGAGGTGGAACACTTTCAAAACATTTATAAGAAAGTAACAAAATGCCCACATACAAGTGGAGAGACCACAGGTGTTAGCAGCCTCCATGCACTGGCTCCAGTTCAGTGCGGTCACCATATGACTAACCTGGAGTAATGCGAGAAAGGCCTCATTTACATTGAAGAAATTTTGAACTGTACTATTCTTTCTTACATTCTCCACTGGGAGAACCCTGATGTTATGGAAAGAGAAGGGAGCCCAAAACTCTTCAGGATTCTGAAGTCTCTTAAATAAACCTGGGGAGTTGCTGGTATGCTGTTGGCCAGCTAAACAGACCTCTCCTGTAGCCTTTGAACTGACTACAAAGAGTTGGGCTTTCAAATTAATTCAGTCCAAATTAGAAGTATTTCAATATATTATAATATACTAGTAAAAGTGGACAATAATCAAATAAAGGAATTTTTTTTTAACACACAATAAAAACACCAAGATAAAGTCTGGTGTGGTGGTATACATCTTTAATCCCAGCACTTAGGAGGCAGAAACAGGCAGATCTCTGTGAGATCCAGGTCAGCCTTGTCTCCATAGTGAATTCCAAGCTAGCTGGGGTTACAGGGGGACCCTGTCTCTAACAAAAACAAAAGACTGGCAAGATTAAAGTCTTAGATTTCTTTTGAAAATTCATTCATTTGAATAAACTTACCAGATGTTTAGCAACCCTGAAAATAACTCTGTAACATCAAGGCCAACCCCCAAACCCACTGGCCACACACATCAGCATTGTTTCTTTGTCCCCCAGCTCTCAGTATTTTCAGTGTAATTAAAGCCCCTTTAACACTGAATTGCAAACATAGTCAATAATACTATTGACTATGCTGGGACTCTTCCGCATGTAATTAGAGTGAGCCTAAGGGAGGTGAGTGTCAGGAATCAGCAGGGGATGGGAGGGAATTGTTGTGCACAGAATGTGCACAGACTACATAAAAGAAAAGTGAAGGTTCATTCTAAATTGTCTCACCTGCCTTTTGTGTATCCCCTACATTCATATGCTATAACCTGATGTGTATTCATGTCTAGAAATCACACGTGAAAAGAAATTAATGACATCGACTTCTGTTGACATTAAACAGCAGGAATATTTGTAAAAGGCATTCAGAACTTCCTCTGCACTCAGTTCTTCGCAAAATCTGTATGCAAGGTATTTCCTGTCTACTTAATGTGCTTTATAATCCTTCTAGCTTACTAATGAAAAGCGAAGTCAGTGTAGTGAATTCTTTCCCTTTTATTTAGACCAAAGGGAAGACTTGGATTTCTTTTCCATCCTCAAATACTTTTATTAAGTATATTTTTAAAAATCCAAACTCAGCTGGGGATGCTTTTGCTCTTCTGAAGCTGACCCTTTCTTTTCTCAGTTTCACCCTGTTCTGTGATATTGCTGGGACATCATTCTGACTCATAACTATTTGCCTCTCATTTAGCCACAAGGTGTAAATTTGCTAACTGAAAAGGCGTGCTTTGACAGCTAATTTCGATGTATGTCCAAAGGCTGAGCCAGCTGCACTGGAAATTTTCCCTAAGGATTGCTTTATAGGCCATTTGTTGAGCTGTGTAATGTGGAAGGAGAGAGAATGAAAGGGCCTGCCAGAAAAATAGGCTCTTACGATGCCTTTCAGAGCAAAGAGAGAAACCAAAAGACAATTTCCAGTTCACCCCAGCCCGAGCTTGTTCTTGAGAACTAGGGCTTCACAGATATTTTCTCATGATATTTTTCAGGACGTCACTGAAAGACAAGCCAAAAAGGGGGGATTGTGGCAAATTTAGTGACGCCCACAGATTGCTCTCTGAAATTACCACCAACCCAACTTATGTCTGAGATGCACAAGTTCTACCAGAGTTTATAAGAATGTTTGGACACAGAAGAAAAAAATACATTGTATTGATTCCAAAGTCCAAAAATCAAGATTAAATATTTTAATTGAATGTCTATAAAATATCTAACCTCATTAAATACCAAATTTGTCTTAAAAATTAAACTGCACATGAAAACAATTTTCTTACTTTCCAATATTTTGAGCATGCTAATCATAAATTAGGAAACCAACCATTTCTAATTCAAAGTCCTAAGAATCTTCTTCACTTTTTCCACAGGGAAGCACATTTCATGTGAGGTCTGGAAGCATCATAGCATTCTGTGTATGTTATGTGGTAGGACCTAAAAAGAGAGTGCCTGCAGCTCCTGAAGGTCTTTAACAGCTCTGCACCTCTTCACGTGTGTGATGATTCCCATAGACAAATGTCTGTTCAGGCTCCATGAGGAGGGCCATAGGGCAACACAGGAGGGTGAGGTTCTGGTTTATTCTTGCTATAACCACCCATAGTTAAGATAAAGTGACATTTGAGCATGGGGAAACTTCAAGGTACATCACTGAAAAGGCCCTAGAATGGCACACACACACACACACACACACACACACACACTCTACATAAGAAAGGAATTCCCACTGAGTTGGGGAAGCAGAGCCATCTATTTGGGTCACCTCTGTAGAATTCAAATGTCCTCTTGTCTGAATTGTATTCTTTCCCAGTGGCTGGCCTGACCTTCCTGTGCCCTCATGTTCTAACCAATCTTTCCTACTTAGAATGAGATTTCCATTTTTAGAATAGAACATGGGTCACATGACTAAATAATCCATTATATATTGGCTAGAAATATATACCATGGGCCTCCTGTTTTGGCTTATCTTATCCCAGGATCAGAAAAATCATCTCTGTACTGATGCTTGTTATTAAATATAAACCCTGTAAGATATTTGCTGTTTTCTTATCTCTTTGTCTTGTTTTTGCCTTTTCCTCTTATGCAGTCATCTACAGCCGGGGACAAGGATGAGCCAGCTCTACCGGTAGGAAAACAATGGCCCTGCCTGCTCCTGTGCCTGTGGGAGCATGGGGTAGGGTGGAAAGAAAATGTGTCAGCAAATCTCCCTCTCCCTTGGAACACTTGTGGCTTGACCCACAGGGTGGGTGTATGAACTCCGTCCTACAATTAACAACAGAACTCTGGCATTATTTCTGGTCCTATTTCAAAAATCTTGAATTCTCTCTTCCATTGGACATGATATTTTATACATGTTGAAAGAATAAGAAATTTCTAAATTCCATTCCAAGGGATGTTGGATGATATGTGGGGACACTGGAATCTAATGGTTGAGAACTGCTTGTGTGTATGTGTGTGTGTGTGTGTGTGTGTGTGTGTGTGTGTGTGCATTCTTTTTGAATGACAATTTCTTTTGGTCTCATCAAAAGAAATGCTGCATGGGACATATATATATATATATATATACATATATATATTCAGTATATATGCTAAATGCCTATAAGAATGTTTTAATGTCTTGTATAGACATTATTCATATGAAAATACCCACAACAGAGTTCTTCTGGTTTCCCAAATAACAACCACAGTAGCGATGGTTATTATGACAAATTATTAACAACCACATTTTCAGTTCATCTCCAGTTAACACATGACAGTTCTCATTGTGCAGCCTGGCAAGGTTTGTGAGTTTTTGTGTTCAGTCAATGATGATTATATTTTATTCAAGTTTACTACCTTTGCCTGTAGAATATTTTGAACTTTACTGATCTGAATCCCCTATAAACTAAACAGCACAATGAATTTAAAATGTTATAGGGTTTTAAGGCTGAAAGGACTAGTGATGAAAATATGTGTGACCATACCACTTCCTCCCATTACACCCAAAGACAAGACAGACATTCAGGGCCCAGAGGATACACAAGCCTCAAGACCAACTATAGTATCAACTTGAGTTGCTGCCTTTGAGGACCTCAAGATGCTGTTCTCCACTGAGGCTCCATCAGTCTCCTTAATTCATCTCTGAATGTTGCAGGGTTAATAAAATCACACTGAAAAAAACCTTCTCTGATTTCTTGTCTCATGTACTGAGATTCTACCTGTAGAAGCTTATAAGAGATTTTATGTTGCCACCAATTTTTGAGCCACAAGCATTTTCCAGAGCAAGGGACATATAGGCAATAGTTCGGAGATACTCAAGATCATCAATTTAACCAGATTTCTTTTGTGTTGTACTCAGTATAGCTGTCTAAGGTTTATCTTAGAATTTTAAAGATGAGTTGGTGTAAGAAGATATTTCCAGTGGTGTCAAATTAATTATGGAGTCTCTCATGGAAAACCCTGTAATATAGAAGTGTGGAAGACTTGGTGAAAATATAATTTTATTTTTGCCTGATCAAAGAAAAATTTCTTGTCAGGTTTCAGGACTAAAAGTTCAATAAGAAATTAATCTACTTACCATCTTTCCCCCACCTTAAATCTGTCTATAAAATTTGTCTGTTCCTGGGCATCTTCCTCTGTGATAATCAGCACAAAAGCAACCACAAAGAAAAAAGCAGTTTCTAGTCAGGATAACTGTCAAAATAAAGAGGTTTGGGTAGGCTTGGTTTGGTTTAAGACTGCTTTTGAAGACAAAAGAGCAAGAGCCAAGTACCCTCAGCTCCTGAAGCTCATTTGGCAACCCTCACAGCTCAGTTTCAGATATTTGAGCAAATACCACAAATAGGAATCTGTGCAAAGCAAGCCCCCTGGAAGCCAGGAAAGTTCTCTATGGAGCCATGACAGGAAACTCTATCTTTCGGGATTTCATATAACACAGACTCCACAGCTTTCTGGATTAGGACAGCAATCTCCAGAACACAGCTGAAAAGCCCCAAGAAGGTGTGTAAGATGATACTTTAAGGGTCAAAGATGTCACCACAGCCATGGTTTACTTTGTCATTCTTTAGTTTTTTGGAAAATGTTCTAAATGCTCATTTTTTAAAATGTTCTAAATGTTCATGTGTGTCAGTGTGAGATATAGATGTGAACCATCTATTGACTAAATATAGATATACACAAAGATTTTGCTGATAGAACACGCAATCAACAAATTTTAATGATCATTTACTAGCTTATCTTAGAATCTCTCAGAAAAGCAGCCTAAGATCCATGCCGCTACCCATCACTTCGTTTGTGTGACCCAGGCATCTCATTTCCCTTCTCAGACACTTCATCTATCTAAAGTTAATATTAACAGCATCTACTTCATAGATTCATTTTGAGAATAAGATGAAGGGATGGTGAAAAGCATATCACACGTTGCCTGGCATGTACTAATATCTTTTTAAAAGTGGTAGTAATTGATTTAGCAAAATAGAGTTGTGAAAAAGCCATTTCTTCAAGTGCCTGAAATGTACTTTGAAAATCTTTGATTCAACTATGTGTGGCTACATAACATAAATGAGTGACCATAGCTAGGTCAGGCTCTTATATGTAGTGAGTTGACATCCATGTCTGGGAACTGACATCATCTTTGGTTTCTCTGCTCAGGCTAAGCCACGCCTCCAGCGAGGAGGAAGTTCTGCCTCCCTCCACAACAGTCTCATGAGGAATAGCATCTTCCAGCTCATGATACACACCCTTGACCCACTCGCCGAAGGTAAGCATCAGGCTTTGGTTTGGAAGTTGACTGGGGGAAAGGAGATTATCAAAGACTTCTCTTGGTAAAGCATATGTATGCTGTGGACACACACACACACACACACCACTTCCTCTTGTTTAATATCGCCAGATGAAGCCCTGACCTTTTGACCCACTTTACCTACCACTGCTCAATTCCTAGCAATGTAATTTTATTCCAGTTCTGTGTGCCAATTCTGTCTTTTGAGGCCTCCAACATAAACATGGTTTGTTATGAAGCAGAGGATGGAAAGCTTCCCCTTCCATTTAGTTCTTTGTTTTATCACCCTTTCTAATTTCCAAGCAAATTTGTGTATAGAGGTAAATTATGCATCTTAAAAAGGATAGAGAAAAAGAACTCCATAAGCAGGGAAGGCTATCGTAATGTCTTAGGTGCAGTCACTGGAGACCCAAAAGACCTTTCTCACAAAAAATCCAGTAGTATACTCCAGTTTTATTCAACTGGGGAGAAACAAAAAAGATATATCTTATTTCTTCAATTGCATGAGCATCCTGATGTTAGGGACTTTTGGGAGTAGGGCTGGTTCTTGAAATGTAGCCTAGACTGGCCTCAAACTCCTAATCAGTTTTTGTGCCTCAGCCTCAGGAGTGCCACTCGTCTTCATCCCTCATCTTCATCCCTGCAGGGTGGCTGCCATCCCTGTTCTGCACGCTCCATGACGTAGTATCTGTAGAGGAGGAAGGAGGGTAGGTAGTTCTTTTAATCAGAAAATCAGGATTCCTGGAAGTGGGCTTCCACACATGTCATTTGGGCCAGAACAGGGCTATGTGACTACCTTGATAAGATCCAGAAGCAGGCACTCTATCTTCCCCAAACAAAACGGTATGCATAGTAAAGAGAGGGGAGGGGAGTGTGCAGGTCAGAAGGCAGCATTGGTGACTACTACTTGTTCTTACTGTTGTTATTGTTGCTACTTAGAAGGGTTTGAAAAGACTGAATTCCCATAAAGAAAAGAAAAGCTCTTCCCCTCCCCTGGTTTTGGAAAAGGAAAAAGTATGCTGGGGTCAAGATGTTCAGGATTGACCTTATGTAAAAACCATAAGAGAAAAATGCTGCTGCTTTCCCTCTCCCCAGCCTGTCCTGCAAGCTCTACTGACTCATGGAAGTAAGGATTATACAGTTTGTCTTGAGGTCCTCCTCCTACACCCCTCTGCGGCCCAGTATAGTTCTCTAGGAGGGACAGGAGAGTTGTCAAGTATGTGACTATCTGTCTCCCAAACAGAAAGAGGTATCATAGTTTTTTCTAATGACCAATCACAGTCACTGAAGGAAAAAATGACTGGTTAAAAGTCCAAGAATAAGCACGATGGAAGGTAAAAAATAAACAGAATGGCTTTGATGCTCATAATGATGATTGTCTTAGTTTACTTTCTATTACTATGATAAAACACTGACAAGAATCAACTTGGGGAGGAAAGGGTTTATTTGGCTTACATTTCCTGGGTCACAGTTCATCACAGAAGGGGTCAAGGCAGAACCTGGAGGCAGGAGCTGAAGTACAGGCCATGGAGGAAAGTTGCTTACTGGCTTGCTCCCCTGGTTGGTATTTAACCTGCTTTCTTAGGCAATACAGAACAACCTGCCTAGGAGTGGCACTGCCCACAGTGGGCTCAACAATGAAGAAAATACCCCACAGACATGACCACAGGCCAGTACAATAGAAGCAATTCCCCATCTGAGGCTCCCTCAACCCAGGTGTGTCAAGATGACAACTAAAGCTATCCAGCACAATGATTCAAAATGTAAAATACATAATGAGGTTTTTTTTAAGCAAGACTAAAAAATACTATCTTTGCCTAGCAAGAAACAACGTTATTTTAAAATAAAGAATATTCACTTTATGGTGGTATTTTTGCTGAGCAAGATATATCATTACTATCATTGACAATAGGACCTCCACTTCTCCGACACCTGTAAATAACCTCTTGTGATCACCATCAGCACAATTTCATGGATGAAAAAACCCAAGAGTATTTTGGTGAGCTGGCCAGGTAGATAACAATCTGCAACCATTCTGGGCTGGTTCCAAAGTTCTCCTACAGGCCTGTGTAACCTCTGAGTGGGGGGACCAAGCACATCAGATTATATACATTACTCAGGGCAATGGGGATTGTTTCCTAATCTTTTACAGAAAACTGTGAGCACTGAATTATCAGAGACTAACTCTAGCACAGGTTTGTTAGCAGAGTGGAGTGACTGTACTAGGCTCTCTAAGTGCCACCTGTAGTCTTCTCCTTTTCTAGCTGTGTGACAATTTGTTTGTTCTCTCTATTCTATCTCTGCCTCAGCCTCCTCTTCATCTGTGAAATAAGACTACTACTACCTATTTCATTGTCCCCATTGGACTGTTTTAAAATATTTTTTCTAACACATGAAAGGCACGTAAGGCCTGTTTCAGGACCTAAGTGCAGGCTATGAGACAGATAAGAAAAGAAGAACAGAAGAAGCTAAGGGCTCACATCTTCAAGCAGGTACAGGAAGCAGAGAGTGACTGGAGGTCCAACAAGGCTTAAGGACTCTCTAAGCCCGCCCCCAGTGACGTGCTTCCTCCAGCACGGCCGCACCTTCTCAGACCTCCCACAGCAGTGCCCCCGACTGGGGACAAAATGTCCAGATACTTAGAGCCTGTGGGGGACGGTCTCATTCAAACCACCACACCACACTTCTCAGTTGGGGTGGATTTGGAGGAAGTGTTTCTCTGGGATATCACCATGTAATTCCATGGCAGGCCCCGGCTTTAGCCCATTGTGTTCGCCTTCTTATTCCCATGTCTGGTAGCCCTCGTCATGTGGTCTCAAATTTCTGCCCATACAGAAAAGCTGTGAACTTCATTTGACAAACTGACAAAACTTTCAGAATTATGTAGTGAGGTATATTAAAATGATTTCCCTTCCTCATAGAATGTGTTCCTTTTTTGCAGTTAGAATGATAGGCAGATTTCCCAATGATAGGCAGATTTCCCCATGCTAAGCTCACATCCCCATCAGAGCCCATCTCTGTGCTTCTTATCTTTCAACCAGCACAGTAGCATTATCCTCTACAGACTGGTTGGAGGAATGCCATATCAACAGTACCCTCACTTCCCTCTCTGACAGCTACATGACAACCATCAGGATCAGGTATTGGAACCTTCAGTGATTTGAATTCCAGAATGTCTTGATTGTCAAAGTTTCACAAATAAGAAGCAAACATCACATCAGTTTTCAGTGTTTTAAACAGAAGAGTCCTTTTGCTCAAAGGAATTTCCACAGGGAAGAGAAAATAACTTTTTAAATAGTTAGAACTACTATGAACTTACATTAGACTCTGCCGTGCCTCCCACAGCACAGCAGCGAGAGGGAATGGAGTAAAGCCCACTTGCAGATACAGCAAAACCACAAAGTACAAGAATAAACCCAGAAGAAATGCTTAAGGACCTCCTGGCAAAAATAATTGACATTATCATCTTTTCTGAAGAACATAAAGAAAGACCAAAATAAATGGCAGTAGATTAAGGAGCTACCAATTCTTCACAAATTAAATTCTAAGTGCACCACAATCCTAGGTGAAGTCCCAAAAAGATATTTCATTGGAGTCCTAATTTGATTTGTAAATTTATGTAGAATAAGCAAGAAAAAAAAGACATTTTTGGCAGTGGAGAGCAAGAAAGGAAGGCATACCTCCAGAGATAAAGAGAGATCACACAGCATCTGCTTTTAGATGCTGTTGCTGAAGTCTAAGCGAGGAAGAACAGACCTTCCCCGGCAGCGGAAGTACCGGAGATGCCTTTGAGGAGCTACTGGAATGTTCTGTGAACACCACTGCCCCAGAACTTATGACCTGCCCCTGATGAAGCACTGTAGCTGGATAGCAAGAGGAGAGCTTCCCAGAGGGTCAAAGGAACTAAGCCACGCTGAGGCAGAGCAAGCACACCGCTTTTCCAGTCACATCCTGATGAGTCCCCTAGAATGTGTACAGCATAAGTTTGAAGGCTGACATAGCATAAGCCTCTGACACAGGTGGCCTGTGTCATTTTTCAGTCTGTCGTTTGTGCCACACAGCTGATCTGAGGGATTTGCTCAACAGTGCAGTGGGAATTTATAAGTGCTTTAGCCCTAATGAAATACATTCTAAAACATGGTGTTTAAAACATGCTCAGAGTCACCCAGCTCCAAGGTTTGCTGTCAGAGCTGGGGCAGTTCTACCCACACAGACTGATCTATAATCACACACGCCCCTCATCTCTTCATAGAGCCATATGCCTTTCTATTCTATAAAGTCATTCCAATTCTCTAACATATATCAACAACATTCACTTGCTTGCTTGGTTTTCTTTATTCCCTGCCCCCACCCTACTCCCACCACCAGACACAGGATTTTGTTATTTCTCTTAGTTTCTGATTTCCAAAAGAAAAAGCCCAAAACAAGCTTTTATAAATTTTCATTTGATCCCCCCACACACACAAAAGTTATTTCATACCTGTTTCATTCAAACTATGATGAAGGTATCCCTGAAAAGCAGTATTGTCTTTCTGTCCCCATTAGTTTAAATTAGCAAGAAAAATGTTTTCACAAACCTCAGCTAACAAAGTGAATAGGCAACCAGAGAGAAAATTTACCCCAGAGAAGGAGAAAATGCAGTGCACTGGCCACAGTTCAATAAGGGGACAGTAGTACAGACTGCTGGATGGGGAGAGCCCGTGACTAGTTGCTGTTGCACAGCAAACACTGAACAAGTTGATTCACTGAAAGAGTTGATTGACTCCTCTCTTTAGCTAATACTAAAGCATTGTTCCTATATTTGAGCCTCAGTGGTAGTTGAAGCAGAATCATTCTTTGGGTTGTACACATTATAAGTAAATATCAGTTGCAGCGTAAGGGAATGTTAATGGTTTTACTGAAATGAACACTTCTGAGTATGGGCAGACACAGAAGACACGTGTTCTTCTCTCTCTCTCTCTCTCTGTTTCTCTCCCCTGTCTTTTTCTCTCTCTCTCCTCTCTTTTTCTCTCTTTCTCCCTCCATGTCAAAATACTTATTTCAGTGATATTTCCAATAAAACATAGCATAAAGGAGATATAGACAATTAGGACCCACACTCTGAAGGCACCTTGTACAGAAAGGAGGACAAAGTCCCAGGGATGGAAAACAGCTCTCCAGACATCCTTCCCTAGGAGGGAGGTGGGGAGAGGGGAAAGAGTCCTGAAGGCAAAACAGTAGAGTCATACATGAATATCATCAGAGGCATAGGATATTTAAGGGCTTTCTTCCAAAGGAAAACCATTTGAGCTAAGCATGCCTTGATTGTTTCATAAATAACAGGGCCTTGGAGCTGGAGAGATGATCATCAGTTAAGAGCATTCACTGCTCTTGCAGAGGACCCGAGTTTGATTCCCAGAACCCACATGGCAGCTAACAACTGTCTGTGACTCCAGTTGCAAGGGATCCAGTATCCTCTTCTGACTTTTATAGGCATTGCAAGACAGGTGTACTTACATACATGCAGGCAATACATCCATACACATAAAATAAAATAATAAAATAAAATAAAATAAAATCCTAAAAAAAAGTGAGTTGCTGAATAGGATGCAGGTTGGCAACCTGAGTCAGTAGTGAGCCAGCCTTTCTTACTCGGTCCTTTTATCTGGGAAGTGCTAGATGCTACCCTATGGATACTGATCCGATGGAGACCACATATCCTCAAGTTGACTGTCAGCAGTGTTTCTCCTCATCTTGCATGATTTCATCCACCAATCCTGCTTCTTTCATACAGTCTATTAAAAATCACCCTTCCCCACATTACATGTCCTTTATACGTTTTCTGGGCTAAAATGAGACTGTATTACACATATATGCATACATGTGCTTTTGAATGAGCCAGCAACATCACTGCTTATGTAAAGTTCTCAGTCCTACATCAGACTAAAGGGGTGCATTCACCCATAAATTCACAAAACACTTTCCTGTATAACCCCATCAAGAACATTTTATGAGCTTTCACTGTAGGCAGGTTTCTGAGGAAATACTAGCCAAGTTTGGATCAGACTGTTTCTGAAAAGTCATCTTACTGCTGTTATTGAACTTGACCTTTGGAAATGCAGTTGAAGTATCTATGCAACTACTTTTTGACTTCCAGGTGGCAGTTCTCAAGCCTTTGAGAACTACTACTTCTCATCAGCAATGTAAATAGGTTTGCTTTAGCTTAAAGATCTTTAGGTCAGAACATCCATAATTAACAGGAGTTACATTCTCCAGCCATGTCAGAAAACAAAGAAAAAGATGGTGGCTGAGTGAGGCACAGCCCAAGCAGTCAGCCCTCAGGGCCAGGTTGCACTGGCTTCCAAGAGACCAAGTGCATGTGCTAGACCATGTGAGGAATCGTATCTCACAGATGAATGTTTCCCTAATTATAGGTGCTTCTGTATTGATTTAAAAACATTGAGCTCAGGACTTGGCTAGTAAGAAAGACAATAACTAGAAAGTCAAGGTGGTGACAACAAGACTACAGGACAGAAGAATTGATGGCAGCTGAGGCAGCTCTCGCACCAGGACTTAAAACACAGCTCCTGGCCTCCTCATTTTATTACGAACCTTGGCATTTCTGTGTGGATCTCAAAAGTCTGAACTTGGGACTTGGAAAATAAGAAGAAAAGTAACTGGGGCATCAAGATGGCACATGGAGTTGCACTGGCCTATCTGCCTCCTGGGCACACATCAAGCATGAGTGAGGGAGCCTGGGCGGGTGAAGCCCAGCGGGGTTGGAACCACCTCACTCTGCTGTGCCTAGTGCCTCTTTCTTGCTAGGGGTTGGGTCTGCCACCAACCACTACATCCATAGTTGGCCTGTCCATGATCATCACCCATTGGCTGACAAGACCTGGTTGTAGTCTGTAACAGCAATGGGAACCCACTGCAGAAAATAAACTAGAGGACACTGTGTAAAGCTGTGAAATATCCCAACTACCACTCAGGGAATCTTAGATTGGAGGCCTGTGAGTCAATTGCTGCCTGCTGTGAGGATCTAGCTTCTGCTTTTACCCACAGTAAAACCCTCTGGGGGAATCAACCTGTTGGAGAACGCCTCATACTTCAGTAGGGTGAGTGTTCTGAATGAGACCCAGAAACAACCAAAATGTAATCTGCATGTACTCGGCTGTGAACAACTAACTTTGAGGAGGAATCCCAAGCGTTTCTGATAACTGAGGGAGAAATCGCTATTTGAGAATCCTAAGCAGTGTGTATAAGAAACAGAAAACAAATGTGAAAACTATTCCAAGAAACCTGGCTGTATTCTGACCCAGAATTACATATAAAGGACAGGAAGTTGTCCACTGCTTTGGCCCATCTGTGTATAAGAATTATAGATCACTGACATTCTAATGAGATATGACTTCTTTGGCACCCAGTTCAGGTGTGTTGCATAAAATGGACGGGGTTTTTCATATGCTTATGGAAGTCAGAGAAGTGGGGAGCAGTGTGGGGAGGGTGGAGGTGAGGGTGGGGATGGGGGAGGGGTTGGAGTATGATGAAAATACATTGTAAGAAATTTGTGACAATAAAAGAAAGAAAAATCTTCCTGTGAGGAGAGGCACAGTGGCCTATTCCAATTATTCCTGGGAAGATGGGAAGAGTGCAGAGGGTTGTTAAGCAGATGCACTGGAGAGACCAGCCATCTGGGTTTGAATCCTAGCCTTGCACACCCCTGTACAAGGATGGAACTCGGCTTGCTCTTTTGCACATCAGCCTCTCAAGGGTAGACGAGTGTTTAGTGAAGGGCTGTCAGCACATCACACAGAAGAGAGCCAGGTATTGGTTCTATGTAGATATGTCCAAGAAAACAATGTTCTCAGCTGTCCTTCTAAATTTTTCTCGCAGTTATCGTATTTTTCAGTAGATTTTCCTATTTATGGTACATGTCAGTAATTTCAACTATTCAGAAGGTGGTTTGAGCCTGGGCAACTTAATAAGATCCTATGTCAAACTAAAAAGTAAGAAGAGGTCAGGATGTAGCTCACTTGTAGAGCACTTGAGCATTTCATCCAGAGTGCATATTTTTTTCCATATGTTGTCAAACAGACAATAAAGTGTCTTTCCGACATAATAAAAATCTGGAAAAGCAATTACTGAATTAATTTTTTTAAATCCTGCTGAAACATCCTTAGGCTACCAATGGAATTCTTACTGTAATTCTAGGTTAGAGGGTAATCTCACACTCTGACTGCTGGGTCATTGCATTTGCCATTTAATCAGATACATAACTGACTATGTGTAAAACAAATCTCAATCTTCTGCCTCTCTTTTGCCTCCCAAATTTAAACTCATCTATAGGGTCCCAGTCACTCAGTAGTGTTTCAACAGTAATATGAAATAAACTCATACTTGGAACAGGTAAAATTTTAGAGAATTGTGTTGACATTCTTCCCCCTTTAAACCAATCCTTTAAAGTTTATCATAATGTGGAGTGAGTGTTTCTGTTGTGGACAGCATCTGAGTATTTCGTTAAATAGCAGCCAGGCATACTATCATACACAATATGTAAATTATCAAGATGATGTTTGCTCGTATTCTATGCTTGTGGCATTAGCTGCCTTTCTGTTGTGTCTTTGCCCTTGACTGCCTTTCATTTTCCCTCCTACTCTCTCTCTTGGATGGGATTACTGCTGTTTCATTTTATGTTTTCTTCTCCTTGCTTCTTAGCCCAGGACACTTTGCTCTATGCTTCTCCGATTTTGCCTCATGTTTCATGCACCAAAAGAGTAGAAACCCGCTGTCCAGGCTGGCCCAATGGCTTGATATAATTTAACTATGATTCTCTTCTTGGCAGAAACCAGAGTCCAACCAGGCCTTGTGATGAGAGCCAAGTTGTTCAGCCAGCATGTAGCATCCATTCTGCACCATGGGGTTTTCCATCCCATTTCCAAGGTGCTGCCATTTTGTCTTTTGTGTACTGTAAATCCTCTCATGTCATAGGGTCAATAAGCCATGTATATCTTCCCCTTCACAGACTTCCTTCCCACAGATACTAATGAAAGTAGTTGGACCTGTAGAATTAGAGCAATACACTGGAAAGAATTAAGTATCAAAGACAAGGCTAGAAAGAGATATTAGAACACTTTAAATGGAGGTTTAATTGTTGAGCACCTACTGAGTACCAGGAACTCCCTATAGGCCTAATTAGCATAATGGGTTCTGTGATTTCTTGTCCTAGAGGGAAAAAGGCAAACAGGTTAGGGTACATTTGATAAGCACAACAGAAGTGTGTACTTAGCATAAGCAGGCAGGAGGAAAGTAACTTACACTATGGTAGGGGCATTCAAGGAATAATACTTCCAAGGGCTCTGGAGATGTAAGTAGATTGAAAGAAGCAATGAAATTCCAATATAAAAAGATATTATGTTCATGACAAAAAATGTTTCATAAAACTTCGAGGATAAGTGAAAATGGTAGGAATAGACAGATGCTGTGAAAAACGGCCCTCAGTTCACAGAAATGTAAAAATTCAACCATAGGTATCTGAAAATATTATCAGTGAAAAGCTCAGCTTTGCAACTCCCTCCCAGGCCCCTAAAATTATTAAGAGTGTGTTTTAGAAACCTGTTATTAGAAGGCCTCTTCAAGTCTGGGAAAATAAAAATCAATTCTAAGTGTTGCATGGATGGTTTCAGATATTCTATGTTCTTTGCTATGCAGACTACATGTTTTCATTATCTATAAGAATATTCTTTTCTCCTTTGAAATTCCAGCTGGCAAAGAAGAAACTAAAGAAAATGTTCGCTATTCAGCTAGAATTATGCACATGGAGGCAATAATAAAGAAAACAGCAGGAGTGGTTGAATGTATTAACATTTGCTATGCGCTGTATACCTTGATGGGCATTTGGCATGGATTAACTCATTTATTTTTCATATTGATCCAATTAAATAAGAAGTTTTATTTTAGTTATTTTATATTAATAACTAATAAACAGTGTCACTAATTTTCCCAAGAACATGTAGCTAACAAGCAAAGAATTCAGATTAAAATCCAGGTTTATTGGAGCCCACAACCCACTCTCTTAGCTACTAAACAGTACCACTTTCCAGAACAACTTTTTAGATTTTCCTTTAAAAAAAGAAAAAAAAAACCTTAAAGATCTTTATTGCTTTCTCTCAGTTGCACATTCTTTCACAATACAGCCTTCTTCATGAACCTGATGACAGATTATTCAAAAGAATATGGCATTCATAGACTTCTATTCCTGTGACATATGTGTCATATGTCATGTCTTTTGATGTAACATATGCCGAGCAAGAGAACAGAATATTTTGCCAACTTAAGTAGTTGTAACAAATGTATAGGTAACCAACCCTCAGTCATCTCACACCTAGTAAGAGAAGTAAACTCTGGATTAAATTCCACATCTGGCTGGGAATGGTGACACATGCTCAGAATCTCAGCATTTGGGAGGTAGAGGCAGAGAGTTTAGGAGTCCAAGGTTATTCTCCACTAGTAATGAATTCAAGGCCAGTCTAGACTATAGGAGACCCTCTCTCAAAAAGAAAGAAAAGGGAAATTGAATCCACATCTGTCAGGTCTAGGCTCAAGAACTTTTCTCTCATTATAATTATAAGGTCTTCCAATGCCAAATTCACTCTGATTTTGTGAAGATCAGAGGAATGCTCTGTGGAAGCTTCTTGATTATTTTGAAGTCAATTGATGCTTATATCTACTATGTATTTCATGAATGATGTGTGTGTGTGTCTACTGTGTTAAGTCCCTGTGATCCTCACCATAAGTCTGTAAGACAACTACCATTGTTCTCATTCACATAATGATAAAAACTGAATCTCAAAAAGATTAGGAAACCCACTCTCAGGTCTTCAGACCAGTAAAGGACAGACCCAGTTGTACAGTTAAGCTCTCCAAAGCTCCAAGCCATACATGCAACTTTACACTTTATCATCACCAGCTTTTCTCCTTGACTTTGAAAAAAAAGAAGAACAAACCACATTCGAGCAAAGTGTGAGCATGTTAAACCATTTGAAGATTGCTGTACTTTGAAGTTACACAATTAAAAGGATTCTCAGAAAAGATAGGCAATCTTTCTAATGCTCCTTGTTTTCTTGTTTTAAAAAACTCCTTCCTGGAAATGGGTTTATTCTACCATAGTCCACCTCAAAACGAAAGCAGAACAGTGTATCCAGGGCCTATTTTTCTTGCCTGATCATCCAGAGCATATAAAATATGGTGAAATATGGTCTGCATCAGCCCCTTACAGGACAGAGCTCAGCACAGCACAGAGAAGCTGGCTGCAAATTAGGCAACAAATTTATAAAAAGTCAGGTATCTGGGGATTCACGTGGATATTTTATAATGAGCCATCTGGATGATCTACAGTAATGGCCACACATTATTATTCAGTGTTCAAGACTGATAATCCCCACATAATCACATTGATACCACCTGCCAGGATCTTAATCTGCCTTTCATAATCTTCCACTGCACTTTGCATAATCCAGGTGTTACCCTGCAAGATAATCGGGGATACTTACACCTAATGAGCAACTTCCATTCCTCCCCCAAATAAAACTGAAAATACACACACACAGTCACTCTCAGGTTGCATAATGGCCAGCCAGAAATGCCCATAATCGGAGGGAGAGGACCATCACTGCTCCAGCCCCCTGATACGGGCTCTACTGTGATTCCCAAAGGAAACCATCTGAGAGAGTCAATCCAGTTCTCAGAAAGAGTTGGCTGTGTGGTATCTCTACCAGGAAAGGAATATGAGCTTCAAGAGGATGAAGGAAGTGAGCCTTAACTTGAAGAAAGATGCTTGGCAAGCATCCCTCCCAGTCCCAACAGCCTGATTGAGTCATTCAGACAACAAATATTTGCAAGAAAATTGGACTAAGAAAGTGTATTTCAAAGCAAGGGCCACAAAAGTTTTCAGCCAAATATAGCTGAGGTTTATTACTTTTTTTTAATTTGGAATTTGCTGACAACACTTGAAAATCAAGAGATTTCACATAAATTTAGGTGTCAGGCTTGCAGTCCCCATTCCCCAGGGGAGACTGGTGAATTGCTGCTCTTCCGGCATGCAGTGTCTAGTTTCTCAGGATCCTCACTACACCCTTGCAGGGAAGTTGAGACAGCAGAGAGGATTTCATGCAAGAGCTGGATTCAGTGGGCATGAAAATCAATGGAAACTCTTTGAAACTCAGCAACTATCTTAGTTCATTTTGTGCTGTTCTACTTAAATAACTAAGACTGGGTACTGTATGAAAAATAGAAATGTATTCTCATGGTTCTAGAGATTTGATGTCTGATAAGTGCTAAGGGCCTGTTCTCCACTTTCTAGATGGCACCTCGTACACACATTCTCTTGATGGTATGGATTGTTGTTTTTCCACATGGCAGAAGAACAGGAAAGGAGAACCCACTCCCATAATCCCTTTATAGTGACATTGATCTATCCCTGAGGGCCTAATTCTCATGTCCCAAATACCTTCCAAAAGGCCTCACCTCCCATACTCACTGTATTGGAAATAAAGTTGCAATTCAGAATTTGGGAGAAGCCCTGCAAACTCCAGCAATTCATCCTCAAGATCAACCCTTTGTTTTCATTTGGAAAATTGCTTTGAAAAGTCTAAGTGGAATGTTTTAATCTCACAGAACAGAAAGCACTTTTTAGCATAGATTTGGAAGATTCAGATAAGAATTCCATAAAGCAAAATCCATCTCTGTTAATAGTTCATGTATGACATATATGAGCCACATGTTGAGTTCAGCTGTCCCCAAGCAGCCATGTTCACATCAAAGGACCACTTAGAGATGTTCAGTGTCAATCTCCCACAGAATGCCAAGCCAACCTTCTACAATGAGTCAGTACTTTGAAAGCTTTTGAATTTAAAGGTTAAAGTATTCTTTCCCTTCTGACTGGAGAAAGAAGTGGGATTTGTGGTTGTTTCCTCATTTAACCTTTATCTCTAGTGGTTTGGAGTTTTTTTCTAATTTAAAAAAAAAAAAAATCGAAAGTTTGCCATGACAGCCTTTACCAGGTTCTGTGTTTAAGGAAGAAATGTAGGGGATTTTGTTCACTTGTACAAAGTACGCACAGATACTTACCAAGAGATATAATTAGCGTCTGAATGAGTTTCACTTCCTTGCATCAGAGCTCAGTTATATGTTGTCTGTGAACCTTTGGCAAACAGTGGGAGGGAAACCAGTTACTAAAGATGCTTATAACACCCCAATCTAAAATGCTTTCTCTCACCTGATGCACCAAAAACCCTCTTGACAATAAGTAGTTATTGCTCTTTTCCTCTTTCAACAAGAGGGCTGGAGGCTCAGGAGGATCACCATAATGTCCTAGCTATCCAATGTATATCACTCAGAAGCACTCTTAACCTTAATAGTAATATTGTAGTGACAGGAGTCAAAAACCTCAGTCATTGGTGCCTGCCTTCTTAATTTCACCAAGCTCAGGGAAGATCAATAAACTAAATTGTTCTGAATACCACTGTTGCTGAGGAGCAGCAAATTAGACTACTTTATTTAAGAGATATAAGGAAATCAGGTAATATGGGAATAGAGTGGCTCTCTGTTTCAGACAGATTTAAAAAGAAATAGAATCTCTGTCTCCAGTATAAGACAAGCTAGCCAGAGAGACTGGCTCACAAGCAAGTATTCGAAGGGGAAAGGTTTGGGCTTTGAGTTAGCACACTGACAGGTGAGAGAAGGGCCACATTTCGCTCCTCTCCCTGGGTTATGGTCTGTGCTTTAATTCCACTTAGATCTGACAGTAGATGTGGATTGATGAAGGGATATTTTTATATACTGGCTCCAATATAATAAATATCTTTTGCTGTTGAACAACAAATCTCTATTTAAAACCTCTATGAGTCTTGTTGAATTTGTTTTAATAAGCTTAGATAAGTTCTCTCTGACTGCTCCATGTCCCAGGGAGTCTCTTCCACTTGTCTTTGTGGTGCCTGTAGTAATGACAGCTTCCCATATTACTCCTTGTGTGGGTCATTATCCTGTCTGCCCTTCAATGTCACCTATGTACAGGATAGAGCAATTGTCATGTACCTTAAGGCTGAGGATGCAAAGGTTCAGAGAGGAGAAGCAACTTGCTCAAAGTCACATATGCCATAAGCAGGAGAGCTTGGGTCCAAGCCTATACTCCCTAGTTTCAAATCCCATATTATTCCATGTGCTGCTGAAAATAACCCTTTTGTGCAAGCCAATATTCATACATACCATGAAATTTATCAATACGAAGAAAGCCTTGATTTTCATGTTGTCATACAAAGGCCAAACTCAGGATAACATTTAAATAATAAGTGGTCATTCTCATCTCTTCTTCCACATCTGTTTCTTATTCAAGCAAAACGAGCTCAGCATAGATTCTTCAATTGATTTTCCATGTCTATACATCAGAATCTTGAGACCTCGAATACAAGAAGTCATTTTGCTGCATCTCCCACCTCTAGAGTTGGAGGGAAGGGGTGAAGAATGTCAACGGCCTCAAAAATAAAGTTGAAGAAGGTGAAATCTGTATCCATGTCTTCATGAGAAAGAAGGTGGTTAGGAGCCCCAAATACAATTCTTTGCAGAAATTTTTAAGATTAGAAACAAAACCCCTTCTCTAATTTTGTTCAGTGTGAAATATAGAAAAGAACTCTGAGGCTCCTTAAAGCCAGGTAGAGAGGTTGCTGACAGTCTGGAATGAAGTGGACAGAGGAATAATGAAGAATACAATCCCCTAGAGATCTAGGAGCTTGAACACCTGGGTCCTCAACTCTCCAGGTGGCTGGAAAGGTAGTACAGCACAGTGCTTGGGCAACATCCACAAACAGACTTCAGACTCAACTCACACACAAACCCCTGGATTTGGGACTTTTTTCTCAGGCTGCATAGCTTTCTTAGTGAAATATTTCATAGGTAGTCCCTAGAATGAAGCCCCGGGAAACACACCACTCTCCCAGTCCTAGCTGCCTCTTGCTCAGTTGATAAAGTGAACACTGCTAGATGGAATTAAACACTGCCCTCCAAAGTTTTCCAAACTTCCTCCCTCTTGTCAAGAAACTCAGTTGATTCTTAATCTAAATAAGTTGAAGGTGGCTTGGGGAAGTGTCATGGAACAGGGCGTTGAAAGACAGGTTTCTACACGTGAGCTATCATGCCTTTGGGACCCTCACAGCCAGGCTAAGCTTGACCACAGACTGCCAGGAAACAGCAGTTGAAGCCACTTTCCAGGAGGGACCCCTGAACTGTAGGACAGCAGTCAGGGGTGTGTGCGTGCATGCGTGCGTACGTGTGTGTGTGTGTGTGTGTGTGAGCTCTGGCTCCTGCATGCATGTTTTGTTTTTCTTGATCACATGTTGCTTTCCTCAGCCTTACCTCTGAAGAGAACTGGGCCGGCTGAGTCTTGGAGGTGCTGCCCTGCTTCGGGATGTTGGTGCTGAGTTCACTATCCCACCATCTTGTGGCTGCCAACAATGAAGACTGTGCCCTGCATACTTTCCTGCAAGCACAGCCCTCTCTGCTCGTGCAGATACTCCCTTCGGCTTCCCCTCCTTTCTGTGCTCGAGTAGTCACATCATCTGCTGCTCCGCGTCTTTCCACCGCTCTAACTCGCCCCTGGCCGCCATGTTTCTTCCATATATTGTGCCCTTTTCTCTTTATCTCATTTATCATCCAAGGAAGCAATTCAGAAATGATCTAGATATTCACAGGGACTAGAATGTGTGAATTTGTAGGTAAACCGTTCTTATTCTGATGGAATCAACAACAAATTAAACAATATGAGTGTATTTATTTTATGTTTCCCTCCATAAGAGATGTAGATCAAAGCAATATCAAGTGCCACAAACATGTTTCACAGGTTGAAACTGATATATGAATGTGTATGAGAGTATGTATATATATGACAACTGTACCTAAAATAGTATATATGCAATATTAGGCAACTGTTTCTAAAATACCAGAAAAACATATTCCTCTAAAGACAATTCCTAGAAGTCTTGAAAGAAAACCTTATTTACATGAAATTCATTTCTTATTGAAACACCTTCATCTTTTGTAATGTGTCTAACAAAAGCCAGAATAGGTAAGATTCACAGACACAAAAAGTGGAGTTATTTTTCTCCATGAAATATAATAATAAATTTGTGTAATAATATATATGTAATATAAACATAATATACAAATATATATTGTATATTGTTATAATATATCATAATATATTATATATATTATAGAGAGATATAATTTTGCACCAGTGTACTACAATAGCTTTAAGTAAAAAAATTAGACTTATAGAAAAGAATATAGAGATATGACATAGATATACAATACAGAAAAATCTGTCATTGTGTTCTAGGTAGGAACCTCCATCATGTATAGGCCAATCTATTAGAAAGTGATTTACAGCAGCTGCCCAAGGTAACAGGCCATGGAAACATTCTGTAGAATTACAAAAGTATCTCTGGAATCTAATTAATTCCTTGAAGTCTATTGGAAGAATGTGGTTAGGACCAAAAAATATCTTTTTTAATCTTCTCACAATGCACAGAATTTTCTGGGATTTTGAGAAGAGCAAAAATAAAAGTTTCTATTCTAAAACTGAAGTAACGAAAAAGAAATGAGGAGGTAGAGTTCCTACCTCCTCACTCCCTCTCATCCAGCTACTGTACCCCCAGCTGACTTGAACATCCCCATCTGCCAGTGGTCTCTAGCATAGCCAGATACCTAGGGCCATCTGCACTTATACACCAAAAGCCTAGTCCTCCACCCCTGCTCTTTGCATCATATCAGGTCCCTGAGTCGCGATGCTCTCACACCTGTCTTCCTTGGGAGAATGCCTCTCTAATATTCCCAGTGCCCTCAACACTGCTCGAAGCTGGTAGACCTCACTGCACACATGACACTGTAGAGATAGGTAAGCTCTAAGGTAAAATACCTTTGCCAAGTATTCTGTTTTGTTGAGTATTAAACTAACTTATCCTATTCTGTAACACAAGACCCAGCCAACCCTCCGTAGAATAATATATTTTCAGTGATTTCTGAAAATGGGCCATGAAGTTGTCTGCCACATGGCTCATGTTTGCACATCTCCATATAGTTACGATTGCTGAATTTGACAGTATAACTCTGAATCTGAATTAAGAATGTGTAAAAACAAAGTTCTTGCATTACAGCTCGTTCCTTATCTTTGTGTCTTTTACTGTGATGTTGTAGAACTTGGATCATATGGAAAACTAAAATATTATGACACAATGACTGAAGAAGGTAAGAATGATTTTAGAATTGTATGCATTGGCTTTTTCTTTTCCTTCTTTCATTTATGGCGTCTGTTGCTTGACCATTTTTTAGTCTTTTTATTTTCTATTTTGCATGACCTCAGTGACATTGTGTGATTTCTTATTAGTTCTGCATCTGTGTCTAGCTTTTGCCATTATGTTTAGTTGGAATTGGAGACGTGAAATATCATGGGTAATTATGTTATTACATCAAAATGATCCAAATCATCCTGATTATATAACACACTCATAGAAATGGTGTCAACCACGTAAACACAAGTAAACACCCACATGCTCATAAGAACATATCTCCTCACACATATCTTGACCTTTTGAGGAATATTTAATATTTACAAGTTTGGGGGTTTTTACATGGTTCTTGCTGACAACAATCAGAAGGTGCCCTGGAATATCTTTCAATACAAGAAATTTCCAAATGTGTTGCATATCTTGCATTCAGCTTCCAGTATCTCTTAGTTGCCTTAGTTTGCCAGAGATCTCCTAGTTGCTTTGCATGCACAAAGTGGATAGTCTGGCAGGTCTGGGTAAGAGAAAGCCCCTTCTCAGCCCCTCGCCACTCGGGCTTCTACACACAATTGTTCCTTCTGCCTTGCTCTCCTGGGATTTTTGTTAACCACAACAAGGTGCTTAAGACATTAGGCCATTAAGAGTGGGCCCTGTAAATGGCACAGGAAGTGCAGACTCTTGATCAGTGAAAGGACCAAGGACAGAAGGAGGACTACAGGAATAAGTGCCCTTCTACCAGGAAACAGAAAAAACACTTCACACCTTAAAAGAAGGGTCCCAACGTGCATGTTATTTGAGTGTTAGCTTGGGAGAGAGCCTTTGTTGGCATCTACTAGCCTGCCACTAATCTCCACTGTCTCCTTTATAACACCCTGCCCATTGCCTTCTAGCCAGCTCACATTGGCCAGGGCACCTTCTGCCTTTCTGTTACTTCAGTGTTTCTTTCTTGTTCTATTATTTTCCTTCCTCTTTTTCTATTCCAGCAAATGTTGCTATCTGTACTCTCCCTTCCTTTTTCCCACTACCCCAGACAGTTCAAGATCAGATGAAGATACAACAGTGGCATTTCCAATCTCAAATTTCTTGCTAAAGATTGGGCTTCTGAAGTAGGAGAAGTCAAAGTACTGTCTGGAATAAGAACCAAGGCTGGTCCTTTGCAAACTTGACAGATTGTGTTTGAGAGCCCATGGGTCACCTTTAACATTTTTTATTGACTTGATTTTCTTCCCCTCACATTTTTCTCATTGTCTTATTCTTGGCTGAACAATTTATGCCATGATAAGCTAATACTGCCTTAGTATTTTCTAAATGTGTCCCATGAAATAGTTTCATATCATATTACTAGGAATATTTCAACAACTAGAAAGGAAGGAAAGAAGGAAAAAGGGAAGGGATAGTTAAATAAACTAGGAGAACTTTGGACTTAGATTCCTTCACTGTGTGAAGGTTGATCTTTCACTGTGCTGCTGTGCAGGGTTCCCAGACTTCTTTATGAGAAAAATATTGCTTACATGGAACTTCTTTTGGGACCACTGTGGAAATTCTGCCCATGGTTAACCCTCAGCTGGTGTAGGAGAAAGACAAAAGTAGTAGAAAGACAAAAGTCTTTCTTTGACTGATGTCCCAGTCAAAGGACATTACGGAACAGTGGAACCCTCTCAGCTCATATCCTTTGGCAGCTGCCTCCAGGAAACCAGATTTGGCTTAAACCTAATTCTTGGATTCTATCAAAGAGACTCAAAGCCAGTCTAGATCTCTCAGATGTGAAATGGCCAGGCATGCTTTCACATTCTCAAGGGCCTTTCACCTCTCACCTGAAAACAATCATCATAACTGTGATTTACCTGCGCAATATAAGGAAGTGTAATAAAATGAGGATGTTTGGAGCAATGACTATGGGCTCACTACCT
This sequence comes from Eospalax fontanierii, assembly GCA_035773235.1. Classification (NCBI taxonomy): domain Eukaryota; kingdom Metazoa; phylum Chordata; class Mammalia; order Rodentia; family Spalacidae; genus Eospalax; species Eospalax fontanierii. Next base: position 10,332,383 of record CM069528.1, on the reverse strand, counting down.
TAGGAAATACTCTCCTAAAGCATCTTTACAGTTTTCGAATTGTGGCTATCCTTTGAGTAAGGTTTTATTGTGGTAGCTCATGTGATGAATCATTATTTATAACTATTTCCAGGAATTCTCTGGACATGGTGTGAGGTCAGCTGCTTTCAATGAATCCTTTTTTTGTCCTCCTTAAATACATCAAATGGAAAGATTCCATCCATATCCAAAGAAGAATGGAATGGGGATATGAGCTTGTGGTCTCTGCAAGTGTTCTATCATTTCTTCAGCATCATGATCACACCAAATAGATTTTACTGACAATGAGAAAAACCAAGGCTCACAAAATTATCTCAGTCAATGAGGAAAAAGGCTCAGAGGAGCAAAGTAGCTCACTCAGGAATATAGAGGTTGTATTCCTGAATACAGAGGATTTGGGACCTAAATTCAGGACAAGTCACCCAAAGCCTTACCCTGTGGTGGCACAACATCTCACTGTGCAAGGTGACTCTGAGGAGCACTGCCACTCAAGTTTACTTTAGTTCATGGAACAAAAGTCTTAGAGTCCCCCACTGTCTTTATTTCTTTTGTATTTCTGTAATAAAATACCCTGACAAAAGCAACTTAAGAGAGAAAAGGTTTATTTCCACTCACAGTCCTCATGGCCAAGAAGTCAAGATAACAAGTACTTGAAGCAGCATCATATCCACAGTCAGAAACCAGAGAATATGAATGCTTGTGCTCAGCTCATTTTCTTCCCTTTATATAATCCACAATCCCATCCCAAGGAATGGTGCCACCCACGGTGAGCACAGTGTGCAGGTCTCCTTACCTCAATAAATCTAATGAACATAATCCCCACAGACATGCCCAGAGGCTAAATAACCCTTTCAGACATACCTGGAGGCTTGACTCAAAAGCAATTCCAGATCTTGTCAAGTTGAAACTCACCATCACACCTATAAATTTAAAATCAAGAGCATCACAGAGTGGTCAACAAGCTACAGAATAAAGCGTAGCTTTATTGGACACTAGCTATTGAACACTCTCCCATGAAAAGCTTAGTGCAATTAAAAAAAAAATGCTTACACCAGGCAAAATTACATCCCTTGTCCTGGAGGCTTTGTTTCCCAACTTGAGCACTCAAGTGACTTAGACTCCAAACTGTATCAGGTTCCTAGACCACATTCACCCTCTACTCCACTAACCCGATGCTAGTTGGTGCAACCATTTACACCCCAGGTGTCCATTCATTAACACCCCAGATGAATGTGGCACTAGGGTGGCTGCAGATCTCTGGAGGTCAGACAATCATCCTGAGAACTATTGACTGCATATTCTTGGATGAGCAACTTCAAGTCTTTAAAGTTAATAATTCATAGTTTATTTCTCATTTGATTCTATCCAAATTTCATATTATCCTTACATTAGAGAATTCTCAATAAAGTGACCATAACTTCTTTTCTTAATATTATCCTAAATACAAATGTAGAAAGTTAGTTCAGGGCCCAAGAGATGGCTCAGCAGGTAATATTCTTGCCACCAAGTCTGAAGACCTGAGTTCAATCGCCAGGACCCACATGATAGGAAAGAACCACATGTGTTGGTGCAACTCCATTGCCACCCCTAACCTACATACAAATACAAAATGCAAAAGGAAAAAATGTTAATTTAACTATTTTTTTCTAGTTGAACCCAAGGTCTCAAGCATGAGACCTGACTGACCTATATTCTCCAATCCCACTTTATATGATGGAACAGATGGATTTAAAGAACAGAAGAACATTTTTGTTCTTTGAAGATAAGCATTTTTTATAGATATAGAAACAGATACCTTGACTAACATTATTCAAAGCAGCTATGTCTGGAAAATGCTGTCTCAATCACAATGTCCTGAAATCATTGCCATATAACAAACCATTTGCAGAGGAGATCACTATTTAAAAAAAATCAAATCATCGTTCATTTGCATAAGTAAAATTAAGTTGGAAAAAATTGTGATAGCAAAAGTAAAAATTATAAATACTTTTTCCTTAATGAAATTAGCCTGTTCTATAATAACCAACAGCCTCCCGTACCAAGCCGAGACTACAAGTCTTACATGAATCACGGGACCTGGAATTGGACAGGTCAGATGAGCCTGAAAATCCTCATTATATCAAAGAAACAAAAGCATGTAACTCCAATCAGTCAGCCATTCAGTGTTCTTAGTTACAATGAACTAACCCAGTTTACTAAAAACAGAATTTGACTTTGGAATACAATTTGGCAATGTTTTCCATTGCCCAAGATACCTCCTCTAAAACTAAAGTTAAACTAAAACTAAAAAAATGTCCTTGGATTATCTGTGCCCTTTGCATTACATTTTAATCCTTGCTTGAGTAAGTGAAACATTCATATACACTCATGTCTAGCAGAATTTGTTCAACAATAAATAGCAGAGACTCCAAATTAACAGTGTCCTAATCAGATGGAAGTATAGGACGAGGAAGATCTGGTAGCTCTACAATAATTGAGAACTCAGGCTCCTTCCACACATCCTGGTGCTTCACCATCCTATAAGACATAATAAACACAGGATGTTCACCTCAAGGGCACATCATGGTCTAAGTTGACTGATGCTGTAAAACATTACATGACAATGGTCTGTGCCCATATCATAAACTCTGCTGTGTAAAAGATATATATATATATATATATATATATATATACACATATATAATATGTATATACATATATATATATGTAAAATACATACCCAAAACAGAAACACCAGATCAAAGAGTATAGACATTTTGAGTTCTGAATGTACCCATTTATGTTTCCACTGGAAATGCCTGAGAGAGCCTCAAAAGCAGATTTAAATAAATTATTTGAAAAATGTTTCCCAATTTCATTACAAAGCAGATAAGCCTTTGTAATGGAATACTTTCTAACTCACTTGTTTTGGAGACACATATTTTTAACAGAGCTGAGTTTTTAAAGCTGGTTTTAAAAGCTATGATTGAAGCACTTGTCCTTTCCAAGTTAAGTGACAAGCCTGTTCCTCCTACACAGAATATATCCAACTTCCACTGCAACATGTTCCTTGTTTAACTCAAAACCACTGATATCCTCAGAGAAAGTCTTCAGAGCACACTGTGAGCTCCCTTTCTACCTTCTAGTGACCAAGGCAGGAGTCCCACTATGCACAGACACCATTTCCAGTATCGTGTTGTTTCATTCATTCCAGTTCATGGTTAAATTCATTCAGTCCAACCTTCCATGGCCAGGGGATTTTTCTGGCACTTGAACAGATGCTCTGTGGAAGGCTGGGCCTTTCCAGAAAACAAGTATCTGAACTCACCATGTCTTCTTCAGGGATGTATTCTGACAAGCATCTCCCTGTGGCTGGATCTTAGGAAGACAACCTAAGTTTAATGTGTATAACCAAACTGACCCGCTAGTACCTAGCATCAGGTCTGTCAGAAAGACCAGCCAGCTCTGTTAGTAAAGCTACCATCCTCCTGAAGACCCAGACCAGGGAATTCTTCCCATGAGAATACATCCGCTGCTCAAACTCATTGCGTCTTATTTTCCTGATCTAAACTGTCATCAGTAAAAGCAGAAAGATCAGAGTTAGAAAATGCAAGCTGATTTTGCCACTCCACATACGTAGAAAGTGTTAAATGGCAGCAGAAGGAAATTTTATGGATGCTTCTGCATGTTTCTGATATCCCTAGAAATGAAAATGTTAGGATGCCTTGCCTTCATCTGTCAAATCAAAATACTGTTATTCTAAATTAATTATTCTTCTAACACACATGAAGCTCTAAAAAAAAGAAAGAAAAAATCAGTTTCTGCAGGATGCTGCCATGTTCAATTAAACTTGGTAAGTTTCTCTCGTGATTAAATGGAATTGTCTCATTTCAGGCATGAGCCTCATGTCCTGGCCATGTGCTGGCATTTCTGCGGCAAAGCCACATTCAAACACGAGATTTTCAGGTATCAGACTGCAATGTGAAGTGGAGGATGAAAAAAAGAGAGTACTCATTTGCAGAGACACATTCAAAGCACAAGCCTTGATAAACTGACTCAGAAGAGACTACCTCTATCAGGATATCTTTGAGTTAAATGTTGGCACGTCTTTGGATATGTGGCCTACTTTGTTAGTAGTGATCTTTATCCATTGATCTCTTAGGTATCCCTAGGACCCATGAGATGGAAAGAAAAGAAAGATTCTGCAGCTTCTGTCTGTAGGCCCCACCTGGCTCAGAACTCAAACCCAAGAATCAGACTTCCTGAGCAATTTGTATCGCTATCTGAAAGCTAGAAATAGTCACAAAATGAAGTTCCTACAATAACAGCAGGTGCAACTCTCCAGCCACCTGAACCTAGCTGCAAACTGGCCTTTCTCCTGAAACAGTGTGTTCTACAATCCCACATACAATGTGGTTTTGGTTTGTAACTTCCATTTTTGCCTGAACTTGCTCATTTCAAAGAGTCTCAAGCAGACAATATAATCTCTTAATGCTACTCATCTGTCAAGTTTCCAGCAGTGTGTCTCTGGGCTTTCCTTCTTTCTTGCCATTCCCTTCCCCCAAAATACAATGATTCAAGCTCTCCCCACTGACATCCCTTTCTCTGTTGTTTGTAGTAATGACACCACATATTTAAACTTAAGAGAGAATCAGCACAGTATTGAGAGACACAGCAAGCCCACACACTAGCTGTGGAGAGAGCCAGAAAAAATACTTTGAGGTGGAATCTTGTAGAATAAGGCAAACAAATGAGACATGCAGAAAATAAATGGAAGATAATTGGGGGTCCAGTGCAGAAGCTACAGCCAATGTCCAGACAGGAAAAACTGAAAGCTAGAGTCAAAAGGACTTGGCATTAACTAGGCTTGAGCCTTTAATCCCAGCACTCGGGAGGCAGAGACAGACAGGTTTCTGTGAGATCAAGGACACCCAGCTCTACATAGTGAGTTCCAGGCCAACTAGAGCTACAGAGAGACCCCGTCTCAAAAAAGAACAGAACAAAACAAACAAACAAAAGGACTTGGCATTAATTAATAGTAGGACGGTGGCCAGAGGGAGATTGCTAAAATGCTCGGGGAAAACTGGACATCACCAACAGAATGCACAGGCAGAAAGTAAAGGAAGGAAGGTGAAGAGGGAGTTTGTCAGAGAAATGTCCAAGTGGAGATATCAGAGTCTTCTGAAGAACAGGGTCTGGTCTTTGGAACTTGTGGTCATTCAGGTAGCAAGCAATTGCCCTGAGGATTACTGACACTTAAGAAGGTCCCTAGAGGTTATAAAAATCAAAGGTGACTTTAAGGAGAAGAGTAAAGAAAATCAATAAGTTACATAAAATCAAGTCATATAGAAACAAAATGTGGCCAAAGGCAGGTTCCCCAGAGTAATGCTGATGAACAGTAGGTACAGAGTTAGCACATGAACAAAGGACGCAGACACCAGCTTAGCCAGATCTTCCAAGAAGGGTACCTACAAAGAGAAGGTAAGAAAGAACAGCAGAACCCAAAGGCCAGAGAAGTGCTGGATCATGACCTTGAATCTGAGGGGAGAGGTAAAAACTGAAGAGTGAAGGTGACTGATGAGACTAAGTCTGTGAGAGGAAACTCTGTAAATTGGAAACAAAAAGCAAAAATATCACTCTTTTACAAAGGTATATTCCTATTTCCAATGTTGAGATAAGCTGCTCAGGATTATAACAGAATTCTTTCCTTACATGTGGCCATAAGGGTCATTCTCACAGAGCATAATTAAATAATTAATGGGGAGGTCTGACTGCCCTTTCATTATGTGATGGTTTTGGCCATTACTTAAGATATAATTATATGTATATTCTTATTTATTATGGAAATTACTCCTGTAATCATGCCTATAAATATGATAATTGAATTAGGTTGATCCTCTGGATTATGAAACTCGTTTTATAAAGTATTTACTAAAGACAGTCTACAATAGTAGCTTAATTTCATCAATATCAACATAGTATAATAAATGGTTTATATGCTACTTCACAAAATGAGAAAAAATAATTTAGAGGTTATGTTGCAAAACTATATTTAGGGATATAAAATTCTGTATTCTGTTGACGTAAAATTATCTTTAAATACTTTTTAAATATTATTGTTAACGTTTTTCTTTTAAGCATAAAAATCAAGCCAGTCCCTATTAAGTAAACGGTTTCAGAGAGTCTACAGGCTAGAAGAGTGCCCATTCTTGTTTTTATTCCCTGAGCGCCCGTGTTTCTGCTCCTCCCCTTCAAGAAGGCTTCCCTTGTCAGAGTAGGGATCTGCAGTGCTTGTTACTGGTCCAGGCTGTGTGCAAACTTTGCAGTGGCATTGGATGAATTTACCCAGTTCACCAAACACTACATAGCAAGGGTTTGCTTAAGGTTTGTATGCTAACTTGAAAAGGCTATGATTGGTAATGGATGTCAAGAGATTGCTGATTTCTCCCTGGAAAGGAGGGGTGAGTAGCAACAGAGAAACCTTCAATTAGGCCTGGGTGAACTAGTGAGGGAGACACAGACCCAGCCTTCTCTCTCCAGCTCTTCCCAACACTCCCCAGACCTTCTCTTCCGTCCCAGGGGCTCCTTTCTGGGTTGACACTGGAAATGCACAGAAGGAGTAACAACTTACAAGGCCCCTGCCTTTCACCGCAGGACTGTAAATGCTCATTGTACCCCACTGGCTCCTGTTTATTGCTGTGACGGTCCTTCCACTTTATCAGAACCATGACTTTGAGAGGTCCTGAGAGGATTTACTTTGGGTTAACAAGAAGATACAATCTCATCTACTCGCCTAGACACCATGACCACAGGATTTATTGGGCGTCACTGGGTGCTAAGGTTACAATATGGAGGAAAACCCATAAAAAGCCCTGTCCTCCAGCTTTTCTGCTAGTAGAAAACAAAATAATCTAATAGTAATGGTAATAATGAGAACAGCTACATTGGAGAAAATAAGTTAGGGATAGGAGATACAGGAAGGTGTGCATCTAAAGAGGCTGCTCGGGGAAGCTGCAGTGAGAGGGCGGCATTTGAACACATGCCACAAGATGGGGAGGCAGTAAGCCTCTGGATTCTGGGTGAAGAGCATTGCAGGGAATAAGGTCAGCTAATGTCACGATCCAGAGGTGGGAGAGGGCACAGTGTTCTCAAGAAACAGTGAGGAGGCTAGCAAGGCTGGAACCAAAGGAGCGAGGAGGGGGTTAACAGACAAGATCATGATGGTCAGAGAGTGAATAGAATGCTGCAGGCAATTTTAAGGACATTGACTTTCACTATGACCTGGAGAGCCACTGCAGACTTTTCTACCAAGAAGGGACGGTAAGACCTGATTTATACATCCCCATGGGATGAGAAGAACCTGGAGGACATAAAAGAAGACAGGGAGACTCTAACAGACTGAATTACTCCTGCAGGATGATGGGCCAGGAAGGGAAAATGGGCAGATTCTGAAATAATGTGAAAATAGAAACTCCAGATCTGCTGCTGTAGGCATGAGAAAATAGAAGAGCTAGACGACCACAGTGCCACATCGGTTCTGTCAAAGCTTTGTCAGGGTGATGAGAGCCTGTCTGCTTGATTCCATACCTTTAGAAGAAAAGACATGGAATAACCCGGGAAGAAGCTCAGGTGCCCTTTGGCTTTTGAAGCAACTTGCCAAGCCCTGAACTTCAAAGAAAGAGACAGGAAAGGCAGAACTGCAAACACAGAAATAGACTTGAAAGGACTCGTTTTCAAGTTCTCTCATCCTATTCAGTTTTGCTCCCCCCCGCCATGCCCCTGTGACTCCCTTTGCATCTGTCTTGTCTTATTTTTTTCTGCATTGCTGTTGCTCAGACTGTTCTGTGGCCACCTGGACCTAGTCTCATCACCAGCCCTTTTGACAGCTGCCTGTGATAGGGAAAGATGTGAAGGATTTCCAAGAGGCTGTTACAATTAATTAACAGCAGAACAGAAGTAAACTTCACTTCCTTTGAGTGAGCAAATCCTCCACAGTTATTTCAGAGTCCAGCTTAGGACTTACCTTGGAGTGATTCAGCCAAAGATTTCATTTGCCTACTGTTTCTGAATTCACCCTCATTTCCAGGAAAGCCTCAGCTCCCATTTTTCCTTCTTTACTCCCTCACCACCCCTCAACACTGTCCTCTGAGGACAGCTGGTACTCTTGCAAATTTCACATCAAGCTAAATTATATTAAAATTGTGTACCAGGTTTTGACGTAGGTGCATCACGATTTGAGCAGAGTTTGCTATTTCTGATACTTCTAAGAATACAAAAACCATAGCTATATAAAAAGACAACGCCTTCGGGGTTTATACCACAACCGAGGATATTTTTAAGGCTGCTTTCAATCAGACCAAAAATCACTCCACTCATCTTGAAAAGTATTCCAAGGTATCTTGATTCTTTATTGCCAAGACATAAAACTGCCCATCCATCTGGGCCCATCCATAAAACAACATGCAACTGGGCCTAACACTTAGAAGTGGCTTTTGAAGGGTTCTCCAAACATGAGCCCAAATTCAACAAGGTCTTGGAGGTTTAAACTGCCGAGTGAGTGTGACCAATTCTCCCAACCTGCCTGTGGAGGATGAACACCAATGCACCAATCCTAAAGCAACTCATGACTGCCGTATCCTTGCCCAGGACCCTTAGTTTTTCTTCTTATTTGTAGAGAGCTCTTCCTATGGCATAGTGTGGCAGTCCTTTATAAACATTTTCTCACTTAAGCTTTACATTTAACTCTTGAGTCTACGATCTCTCTGTCACCACCAAGAAAACTGAAATTCATAGCTGCAGAGACTCGACCAAAACTCCCCCAGAAGAACCAGGTGACAGCTGGACCCACCCACCTCTCAGTCACCACAGTGCTGTGCTGTGTACCAATCAAAGTTCTCCCCTGCTGGTGCTCCCCAAAGTGCCATGTCTTCCTAACCCCAAGGCATAAAGTGGCCTTCTGAATACCCAGGGACTTGGGGCTGGAAAGACAGCTCAGTAATTAAAAGCACTGGCTGCTCTTGCAGAGGACCCAGGTTCAGTTCCCAGAAACCACATGACAGCTAACAACCATCCTTAACCCCAGGTCCAGGAGATCCAAACTGTCTTCTGGCCTCCTTGGGCACTGCTCAAATGTGGCAAACTTACATACATGCAGAAAAATACTCATGCGTGTAATATCCAGCAAGAGGCACAGAAGAACACCATAGTGAGGGTCAAATCAGGAGTCCTTTATTAGCTAGCAGGCAGAGAAGGGGCTAATGCCCAAAAGAACGCTCCACCCCAAGGAGAAGCAGGGAGTGGGGTGTGTGAAACTTAAAACTACAATTACAACATTCCAGGGGCACAGCCAATAACCAGAGCTATATTAGATCACCAGAGTTACGCCAGATCAGAAGCAGGTCAGTTAACAAAGTGGTTTTCAGTTACAAAAAGTTTCAGTTAGGAAAAACAAGTTTCTCAGTATTACAGAAACAATGGGCTCCATGGAGATGCAGGTATAATTAAGTGGGAGAACATGCTATATGGATGTGCTTGGACTAGTAGGAAGTTTTCCAGTATTGTAGAAACAATGTACCCCTAAAACCACAGGTGGGGACTTCATGTCTTCCTGGCTCTGCCTGGAAGGAGGGGACTAGGCAGAAACACAGGGTGAAGCAAAAGTCAGCTAGAACAAAATTCAGTCAATTCTGCCATTTCATACACATAGAAATAAAATAAATAATTAGGCCTTCTTACTTTCAATTACACAGAAAACTAGAGATGCTGCTGTCATAGGAAAACCAGCAACAAACAGGCAAAAACCCCTCAATTACTGTCACATGAATAAGACTTGCAAAATCCCAGCTCCACAGTCATTTCCCACTCTGTCTGCCATGGTTTTTGCAAAATTTGAGAAAACCAGACCAGGTGTGCCCAACACCATACTGAAAGATCCTTCTTGGCAGAGTAAGTAAGTACACTCTGACTTATTTGGGGTCCATATTTTAGTCATTTTCCTCCAGCACATATATAAGCTCTGGAAAAATTAGTGTATATGCAAACAGTACATACATATTTCCTCTGTCATGATTCATGACTTTAGGGCATTATTTGGATTAATGTTTCAATGGGCTGTCTTCTTCTTCATCCTTTCCTACATTTTTGCTGTTCTGTACATAATTTTTAAATAATAAGTTCTGATCATCCTTATTTCATAGATTGCAGGCTGATCTCAAAGGAGGACCCCACTATCACAAAAGAATGGTTTCTCTTAATAGAAGTATTCCCTCCATAGAAGTTTCAGAACCTCCTTTCTCCTCTTCTAGGTTAAAAAATAATAACAATTTGGCTATTTCTTAAAGTTATCTTCCCCAAGAAGTAACCACTCCCCCAACATCTGCTTAGTGCTCAGATAGGACACCATCTTGCAGCCAAGAAGGTGCCCAGCAGCTGTACCCTGAACCACCATCAGGCGTCACACCCCGCCCTCTTCCCCTTCCGTGTTCCCCTTCCCTCTCTTAGCACCTTCTTTCCTAGTCCCAGGGCTTGCTTGCTTTCCTCTTTTTCTTCTTACAGTTTGCCATGAGACTAACTCAATAGAAAGAGACAAATTCAACCCTCCTTCCAGTATGGTGACCCAGAGCACTGGCCTTCCATCTCCTTAAGGATAGGTAACCTGTGCATCTCCTCATCCTTTCTTCCCATTCCTTATGTAGCCTGAGTTAGTCAATTCTCCATCACAATAACAAAATAGCTTTAAAGAAACATAGAATAAGGAAAGATTTATTTTGGGTGCTCGTCTCAGAAGCTTCAGTTATTTCCCACCATTGCTTTGGGACTGAGCATCGTGGCAGTGGGAGCCTATGGCAAGAGCTGATCACTTCACTCTGCCAGGAATAAGAGACCAGTAACAAGTTATTCCCTTCAAAGACATGTCTTCCTCCAATGAAGCCTCACCTACAGCCACCATTTTTCTACCACCACCTAATGATCTATTTAAATTTCTAATCTATCCATGAAGTAAACCATGGATCAGGTCAGAGTCCTCATTATGTAACATCTCTGAAAATGACACAATGAGAGGTGGGCTTTACTAATACCCTAGAATCTCTGATCCAATCAAATTGATCCAATCAAGATTAGCCATCACACAGTCCAAGCCACATTCTGGCGTCCTCTTCTGTTATTTCCTGTTTCCCTCCAGTTGCCTTTAAGAATACAGCTTGTGGAGTACACTCTTGCCTAGACTGACACCTTTGTATAGCAAGACATTGAGGTTGGTGCCATGGCTCACTGGCTAAAGGCACTTGCCTCCAAGTCTGATGACTTGGTGCAGTCCCCACGATCATGTGGCAAGAGGAGAGAATAGACTCCCACAAGCGTGTCACCACACATGCCCCCTCAACATAAAAATGCAATAAAAAACAATGGATTTAAACACAAAATAAATTTAAATTCATGAATTTATAATGTTGCTCAAAAGTTTTTTTTTTTAATATTTAAGTTTATGACCAGTGGAGCTATGAGCAGAGAGGGTCCCATCGTATGTCACCTTCACATAGGAATTTACAGATTCAATCGCTCCCAGCCTGTCACACAAGTCACCACCCTATGTGCCATGATTCCCATGCATGTGGAAGGGAGAGGCAATGGATGCCCGCCTGCCATGCCTCCATCTTAGAACACTCCAGGAGAAACATTTTCATTTGATTTGCTTCTAATTAGAAAAGTAGAATGAGATCCTCTATTAATTAATGCTGCTTCTAGGTAACACAGCCAATAAAACGTGCCTCGTGGAAAATTGTGGGGGCTGGGGTGATGGTGTTTTGAATAATTCATCATGCCGGAATCTAGGCAGTAATCAGTTTAAAATTCGAATCTTTTGTAACTTAAGTGTTTCCAAGGAAGAAAATCAAAGATTAAAAAAGAAATGTGCTATGTGTCCCTAACCACTACATTTTTGCATGCCTGTTTCCTGTGTTTGTCTCATGTGGTTATCCATTAATAACGTCAATAATGAAGGAGAAATGAGGCCATGCACTTGTGGCACAGCTGTTTTCAATGACTACATTGGGCATGGTATTTTTTCCCAGCACCTTTCCCAAAGTGTCTCATCACCAACATGCTCAGTTGACCGTTCTTTGCCCTGAATCCCCAAATGGAATCAGTCACCTCCTTGAGGCTTTAATTGCAGCTGACTCAGCTGATCTGGAAAGCTGTGATGCCTGTTCCCAACTCATATAGAAACTGCAATGTTATTTTGATAAATGCTTAAAAACCAAAGTAAAGTTGAAGGACTGCTGGCCTTGACTTGCCTTCCCAGTCGCATGGCAGTTTTAGGCATGCTTGATGCTTTTGTTTGTTTTGTGAATACCTGAGGGGTGTTCCTGAGGTGGGAGGGGAGAGGTCCGAGTCACACCTTTCCTTATGGCCTGGCAGCTTGAAGTTCTGTAACAGAGAACTTGCCTAAAGAATCTTCCCAGCTCTGATATTGCTGAATTCTTAAGAAAGAAGCAGAAATACCAACTGGAAGGGACACTGTTACTCTTTTGGGATAACTGAGTGGTAATTTAGTGGGTGTGCAGTGGACATTGCCAGCATATAGGAGGATTCTCACCTTTGGTTAAACATTAAATGACTTGGATGTGTCTCTTTATGTGGAATCCCAAAGTAAGAAAGTGCCCTCCATATAGGTTGGAGGGCATTGGGTTAGATAGAGTGGCATGGTTGCTGCTATATTACAACTTACCACGAAGCCAAGCACCTGCTTTGGCAAGGCTTCCTTCTCACTCTCTCTCCTTCTTGCCACTTTCTCTTGCTTCAGGGAGATTCAGAGAAAAGGCTTCAATTCTCCACAAGATTGCCAAAAAGAAATGCCAGATGGATGAGAATGAGCAGCAGAATGGGGCCAGTAATGCAGGTAAGTGGAAGGAGATGTCCATCCCTCTGTTTCCATGGGGGCAAATGGGAGCAGAAAGATGGAGCCCAGTATGGACACCCCAGACCCAGTGTTAGTTCCACCTTTCCAGAACAATGAAATGAGTCCCTCTACCCCACCTGGAACAAGGCAGGAACAGACATGTATGTCCCCTATAGCTCTCAGGAAAGTCCAAACGAAGTAAGATGATTCTAGCCAAATCCTCAGTCACCATTGTTCAAGAGGAGATACTCTTACTTTGAGATTCCACATAAGGAGACACATCCAAATCATTTAATGTTTAACCAAAGGTGAGAATCCTCCTGTATGCTGGCAATGTCCACCGCACACCCACTAAATCATCACTCAGTTATCACAACAGAGTAACAGTGTCCTCCAGTTGGTATTTCTGCTTCTTTCTTAAGAATTCAGCAATATCAGAGCTGGGAAGATGGCTTAGTGGATAAAGCACTTGAGGACCCGAGTCCAGATCCCCAGCACCCCATGTAAATGGTAGGTGCAGTGATGGCCCTCACCTGTAATCTCAACACTTGGGAAGCAGAGACAGGGCATTTCTGGGGCAAGCTAGAAATTAGGGCAAATTATCAGGCTCTGGGTTTAACCAGGGACTCTACCTCAAGAACTGAAGTGGAGAGTGATCAAGGGAGACATCTCCTGTCTCCATTTACACACATGAACACATGTGAGCCCACACATGTGGACACACAGACTCCCTCACATTACACACACACACAAAGAGAAAAAAGAAAAATTCATCAGCACCAGCCCAGTCTCTCTTGGCTGACTTCTCCAGAGCTCCTGTGTGACCAGATTGTGACATTCAGGCATCTTATTTTAACTTGGAGCATGGTATTCCTCCTCTCCTGTCTGTAACTATAATATAGCTCTCAATTCTAAATTCAAACTAAATTTAACCTAATCAGAATTGAATCTGTAAATGAAGCTGTTGCTCAAGTAACTAAAATTATCTGCAGCCAAAATTTGACAAAGTTTTGCACTCAAAATTCGTGACACTCCATAGACGGGTTTCTACCTCTTATATTATCTGAATTCAGCTCAAATGTTAGCAAGGGTTACTTCTTGAACTTAGGTTTATAAATTATAGTTTTTGTCTGTTTCTGTTGCTCTGGACTTACATTTCTTAGACTGAGCAAATTTTGACTTTGTATTATAAAATTCTAAAATTACACTGGGAAAGGTTTTGTTGCCTAATTAAGCTTTACTTGTGACTCTGTAGTTCAATTTTGGGGGACTTTGGGAGTCCAGCACTGACCAAGAACTTCCTATATAGACCAGAATGGCTTTGAACTTGTGATGATCTTCCTGCCTCTACCTACTAAGTACTGAGATTACACGCACATGCTATTATGCCCAGCCACAAGTATCTCAAGTTATTTCCTTATCCACTAGTAATAAAAATATTTTGTTCTTCTGAAATTGTTAGAGAAAAATAAAATATTTTGAACCTCCATGAGCAGCTCACATCTAGTGCAGTTAGAAGCCTCTTGTCCCTGCACCACACAAACATTCCCTGCTGATCTGAGCAGTCAGTGCCCATGAGAATCTTCCTATTTCACTCCCACTACAAACCCCGCTGAACCCAGAAGTGCCTGTCTTAACCTTGAAAACTCCCTAGCTGAAGGCAGTTGCGGTAGTGGAGGTTCAAACAGCTTGTTTCTGGAGTGCTGGCTCTTCCCAGGCCCGATGCCCAGTGCTGTACACACTCTCTTACGTTCTCTGTAGTCATGTTCTTTGGTCACAGTGGTCGCAGCAGCAGCAGTGACAGCAGTAGTGATGTTGTGAACAAGAATTCAACCCCACCGGTGAGGAAACCAAACATTACAGAGGTTGAAGGGACAGCATATGTTATAGAGGAACACAGGCCTATCTGGTGCAAAGTCCCCAGGCCTAGCCAGAGACTGTACTTTCTGACCCGTGGCTCTATCTCTTCTTACTCAGGAGTATCACAGACATGGCCTTATTCCTTGCCAGCTCCCCCTCACTTTTCCTGAAACAGGAGATCCAGTGCAGAATATGCGAAGAGCACTCTCAGGCATTGTGAGAAGAAGAGATAGCCAAGTTCTCCTTCCCAGTAGCCACCCAGATATTGGCAGTTTCCTCTCATGAAGCCTGAGAGAATTAGCACTGAAAACAGTGTTCTGGCCATCAGCGAGGCAAACAATTCACTTCCCAGAGGAAAGAGGGATCTGCCAAAGATGGTGGGTTGATAGTAGCAGACCAGAGCCTAGGGTCTGGTACCCTGGCCAATAAACCTTGCAGAGGGCCATACAAAAGCTTCAGCCCGTGTGTGGTCCAGAGTCTCATAGCTGTTGCAGTGTTTCTAAATGTCTGAAGATCTGCAGCTTGTCCTTACATGGCCTGTCACACTTGGGAGCTGATGGCCTCCCGTGAGGACACGCACAGTGGAAGCCAGAGCCGCGGAAGGGAGAGGACAGCTAGGCAGCACAGCACATGGGTGGAAAACTCTTTGCCGGTGTCCAGCACTTATCCAGGTCTCAGACACTGTTCTCCCCGCTTCAGACCAGCATATTAGCTGTTCTTTCCAACATAACTCTTTCTTCCCATTGATTCTGTATGTTTTCCTTGTGTTTAAATTATGCCACAGAAAAAATAGAACTCCCCAACAGCACAAGCACAGAAGTTGAAATGACACCATCCAGCGAAGCTTCGGAACCTATACAGAATGGCAACCTCTCCCACAGCATCGAAACCACAGAAGCCCAGGTATGGCTCTTTTCCCTTGTTGTTCAGGGCCACTGTCTTCCTGATACCTGAGCATGGCAAGACAGGCCCTGCACCGTCCTTGGGGGCTCAGCTCCCAGCAGGGTGGACACAAAGGAAGGCTTCATATTTGCATGTCTTTCTCGGGGTCTTGCATGGCGCAATCTCCATGTACATCCACTGACTGGGTAACAGAGAGATCGCTAAGCTGTTGTTTTCTCAGCAAAGTTAAGGGACCCATCTATCAGTCTTCTGGGAATGAAAAGGCAGATCTTAATCTATATGGCGTGCTTAAATAACAGAAAAGCCACAGTCATACCACATGAGATCTTTCATCTCTGTGCCCCACCCACTGTTTGGTGGCATAACTGATGACCGTTCTCCCTAGTAATAAAAATACCTAGCATTTATCAAGCATCTACTATGTGCCATAGATGTGGCACTAAAGGCTTTGTGAATGTTGGTTTTCATACCTCAATGCTTAAGGTGTAAGCATGTGTACCCCCATCCGAAGCCCAGCTCAGTGAGATGAAATGGTTAACAAGTAACCTAGCTCAGTGAACTGAGACTTGATCGCAGGTCTGTCTAAATAACATTACTTTGAGTTGGAGAGATGGCTCAGTGGTTAAGAGCACTGGATGCTCTTGCAGAGG
The DNA here is from genome assembly GCA_035773235.1 of Eospalax fontanierii. Classification (NCBI taxonomy): domain Eukaryota; kingdom Metazoa; phylum Chordata; class Mammalia; order Rodentia; family Spalacidae; genus Eospalax; species Eospalax fontanierii. The sequence continues at coordinate 10,316,075 of CM069528.1, read as the reverse complement.
ACCTGGGTTTGGTTATGAGTACCTACCCACATGGCAGCTTGCAAACATCTATAACTCCAGTTCCAGGGGATCCAATACCCTCTTCTGACCTCTGAGGGCATTGAATAACATGGATGTACTTACATGCCTACAATATACTCATACACATAAAATAGTAAAGAAAATATTTATAAATAAATGAAGTGCCTTGACTTTTCCACCAGGAACACTGCCTCTAGACCACAGTTGTTCACAAAGTAGACAGAGCCATGTGGTACTTTATAAATTTCTAAGTCTTGTCCTAAGTAAGTGAATTAGTTTCTAAGGCACGAAGTTCCAGTTTGGCATCTTACCTCAAGCACCATAGGTCAAGGCTTCTAAAATTGGAAAGCACTTCCCCAGGGACATGAAGAAAGTCTGGCGTGTCAAAATGCAGATTCAGAGCTGTAATGTAGTACTCACAAAGAGAATGCAGCCTACAGCCAGCATGTTCCAGCACTTCCTTTTTTACATTAGGGAATACTCAGCAACAGAGGCAATCTATACTCAGGAAAAGATGTTCTGTTTCTTGCCTGTTGCCCTTGAGCGCTAAGCATAATATAGAAGGCAAGCATCTCTATTTACGCACCTCCTGCCCAGAACCCCAGGCTTCCTCTGTAACCCTCAGCAGTGAGCTGGCAGGGCAGCTATGTCCACATGGATAAGCAGCTTGTAGCAGCAGTAGGCAGGCCCCAAGGACTTCTGGCTGCCCTTGGGGCTGGCACAGTCACATGTGTACAGAGGACAGCATCACCATGCAGCTGCATCTGGCCGACTGAGGAGCATCTGGGTCCCTTCAAGGGAGGATTTTACTGCAGGAGTATGAGAGTCTCACTAACCCCTCTGCAGAGCACCCTGGGTCTCAGTGCAGGGAGACAGACAGATCTGTGAGCCATGCTGTCTCAGAATATTCCAGAGCAACCAGCCCTTTGAGGAGCCATCACTCATGACTGACTGCAGGGTGGACTGCTGGTGTATGTATCCAAAGCCAACAGGAATGAAATGTGATTGTAATGTGCACACTGTTTAGGAGTATTCAGGATAGAAATACAAATGCCAACAAACTGTTGGTAGCTGATTATGGCCCAGGGTGATTAGGAAGGTCTGTACACAGTGTTCTGGGAGACTACTAGAAGAAATTGACCCTTGCTGGGGTAGGTATAAAAAAAAACTCCATAGAAGGAGTAACATTGAATTTGTCACCAGAGAAGAAAGAAATAACTGAAATAAGAGCATGAGCAAAAATATTTTAAAAGGGAAAGTTTGTGAAAAAGTGGTTGCTGGGCAAGATAGTGGAACTGTAGAGGAAGTGAAAGGCTGAGGAGGAAGTGTAAACTGGTTTGAGAGTCCTCACACGTTCGTCTGACCAGAAGATTCTTACTGTTCATCTGGGTCAGACAACATACTAGGCACAGGAGATGGAATGATAGTCTAGCAGAGCCAAGACTTTTGTTTTGGAAAAGAGGAGGGAGGGGAAACAGTAGGAGCATATGGGCCCGAGGCTATGAGGACCAGTGCCATGAGGACCCCAGTGCCTGAACTATTCACTGTAGAGACTTTACAGGAAAAAAAAATGCATGTTCCTGATACAGACCATCTTCAGTCTGGAAAGGGAAAGAGAAAGCAAAAAAGGATGCTCTCTCTACTGATTTAGATGGTCCACAACACGTGTTAAGTGAAAAGGGTTCCATGTCAAAGCATGTCTACACTGTGCAGTATGCTGAGGGGAAAAAGAGAGAAATAACATGCAAGCATCTGCTTGGAATGCTACCAGCCACATCAGTTATCCCCGGAACAGGGTCCTGGCACCATGGAGCATAAGTGGGAGGTTTCTTAATACACTCTTTTCTGTGGGTTTTAAATTTTGAACTGAGTAACTACATTGTCTATTCAAAAGAGAGTAATAACAATGAAAATGATAATGAGTTAAACTGGCAATGGGGATGTAGCTCAGACTGCTAGCCTGGCATACACAAAACTGTGGGTTCTAGTCTAAATTCCACATGAAGAGGGGACCTATAATCCAAGACAAGAGGATCAGAAGTTTGCAGTCATCCTCAGTTACATCTAGGGATACATAAGACCCTGCTAATTAGATTAAAGACCCCCTAATAGATTAAAATAAAACAATATTTTTAATTTTTTAATTTTTATGTGTATGAGTGTTTTGCCTGCATGCATGTAAGTGTACCCATATCATACAATGCCTACAAAGGCCAGAAGAAGGCATCAAGTCCCCTGGAACTGGGACAATTGTAGGCTGCCATGTAGGTGCTGGGAACTGAACCCAGGTCTTTTGGAAGAGCCTCTAGTTCTGTTAACTGCTGAGCCATCTCTCCAGGCTCAATATTTTTTAATTAAATATACGTGTGTATATCTGTATGTGGGTTTATGCACGTGAGTGCAGGGCATGCCCCACAAGCTCACTACTAGCATTCCCTTAGAGTTTAGTCTACCTCTTTAATTAACTTGCTGTTTTAAAATCCCAATTTACAAGTGAGCTAATGTCAGGTTGGCACCTTGGCTCAGAGTTTCTCCAGCACAGACTTTTCCAGAGCAGAGAAGAGCTGGTAAGAAATGCCCTCAAGGAGGGGGCAAGGCCTGTGCAGCAGAGAATGTGCTTCATTCTGTTCCATGTTGGATGCTCTTTGTCTTTTCCTGACAACCCAGTGTTGTTAATATAAGCACAGAGAAATGAACTGGAGCTTTAACAACCAGCCCAGATTTTCAATGTGAATAATTTTCTCTGCCCAGATCTAGACAGCATCCACGTGATAGCTTTTGGCCCCATGCCCTCCAAAGTACCTTCTGTGCCATAATTCTATCCTCGACCTGCAAATACTGCTAACAGCAAAACTCCAGGATATAATTCATGACATCACTTGTATCCTACATTTTTTTGAGATAGGGTCTCACTGTGTAACCCCAGCTGGCCTGGAACTTGGTGTATAGACAAAGCTGACCTCGACCTCACAGAGGACCACCTGCCTCTGTCTCCCCAGTACTGAGATTAAAAGCATGCGTCATCATGCCCAGAAAATGCTCTACATTTTCACACATCATTAAGTGACTTTTTCTGTATTGCAGCTCTGGTTTTATTCCACCTGAGATTTCCCTCTATCCTTAGGAAAGTCAGAATTGCCTTTGCTTTGCCCAGATATATCTGTGAGTAAGCAGGTTTATGTAAGAAAATTGCATTCCTGGATGGATTTGTGGGTGGATGGGTAGATGGATGTGTGAAAGGAAAACCTGATATAGAATCTATAAAATAAATACTCTTATTTCCTCCCCTTACAATCCAAATACAACCATACTGTGTTGAAGCCCTGTTTTCTCATTTGAGAACTCAGATCTGATCTATTTCTCCCTAAGGTTGTCATCTCCAAAATGCAGTAGAATGCCTAGGATCTGCTTTTCAGGTGCTAAGAATGACCAAGCATTGGGTGGCTAAGTTAAGCATGAATAAAGGAAATAATAGAAGTGACTGTGAGTTTAAATTTATCTTTAAATTTTTTCTTCTAAAAAAGTATTACCCTTAATATACCAGCAAAAACTTATTTCCGTAGTGGTGAGATCCAGCACAGGACTTAGAGCCCTCAAGCCCTCCTGTTATTTGGTGAGAACATAGCCAGGGCCTCATTGTGAAAGTTTAGAAACAGCCAGAAACTGCATTTTCTCCTGTTAATGAAAATACCCATCTCCTGAAACATCCATGGAGCATAGAAAGAGGATTCTAGCAAACAAGAAATGGTAGAAAGTGGCACAGCCAGGCCACAGAGCAATACTGAGAAAAATGTGAAAGAAATGAAGATGTTGAAAGACACCTCCCCTAGGACCAGGCCATCTTGGTTGGATGAAACCCTTAGAAAAGAAACCCACAAGTGTCAGAGAAAACCACATGCTAATTATAAAACAAAAGTTATGGGCTTTTACTGACAGGCCATTTCCATTTCTCAGTTTATACATATGTATTTAATTTTTTTAATTTTATGTGTATGTATTGTGTCTACAGAGATCAGAGGATAGAGTCAGATTCCCTAGAAATGGAGTTCTATGGTTATTAGACACCATGTGGGTGCTGGAAACTGAACCTAGGTCCTCTGTAAGAGCAGCCAGTGCTCTCAATCGCAGAGCCATCTCTCCAGCCCCAGTTTAAACATTTGTATGCTTCTAATTTTAAAAAAATTATATGTGTCTAAGTATTCTGCCTGCATGTATTTAAGTGTGGGGGCCAGAAGAGAGCATCAGAGAGCCTGAAACGGGAGTTACACATGGTGGTCAGCCTCCATGTGGATCCTCTGGAAGAGCAGCACTCTCTTCACTTCTGAGCCTTTACTCCATCTCCATATATGTATATTTTAATGAAAATCTGAGATCCAGTTCCTATATACCTGATACCCTAGACAGTATTAAGATTCGCTCTGAGGCCTTTTAACATATTTAAGAATGAAATAGTTAAAGATTTCAAACTCTTGAAAATCTGCCTTGTTAATAATTTCTTTTCAAGGAGTTTGAAGAATGTATGTTCATCCTGCACATGATAAACTAAGGGTTTATTATTAATAGAAGGTATAAAATCTTCCTCATCACCACAAAATAGGAACATTAATATTACTGTTGTAATGAGAAATTTCAGTTCAATGATGATGAAATGATAAAAATGAGTTTGTGATTGTTTCTATAACTCTCTAGTTAGAGTTTACATTGGTTTTTCAAAGCTTAAGAAACCTACACAGAAACCAATTTATAATAGCAATGTAGAAAGAAATCCATCTTGTCTGCACGTTGCTCCTCAGAATCACTTGGGCATAATGCAAAGTGAAGGAAAGCAATTGCAGTCCAGCAGAGACTCTCCACCTGCCAACTCTGCATGATTAGAATGATTTCTCGCCTTCCTAAGAAAGCTAAGGCAAGACAGCTCCATCACTCATACCAAAATATTTTTGAAACCTTTGTTTCTTCTGTTCAGAGTCTAGTACAAGATTACATTCTCAGGTTGCTGTCACTCAGTGGAACCTCAACATTCTGTGTTTTATGTGTTTAAATACTTAATGTCATATTTTTTTCATCTACTTGTAAAACAAACCATATGATGACAGCATAAGAGGAGTGAATTATTTCCTATGAAGCAGCAAAGATGTGTCATTTCTTAAAGAAACCTGTTTCTACTTAAAGGTTAGATCTGTCAATTCAGGATGTCCACACAGAAGACAAATGTCTCATACAGTACTTCTTTCCAAAGGGATATGCATTTGACTGGATATTTTTTCCTTATTTTGTGCATAAGAGTAATGGATAGGAACCTAGAAGATTCTAGGACAGATTACAGACAATGGGGAGAGTGGTAGAGAATAGGAATGCAAGGACTCCTAGAATGATAGCACAAAGATAGATTCGTTCTAAGATTTAAACATGAGTTGTAAAGGACATTTGGAAAACAAATTATGTTAAGTGAACACAATGATTTATTTCAAAGCCAAACATCTACTCAACAATGAAATCTTTGCAAAAATTAAGTATTTGTATGGCCATTGCATTAGTCCACTCAGGCCACAAAAACAAAACACTGGGTGCCATAAACAACACAAACTTATTTTTTCACAGTTCTATGGGTTAGAAATTCAAGGTCAAGTTCTGGCAGATCTGGCCTCTGATCAAGGTTCTCTTTCTGGCTGCAATTGAGTATCTTCTTACCAGACCCTTACCTGGCCTTTCCTCAACACATACACACCTAGGAGAACAGGAGGATACACAGAAAGAGGGAGGAATGGGGAAGACTCTGGCATCTCTTCTTCTAAGGAAACTAATCCTTTTGGATCAGGGCCCCATCCTCACAGCTTCATTAATTACTTCCTTAGAGACTGCATCTGGAAATACAGCTCCACCGTGTGGGCAAGACTTCAACATAACTTGCAATACAAGTCAGGCAGAACTCAGCTTTTATGTTTAAATAACCAGTCTTCTAAATATGGCTTTCTGGTTTTCCTTCATCTGTTCTAATAAGTTTTTTCTTCAAAACTACTGTTTTCATTGTCTTTCCACAGAGAAAAGACAAATGAAGATTTATGCCTAGGCTTAGAGCCCTTCAAAACGTCATCCCAGAACTCTTGAGAGCTCTTTGAACATGATTCAGCACACCTTGTTTGGCACATCCAAAAATTACAATTTAAAGATGACAAAAGTTCATATTCTATGATAATGCTGAGACTAAGTTTCTAGTCCTTGGAGAATAAATGATTCACAACCCAGTAGTGGGTATTTATGAGTCAGTGGCATCCATGTTCTATTTCTATAGTCAGTTGACATAAGGAAGTCTGCTAGGTAGCCAATATGTTTGTTGAGAATGGAGTTGAAAACAACCTACTGTCCCTGTCAGTTTGCAGGATTTTCTCTGTGCTACACACAGGGTGACTGGTGCCTCAGTAGTGGAGATGCCCTGCGGAATGTCTCTTGCAAAAGCAATTTCTATTTAGCCAAACAGTTGTTGGCTGCAGAGCCTTTCACTCTTTTAAAGCATACCTGTGAGGTTTTGGTAATTTTTCCTTTAAGAATTCAAGCTCTACTATTGTTTTTAACTCTACAACCTCAGAATGAAGGTGTCATAATATTATGAGGTCATCCCATCACCTGTTTAGAAGCACTGTTTCTGTTAGAAAGTCAACTTAAAGCCTACCTGATGAGTAAAACAGTGTTTCTTTTCAGGGCTGTGAAAGTTTCCCTTTTGTTTTATTTACAAGAGTGTTCTGTTTTAATCCATTTTAACTAAGAAAGAAGGAAATTAAACTGAATCATTGCAGTCAACAAATGCTCATTCAATATGGGATGAGTGAAAAGATTAGGAGACCAAATGATTGCAGTGTCCACTGTCATATCAAATACTTGAACTGTAGTATTTTATTGTTGGAAATGTCATTCTAATTCACATAATCAAATTTCTTTCTTCCAGATGTCTTTGAATAATGTACTTTCCTGAATACTTTTTAAATAACAATAACCACCATGTTTTGATTGTTTACTATGTGTCAAACACTGTTCTAAGTGCTTTGCATGACTCATTTCAGGTAATTCTTCAAGAATTCACATTTAAGCAATTTTATATCTGACTTTCTGTTTAATAGGAAATACATGAAACGTGGGTCTGTGTCTATTGAGCGCGTCTATAGCTATCCCTTATTAGATAAGGGACATCTTCTCCGGGAGCACCTTACAGGCTCATTGCCTTACAAAGCTTACTGCCCAGACCCACACCTTTTCACCAGGTCCTATGGAGACCTACTTGAGAAATGACACCTACTGCCTTTGTCAGGGAGCATCTTTTTAACGCTTCAGTCAGGAAAGAGAACAGAGGTAGTCCCTTGATTGAAGATGGTGCTGTTTTATTGTGTACAATCTTCCCAGGAGACATTATGGCCTTTGAACACTGAATGCCAGAGTCTGAAAACAGCCCAATCCCTATTTTGGTTCTTGCTAACATTAAGTCCCAGGAAGGTTTATTATTGTGAAACGCTTCATTCATCTTCTATAATGTCCCCTAGATATCTGTTTTAGAGGTAAACAAAATGGGATTATCCATAGTTATGGTAGTCCAGGTGTCATCAAATAATGTAGTGTGCATGAAGTCTCCAGGCCTTCCTTTGGCTATTTGTGTGCTCACCTTCTCCTTCAGCAACCTGGGCAAAAGCACCAATGCTGAGGAACAAGTCTTCTGACCCTGTGTTTGAGAACCTGGCCTTTATTAGCCTCTAACACCTGCATTTCTTTTTTATTATTTTTATTTTATGTGTATGAGTGTATTACTTGAACACGTGTAAGTGCACCAGTGTTGTGCAATGCCTGCAGAGGTCAGAAGAGGGCATCAGATCCCCTGGAACTAGAGTTACAGACAGTTGTTAGTCACCATATGGGTGCTGGACATTGAACCTAGGTTCTCTTAATTGCTGAGCCTTCTCTTCAGTCCCCATGTTCTGTTTTTAAATGTGCACTTTAGAGCCTGGAGATTGAGAAGATACCTTCTCTTGTTCACACCCCAAATCTATCCTTCATATCCCCTCAGTACTGCTGGGACTGTTATACAGCATAGAGAAATGGGAGAGAATGCAAGGTTCCCATGGTTTTTTTTTTAAACTGAGAAAAATTTTAAAGAAATGCTGTTCAACCAAACTACCAAAAACTGGTTTTTAGGCTCAAGAAAAATCAAGGGGAATGTGTTAGCTAGGTGCTTAGTGTTTGTTGAAACTAAATTTTAAAGTATAGGTTCAGGGACTGGGGAGATGTATCAATTGGCAAAGTGCCTGCCATGCAAGCCACAAAGACCTGAGTTCAGATCTCCATGATCCACAGAATACCTGGGTGTCGCAGTGCACATTTGTACACTGGAACAAGAGACAGGCAGATCCTTAGAACTCATTAACCAGCCAGCCTAGTGGGATTGATGTGTTCCACATGAATGATGTGCAATCATACAATAGGCTGAATTTACACCAAGCCAAGCCTGGAAAGCTGGTCTAATTGGTATAAATGGTCATGTATCACATTCACGTCTGTTTTGAGGACTAGGAAAGGAGACACTATGAAATGGAGGAGATACTCGAGCTGGGAGCCAGAGGTCACTAAGGCCTGGCCTAGCATTGCAATATTCCTTCAGCAAGTTGCTTGCTCTCATCTACCAAATGGGACATCTGTTCTTGAACACCGTACCCTTCCAGCTCTAACATTCTGGAGATTCTTCTCTTTGGAACTTAAAACTCCTATTCTTAATTATCCCAGAGGCTTGCAACACAGTTTGGCTTTTGTGAGCTGTGAGTGCCTATAGGATGCACTGGCTAAAAAGTTCATCCAGGAAGGTAACTGTGCATTAAGGCGTTCCAGGAACAAATAAGAGCTTGGCCTCAGAGTGGCATGAGATACACTGTTGTTTGCAAATATTAGCATTGCAGTATCATGCTACACCAAAGGGCTCCTGGTGAGAGAAGCCACACTGTTGAGTTCTGAAGTGAGTGAGGATAAGGGAATAAGAATTTCACTTCCAACCCACAGCAAATCCCAAATGAGCTGAACACCAGGCAGTTCTAAGACTGCTCCCCATGAGGTGGGAACAAGGCCCCGTTACTAACCAGGTACCTGAACTTGAAGGTAGCCTGTTTTCAGATCGTTCATGGGTTTTTTCCATTTTAACCCCTAAGAGAAGAGACTGCATTAAAGTGAGTTACCCTCATTCTGGAATCTGGTATAGGCAAAAATGTGAAACCGAACTGCTTCTAAGAAATAGTGTTCAGGCTTCAGAAGCAAGCTCTGGCCTGTGACTCCAGCTCATCCCCTCCACTGGAAACATGGTACCTTTTATAGGATGAGTAACTGTGGGAGGAGTGAGCAAACTGAAAGACTACAATATCCGTGCAGAGAAGCTAGGCCACCAAGGCACAGGCAGCTTCTACCCCTCACAGACACGAGATAAGTGAGAGTAAAATGTGACGATTGTTGCAGACACCTACTGAGAAACATCCCAGCATATGCTGACTGATGCCTAGGCTGCCCTTTTCTATCTTATATGCGTTTGATGGCCAAACATCCAGACTTCAACCTCCACTATTGATAAATGAGTACTGACAAGTGACTATCTTTTGTCACTATTTGTCACTTAGGATAAAATGTTCTCTTTCTATCTCTCTCTCTCCTTTCTCTCTTACACACACAGAGAGAAAGAGAAAGAGAGAGAGAAAGAGAGACATACACTTGCTAAAGCTACATCAAAATATCCATTAGATCACTGAAGAGCTAAATTAGCATTAGTCCCCCAACACACCTTATTGCACAAGTCAAGGCTGCTTGCAAAAACACACCTGATGAAGAAGGAAAGGAATAAAAAAGAAAACGATGAGAAAGAAAGAAAAGTAATATGGAGCAAGGAGCTCCATGACTGTTGACAGGGATTACAAATTTCTCAGCAATCCCGGTGAACAAATCAAAAAACGACCAGAACCTGTTACCTGATTCACGGTATTTCTAAGATTTTTAAGCTTCTGCTGACAAACACAACTTCTAGTACTAAAATCTGAGAGAAATACTTCCTTAAGTCCTCCTCTAGGAGCAGTAGCTTAACAAGTAGTTTTTCTGTCTCTCTTCAGTCAATATAAGTCAGGAGACTATAGATGAGTGTCCGGAGCTCTGATCTTTATTGTTATTTGATCTCATTGCCTAAGGTGGTTGCACGTATACTGATCAACATGTCCCTGTTCTGGCAAGCAAGAAGGAGGAAATAAGGAAATACCCTCAGTCTTTAATATGAATTTCCCTTCATAACTGAGGTTTATTAGGAGAAAGTGCCTCAAGACCATGACTGGACCTTGAGGAGGGAGGACGTTGGACTCAGTATGATTCGGGAGACATCACCATAAGAGTAGCCTTAAGGGAAAGAAGCGGCTTGCCTTCAAATTGCAGAGAAAGAATGGCATTGGGAGGCCAGAGGAACCTCTTCAGCCTCCAGAAACCTGCCTGAAAAGTCTTCTAAGAAATCCCTAGAACAAAGAAGATATGAGACTTCCGTAAACTTTTAGGGGGTGATGGGTAGTCAGAATCAACATAGCATAAGTAACAACGAGCATGGATGAGCCAGGTACTGGTTAGGATGGTAAATTAGGGATTGTTATTAGGCTATTGCACAGACAGCTTTTTAATTCTTCATCCCAGTGAGGGAGCTGCAGGGGCCATGGCCTGATCTCTTCATGCTGTCAGAGTTGGCCTCTTAAAAGTCACCAAGGTCTTAAAGGGGCAGGCCCATGTTCTAGTAGGCAGTGTATCTCTTTGCTCAAGAAGTTATAACAAAATACCACAGACTGGGTAACTTTAACAACACAAATTCACTTTCTCAGTCTGGAGGCTAGAAGTCCAAGTCAGGGTGCTGGCAGGACTGATTGCTCCGGGACCACTCCTGGTTAGCAGATGGCCACTCTCTTGCTGTGTCCTCTTCCTCATGTAGCCTTTCCTCTGCACAGATGCATCTCTGCTGTCCCTCTCTGTGCCCTAGCTGCCTTTTCTTACAAACACATCAATGAGATTGGACTAGGACTCACCTTCATAGCCTCATTTCAATTTAGTTATTTCTTTAAGACCCTCATCACTGGGGCTGGAGAGATGGCTCAGTGGTTAAGAGCACTGATTGCTCTTGCAGAGGACCTGGGTTCAACTCCCAGCACCCACATGGTGGCTAACAAACATCCATAACCCCAGTTCCAGGGAATTTGACTCCCTCTTCTGACCTCTGGAGGCATTGCATGATATGGGTGCACTTACTCTCACACATGCAGGCGTACATGCACATAAAATAAAAATAATAAATAAAATATTTTTTAAAAAGACCCTCATCACATTCTGAAGTACCATACGATGCATAAGGTTTCAGGATATGAATTTAAAGGACACATAACTGGAAGAATAGATGCTAGAGAACAACTGGGAGTGTGTCCCACAGATTCCGCCATCGTCCTGCAAGTGGCTAAGGGTCCATTATTTGGAATCATCTGTCTTGCCTCTCCTTTTTTATGGGTGTGGTGGTCTTTTTGAGACACAGTCTCCCTGTAGTTTCAGTTGGTCTGGAACTTGCTATGTAAACCAGGCTGGCCTTGAACTCACAGAGATCTACCTGCCTCTGCTCCCTGAGTGCTAGGATTAAAGGCTTAACTCTCCTTTTAAATGAAAGACTTCCAGAAAGCAAGAGTCTTAAATTTGGGTGGTAATCTTTGTACCTAATGGCTCTCAGGAAGCCTTCAAATGATGGGAGAAACTAGTTGAGGAATCCAACTGAGCAGAAACTGGAGTTTGGAAGTCCTGATTCTCTGTCACCTGCTCTTTCCACCCTGATAGGTCTGAAAACCAGTGCACTACCCACCAGATGGGAAGCTATAGTTACTATACCGTGTACTCACTGTACAGTCTAGTTTGGCCTGGTACTTACTGTATAGCACAAGCCCCATGATGCTCCTGCCTCAGCCTTCTTGTGTGCTATGATTACAAGTATGAGGCCCCACACCCTGATGAGTCAAATCTTTTCAGCTTAGGTTTTTCATATCAGAGATTCCAAGGCCCTACAGCAGTAATTGCTGGCCCTAGTTTTGCATAACCTACACTAGTGCTTCTATTGGAACTCCAACAGTCAGCAAACTATTTTAAGCCTTTATAGCAAAAGTCACTTGGATCAAGCAGCTGTAGCCTGCTCCTGTTTGCTTTGTTTCCTACAGGTACTCTGCAGACACTTTAGAAGGCAAGAATGGGTTGTCACAAAGTCAAAGCTGACATGCCAGCCACACTCTAAGAAAAGTTGAAAATTCATTGCCCTGACTACAGTGGCCTCTTGCCAGGGGTTTAACCCACACATTGCATCTCATGCTTAGGCAAACGTAAAACAGGCCCATTCTCTAATATGCCTCTAACCAGCTTGCCAGTCAGGGGGGAAATTTTCTTGCAAGAACAAAATACAGTATTTCTCCTGGCATATACTGGTAGCTTGGTCCTGAGGTACTGAGAGTCCCTCCTTCCTATTCAGCCCAGGGCCAGAGGCTCCTTCACTTCCCGGCAGCCATCCACAGAGAGCACTCTGTCTGCAAGCCCTAAGACACAGCCTCTTGTCCTAGTCCATTTTTGCCCTCTCAGCAACCTGCATACATGTGACCCTTGGATGCTATACAATAGAACTAATCGTTTGCACTAGGCATCTAAACAGACGATTCTTTTCTGCTGTTTGCTAGTAGCACTGCCTGCCTGGTGACTTTGACAGATGGAGAAAGGAGCTAATCTGTAGGTTCTAAACAGGACGGTTATTGATGAAATGTCACCATATGTTGGTGTCATTAAAATGATATGAGTCATAAAAAGTTTTTTTCTCAAAAAAAGAAAATCTTGAGTTTTAGAGAGTTATTAGATTGTGAATTGTAGGGGACAGACTAGGGAGAGGGAAATACCAGGAAGAAGGAGGAGCTTAGTGAACTCATCAGATGGGTCATCAGGGATGATGACCCCTCTATTAAACCCCTCTATTTGGTACAAGAGGGGCATATTACCTCAGTTCTCCATGCCCACTTCCTGCTAAGGTGGGAAAAGGAAAGTGGTTTTTTTGAGCTACACAAGGAAAACCATATTAGAAGAGAACTCTTTAACCTTTGTGGCCTCATGCCACATAAGTTATTGTTCTTGTAGCCAGATGGCACCATGGGCAGATGAACCCATGGGGAATGGTTTTCTCTATGTGTTACCTCTCCTCCAAGGATAAGGAGGTGTCTTAGCTGAGGAGTGGAGCTCCTAGGATAAAGACAAAGATGGACAAAGGGATGGGAAATTTGATGCATGTGTTTGATGAGGATCCGACTTCCTAAGTCTTCTTGTCTACCTAAATCCCCATAATTCTCTCATATTTGTACTTTGCAGATTCTTACCCACTGCCAAGGATACATACCCAAAGGAGAAGACACCTGTCGTTTCCAATCTTTTTCAATATGGCTTTGGATCTTTTGTTTTTATTTTTGTTTTTATTTACAAATATAAGTCCTGAAGAAGACACATAATTGTACAAACCCTTTGTCCATCTCTAGGGAGTGCCAATAAATAAAGGCAACACAGCACTGCTGTGAATTCCCACACATACAGCCCTAATCCCTAGTTCAGTGCTTTATCCACTAAACCATCTGGCCCCGCCTGTTCCACCTACAGTCCCCTTAAGGACTCAGAGCTGCTACTGCTTGCAAAGTGTGCCTGTGATGCTGGAAGCTGCAAGGCTTTTCTATGGTTGCTAAAGCAAGCCTCACTGCAAAAGCATCTGTTGATATTTTTAGATGTGGTGCTTTCTCCTGCTACTTCACTTTCACATCTAAACACATGGGGTGGTGGTGACGAACTGCTCTGAGGGCCCAACTCATGGGTTAATGGGCGTCCTGCCTGGCAAATCTGCCTTTTGTCTCTTCTGGCTCTGGGGCTTCAGACTACAACAGTGGTCACCAAAAACTGGCCTCTGGCTGCCAGATCAAAGACTGAAGCACTTATACCCTGGCACTGAGGCCATGGGAGGGAGGGAGGGAGGGAGGGAGGGAGGGAGGGAGGGAGGGAGGGAGGGAGGGAGGGAGGGAGGAAGAGAGAGGAAGGGAAGGAGGGATTTTAATTTTTTTCTTTTGTTCATTCTCCCAAGGATTCTAGATCCCAAGACACAGTCCTGGGGAAAAAGGAAGGGAGATGGGGTGTCCTGGGTCACCTTCAATTTTGCTCATCTTATTTCTGTTTTTCTCAATCACAGACTGTCATAGAACCTTTTATTCACAGTGGAGAGAAATAGGGTCCAGAGAAGTGCATTTCCCAAGGTTGCTCAGCATAGAACAAGATCTCCCTGTAGCCCCAGCTGGCCTGGAACTCTACCTCGGGATAAAAGGCATATGCCACCACACTGGAATTTTTAAAGACTTTTTATTTATTTATTTCATTTTATGTATATGAATATATTGTCTGAATGTAAGTGCACCTGTGTATGCAATGCCCATGGAGTCCAGAAAAGGATGTCAGAGTCCCCAGAACTGAAGTTAAGGATGGACACTCTAGGTTCCATGTAGGTCCTGGGAACCAAACCTGAATCCTCTGGAGGAAGAACAGTACTCTTAATCACTAAGCCATCTCTCCAGCCCCATAAAGAGAGATTTATTTTTTAAAGAATAATAAGGCAAATCTGATGAAAGGAATGAAGAGAACGTTCTTCAGTGCTCCTATCTGGGTGTGAGCTGTTTGTTCCTGACTTCAGGCTGTGACGGAGGGGTTCTCTGACAAAAAAAAGCATGCCCGTGGAGGCAGCTGGGTGGAAGTCTTAGTGAGAGCTGGAACTGCCTTCCCTCCCTCTGAAATCTTGCTATCGTGGATGGCATGGCCGCCCTCATTTCCATCTGTGAATGCGTTTCCTCTCATTCTACAGCAGGCCACTGAGACCATTGAGGAGGAGGATGACCAACCCCTCAGCCTGGCCTGGCCATCCAACCCCCGCAAGCAGGTCACGTTTCTCATCGTTTTCCCCATTGTGTTTCCTCTCTGGATCACCTTACCTGATGTTCGCAAACCTGTGAGTGAACGGTTTTGAAACAGTTGCCTTGTGAAAAGCATGACAGCTATCACAGTCTGTTTCTACTTATATGGAAAAGAAAACAGGGGTGGAGGGGGAGAGCTGAAAAGGACTAGAGAGATGGCTCCGCAGTTGAGAGCACAGGCTGCTCTTGCAGAGAACCTGGGTTCAATTCCCAGCACCCACAGGGTGGCCAATAATCACCTGTCACTCCAGTTCCAGAGGACCCAACGTCCTGTTTTGATCTCTGAAGGCATTGCCCAACATGACTGCACCTACATACATGCATGCAAAATATATAAAATAAAATAAATCAAAAAAATTTTGAGGAAAAGGGGAGGTGACACAGTGACACGTGTGATCTCAGGTATACCTGAAACTTCAATCCAGTGTCATTGAACTGAGTTCTTGAACTATTTATTTTTGCCCTAGAGGTAAATAAAGGCAATAGGAAAGGACAAAGAGCTCTGCTCCTATAAAGGTACACACACTGCACACGCACACACAGACGCAGCAAAAGCATGTGCCTACCATGGATCCGATTCTTCATTAGACATTTTCAGCAAACTACATTGTAGGAACCTCTGGGAACCTTTATGGTAGGAAATGTGCACTGTTGGTAGAAGTGAAGAGAGGCACAACGTGGTTAATGCATTTGTACCTGGCACTTTCCAGAAGCTGGAGTCAAGATATACGTATACCCAGGTCTGTGTGACCACTGGCTTCACTTCAGATTTCATGAAAGTATATGGAGCAGGGCATGATGGCACTCACCTTTAGTACCAAGCAGTTGAGAGGCAGAGGCAAGCAAATCTCTCTAGGTTCGAGGTCAACCTGGCCTACATAGTGAGTACCAGGCCAGTTGGGGCTATAAGGAGACCCTGTCTCAAAAAGAAGAAGAAGAAAGAAAAAAAAAGAAAGAAAGAAAGAAAGAAAGAAAGAAAGAAAGAAAGAAAGAGAAAGAAAGAAGAGAGAGGGAGAAAGGGAGGGAGGAAGGGAGAGAGAGAAAGAAAGAAAAACATTCAGAACAAAGAAAGTATAAACATTCGAAATAATTTAGTAAAAATCTTCAAGAAACCCCTAATGATACTACTTTCCTTATTTGGGAAAAAAGGTGAAAAATCCTGTCCCATTAGCCAGGACTGTGAGTAACCCAGCCTGCTTGAGAGCCATGTCTTATACTGGCTTCCTGAAAACCACAGCAAAATTTCTTGGCTCACATTGCACTGGTATTTCTGAGATACATTCATTACCCGCTTGTGACAGTTAATATTGTCAGCTGTGGCTATGAGAAATTACCCACATTAGGTTAAGTGAAGTGGATAGGCCTACCCTAAATGTGGGTGGCAACATCCCTTGGCCTAGGATTCCTCAACTGAATAAAAGGAGAAGGCCATCTGAGTACCAGCATGCTTCCTGGGTTCAGATACAATGTGACCAGTTTCCTCACACTCCTACTGCATGACGTACCCAGCATGGTACCCCTAACCATTAGCCAAAATAAGCCCTTTCCTAAACTGCTTTTGTCAGATAGTTCATCACAGCAATGAGAAAAGTAATTAATAAACTAAACTTTTATGTTGTTCAGCTCAGTTTGGGGAGTTTTGTTTTTTGGTTTTTGTCCCACAAAGGAAATTCAGGGAGAAAGATACAGGTTCTAAATCCAGCGTGGAGAGGCTAACTGGCTAATGAGAGCAAAGGCTCCCAACCTGCAGCTCTTGGAAAACAAAAGATTTACTTTAGCTCACAGTTTCAGAGAGTTTAGCCATGGTTGCTTTGCACATGCATTTGGGTAAACATCATGGTGGTTGGAACACGTGGCATAGCTGTTCTTTACGTCTAGTAGAAGAGAGGCAGAGAGAGAAAAAGTTCTGCTGGATTTCTCCTCCCCCACCCTTTTTATTTCATTTAGGTATATGACCCATGGAAGGTGATGTCCACATTCAAGATGGTCTTTCTCCTTCTATTAATCTTCCCTGAAAACAGTCTCACAGACATACCTAGGAGTATGCCTCGCCAGTCTTCCAGGTGATTCTAAGTCCAGTCTAAGTTCACAATGAATATTAACCATCATACCTGGATCATGACAACCACTCTCACTGATGTAATATGGGAAGGCACAAGATAAGGACATGGAGCTGTGTCTAGCACTCTTCTCTGCAACACCATTGACTGTGTAGCCTGCCCTTGAGGGCCAGGTTACTCATTCTATATTTTCTATACTTCCCATAATAGTTACTTTGCTTATTGCTGTGAAAAGCTACCCAACAGAAACAAGGGAGTAAGGACTTATTTTGTCTCACGGTTTAAAAGGAGTTTAAGTCCATCATGGTGGGAAAGGCAAAGTGGAATGTCATGAGGTCATACTGCATCCATAGTCAAGAAGCAGAGAGAGATAAATGCTGGTATTCCATTCATTTTCTCTTTCTTATTCAATTCAGGCCCCAGCCCATGGGATAATGTCATGTATATTCAGGGTGGGTCTTCCCTCCTTAGTTAGACCTCTTGAGGAAATGCCCTCAAAGATATACCCAGAGATAGGCCTTCTATGCTATTCCAAATCCAGTCAAGCAGGCAATAGAAATTAATACCTTCCTTCACTCCCCAAGTGTCAGCCATAGGTGAAATGGATTCCCTTCTATCTTTTCCTGGGTATACTATATGTTATTCCAAGTAGGAATGAGACTCTCAAGGGAACTTCTAGTTATGTTTACATTTCTCCGTGAATATTTGCTGAGCCCTAAGCACCACTTAGGCCCCTAAAGAACATAATATATAAATGTATAAAGAATATGTAATATATGTAAAGAATATAATGACACAAAATCTGTAGTTTCTATCCTTAAGTTTAGTAGACAAATTAAGGCATGTTCATATATAACTCCAAAGCAAAATTTTACAGTAGTAGTAGTAAAAGGATATAGACTTGAACCTCCAGCTCCTGACTCCAGAGCATTTTCTTTCCATTGCATTGATTCTGCCAGTTTTCCGCCCAGCCTATGCTGAGCAACCTTGAGAAATGCACGTCTCTGGATCCCATTTCTCTCCATTGTGAATAAAGGGTTCTAAGGTCTCTAGACTCTCTACCAGTCATGACATTCTGTGTTGAGGAAAACTTAAAGAAATGAGCTTCAATACAATACTGCAAACTGAAGGTGAACATAAGCCCCAACTTCCCCACGATAGTTCCTGTTTACTCTGAAAGCATGCTGCTTCCTTAGACTTGACTTATGTCAATTAATTTTTACTATGTAAGACACCATCTCAATGTCAGTGGTTTAAAACAAGCATATTTCACACATGATTCTGTGAATTGGCACTTTGGGCTGGACTCAACTGGTCAGTTCGGCTGAGACCAGATTGGGGTATGAATATCTCAACTGTAACAACTTGTCTGTGCTAAACATGGTCCCTAAAAATTTAAGCAGTCTAGTTCAGACCTAGTCACAGATAGCGAAGAACCAAGTGCAGCAAAAATGAAAACCAAAAACCCTCTTGAGATCTACTTCAGAATTAGTACTCCGTGAATTATGAAATGTTCTTTTGATTGAAATCATAAGACTGAAAAGGAAGAAAAATAGACCTTACCTCTCAGTGGGGTGAGGGGAGCGGGGCACGGTCACCATGTCTACACACAGGCCTTATGCATTTCCCAAAGACCACCCAAGGAAATGTCCCAGGAGAAGAAAAAGAGTAGAAAATTAACAAATTCATATTTGCTACTCCTTAGGGATGGATAGCACTGTCCCTCCAGTAACTCGTGAAGATGGATATCCAAAGCCTCACCAAAAATTACAAAGTTTCAGAGTAAATATTATACCCACCTGCTTTTATTCCCACATCACTTATATGCAAATTATACAGTAATGTTTATTGGTTCATACATACTTTTGGCTCAGAGAATGAGGAATTTCACATTTATAATTTTCTTAAATTAATGACTTTGTATGAAAAGGGAAGGAAGCTAAAGTATCAACTTTGATGAAGTTTATTGATTATCTACCAGGAGCCAAACATGGCTACTCAGGGAGGTTTAAAGTCTTCTCTAATCACAATCAGCTACTAAGAGACAAAACCAAGACTCCAGACCAAGACTTTCCCAGTCACTTCATCTCCCCAAGTTTCAGTTTCCTCATCTCTTCAAAACTAAAATGAGCACACCTTTAACCCCAGCACTCAGAAGGCAAAGGCAATTGGATATCTGTGAAACTGAAGCCAACCTAGTAAGTTCAACCCTATCTCAAAAATAAAACAAGGAGCTGGAGAGGTGGCTCAGAGGTTAAGAACCTCTTGCAGAAGACCTGAATTCAATTACCAGCACCCACATTGTGCCTAACAGACATCTGTAACTCCAGTTCCAGGGGATCTAACACCCTCCTGTGGGCATTGCAGGACATGGATGTACTTACATACATGTGGGCAATACACTCACACATGTAAAATTAAAATAATAAAAATTAAAATGAAAAAAACTAAAATGAGGATAATATTGTATAGTAACAGCTATAATTATTATCTGAGCACTTATGATATCTCAGGTGCTTTGTTAGACATCTTTTATACAAGAAATCTTTAGAACTTAAATTTGTATAACACTCACATCTTACAAATAAAGAAACCAAAGCTTAAGGAGGTTAAGCACTGGTCATTTGTGAGCAGAAATTTCAACAGAGTCATCTTCATCTTAACCCAGAGGCCATTACTTTTAATTGTAATAGGATTGTTTTGGGACATTTTTTAAAGTATGTGTACTTCAAGGGCCACCAGGATAACTCAGCAGGTAAGGGTACTTGCTACCAACATGACAACCTGAGTTCAATTCCCAAGACCCACATGGTAAAAGGAGAAAACCAACTTTCACAAGTTGTTCTCTGACCTCCACTCATGTGCCATAGTGTGTGCACACACACACACACACACACACAAAAAAATATGTGGATAAATAAATAAATAAATGTAAAATATATATACTTCAAGCCCAATGTAATGGCAGGTGCCTGTAATTACAACTACTCCAGAAGCCAAGGCAGGATGATCATAAATTTGAAACCAGCCTGGGCTACCCAACAAGACTTCCATCCTCTCCACCCAAAATATAGACTTCAGCACAAAGTAGATGCTTAGTGACTGCTGAATTTAAATCTGTAGGGACATGGCCAGTTTGTGCTGCCAGCTATATTGTCCAGCACCTCTTTTCAAGCAGCATCTCACTGCTATACTAAAAGCTTCTAATAGGAACATTAGCTATCAATTGTTTATGTAAATCACTACATTGGAAACCAAATGAACAACACATGGACACAATTTGCTCATTTGCTAATTAGTATGAGGCCTATCCTAACAGATGTCAGCATGAACTACCATTCCTAACCATAACCTGATCTGCTAGACCTTGGCTTCAAAAGCTATTTTCTGTCATCCAATGAAACCGGTAACCTTAATACCTGTACATATGCTCTGGGACAGTGTTGTCTGGAATAAAAGCATGGAGTCCTAATAGGGAGACTGGTTCAGATAAAACTCAAAGAATTTCCTGGGGGCAGTTTGACAGGGAAATACTTAGCCAAACTGCTGGTGCGTGAAGGGTTGTAGCTTCCAAAGCAAAAATAATATAGGAGGCTGGGGTGGCAGATGGCCTTACAGCTGGAGTATTGCTCTCTGTTTACTGGATGCTTTTTAAATTTTCAGACATTGTGAGCAGAGCTTGGAATTATGTTGATGATGTTCATTCTGTCTGCGGTTGAGTGTATTTTAAGCATTATTGGCCCTGTTTTTCTTTAGGAAATATTGGTAAAGCATACATATTAGGAGCACATGCTGCATAGTCAAGAAGACCTGGGTTTGAATTTCAGCTCTAGTTAAAGACCTGGGCATATAAGGCCAGCCTGGTCTACATAGTGAGTTTCAGGCCAGCTGAGGCTACAGAGTGACCCTGTCTCAACACACAGACACACAAAAATACAGAAAGGGGGAGAGAGAGAAAGAAAGAGAGAGAGAGAAAGAGATCTGAGCACAGAGTAGGTGCCTAGTCTTTATCTGCACTTAGTTTATGATGAAGACGCTGAAAATTCACTTAGAAATTTTATTTTTTTAACAATTTTTGCAATGCTTATTCAACATTCATCCTTTCCTGATGCCTGTTAATTGAGTCATAAGCACTAAATATTAAATTAGTCGGGTTGTGAGTCATAAGCATTAAATATTGAATTAGTCAGGTTAATCTGCATTTGGCTCCTTTACATGTAGAAGTATGTCACCTTGCTTTGCACCTTTGGTTGGGAATGTTGTATAGTTTAGGAGTGATACTTTTCAGATAAAAAGTAAGTTCCAGTGATTTGATTCTAACTGGTAAAGTCATCTGAATGAACAGACATGTAAAAGTAAAATTCTTAAGTGTATTAAATGGAAAGTAAATAATATTAGAATAGTCATATATTTAGTAAATAGCATAACCTGGATATTAAGCAATCTCTGAAGACTCTCCCAGAACATGTTAAGGATGCCTCACCACAAAGTAGGGAGCTGCTCTCTGTGCCTTTCAATTGATGCTCAAAGTCCATGCTCCAGTCAGGATGGCTTATCGTGGCAAGAGGAACCCTTCTCTTGATGGCATGATCTGGGAGGCTAAAACTAGCATCCCACTTAGGATCCTGAAAAATGACTCACAACCAGGAAAAAAAAAAAAAAAAAAAAGCTGTGAAGTCCACTCAGCTAAATGCCCCCTGCCTGGGAGCTTTGTGCCTGCTTTGACTAGGGGAATCTTATCTCTAGAATCCAGTTCAGTTTCCAGCTTTAAAGAAATCTGCTTTGAGAAGTGAAAGTCTGAGTGTCCACTTTGAAAGACTTTTTTTTCTTGCCCACTGAAGTGTTCAAGGTCTCCAGGACAGATCAGAGTCCTTGTCCAAAATACCATCTTTCTTGGAAGGAGTAGGAGCACAGAGACACATTTAAGGGAGAGACTAGGGTGCTCAGTGTGACTTCATCCCAACTGAGCATTGCCCATTTGGTCTGTGGACACCCTAGGGAGTGGCCTAGGGAAAGCAGCCGCCATTTAAAGAGAAAGGGGAGTCCTGTAAAATCTAAGGACTTTGTAAATGATAATTAAAACATGTAAGGCTTGTCTGAAGCCATGGAATCTGTCTTTGTCGCTCTACTGTAAATTCAAAAGATGACCACATACATTAATTTTTTGCCTTTTGAATGAAGCTTCAAAAGCTACTCTCTGTGACTGCCCCCAGGACAGCCCTTCGTCAGCTGAGACTGCCAGTGTCTAGATCAACTCTAGAACATTCCTCTGAACAAAACTGGATGGCATTATCAAAGCAGAAACTGGTTTTTCTCAGCATAGAGAGCATTGGAATTAGATAAAGTGATGGCAGTAATAGGTGACAGGCTGTCAAACAGCAGTCTCCTGTTTAAGCACGTCTCACATTTTCCACAAAGGGAAACTAGTTCAACACTGTCTCCCTGGAATGGGACTAAGAGGCCCCTTTTGCTGTGAGGTAATTGTGGAGGTCGGAAACCTACTTGCAAGAGTTGGTTCTCTCCTTTTGCCATGTCAGTACTGGTGGAACTCAGATTGTCTTGCTCTTTGGCAGGTGCCTTCACCTACTCAGCTATCTTATTGACCATCTTTGGTGTCTGATCTTTGAAAACTCTGAATGCGCTCATGCTGTGTTCAAGTCTGAGATCCAAGCAGATGAGGAAGGGTGCAAGGTAGTTAACAGAAGGAAAGGCTGAGAATCCAGGAATTATAAAGGCCAGAAGCAGAGAGCATTTGGTATCTAGCTGCAGGCATTAACAGACATTCTCTTTAAGTGAATTCCAGAGCCCAACACATGCACTTGGAAGGCTGAGACAGGAAGATAATATTTGAAGCTAGCCTGGGCTACATAGTAAGTACTGGACCACCCAGACTATCCTGGACTGAGACCTTGTCCCATAGAGAACAGTAAGAGAGGAAATGAGGTAGTCAGAGGGAGTAGGGAGAGAAGGAAGAAGGACCTGAGAGAGAGAGACTGTCCTATCTGATGAGGGGTAGATAGACTTTGAATTGCTAACCCTACCAAGAAGTAGGGAGAAATCCCAGTACTGGCAGCTTTCACTTTGGGTCTCATCCACCGCCACAGCACTGACACTCACCTCTGATTATCTTCCAGTCATCCAGGAAGTTCTTCCCCATCACGTTCTTTGGCTCCATCACTTGGATTGCAGTTTTCTCTTACCTGATGGTATGGTGGGCACACCAGGTAAGACTGGCAGTGACACCCATATGCCTGCTTCATGCCAGGCATATGTGTCCTCGTTCAGAGCAATGTGCTTGCTTTTTGAAAGTATCACAATATTGAGCATGTCACAGACAAATTATATTTCAAGACTATACTCTCCCTAGTCTCCAGGGCTTTCGCTGGGACCAGCCACTAGACACCATGTAGAGGAGAGCAACCCTAGCTGCTTCTCATTCTGAGGCCAGACCAAACAGCACTCGGAAATCTGGCAAGATTCTGCCTGACCATAGTCCCTTTACTTTGTCTTGGGCATGACAGTGAGCATGACTATCACCAGCTCTGTGTGTGTGTGTGTGTGTGTGTGTCTGTGTGTGTGTGCCCATTTATACACAAGTGGTGGTCAGAATAGGACTTAGCTGCTCTTCTTTGTCATCCTCCACCTTATTCCCTTGGCATAGGGTCTCTCACCGAACCTGGAGCTTGCCAGTTTGGGGTGAGGCTGGCAGCCAACAAGTCCCAGTGATCCTCCTGCCTACAACCTACCAGTGCCGGTCGGTCTTTTTAGATGAGTGCTGGGGATCTGTACTCAGGACTTCATGATTCTTCAGCAAGTGCTGTTACTCACAGAGCCATCTCCCCAGTCTTCACCAGCCTATTAATGATAGCTCTTAGGAAAAAACCTGAAGACAAAGTGGCTTTTGAGCTCCAGTTTATAAATGTCATAATGAATGTCATTTTTGTCCCTTAACTCAGTACCAGTCATAATGTTATCAGAAGGTGTGATCTCACTACCTCTTGCTAGAAAACATGAATGAGTGAGATGCCAAGATTATATAGTAACCATTATTCAGAGCCTTTGAAGGAGGTACTGTCCTACCACTATCTACAACCCACAGATAAAGGAATCCCAAAGTGTCCACTTCTATCCTTTGTATAAAATAGACCTAAAATTGTTGTGCTTGTTATATAGCAACTTGAAGAAAATGTACATGAAGAACATAGGTGGATAGACTCTTCAACAAATGGTTCTAGAATAGATTTCCATATGCAAGAATGCAATCACTCTAATCCTTACTTTATACCATGCTCAAAAATTAACTCAAAGTGGAACATAACTGTAAATATAAAAGCTGAAACTATCAAATTTTCAGAAGAAAGCATTGGCAATCTACATGGCCCAGTTTGATCAGGGTACTATCTCGTTCAAAAATCTTCAGTGACAGGTACTCCAGACAAGCTTGTGAAGGTAGATTCTCCTTCAGCAGAGATGTTTCTAGAGCCACACCAACCCACTGGGATTTAATGCATAATGAAAACTCTCAGTTACTCCTGTGGTTTCCTACTTTATGGACTGACCCCAGTAAGCCAGCCTTTGTCCCTACTCCCAGAACACTGATCTCTGTGGTCTGAAAATTTGGAGGGGGAGAGGCATAATATCTACTTTATCAATGCTTTGTTATTGATTTGTTACTTTATAGCTGGCACGGTGTTACTGGATTACAGCATCATCACAAATACTCTTCACAGTAACTCTGAATGGATATTATTAACTGCACATCACAGATAGGAAAAACCAAAAGGGAGCAAAGGTCAATATACTTGCCTGACCTGGCAGGCTAGATTTGTACCCAGTGCTCTTAACCAAACCACTGTACTGAATGTCTTCAGTTTTTGTAGTCTTATGTCTGCATTAACATTCAAACTTGAAATTTAAGAATGAATTGAATCAGTTGCAGTGTGCTTAAGGTGAAATCACTTAGTCATCATCAAGGAGAATATTTTCCTCAAATAGGACACTCCTGTTTCCCAGAGAAATTGCCTACATAAACAGATTGATTTGTTCATTAAGCAAATAGGCACTTAGAGGCTATCGGAGACACAGCTTCTTAAACTGTTTCTACCTACAGCTCCATTACCCAAGAAATTTTTACACAACTCCAGGTAAACAGGCATATAAAATAGGTATGCAAATCAGACCTTTACTGATGATAAATAATGAAGAAATTTATTTTAAAGCAATTCTTTGACAAGCATATAATTGTATTATATTATATTATAATATATATCTTATTATATTATAATCACATAATAAAAATGAAAGCAAATTTGTATACTACTAAGATGGTTGTGCCAATTTTTACATGAAGAATTAAATCTGGGCAGAATATTTGATGTGACAGAATGTGGTTTTTCAGACTTGATGATTATTTTTATTTTATAATTGTCAATTCTGATAGCATTGCTTCACATAAATATGTAATACAAAATGACATGAGTATGTTTAGGGTCATTTCAAAAATTGTGGGAAACTCCTAATCCCAAGTTAAAATTTATTTAACAATTTTTTTAATTCATTTATTTATTGGGTGGCATACGCCACAGCACAAGTATGGAGGTCAGAGAACAATTTGCAAAGTCAGTTCTGTCCTTCTACAATATGGACTCTGAAGACCAAACTTGAGTCCTCAGGCTTGGTAAGACATACCTTTATCCATTGAACCACTTCACCCATCTCTCAATTAACAATTTTTTAATGAAACTGAAGTCAACAAATCCAACAGCAATTTTTTAAATCTATCATTCTAGCATAGTATAATCGAAAGATACATTGATTTGATACTTACATGACTGGAAAATATTTTAAAAATTTTTCTTAATAACACCATTATGTTTCTATAAAAA
Organism: Eospalax fontanierii; assembly: GCA_035773235.1. Classification (NCBI taxonomy): domain Eukaryota; kingdom Metazoa; phylum Chordata; class Mammalia; order Rodentia; family Spalacidae; genus Eospalax; species Eospalax fontanierii. The sequence goes on along the minus strand of CM069528.1, from coordinate 10,290,065 downwards.
CTGTGCTCAGGGTCTCTATAGCTCTTTATTACTCTAAGTTGTTTAATCTTCTTTGCTGATTTCCTTCGTATGTTGGCCACGATTGTGTCTTGTTCATTTTTTATCATCTCAACACTCAGCCCAGAGCAAGAAAAGATTCACCAAAAAGGAGTCACATAATAATCAATGCTGTGATTCTTTGACATCTCACAGTCATGTATGTCCCTCTTGTGACATTCAGGTTGGAGAGACAATCGGCATTAGTGAAGAGATCATGGGTCTGACTATCTTGGCTGCTGGGACTTCCATCCCTGATCTTATCACCAGTGTCATAGTGGCCCGGAAGGGACTGGGAGACATGGCTGTGTCCAGCTCTGTTGGAAGCAACATCTTTGACATCACCGTGGGGTGAGTAGAGTTCTCCAAGCATGCACATCAACCCCAACTCTGTCTGCGTCTAGCTATATGACCATGTTCTCTGAACCCAAAACTCACCCAAGTGTCAAGACTAGGAAGTCCCATTCCATTTAAACAATTAACTTTACTATTTTCAGAGAACTTAATGAAAAATAAGTTTCCCATTGACCAGTAGAAATATGTATTACATAAATGTAATACCCACCAAGTACATACATTTTATCCATTTAAATCATACAACAGTCATAGAAAATACGTATTATCATAACATTTCTAAATATAGAAACTGAAGGGCATAGCGCTCACACAACCAGCAAATGAAGAAACTGGCATTAAAAAAGTTCTCTGAGGGCAAGTACTCTACCTGTAAGTAAAGCCCTGCCTTGTCAGTCACCAAGGAGCCCTCTTCTGGGGTCTTCTGCCTTTGCTGGCCTCTCACTGAAGAGCACTCATGGTTGATCTGTGGGAAACTGACTTGTCATTCCAGGGTCAATTCAAATCCTGATTTTGATTCCCTGGGGTCCAGCTTAGGGTTGTTGCTCTTATAGACTTTCTACATATTGTATTACCATTAAAATTATTTCTGCCTGTCAGTCCAGGAGCCCTTTGAGCATCCTCCTAATGAACTCACTGAAGCCTAACAAGATGCCTACTATATGGTAGGCCTGACAAGTGCATGCAGAGAGTAGAGATAATGGGTGAATGGGTGAACGAATGGGTGTATGTTTTAGACAAAGTCGTTCTAGTATAAACAGCATTTGTTAGCCCTGCTGCTTGCAAATTTAGATCCACCTGAGTAGGTTGAAAGAGTGAGGTGGAAAGAGAACTTTCCATAGTATAAAAAGAGAAAATCCTGCTACAATCTAAGAATTATAAGTATTCAGATGGTCATAGCCTCATGTTCTCCAAAAATGTATATTCTAACAAATTACAAATAAAACAACAAATGAAAAGAGCTCTGGCTACTATTACAGAAGACCTGAGTTTGGTTCCCAGCACCTACATGGAGGCTACCAATTGCTTTAACTCCAGTTCCAGGGAATCAGATCCCTCTTCTGGCCTCTGCATGCATTGCATGCACATTGTGCACTTACACACAGGCAAAACATTTATACACATAAAAATATAAATTAATTGCTTAGTTAATATCAAACATTTAAGAAGAAAAGTTTTATTTTGACTCGTGGTTTCAAGGGTGCTGTAAGGTCAGGGTTCAAGAGACCCAGCAGACAGAAGGGACCAGAGACTCCACTGGGAGCTAACAGGACCCGGTTTATTAAGAGAAGACCAGATGGGACTAGCTTCTCCACACTCGGGAGTGGCGAGATGCTAGCCCCCTGCGGGGCTAGCCTCCCGGAAGAGATGGGGGAGACTAGCCCTCTCATCTTGGGACTCGGGGCTCCAGGGAACCGGGTTGGCTGGCTTGCCTGGCTCCAGATTGGGATCCAGAGAGAGAGACCTGCTCAGGGCAGGTACGAACAGCTAACTCTCTGAGAGAGTGAGTCGGTTAGCCCCAGCTAGGTGATCAGAGGACGGGAATCCAATTCCGGTCTGTTGGCTGGAGTTGCCAAGGTGTCTGCTGGGAGGAAGGAGGGTCCTTCAGTCACATCTTACATTCTCCTAGGGAGTTAGCCTCTCCCACTCTCCCTGAGGGAGCTCCTCCATCTCGATCTGGAGCCCAGCACACCAGCCCCAAGATGGGGGTGGGGGCTAGTCTCCCCCATCTCTTTAGGGAGGCTATCCCCCCAGGGGGATGCTAGCATCTCTCCACTCCCGAGTATGGAGAAGCTAATCCCATCTGGTCTTCTCTTAATAAACCGGGTCCTGTTAGCTCTGGTCTCTTGTCTGCTACGTCTCTCAAACCCAGAACCTTACAGGCGCCAGCCTATGATCTCCTGTCCCTATTAACTTTGGACTGTGGCACCTAGCAGAAGAGGCCAAACAGCAAAGAGTGCAACAGGAAGGGGATGGGGTCCCAAATCCACTTCAAGATCATAAACCCAATGACTTAGCTTCCTTCTAATAGACCCTACCTCCTAAAAGTTTCACCACCTCCCAAGAACCACAGGCTGGACACCAAGCCTTTAACACATGGGCCTTTGAGGAACATTCAAGATCCAAATTATACTATATAGTTTAGTAAGAGTAAAGTGGTTTGAGATCTTTTGCTCTGGAAGACATAGGATAAGTAGAAAATAGTTTCCCAGACTACTCCACAACTGTTGAGATTTTTTTCCATCACCAACATTCTGAGGCAGTACCTTCCCACTTTGTGACTTCACATTGCTGAGCCCAGGATGCCAGGACTGTCCCCTCCTGTTGAACACTGAAATTATACTTTGTTTTAGGCTCCTAAGAGCACCCCAACCTAGAAAGGTCCACTGAAGTAAGCATCTCCCACCCTGTCAACATACCTGTGCCAACACTTGAACTTTGCCAAGGTCAGCACGTGCTGACACCTAAGCCTGCACAGGCCAAGCCTAAGAACTAAAAAATGTGTAATGTATGTACCCTGCTTTTGCACACGATTTGTTTCACAATCTATTGGTTTGGAGGCATTTTTTTTTTGACATGCTTTATGTTCTATTTGCTCTTCAATTGGAGAACTTTGTTATTCAAAAGGGTGCCTCCTCTTCCACACCCCTAAGACAGACCAGAGGAAAACTGAACCTCTTGGAGCCATCCCAAAGGCTGGTGTCAACACAGCTCCCTCCAGGTGAAAATTTCTCAACCTGAAATTTTCAGCCACTTCTCACCTGTTGAGCCCTAGTCAACTCCTGCTGTGTGCCCCGCAATTATCTTTCCTAGTATATGTCAGAATCTTCATTCCTGGCTTGACTTCATGTGGTTTCCCAGGCCAATCATGCTTCCTAGTGACTCTAAGGTGTCACTCTCTCAGGTGACGGATAACCAGCATCCCATGGTTCTTCACCATGCCTGACAGCTCCCTGTCCTACTTCATCTGCCTACCTTTCTTCCTCACAGGCTCCCGCTTCCCTGGCTGCTCTACACCATCATCCACAGATTCCACCCAGTGGCTGTCAGCAGCAATGGCCTCTTCTGTGCCATCGTCCTCCTCTTCATCATGCTACTCTTTGTCATCCTTTCCATCGCCCTCTGCAAATGGCGGATGAACAAAGTGCTGGGCTTCATCATGTTTGGCCTATACTTCGTGTTCCTGGTGGTCAGCGTCCTCCTAGAAGATAGAGTTCTTGTATGCCCTGTCTCCATCTAGTGGAAAAGCTGTATCTTAAACCAGCATCATGGATGGCCCCTCCTGGCTCAAGACTCCAGGCTCTTTGCACTCTTGAGAAGAGGCAGCTTGTAAACAGCCTTGAGAGTCAAATGTCCCTCCCTGGAGAGGTGGAAGAAGAATGGATTCTATGGGACCATTCACTTCACAGGCACCTCACCCTTGCCAGCTGAAATGACTCCATATAAAAGACAAAGAGAGCCATCTCTCCATCACCACTGACAAGTACTTCTAGCTGGTCAGAGGTATGTTCATTGTAATGATGCAAAGAAGGACAGAGGCTATATAGATATATATATATATATAATTATACATATTATAAATATATACACATGAACATACAAATCCTGCCTGTTTCCCTGTACCTCTCCTCTTATACTTATAGATTAATATATAACTGTACACAAACAGAAAGAAAAATTATATATATAAACATATATATATATATATATATATATACGTATAAGTACCAATGCATCTTTTCAGGGATAGCTCTAGCATTTTATAGTACCTATTTGAAGGGGACATCAACCTTCCACCTTCAGTGTGGGCTTTACCTCTCAAGTACAAAAGGTGAATAAATGGCATCAGTAGACAAATGCAGCTTTGCTATGATTTATCTTCAGCTTAGTTTGAACTTACTGAGTTTAGCGAAATAGTTTGCAGAGAAGAGGGCTGAGTAGAAGGAGTCTATAGAACCCTAAGTAGAACCTCCTAAAACACTCTTACAAGCCAAACAAAACACTTATCTGCCCAGCCCCAATGGTGCCACTGACTGAGACCCATGGGGTTCCTTAGGACAGACAGAGATAAAACCCAGACTAGGTGGCAATTGATGAGGTCCAGGCAAGAGCTGACAAGGGCTGTTATTTTGATTTGGTTTTTCTTATATTACTCCAACATGCAAATAGACAGCATGACTGCAAACCAAATTAGTGCTTCTCTAGGACAGCAAAACTATATAAGCTGAACCCACTTTATTCCAACATATGGCCCATTATCATCAAAAGAATTAGGGCAATTTTAACAGTGATTGTCATTCGACATACTTTGTTGCTAAGGGCTCACATATAGTCCACAGAGAGCCTAGATATGTGCTGAGAAACATCATCCAGTAAAGGTGCTCAGCAGGACTTGCTTCCTGATAGGACCTTAAGGGCACAGCTCCTTAGGATATTTCTCAGTGTGGTCATAAAGGGCTTCAGTGTCTAAGAATTATTCTCAATAGATCTAAACTAACCAATCAATACTGCTTACTTGAGGCAACTCAGGTTTGTTTGCAGAGGCATTTACCTATTTGGTGCATCCCAGAGCAGTTCCCAAGTCCTGTGTCAAAGATTTCGAATACTGATGCGGCATCTCTGTGTCTCTCCTACAACCGTAACCCCATCTGGAATTCTAGTTTTCAGAATACAGTGAAGAATATATTCCAGAGTTTCTTTACACTGGTTTTAAACCAGTCCCCCCAATATTTTGATTGGCTAATTTTTCTCAGCTGTATATGGAAACAACTCATTCATCGAGTGCCCCCAAGTTCTGTTTGACACCTTCTGTGATTTCTCAGGGTCTTTTTCAGTAGAAAATGAGAGTAGCTGGGAAACTAAATTGAAAAATATACAGTAGCTTTTCATTTCCTTGAGTCATGCTTTTCTCCTTCAAATCAATTGAAAAAAAAATGAATAGAGGGTAGCCCACCATTTTAGCCTAACTGCATCCAAGTTGTCATATACTTGCATGAAGAACTTCACCGTGTGCTCATGTCCTTTGCCCTGTCACTATGCCTGCTATAACTGTGCTGTGAACATACACCTCTTAACATAGGGTGCAGGGTGCAGAACTCTCACCAGAACAAAAGGTTCACCTTTGTTCACCTCATAGCCCCAGATCCAGTTCTGCATTCCCTCCACAAAACCCCAGTTCATTTGCAGAAAATAACCATAGCGGGTAGTTCACTCTGAAGTGAAAGGCACTTCAAGATGGAGGTCCCCTGAAGTCATACAAAATAAAGATGACTGCCACCTAGGAGGAGAGCTTTAAATCTCCCCTGTGTAAAGTTCGGTTTTCAACTATGAGAGAGAAATAAATCCACATCCCATTCACCAAGGATTAGACTTTGTATTGAGGTCAGCATTTGTGCTACATCCTAGGAGGAAGAGAGAATTTGTTTAAAAATCTCAGGTTGTTTTCCCTGTGTATTGCTTGAAGGGTAACACAGATGATTGTTGCACAAATTCTGTACTTCTGGCTTATTGTTTAAAGCGGGTGGTTTTTTAATCAACTGTAAATGGACTATAAAATAGAAAGAGTGCAGAACGTCTGATGCCACCTCCTACTGTTCCTGGGCCTGCCCTGCTACTTTTCTAGTATTCCTCTCCTTCCTCCAGAAAGCCAGGAAGCACTTCACTTGCCTAAGAGCCAGGAGCTCTGCTTCAGAAGCAGTGATGTGTTCTTTAGTGAACAGCTACTTTAGAAGACATGCCCAAGCCCAACCTCACTTTCATCCCACACCCTGTCTCTGGATGGTGCTCAGGCACCTAGCTCTGTAGTTCTGCTGCCCTCCATTGATGTGTGTGGGCATATGCTGTATGATGACCCATTCACATAAGAATAAAGCTGTTTCCCACATGCTGGTCTCTGAACACGTCATCCTCATCATACCCTCTTCTGCATGTCGGTGAACTTGTGTGGACTGAATCTGCAAGTACACATAGGATATCATATCGTCACCCTTACAACCAGTCACATTCAGAATTCCAAAGCACAGAGCATCAACTTTGGCAGAAAAGGAAATCTATGCACACCGACCCAGGGGAACATTTCCTCCTAAACAAAAGGTTGTTTTGATCTATGTATATATACATACAAACATATACCCATATATTACAACCCCCAGATTATAGTCTTAAGAAAATGGCCAGTCCTATCCCTAATGTTTATGGGGAGGCAAGGACTGTGCAACAGGAAGCATAGGAGAAAAATTCAGACAGTCTCTTCGCTTCTCTGGAACAGGTTATAACATAATTTAAACCAAATTTTATCATTCAACCTAAAATAAAGGAATTATACCCAAAGGAACCCACTTACTCACAGCAATCAAGCCAGTCTTGTTTGCTGTCACCTCTCCCGTAGCCCTCAGTACCCCCTCACATTGAGGCTCACACTGAGGATTCTAAAACAGAAGCTCCTAGACCATCTGAGAACACTCATGATGTGCCCACCTGCCCTCTGGACCTGGCCAATGTCTGATGAGTTGGAGCATGATTAACTGGCATTATTCAACTTCCCAGGACCTAAACACATCAGGCAGTGATATATTATGAGAGCTTGAGAGTAGAGTTGTTATCAACTGGGGAGATGCTGCAGAATGTCTAGAAGCCTTGCTTCAATCAGCAGGTGAGCCCATTGGATTAAGAGAGGGCTGACAGAATAATAAATATAAGAAAAGTGGGGAAAGGAGAAAATAATTTACTTCTAATAGGATCCCTAAGAAAGCAAGTGTCATGTTGAAACATATACTATATATGGTGTTTTAAATGGTTATAAATATCAGTCTTTTTTGAAACGATTACCAGAATCTATACATGTCCTAGGTTTCTTTGAATATCTCTTGTCAAGAAGGCCTCCCAAAAGAAAGGTACCCATGCCTTGCCTAATGTCTGTTTGAATTTAGCTCCTTTCTCTGGATCTCTGTGGTCCTTTTTAATCTCGTGGCTTCATATTCTTTGAAATATGTAGCAAACAAGAAAAGCAATAAAAGAAACACAGCCAGCTCAGATTCAAAACATATTACTGTACTTTTGCAATATTTCTTTTATGTCACTGGGAGCTTTAGGTTTGCACAGGCTGAGGAACTCAGCAACAGGATGTAAACTTTTATGGAAATCACAGATGTGCTCATGTTTGCTACATCTAAATAGCTTGCCTTCAATGTAGCCCTCCCAGTCACCATGCCTACATGCCTTCCTCACACATGGATAATCATCCTCACTCCAAACTACCAGAGTTACACAGAGGTCTTTAATATTGCTAGTATGTTTTCTTAAGATAGGAAAAGAGAGAGGCACACAAAGGACAAACATGAATTGGCCAGTCTCTGAGAGTCCAATTGTCCTGCAAGTTTAAGCAGCTAGACCCAAATTAGTGTACAGTGAGGGGCTTCATGGAGCACCATGTTATGTAAGACAACACACTGACTAGAAAGACCAAGGGACTTGACCAGAAAGCCTAAATAAAAAATTTTTGAAAACTAATTAATACCTAAGTCTGAAATAACGCTGTGGACTGGGCTTATACTCCCACCAAGGACTGAATTCCAAAAGGAGAATCTATCTGCCAATCACTGTAATACAAAGGCCAACCCTCCTACAACAAAGCTCAGCAGAATGTCCCTGCCATAACCAAGGTCAACTCAGAAAAGTCTCCCAGCCGATGACTTCCCCCGATAGTTTTCTTTTGTGACAGAAAACAATTGCATACAGACACTTTTTTCTCCATGGTGGGGTTGGAAGTCATTACTGGGACCCTCTACGTTTTATCAACAGTGTCCTTTGATTTTTATTTCAGCCTTCTTAGATCCTCTCAATTGTTGTTACAGTTCCTCTTTACTGAGTCTTTTTAAGTGCTTTATATTGCTCTTAGGTTATGGTACCTTATGACTAATCACAGCATGAGTACATAGGTCTGATCAGTGCTGAATTATAGCCTGGAACTTAAGGCCTCCTTTCTTTGGCATGCACCCTTCTAAAACATCACACTTCGACCCCGATTCACATTTATCCTGTGTTCTCTATGGCACTCTTCTAAGGCATGTGGGCACTGCCATTGCTTTTCTCAGTTTGCCCAGTGCTGGTTGTATTAAGAGTCTGCCTATCATGACTTTATCTTATGCACTTGACTTTATTGAGTCTCTGTCTGTTCATTTCTAACTCACTTCCAGGTGTAAGTCCAGTGCTTACACCTCTGCATGGGTCTCACTACCAACTTACCCTGTTTACTTGTAGTAGGCAAACTCAATGAGCATTTCTTCCTCCTCCCCCTCTTCCCCACCTTTATACCCCTCCTCCTCTCCCCAACCCTCCTACCACCCCTTCCTCCTCAATGTGGATGTTAAAAATGTTAGACTTCTGCCCCCAATAACACTTTTGTATAGCTGACTACTCCTTGGGGGAGTCCATTCTAACTGTTAATAAATGGTGGGCAGAAGCCACAATCACAGGAGAGCATAATAGTTGAAATGCCTTCTAGGAACTAATAAGCCTTGAACACAAGCACCATCAGGAATTGGTTCTCCAGGGTCAAGATGAACACTGGACACAGCATTATTTCAGGATTCTGGTGAAGTCAAGGTCACAGCTCTGTTTACAACATCATAATCCAATAGTCACAAAGAAAAGACACCACTTCAGATCATTCCAAAACTCTGGGTTTGTGCTTGCCTGCACCGATGTTACAAGAGAGTAACATTATAATTTCAAATGGAAAGTCAGAGAAATAATTGGCCTTGACTTGTCCTCAAGTACTGCAGTATGTTTACTTCTGCATAGAAACAGTAAGATCATTTCCTGGCCTAGGAAAATGGTCCCACCAAAAGGATGGGAATGTTCTCTTGGGTTTTAGTCTCTTCATAATGGATATATATGTAAGTAACAAAAGTTTTGGAGGCTAACACTTCTCTAAAAACACTCAGCTAGCCAAAAGAGAATACCAATGTTTTAGTCATATTACACACACACACACACACACACATACATGCACGCATGCACACAATGGGAGAGAAGTGAAGTAAATCTGAATCCCTAAATAAAATTATTTCCAGACTGAAACTGCATGCATTTCTTAAGGGTATATAATTCCTTGCATTTACTTAAATGAATCTCCAACTCTTATCATCAGGATAAAACTGAGGGAAATGGATGCCTTTTGGGTTTCTTAATTTTTTAATATTGCACTTTATAGTACTTCATAAGAGACAATAGTCTTACTTAAAGCCATAAAATACCAATAATGCTTATATTCAGGGTTTCTGAATATAGTTAGTCAATAAGTAGTCCACAATTCATTCTGTTTGTATTGTTTGTTGTAAAGTGAAGTTTATCTGTTTCTTTTTTATTACCTACAAATTACTGTTCTAGATAACGCTAATCTAAGAAATCTTAAATGTGTACTTTAATCAAACTATTTGAAAATCTAAGAAATTATGCATTTCACAAAAGCATTCTTTATTTTCAAAATAACACTGCACGATTCCTTTAAATAGCAAATACTGGTTCTATATGAAAATATTTCCTTTTTAAAATTCTAAGTTATTATGCAAAGCAAGGTTCATCCATACGGAGAATGAAATGGATAATTAAACATACCTGAAAATTTTAGGATGTGTTTATGTTTTTATATAAACATAGGATAGGCCTAAGAAGGTCCCTTATAAAAATGGCAAACAGAAATATACAACTTGTCAATAATTGCTTATATCTACATAGTACACTGCCTTGGGATGACAGGTAAAACAACAGACTTCATAATGCAGTAAGTGGTTTATTTCTTCTTTCTGCTAAAATACATAATTTCTCACCGAACAAGGTGGGCTGTTTGCACACATGTATGAATGATGTTCCCACAACTAAAACCTTTAATATTTTACTTCATCGTAGCCTAGAACTATCCACCACAACAGAATAGCTAAATTATCTATGTAAGCACAAATATTAAACTGAACAATCTCATCAATCTTACACTTCTGCACACAGCATCCACCCCGGTACCCTTGCTGTTAATTTTACACGAGTCTGAAAACCGTCTACAAGCAACAGCTTTCACCTTGAAACTGTAGGTGCATCAAAAGTATGACTTACAAGTCAGTCATGGTGGTATACCTGTAATCCCCAAACTCAGGAAGTGGAGGCAGGAGGATCAGGTATTCAAGGTCAGCTTTTGCTTCATTGGCCCGGTTGCAAAAAAAGAGTAGCAAAATCCACCTACCTGATGTGATGAAGTCTTTGTTGGCACTAAATATATATATAAATAATACTTTTGTTACTTGCCTATTTTTAAAACAGAAAACATCATGTACTGTGTTAATTCTAACATAAGTATTTGTCCTACAATGTGTAATCTGTTCTTTAATGGGCTATGTTAAAAATATCAGAACACACTAAAAATTCTCTATTCTAGCTATTTCAAGATATACAATTAATTACTATCAATTATATTCACTTTTTGTGCCAGTCAACACCAGGACCTGTCACCCAGATTTGATCATCACATGACTCCAAACATCCCATATATATGTATAATTAGTATGTCAAGCAAAAGAAGAAAAGAAAATTTAATGTTTAATGACTATATTTGGAAAAGATTAAAACATGTATCAGAATGCCATTTTTGTAAAGGATCTCTTTAGGGATGCTCACGCTCTCATGCCACCTTCTCTGGCCTAAATCCTACTGGAGCATTTTAGCCCCTATCTTCACCCCACATGACTCCAGTGGGTGCAATTCTAAATCATTTTTGTCATTTTGTTGTTTGTTGTAAGAAGGTTTCACTGGCTGGCTAGATGTACAGCAACACTGTGTCATCTACTCTGTGACTCTGTCTAAACATAACTGGAATTCGGATTGTGTCTGTACATAGGCCATTTGGAATAGTGTGCTTTGGTCACATGATCTCAACCTGATAAAGAGCATGTCTCCATAGTCCACTGTCCACATCCTTGTGCTTCTATTGCTTATAATAAACCTACTGAATATCACTTTATCTATGTAACTCTCTGTGTGAAAATGCTAATAAAATTATTGATTCAATAAAATATCAGTATCTCAAGAAATGCACACACTGGTAAAAGTTGGATTTCAGGGACTGAAAGAGGACAAAGGAACATGTAGTCTTACCGTTGATTATAGCTATCATTTCATGAGAATTTGCTGATACCTTCTGAGCTGTTACATAACTATGGTAATTTTGCTTACTGAAAATATGGTCTTAGGACATTCTGGTATTAACTAAATATATTGAAAGTATAAATTACAAGTACAGTTGCCTACCTTTAAGACCAACTTAGAAATATTATTTATAAAGCATGGCATGAGGGCGCACACCTGTAATCTCAGCACTTGGGAGGTGGAGGCAGAAGAAGTACCTCAAGATAGACTGCTACAAGACTGCTGTATTCAGTGGACTGCTTCATAATGAATTCGGGCTACATGAAACCCTGTCTCAAAAAGACCCCCCAAAATTACTGTTACAAATCTAATATTTTTATATAAAATGACCACTTTTTATCTTATTATCATTATTAGCTATATATGTTTAAAAGGTTCATTCTAAATAACTCAGCTTATGAATTGCATTATTAGACTCCATCCAGCACTTTCTAAGCTCATTTCTTTAACATACTTGCTGCTTCTCCCAAACACCCCCAAAACTGGATAGATTTATAACCCTAAAAAGCAAAATCTTCCAATATTAATTCTTTAGCAAATCAAACTTAAAAGTGTACTAAGCTGTGTTAACATATGTTTTCTTGTTTTGTTCTGTTTTGTTTTGTTGTCTTTTTGAGACAGGGTCTCCCTGTAACCCCAGCTGCCTTGGAACTCACTATGTAGACCAGGCTGGCCTTAAAGTCACAGAGATCCACCAGCCTCTGCCTCCTGAGTACTGGGATTAAAGGCATGCACCACCCTGCCCAGTTCAACATATGTATTTTAATACTATTGGCCATCAATCAACTAGATTTTTAAAATCATGAGGCTAGCACACATTTCAAACTGTAATCAGATTGTCCAATATGCAAAATTTCTTTCAAACACCTTAAAAGACATACATAAAATATTCCAATGATTGTAAAACTTATTCTTAAACCATACCAATGTTAATTCTGTGAATTTGATTTGTTTCATTATCTCCCAAGGTTTGAACAGTCCAATAGCTGCTGTACCATTTTGGAGAAGGTAGAATGACTGAATCACATCCCTCACTTATCATTTAGAGACTCAAAACCCGAACATGACACAAAGGTCTTAGGATCCTGCATGCTACCAAAATAAATCTACTGGAATCAAAGCTGGTGGCACACCACTCAGACTCCAACTCTAGTTTCATCCAGCATCCATGGTGCTCTTCCTTACCAGGATGTGCCTTTCAGATACAGCTTGATTTTACACTCTAATGAGCAACATTCCCATTGCCATTATTAGGTTTTCAATTGAAATACCTTTCACATTTTTATCCCATCATCTGGGTAGGTAAATTCTACAGCCCCAACTGACTGCTGTTGCAGAGGACCCAGGTTTGATTCCCAGCAACCATTATGGCAGCTAACAACAAGGTAGAGCACACCAGCTGAGCTGACTAGGTAAGCTTGATACCTCTATCACAGGTTTGTCAGTGTTGGCACTACTGACATTTGAGGCTGGATAATTACTTGGTGAGTGCTATCTGGTGCCTCTCAAGATATGTCACTATCTAACTACAACTGGGTAAACAGAACTGAGATGATGTCTTTACTGGGTGTTTACTGACTTGTTCTAGTAGCTGGGTCCCTTCTTAAACAGACTGAAGGCCTTTCACCAAAGCCACAAGGCTCACAGGCACATTTAAGAAAATCTTAAATTCTATATTCTTCTCATCTCTTTGTCTTCCAAAATAAATCCTACTTCTTTTAAGGAGGATTTATGAACTACTTTATATTCAGGGGAACTGTGAGAGACATTTCAACACTATGTACAACCTACCAATGTTTAAAAGGCTCTGGATTTTGATTCTGGTGATATTTTCCATCTATGTTTAAGATTATTAACATTTTAAGATGAATGGCATTAGAGGCTAGAGAGATGGCTCAGCAGTTAAAGAGCACTGACTGTTCTCACAGAGGACTCATTTCCCAGCATCCAACGGCAGCTAACAGCCATCCATAAGTTCAATTCCAGGGGATCCAACGACCTCTTCTGACCTCCACAGGCATTGCATGACACAGGTGCACTTACATACATATAGGCAATGCACTCATACACATAAAATTAAAATAGTTATTATTTTTAGAAAGAACCATGATATTAATGCTGATTTAAGGGTAATAGTCATGAAGTTGGTTAAAATTCTTGATAACTTCTCCATGGAATATAGTTAGACCATTTCTTACTCTTTTGTTTTCTAATTTATTGGAGTTTTCACAAGAAGAAACATTTTGGGGAGAGGGAGAAAATTTTTAAATAGAAATACAAAAAATAAAACAGGAACTCAATATAGCAACTCATTTTTGTTTTGGTATCCACATGGACATTTTTATCACTTGTAGCCATTGGAAATATTTCTACCAAGTTCAGTTTTGATTGGTACTATAAATCTAAATAAAACTATATAGTTATGCCCTAGCCATATAGCCACAAAACTGTAGTGATACAGACATACCCTGTCTTCTGCCCGCAATGACCCACGTCCAGGAAGCAGAATCAGTTCAGGGAAGCTTGTGAACATTTGACTCCCCTGTTTCTTTCTGTGGGCTCATTCAGATGTGCTATCAATAATTTTCTCAGACCTCTTGGGGAAATAAAAAGTACTGTTTCTCACCAGAAAAATAATGTTTATTCCCTTGGCCTACTATGGTCTTGAGAAGAGCCTAGAGGTACAAGGAGATACCCATCTGTCCCCAGCATTCTCAAATTCCCCTCCATCTTTGGGCTATATCCTAAAACTTTAACCATGTTTTGTCCCTCCAGCTCAATAAGTCATTTTCAAGAGGTTGCACCTGAGTACAAATCAGAGGCACCCAGAAGCGTTTTAAACTATTCAAGTAAAACCGAGCCTTGCCCAGTCTCCCAGCCTCACCAGTGTGCTTGCCCAGGTGAGAGTTGTAGACACTTAAGAGAGACAGCCATAACCAGTGCCAAGTATCAAAACCATTAAGAACCCTGCCAGGTAAAGGCCTTTATTGCCATAGGCTTGTTCTTAGCATTAAGAAATCTGTACCTTGAAGTTTCTCCAGGTGATCCAGTACATAGCCCTCTGTTTTTTTCATGTGTATGACCACATGTATGTAAATGCACCTGTGTCATGCAATGCCCGTAGAAGATGGCATCAGATTCCTTGGGACTGGAGTTACTGGTTGTTAGCTACCATGCGGATTGTAAGAATTGAATCCCAGTCCTCTGCAAGAGCAGCTGGTGCTCTTAACCACTAAACCATCTCTCCAGCCCCCAGAGCCCTCTATTTACTCATGTATTTAATCAATGAATGTGCAGGCCAGGTAGAAGGCTTAATACAGGATGCTGAGGAGAATGAATCCCCATCCCTGTTCTCAAAGATGTCACAGTCTGTAGAGGCAAGTGGGTAACAAGAATCATATGTCACATATCCTCAAGGACAAAGACCTCACGTAGGACCCTTAGTCATGGACAAGAGCAGAGTCACCACAGAGGGTCTCAAATGAATCAGACCCCAGGAGCACTTGAGAGACCTCCATGAGGTTCAGACTCTGTGAGTCCCAGGAGTGGGGAGTATCAGTCACTGACTGCAGGTATGAGATAAAATTTCAAATAAACTGAAATACTTATGCACGCACAATGGAGCCAGTACAGAAAGTTCAGTCTAGACCAAGAAAAATTTTCTCAAAAACTGCGGCTGCTGCAAGTACAGAGCCCTACAGACCATGCCAAAGAGTGATGTTCTGTCTGTCTGTTTCCAAAAGGTGTTTTGGGGAAGGGCTACAGTCTCATTCTAAGGCAACATTAAACTGAAAGATTTAGAAGTGTTCAGACAGAGTTGAGTGCGACTCCTTTCTACATCTTCACAGTATGGTGGGAGTAGTTCTCGAGATACCCAAACAGAACCATTTCCGCATCCTCTCAACTCTTTCTAACAGCTTTCTCCCCACTATTCTTTACCTGCCATTGCCTGTTGTCATGGGGGCTATATTTCTATCAGTTGCCTTACCATCTGCCATAGTTTGGCAGGAACTAATTTAATGACAATAGAGTGATTCACATTCTTTCTGGAAAGAGGAGTTTGGGAACAAGAACTTAAGGGAGAGGACATATGAGAAAAGTCTGAAGAATGGACCTGTGACACCAGCCTCCAACACAGCCACTTCCTGAAGGGGCAGAGCAGAGCCTGATGCCAGGCTGTGAGAGAGGAGCGCCTCCATACTAAGCGGAAGCAACAGGGAGGGAAGGCATTTGAAAATATAGACAAATCGCCTAGGGAGATGGATACGAGGGTAGGTGCCTGCTTCCAACTTGAGTTTGCTCCTCAGGGACCTACATGAAGGATAGAAGAGAATGAATTTCTCCAAGTTGTCCTCTGACCTCCAGATACATGCAGTGGCACATGCAAATCCATATATATGCATATGTACACAAGATAAAAATATAAATAATAAAAACTATAAGAAAGAAATATATGCAAATGTTTTGAAGTTATCATGTGACCCTGGAACGTCACCTGGAACGTTAACAGCAAAGTTAGCAATACTAAATTCCCTGTACAGAAAAAAACCATTGCATTCAAAATGCTACCAGATGCTTAGGGAAAACATCTAGAAGGCCTTGTTTTTGCTGAGACTCCACCATGCCATCTTTTCTCAAATACTTCCACGTGTCCAACAGTCTACGGCCTGTTTCAGAGAAAGAAGACAAATTGCAACATGTATACATGACCTAGTATGAACTGAAGTTCCCAGAAAAAAAGTTTTAGCTGTGTTTAACACTATGTGAAGATGATTGAGTGACTGTGGATAGATGGAATATTACTGGGTGCCAAAGTTATCTTGGGCTATTGTCAGTTTCCTAAATAGACATTTATTGCTCACCCTTGTGTGAGATCTAATATCTTATCCTATGACTACTAGGTAAGTTCTTTAGAATATACAAACAGACATCTAGTTTCCACAAACTCAAAAGCTAAATGCTCTTAGATAACATCTGAGACC
Organism: Eospalax fontanierii; assembly: GCA_035773235.1. Taxonomy (NCBI): domain Eukaryota; kingdom Metazoa; phylum Chordata; class Mammalia; order Rodentia; family Spalacidae; genus Eospalax; species Eospalax fontanierii. Next base: position 10,273,497 of record CM069528.1, on the reverse strand, counting down.
TATAACTTCGATTTCCCCTGCTTTACTTGTAATCCACCGAGCTGATATTTCCACCAAAATATTTGAAAAATGTCTTAACTTTTAACTTGCTTTGTTCAGATAGTATAGAAACTTCAGGAAACTGTTGCCATATTGCACTGTGTTATTGAGGGTAACCTGAACCTGTGTTCTTGGGTCATGGTCACCCATATTTAGCTCCAACTCAATTCTCTTATTCCCTTTGAGGTGAGAATTGTTTTTTAAGTCAACACTGTTAAGAACAAAAAATTAAAAGCCTCCTAGTTATGTCAGGACTTCTGCAAACACACAAACCAGTCTTTCTGTATCACCAGAAGGTAAATGAATGGCTGTCACAGTAGATTACATCTGTAATACGAAGAACTTGGGAGGTAGAGGTAGGAGGATCAATGGTTCAAGATATCGTCAGCTAAACAGTAAGTTTGAGAGCATCCTGGTCTACATAATAACAAAGAGAAAATGCAAACAACAAAAAAACTAAAAAAATTAATCTAGAAGGAAAAATTGTTTTGTTCTAAGCAAAACTAAATCCAAAAATGCAGAATTGTTCAGATAGGGAATTGAGTGAGACTTTCTACTGTGTCTTCATGGATAAAGATAGAAAATTAAATTTCCAAAGTAGAACTGACCCCTAGTATGAAAAGCAGTATTTCAAAAGTTAAATGCTGTTGGTTTGGGAAATCACTTCATCATTGTTGTGGTTAATGTTAATTGATGTGGAAGGACACGTCTTAATTGCAGGTGAGAACATAGAGATCCTGGACTGACTTTTTAAATGAGAAAGGGAACTGGGCAACAGTATTATGTAATATTCATCACCTCTGACACTGATTATGGATGCAATGTGACCAGCTCCCTCCGGCTCCTGCTTCTGTGCCTTCCCTGCCATGATGGTGCACCTTGAACTGTGAACTAAAATAAACTCTTTCACCCTTTAGCTGCTTTTATCCAAGTATTTTATCACAGCAACAGGAAAGCAAACTGAGACTGAAATTGACACCAAGAATTCGGACCACTGCAGTGATGAACTTGGTGGGTTTTAGACCATTAGAACTGATTTTTGGCTGGAATATGGAAGATCTTAGAATTTTAGAGTTAGAAAAGCCATGAATGCTGGAAGTAGCCTGGATGAGTCATTTTGGTGGGATCCTGGAAGACAAGAATGTTAAGAGAAATGCAGGCAGTGGGGGCCCAGCTCATGATTCACAGGGGGACAAAGACTGTGTGGAAAACTGGGCTAGGGACCATTCATATGATATTTTATCTAAAACTCTGGCTTCATTCTACTCTCTCCTGAGAACTTAAATTGTTATGCCCAGAGAATGGCTCCTCAAGAACCACCACAGAGTCCAGGGTGTATGAAAAAAAAAACAAAGAGCTTTTATTCAAGCTTAAGCTTGGTTCCCCAGACCTCACCAACATAGTGGATCCATTTTAGGAGCCCCAAGCAGAGAGGTTAGGAGCCTTTTATAAGTTTGAGACAAAGGAAGGTGGGGAATAACAGTACTACACTCTGTTTGGTTATAGGAGCCCGGGCGCCAAGCATATTTTAAATTAATTGGTTGTAATAAACTATATGCCAAAATTGGTTAATAGAGGTTTGGAGGTTATTGGTGGGTGCTTCCTTCAGAGCAAAGGAATGTGTTGATTATTATTCAAACCTTTTGCTAGTTTTTGTTTTAGCCTTATTTAATCTTGTGGCCTTGTGACTGCTTAGAAGGAACAAAGAACAAGATGGAGTTATATTTATCCATTTTATGACATCCTATAGCCAAGAATTTTTACAGAAGCGAAGAGAGCAGTTACTGAGTTGAAAAGAGGTTCCAGAAGTCCCACAAAATGAAGTTGAATTTAAAGATAATGATTTAATTTAATTGGCAGGAGAAAGGTATGTGAACAAGTTTAAAGTCTCAGACAAGAAATGAACAGACAACAAAGCAGCTAGGATTGTTACAAAGACACCTAGGACCTGGTACTGGGACAACAGAAAAGACACCTCAAGGGCAAGATCCCATCAGTTAAACTCTCTCACTTGTAAAGATATCTGAACTGAGAGTGTGGCTGTGGGGCTGGGGACAGTGCTGTTCCTTACTCAAAAGCTTACCCAAAAGCAACTACCTAGGAAAATGTTTCTCCAGTATCAGCACACGGAAGCTGATACAGCTGTGGTCCAGAGGAACCAGGCTCCATCTTGAGCAAATAGCAATGTCGTTCATGAAGTGCTGGTTTTAGAGGCATGAAAAATGCACGATTGAGAGGGGTCATGGAGTTTTGCTCCACAGGTTCAGAGAGTAATTAAGTCCAGACAATGTCAGGGTCAAACTCCCTGTGAAGAGACTCTAAGAGCCCATTATGTGAAAGTGGGAAATCACAGTAGAGACACCAAAATATTGGAGATCCCAGGACCAGGGAACATCTGACAAGGACAGCTGCAGGCAGGAAGTGAATTAGACTAGCGGAAAATCTGTGTGGGCTGCAAGCAGCAGAGCTGGGAGCGGGAGCATTTCGAGCCCAGCCAGCTTTAGCATGAGCCTAGAGGAGAGCCTACTGGAGATAAAGTGGCAGGACTTAATGTTAGTCCTGCTGAACTTTGGTTTTGCTTTTGTGCATTTGTTTCTTGCTATGCCTTAGTTCTTCCATTTTGGACTAGGAACGTTGATTCTTGATCATTATATGTTTGGTGTATGTAACATGCTTTTATTTTTATAGGAGCTCACAGTAAAAAGACTTTGAACCTTTAAAAGTGTTAGAATTGTTTTTAAAGGTCTGGAGAGACAGCTCAGCAGTTAAGAGCACTGGCTCCTCTTACAGAGTACCAAGGTTCAATTCCCAACACCCACATGGTGGCTAACAACCATCTATAACTCCAGGTCCAGGTGATCCAAAGCTGCCTTCTGAACTCCACTAGCATTGCATAACATGGGTGCACTTACACACATGCAGACAATACACTCATACACATAAACTAAAAATTAAAAATAAAAATGTAAAAATAATAAAGTCCTTGCAGAGGACTGAGGTTGGTTCCCAGCACTGACATGGCACCTAACAACCACCCATAAGTCAGGTTCCAAGGGAATCTGATGCCCTCTTCTGACCTTTTCTAGAATTGTATGACACAAATGCACTTACACACATAGGAGCAATACACTCATAAAAATGTTTTTAAATAATAGAATATTTAAATAAAGAAAAATTATGGGTACTTTTAAAGTCGGACTAAAGTGGGAGTGGTGGCACATGACTTTAATCCCAGTACTCAAAAGGCAGAGATAGGCAGATCTCTGTGATTTTGAGGCCTGGTGTACAAAGCAAGTTCCAGGCCTGCCAGAGGTGATGAGAGCCTGTCTCAAAAAAATGATGAAAATGAAATTGAACTGAATACATTTTATATTATAAATGGTCAAGAGCCTATGGGGCTTATTGTTTTATCTATTTATTCATATATTTATTTATCTTATTTATTTATCTTTATGTGTATGAGTGCTTTGCCTGCATGCATAGAAGTGTACCTGTGTCATATAATGGCCAAGGAGGCCAGAAGAGAGTGTTGGACCCCCTCAAACTAGAGTTATGGGTAGTTGTTAGCTACCAAGTGGGTGCTGGCAACAGAACCTTGGTTCCCAGCCAGTGCTCTTAACCACTGAGCCATCTCTCCCTCTGATTCTCTTCCACTTTCCTACCAGTTCTCTTTCTACTTCCAGTTCTCCTTCTACTTCCAGGTCTCCTCCCACCCAGCCCTCCCCAGATGCTGTGTATGAGAGAAAACATGGACTTTTTGTCTTTCTGAGTCTGGTTAATTTTGCATAATGTGATGATCTCCACTTCTATCCACTTTTCTGCAAATGATAAGATTTCGTCCATCTTTACTGCTGAACAGTACTTTATTGTGTGTGTGTGTGTGTGTATATATATATATACATATATATATATATACCTTATTGTATACTTTATTGTGCATATACCACATTTCCTCTGTCTGTTCATTCAGTGGTGACAAAGCAAAGGCTTGGTGGAATTTATAAGGACAAAATCTTCTGAGTCTTATGGACTTGGGTCCAAATCTGGTTTCCCCCACTAAGTAGCTAAATGACTCAACTTTTGCTTGACTCTCCTTAGGACTCTGTTGATGGATGATCTTCCTGACTCCCAGAAGTGTTAGGACCTGGGAAGATGATCCTCCCAGGAGAGTCTGGTTTGCCACAGCATCTACACTTGTTTCTTATATAAGAGAGTTTGGTTTGGGAGGAATTGTTATATTTCATTGCTTTTCAAATGTTGCATCTATTAGAGCCAAACCAAAACAACAAAATGAACAATTCTTTGTTAATAATATAAATTCATGCTGGACAGCTTCAGTTGTCAACTTGACACACCTGGATAGAAGAAACATAAATTGAGGAATTTCCTCCATTGGGTTGGTCTGTGGATATATCTATGGAGTGAGGGTACTGGACAGAACAGACTCCATCTTGTAAAAAGTTTTCATCTTGTTGTTTACTGTAAAAGCACCCAGTTCCAGGAAAACCCCCCAAAAATCCTCTGCCCCACTTGAGCAGCCCTGAGGTATCCTGACTATAACCTAGCTCCATCTCCGTTACCCAATCAGCTTAAAATGCACCCTTACCACATAACTGTGCAACCTTACCACATAATTTTGCCCAATCAAGAAACACCAAGGCATGGAATTCCCCACTTGTGGTTTTTCCCTTTAAGAGCATGTTTCCCCCCTCACTCGGGGCCACCATCCCTCCACCCGCTGCGTCGGCATTTTGGACAGTAGACCGAGCTCGAGGTTGAAAATAAAGATCCTAGTGTGATTGCATCAGATTGGGCCTCCCTGGTGGTCTTTTGAGAGAACCCTGTGACTTGGGCATTTCATGGGCATATTCTTGTTTGGGAACTAAGGCAAGTGCCACAGTCACCAAGAAATGTGGAGGGAATTCTGAATGTTGAGTATTGGAGCCCAAGTAATGCTGAGCAGCCTGAAAGAATGGAAGGACAACAGAGGGAAGGTGCAATTAAAGGAGGCACAAAGCAAGAACTGGACACAGTTTCTAAACCAAAGTGCACTGAGTTCCCTTTGAAAGTGGGGGCTTCATATGCATCATTGGTGTCTGCCAGAGGCCCACTACAAACAAAAGACCCTTAAAAGACTGATCAGTTTGAAGTTGTTGTATTGTATGTTGACCTTTCTAAACCACTGGTTCTCAAGCTTTGATATACAGTAAATCATTCTGTAGGTGTGAGTCAGGCCTGTGATTCCAATTTTGGAACAAGTTACCATACCAGTGGGGGCAAAGGAAATACACTAACTAATGGGTCCTTCATTTCTCTTCCATTAGATACAAGACAGCTCAGTTGCTAGAGAATCATACCAGATCATCATATACTTAAATCTGATCATCAGTAGGATTGCTTTATGGCTGAAAGCTGAATCTATAGCCCCAGTTAGTTATCTTGGGTTGTACACATACATACACACACACACACACACACACACACACACGCAATGGGGGCCAGACTCAGCCTGGAACTGAAATGTTCCCCCAAAGCTCATATATTGAGGGCTTAGTGCCCAATGCAGTAGTGTTCAGAGATGGGACCTTTAGGGGATTGGATCATGAGCTCTCTGACTTCATCAAGGTATTAGTCCACTGATAGGCTCATAATCTGGTGGCATTATTAGGAGAGAGTGGAAACCTACAGAGGTGGGGGCCTAATTGAGAAAAGGTCATTGGGGATTGGTCTTGGAAGTGTATGTCTTTTCCATGGCTCTCCCCACTCCCCTTCTGGTCACAATGATGTTCTGCTTCATCACAGGCCCAGAAAGAAAGGGGCCAACTGTCCGTAGACTGGCACCTCTAATACTATGAGCGAAATGAAAGTTTCCTCCTTGAAACTGATTTTTCCCTCATATATTTTCTCATCATAGTAGAACACTGACTAACACACAAACACAAATAAAGTGTCAGGAAATAGAATGAAACAGAAGTCCATGCCCATCAGAAGCCAGTATGATGTACCTGAGCTGCTGTGTGGACGCCCAGCCCTGACTCCTATGCATGGAAAAGAGTCCTTCCCAATGTGAGCCCTATTCACTAGACATTAGTTTTACAAGTTTTTTGAAAAAGGGTTTTGCTCTGCAATTCATCTCAGTCGGGCCTAGAACTCACTGTTAGTACAGGGTGGCCTCAGAGTTGCAGTGATCCTCCTGCCTCAGCCTCCTGTGTGTTGGGTTCTAGGCAGAAGCTACTGTGAACAGCTAGAACTGCTTTTAGACAAATTCACTCAGAAGCAGGATTGCAAACATGTCTCCTTTCTTACATCAGCTGGATGTGCCAAAGTTGATGCCCACAGACCTAGCCTGAAGCCAAATTTGGCTCTAGAAAAATGAATAAATGGATAAACAATGTCTGGATTGAAGACAGAAGTAGAAAGAGACAGCCTGGGCAAGGGGGCCAGACTCAGCAAGTGTAAAGATCCTACCATGATGCATATCTTGCCTCCTCTCTGATCCCAGCATAGAAGCAGACTGGAGGAAATCATAGGATAATCCCTGCCACACAGCTCAAAGCACACACAGCATGGAGTTCCTCTGCCACAGCCACCATCCTGCCCACTGGCTTCACCTAAAGAATGAATCCTTAGGGCTCCAGCCTCCAGTGCAGTGCAGTCAGAAACAAGCCCTAAGAGCCCAAACACGGAACCAACTCCAGATACCCTTCACATCAATGAATGGATAACAAGGATGTGGTCCGATTGTATAATGGAATACTACTTAGCAAAAAAGAAAGAATTAAATCATGTCATTTGCAACAATCTGGATGGAACTGGAGAACACTGTATTGAGTGAAACAAGTTAAACACAGAAAGAGATACCATGTGTTCTTACTTGTGTATAGAAATGACTAGGTCTGTCTTGTGGATATATGGAATGGAACAGTAGACCCTAAGGGTGAACACAAAGAAGTTAAGAGGGACTTTTAGGGACAGGAAGGGTACTTGGGGAGGAGAAGCAGAAGGGAGATCCTGGGGAGAAGATGAGTAGATGGACATGATTGATGCACAATGTATGCAAGTGTGGAAATATCAGAGTGAACCCCACTAATCTGTGCAATTCATATGTGTCAAAATACATTTCCTCCTCTGCTGGTACTGCCTCATGAAACAACACACACCTAGAGGACTCTAGTTGGATTGAGCACTGTGATCCTCCATACGTCAGGAAAATAGCTATTTTACAGCACTAATAGGCCCGAGTTTGAGTCACATCTCTGATACGTTAGAGAAGACACTTCAGTGCCTTTATGCATAAAATGAGGGAGTTTAACCAGGTAGCCTCAGATTCTCTCTGTGCTTGTATACTGTAAAGCTCTAAAATCCAAGAGAAAATTCAAATGCTGCCCTACGTGCCCATCCACAATCGTTGCTGCTACTGTTCTGTTTTGTGTCAAATTGGGTGATTTGAAAGGTATTTGGTTCTTGGATAGTGAGTTACTGGTATATTCCAAGCTCTCTGGTAAGTTAAGTTCATTTGAGAAGATTCAATTAGTCCCAAATTTAACAAGCAAATTTAATTTAGCCCAAAATTCAATTAGCTCTTTCTAGCTGGTAAAATGAAGTGTCAAGCTCTCTTTTTTTTTTTTTCTAATTTGACAGAGGGTCTCATATATCCCAGGCTGGCTTCAGACTCATTATGCAACCAAGTATGACCTCTAAGTGCTGGACTATAAGTGTCTGCCACCATGTTGAGTCTTATGTAGTGCTGGGATCAAACTCAAGGCTCCATGCACATCAGTTAAGCACTCTACAAACTGAACTACATCCCTGGACTCCCTAATATTTTTTAAGTGTTGTCTTTGAAACTGAAACTGTCTCTAAGATGAGCCAGTAATCCTTAGAGAGTGTTCCTGCCAACTTATGCAAATATCACCTAAGAGAATCAGCAATGTGGGGTGCAGGGCAAAATAACATCAAGAGCCACCAAGGTGATGCTAAGGCAAGGGGAGGATTAAGAAGTAGTCAGCTAAGGCTTTTGTCGTCCTTTTGGTCACCTGGAAGGAGGAGGCCTGTGCAGGAATACTTGAATTTCAGTTCTTTACGTGATTACTGGAACTTTACTCAAGTAGGGGTACTTAGCTTAGTTGGCATTCACCTCCACTGGTGTTTGCTCTCTGATAGAGTCAAAAATAAATGCCTCACTTGAGAAATCCTGTTCTTATGGCTGTGGTTTCTACTTCTTCTGTCGCTGGTTTCATGCTACACAAGACCCACACTGACTCAATAAAATAAAAACGCAGCATAGAACTCAGGAATGGGCAGCAGGCCCCAACCTTAACTGAGGAACTATTGGCAACTTCACTGTGGAGTGAGGGAGAGTAGAGCTTTTTCAGGGAGTGACTCTAGATAGATTGACTGGACTCCAGTGGATGAACTTGCACCAAGGGACATGTGAACATCAAAGCTTTATCATATTGACAGAATGAATGAAATCTAGTGGTGAGGATGGGGGGTCTAAATATCATTAAGATCCATTTTATGAAATGCACAAAAATTCAATTAAAATATCAAAATTGCCTAGAAACAAGATGGCTTTCTGTTTCCAGAAGAAATGGATGTGTGCAGGTGTGCGGTATACATGTTAGTCTTTCCTCACCACAACAAAGCAGCTGAGAGAAGCAGCTGAAAGGGGACTTATTCTGCCTCACTATTTCAGAGGTTTTAGTCTAATAGCACCATTTGGCACCTATTACTACTTGTTGCTGTGGGCCTGTGGTGTGGGGCAGAAAGAGCATCGCAGTAGAGCAGAGCTGCCTTCCTAATGGTGGCTGGGAAGCAGAAAACCAGAGAAGGGGAGAGGTGCCAAGCTGTACCCTTGAATGTCATGCCTCCAGTAACCTACTTACTCCAACAAGACCCTACCTCCTAACAGCCCATTCCACTAGGAACTCATGATGGGTTAATCATCTGTGAGACCAGTGCCCTTCTGATCCAATTGCCTTGAAACTAGAGCCCAAGCCTTCAATACATGAGCTTCTTTATGGCATTAGACTTACACATTCCGTTCTTGGAATCCAATCTACAGATATACAAAAATATTCAAGGATGTTCATTGAAGCACTTATTTTTAAAAAGGGTCTCGTGTAGTCCAGGTTGGCCTAAAACTCATTGTAACTGAGGATGACCCTGAACTGCTCTTGCTTCCACTTCCCAAATGCTAGGATTATAGGTGTGCATTACATGTCGACTTTATGTGATGGTGGGGATCAACCCAGGACTTTGTGTATGCTAGACAAGCACTCTGCCAGTAGAATCAGATCCACAAATGGAACAAGATCCACCAATGGAAACAGATCCATCAATAGAACCAGATCCACTGATGGAACCAGATCTACCAATGGAACCAGATCCCCAGCCCCTATAGCACTTTTTCGTAACAACAAACACTAGAAATAACCTATGCCCAACAGTGGATATAACTGAACAAGTCGTGTTTCACTTACTTAGTCTATTTTCATTTTTAGTTTTTTATTTTGAGAGTGTGTGAGTGTGGGCACACACACATGCTGAGGCGCACTTGTGTAACAGAGGACAACTACTAGTAGCTGGTTCTCTCCTGCCACCTTGTGGGTTATGGGCTCTAATTCAGATCTTCAAGCCTGAATGCAAGTGCTTCTACATACTGGGCCATCTTGCCACCCCCGGCCTATTTTAGATACTAATAATAAATAATGCAGTGTTTTGGGTTTTGTTGCAATAGAAAGAGCTCTTGATTATACAGTTAAATGGAAGGAGCATAGTGTAGCATAGTATATATTTTGGATTCCCATGTGTATAAACGCACACAGAAAAAATTGTACCAAGATTGTGTACAAGTTTCTAGTACATGAGAAAACAATTCTAGACAGGGTCTTGCTATAACCACCCAGATTTTTATCGAACTCCTGGCTCAAATAATCCTTCCATCTCCTAAGAAGTTGTAACAACAGATGGACTTATGCACATAGCCACAAGAAACCCTTAGCAGTGTACATGGAGAGTTGGAATTACATTACAATGCATTTTCCTACCCTCAAAGTAAGAATGACTTCTCCTCATTTCTCTTGTGTGCTCTATTTAAATGTTCTTGTCTGTGTGTGCTATTTTATAATTGAAAATAAAATTCTAGCCAGGCATGGGTATACTCAGGAGGCAAAGACAGGAGGGTCATAAGTTCAAGTCATCTTTAGGTGCATAATGAAAAGCAAGGACCAGGGATGTGGCTTATTATGAGCCAAAAGTACAAAGAATCAACTCCTACCTTTTGCGTTCAACTGCAGAAGATTGGAAATGTGAAATTGATTTTCAGCTCTTCCCATCTGCAGGTCCCTTTGCAATCTGACCTTTCCAATCCTTCACCAAAAAATATGGAGTCCATTTTTCCCCTTTGCACCAAAGCAGGTCTAATGAATTTTTTTAACCAGTATATTGTGACAGATGTACCCACTCCAGCCTTAGGCATCAAGAGGTCTTATACTTGCCCACTCTTCCTCTTGGAGTCCTGCCAAACTTCCCTGTGCACAAGCCCAGGCTGACTTGTGGTAGGACGAAAAGGTCAAGTGTCCTGCTTCCAACCACCCACCTGAAAACCCCAAACTCCCTGAAATTGAGAGCTACAAGTTATAGCTCTTTGAAGCCACTAACTTGGAGGTTATAACAGCAAAATCTAACTAGTATTTATTATTGTCTGAATGTGGTGTGTGTGTGTGTGTGTGTGTGTGTGTGTGTGTGTGTGTGTGTATAAGTGCAGGTGAGCATGTGGAAAGGAGAGCACGCAAATCTAAGCCTTGAGTGCCACTTCCTGATTGCTCAGGGATGGAGAGAAAGCCCTGGGCCCATTCCTTCTAAGCAGCTCACGACAGAGATTTGTGTTAGATTCCTAACAAGAGGTCTTGCTGGACCTGTAGCAGCTACTCAGTCCCTCTCTCATCAAATGGCTGTGGTGGTAAAGATTCACTGGAGGAGGCAGACATGTCTTCAGGGATCATCCATGGCCACAAAATCATGTTCTCCCCAGCAATGAAACTTTATGGGATTTCATGTAGATCAGGTCTCCAACGCCTTATGCAGATCCCATGAAACATATCTAAGCTGCTCTGCTCCTATCTGGTTCAAGAAGAAGAGTTCTCCCCTTGAAGGGCTCTGGGGTACACTCCCAGGGGACCCTGGAAAAACAGACACGGATATGCAAGAGAAAGGAGAAGCCCTCCTGGGCCTGAGCACTCTTCACCAGGGCAAGACATGGAGAACAGACCACTCTCCTACCCTCCCGTGGGAAGGTGCTTTGGGATCTCATCATTCACTCCCTGCAAAGCATTCAACGAATCCTGATACTGTGGTCAATTTATTTATTATAGAGGAGTGGGCATTGCCAGTCAATGATGGGCACTCTCTGGTCTGCAAGCTCTGTCTCAGAAATCTCATCCTGTGAAGTACTCCAGAGGGAGCTGTGTGAGGAGATGCTAACAGAGGGAAGAGAGCAGGGCCCAGAGGACCCTCTGGGATGACTCCACTAATACGGAGTAGCTGAAGTTTAGTAGTGTGTGGACAATGGTGCTGGCAAACAGTGCGGCAAGGAGGATGTGGAGACCAGATTGCCCTAGAGAACCTAGATGTCTTTCTTGCTTTTGTGTCCATGTGTGTGTGATGTATACAATCATGAACCCATTCACATATGTGTGATTGTGGGGGTGCACATGCGTACATGTGTGTGCATGCATGTGGAGGCCAGAGGAGAACTAAACTTGTATGTCATTTCTCATGGGTCATGTGTCTTTTTTGTTTATTTGTTTGTTTGTTTACTTTGGTTGTTTGGTTGGTTGGTTTTGTTGGGGTGGGGAGTGTTTCTTTTTTTCTTTTCTTTTAGACAAATGTGTCTCATTGACCTAGAGCTAGCTAGCTGGCCAGTGAGCTTCAGGGATCTGCATTTCTTGCCTCCCCAGCAACTGGGATTACCAGCCTATGGTGGTGTCCTATGCGAATTCTGGAGGTAAACTCGGGTCCCCATGCTTCCACGGTGTTCTATTCACCTTTCATTTTGTTGGATCGCACTCACAGCCAAGGAAGTACAACAGAAATTACCTAGGGACGCTGCTTACTGGCTCATTCATAGGCTCATGCTTAGCTGGCTTTCTTAGACAGACCAAGACCACCTGCCCAGGGAATGGTGCCATCTATAGTCTGCTGGGCCCTCCTACATGAATTAACAATGAGGACAGTTCCCCACAGACATGCCCACAGGCCAGTCTGATCTAAAAAAAAATCACTCAATTGAGACTCCCTTCTCAGGTGACTCCAGACTGCATCAAGTTGACAGTTAAAGCTGACTAAGATACATGTCGAGCATTTACTAAATGAGCTGTCTCCCCAGGCTTTTAAATTTCCTCTTGAAAGTTATATTAGCTTTTTACATTGAATTGGAGAAGACTTTGGCACAGAGCATAGTCTCAGATACTGTTGGATGAATACATTCAGGAAGAAATGAATTATAAACCTTTTACTTCAAGAGTCTATTAAATTGAGGAATTCTTGGTCAAATTTTGATTATATTCCTAAAAGCAGCTGTTATTCATTGAATGTTTATTAGTAGTACTATCTTACTGTCTCATATTTGGCTGAACATTGAAAGTTAATAGGAAAATTAAGATTGATGTCTAGCTCCCACACTCAGAAATTTTGATATAGTTGATCTGGATGCAGCCTGGCACTGGGATTTTTTAATCTCCTCCAGTCATTCAAACAGAAAGCCAAATTTCGATCTGATTTACTCTCACAGCACCTGCAGGAGATAGATGTTCATTACCCCAGATGTGCAAATGAGTACAGAAATGTTCAAGAATGAGATCATTTGTCCAGAATTGCATAGCTTAGTGAGTAGCACATTTAAGACATAAAACTGGCATGGGCAACAGCTCCACAAGAAAATCATTGACTACTTTCACATCCATCTTTCCTCTGTTCTCCAAAAGCTCTCAGTGTCAGCAATGAAATAATTCTTCTTAGACGACTTTGGAACATTGTGTGATTTGTGCCCTTGTGAAAGAGAAAGTAGAGTTTATCCACAGCCAAGCTTGCGGGTTTAACACTGAGGAAGAGGGACCATGTGTCTAAACCATAAAAAGTGGGTGCAAAATAAAGACGAAGAAGACAGTGGAGATTCAGCTGGATAAGCACAGAGGAGTGGATGCCGACAAGCTCTTCCCATCCTCCTGCCCGTACCGCTCCTGCTGGCTGCTCTGTTAATAATCCTTTGTCTCCTCCCCGAGGACAAAACAATCTTACACACAGACACTTCTGTGAGCAGCTGTAGTGGTGGCCTTGAAGGTCAGGGGGATGGGAAATAGGAAAGATCATTTTTCATTTTTTTTTCCTTTCAAATGTGTCGGGCTAATGAGGTAAGGAAAGGAAATGGATGAAATGGATTTCTAAATGAAATTTCTTCTGTACAGGTGAGCATAGCAGCAAATTACATGTCCACTCACCATCATGCATGCAGCATCCAGGGAACAGTGGTGCTAGGATAAGGAGCTCCTGTTCAGTCCAGTGTTGCCTGAGATCTAACTGCCCAATAATTCTCCGTATGTATAATCCTGTACTCATGAGGACGTTTTTTGGTTTTAAGTAACAAAATCCAGCTTAACCAAAAGTCAGCAAAGTTTTAAAAAAAACAGCATAAAAATAAAACTAGCACAGGAGAATCAACCTCAGGACCCCAAAGAGCTTCAAGAAGGAATTGGAAAGCTGTGAAGACTCTGCCACTTCTGGTCTCTGCCCATTGCCTCACTTTGAAGATCCCTATATATCACTCATCCCCTACTTCAGTCCAAACACTGGAGAACATGGCCACTACATGACCAACAGACAGACAATTGCCACTTCCCTCGGTCCCAGATTCCTGAGACAAAGTGTTCATAGTACCCACTTGAGTTAGGGTAATTGTTGGCCTAGTTACCTGGGGTCATGAGGATGTATGTAGCAAAATGACAATTGCATTTAGCAGCTATTGTATGCAAAGGGGAACAATTAAAAAAGAAGAGTTATTTTATGCTCTAGGAGACACTGCAAAGAAGCATTCAGAGGAACTAGAGAGGTGGCTTGGGGGATCAGAGCCCTTCTGCTCTTCCAGAGGACCTGGGTTGACTCCCAGCACCCACATGGCAGTCCTGCTGTCCTCTTCTGGCCTTCTCAGGTACTGACACACAGCAACAAACATACTGGAAATCAAAACAGTTGTACAAATAAAAATAAATATCTTCTTTAGTGTTCAGAGTAGGTGTCAAAATTTTCCCTGCTCTTCTACCCCTCCACTTCACACAGCATTCACGGATGAGGAAAGCTTCCTTGTTAACCAATGCACCAGAAGTCACTCTGTTCACTTTGTCAAAGGCAGTTGGGTATAAACCAGAGACATACCTCCAGGCTGCCGTGTGCAGGAACCTAAGGAGTTCTTTCCAGAGATCTCTATTCATGTGAATCTAAGATTCTTAACTTCACCACAGAAAATAACTTTAGGACATTAGTGTGAAGCAGAGCTGGAGTTCATTAGAAAGAGATTTGAAAGATTTATTTTTATTGTTTTTCACTCTGTGAGTATGTGAGCTTGTCCAGTTTCAGGCTGGCCCCATGACTCTGTGACAAGAACAAGAAGAACAAAACAGCCTCTGAGTAAAGCCATTCTGAAAAAATATTTTTTTAAGAAGGGTTTCTGTATAAGGTCATAATGACTAGATATTTCCAGAATAAAAAAGAAAAGTAAGAGAGTCTATACAAGTGATTAAAGATCTGAGCTTATATGATATAGTATAGGAAACATTAGACAAATAATGTATAAATAAGCTAAAATTTTCTAAAGTTCAGTCAGATGCTTTAAGGAACAAAATATATGTCTAGTCAAGGCCTATTTTAAAAAATGTTTGGCTTTTACCCAAGCTTTAGCTGCATACCATACAATAATTACAAGGAATTGTACTTTCCAGACATTAGGTTTAAGTTAATATAATATGTTATTTACACAATTCCTCACTAATGATTTTGTTCTTAACAAGAAAATGACATTCAGATGTAAGACTGCAAATCTTGGCCTACCTCAACACTGTGGTGCATCCCTGTAGCCAAGAAAGGCAAGCCTACCATTGTTCTAACCCAAAAACTCAAATGATTAATTTCTTTTCTCTCCCTGTCTAGAAGCCATTTGGGAGGGAATTTACCCTGATTCTAGCCACTCCAGGAAGCTATCAAGGTGCCTGAAAACAAATCCCAAGTTCAGCCTTGGCAGTCAAAAAAGAAAAACAAGGAGGAACCCAAGAGATGGATGCTTTTAAAAGTCCTAAGCAAGAAATTCTAATGGACCTTGAATTGGATATTTGAATTCTTCCCTGTTCTGACTATTTTGTTTAATCTTCCAGGCACTAGTCATGGACTTTCTTTTCTACCTACAACTAACAGTTATGCAATTCAAGGGTCTTTTAGAGAGACTCACTAAAGGGACACCGCAATTACCACAACTCAAAGAAGTTAGAGCGGTCAGTGGCCCAATTCCCTATTGGCAATTGGGGTGACCTCTTCAGAGGGTGATGTGATAAAAATAGGAGGTAGGATAGGAGGAAGTTTAGGGCAAAAAAGACCAAAAAGAAAAGTAACCAGTTTCTTTTTTGGCTGAAAACCAAAAGCTGTGCTTGTGCCTTCTAACAGCCTACTCAACACCAAAGGCCAAATATGTCCAAAGTATTTGGGAGCTCTTATCTAGTTCCTAAAAGATTTCGGGGAGGCCTGATTCCAACACAGATACAGAGGTGCTGGGATCCTTCCACATCATCTTTCTCCCTCGCTTCCTTGCTTTTCCCAGCTTCCTCCCAAGGCTCCTGAAACACCCTCCTTCTCCTGTCTCTCCCTTCACTGGCTCGAATTTGGTCTCTCCCTTTCTCTCTCTCACTCTTTCCCACTCTCCCTTCTCTGATTGCTACCCTGCCTAAAATCGGTCAGGGGGAACTCTTACACCACTTCACCCCACACTCCATTTTCTCCCCCCCTCCCTCTTCCCCACCCCTTTCTGGGTGTCAGCCACCTCACTCCTCTCTCAGACCCCTGTAGACTTCACATCTTCTAGCATTTCTTGTCTCATCTTGAAAGTCGTTCCAGAATGCCAGGGGTCCAATCTGGGCCTTAGGGCTCAACTCTAAACCTGGGAGGCTCCCCCAGTTTAGAGAACTCGTCTTGTCTCATCTTGGAGCCCCGCTACAGGCAGGGGCTGCCTGTCATGGAGTTCCCACATATCTCGTACTCCCACAGCCTACCTCCCACTTTATACACACTCCCTATTCCTGTTTTTCACTGTGGACTCCTCTCAGCCGAACCCACCACCACCACCACCTTTTGAGCTCTCAGCCTGTGCCACAGACTTTGTGGCCCCTACTCCCTGCAAGGCCAACAAGTGCACATGAGTGCACACCACGCCACTTTTCACGCCCCACCTCTTGGGTGCTGTGCTCCAGCCTCTTGCCTCTCTCTCAGGACACCTCCCCCTTTTCAGGCCCATACCCAAACTCGTTGCAGCCTGTGCTCTTTCTGTCTCTGGCTGTCTGATAAGCTCCCTCAGGACCCCTTCTTCCCTCTGGGTCCAAAGACCCAACCCACCTCTATTCTGCCAGGTGCCAGACTAGAGATCACACAGGCAGAGACTCTTCTCTGCAGCGCCATTCCTATGCAATGACTCAAACTCCTGTAGCCAACAAATCCTTCTTCCTTCTTGCCTCCATTTACTCATCTTGCCTTCTTTTGTATTGTCACTCTCCCCTGCTGCCCATGCACATGTGCCCTCTCTCCTTTTTATACATGGGTGCTGTCCTTGTAATATCTCTTTATCTTGTATGCCTAGCCCATGGTCTACACTCTTGTCCAGCACACCTGAATAAACCATACCACTCATAACCCAACCAGTCTACTGACAAAGGCCCCAGAGCCCCTTATGCCCCAGGGGGAGCTGCTGAAAAATGACCTTTAAAATATTCCATAACCCAGAGGAACATGAGAAGGCAAACTGGGTGGGCCACCAGAGATACAGAAGGCTCAACTGCTTATGATGGCTTCAGGGTTCCTCCCAAGAAGACCTCTAAGCAACTCAGCATCAGTGCCACAAGAGCTGCCAGGCCCACAGCGACAATGAAGGACACGGGGCACAAGCCTGCCCCAACTCAGCAGCCACTTACCAGGGCCATGCCCACAATGGGGAAAATGGGGATGCCTGAAGGATGAGTGCCCTTCTTTGCAAAATCCAGATAGGCTAATCATGTGGCTCCCAAATTTCCCCAATTCACCTCCAGATCTTTGTCACTGACGGAACTCATCCACCTGGCCAAGGAGGATTGACTGTGTGCACCACAGCAATGGAGAAACCCGGAGCCGCTGCCACAGTAGACAAAAGGCCTGTTTGTCACAGGGGGCCACATGGTCTGTCCTCCCTTCCTACTGGACACACCCTTAGCAGCTCTCCATGGTGGGGGTCAATGGGCCTCCCCACACACCTCAGGGCTACTCTACCTCTTCCCTGCATTCTCTGAGATTTCCCAGACAGCCCTCACTCTTTGGATCAGGCCTTGAAATGCATCCTTCACTGGTCTTAATTACCGCCTTTCTTTGTAACCTAAAATGTTTCCTCTGAAATAGAGCCTTTCCCTAGCCCTTCATGCCCTGGGCACCCCTATAGTCTTTTCTAACCTAGACTGAGTATTTTTACTATTCGTATACTCCCTCAAGTCCTAAAGCATTGGTAGATCTCTCTGTCCCTTTCTCTCCCTTCCTCTCTCTAAACTGCAATTTTTGTGCCTTCTATACGCTCACCTGGAAATTTATAACGTATAATGTATATACAGGTAATATCAATTCATAACCTTATGTGTGTCCTTTTAGTAAGATGATACTACACAGACCTCTTCTAAGCCAAATAACTGCCGTCTTCATGACTTCAGCTGTGTGTACTTGCAGAGGGCTCACCACAGACGGGTTTATTAAGCAGGTCACTGGACCCTCACCTGGTTCCTCCTAGCCAACTGTATGTCATTTTGCCCTAATCACAAATGACTCCTTAATTTTTTAACTACTAAATTCTTTTTATCTCCCTTCTAAAGCAGCAGTCATACATCATAAAGGCCACCAGGCATCAAGTCATTTCTCCTTACCTTCCCACCAGGGAATATGCATGGCTGCCTAACCATGATGAGGACTCACCACTATAACCCATTCCAGCCTCATGTGTCATCCCTATCCCCTATCCCATTGTCAACCATAGTGAACATGAATAAGTTAAGAGGAGAATGTCCTCTGTTTTACCCTTATGACACAAAAATCTGGAATGTAAGATGTGACTGAAGAACCCTCCACCCTCCCAGCAGACACCTTGGTGACTCCAGCCAAACAACCAGAATTCACAAATACCTGCAAAAAGGGGACTGACTTTTACAACTTCTTGAACAGATAAGATTCCCGCCTACTGACCAGCTAGGCAACGCTAACCACTCACTCTCCCATAGTGTTAGCTGCTCACCCCGCTCCCTGAGCAGTTTTCTCCAACCCAATCTGGAGAAGCTAGACCAGGCACACCAGCCTGGTCCCAGAGCCCAAGCCCCCAAGATGAAGTGGGGGGGCTAGCCTTTAATAAACCAGTCCTGTTATCTCCCAGACTCTCTGGTCCCTTTGTCTGCTGCGTCTCTTGAACCCAGACCTTACAGTTTCAAAAAGAAGGAATTCAGAGAAGTGTGACCTAGGTGTTGGTAAAATGGGTCCTACAGCAGGCAACAGAACTGTGGTCCTTACTCAGTGACACTTGATTGGGAAAACAAAGAAAGACTTCTCTTCCCTTTCCAGAGCGAGAGGAAACAGGTTCTACTCTACAGGATGACACACAGAACTCTCAACCCACAGACTTCAAGAAAACACTGTGGACACCATCCCTAAAAACCTTTCTACAAGTGTTCAGGGAGTCTTCTTTCTGCTTTTGTCTTGATGCCTCCTTCAAGCAAGAATAATGTTTGGTCATGTCCACATTTTGAAGTTAGACTGTGGGGGAGAGCTCTAGATCCTCCCAAGATGTTCTTCTCAGAGTGCTCCATAAGTTGTGGTACTCAGCAATCTGAGCAGGGCCAGCAAAAGTCTCATTTCTAGGGAACTAAAATACTTTTTTCTCTCAAAACAGTTCCTGCTATCTATTTGAAGGGAAGGAAGATAATTACCTGTAGAATCATAGGTCAAGGTCTATGCTACTCAAGCCTGGGTGAGACAAGAAAACAGTAAAGCAATGTTCCAGAACTTTGCCTGCAACCGAATCCGGGGCAGCTTAAAATATACACAGCAGGGTCTTGTTTCCAGAACCTCTAGTTCTGCAGGTTCTCTGTGCAGCTTCATCATTTGCATTTTAACAAGTTTCCAGATAGTGTTAGTCCCATAGGGCAAGGAGTACACTTCCGGGAATTATTGAGGATAAAATCTCCTCTTCAAATGTGTCAAATATCAACAATTTGTAGGTAAAGAAGGCTAAAGGAGTGGACAGAGACTATCTGTCCCTGGCTTTTCACACATACATACTCCCTTAAATTGTTATCCCTTCACCTTGATTCGGAAGGTAAATTTACCTTGATTTGGCCTTGACAAAAAAACAAAAACAAGCTGAGTGTAGTGCAGTAGTGCACCCCTATAATACCAGTGTTTGAGAGACTAAGACAGACAGATCATGAGAGAGAGAGAACAAAGAAAGGGAAAAAAATCAAAACAGAACGATCAATCTATAAAAAGGACAAAGGACCCAACAGAAAAATGATATAGGTAAGCCTTTCACAGCAAAGGAACTAGAAAAGGCCAGTGAACTTCTGAAGAGGCTCAATCGCAATGGTAGTCAAGAAGGTGCAGGCAAAGCTCACAATGAAATGATATAGCACATCATCCACAAAAGCTACAGCCAAGTGAACTTCAGTTAGAAATAAAACCTGAGGTCCAAGTTGCCAAACGCTGCACAAGGAACACAAGGACAAAGAGAAAGTAATTGCAAGGCAGATTTAACTTTTGCAGAAGAGTATGCTGTATCATTTGAATCAAACAAGCATACCCCACAGGGAATTTTGATAGGTTTTTATCCCTAACACTAGAGTATTGTGTCGTTTCCCCATTAGTTGGGAATCTGACAGCCCAGTCTTTGGGGGTTGACTAGTTTAAAAAGATTGGTGCAAAGGGTATGAAGGAGAAAGGGAAAGCAGTTGATGAAAGGGTGAGGATTTCAACACCCCTGTTCACATTCATAGTCCATTTTGTTTGTTGTTCTTTTCTTTTGACAAAGTCTCCCTATAGCCCCATATGGAACTTACTATGCAGATTAGGCTGATCTTGATCCACCTACTTCTGCCTCCTAAGTGCTAGGATTAAAGGCCTGTGCCACCCCACCAAGGATATAGGCCATTTTAAAAATTGGGTTCTTTGTATTCTTGATTCTCTATTTTTTGAGTTCTTTGTATATTCTAAATATTAATCGTCTATCAGATGTATAGCTGGCAAAGATTCTCTCTCTATGGGCTTCATCTTCACTCAATTCACTATTCCCTTTGCTATGCAGAACTTTGCAAGTTTTATGAGGTTTAATTTGTCATTGTTGGCCTTAATTCCTGAGCAAATGGAATCCGATTTAGAAAGTCCTTTCCTTTCTTATAAGGTACTATCAGGTTTTTCTCTAATCAGTTTCAGGTTTTGTTTTGTTTTGTTTTGTTTTGTTTTTTGGTCACAGGGTCTCCCTGTAGCTCTACCTGGCTTAGAACTCACTCTGTAGACCAGGCTGGTTTTGAACTCAGAAAAATCCACCTGCTTCGGTCTCCCAAGTACTGGGATTAAAGGCAGCATTTGTTGACGATTCTATTCCTCTTCTACCATGTATTTTTTGGCATCTTTGCCAAATATGAGACAGCTATACTTAGCATTCATGTTTGGGTCTTCTTTTTTTTTTAATTGATCTGTATATCCATTTTTTATGTCCATTACATGTGGCTTTTATTACTAAAGCCCTGTTATATAGCTTTGAAATCTGGTATGGAAACCTCTCAAGCACTGATTTTTTAGATCAGGATTATTTTGGCTATACCAGGCTTTTGTAGTTCCATATGAATTTTAGGATTTTTTTTTAAATTTCTGTGAAGAATGTCATAGGGATTTTGATTGGGATTACACTTAATCTGTAAATTGCTTGGGTAGGATGGTCAGTTTCATAATATTAATTCTACATGCTCATGGGAGGTCTTTCCATCTTCTAGTATCTTCCTCAATCTCTTTTTTCAGAGATCTAAAATTTGCATTGTAGAAGTCTTTCACATCCTCGGTTAACTTTATTCTTAGGGTTTTTTTGTTTTCCCAAGGCTATTGTGAATGGTAGTGTAACAACCTAACTCTCCTTCAACTGATGAATGGATAATGAAAATGTTTACACAATGGAATTTTATCTAGTTGTAAAGAAAAATGAAAACATGAAAGTTGCAAGTCAATGGATAGAATGAGAAAACATACTGCATGAGACCCAGAAAGATAAGTGCTGAATGTTCTCTCTTATTTATGGATCCTAGGTCCAACTCTTTAGAAGTGAATATATAACCTGCAGTAACTGCAGAAGTCAGGAAAGGAAAGGGGACCATGAGGAGGAGGGTGGAAGGAGCCCTAGAAAAGAGGATGGTGGGACATAGACACTATCAAGGAGGAAATGGGAAAATAGGGATGGGTTGAGAAGATAATTCAGAGACAGAGGAAGAAAGGAAAGATCAATAAAGACTATTGCTGTTGCCCTTGGTTGCTACTCTCAAAACTTAAAAGTAGACAACAAAAACCTTGCTTTAGTTCTTGAGGGAATATAAATACTAGGTCGAGAGAAGCAACTGGTACATAGCAATACATTATCAAATTGAAGTTCACAATCTCCAGCATAATCATTTACTGAGGAATTTTAGGCAAGAGGGTACTCTCTACATGAAGCAAAAAGTGATTTTTACTTTTTTGTGTGTTTTCTATAAGGTTTACCTGGGAACTCATAAAGTGCAGTGTGTATATGGATAATATTAATTCATTACATTATCTTATGTGTGCAATTTGCATTCCACATTCTTTTAGTAGGATGATGCTGCACGGAACTCTTCTGAGCCAAATAACTGCTATCTTCATGACTTCAGTTGTGCCTCCGGGCAAAAATCATCACAGTTGAGTTTGAGGACAGTTGTGTTTCTTCATTAAAGGAGGCATAAGCAAGGTCCTTGAACTCTCAGCAGAGTATCCAGCCACCCTTCCCAGCTAGCTGCATGTAATTTTTCCCTAATCACAAATGGTCTCTTGGATTTGAGGAGGAAATCTGGGGAAGGCTAGAAAGAGAAGACTTGACCCATGAGCTTATAGAAAAGTCAACATCTATGCTAGATAGACTTTACAGGGCAACTACTCTCAAGCCATCCATAAACCTGTCAGTAAAACTTCACCCATCTCTATGAGTAAAGTCATTTATTCCCCAGGACAAACTTTAATGTAACCAAACCTTGGTTTGACACTACCTTAGAAAGAAGATAAGCATTGCTTAGTACCCTCAGGATGAGAATTCTCACAATAGAAGGAAAATTTATTTCTTAATGTTATTATGTCTGAGTTGATATGTTATGGTATATGAAAGATGAGACAAATTATGTCTAGATAATCCTAAAATTTCTAAAATAATAGTTCAGTCAAGTAGTTTAAGGAACAAAATATATGTCTATTCAAGGTTTATTCAAGAATGTTTGGGTTGTGCCCAAGCTTTATCTATATAGCTCATGGTAATTAAAAGTGCCAGATTGGTGGAACTAATCTTCTTGGGTGTTTAATAATCATATTTAGAGGCCTATACTAATCTGGTCAGAGGGAATTGGAAGAACAATTTTTGCCTCTTGCCCTCCAAGATTAACTAAGTTCCAGGGGACTATGGGGCATCTCTGAAATGTCCTGGAACTTTGATGTAACCTGTTCTCCTGGTTACATCCTCCCTACCAGGGAGGTCATGGAAACCCTGGTAGAAGGACTCCAACCAGTGTCCAGTCTGCAAAGAGGAGGAACATACAGGAAAATGTTTCCTCAATGCTTCCAAGAGAAGCCATGGTCTAGCAAGACCTTCTGATTTTTCTTCACATAGATGGAACTGATAAAAGAAAGGCCTAGGGACCAGGGACTCCTCCCAAGCCCATGTGACCTCTGAGTAACAGATACTCAACTGACCTTAAGAGTAAAAATAACTTGATTTGGGTCAATTGTATGATCTTGAATATCCACCAGGAAAGTATAACCAAAGATTAAAGTGATTTGTATGCTTCTTTAAGAGTACAAGGAATTGTAATTCCCAGACATTAAGTTCATATAAGATGTTATCTGCATAATTTCTCTCACTTGAGGAAGGATGGCTTCAAAAGAATGCACCATAATGGAAAAAGGAGAAATTTAATATTCCATTTTAAGTGGCTTCCTGTTCTGGGGTAAATTCTTCCACCCAAACATTGAAGAGAGTGCCCTGAATTATTGTCACTTTGGAAAGAAGGAAGAAATGCCCTGTCCTCAAGGAATGGGGAAGGGTGTGAAGACAGGGCAGAAAAACAATGCCAGAGGAGACAGAATTGCAGGCAGAAAGCAGTCTTAACCTATTCTCAGTGATGTAAACCATTTATCCTGGCAACTCCACTCAAAACTTAATCATGATGCTACTTCCCCCACCAGAACTTTCCCTTACTAACATCTACTGACAACCCCTTCTTACCTCCTGATAGGGCTCTGTAAGGTCATCTGGTCCATGACTTTCCAGTCACATGTAGTCATTAGAATGGTCTCATGTAGTTATTTAATGACTCAACCCTATTCACCATCAACCTTCAGTCTGGTCTCCCTAAACTCTCCCTTCTTCACAAAGACTGTGCTTGTCAGCAACTATTACATTGCAGAGTGAGTGTCAGCTCTCTACATTGTCACACATTTCTTGTGCTCCTCTGTAAAACTCTAAAGACAGCAAAAAATGAGAGGTTGAGCTGGAGAGAGGAGCAACTGCATGGTTAAGAGCACCTGCATAAGGACCTGAGTTCGGGTCCCAGCACCCAACATAACAAGTTGGGTATGGTCTTGTGCTTACCTATAACCCTAGCTCTGTGGGGGTAAGAACAGGAGAACAGTTGGAGATTTCTGGCTACCAGCCTTTGGAGTTAGTGATGAGAAAAGCGTTAAGGTCCAGGTTCAGGGAGAGACCCTGCCTCAATCACTGGGAAGGGAAAGACACTAGATGTCCTCCTTTGGTCTCCACACATACACACAGGTGCATACACCCACAGTCATACATGTGCATACACCACACACACACACAACTACACCCATACACACATGTATACAACATATACACACTCAAATGAGAGGTTATCAGAGGTTAGAAACGAGGGAGGAACAGAAGCAAAGGCTAAATGCAGAAGTATTTTAGGGCTATGAAACTACTTTGCATGCTATTATCATGGTGACTGCCTGTTGTCATATCTTTGTCAAAACCCATAGAATGAGCCAGGGATGATGGCTACATTTGTAATTTTAACAATTGGAAGACTGAAGTAAGCCTGGGCTAGAGTGTGAGACTCTATCTCAAACCATACCCTACCCCTTGCTAAAAAAAAACCCATTGTTGTACGCCGCTGCCGCGAGTTAGAGAAAACAGCCAGCTTGTAGTTTGAGTTCATCTCAGAGGAAATCAGCCTTAGGGAGATACCACGCCGCTGTGACCACCTGTAGGTAAACTCAGTCCTTAATCTTTGTAACTAAGGAATTCTCACAGGAATATCCTGGGGTCCTCCAAAAGGACTCACCTTATTCTCACTGGAGCTGAGCTAAGAAGGAAGCATTGACGGCGCCAGGGTTCTAGCACTTCCCTGGTTCAAAGCCCCTGCCCCCTCTTAGTGCCACCTTCCTGATAGGCTTTGAAGGTTAGAGATAGTGCCTCTCTGTTAATTACCATATTGCTGTATGGATGTATCTGCATTCCTGATTCCCCAAGACTATAAGTATGCCCTGAAACAATAAAGCAGGCGGCCTGAAGAGAGACATTTCCCAGGTCCGTCTGTCCTACGTGTTTGTCCTTGTGTGTCTGGTCTGTGTGTGTGTCTGCCTGTCCCCACTCATTCCAGGTCTCCAGAGTCTCATGTCCACGCTGCCCGCTGGACGGGACAACCCATACACTACACAAAATCAAGAGTGAACCCTAATACAGAGGACACTTATGGCTGTGGCATGTCATTGTGGGTTCATCCACTGTAACACTGTGGTAGGGGATGTTGACAATGGAGGAGCCTCTGCATACATGGGGCAGCAGGTCTAGCAAATGTCTGTATCTTCTGCTCAGTTTTGCCAGTAACCTAAAACTGCTCTAAAAGAAAAATAGTGAAGCACATTTTAAAAAAGAAGAAGAAGAAGATGGTAGTTGGCTGCCATAGTTTGCCAACTCATGCTCCAAAGTCACCTGCCACAAAAAACTCCATTAACTTAACCACTAAAGTCAGAATTTCTGGATGTAAGAGGGAAACATCATTATTTCTTTTCAATCCCCTCAGTGTTTCTCAACTCCAGCTCACAGGGAAAACTGTTAGGCTAGAGAAAATAAACGTTTGGGGCTGGAGAGATGGCTCCTCTTGCAGATGACTGGGGTTCACTCCCCAATATTCAGATGGTAGCTCACAACCCACTGTAATTCCAGTTCCAGGGAATCCAGTGCCCTCTTTTGGCCTCCTTGGATACTGTATGTACATGGTACACATACATATATACAGGCAAAACACTCATATAAATAAAATAAAAATAAACTTTTTTAAAAAAAGAAGGAAAGCAATTATTACAACTGCATTGGAAAGAGTTCAGTAATAAGAATTAATTAAGAATTAAGAATTCTAAGCTGCTGCTTCTTATTGTGTCCCCCAACATTCATCCATTGAAGTACCTTGTATGAACAAACGTATGTTCATTCCTGATAGGTAGCCAACCACAGTCCAAAAGTAACAATTCCTCCCAGGACCAGCTTGATGAGCCAATGGAAAATTTACTGGGGTTACATTCAGAAGCACTGGTGGCTCAAAAGCAGCTGAACCACTACCAGGTCCCACTGCACATGAGTAACCACCTCACAAGGGCTGCGTTATGTCTGGAAGACAAACTGAGAAGAAAAGAAGCCCCTGAGAAGGAAAGACAGTGGCTTCTGCTGGCAGCTGGGCTAGAAACAGGTCCAAGAACAAAATAGTGCTGCTTGCCCACCTGCCTTGCTTCTTATTGGCAAGTATATTGTTTACCCCGTTGCTGCCACCACAGCCACCGACACTGACACCATCCTCCATTGCCATCAGAACCCAGCTACTTCAGCCTTGTAACATAGACTAGACACCAGAAATCCTCCAGGAATCTTCCAGGCCTCCAGTGCCACTGGAACTGCTGAGGCATCCAGGTTTATGGACTGAGCGGCTACTGGGATCTTAGCCTCTTCAGTTTGCAGGCTGCCATTGTTGGGATACTCAGCCCCTATCAGTTGTAAGCTATTCCAGTAAATTTCCTTTTGAAATTTATACATTCTACCAGTTTTGTTCCTCTAGAATCGCCTGCCTAATACAATGGCAGAAAGGCCTTTTCAGATCTAATTAATGTCCCTAATCAACTGACTTTGAGTTAATCAAAAAGGAGATTTTCTTGGATAGGCTTGAGCTAAAGAAATGAGCCCCTGAAAAAGTCTGGCCCTTCCATAAAAGACAATCAGGTCAGGAGAGCATAAAGGCCCATTGAAAAAGTGTGGCAAGCATGGTCTCCAGGAGAGGAGTGCAATTCTGGGAATTCCAGTCCAGAACCAGTAAGAAAACAAGATCCTCAGTCCTGCAACCACAGAACAGAATTACACCAACAAGCTGAGTGATTCTGAAAGGTAAGACAGAGTTCCAGATGAGAAGGCAGCTGGCCAACATCTGGATTTTTGTCTCACAAGGTCTGAGCAAGAAAAACGAGCTTGACCATACCCAGAATTCTGAGGCACAAAACTGGAAGAAAATAAACAGGAGGTGTTTTAAATGTGGTCATATGTTATGCTGCCCCTAAAAACTAATATGTAGGCTAAGTTTCAGGTGGTACAAACCAGAAAGTATTATAAAATGGCTTCAAGGAAATCCTGTAGAATTTAATTACAATGTTAATTATAAAAGGGGAGAAAGTTAACAGAAACAAAGTATTCTAGATTTCCAAAGTGTACTAGGGACAGGAAAGTTTTTAAATCTGCTAAAAATAATTCTACTAATTGCTACTAAGTGGTAAGAAGCACTTGGTTGAAAAAAGGTCTGGTATCTGAAGAAGCGGAATGCACCCACAATCTCACCTGTAAGGCTCTGAACTACTGATGAGGGAACTCAATCTTCTTCCCACTCTTATTCACCCTGAAGAATTAGTGGCAGAGAACAAAGACAGCCTGCCCCGGCCGGCGGGGATCAACAGTGAGCAAGGACCCCAAAGGTACCTGGAATGAGAGAGACGTACGGCTTGGGAGATCTCTCATCAAACCGACCAGCTTTATTTTTTCTACAGGGTTTATATACACAAGTTAGGCGAGGTGAGGGTAAAGATGCACTTACACAGGAATGTGGTAATTAACAGAGCCAGAACCGTTGCTTAGGAAACACTATCTCTGACCTTCAGAGCCTACCATGAATAACTGCTTGTATGCCAGGGGAGAAAGCACAAAGAAGAGGAACAGGGGCTTTGAACTGAACAGGAGTAATAAAAGTATCGCCTTTCAGGCCTTCCTAGCTCATTTCGGGTGAGATAAGGAGGTGGGTGTAGGACATTCCAGTGCAGCTCAGTCCCTGCTACCAAGGCTGAATGTGCTTATCATACATGCAGGTGGCTACAGGGAGGATTTTTCCCAGGGCCAGTTTCTCTAAGATGGATTCAGGCT
The DNA here is from genome assembly GCA_035773235.1 of Eospalax fontanierii. Taxonomy (NCBI): domain Eukaryota; kingdom Metazoa; phylum Chordata; class Mammalia; order Rodentia; family Spalacidae; genus Eospalax; species Eospalax fontanierii. Next base: position 10,245,464 of record CM069528.1, on the reverse strand, counting down.
GTATTCTCTGACTATGGCTTCCAACCACAGCCATATACCCCATATTCCAAGACTCAGGGAATTGAAGCCAAATGAAAAAGGGAGTGTGCTGGACAGCTTTGGTTGCCAACCTGACACACCTGGGATGAGGGCGCCTCAACGGGGGAAGTTCCTCCAATTAACTGGCCTTTGGCCATGTCTGTGGGGTATTTTCTTAATTGTTGACTGATGTTAGAGGGTCCAGCTCATTGTATTGTATAAGAAAACAGGCTGTGCATGGGCCAAAGGAGCAAGCCAGTAAGCAGCGTTCCTCCATGGCCTGTGCTTCAGCTCCTGCCTCCAGGCTCCTGCCCTGCGTTCCTGTCTTGAGCTCCCTAAATGATGAACTGTGACCTGAGAGATGTAAGCCAAATAAACCCTTTCCTCCCCAAGTTGGTATTGGTCAGAGTGTTCTGTCACAGCAATTGCTTTCTTATACACTACAGAAAGCCCGCCCAAGGGTAGCACTGCTGACAGTGGGCTGGGACCTCACCCGTCCCATATCACTCAATAATCAAGAAAATGCCTCACAGACATGGACATAGACTAGTCCAAAGGAAGCAATTCCCCAATTGAGGGTCCCTCAACCTAGTTGGCAACTGAAGCTATCCAACACAATTGACCCCTTGTCAACTTGACACACAAACACATCACTGTTAAACAATAAGCTTTCCATTTCCTATACCCAGGTTATGATGTTAATATTAATAGCACAACATAAGACATTACAACCTTAAAAGCTCCGTAGTCCTTAAAAATACCCCAAACACTTAAGAGTTCACAGTCTCTTTTAAAAGTCTCCTAACTGTGGCCTCCTGTAAAATCCAAAACAAGAACTGTCTTATTTCACAGGAAAGAATCAGGCACACCTAAGCAAATCCTAAGTCCAGCAAACTAGCTCAAGGCTGGACATCTGGGATTCACTCACGATCTTCTGGACTCCAAAGAGTTTTGGCAGCTACACATCTCTGGCTCTGCATCCACAGCACACACAGTTCATCTCATAAGCCCAGGTGGGCTCCATTCCACACCTGCTGCTGCCCTTGGTGGTCATCCCATGGCCTTGGCATCTCCAAAACTCTGGGGTCTCCAGTGAAACTGAGGCTGCACCCTCACCAGTGAGTTCTGGCCTCTTGGGGGAACAAAGCCTCAGATTCTTTCTATGACCCCTTCAATCCAGGGATCTTTATTGCAACTAAGACGATATTTTCACCAATGGCCCATCCTGGCCTCTCAGAGTGCCAAACCTCAACTGTTGTCTGTGACCTCTTCCACACTTTCAACATCAGAACTATGCAGGAGACTTTTTCACACTACCAAGTCCTGCTTCCAGCTTGGATTTCCAAGTGCAGAAGAATGCTTCCTCTCCTTTAATCCTTGACCAAGAGAACTTGGAGGCTGGATCACCAAGTAGCATTTATGGAACACGGACTAGATACTGGTTGGTTTGAATACTTCAGTTTTATACTTTACTTTCGTTTAATCCTCGTGGTCTCTCATAGCCAGGGGTATCCAGGGAAACAGAACCGTAGAATGATTACAGAGATGGAAAGAGATTCACTATAAGGAAATGCCCTATACTATTATGGAAACTGGGAAATCTGGAATCTACAGGGGGACTGGTAGGCTGCAGACCCAGAGGATGAAAGGCATAGTTCCAGCCACAACTAGTTGTGGGGGGTCCTCTTGGGGGACTGATAGCTCCCACGGGATACTGCCACAGATAATCAGGGGTCGGGCCCTTTCCTCCTTTAAGATTACAGTGGCCAACCGGCAGGAGCTGAGCCAGGAGAAGTCAGGTGTGCGACCTGCCACAGATAAGCCCGCGCCTGCTAAGCGGCATGGACCCGGAGTGTGGCTGATGGCCAGGACACTCCTCAGGTGAAGCCGGGGCCCCTGGTCAACCCGGGGAGAGACAACAGCCGGAGTCTTCAGCAGAAGTCTTAACTCTTTATTGTGTTGCAATCCTAACAGAATAATACAGCAGTCCCCAAGCACAGGTTCCACTTTGCAAAGTCCAAGCATGCTTTTTATGCCCCCCTCCCCTTGCATTACTTAGTTCCCTTTTTTACTAACATCCAATCATATCTGTATATTTCCAAGCCTTGCTTTTGGCATGTCTCCAAGCCTTGTGTTCCTAGCATGGGGGCAGTCACATGGGTGGATACATGGGGGGGTTACGAGGGGCATTGATAATCCAATCAGTAGATAGCAAGCATAAGCTCAATTATTATACCTGGGGGGTGAGGAGGTTAGGTTTTGATTCCTCCAAGGCTCACTCAATTCCCAGGAATGGTTGCTTTTGCTTATCTCTCCAATGCCTTGTGGTTAGGCCTCACTTCCTCTCAGCCGGTTGTCTGTCTCTCCAGTGTCCTGTGGTTAAGCCTCATTCCCTCTCATTGTTGCCAGGCAGCCAGCAAGACCCCAAAACTGGTGAGCTGGAGGAGGATTACCACACATTACCATTAGTACCTGAATAAGACATCCTGATTCTTTAGTTTTTAAGAGTGGGCTCAAACTCAGAGGATACCCATTCCCCAGATGTCTTTGGGAACTGTGCCACTGACCTAGACCTCATATATAATTTTATTGAAAACTATTTCTCCAGCCTCAATTGGGGTACTACAAGCTTGGATCCACCCCCGCCCCTTTTTTTAAATCAATCTTGCCCTTTCATTCCCTTGCCTAAAACATTTCATACACACAATGTCAAGCATTATTCTCAATTTTCATTGTTTTCAATGAAGATGTGCTACTTTCAGTAATGTAATATGTTAATTCTCAAGCATACCCACATTTATTCATTATCTTTGGGTGGAGCAGCAAACTAAGGTTCCGGGGGATCTAGGTCAGGTGCTCAGGTCACAGAATCACTAGATTTACTGACTAGTTTGGGGGTTGCAAGGTTAAAAGTCATTAGTCCAGAAACTGTCCATTTTATGTCATTCCTACAATTCCTGTTTCTTTGTTTCATAAATGAAGAAGCATGTCCATCACAGTGGTCATGAGTGGTTATCTAGTCACATATGTGTCCCGGCCGGCGGAACAGCAACTAGAGCTTGAGACCCTTTAGGAACCTGAAATGAGTAGGGACAGACAGACGGAACACGCAAAACAGTGAAGACAGACAGACACACAGAACAGACACACAAAACAGATGCACAGAACAGACACACAAAACAGACAGCCTGGGAAATCTCTCTCGTCAAGCCTCGCACCTTTATTCTTCTATGGGGTATTTATACAAAGCTTTGGGGAGGCAGAAATACAGATGCACCCACACAGGAATGTGGTAATTAACAGAGACACTATCTCTAACCTTCAAAGCCCACCATAAAGTTTTATGCATATCAGGAAGGTGGCACTAAGAGGGGAGGCAGGGCCTTTGAACCAGGAGAGTGCTAAGACCCTGGCTCCCAGGGCTTCCTTTGTAGCTCAGCTCCCGTGAGATAAAGAAGGTGGGCCATTTGGTTAGGCCCCAGGACATTCCTGTGAAACTTAGTTACAAGAATCAAAGAATGAGTCTATCAACATTACCTACAGGTGGTCACAGGGGGTGGAATTTCCCTAGAGCTGGTTTCTCTGAGATGGAATCAAACTATAAGCTGGCTGTTTTCTCTGACTCCTGGCTTACAACACATATGGTAGGCTAGTCCTGAGTAGTGGACTGATCAGGGTGTGGTGTGCTAGAAGATCAGTCATAGGACATGGCCATTGGGAAATTCTCCAGAAAAGATGACACAGGTAGGACAGCACTTTGAGGATAAAGCAAACATGTGGTTGAAATTCGGGAAAAAGTCTTTCTCGACAGGGTGTTTTCTGGCATGACTTTCCCAATCACCCTGAGATCCAGGGAGGCCTGTAGGAGAAAGCACAGAGGCAAAGCCTCTGCTCCACTTAATGAAAGGAACAGGATCTCAGCCATTTCTTGGTCCTTAACTTAGTTTATATAAACACAGGTTTTGATAAAACATTTTTTAAGATTGTTTTCCAGCAGAGCAGATGGTAGGGGAGAACTTGAGATGAACAATTTAAAATTTTTAAGATATAGTTGTTTTAAGGTATAAATTGTTCCTGAGAAGTTAATCCTAATTCCCCTCCCCCTTTTGTTTATGTATTACATTTTTGAATAATAAATGAGTTAGTATAATTATGACTTGTACTTGGAGAAATATAAGAAATCCATAAGAGACATGAACTTCCCCAAATTGGCAAGAGATAAACGTTTTAGATACAAAAGCAGAGCAACTTTTGGACTTGTAGTAAGTACTTGAAACAGTTCAAGCAGATTTTTGTGCTGAAGCAGTAACAAAAACAAAGTTTTAAAAAATATATTCACATATATAAGAGCCAATGTAAAATGACCAAAGGAATTTGTGTAAGTTACTTTCAATTGCCAAAGTTTGTTAAGATGAATACCTGGGTTTAACGTCAGTAAGGCCAGGATTGCACAATTTGTTGTGTATTTGTTAGACCCCACTCTCAGCCCGGGGACTCGAACCCCAATGGGCCACCTGGGCAACTAACGTCGGGAGCTCCAGTCCCAAGAATCCAGACCGTCAGATGCAAAAAGCAAGAGGTTTATAAGAGGTTTATTTCACTTGCGCAAGTTGGGGACTCAGCCTCAGGAAGCTGAGCCCCCCCTGACCTCGGCTGGGCCAGGCTTTTATAGTAGAAACTCACAGTATTATTATTCATTACTTGTTACATTTGGATTGGCTTTTGGCCTACAGACCAGGGTCACAGAGAAGACAATTTTACATAGTCCAACCTTTTTTCAGAAATGCCACATACATTATTTTGTAGTTTACAAGTTGTTGACTTAACTGAATGTTTAACCCACCATCCTATAGATGGGATATTAGGGGCTGTTCTTGTGGAATGTTTAACCCACAATTTTATAGACAAGGTATTAGAGGCTCTTCTTGTAAATACCACAGACGTTATCTCACATACCATGAGATGTTGACGTGACCTTTGTGGTCTCTGGGATTTTCCACATAGCCTTGTGACTTCTGGTTACTTTTCTAATTACGGGGGGGGGGGTGTTAGTAGAGAGGCTAAGCTTGTAGCTTACAGAGTGTCTCACATGTGTACCTGTAATGACTAATACAACTTGACATTACCATGATTTCCATCTGAGGATGCCAGGTAATTCTGTATGAGATCATCAAATGCTTTGAAATAAAAACAGGGTGAGTCTGAATGAGTCAGGATAGATCAGAGCAATAATGGGATGCTTGAGCCATGCAGTGCAGAGAGTAGGTTAGTAAATTGAAAGGTTAATTACGGAATTGTTTGAAAGTAGAAATGGTAGCTAAAATTCTGCCAGCTAAGTGGTGGTTACTCTGAGAGTTAAAAGAAGAGTTTGGTCTTCCAGCACCCTGTAATGACTCGTTTGCCTGATCTAATGTCTCCATCTGAAATAAGAAAATGTAGTACATTAGGAATGGGATATATATACGAAAATATTTGTATAGGAAATTATGAAATTCCACATGGAAGTAGAAGAAAGCTTGTCCTCAAGAACCAGCAAAACCTGTTATTTTCCTGCAGTCTGTAAATGAAAACTGAAATTATTTGGAGCTGGGGAAGACTAAACTGGATGGATCTAGATCAGCTCTGTTGAATCAGAGTAATTAATTCTTGGTGGATTTGGAGTAAAAATATTTTTCATTTGGGTGTATTGGGTAGAAACAACCATCCTAAAATTCTTAAAAGAGAAAGTTAATCATCCAATCATTATTGCAAGAGAAAAAGAATTTTTAAAAATAGGTAACGCTGATTGTATATGAGAAAGTTGTTTTTGCTTTAAATTCAGGTTCTAATTGTAACTGCTGTAATAGACAAAAGTGTTAGAGGTGACTGAACCCCCAACCTCCTCCCAACCCCCCATCAGTTCCCGGAAAGACACCTTGGCAATTCCAACCACTGAGATCTGAGAGATCTGAGAGAGGAACTGACTTTTACAACTTCTTGAATAGATAAGATTCCCAACCTAGGATTCACAAACAGCTGTAAAAAGGGACTGCTTCCTAGCCAGACGTTTACCTTAAACATCTAACCCCTCCCATAAAAGCTAGGAGATGGCTAGAGGCTTTTAGGCTTTTGAAGCTTTTGAGGCTTTTGGGCCTGTGGGCTGAGCTCGCTCTCCTGGGTAGTTAGCCTCTTGCACTCTCCCTGAGGGAGCTCCTCCATCCTGATCTGGAGTCAGGCATGCCAGCCCAGTTCCCTGGAGCCCGCACCCCAAGATGAGGGTGATAGTCTCCCCCATCTCTCTGGGAAAGCTAGCCCCCCCGGGGGGCTAGCATTTCTTCTCTTAATAAACTACATCTTATTAGCTCCCAGGGGAGTCTCTGGTCTTTTTTGTCTGCTGCATCTCTCAAACCCATAACCTTACAAAAAGAATTAGAGAGGCCCCACAGTGTAGCTGGGTGGGTTTAAATCAGTATCTCCTTTAGGAGAAAAAATGTGGGAATTCCAAGGGAAGGTTGGAGTCAGTTGAAAAATGTCTAAAACCAATTGGAAAGAATTTAATGTTATCTTTTGGGGAACAGACTATTGTAATTCATGAGGCTTAATAAAAAATTAGTGACAATATATCCAAATATTTAAATAAACATTTAGCCAAATTTTGTCTGAGGCTAGCTATAAATAAAGCTTTTTGGTGAGGCTTGTAAATCATTTAGGATGATTATATTTATATCTTTAATAAAGGCTAATAAAATATTCATATAACAAAATGTGTAAATACAAGAATTTTTTTCTAGTAATTTTACCCAATATTGACAGAAGGTGGGGCTATTGATCATGCCTTGAGTGAAAATTTCCATTTAAAAATTGTAGATGTCCAGCTACTGAAAGCAAGTGCACAAATGGAGAGTCTCCAAAAAGGCAATCTTTTAAATCAGTAACAATAATGTGGCAGTTTTGTGGGACTATGGCAGGAGGGTGAACTCCAGGTACAGTCATTATGTTAGATAGCAAATAGCCCAAGAAGATTAACTGGGATAGACTGTATAAACTCTTTTACCTGTTTAAAGACGTACATTTCCAGTTTCACTGGTCAATCACCTGGTTATAGACCACCCCTAGGGAGATGGGTTCATCTTAAGTCATGCTAATAGATCAGTGAAATACCTAATGTGTTAATGAGATAGTGAGTTTTTCCTGCGCGCAATCTTACTTCCAGTGCAGTGCTTCTGGACCCTGCCACAGAAATGTAGGTCTCTGTAAGTCTGCCCTCTTTTCCTAATTCATCAGAAAAGCATAAATCTCTCCATTTATTCTTCATGTCCCTTTTCTAAACATGCTTGTTTTCTAAACAGTAATGCTTTGGGCTGCCCCAGCATCTTCGATTTTGTTACCTTTTCTCTAAAGCTTCCTGGCTGCTGACTGGTCACGTGTCTGACCTCTGTGCAGGCTCTAGACCTGCATGGCTTCTTGGCTTCTTTTCTTCTCCCCCCATTCTCCTTCCCAAGGCAGCTGCTGAGATCCCCAGCTTGCCTGCCCTGAGGATTTTTGTTTAAATTCTAATAAAATTTTCCTAAAGCTTCCATTTGGGTCCATTCTTAAATTTTATGAATGAGACTAAGAACTCTCTAAGGGAGGCTCTTTTTTGCCATTTCAATTAAACATTTTAAAACCTCAAATATAACCATCTGATACTTTTTATCAAATGCATAATATTTAGCCAAAACTAAATGCTCTTAAATAAACCTTGACCAGACATATATTTTCTTTTTTAAGCCAATTCTTGTAATAATTGGCAAGATTAGAGTAATAATTCCATTGATTTAAATAAAGGTTTGTTTGAACTTTGACTTTAGAAATTCTAAGCTCATATATATTATCCTTAAGTCTCATCTTTCACATACTACATAACTTACTCATCTTTAAAACCTACAAAAAGATTTTTATTTCTCCTTTTCATTCTGAAAACATCCAGCCATCTTAATCTTCATACCTAAATCCTTCTTTACTAAAAACGTTTCCATTTTTACATCCTTCTAACATTTTCTCTTAGTAGTAATCATCTCCTTACCTATTTTGTTTTCTTTTGTTGTTGTTGTTTTGAGACAGGGTCTCCTGGAAGTCCCAGATGTCCTAGAACTCACTTTGTAGATCAAGCTAGCCTTTATCTCACAGAGATCTGCTTCTCCAGTTCTAGAATTAAAGGCAAATACCACCACGCCTGAAGTATTACTATGAGACATAAATAATATTAATAAATAAATTTACCATCTGTTGTGAGGACTTTTACCATGGTTATCATCTCAAACGTTTGTAATGATAAACTAAAGTTTGATTTCACAAAAGTGAACAGTAAGTCAATTGTTCAGCTCTGCTGACTCATTCTGACCTGCTATTCCCTATTTCTTACTCCCCTGTTTCCCCTGCAACTTTGTTTTGAGATAAGTTGAATCATGAATCTTACTGTTCTCACTAAAGGTAAAGGTGTTTTTCTGAGTCTTTATGTCTGTGTTCTTCATGTCTGTAATGGCCTAGGAAAATGAGTAAAGACTCATTTTGTGGTTTGTCCAGACTTCAAAGTCTGCTGGTGCTTGACCTTTGCCCAATCCCTCCGAGCAGCACACCCAGAAAGGAGTGATCTTGAGAGTTCCAAGAACTGGCCCGACTGCACCCAACGTGATGTTCTGATCTGGGAGGGGGGCATGTGCAAATAGATAACCCCCTGGTCTGTTTTTGTTGGGAATGTGCACACGGGGAAACTTTGTGAAATGCTTAATTCTTATTGGATGTTGCAAATTGTAACCAGTCCCCACTCCGAGACCCTACAAAACCCTTCTAAGTATGATTAGGGTTTGCCATAAGCAGCCCTGGCTGGTCAGAAATAAAATACCTTGCTATTCCATCCACATGGTGTTGGCTTTTTATCTCAACCCATTACAACGTTAAAATTAATAGAGTATTCTAATCAGTAGACCATAGACTCGTCAGAGCTGGTGACCATTACACTATTGAAATAAGATTTATGTTTCTCTTCTATTACAAAAGGTAACAGACCATGACTTGTGAAGTGGACTTCCTGAAACTGATCAATCATCATGTCATGGTACATTTTCATAAGATTTTTATAATAAGTTTGTGCTAATGACTAACTGCAAGATCTCGTTTTTGTACTTGGCTTTGCTTGCTTGCAGAAGGTCATGAAAGACCTATAAAAAGACCCTGTTTCTTCAGTTCAAGGCTGCTTTTTTCTCTCCTCCCATGGAGAGTAAGTAGGCATGACTGCAATCGTAATAAATTCCTTGCTTTGCTACACGTCTGTCTATGCACCTAACTGGATCCCGACTCTGAGAGCAGAACAAATTGCACCAAATAAGTTAAAACTAGAATTTCTTTCAGTTGTTAAAAATAAACCATAAAAAGAATTTGACCAGCATAATCAGAATTGATAACATTTGAGCAAACAAAACTTTTTTTATAGTCCAATCTGAATTATCTAAGATTAAATCGATATATTTTAAAATAGGTTCCCAAAAGTATGCATGGATCTTTACATTTTTCTCTTACATTTAAAGTGTTTATTATCTTATGGATAAGCAAGGCGCTGACTTGACACTGTTTTAAGGTGACTCCATAAGTTTGGGGAGATTGTTAAATTTTTAAATTTTGTTCATTTATTCATTTGTGGTGAGAGTCTGTGTGTATTATGCCTGCATATATGGAAGTGCACACATATCATCATGCAGTACACATGGAAGACAGAGGAGGGCATCAGATCCCCTGGAACTAGAGTTATGGATGGTTGTTAGCTGCCATGTGGGTGCTGGGATTCAAAGCTAGGTCCTCTGCAAGAGCAGCCAATGCTCTTAACCGCTGAGCCATTTCTCCAGCCGCATTTTTAAATTTTACTACATCTAACGTGATGGTAAATTTTCCATTATCTTAGAGCTGAAAATGGAGGTAGCTGGCCTCTTATGGTTTTTAGGGAGTGGCAAGCTTATGGGTATTTCATCTCCTCCTATAGCTGAGGGATAGACATTTTTGAGCTGTTTTTGTCTTCTTCTTGGTCTCTAAGTCAGGGGATCAGCCTGTCTCAAGAGCATTTAGAAGGCAAACAAACTTGGGACTCAGGGATGAGGACCAAATCCCATCTCCAGAACCAGCTTTTCAGCTGAGTTCAAAGAGCACATGAAAATTTACTAATATTCAAAAAAAGGCATCTACTTTTAGAAAAATTGTATTTACTGGTCTTACATTGGGAACAGGAAGTAACAAAAGTCAGAACACTTGATTTTTGAAGGCTCACCTTTGACATCTCTAAATTGCTGTAAGTTCAAGAGTATGTGGGCAGGTAGCACTCATAACCAAGGAGAATCAAGCCAACACAATTACTTGCCTTTCCTATCACCTAACTTGGGTTTCTCCCTGGCTATACTTGGGATTGAGGAGATGTTAGAAAGCTTACACCTACAATTAGTTAGCTTGTGTCTATAAATGAAGGTAAACTAGCCCGTAATGATATTTTCCATTAGAGGCCATTTTTATCCTCTGGTTAAACTTCAGTCCAGCTTTGGATGCATAAAGTCAGGAAGGCTAGGGGTGTCTTGTTACCCCTGTCTAAATTTCCTTGTTTTGCTCTATAAAGCTTTATTATTTGTCCCCTCATGAGGAGAGAGGCCTTGTCAGATGCAGCCACTTATCCCACCAATAAGGCCTGAATTTGCCTGTATCTCAGGCCTCTTTACTACAGAATGCAGAGCCTTATTTGGAGTAGTCACTCTTACCAACATGGCTCCTAGTACACTGTGACCTTATTAATTTTTATTTAACTTAATTTTCACCTGGTTAAACTGATCCTATCTGTGCAGGTTCATCATTCACAAACCTTCTGGAGTAAATATTGATCTTACAGATTTTCAAGAAATCAGTCAACTTTTATTGTAAGTTGAGGACAGCTGACTTTCTTGTAGGTTAAATTACTAAAATCCCCTTAAATGTTTCTTTTGACCCTTTTTAAAAAATGTTAAAATGATAGCAGAAAGGGAAAATTCCTCTGTTAAAAAGAGCTATCAGCCTGGCTGTCTGAATTAGAAAAATGACATTATAATTTCCATATGTATTTTTTGATTAAAAACTTTTGATTAAATACTCATAATTTAGAGAACTGGGAACACAGAAAACAGTTAAAAGAACTTAAAAAAGACAATCATCAGAATGCTCCCACTCTTTAACCTGTCCATGTCATTTTAACTGGTCAATGAATTACAGCAGCACAGTGACAAACAAAATAGTGTAGGATGTTTTCTAAATTAGTTTATTTCATTGTTTTTTGCCCCAGGGAATGGAGCCCCGTGGAAGGTAAGAGAATTGGGTGATGTCCATGAGGTTCTATAGATGTAATTCTGAAAGCATATTTTTTTTCTCTCAATAAGGCTGCAGCTCTAATTTGATTCCAAAGAGTTAAATACATCAATTTCTAAGCAGAAACTTAATTGATCGTTAATTTTTTCCCAAATTTCTGAATTAATTAACACCAGGAAAAATCTTTCTTAATAACCTTTAAAAGTTCACAAATTTGCTTTGATGATGCTTTAGTTTCAGTTCCCTTAAGTGAAGTCATTGATTGCCATGCGCATGCAAGATTCAGGAGAAACAGAGACCCTCATGGTGAAAATGAAAGTGAAACTTTGAGCACAGTCCCTTGCAGTTCATGCCTAGTAAAGCAAAAATCTTATCTGAATCATAAAGTGTGATGGTGCAAGCTACAAAAAAGCCTTGCGCATGTTGTCATAGCACTTAACCTGTATATGACTAAGAACATCCAAAACTTCCCTTCCTCAGGACTTTTCCACAGATCTGTCCGTGAACATCATGGCATGAGCTGTCAAGGAAAGTCTTGCACTTGTTATATAACTTACAGCATAGGACTGAGACTTTCCATATTTGCCTTTTTCCTCAAGACTTCCCACACTGATGGCCTGTGAGTCTGAAGAAGAGTGTCTTCCTTACACAGACCACCATGCCATATTACAGTTCATCCTCAAATAAAACAGCCTGACTCTTAGCTTGTTTTAAAGCAGGCCCGGACTTAGACACCTGATCCCCCAAATGGGTCTGTGAACAGTGCTGCTAAGCCAGGCCTCACCTATAATTTTATTCAAAACCATTTCTCCAGCTTCAGCCGGGAAAGTTCAAGCTTGCATCACCCCTTACCTTACCTTGCCTTTCACCTAGAGCATCTCACACACAGTGTCAAGCATTCTTCCCAATCTTCATTGTTATGTGCACTGCCTTTCAGCATTTTCATAGATTATTTAAGCATTCTACATTCATTATCTTTGGATGGAGCAGCAAACTGAAGTTCCAAAGAATCAAGACAAGGTGCCTATGTGGTTCAGTGACTTTGTAGATTTTGGGTTATAAAGTTAAAAGTAATTAGTCCAAATTCTGTCCATTTTATGTCATTCTTATACCCTGTGTCCAAAGTTCAGGGACTGTCTGTGACAGGATCAGGCATCTTTGGGTCCAGCCCAGGCTCCAGGCTCCATTCCACAGCAGCTTTTCTAACTCCAGACGTAGCTGGCTGATAGTCGTAGGGAAAATGACAATGAGAGGGATTCTGGGGATGGCCTCAGGAGCAACAGGGATGCTGTCCTGCCTCAGGCTGGGACATCTGAATGTTCCAAACTTCTATTGTTAACATTCCAATAGCTCTTTGGGTTACATGTAGTGGCCTCCGCTACAACTGTATCCAAGTCTATCTGGCGCGGGGCTGAGGAATTGAATACACACAAGACATACAAGACACACACAACACAGACACCAAAATTGGTGGAGAAGCTTCCTATTTATTCCAGCAAAGTGCTCAATATATATACACCCAACAGATACCAGTGATTTATTGCAGGAAATTCCACGGAGGGTTTGGGAGGAGACAGAGGTTCAGACTCGCTCCTGGTTCAGAACAATGGTTCAGAACAATTGTGGTTAGGCCTTTGAAGTCAAGTCGTTCTTGGTCAAGCTGTTCTCATAGCAACTGCAGTTGACAAACTGAAGCTAGTTCCTGGCCGGGAACCCAGCTGGGAAAAAGGCATGTTGGGAGGCCAGGGCTGCACATGTCCCCCTTTTTCTTTTAGCAAATGAGCGCCTGTCTTAGGTCACCAAGGACGTTAGTGTCCGTCTTACCCATCATTGGAAAACCAGCCACAACGTCTGGCCATAGAGGCTGATTCCCTGTCTTAGGTCGGCCAACACCCCCTTGTGTTTACCTGTCTCTGGCTACTCATTTCACTTAGGTCAGTGAATTCTGCCAGTTGCAATGTAGGGTGGTGGACTTGGGACTGAGAGGCCATGAAAATTAACTAGAGGCTAGCGAGTCACAACCCAGCATCCTTAGGAACAAACTCTGAACATATAAAAGGAGGGAATACAGGGACAAGTCCAGGGGAATCAGGCATTGTGGTGATTATTCCAGTAATGTAGCAAAGGCTTACCCTTATATCCTCAATCCACATACTAAGGTTTTGTAACATATACAGAAATCATAATAAGTGAAAATTGCTGAAATACCATAACTTTCATTCTCATGTGAATGACTGAAATGTAATTAATTAGTTATGTTGAAACACAAGAAATACATTGAACACAGGAAAACATCAAACCTGGTACCATTATGAGCGATATTTAACTGTCCAATCAAACGTACATAGGGTTGACTTATTCAAGCTATCACTCGTCCTTGACTTTGTCCATGGCTGCTGCCTGTTTCCCTATATAAGTTTGCGGGAAACTGTCATCTGATCACCAAAGTCCTGCACTTAGTCCTTTTTCTCATTTATCAGCATTCCCTGCAGTAGAGTCCTGATTTACTGTTATTCTTCCCATGTAATGATGTCCCATCAGTTGAGTCCAATACAGCTCTCCGTGTGTCATCAGGAACTGATTCCACAGCAACAGTCACTCTTCCCTTGTTCAGTCCCTGTGAACTGGACCAGCCTTTCTGGCAGCCACCTCGCATTCTCAGTGTACTGTGGAAAAATGCAAACAAGCCCTCTTACCCATATTAATACAAGGTCTGGGCCATGCCATTTCCCATCTCACTTGTACATAGGTATCTAAAGTCTTGGAATGCAACATTCTGTCTACTGCAGAGTAGCCTTGCTTATCCAAACTTAGGAAATTTAAAATGAAAAGAACGTGACTTAAGGAATTCTGTGGTGATCTGGGATATAACTCCCCTTTTTTTATTTTTTGTAATTGATTTTTAAAACTCCATAGGCACGTGCAACAGTCCCCTGCCCCTGGGGACTGTGTGGGATGCCTGTTCTGTGGGACCCCCACTTTGTGATACAAGCTTAGGTCTAACATTTGGTGCGTTGGCCGGGAAACAAACCTCACCCCAACCCAGATCTGCCAGGAGGGAAGTAGTGCTGGTCAGCCGCTGTCTGTACTGTACGGGAGTGTTCTTGGTTTAATCGGCCGAGTCTGTTGGAGTACGAGTGGAAGGGGGCTGATGAGCCCAATGCCCACTGTACCCCCATTCTGGAGGACGCTCCAGGATGGTCCGGGGCACGGGGATTTATTTCCCCGAGCCCATCTGAGTCTGTACTTTTCCTTTTTAAAAAAGCCACGCAGCAACTTTCTTTCTACTTTGTTTGTCTTTCTACTTTGTGTTGTTTGTCTGTGGTTTGCCTGGCTGGAGTCACACCCCCACCTGGGACAGAATCTAACCACTCCCTTGAGTTTAACTTTAGATCACTGGAAAGAAGTCCGGCACCGGGCTGGAAACCTGCCCGTGGAAGTCCGAAAAGGGAGATGGCAGGTTTTCTGCCGCTCCAAATGGCGCCAACGTGAGTGGATAGAGACCAAACCTCAGTCACCTGTAAGCACCAAACATATGTAAAAATGGCCAGCCTAGAGTTTTTGTGTCTATTTTTGGTTCCTGTGTCAGATCCCGTTTCTGTGACTTGGCAATAATCTGGCTTGCGTTACTGTCTGTGTCTGTTTTGGTTTTGTCTTAAGTGCTGTGATTGTTTCCTCGTGGGTCAGAGTGAGTCCGAAAGTGTCAAAATATCGCTACTTTGAAATGTATAGTGACCAACTTTTCTAAATGCCTTTATCTAGCTTCTTTTCTTCTCCCTTCATTCTCTTCCTCCAGGCAGCTGCTGAGATCCCCAGCTTGCCTGTCTTGAGGATTTTTCTGCAAAGCTTTTCTCTTCCTCCAGGCAGCTGCTGAGACCCCAGCTTGCCGATTTGAGGATTTTTCTGCAAAGCTTCCAATTGGGTCCATTCTTAAATTCTTTTATAAATGAGACTAAGAACCCCCTAGGGGACGCTCTCATTTCACCCTGTTTCAGTTTGGCAAACATGAAGGGATCCCCAAAATTTTAATAACTTATTTGGTGGCCATGTGGTGGTTTTTCTATGTGTAGAAAATATGGTCTGGAGATAGCTGCTTTTTGAATAGATCTAAGCATGTAAAATCTTAGTGAACAAGGAAGGCCACACACGGTGCTCTGGGGAGACATGTGCACTCAGAGCAACAGCCCAAGTACCTTTGTACTGGACATAACTTCTCATTCCTTCTGCTGCCTTTTTTTTGAGTTATTTCCCCAGCAATAAATAGTATCTAGGAATGAAGATATCCAGAGGACACTGCTTCACATTCACCTTTGCACTGTGGTAAGGTACATGGACTCCCATCCTTGGTTTGAGACCATGAATTCTTTTGCTTTGCTCTCTAATCTGGGGTCTATGTATCTGAGGGTACTACTTTAACCGGGTGCTTTCTAAAAAGGGTTTTTAGTTTATATTTTAAATTCTTGATCAGATCATAGAAAAGCAAGAGAGTCTAACACAGTCTTTTACAACAATGTTAGTGCATTTTCATGTCAAATTAGGAGACGATATCAGATGTAATATATTTATTAGTTTTTAAAAGGGAATCTAAAGTTTTTCTAGCCATGAACTTCAAAGACTAACTAGGTACAAAGCTGGTACAAAGTGAGCTGGAGCTTTGTGATGGCCACACCTGGGAAGCTTATGTAAATTTACAGAACTCCAGGGCCAACCAAACATTACATGAGACAAGCTGCTACCAGGAAGTAGCTACAGCAATGGGAGGTAAAGAGGAATGAATGGCTTAGATAAAAGATGTAAGATGCAGCCTTCACTGGTGTTAATTCCTGCCTTTTTGCATTGTTATCCAAGGTCTGTTTTTCTTTCTAAAATAGGGTATTTCCCTCTCTGATGCTTAGTTGCTCCAAGCTTGCTTTTGTGCTCGCCCCTTCATGTCCTGAGCACCTCTGCTTTTCACTTTCTAGCTATAAGGCCATAGATAGCTGTGTTCCTTATTGTCCAGATTATGGGTACTTAATTCAAAATTATGTATAATTATAATATAGATTTTCTAATTCAGACAGACTGAGAGCCTTTTTATAGTCTTGACTCTCATAATTAAAAAAAAATTTAAACAGACAAGTTATAACTTTTGAGAAAAGGATCAGAGAATCTCTGGAGGACGCTCTGGAGAAGGAGGCAAAGAAGAGTTTGGAAGATGTTCCAAAATGTCTTCTTTTGCCTCCCAGATAGGTAGCCACTTGTCTTCAGCAAAGGCTCACCTTGGCTGTATCCTTACCCATTTGGATCTCCTTGATCTGATCCGCAGACCTTAAGAAAAAAAAAAAAAAAACTGATGTCTTTCTGCATTCAGACCTGGTCTAGATATACAGTAAATGACACCTTGTGACTTCAATGAACAGAAGTGTCCCAACCTTAAATAGTATCAGCTTGTCCTTGCTTCATAACTAAAAGCATGGGGAGGATTCCAGAGACAGTGTGCCTGTTCTTTTGGCAAGCAGTTGAGACACAGTGGAGGACTCTTGGAAGAGCTGTGCCCTTCACACCAGCTGTGCAGGAGCTCTGAGATGCCCACAATTGGCTTGTCTATCTTCCATGGCTTATTTGCCTAGTAATTGTACTTGGCTGTCTGTAGATGCTCACGGAAGGCAAGATGATTAAGAGATTGTGACACTGTTTTTTAAACTAGGTGGATCAGCTCTAGAATTTAGGCATTCATACTTGTGCTGAGTTAGGAATCTCTTCCGCAGTTAATGATTTATGCTGAAAATTCTAAGCTCAAGTTGATAAGGTATTACTATGTACCAATTGCTTCTCTCTATCTAGTATCTACATTCTCAAGACCTAAAGCAAGGTTTTGGTAAACTAACTCACTCTATAAGGTTTTTCCAGAAACTTATAAAGTAAAATGTACATTATCTTATGTGTAATTTACACCCCATGTTCTTTGTTAAGATGATGCTGCACAGCACTCCTGAGTAACTGCCATGCTCGTGACTTCAGCTGTGCCTACTTACAGAAGTTCATCACAGTTGGGTTTGCTAACGGTTGTATTCTTCAACTGAAAGAGGAGTAAGCTGGACCCCCCACCTGAGTATCCAGCTACCCTTCCCAGCCAGCTAAGCCATTTGGGAGGGAATTCACCCTGATTCTAGCTACTCCAGCTATCAAGGTGCCTGGAAGCAAATCCTGACTTCAAGACTCTCAAGTTCAGCCTTGGCAGTCAGAAAGAAAAACACAGAGGAACCCAAAAGATGAAAGCCTTTAAAAGACCTTAAGCAAGAAATTCTAATGGACTTTAAATTGGACATTTGAGCTCTTCCCTGTTATGATTATTTTAATTTCATCTTCCAGGGACCAGTTAAGGACTTTCTTTGTCCTACAAGTAACAGTTATGCAATTTTCAGGGGTCTTGTAAATAGACTCACTGAAGGGGTACCCCTATTGCCACAATCTATGACCCTTTTCAGCCTTGAAGAAGCCAGAGCAGTCTGCGCCCCAATTCCCTATTGGCAATTAGGGTGACCTATTCAGAGGGTGATGCGATGAGAATAGAAGGTAAAATTTGGCTAGGCAGTTCAGGGTAAAAAGACCCCAAAAGACCAAAAACTGTCCTTGTGTCCTTCAGCAGCCTATCAAAGGCCAAATATGTAATAGACTAACTCAGTTTGTGAAAGATCGTTTGTCAGTCCTTAGTACTCACTCAGCAATACCATACGCTGAAGCAAAAAGATACAAGTATTTAACCATGATTATAAGATTATAACCAGGCACAAAAGAAAAGGGGGGAATGTGGGACCCCCACTTTGTGATACAAGCTTAGCCTCTCTACTAACACCCCCACCCCCATAACTGGAAAAGTACCAAGAAAGTCCCAAAGGTCACAAGGGCTATGTCAACATCTTATGGTATGTGAGATAACGTCTATGGTATTTACAAGGAGAGCCCCTAATCTCTCATCTATAGAATTGTGGTTTAAACATTCAGTTAAGTCAACATCTTGTGAACTGCAAAATAATGTGCGTGGCATTTCTGAGGAAAGGTTGGACTATGTAAAACTGTCTTCTCTGTGACCCTGGTCTGTAGGCCAAAAGCCAATCCAAATGTAACAAGTACCCTATATGTTAATAAATGATAATACTGTGAGTTTCTACTATAAAAGCCTGGCCCGGCCGAGGTCAGGGGGGCTTGGCTTCCCGATGCTAAGTCCCCCACTTGCGCAAGTGAAATAAAAATTCCTCTTGCTTTTTGCATCTGACGGTCTGGATTCTTGGGACTGGGGCTCCCTGACGTTAGGCACCCAGGCAGCCCATAGGGGTTCGAGTCCCCCAGGCTGAGAGTGAGATCTAACAGTTTTATACACAATGGATAACTGAGCACAGAAACATTGGAAAGTCCAACTAGTATATCCTGTGCCATTGTCAGTTTCCATGACAGATGGCAAGCCAGCCACAGCAAAACATTTAATGCAGTGTGCTATTACATGTTTAGTAGCTTTTTCAGTTTGAGCGGTGGCCATAAGAAATCCTGAGTAAGTATCTATGGACACATGAACATATTTTAGTTTTCCAAACTCTGAGATGTGAGTTACATCCATTTGCCATAATTGATTAGGCTTTAATCCCCTAGGGTTTACTCCATAATGAGTCACCAAATGATGTTTAGGACAGGAGTGACATTGTTTAATAATTTGTCTAGCAGCCTTCCTAGTACGGTGAAACTGTTTCTTCAAACTTTGGTTGTTTTGGTCAAG
Source organism: Eospalax fontanierii (assembly GCA_035773235.1). NCBI lineage: Eukaryota > Metazoa > Chordata > Mammalia > Rodentia > Spalacidae > Eospalax > Eospalax fontanierii. The sequence continues at coordinate 10,226,365 of CM069528.1, read as the reverse complement.
AGCATGAGATCTTTGCGCTAATTGCAATTGAAATAAACCTATGAGATGCGTGGCCTTATCTGCTAAGTCATTCCCTAAATCCAAAGGACCTGGAAGCCCAGTATGGGCTCTAATATGCCCTACAAAACAGGACTGAGAAGGGGCATGTAAACACTTTTGTGTCTGACCAAATAATTCCTGAACTTTGGTATTATTTGTCTCGATATAAGGCACAGTTCCAAGTACCTGTAAGGCTCTAGCAATATAATGACTATCAGTATACAGATTAAAAGGAGCAGAGGCCATAAGCTGAAATACAGTGGCTACAGCTCGAAGTTCTATTACTTGAGCGGAAGCTGGAGAGGTTTGAAAAACATAGGATTACCCCTGCATTACATAAGTAGCCCTACCATTAGAAGACCTGTCTATAAATATCACTGAAGCATCCTTAATGGGTTCCTGTTTCATAATTATTGGAAAAATAAAAGAATAACTTGTCTTTTGGATAATGATTATCAATAATGCCTGAATAATGGGCGAAAGCTATGGCCCAGGAATCCGCGTTTTGAAACAACCAATCTAACTGTTGTTTTGTAAATGGAAGTCCTATTATATTTTAAAATTTTAGCAGACAATACAGCTAAATGCAACCATAGCAAAGGCCCTTTCTGCCATAAAACTGCAGTTGGAGTATGAATAGTAGCCAACTATAATCTATATACTGCATTTGTTGATTTTTAATAGCTTGTTCTATTTGAGACAATGCCTTTCTGGTCTCCTCTGTCAAGCCTCTAGCTGATTTAGGATCTGGATCACCTTTTAAAATAGAGGCATAAAAATATGTAACCTAGGAGTTAACATGTATACACAAGTCAGCCTATTCCACCAAAGACACTCTATTACAGGAATAATTTATTTAAAATAAAATTTTTAAAAAGACCATTCTGAAAGATGGTACTCTGGTGCCATTAGATGAACTTTTGTCTTACAGTGTAAAGGAACTAACAATGCATGTACTAAGCATAACAGAAACTCTAGGAAAATGTGACTTAAGAATTTTTTTTAAAGAATTGTTGTTTTTGATGATTCTTAATATTTCTAGCATGTGTGGTTATCAGACAAAAATCTTCCAGCTTATTATCCAAATAAAAATAAATGAAAATACACCCATAGACAATGCACCAACATAAGTAGCCAAACACTGATGCTAAATTCTGATCAGAGACAAAATCCTGAAGAATGTGTAAGTCACAGAGGTTTACCTTAAAAAGGAGGAACTCAGGCTGGAAAGCTGGCTCAGCAGTTAAGAGCACAGGCTGCCTTACATGGCACCCAGACTCAGTTCCCAGCACCCACCTGGAAGTTAGCCATTCCCAAGTCCAGTTTCAGAGAATCAGACCCCCTCCTCTGGCCTCTGAGGGTACTGTATACACATGGTGCACTTGCATACATGCAGTTAAAATGTTCATATACATAAAATAAAAATAAAAACCTAAAATTTAAAAAATAAAGAGAAAGTACTCAAGAAACAATAAAATTATTTTTGTAAAGTAATAGTGTAGTCAATGACTGTGAAAAGTATCCAACAACATACTTTCCAATACTTCACAAAAAGACTGACACCAGCACTTCATGTGTTAGATGCTCCAAGCTTGCAATGGTAATGCTAGAGATAGTGGGATCTTTAGCATATGCTCTGCATTCTAAAGCAAGATGACTCAGTCACAAGGCACTGCTCTTAAGAAGATTAATACAGTTCCCATAGTACCTCATTTAGCTTCCAAGCAAAATATTGTTACAATGAATGAACAGGATGGTCTATTCCCGTTCTATCCGGTTTTCAGTTTTGCCATGTGTTCTTGTTATGATTCCGTTCATTATGATGTAGCCAATGGAGTCATCATCACAGGTAAGGAGAAAACTACATTCTTGAACTTCCAAAACAGTGTAACTTCTACCCTAATCTTTAAGAAAAGTTCACAACTAAACTAACCTGATGGAAATTTTGGGAGTAGAGTCCTGTTCATGCCTCCATGACCAAAGGATATACTTTCCTTACAAAGTATCATATCACAGATTAAACACAGTGATTAAGAGAATTCTTTAAATTCTCTAACTTAACTCTCAAATATGGCTAAATAAATCTCTGTAAAAACAGGAAAGGAAAGTTGTCAGTCACAGAACACAAACTGTTCACTGAATGGAATGGTATCAATCCTCAGCAGCAAAAGTAGTAGAGGTGAATGGTCAAAGAGAGGTTTCAGTTCTCCTGTAGCAATTTTTAAGTGAGGTCTAAGCAAATTAATATCTCCCAACAATTTTTGGAAGTCATTCAAAGTTTTTAACCCATCTTTCCTAATCTGAATTTTTTGAGGTAAAATTGTTTTAGGATATGACTTACGACCCAAATATGAATATGGAGATTTTGTTTGTACTTTTTTTAGGAGCTATAATTAGCCCTTGTTCTTTCAGAGCCTGCTGTAAGTGAGCATAGGCTGCAAGTCAAATTCCCTCCTGCTTATGAGCCAAAGGTATATCATCCATATAGTGAGCCATATACACTTGAGAATAAGCTTGTCTAGTTTCTGCAACTTCTTGAGCCACAAATTTTTGACACAGGGTGGGGCTATTTGCCATACCCTGTGGTAATACTTTCCATTGAAATCTTTTCATAGGTTTCTTAAAATTTATTGAAGGGACACTAAATGCAAATATTTTACAATCTTGAGGCACAAGAGGAATAGTATAAAAACAATCTTTTAAATCTAAAATAATGAGGGCCATTGGTTAGCAGTGAGCACTGACATGTCAGCTCCAATATCTAATAGGCCTTGAAATTTTTTCCCATTGATGGACAATGTTTAGCTCAGGTCTTTTGGCACCTATAGCCTGTATCCAATAAGCATCTGAGGACCTGAACCCGCATCACCTCTTTTAGGATTTTTTACTGTATTCTTAGTAGTAATTTGAGGGAGTAATACTAACTGAGTCTTTGACCTTCCTTAATCACAGATAGCCCACCAGGAGAATGAATCATGATCTTTATCTCTCCTTTAAAATCTGCATCGATAATTCCTGGGGCTACCATAATCCCTTTCATAGTAGCACTGCTTCTTCCTTAAAAGACCAAACATTCTTGAATTGACCTTGACTAGACATAAATTTTGTTCTTTAGACTATTTGAACTATTACCTCAGAAATTTTAAGATTACATGTGCATAATTTTCTTTTATTTTTTATATACCATAACATATAGATTTAGATTTTTTATCACTTTTATAGATTTCTTATTTAAAAATATCTCCATTCTCATGTCTTTGTAACATCATCTTTTACCTTTTTATTTTCTTAGTACCATGAGATGTAATAACATTAAGAAATTAATTTTGGAAAAATTACATACAGCTGACTAGGAGGATTGGCTGTGGTGAAGGATTGGACTCAGGTGAAGGTCCAATGTTTTTCCCCTTTTACATCTGGGACACAAGCCTGACTTCTTTTTAGAAGCATTGGCACTTTGTTTATTAGGACATTGCTTCACTTGATGTCCTGGTTATCCATACCTAAAACAGTTTCCTGTAAACATATTATCAAATTGAAGCTTACAATCTTTAGCATAATCACTAACTGAGAAGTTTTTAGGTAGAGGTTGCCATTTATCTTCTCCAAGAACTGTAAATTGTATTAGTGACTTTTTGGTGGTGTGAGAAAATACAGAATTCCATGAGCTAGTTTTGCTATAAATATGTTACACCATAAAATGAATAACCATCTCTGTTAAAATTAGTTTATTCCTCAGTTACTCTCAACAGCACAATGTCCTTACTCTGAGGCTGTTTTGTTCTCCTTTTTACTTGTTACAGGGTCAGGTGGCCAGCCTCAGCATGTAAAAGTCTTGAAGAACATCCTGAAACAGGATTGAGTCTGAAGCAAGATAGCCAATCCAGCTCCAGAGTCAACCTCTCAGTGTTATCAATATGATTTACACATAGACACAAAAATGTCTGTTTTGCTTTAACTCAGAGTTTACATGGGACAGAAGAACTGCTGAGTTCAGTAACTACCAGTAGGAATGGAAACACCTGTACTATTCTGTTGCCATCATTTTTGCTGTGTAGCAAAATACAATACTACAGCTAATACAAACAAGCTGTCTGATTGGGAAAGGATCAATTGTGCTTACAAATAAGATGTGGGTGGAAATTGAGCTCACAGCTTATGTACGCTAGGTAAGCACACTAACAATGAGCTATTTCCTTAGTTTAGCAAACTACAGACTGCAAAAAAAAGGGGGGGGGCTGAAGTGTTTTGGAAAGCAAAGCACCCTAGGGCAAGGTGTGGAGAGTAATTAACAAAACCTGTGATCATGGTCCTTTGATGTTGGAGATTTTAGCCTGGGCGACCATGATCTGCTGTAAAGACAGAGATTCAACCACGCCCTGTAAATGCCACATTTCTTTTAAATGCTTTTCCTTTGGCTCAGCCTTAGGCTTTGCTTAGGCAACAAATGGTGAAAAATCCTCCTTTCTCAGATATTTAACAGTTTCCTCCTCTCTCTCCTCTTTTTCTTTGGGTTCTAAAGACTCTTGAATAACTGCTTGAATTTAGGTTCCACAAAGGCTAGTTTCTCAAGCAAAATGGCTTGAGGCTCCATCCCATTTCCATTCACTTCCTTTTTCTTTGTTATTTTGTGTCCAAGATCCAAACCATTCCTAATTAAAGCCCCCAAACCAAAGGTAGCCACCGGGAACCCACTTGGTCCATGAACATCACAATCCCAAAGTATTCTTCCTACTCTCTTCCATCCATTCTATTTTCATTTTACTTTTAAATTTCCTACTTCAGGGGACCTTCTGCTACCTGCTACCAGTGCCAGGAAAGATCTCATCCTTCCATTAGGCCACCACATTAGGTAAAAAACAATCAAGAAGCCAATCACCCACCATACATATTCCATATTTATATCATCCACACTATCATAACCTATAAACTAGTAAACTTACAAGACTTAATTACTTAGCACGTGCTTCTCACATCCATGAATATAAACTATCTATCTAACACATAAAATCATACCTATGGGTCTACATCATTACAACTTACAAACTAATTATTTAATACATGCTCCTCCTTCTAAAGGACCCTCCTCTCCATAGGGGGCAGAGGGTGTTAAAGTCAGGGTTCGGAGGAGGTGGTCACAGTTCCAGAGACCATTTTTTAAGTTTTCTCTTTAGGGTACTGATTTCTTTAGTCATCTGTTCCTCCTTGTTTTTTATAATTTTTTTTTTATATAAAATCCCGGGCAGCCTTATGCTTCATGCCAGTGCCCTGTCTCCACAAAAGTGAAACCAATAGATCTGTCAGCAGACCATGAGAGCTCATTGCTCCCATTTAAATTTGCCCCTTACTTTAATTTGAAGTGCTGGCCAGCCTTCCAGGCATTCCTTCAACGTCTCCCTTCTTTCCAGAGATCTTGGGGGGGACCTCCACTTGTAGCCGCCTGCGCTACAACTGTATCCGAGTCTCAGCTCTATTCCTCAGTGCGGGGCTGAGGAATTGAATACACACAAGACATACAAGACACACACAACACACACCAAAATTGGTGGAGAAACTTCCGATTTATTCCAGCAAGGTGCTCAATATACTAGCAGATGCCAGTGATTTATTGCAGGAAATTCCATGGAGGGTTTGGGAGGAGACAGAGGTTCAGGCCCCCAGGGAACATCCGAGTATGTGACTCGCACCTGGTTCAGAACAATGGTTCAGAACAATTGTGGTTAGGCCTTTGAAGTCAAGTCGTTCTTGGTCAAGCTGTTCTCATAGCAACTGCAGCTGACAAGCTGAAGCTAGTTCCTGGCCGGGAACCTAGCTGGGAAAAAGGCATGCAGGGAGGCCAGGGCCCCACAGTTACATAGATCTCAGAACAGACTGTGGTTCTCCAAAAGGCTAAGCTGTTCAGCTTATCAGAAAGCTTGTCCATGGTCTGCTACTGCCACCAGAGCCCCATCCCAACCAAACTCCCAACCCCATGTTTCGCCTGCTCACTTGCCTCCTCACCTTACGGAACCAGTCACATTGAAGATGAACTAGCTGGCAGAGAGTCATTGCGTAAGGGAAATATACCCAAAAGCCATTGCTGGTTCTAAGGATTCTATAGCTGCTGAGGCTGATGTGGCTCATAATAAGGTTTCCTGATCCCAAGGGAAAGATTTGATTGCTTGAAACTTTCCACATTCATGGCTGGAGAGATGGCTCAGCAGTTTAAGAGCACTGGCTGCTCTTGCAGAGGACCTGGGTTCCCAACACCCATGTATTGGCTAACAATCACCCATAACTCCAGTTACAACACCCTCTTCTGACCTCCACAAACTGCACAACACACGTGCACTTACACACATGCACAGAAAATAAAATTAATTAATTAATTAATTAAATATTTTTCAAAACCACTCAAAACTGTAGTACTGTAAACTTACTCAAAAGCACTGGAGGTGGGGCACTTACCATTATGTGTAGCTAAACTGACCTGGCCTTAAGCCCTCAAAATATTTATGTTTATACCCATAGACAAATGGTACAAATAACTAGAGAAGCTTCCCTTTGCAGTGAATGGTGGTGAATTCAGAGATTCATGGCTACCCTTTGAATGCTCACCCTTAAACAAGATATTTATACCATGCCTGCTAAGGTCACATGTGTGCAGGTGCCCACGGTGACCTGAAAAGGAGTCAGATCCTATGGCGTTGGAGTTACAAGTGGCTGTGAGCTGCTTGACAACTCAACTGACATGGGTACTGGGAACTGAACTCTGGTCCTCTGGAACAGCAGGAAGTACTCTTTTTTTTCTTCCTTTCCTTTTATTTTTTAAGATTTTATATGAATGTGTGTTTTGCCTACATATGTTTAAGTATACCAAGTACATGCCTGGTGCCCATGGAGACCAGAAAAGGGCATCAGGTCTCCTGGAACTGGAGTACAGGATAGGTGTTAGCTGTCATGTAGGTGCTGAGAATTGAACCCCAGGTCCTCAGTAAGAGCAGTAAGTGCTCTTATCTGCTGAGCCATCTCTCCAGCTTTGCAGCAAGTGCTCTTAACCACTGAGCCTATTTATTTATTTATAATTTTTGTGTGTCTGTGGTGTATACAGATGTGTATGCAGGTGTAAGCCCATGCATATTGGTGTGTATGCATATGGAGGCCAGATGTCTTTCTGGGAAGGTTAATTTTAATTGTCAACTTGATGCAACCTAGAATCACCTGGAAAGGGAGACTCAGTGAGGAATTGTCTGCGTTGGGTTTGTGAGCATGTCTGTGGGACTGACGAGGGAAGATCCAGCCCACTCAGGGTGGCACCATTCGCTAGGCAGAACCATGTAAGAGTGGAGAAATTGAGTTGATCACAAGCTGGCAAGCATGCATCTCATTTCTCCCTGTTGAGAGTGGATGTGATGTAACTGTTTGAAGTTCCTGCCCTGATTTCCCCACAATGATGGACTGTAACTTGGAATTGTAAGCTGAAATAAACACTTTTTTCTCCTAAGTTGTTTTTGTCAGGGTATTGTATCACTCAACAGAAATGACACTAGAACACTTCTATTGTTTGCTTTTGTTGGGTATTTTTATTACCAGCTATTACTCAGCCATCACAAAGGGCTTGTACTTGTCTTCAGGTTGTAAGATGGCACCAAGCTCAGTAACCACATCTACCTTTAAGGAAGTGGAATAGGAGAGGACAACAAATAACAGGAGCAAATGGAGACACTGTCATTGCCAAAGGAAATTTCCTGAAAGCTACCACATACCACCTCTACAATATATCTTCACACAGAACTATCTTCAAAAAAGAAAAAAGATGTGGGACTTTTATTTCACAGCTAAATATTTGGAGGGAGGAAGGGAGAGCTGAGACAAGGTAAGCAGGTAGTATATCTTCATTAATTTCCTAATATCCCATGAAGTAAATTATATTAGTCTGTACATTATGAATGAAAAAACAGCCAGCTGGAGAGATGGCTCAGTGGGTCAAGGTGCTGATGTCAAGCCCTTGAATTTAATCCCCAGGACCCACCCACATGGTAGAAGGAGAGAACCAGTTCCAACAAATTGTCCTTAACTGTTAAGGGATTAAATAAACAAGCAGGGCCACTGAGGAGTAATAAAGATGGAAAACTACTGTTTTCTTCTTGGCCTGATACAAAGGCGTAGGGATCCCCCTCTAGCCAACAGGGTTCCCTTTCCCACAGTCCAAACAAGTTCAAGACTGAAGCTGATGTCAGTGGAAGCCTATCAGCCTTCCCTTATTTGTTTAGGCTGACCAATCAAAAGTTAAGGGAAGGGATCCCTAAAACCCTTAAAAACATAGACCCTCCCCAAGAAGAGTTGGATTTCAGTGTCCAAAGTCCCCTTTCCACATGTGAAGTTCATCTTTCTGTATAACTTTGTATATATGAGTGATTCTCTGTGTGTATGGATGTGATTCTTCATCTTTCAGTAAAAAGTGTATCTGCTTGCTGCTGTCTGCTGGTTTTAGATTTTTCCTGCCTTTTAATTCTTTAATTGGCTGAAAACAAACCCAACAATACCCCTAGGTTGCAACTGACATGCTTTTGTGACATGATTTCTACATATGCACGTTCAAGCGCACGCTCGTGAACACACACACACACATGATTTTTTAAAAAAAGAAAACTTGGATTTTCACTCTCAAAAGCCCTGGTCTATATCTAACTGAACCCTATTAGAGTTTGGATCTGTGGTACCTTAAATCCTCGAAAAGGATTTGTCCCCTGCTTGGAGATTCAGTCATTGGGATGTGACTGAATCACTAGGATCTGGCCTAATCAATGGATAAATTCACTGTTGAATTTATAATATGAGAAATTATTGGGAGGTGATGGAAACTTTTGAAGGTGGGACCTGATTGGAGGAGGTGGGTCACTGGAGGTATGTCCTTGAGGGCTGACAAGGCCCCCCTGTGTGGCTCTCTACTTCCTGGCTGAGGTGAGATAAGGAGCTGTGCTCCACCACAGAGATGTTTTGTCTTGCCACACAGTCAGAAATAATAGTGCCAGCCAATCAGGGACTGGACCCTCAGAAACAATGAGCCAAAATAAATCCCCCCACCTTAAGTTAATCTTCTCAGATATTTAAAAAGTTACAGAAAACAAAATAATTTTTTTAACTGATTAACACAGGCCCAAACCAGGTCTGCCCAGCTAAGCCAACCAGGAATGCTCAACACACAGAACTTGAGCAATAGTGTTTTTCTTTTAAATAGTGAAGTTTGGAGTTCTTTGCTTTGCAGGCATTGGTATTCTTCACAATGGGCCTTATGCTCTATGTCAAAAGAGGATAACCTATTAAAATGGGGTGAAATGAGAGCGTCCCCTAGAGGGTTCTTAGTCTCATTCATAAAAGAATTTAAGAATGGACCCAATCGGAAGCTTTAAGACAATTTTATTGGAATTTGAAGAAAAATCCTCAAGACAGGCAAGCTGGGGATTTCAGCAGCTGCCTGGAGGAAGAGAATAGAGGGAGAAGAAGAGAAGCCAAAGTCATGCAGGTTTAGAGCCTGCATGGGGTCAGACACATGGCAGACTGGCAGCCACATGGCTGGAAGAAGGAACTTTAGAGAAAAAGTAGAGAAATTCAAGACGCTAGGGCAGCCCAGAGCCTTAGAGAAAGGGTGTTTAGAAAAAAGATGTGAAGAAGAGAAGGAAAGATTACGCTTTTCTGAAGAATTCAGAAAAGCGGGCAGACTTACGGAGAGCTACATGTCTGTGGCTGGGTCCAGAAGAACTGCCCCGGGAGGCGGGATTCCAGGCAGGAAAATTTCACTGCCTCATTAACACACTCTGTATTCCACCCACCTATTTAGTATAGCTTAAGTAGAACCCACCTTCCTAAGGGTGGTCCTGTGATCAAGTGATTGACCAGTGAAACTGGAAATGTGGGTCTTTCAACAGATAAACTAGAGAATTTATAGTCTATCCCAGCTAAGTAGGTATTTGCTCTATAACACTATGTCAGCGGTTACCTAGAAACACCTGGGCTCCAAGCCTGGAGACTATGTCTGGTTTTGCTTTCAGTTTTCCAGAAAGCTCTGCAGCCTAGATAGATGACTTAGGCTGTGGGTCTTAGAGCTCTCTCATCTTAATAACTTTTCAAAGGGAAGGACCAGAGCTGGAAGTGGATCCTTTCCCCACCTGAACTTAGCAGCTGGAAGACAGGTGCTCTGAGAGCTTCGAGGTTCCCAACACATTGGCAGTACCTTTCTCCAGAGCCCACAAGCAATAGATAGCGCCCACTGCAGACCTGGAACACCAGGCCTGGACAGAGTGAGGCTCTCCCCATCCAGCAGCCAGCATGAGTGGGATGCTGCTTCCCTAGGCCAAGAAACTGCCAGCCTTGCAAGTGCAAATCTCTGGGAAGAGGGTAATGCGAGCTACCCTTGAGGGGCTCAGGCTTAGCCCATGAGCCCCAGTGTGAAAACACAGTTGTCCAGACCCCACAATCTGAGAAACACTTAAATCGGTGGTTCTCAGTCACAAGTAACTCCCCTCCTTCTCTCTCCTCACTTTCAGATCTGGCCACTACAAACATCCAGGGGACATTTAAAATGGTCAACACTGGAGGGGGAGGTGCAAAGAAAGACCCCTATGATAAAGAGCCTTCCAGTTCTTAGTGGGGAAGAGCAGCAGCTAAGTAAAATGATGTGAATTAAGGTACTTGAGAGAACAAAGAACACAGTTTCCTTGAAAAGAACTGTTCCCAACAAGCTGCAGGTAAGTTCTAGAAAAGAGCCAAACCTTCCACTGAACTTTCCTCAAGGTTGATTAACTGATAAGAACTACTGTGATGGTAGGGAGGTTGGACTGTTGTAGGTGGAGAGCCTCATTAAAACTTATCCTGAGTTACCTTTAGCTCCCTTAATAGACATTTCTTGCCCACCTTTGTCTGACCTAGAAGCCATGTGACTGACAGATAAAACCTTTCAGAATGTACTAACAGATCACCATCTCCCACCAACCAAGAAGCTAAGAACGTTATATCAGATGGCATTATATCTGGGTCATAGTAGTGTTTGACTCAGAAATGGAGCTATTAATCCCCAAGGTTAAATCTTGACCCAGTGGATAAGAAAGTCTGTCTAAGACAGGTGGTACATAGGTATAACCTCAGCCTTGGAAGTTGGAGGCAAAAGTAACAGAAGTTCATGGTCATCCTCCACTTCATATTGAGTTTGAAGCCAACCTGGGCTTCATGAGACCTTGTCTCAAACAAACAAAACAAAACAAAAAACTTCTTCTAGATCAGAGCTCTATTAAGTTGGTTTTACATGAGGAATGCATTTGCTTAGTTACATTGACCATTTTTAAAATCAACACTCAGGAAATAAAGAATGAGCAGCTGAAGGAAGAGGAAAGAGGGAGAGAAATGCAGAGAAATGGTTGAAAAAATCCAGGGAAGCACACATAGGCCCAGAAGGAGCTTGCAAAACTTGCCAGACTTTAGAGACACTGAATTTGGGTTTGAGCAGGCACTACTGGTGGCAATGCCCACTAGAGCCACAAGGTGGCAATATTACTCCAGGAATTTCTCCTCATCATTCCTTCCCAGTGACTACCCTTGCTTTGTTCAGGCCCTAACAAATACCATCAATGCCATCTCCCACTTTCTTGTCACTTCATGCTCTGAATCTTACCTTCTGCCACTTTTCCCATGTACACTGGGTGTCACTGGCCTGAGATGATCAGAAACAAAATTGCCATTTGAGGCAAAAATTAGCAAGAAAGGGCTGCCACCACTCCTGAGAGTGGCAGAGGCCTGGTACAGTCAGTTCCAGCTACTCTGAAGGCTGAGGTAGGAGGATCCCCTGAGCCCAGGAGTTCCAGTCTGGGCAACACAGAGTTCCAGTCTGGGCAATACAGTGTCTCCAGACTGCTCCTTCAAAAAAAAGGGGGCAGGAGGGACTGGGCCTCACCCAGAGTTAAAAATGAAACTCAAGATATTGTATTTTTTTAAACTTTTACTATAGAAAAATTCAACAGAATAAAAGTAGATAGAATATATGGCACACTACATGCCAAAACCCAGATGCCAGGCTAAGGGCTGTCCAAACTGTATATCTGGAATTAGAGAGCTTGAGGAAAATGTTAAGTTCTCAGTTTGTTGATGACTCCTAAATAAGTTGCCAGTATGCTGGGCCTGGCCCTTCCTTGCCCTATTTGGTCCTGTAAAGGCTTTGAATATAATACATAGCCTTAGGTAATTGACATATAATAATTACATATGTGTATGGGACATTTTGTGATGATAGATATTCATGATGTGTTAGATAAAATGTTAACCCAGAAAACATTTAGCATTTCTTTCTGTTGGGGGCTTGACAGTTCCTCTTTTTCAGTTCTTTGTAAAATGTATAAAAAAATTATTGGAAATCATACTCAATTTACTGTGTCACAGGACATTAGAACGTATCCCTCATGTACAACTGTATTTTTGTACCAACTAGCCACCTCATTACCCCAAATCCTCCCTTTTGTGTTAGATTTTTGTAGCTGTGACAAAATACCTGAGAAACAAAAAGAGGAAAGATTATTTTGGCTCACGGTTTCAGAGAACTCTGTCAGTGGTACACTGGCTCCATCACTTCAGGCATCAGGTGCTAGGAGCACATGGTGGAGCAAAGTGCTCAACTAATGGTGGTCAGGAGCAGAGAGCATAAGGAAGGGGATCACAGAGCAAATCTGTTCACCTCACACTGGCCAGGGAGCAGAGACTGAGAAGAAAGGGCCGAGGACCAGCTATTCTTCAGGGCAAACCCTCAGTGGCTGCACCCTCCAATTAGGCCCACCTCCTAGTTTTCACCACTTCCCAACTGTGCCATCAAATTATAAATCTATCAATGCATTAAAGTCACTGAGGTCAGAGTCCATGTGATTCAGTCATTTCCCAGAAGCCCTATCAATCTGCAGTGAAGCCTTTAACATATGAGCTTTCAGAGTCAAACCACAATGCCTCTAATGACTACTATTCTACTCTGCATCTGTGAGCTCAGCTTCAATACACAGGAACAGGTGGTGTTTGTCTTTCCTTGCCTGGCTTATTTCACTTAACATTCTCCAGTTTCAACACTGCAATAAATTACAAGATTTCCTTCTTTTATATTGCTGTTGCGTGTAAGTACCACATATTGTTTATCCACTCACTTATTTGTGGGTATGACAGTGACTCACTGCAGTAGAGTTGAGAGCACAAATTGGTTTCATTTCAATTGGAAGGCTCGTTCTTATAGTAAAACTTTAATGTAATGTGTAGTCTTTTGTATTTTTTGTTCTTCTCTTCCTCTCTTTTTTTTTCGACAGGATCTCACAATGTAGCCCTGACTAGCTTGCTGCAATCCTCTTGTCTCTGTCCCAGGTACTGGGATTATAAGTGTGCAATGCCATACCTAGCTGTAATGTTTAGTTTTTTTCACATAAAGACTTTAAAAGAGGGGTGCGGAGCAGATGGAATGTAGTTCAGTAATAAAGTACTTGCCTCAAATGCACAAGACCCTGGGTTTAATCCCTAGTACCATTTTAAAAAATATTTGCCTTAAAGAGAGGAGTTGGGATCCCAGCTCTGATCTTTCAGAACAATGGGAAAGGAGAATTGTAGAATTTGTATCTTCTTGAGTCAAACTTTCACAAGGGGCAACCCATGAGGAAGAGAGGACATGGTCAGACAACACAGATACTCGAGGATATACTCTCACCCACTCTCCCCAGTCAGTCTCCAAAGAGGCCAAGGAAGCCCCTGTCCTTAGGATTGAGGAACCAATTTCATGACCAGAAGAGACTGAGATCCTTGCTGTCATACCACATGGGGGTTCTATATGGGAGACACTGCTGGGGAAGTTATCCCCCAGGAAATCATATGCCTGGGCAGTGTCCTAGAGAGAAGATCCAGCTTCGTCAGATGTCACAAGGCCCCAGGACCACCAGTGTCCCTTCCGACTAGCCAGAGAAAAATTTTCAAGCTCCAATGTAAAGATGCTGATAATATTTACCTGACCTTCTCTGATGGTCATCTTATTACTTAACCCTGATAACTAATGACTCTTTAGAGTGAAAGAAACATCTGTCACAGGACGTCAACAACAAGTAGGCAGATTCAGGTGCCGCTGACAGTCATTTACAGTTTGAAATGTCACAAGATCCTGCTTCCAGTGATTGGATGAAATGAAACACCAGTAACCTTTCATCTGTATTTGAGATTTCACACACTGTAATCAGAATTTCTAGTAAACTTCAACTGCTGTTTGGTACTGTCCACTTGGAAGATTTGGATGTTCTCATTTCAAGCTCAGAAGACATTAACAATGAATTATTCTTCTTTTAAGCATGTGTAGTAAAGATACACAAGTGAATTTAGGCATACAAACTGTGCTCTCCAATCCATCAAGTGAATTTTAGCCGGAAATGATGACTCTGGTCTATAATACCAGCAATCAGGAGGCTAAGGTAGAATGTAAGTTTTCAGACTTACAGTTACCTTTTTGTTCAAATCTAATTCCAATCCTCAGCTTTTTTATGGTACATTTTGTGTTCCACACAGTAGTTTTCTTAATTTTGCAGAATAGCATTAGTTTCTACTGCACTGTCACCTTTTACTATGCATTAAGCATCTGGTGTCCATAGACAGAACAGCTCAGAAAGCAGGATGATGCTGTCAGACTTAATAATTCAGAAGTATTAAACAGCTCACGTAATTATCAGTAGCTCTTTATGTATAATTGGCCCTTGATGTACATTTGTACTTCTGTGTAGGTCTCTGCATACCACTAGAAAGTAACAGTTCCCAGTGTTTTCTGTAAACAGATTTAATATAGCTAAATGAAATCAGTTCATCAGTGATAGTTCCTTGCTTAAAGAAAAAAGAAAACCCGTACATTAGCATACCCCTACAAATTACCTCTTTTAAAACAGCACTACACATAGTAACAAAAGAATATTATTTTGCTGGATGAAAAGTTGAGAAAGTGAACCATGTCCTCCGCCTTGCCTGGGAAGCTCATGTCTACAGCTCAGGTTACTGTGAGTGTCAGTTTGTGAACATTCGCTTTTGTGCTTAATTAAATCCCATTTGTCATTTGCTGTGCATTTCCAGCATTACCTTGTGTAATTCACCTACATTACCTTGGGACTGTTCCAATCCTCTTCATCCTTGGTCATGAGCAGCTTAATTTCACGGGAGATAACATACATTACCAGTGGAAGATCAGGGTTCCAAGTCCTGGGTGGGAAGAGTAAGCACCAGTTAGAAGATCTTGTCCTCATCATCTCCTCATCTGACTGAGGTTGAAAGATATCTTCTATGGTGATCTAAAACCACTGCCTCTTTACAGATCCTGCTAGTTGATATGAATATTATTTTCCATCCCCCATGTTTCTCCTTGCTCCTATCTGCATTGCTGTGTACATCAATACATCCCAGAAAAACAGTGTTGTTTCTCTCTGGTGACCTTCTGCTATTTCTATGAAGAAGGTAGGCCTTGAAACAATACGAAAAACAAAACTGAACACAAATGCGAAGTAGGAAGAGATGGGCTGTGGGTGTGGAAAGCAGGTTTACAGAACATCAAGGAAAATATACTCTTCTCAACTGTGCCCTTTTGTTGTTTATGTTTCAGGTTGATATTTCTGCCTTGGCTCATGAGAGGGGTTATTATTTAGTTATAAAAGTGCTTGTATGTTGATATGAAATATCCGGTCATTTTCTAAGGGTGATTCTTTCTATGACCTGAAAGAATTGCATCATACCTTGTATATATGTCATTCTGGTATACATGTTGCTCAGGGACGTGCACGTACACTGGTGAACACACGCTGTTTCCTTGTGATGTCTTAATAGCCAGTTGCATAAACTAGTCTTTTCTTCTCTGTAATATTGCTCCTACTTAAAAAAAAAACAAAAGAGAAGTGTAGTATGTGCTAGTTTTAGGAGTAAGAATGAAGAAGTAGAATATATTTATGACAAATACACTCATTTGGCAAATCTAACTCCTAGAGAAAGTTGAATTCTATTTCATTAAAAAAAAATTCTGATCTCTTTGGGGGTGTTTTCAATTTGTAAGATGGGAATAAATGAAACCAAGTAACAGATACTATCTGAGGAGTAGGTGAGATATGAAAACCATTGTGCATGGTACAGACCATAACCAATGCTTTGATATTTATTATGTATATTGACTCCTATTTTCCCAGGACCTCGTAAACACTAGGACCCAAATGAGGTTTAGTTTTTCCATAGTAACACAGTGTCCTACTTTCATTTCTGTTGCTGTGATAAAACACTCTGATGAAAAGCAGTTTACGGAAAGGACTTTATTTGTCTTATAATTCCAAGTTACAGTTCATCATTGAGGGGAAACTGTATTAGTTACTGTTCTCTTGCTGTGATAGAAACCCTGACCAAGGGAACTTATAAAAGGAAGAGTTTATTTAGCTTATGGTTCCAAAAGTGCAAGAGTCCATCATGGCTGGGAGGCATGGTGGCAGAGGTGGCTGGAGTAGGAGCAGAAGCTAAGCACTCGCATCTTCAGTCAGGCACAGGAAGTAGAGCAGAGAGTGACTAGAGGTTCAGCAAGGTTTAGGAACTCCCCGAGCCCTCCCTGAGTGACGTGCTTCCTCCAGCATGGCCATGCCTGCTAGGACCTCCCAAAACAGTGCCACCAAGGGGGGACATACTTAGAGCCTCTGTAGGACATTCTCATTCAAACCTCCACAGAAGCCAAGGCAGGAACTCAGGCAACTAGTCACATCACATCCAAAGTCAAAAACAGAGAAATGAGGGGATCTTTGCTTGCTTGCTTGTTGGCTAATGCTCATCTAGCTTTCTTCATTCTTATATAGTCCAGGACCCAGCCCATGAACCAGGCCACCCACATTCTGAGTGGGTCTTCCCACTTCATGTAATAATCTAAACAACCTGCACAGACTTGCCTGGGCCAATCTGATCTATGTAATCCCTTAACTGACTCTATCAATACAAGTATTAAATTTTGTTCTGGAAATTCTACCAAAGATAAGATAAATATACACTGAGTAAAAATAATAGAAATTTGCTAAGAAAATTCATTTCTCCATTTTTTTCTGCAAAATAGGAGAACAATAACTTGTAAGAACTATTAGAATTAAAATGGATGGTCAAAAATTACCAAATAGCAGAGATGGATCTTCAAGGAATTGGATGAGAGAAATAATGTGATTAAAATATTCTGTATGGTGCCAGGCATGGTGACATGTACTTTTGATCTCAGTGTTTGGGAGGCAGAGGCAGGCAGACACTGTGGGGCTACATGGGCTGCAGAGTGGAACCCCATCTCAAAAATAAAAAAAAAGACATTGCATGAAAGCCTCAAAGAATTAGTTTAAAAGATATGAAATTGTGTGTTGTATATAGATTGTCAAATATAATTCCTTACCAGACAAAAATATAAAGCATTAAATTCATTCTGTATTAACAAATACAACCTAATAATGAGTGGGCTATAGTAACTTTCATCCGACCACTAGTCATCATGCTCCAGGAATATAGACGGAGTTTTTGCTAAACACCCATCTCTTCATACACAAACTCTGTGTCCACATTAAACACATAGAAACATGACAGGCACATATACATATCACGTGAAGATATCACATGTATAGATTGCCTATAGTTTGGTAGCCTTATTCAATGTAATTTTTTTTCTGAAGACATTCCAGTTACACTTGTGTTTCTTTTATTAAGTAGTTATCAAGATATTTTAGCTTTGTTTTTTATTTGGTTGCTTGTTTATTCAGCAACTGTGTAACAATAAGCTTATCAGTATTTCAGATAATATATTTCTGACCTAAATTGTTTTGTTTTTAAAAAGGCTGTCTCTATAGTCAATTATTTTAGTTATAAATGGATGACTTACTTGACTTGGTGGCACACTATACCTTTAATCCAGCTGGTGGGAGGAGGCCAGCCTTGTATACACAGTGATGTCAAGGACAGCTAGGACTACCAAGTAAAGTCCTGTCCTAAAAAGTAAACAAAACAAAAGAACAGCAACAACAATAAAACCCTGGATCATTCCAAGAGTTTTCCAGTGTCTGGGTTGGGATAGTCCACTTGTACTTTGCCTAAGAGAATATTAAAATGAAATCATTTAAACTCACAGTATAGTTTTTGTGTTTGTGCTATCCTTAAAATATTAAAGTTAAGAAAGAAAAATGAAAACACACATTTAAAAAAATATTTTAGTTTTGAACTGAGAGTTCATTCTTCTAACACATTCTCCAGATCTTGGATTGTTACTGATAAAAGTGAAGAAATGAGGAATGCTTGATTTCAGTTGATCTGATATTCTTGGTCTTTGTGAATTGCTCTGATTGTGTAACGTCCCTGGCCAATAAGGAGCAATGAGACATTAAAACGGTTGTAAAGAGATCTTCTCCCTGCTTGTACTTTAACTATAAAAATATTTAATTCAGTGCTGCTTTTGGCACGCTGAAATTTGGTGAATACTATAGAAAGAGTTGATGGATTGGAGTTCAAAAAGAAATCCATAAGAAATTAGGAAACAATCAATCAGTAACCTTTTTTTTTTATTTACTCTCTATATATTTCAAGCTCAAAGCCTGTTTGCAATAGATATCCCCATGGGTAATACTGCTCCAATACGGTATATATTATTCAGTAAACATTTATGTAGCCTGATTCAAGGAATCCTCCTGAGAAGTTTGTACTGCTTCCTAAGTCCTGGATTGGTGAATGGTATGAAGACAATTAGAATTAAGTGGATGACAGAACGAGGGAAATAAGACATGCAAGGTTTTTTTTTTCTATTACATTTATGTATTTGTTTGTTTATTCACTCATCATCATCCATTCATTCATTTTTGTGTCAATGAATTTTTAACTCAGAGCCCTGCACTTGTGAGACAAGCACTCCAACAGTGAGAATAATGACCCCTAAATTTTTTTTTAAACCCTAAAAATTTTTTCAAATAGAAGAAATTAAAGAATGAGGAAAAATGTTATTGAAAATAACTTAACACTTCTGTTTCTCAATGAGATGAGAATGAACGCACTAAGGACAATCAGTTTCCGTGATTAGGAGGAGACATGGGTGCCCTGGTGCATCTTTGCCAGCCAGACACAACTGACACAGGAAGCTTGTGTGAGCATAAGTGCCTGAGAAGATCATTGCTGAGGTCAGCTGAGGCTAAATGCAAATATGCTTATATTTTGTATTCATCTTCATGCATACTACAAAATGGTCAGACAGGTGAGCATTCTCAAAAATAATTTTGCATGATTGTTTATTTCTACAGTCTCAGACTGTATTCTCTCTCCCAGATATAGTGCTTTTCAATTTCACCATCCAAGCCCCACACAGCTATAATAACCACTAACTGTACATAGCAATTTTGTTGTGACTTGCGGGACAACAATAAATATATAACTTGTTTTTACTCCAAGTACAAATAGACACCTATAAAGGACATTTATTTCTTCTGTTCACTTCGTATAATTCTAAATGAGGTAGTCAGAAAGCTTCCAGGAAGATCACAGGCATCTTTTAACACTGCAAACAACCAAATTTGGAAGATATAATAAATACATAAAAGTAGTTGTATTAACATGGACTCCTTAGTGTGCTGGATATGTAATAGGTATATGAAATTTCAACAGCAAAAGACAGTATGTTTTATGTGGACAATAATAACGTGTTTATTTCAGTATTATTTTAAATGAAAGACATTCTCATAACAAACTAGGGACTAATTAAATTGTATTTTATGTATTGAAGAATATGTATTTTCTTCTTTGCAATTTTAGGTTTTTTTTCAATGCATATTTTTAGTGCATTTCATACAAGAGATCTTAATTATGTTTATACCTCTCCCCTATATGGAACCCTGCATAGTCTACCCGCAGGATTTCATGCATTGTGTCATGTATGTTACAGCATATCAAGTGAGGTTTGTCCCCCAGGTGTCCCTCAGTGTGAGTTCATCTACTGGAGCCTGGTCAGCCTATGAGCGTCACTCCCTTAAAGAAGATTAGCATTTCCTCACCCAGCAATGCTTAGTTTCCAGTGGTCCCTCAGCTAAGGTTGGACCTCCTGCCCTTTTCCCCAGCACTGTGTTTGTTTTTGCCTGATTGTTTTTGCATGGGTCTTGTGCATGCTGTAAGTTCATATGAGCAAGTTCCCAGAAGCCTGGAGGACAGTTGTTTACAGTCATCCCCCAGCCCTAGTGGATGCAATCTTTCCTCCCCTTTTTTCCAAAATTACCCCTGCACCCTAAGTGAATGAGGTTTAATATGAGTCCTATCCAGGGCCACACACTCTGCAGTCTCTTATTCTCTGTATTTTGGCCAGTTATGGCTTTCTGTGTTCATTTTCCTGTGCTGCATGAGAAAGCTTCTCTGATGAGAGTTGACAAATGCATGAGTATTTTCTCTACGCCTTGTTCCACTATGTCCCTTGAGCCTTAGGCGTGGAAGTTCCATTGCAGAGGTGTCTCTTAGGATTCGGAATCTCACAGACTCGTATTCTCTGTGTGAGCCATTGTAGAATTCCATGATAGTCTCCATCAGTTACAGCAAGAAGCTTCTTTGATGAGAGGTGACTGGTATACTTCTCTCTGACTATAAGGATACAGATTTAGCATATTGTAAGAAATTATGTTTATCTAGGATGCAACAGACACAGGGCTTTCTCTATGCTCCGTGACTTCTCCAGTTATGTGACTTTGGCTATGTTTACAGTGTGGCACGTGAGTTCCTTCCCACTGAGTACGCTTTAAGTCCAATTATATAGCTGTTTGCTTACCCCCAAGATACACCAGTTAATTGCTGTGCTGGTCATTGTTGTGGTTATTAGGCTTTAAAGCTGGGGTTGGACCATTTGGTGGCATTCTCCCTTAGCATTTTGCATAGAGTCTTCCAAAATTGTGAGAGTTAGCTTTAGGGAGGAGGTTTCCGGGTCAATTCCAGTTCCATTGCTCCAAATCTTATGTCTGAAATGTGGCCTGTCTTCAGTAATAGGCCTGTCTTCCCTTCAAGTTCTGGAAGGCACTCAAATGCTGTGGCAATGGCCTGTTTTATTTTGATAGTCTCTCAGACTACCTTGATGAATAACTCAAAGAGCGTTTTCTCCCATCTGGCCCTGTGTTTCTTATTACATATCCTTCAGCTGTACACACGCACTCATGTACAGATATTGTGTGTGCATTTTCAGTAGGCTTTTGAGGTAATACATTTCCCTCTGTTTTTTCACACCATATATGCATTATCATCTCTCATCTCTTTTTCCCTATCTGGCCCTCCTCTTCCTCCACAGTTAAAGTACACTGATTTTTCCCTTGATAATACCCGTCTGCTGTTAGCTCCTTCCACTTTATGAGCATAGTTATTTGTATGTCCTTTCCTCCTTCCTTTCCAGTAAAATACACACCCCCTTTTCTCCGTTTTTCTCTTGGTAACATCTGCTTCCTAATAATCCCGTCTCTCAAGTTTTTTCTTTACCTCCACAGTTTCTTTCAATTTTCCTGGCTCCTACAGTTACATCAAGATATATATACACAGAGATAAGGATTTGGTGTTAAGATCTACAAATGAGACCATATGTCCACTTGTTTTTTGAGTCTGTGTTACTTTACTTAGCATAACAGTTTCTAGTTCCATCCATTCAACTGCAAATTTCATAATTTTGTCTTTCTTTACTGCTGAGTAGAACTCCAGTGTGTAAATGTACCACATTTTCATTATCCATTACTCCACTAAGGGACATTGAGGTTGTTTCCATTTCTTAACTATTGTGAAAAGAGCAACAACAAACATGGATTTTGATTCACATTGCCCTAATTGCTAAGAATGTTGAGGACTGTTTAAGATATTTCTTATCCATTCTTATTCAAAAAATATTTTTTCACAAATGAATACATAGAGAAATTGAATTGCTCACTTAAGCATTCTAAAATTATAATTAGAAAAATGTGTGACTCTGAGCATTTAAAGTATATCTACTGTTTTCTCCTCCAATGGCTGAATTCATTGTATTAAGTTTTCTTGTCTGTCATTCATACATACCCCACAAGAAACTGAAGCCTTGAGACTGGGTTAGGACAGAAACCAAAGAAATATATGATTAGATTTTTAGAAGAATTTCCCTGTTTTAGAGGAAAAAAAAAAAACAATGTTTAAAAAAATATAATCACTCATGGTGATGTTTATGTAAAGTTAATTTTAGTTTTCTATATGTATGCAAACCTCTACAAATAGAAATGGGCCCAATGTGCTGGAAATATGGACATATACAAAGCAACCCACCTTGCTTCTATACACTTGTCTATTTGTGTGCGTGTGTGTGTGTGTGTGTGTGTGTGTGTGTGTGTGTGGTGTGGGTATGCATCTGCACTTTGTGTGTGGAGGCCAGAGGATAACTTTCCTTTATTCCACAAGATAGGTCCCAAGGATCAAATTCAAGACATCAGGCTCAATGGCATTACCTTGCCCTCTGAGCTATCTTGCCAATTCTAAATTTTCATTTTCATAGCTGAAGCAAGTGAGTTTAGGAAAAGTCACCCAATATAACTGGGACTCCTTGATAATCGTTAAGAAAATATTATTACTATTAAATATTACTGTTAATATTTAATCAACAACAATGTCTAATTTATAGCTTATATGGAACAATACAATTTGTATTCTGTCAAATTTGAGTAAGTTTAACCAGTCAGTGACAGTGTTTCAGTTTACTTCTAATGTATCCTGGATATTAGAAAGAGACAAGGATACTGTCAGATTTTGTGAAAGTACATTCCACTAATTAGAAAATCCTTTGTGATCCAAATATGCAAAAGGTGTTTAAGTGTCATTATTATTTATTTTTATGTCAAAGCCTTTACCAGAGTTTGTGAAATTACTTTTTGAGGCTAAAATAGAAACTGAGAATTTTCTGTAAGAACCATTTATTAAAATGTGATGAAGAACTGATGGGTGGTTGAAAGTAATTAAAAATTAATGTATACCAAGTATAAGAAAATAATTTTAAAGTATTGCAAAGTAAAAATAAACAAAGCAAAATCAAGTAAATTATATTTGCTATGATTTTTAATGATATCTTGTTTTAAAGTGAAAAAATAAGGCTGGAGAGATGACTCAGCAGCTAAAAGAGCACTGGCTGCTCTTGCAGAGGATCCTGGTTCAATTCCCAGCACCTACATGGCTGCTAACAACCATTCCTACCTAAAATTCCAGGGCGTGTGATGTCCTCTTCCTCTTCTGATCTACGTGGGCACTACATGACATGGGAGCACTTACATACATGCAGGCAATACATTCATACACGTTAAAAATATAATGAAAATATATTTTAAAGTGAAAAATGTAAATACCAAATTAGTAGCAAACTTGACAATATTTTAAACATTGTAATTTACCTGTAATTGCAGAAAAATACTTTAATCATTTGCCAACTTATATTTTCTTTCTTAAGTAATCATCAGATATTAAACAGCAAGGTTATTTCATAAAATCAAGCAAAAGTTCTGTCTATATTTTGTAAAAAATAGGTAGTGACAATGCATGACCTTTGAAGTACACATTTTTTTTTCTGGTTATGTTCTATGCCTAAATAAAAGGAATGCTGGGGCTAGAGAAATCGCCCAGCAGTTAAGAGGATTGGTTGTTCTTTGCACATAAAAGAATAAAATTATTTTAAGTTTTAAAAGGAGAAATGGAATTCTGAGTGCTGTTACTTTTATTCTGTTGACCAATGTGCTTGCTTCCCAGGCTAGCAAACTCAGCACTGCCAGGTGAATCAAGACAAAGCATAGGTTAGGGTGGCTGGCATTTGCAGCCTGGGGAGGTGTTAACTCAAGTCTGTTGCTGCTTTCAGTGTTCTCTGATAGAAGATGAAAGCTCCTGAGGTTTTTCTAAAACCCAGTGTGCAAATCAATAGCAAAAGAATTCACTATCTAAGAGAAATTGAGTGGTTAGGTTTAGGGATAACATTTTATGATTAGTCTGATATTTGATTGTACTATACTCAGTGTAATATTCTTCAAAACCTCATAAATATTATCTCTGAAGCAATCGAATAAAAGTAGAATCACTGTTAAACTCTCCATGGCTCTGAATAAATTCATATAAAAACTAATGACTTCAACACAGCTTCTTATGTGGGGTGACAAAATAAAAAGACATAAAACTGAATATTTGGCAACCCGAAATCCATTCAAGAGCCTTTGTGTTATGGGTGCAGGCGGTTTCTGGCAGTGCTCACCTGTGATGCATCGCACACTCCACTCTAGCTCTGGTTACTGAGTACATGTGAGTGTTCTGCACCAAGCAGGCCATCAGGATACACAATTCCAGCAATTACTGCCTGAAACAGATCTCAGTCTAGAAGCTACTGTTCACTATGCACGACAGCGTTTCACCGTACATGCAAAGCTTTCCACTGCTTCTGAGACGTGGAAGTGTGGAAGGAAGGACGTATGGGAGACAGAGGCTTTCCATGTGCTCGACTGTAATTCCTCAATACGTGTCTCATTAAGGGCTCTTTGAGATGTATTGGGTTAGAATGCTTCATTTTAAAACATGCTGTTTATATTTTTGGCTTACTTTTAAAATATTGTAGAAATATTCTTGAAATATTGTTAAGTGAACACTGGCTTGGGAATAGAACAGAATATCCAATCCTTAAATGTAGTTCTGTCTTTTTTGCTATGTATTTATGGGAAATGGCATTTTCAACATTGATGAGTATAAAATCAAAATGTTGAAGGTTCTTTGCATGCTATAATATCAAATATTTAGGCAATATTTAATTTTTTCTTGTAAAATGAAAGTATGTCCATCTCATTAGAAGGCATGTCTGTTTATATAGTTAATAAATGCTTAATTAGTTAAATAGCAAACAATTGTTTTAAACTAGATTTCTTATTATGTCAGTTAGTGTTTTATTTGTGCCTTTTTCATACACTTGCTGATCTGGGGTCACATAGATTTCTCAGGTAAAAAGGTTATAAGCATGAAAGGTTTAAGAAATCTTGAATTAAAGTATATTAAGACTTACTTTGCTCAGAAATCCTCACATTGGTTAGTTCTTGATAAGGTCTGACTAATGCTTCTCTGGTCCATGTCGGTAGACTGAGGCCACCTGAGGATCAGGTCTGAGAACCATCATCTGTGAGTTTGAAAGGAACTTACTTGTGCTGTGGTTGCAGTACCAACATGTGGTTTCCCTATATAGTCTTATCCTACTGAGAACATGGTAACTGGATTTCCAGGGTAAGTGTCCCAAGAGGTGAGACTGGGGTAGGGGTGAGGAAAGACAGTGGGGTTGGGGGGGTCTATTAGGAGGGAGACTGAATGGCAGTATTTCTGCCTCATTCTGTTTTTTCAAGGGTGACACACACACACACACTCATCCAATTACAAGGAGAGTGTACATAGATTCCATCCTTGAAGGGAGTCCAAAGATCCTAGAAGAATGTGATGAGAAAATGATTTCTATGGTCATTAATGGGATGAGATTAGTTACCAGATTCTGTCTCACAATCCGTAACATCTCCTTCACATAGAAAATACACTCAGCCCTGCACACCACACCAGAGTCTCATGCCATTTTTGCTGAAGGTCAAGATTTAATCAAGTATTTCAAATCCAGGTGTGACTAGAACTTCCCACATTTCATCCCAAATCCATATCACTTTGAGTTTGTTCGGGGCTGCATTGTATCCCACTAACACACACTACTGAAGTTCAGGTCTCATTCATCAGACAGAGTCACTTGGTTGCTGGGTCTTAATGAAGTGATTAGGTTTAAATGAGGGCATTGGACTGAGGCATAAACTAGTCTGACTAGTGTCCTGAAAAAAGAGGACATGTAATCAGAAAAATCAGTAGTTCAAACACAGAGGAATGGCCATGTGAAGAAAAGGGAGAAAATGGCTATGTTGACGACAAAGAGAAGCATCTCAGGGAGAACCAGATGTACTTATATCTTCAGCTCAAAAAGGCAGGAACTCTGTGACAACATGTTTCTGTTCATCATCCCACGCATTCTGTGAGGTTTTGCTATCAACTCTGATAATCCACAACAAACTTGAATAAAGTGACAAGCTACCTTCTCCCTCTCCTCTGGCTGGATGAGAAATAGAACAATCACAATAGAGGCTGTGTTCTCAAAGGAACGTGGGACACACAGAATGTGGAAATGGCCCTTAGAAATGCTGAGAACTAAAGAGGCTCAAGTCTGATTTTGCTCAGGGTTAAATTCAAATGAGATGGAGTAGGTCTCCACTGCCGGTTAGGATCCCTGCTCTGCTTCTAGCATCTGTGCTATGCCTTCTCAGATTCTAGCTCTGCACTCTAGAATTTGTGTTCTGCCCTCTAGGATGCAGGATGTAGGCTTTGTCCTCTAGGATCCAGCTCTATCTTCTAAGATCCTGCTTCTGCCCTCTACAGTCATGGTTTTACCACCTAGATCCAAGCTCTCCCCTGCTAAGATCCTGCTTCTGCCCTCTAGGATCTTGCCTCTGTCTTCTAGAATCTTGGCTCCATAGTTTACTTTATGAGTCTACCCTGTAAGATTCTTGACTCTTCACTGTGAATCATGTTTTCAATGTGCCTTATCAGGGAGACTAAAACTTATGGTTTACCATGAATTGCTGTATTATTTCTGTATTATATCAACTGCTTTAGTTATATCCATATCTGCTTTTACCTATTTTCTAATTGATTTATCAAGATAAGACTAGGAATGTGTACAGGGCATATCAATTTTACTTTGTTTCAAGTTTTGTGTGAAATTGGTGGGTATTGGTGATCAATATCTAGGCTCTATGCTCATATGTCATACAGATACCACTATTCTAATATATTCTAGTATATGTTCTTTGGTCAATTGTTTTCATACATGAGCTGGCTTTAGGGTGTCTGATACTCATAAGATATATATTTAAAGTAAGTCCAGAAATCTAGGATAAACATTTTTAGAAAGAATTTATTAATTTGCAGGAAGTTCCTTCATTCACCATTTAGTGATGGAAAGACACAATAATAAACCTAATATTTGCTTCCTGAAAATTTTTAGAGAACTGAGTTTTAAAGAAACTGGTTATTTCATTTGATGAACATGCTTCCTTTTTATTCTGGTAGTTTGATATTATCATGCTTTCAGTTACCAATGGTCAACTGCATTATGAAAATGTTGAAGAGAAAAAAAATCTATAAATGACCAACTTATACATTTTGTACTGCATGCTATTTTGAGTAGTATGATACAATTTTTAAATGTCCTTCAAAGAGAAGGATCATTGTTTGATCTGTGTCTACCTCCTGCCTGTTAGTGAGTAGTCAGTTTGTTGATGAGATATGGGATCCCCTGTGGTGCTCATGTAACCCTTATTTTATCTAATAATGATGCAAAACACCCACAATAATTACACTAGCAATTCCTTTATGCCAAAGAGAAGGCATAAAGTTTAAGTGAAAGGGAAAATCAGACAGCTCCAGCTGCATGTCTTATTGTAATGCAGAATTGTTCCATTTTATTATTAACACGGGTATTAATCTATAATTGTGTCATAAATTAAACTTCAATATAGATGTGTCTATAGAAGAAAGTATAGTGTTGATAGGACTCCATATTCTCTCCAGTGCCAGTGTCCTGGGAATACTGAGATATACTCTCCACAGACAGAGGGTAAGACCTGTATCTCACTGCCTTCGATCACATGCAATTTAATAACTGGTCATTTAGATAAGCATTCAATCAGCCATCCATGTTATAACTAGGCCTAAACCAAGAAGTAACTCATTTCTACAAAGAATAACAAACAGAAATATTGAAAGCAAATAAAACAAGGACATTCAGTAATGTCAATTTAACTGTCTATTTTGAGACGTTAGGAAAGTTGAAGACAGTTGCAAATTCCCTTATTCAAAATAAAGATATCCTGCTTGAGGAAGAAGTAATAAACTTAGAATAAGAAATGAATGACTGACTGCTGCTCTCACAAACTCACAACAATAAACCAGGACTTCATCTCTGAGGAACTTCTTCAGATGGAGCAGCTATCGGGAAGACTGCATCCTAGAGTGTCGGTTGTTGTAATACAAAATAGTTGAACTGTCAAACTTGAGCCACAATTTTATTATATCTCTTTTATGTTAGACAGAGTCTTGTATATATCATGGTTTCCTATAAAATCGATATGTAGCCATGGATGACCTTAAACTCCTCGTCCTCCTTCCTTTATCTCTCTAATGCTGGGAATATACAGGCATATATCACCATGGCTGGATTTTGTAGTCCCAGGGATTTAACTAAGGCTAGCTTTTATTCACTTTATGTTGAAGTTATTTGAAGACATTTTTAACCTAGCTTGTCTATTGCCTTTTAGAAAAGGTACCATCTACAATGATTTTTAAATTATTTTTCATTTTGTGACTTCATTTAGGCTATGTTATTTCCAAGTAAGAAAGTCAGTGGGACACTCGGCATTTCTGTAAACCTGTCTCTTGTCTGCTATAATTCCAGCACTAAGAATAAAGGAAGCCTGGCCCACTGTTCCTTATGATTGCTCATAGAGAAAAGTATATAATGTGTGTATTTCATATTGTTCACTCTACGGATTGTATGCTCAGCTTCTCTGTCTTAATTTTATATTTCTCTCTTAGTTTTAGGACATTGTAACGGCCATGTACAGCTTTATTTACTAAAAGCTGAACGATAGCACGTAGACTTAAAAATGGAGAAATCAGAAGTCCCACAGTTATCTGATGGGACCCCTGTTTACTATTTTTCTGTTTATTAAACTATTTTTCTGTTTACACAGCTGCCAGTAAATCTACTTTGTAGTCAATTTAGAAGTTCCTGAAATTGTCTTATACCTTTTGTGACATGTTAGTCACTACTTGTAAATTTCAGAAAATTAGAGTTTAGACATAGCAATGACATAATTGCTAAAGCATGACTTGTGAAACTCCATAAACTTGCAAACTAAACTTGAGTGGGGGCACCCAGAACTTCAGAGCACTAGCTCATCTGAAACTGCTAGCTATAACATTAGAGAAGTAAGTAAGGTCTTCAACTCTCTAGGTAAAGCACTTGATTTCTCGGCTACCCAATTTTGCATAACATTCTCACTACTGAACACAATTGGCTTCTCCTTACTTTCTTTTACAAGTAAAGTTGGATTGTGCACACAGAGAATTTTGATCTAAAATTAACTTTAAAGACCTTATAACCACAACATCTTAGGTTAATATAAAACTGACACCCAGAAAAATAGACTTACCCAGACTGTTAAAAAGTATATAAAATGAGATAATTACCTCAGAGTTAGAAAGCAATTTTAAAACAGAGTTGGACTAATGTGACCCTGCTTTAATTGAATCCAAAGAAATGAGGGAAACTTACATGATTTCTTTGTTCTTTCTGAACACCCATCAAAGAAGAGGTGCTTGCCTGGGATCACAACTATTGAAAACACCTGGCATCCTTGATTACCTTCCCTTCATTCTATACAGGTAAACAGTCAGCACACAAATTAAGGTAGCAATTAAACAGATTTTCAACCCAGGTTTAAATTCTGTTGTCTAGTCTTATACTGTTTAGACTTCTTATAATACCTGAGGTAGACAGTCATGATCATTCTATTCCTCACTGAGATAATACAGCTGGGCAGGAACACATCAGTGTTTTATTATTTCCAGAAAGCAGTACTCACTGAAGTCAGGAAAACTCATGATTTTGCCTTGATAAGTCATTGAAGTTGTGATCAATTGTGATGAGATTCAGGAAGCTGGCTTGTGTTCCTGTAGCATCAATTGCAGCACGTGAGCGTGCCGTGCCTGGGTTTGTGAGAGCTTGTTCAGTAATACACCGAGGGCAAAAGTCATCACTGTTCATCCAATGCAAGGTCAAGTTACATCACAAAAGCCACTCCCAGTGCTGTAACAGGAGTTCTGCTGGACAGACATGTGAGACAACGAGAGTATGGCCAGTGAGGACTGGGTGGAAACAGGAATGCAAAGATGGGACAGTGGCTTCCACCAAGAGCACATGTTCTTAGCATTACCATTTCCAGGGTTTCCTAATACACCCCTGGTAATTCAGAGAACAAATTTGCAGTGCATACTTGGGTGCTGGCTGCCTATGAAAGCCGGACCCTAGAGCTCAGACTCAAATTTTTACCAAAGAAGGATTCTCCTGTCAAGAGGGCTGTGTCCCTTCCTGGGTGGATCTGGAGGACTGCCTGCCAGCCCTCCTGTACACATCCTGACTCAAGCCCCTGCTATTCCTGATTGGCCATTTCTAAAGCAAGCCTTGGTTTATGTTTCCTGTAATAAATATTTAAAAGTTGCAGACAAAGAAAGTCTCTACATCTGGAGCAAACAGTCAAGATATATGCTTTAACAGACGATGCTAAGAACTCTGAAAACTAAAACATGGCCAAGCTAACTTTAAGTTAATTTAGAAAAAAATTTATCAATCCCCTCATCCCCACACATTATTATTATAAAGACTCCAGAGTATTCACCATGTTTCTTTCTTATTTTAGTAAATTTTGAACCATTTTAGTCTAAGAACATCTTTTTTTTTATATGTTGCATCAGTTCTACATCTTGTCTGTAGTGGTTAAATAGCAGTTATCTGTAAACATATGGCACTTGAGTTTGGCTTGGTGACCAGCAGTGATATACAGTAAACCTTGATGCCTGAACGGTGACATGAATACCTCTCCTATATTTTATAATTGTTTAACAGATCTGTCACAGTGTTGGCTGACAACAGCCTACATCATTGTCTCACAACTTCCACATACCAGCAATTCGGGACCCACTCAGGATCCTTCCAGGCTACATTCAGCTGCTCTTTCACAGGTCACATGGTCATGCCAGAATTCTGTTTCTGGCAGGACTGAGGTCTCCATTTTTATGCCAATGAAAATAACAAAATTAAAGGTAAAGGAAACCATGCAGAACTGGGTATCATCTGGCTAACTGCAGCTGGAATGCATGTGTGATGCCACAGACTTTCTGAAGACCAAAGGATATAGCAAAATACACTTAGATATGAGAAGCCAGAATGTTTTAATATCATCATCATCTTCCTCCCCAGCGTCAACAGCAGCCTGCCATTTTTGAGAAGCAGATGTTATTTAAGACTGGGTACTGCCTGCAAGCTATAACACAATTTAAATACAAGTCTGTTTTCCTGTATCTGCTACATTATTATCTTTAAATTATGCATCACAGAGGATTCTAGTTCAAAACACTTCATTGTACAAATGAAGAAACAGAAATATTTAAGGCAAGTTGATATGTAGTAAAATATTTGAAAATTGAAAACCCTCTTAAAATATCTCATGCTCATTTATTTATTTACAAATATAATTGAGCTTCAATCAAAGTGATATGTTCATGTCTTTCTAATTTATAATAAAGCATGAAGCGGTATCATCCACTGAAAAACAGCTCAGCCTACCAGCCCAAATTTAAAAATTATAACAAGATTTTTAGCTTAAACTGTACTTTCAAGTTATAGTCCTATTTTACACTCACTTGATTTAATATGGAAAAGATACAGGAAAGGCCAAATTGGTAAAACTTTCTGTTCTCCAGAAGAAGTTTGTTTCCTGCCATCACATTTGAATGACTATGACTATCTGAGAAACATTCTGACGCAGACTCTGGAAAGTCCCGTGGTCTTTTAACATCAACCACTACAAGGAGGAAATAGGATCATCAAACATTTCCCATTTACCTAAGTATCACCTAAATGACTGAAGTATACATGTGGGATTCCTACATGCAAGATGAGGATGCTAGTCGGCTTATTATAGCCTCAATTTTCATGAGAATAAATTTACTGTCTTCTTTCTATAGAAAAGAGATTTCATTTTCCTTATTTTTTCATTGAATTTTGTTATTTTCCCCTCTCTGCACCTCCACCCATTGTCCAACACCCAATTTAAAGCACTCTCAGTTACATATATACTATATATACTATAGAATTGCCAAAAGTTCCTTTTATTGGGATTTTTTACTCAGTTTCAAATGACAATGCTGGGATTTTGGTCTGATTTGAGCTTACTTAG
Source organism: Eospalax fontanierii (assembly GCA_035773235.1). Lineage (NCBI taxonomy): Eukaryota > Metazoa > Chordata > Mammalia > Rodentia > Spalacidae > Eospalax > Eospalax fontanierii. The sequence continues at coordinate 10,194,239 of CM069528.1, read as the reverse complement.
GACTTGTGCATGTTGTAAACATTTCTGTGAGGTCATATGGGAAAATGACCAGCTGTCTGGAAGACTCTGTTTCCTTGTAGTCATTCAACCCCTCTGGCTCTTTCAATATTTCCATCCTCTCTTCCATTATGATCCTGGAGCCTCAGGAAGTAGAGGTTTGAAATAGGTGTCTTGTTCATGAATACACAGTCTGTGGCCTCCTGCTCTCTGCCCTTTAGCCAATTGTGTGTTTCTGTGTTAATAACCATCTGCCTCATAATTAATCTTCTCCGGTGAGATTTAAGATGTGCATTCATCCTAAGCATAGATGCTGTATTGATGATGTGTCACCTAAGGTTAATTATCTCACAGACATGTATTCTATGCATTTGACCAGTTCTGGAACTCTGTAACAGTCTCTATCCACTGCAAAAAGAAACTTCTTTTTTGAGGTGTGAAAATAGAACTTATCTGTATATATTGTACATATGAGAAGAAACATTTAGAATAATGTAAAAAAATCACATTGGTAAGAGGATGTGGCAAAAGTAGGTTTGTTTTGGGGATCTATATGATGTCTCCAGTCATGTATATTTGGCTATGTTCACAGTACTACACATGAATCCTCTCCCTTTAAGAGGTCATTAATTCCAATTAGACAGGTGTTGAATACCCTCAAGGTAAAAGTCCCATTACCATACCAATATTTATAGTTTGCTGGACCAGTGGTTGTTGTTTATTGGGCTTTACAGATGGGTAGGACAATTGATTGGTTTTCTTCCTGAGCAGCTTGTATACTCTCATCTGATAGTATGCAGGCTAACCTGCAGAGAGGAGATCTCATGGTCTGTTGCAGCTACTGACTAGCAGCCTGGATCAATCTAGTCTCTCAAACAAAAACCAGCGATAAACTGAAGTACATGGCAACATACTATTCTGGAACAGAAATCAATAAAGCTACACTGAAAACATAAACAGAATCAAACTTCTGTTCAACAAAAGTAGACTGGAGTTTCATACCTGAAACATAAGGCACAAAAGAAATTCACAGGCACAAGCCACAACAAAAATATAAATAATATAAGAACCAAAAATAATATGTTCCCACCAAACACCACCAATCCTAAAGAAGTGTTGCTCAGTGAAAACTACCTAGAAAAATCCCAGAACACAGAATTTAAAAGAACACTAAGCATGAAAAATCAATTTAATGAATTTAAGGAAAACACAAATATTCTAGTCAAATAACTCAAAAGAAGATAAGGGTAACATTCTGACGGAGGCTCAAGAAAAATACAAATATACAGGTAAAATAATGACCAAGAAAATTCATGATTTGATAACTGATCCATTAAATAGATGGAAATATTGACAAAAACTTGGCTAAAATGAAAATGGAATTGAAAAAAGTCTAAAGCCAATTTGAAATGACAGGAAATAGCCTCACCAAGAGAATGAATAAAATGGAAAATAAGGCTGGTCGATAAAGTTGAAGAATTGAACCACTCAAGAAAGAATATGGAAAATAAGACATAGGAATGGAATATGCAGGAAATGCAGGAAAACATGAAGAGAGCAAAAGAGAAGAATCCCAGGTCAATGGCATGTCCAGATCTAGAAGAAATTTTCTTAAACTAAGGAAATACATACACATACAGGTAGAAAAAAACACAGAGAACACCAAATAGAAAGGTACAGAACAGAAACTCCCTAGGACATCTCACAAGAAAAACATTAAAAGTAAAAAAGAGAGAATGCTGAAAACTTCAAGAGAATTAAAAGTCTTATAAAAAAATTACAGTTAAATTTCAATGCAAACTCGGTAATCCAGAAAAACCTGGAGCAAAGTATTCCAAGTTGTAAGTGATCATAGATTCCAACCCAGAATACATAATTGTCTATCATAGTTGAAAAAGAAAGAAAACTTTTCCATTACAAGAATAGGCTGAAAGAATTCATGTCCACAAAATGAATCTTACAGAGAATATTCAAAACAATACAAAGTAAAGACGAATGACCATACACGAGAGGCTAAGGAAAGAAAGCAAATGATGGTATAATTTATGGAATCATAAAAAAGAAGAAACAACACAAGAACGAATTAAAATGTTAATAATCAATTTATATCTTTCAATAATAACTTTAAATATAAATGGCCTGAACTGCCAGTCAAAAGAAAGAAAGCAGTTGAAGGGATTAAGAAATAAAACGCATATTTTTGTTCCCTGCAGGAAAAACATCACAACGTCCAGTATAGGCAGTACTTTTGAGTGAAAAGATTGGAAAACTATTCCAAAGGAATGGCACTAAGAAGCAAGCCAGTGTTGCAATTCTAATACCTTACAAAAATATACTTTGAATTAACCACAAGAGAGAAAGAGGATCACTTCATTCTGATCAAGGAAACAATTTACCAAGAAGACATTACAATCAGAATATGCATAAACCACATTTTGGTGTACCCAATTTCATAAAAGCAGTACTATAGGACTTTAAGACACATTGTAACCCCAACTCAGTAATAATAAGTGACTCACATACCACACTGTCTCCCACAGACAGGTCATCTAGACAAAGAATAAACACAGAAACATCTGAATTAAATGATATCATACATCAAGTGGACCTAACAGATGGCCACCAAATATTCTACTCAAACACCAAAGAATACACTTTTGACTCAGCAGGCCATGGAACTTTCTCTAAAATTGACCACATAATGGGACACAATATGAACCTCAAAAAATACAAAAAATTGAAATAATTCCATGCATTCAATCAAACCACAGTGCATCAAAGCTTAAAATTAACAGGAAAAAGAAGTCTTAGTTACTACAGGAATTCAAAGAGATTACAAAAGACATTCCTGAATGATGAATTAGACAATGAAGAAATCAAGAAAGAAAAAACTGTATTCCTGGAACTAAATGGAAAATTCAGAAACAATACAACAAAACATCTGGTATTCACTAAAAGCAGTCCTCAGAGGGAAGTTTATAGGTCTAAAGGCTTACATTTAAAAATCAGAAATAACACAAATAAATAACTTGACAGTACAACTCAAGACTCTAGAAAGATAAAGAAAAACAAACCCAAACACAGGTGAGAAAAAAGAATACAAATCAGAGCAGAAATGAATGAAACAAAGAAAACAATACAATCAATGAAAGTAAGAGTTGATTCTTTGAAAAGGTAAATAAGATGGAACCTTACTCCAATTAATCAAAGGAAAGAAAGAGCAAATACAAATCATCAAATCTGAGATGAAAGGGGAAGCATCACCACAGACAACAAAACGATCCAGAACATTATAAGGAAATACCTTGAAAACACTCTACCAAACCTAAAACTTAAAAGAAATGGAGACCTTTTTACATTCATGGAACCAAACTAAGCAAAACCAAAAGAGATCAAAGGCCTACACAGACCCATAACAAAGAAGGAAACTGCAGCAGTAACACAGTCAGGGCCAGATGGATTCATAGTAGAATTCTACAAGAACTTCAAAGAAGATCTACAGCCAATACTACTTAAATTACTAAAAAAAAGACACAGAAGAAGAGCTTCCACAACTCTTGTAGTATTATTCTTTACTAAAACTGGACATAAAAAGACAGCATCAAAAATGAAAACTATAGGCCCATATCCCTAATAAGAAAACATAGAAATTCTAAGGAATTACTTTCAAATCACCTCAGACACACATCAAAAGATTATCAAGCATGATCCATTAGGTTTTATTTCAGAGATGCAGGGATGGTTCAATTAATGCAATAAATCATATAAATGGACATAAAGACAAATGTCATATTATTGTTTCAAGAGACACAGAAAAGGCCTTTGTCAAAATCCAACTTGCAATCATATGAATAGTCTAAGAGGCAATATGACTGGATGGAGAATACCTCAACCTATTCAAGGCTATATACAACCCTATGGCCAACATCATTCTAAATGGAGAAAATCTTAAAGAATTCTCATTAAAAGCAGGAACCAGACAAAACTTGAAGCTATCCTTATTCCTTTACACTTACAGTCTTTGCAACACTAGCTAGGGCAATAAGAGAAGGCAATTAATGGTGGTACGAATTGGAAAAGAAGTCCAACTATCCTTATTTGCAGATGATATGATAAGACATTATATACAATAGATCTCAAAAAGTCTACCAGAAAACTTCTAGAAATGACCAACACTTTCAGAAATGTGTCCAGTTACAAAATCAATTTACAAAAACCAATATCCCTTTTAGATACAAATAACAAGCAATAAGAGGAAGAATTCATGGAAACCCTTCCATTTACAATAGCCTCCAGAAAATAAAATATCTAAGGATAAACCTGATCAAAGACATTAGGCAATAAAAATTATAAATATTTGAAGGAAGACACTGAGAAATATAAAAGATGAAGGAAGACATTCTGTGTTTATGGATTGGTAGAATCAATATAGTGAAAATGACCATCTACCAAAAGCAGTTTCCAGATTCAATGCAACCCCAACCAAAATCCTCAAGTAATTCTTCACAGAAGTGGAAAAAAAATCCTAAACTTAATATTGAATCACAAAAGACCATGGAGAGCCAAAGCAATTCTGATGACAAAGAACAATGCCCAAGGGATTCCCATATCAGGCATCAGTCTATGTCACACAGCCATAATCATAAAAAAGTAGTATTGACACAGAAAGATACTTGTACATCAATCGAAGAAAACAGAAGACCTAAACATGAGTGTATACACTTGCAGCCACCTTATATTTGACAAACTTCTAAGAGCACACACACTGGAGGAAAGATGGCATCTTCAACAAATGGTGCTAACCGAACTGGATCTCCACATATAGAAGAATGAAACTAGATTCATCACCCTGAATATCATACAACTCCAAGTGGATCAAAGACCTCAATGTGAAGCCGTAAATGTTGAAACTGCTAGAAGAATACATAAGCATACCTACAGGATACAGGTGCTAGGAAGGACTTTTAAAGTCAGACATCAGTTGTTCAGGAATTAATATCAACAACTGACAAATGAGACTCCCTCCATTAAACTGAAAAAGCTTTTGCACAACAAAGGAAACAACCAAGTGAAGAGGAATCCTGCAGAGTGTGGGAAAATCTTTAACAGCTATTCATACAACAGGGGATTTATATCCAGAATATACAAAAACTAAAACAAAAAAGAACAAAACAAATGACCCATTTAGAAAATGGAGTATGCGTTTGAACTGAGAGCTCTCAAAAGAAGAAATAACAATTACTAAGAAATACCTCAAAATTGTTCTGCTTCCTTATCAATTTAGTAAATACAAATGAAAATCCCTTTAAAATTCCATCTAACCCCAGTCAGAACAGGTAAGAGTAAGAGAGCAAATGACACTAAATGCTGACATGCTGCCACCATGGAGTTAATTATTGAGAACACTTAAAAAAATAAAAATAAATTTACCATATGATCTGACCACACTTATCCTTTGAAATAAAACTAACAAATTCATCCTACTATGGAGACAATTTCACAGCCATGTTTGTTGCTAAGAAATGGAAGCAATCTAAGTGTCCCTCAACTAACAAGTAGATAATGAAAATGTGGTACATTTACACAATGGAGTTCTATTCAACAGTAAGAAAACTGAAATCATGAAATCTGCAAGTAAATGGATGTGAGTAGAAACTGTTACACTAAGAGAAGTTACACAGACTCAGAAAAATAAGCAGCAAATGTTCTCACTGATTTTTGGATCCTAACTCCAAATTCTAAAATGTGAGTGTATAACTTGATGTAACCATAGTAGCCAGGACAGTGTTAAAGAACAGGGGGATAGAGAGGAAGAAGGAACTTGATAAAGGAAATAGCAGGAGCCAGTGTCATTAAGGGGGACCTGGAGAAAAGATAGTACCCAAACTGGAAAGGAGTAGGAGGACTATATACAGGGGTGTGAAAGAAGTGATAAATAGTGCTTAAACGATCTGAACATTCGGAGAGAAATGTTTTAGTTCAAAGTCCTGAAATATGCACTGAGAATAAATACATAAGTTTATGGGTATAGCTCATGGCTACATAACAAAAAAAATGCAGTGCCAGGCAGGAGAAATCTCACCTTGAGTTGTTGGTTCGGGTTGTCCAAGAGACTTCCCAAATAACACAGGCTATTGCCACAGCTCTTGAATTTAAGATCTTATTTCTCAAGACAGATCACACTTTGAACATAGAACTTGTCCATGAGGTGGGAGAATGAGCCCCAGTTAGTCAGGTGCTCTCTGGAACCCTCAGAGAGATGGATCCAAGGCTCTTGAAGAGCAGATGGTACTACAATGGACCAACCCCTGCTAGTCATCAAGGAAGACCTGAGCCCTGGAGCAGTTGTAGGGACTAGAGAGAACCCAAAGCAATGCATTGGTTATGGTATGATTTGGGAAATGTGGCATGGATAGTCAGTCACTCTCAGGCAAATTTGGCAGGACAAGGCAAAGGCCCAGGAGAGTGGATGGGAGCAGAGTGGGCCAGCTCCTAGTAACCAGAAGAGAAGACCTGTGCAGTGGGAGGAGAGAGAGTTGATTCCACAGCAGGATATGAGCAACTCACCCTGGCTAGTCAGGCTCTCAGGCAGCCTCAGCAGGCATAAATTCAATGTTTTCACTGAAGAAACTTCCAATTATTTGCCTGGAGTTTACCAGGTCTCCAAGACTGACTTGGACAGTGAATTCTTTTAGAGTTCTGAGACCCTACACACTACCCAGTGCAATCAGTCCCAGACTGTCTGGGAGATCTTGTCTGTTCTGCTGCCAAACAGCCTCCACTTCTGTCTTCTAGAAATTGGAAGGACTCTGGCTCTGCCAATTCTCCTTTCAGGCGATGCCTATCTTTGAGAATTTATTCCTTCCATACATTTTTCTCAGGTAGAATCCACAGAAGGCTGAGCATTCAATAAATGATCAGTTTTCCCTTTTCTTCTGACACTAGACTGACCTCAAGCTCAATACCTTAGTCACTCAAGTGTTGGCTATGCAGGCATGCATCACTCTGTTCAGTTGTTCATTTGCTATCTTGGAAGAACTGCATCAAATCATCTTAGGCCAAACTACCTAGTTGAGAATTCCAAGGAAGGTGTGGAGCAGCAGAACTCAAAAACCCAGGGGATGTGCTTTGCCCTGTAGGAATCATGGTGAGGTGGTAGTAGGCTAAGGAGCATAGGAATGCTGTGTGAACAGAACGGGTGGTTTTTAATCTCGAGGAAGAGTTCAGCTTCACCAAGAAAATGTTTTGCCTTTGAAGGTTCATGCTGTAACACCAGATATTAAGAAACTTAGAAGAGCAGAAATATAGTCTCAAAATTTTCAAAGCTGTGAAGCCCAAGACAAAGGAACTTCACCAATTCTTCACCTAGAATTTGGTGAAGAACTACTTCCTAACTAGAAGGTGGAAGGGTTAAAAGGGATGGGTTTTCTCTGCTATTCTCTTTGGGAAAAGTGATCATCTTTAATCTCCTCTGAGTACCATCACATTGACCGACAAGTTACAAAATCTGAGTACTAGGGGGCAAGAAATCAAACCAGAGAACACCCGAGTCTGTTAACTGTAATGTAACTCTAGGATTGCACCAAGTCAGCTTGTATTCCATGCTAGATTCATGATTGTTAGTGATGCCAACTTGCAGACTGAGTGTACTGGCTCTGGACCTACTTCTTGGATCACAGAGATCCTCAGAGGAGGAGCTTGGTGCTGAGTTGTATCTAATATTGCTGCTAGGCCCGGCAAACATTCTTTCTTCTCTGAGTAGCTTTGCCCTGGTTCAGGTGAGAGCTGCTTTAGAGGGAAAGTTTCTTGATGTTCTTCCTTACCAGATATTCTCTGGTCCTGAGTGTCCCCTGCTTTTAGCATTAGTGGGGGTATGCTCCTCTGAGCTTTTGCAGCTGTACCACGTAGAGTGCATCAGTCTCAGGCCTGAACATCTGCAATCCTGAGAGGAGTCCAAACATGCAGAAGTTAATGAGCCAATGCCTAGTTAAACTGAATTGAAGTGATACAATAAGTACACATATATTTTTTAGAGACAGGCTTCAGAGAGTGGCCTTATCATGCTACTGAAATCATTCCAATTCTGAGAGCATAAGCATGATTATTTTCCACAGTAATTTCAAAATTGCTTCTAAAATTAATAGAAGTGTCCTTGGCATTTGAAATAACCATTTCTTTCTTGACTAAGATGAATAGACTTTAAAATACAATAGCATCATTTTCTGGGCAATGAGGCTGGACTCTAATGAAAAATGACCAGCCATGATCCTGATGCAGGTTTAATGATGTCAGCCTTTCATCATTCTTGTCAGGATACAACTGGTCCTGCAGCCCAGGACAGTTACCTCTAATCATCTAACCTGTTCCATAGGACACTTATAACTGGCTTTGCATTTAATAAGCAGTAGTATTAACTTGGGTAGCTTAAAACTGATGAAATGGGACTAATGAGAAAGGAAACTATCATACATAGACTGCCTCGTGTGAAGTGGGCCCTAAATCCAACGAGTAAGTGCTTGGCTACTCCTGTAATATTCATACCGCTATTGCACCAGTTGACAGTTTGCCAAGCTAAGCTGTTATTGTAGCTTGCAGGGTTCAAAGCTGGGGTAAAGTTGACAATCACCTTTCTCTGCTGTAGCATGCATAGCACCTTCTAGTTCTATGAAACCTAGCCAGCAGAGGTGTAGTTTCAAGATCTGTACCACTTTGGGTTGTTTTTGTTTGTTCTGTGACTCAGGAATGAATTGTCTTTAGCAATAGGGTCTTATCATGAAGTTCTAGTGGGTAACCAACTGCATTGGCAATAACCAGTATACACTGAGAATCTATTGGATCTCTGTGGCCAACAGCTGCAAATGAGGGAGCCCATCTCCAGCACTGGCTTTTAGTTTTTTAACCTGTCGTATCTATTACAGTCATTAAACCCATGTGTTGGGCTTCCAGGGCCACTGCAGCTCCAGCCCGCCCTTAGCGCCGCCTATGACTGCCTTCTCCCAGGCGGCTGCCCTGGCCAATGCCCTCTCCCCGGGTGCTGCCCCTGGCGACCCGCCCCCCCCACTCCTGAACCCTTGAGGATTGCCCCCTCCCGGGCTGCTGATCTCCGTGCCAGGCCGGCCTCCCACCCCGCGGGGCCAACCGCCCCCCGCACGGCAGGCCGCCCAGGCCTTCCCCCACTGACCCCTCCCCCCCAGGATCATCCCCTCCTGGGCCGCCGCTGCCGGCCAGCCCCAACTCTGGGCCTCTTGCAGGCTGCTGGGGGCCGGTGATGGTGGCATACACCGGTAGGATAAGCTGATGGAGGCAGAGGCGGGAGGATCTGTGAGTTTGAGGCCAGACTGCCCGACACTGACAGGTGTCCTCACACATTTAGAATGCAGCTGTCAAAGCCTCACCCGAGTCTGACAGCCTATCAGAATGGACTTTGCCTAGCTACAGATTACAGGACAAAGATCGATTGGTCCTTTACTCCCTTTTAGCCCCGCCCCTACCCTATATAAGTCATTCTGTAAGCTTCAATAAAGGAGATCCTGCTAGACAGACTCCCGACTCGGCGGGTTATTTTTTTTTTCTTTATTCTCCGGAGTGGAGAGGGGCCGGGTCGCGACACTCACCATCCCGCTCAGCCCCTGGAGGAGGCCGGCTGGACCAGCTTCGCCACCGCCCTACCTGCCGGCGATCCCGGCACCCATGTTATATTCTGAGTACATTTAAATTCTCCTATTGTCTATGCATATCTAGAAAGAAGATTCTGTAGTGGGTTTGTATGTGACTCTTTCAAAAGGCTTTTAGTATTATCCTGCCTCCTACTCCCTCCCAGGCTGCACCCTCTGATTCCCTATATCATTTGCTCTGTCTTAGCCATTGTTCTCCTTTCCCATTTCTATCACTGAATTCTGTCTTGTTTCTGCAACTAATCCTTATAGCCCTTATTAATTCTCTGATCTCTAAGGGTTTTTAAAATGAAAACCACGTTTGTAAATATTGAAAGATAACATACATCTACGAGAGTCCATCCTGACACTATTACCAGGGCCAAGAATCTGTGACTAGACAGGTCATAAATCATAGGGGAGAATCTACAAGTGACATTCTGCTAAATATACGTAATGTTAAATCAACTCATAATGACAATACATTATACCCACAGATTAGTGTATTTTTCAACTCTCACCAGAGAATCAAAACTGATCACTGTGCAGAGAATAAGAGATTGCATTAAGAGTGTTCAGCCCCAAATGGGACATCTGTATCTCACCTTCCTCTCCCATGGTTCAATGAGCATTTTGGAAGAGGAGTAGAAAGACTGTAAGTGCCAGAGGTGGTAGATGAATAGAAGGAAACTGATGTTTAAACGCCACAAGGTAGTTGCACATATGAGCTCCCAACACTTATGACAACATACATGAGACTTGAGAAAACCCAAGGCAGACAGGGCCCAGTATGAATGGTGGAGGTGGACAGAAGGTCCAACCATAGCTAAAGGATGAGAGAGAGAGAGAGATTTTTACTTTGTCAGGTGACACCTGGTAGATTCATCAGACTCCCAGGGACAGAACCACACTCAAGGGCATTTTAGAAACACAGATTAGAGACTCAATAGGCCTTAAAAATGGTGAGGACATGTAGTTGGGGGAAAAAGTAAGGAGGTAGTGGAGAGCAGGGAGGGTCTGAATGTGATCAAAGCACATTGTCTGAAATTCTCAAATCAATAAAAATGTTTTCTGAAAAGAAAGGAAACAGATTTTTTTTAGGAACTTTAAAGCCAACGGCAAACAACTAGTGTAACAAAATTGTTTCTGATTTCTTTGCAAATTGGTGACAGATACAGAGTGTCTCTGTCTGTCCAGAGTACATGGATTGAAAGTTGTTTTCTTTTCCTTTGTAAACTATAAGCCCCAGCTCATCCAAAAAAAACATTTCACCCGTTTTCATATGACAGAGATTTCTTTCAAATATTTATCTTATCCTCTTTGAGTGATAGACACCAAGCTGAGTGCTGGGGGCAGTGTAATGGAGCCAAGTGCTGGGGATGCTGTGTGACACGCTAGAGCAAGGCACAAGGGGACCCTGGGCAACTTTCAGAAGGAAATGAGCTTTGGGGTTTTTTTTGCTCTTTTGTTCAAATTTCTGTGAATTTCATACGATATATTTAGATCTCATTTAGATTTCTTCCTCTATCTGAAAACCCTTTACTCCCTGCAAAATTTCATGTACTCTAATACACCACACACACACACACACACACACACACACACACACACACATACACACAAAATATGCCTGTAAAGTTAAACTTGTGTTCCCAAATGCCTTTTGGTATGGGTCCATCCACTGGAGCCTGGTCAACCCTGTCAAGAATCTCACCCGTAAATGAGACTAACTCTCCCGCTCCCAGTGGACATAGGCTCTCAACATTTCTTTAGGTAGGGCTGAGTTTCCTGTCCACCTCCCTACATCATACTTCATAGAAACTTGTTCATACATTTTTGTTTTTATTTGATTTGTTTTATTTTCATTTATAAATAACATTAATTAATGGATAATAAAAACAGCAATCTCTACCATATACCTGCACATGTCCTTGAGAACCCCAGATGACAGAAATTAGAACTTTGGCACATTTACACTGAAAGAGAAAAATCAAAGTGAGAGAGAACTTGGGGACTCAGCTCACATTTTAAGATTCAGGTCTTGTTTACAATTACTTAGCCAATAGACTGAATGACATTTGTGCACTTTTCATAACAATTTCATTATTTATGTTATTATTTGTAATAGATATTTATGTAAATATAACTATAAATTACCTAATGACAGATGGAATTATTGTTAGAAGCACTGAGTTTGATGCAGTTATTGTACTTACAGTGCATATGAATGCATGGCCTAATATCATTTTATGCCTCAGTATTCTAACAATTGAGCTTACAAATATTCTGTAGTCTCAAAAATGTCTTGCGCAGGTCTACAGAAGCATTGTCACACTACACCACCAATGTGGTGATGCGAATGATGTGAACATCCCTGTTTTCCATCTCTTCCGCTTTTCTTTACTGACACACAAAAAATTGTCAGCCAGTTCTTTGTGTATGAGAATGCCAGATTTCTCCAAATAGGTATGCCATTGATTCTGCCCTGCCTGTCTTCCTCTGAATGCATCACCCGTCTGGTGCAAAATTCCTGCCCAGTCAACATCTCTACATGTCTAGCACACAGGGCAGGCTGTTTTGCACTGAGCTATTCACACCAGTGTGGACCTCACATCTCTGCTGGGCCTGGGTCATGGAGTGCTCTATGCAATCTGCCTTCTGCTTCTGAGAACTGTAAACTGCTGACGTTGAAGGGATCAGATTGGGTTGGTTTTGGACTTTGTACCTGGGGACAACTTTGTTTTATATCCAGACCCTGCATGTCTGCTCTCCTTGCTGTTCTCAATGTGACAATATATTGCAGAGATTATTGCTTGGTGCTAAATCTTGCATCAATCACAACAGTAAGATTTTCTGTCTTAAAATGATTTTGGGACTCTGTCTAAAATTGAAAACAGATGAATGCTACATTAGATGTATGAAAGAAACCTGATCTTCCAGGATTCCTCACATTTTAATTTTTTAAAATATGATGTAAGTAATTTTAAAGTGGACTGAATTAAAATTAAAGATTAAGAAGAAATATTTCAAAGTATTTTTCAAGTCTTATTTATTCTCTATTTGCTTTTAAAAACCTTATTCCAAAATCTGTATTTCCATTCTTTTACTTATTCCATTTTAGTTTTTTTTATTTTTGAGAAATTTATATATGAGTTTTATATTTACATTTCACACCCTTGCTCTTCCCCCTGTAAGTCTTCCCAGGTTCCCTATCTAAACCACCTCAATTTGATGAACCTTGATACATATATATATATATCTCTCTATATACATATATTTGTAAATGGAACTAACACATCCATTTACAGTTACTCTTACCTATGTATGATTAGGACTGACCACTTGGCATTGTATAGTCTATCAGTGAACTCATCCCTGGAGAAAATTGATTTTCCCTGCCTCAATAGTCATTGATTGCTGTAGCTCTCTATCTAGAAGAGGAGCCTTGTGAAATTCCCCGTGCACATTGGCATGTCCACCTGTTTGAATAATTCTGTAAACTTCCTTAGGAAACCATATTGTTGGGGTTTCATGAGGGCAGCTTCTCTGTTGTGTCTACGAGACACTAACAGCATTCACCCTGACCTCTGGTTCTCACAGTATTTCTTTCTCGTCTTCCAGGATTTCCCCTAAGACTTAGGTATAGAGGTGGCATTGTAGCTGTGTTTGTTGGGGTTGATCATCTCAGGGTCAATTTTTCTCTGTATTTTGATCAGTTGTGGATCTTGTAACAGTCTATATCAGTTGCAAAAATGAAGCATCTTTGATGAGAGCTGACTTATCTGTAGATACAAGGAATATAATTTAGAGCATAGAAATTATACTAGTTTAGACAAGTGGCAGTAGCAGATTTGCCTCTAATGTCTGTGACCTCTCCAGCCACAGATATTTGGCGAGGTTAACACACCAGGCACAAATTCTCTTCTAGTGAGTGGTCATTAAGCCCAATTAGATAGCTATTGGCTACCTATATTAAAGTATACCTATTTTACCCTTAGGAATATTTTGCTGGACACGGCATTGCTATGATTTGCAGGATTTACAGCTGGTTAAGTCAATTCTTTGCTTTTCTCCCTTGGCAGCCTGCAAAGCACCCTCTTGTACTATCAGTCCTTAGGGAGGAAGCTTTCAGATCATTCCACCTTGAATTTTCTACTTTCTGTGTCCACAGTATGTGGCATCTTCAGCAACAGAATCTACTAGGAGGAAACGAAGAGCAATGGGAACAGCCTGCCTTGTTTTGGAGTCTCCTGCTACCTCGACCAACAACTTGAAGAGAGATTTCCTATGCTTGGACCTGGGATTATTTTAGATAGCCTATGACAATACACAAACTAATACACAAAAATTCACACACACACTCTCTCACACACACACACACACACAAACCACAATACGTATTTTAGTAAATATAACATAATACATTTTCCTATGGCTTTTTCTGACATCTTTAGTGTTATCTCTTCTTATTCCTTCTCTCCACTCTTCTCCCCAGTTAAAGCCTCCCTGACAACACTAGGTCCTGCCGTCTTCCTCTTCTAGAGCTGCTTCTTCCCTCTGTTGTCTTCCCTCCTCTCCCCATGGTTGCTTTTTACTTTCTTGGCTTCTGTGGTTACTTCAGGTTATAAACTCACATTTAGTGATAAGAACTAGGAGACCTCATTCAGTGTAATGTTTTTTACTTGCCTTTAAATTCCATTTTTATTTAAAGCTGAATTGAATAGGACTTAAATTACACACACACACACACACATATATATATATACATATATATATATATATCACATTTTCTTTATCTTTTTATCAGTTGAAGGCATTTGGATAGTTTTACATTCACTAGCCTGCTGTGGAGAGAAGTAACACTGAACATTGCTAAGGAAGTATCTCTGTATAGTATAGAGTTATTTGTGTATATGACAAGGGATGGCATAGCTGGGATATATGGAAGGTGTATGGCAGATCTCTGTCAGCTTTTTCAGAACTCTCCGCACTGATTTCCACAGCAGCAGTACCAGTTTTCGATTCCCACAAGCAGTGATGAGGAATCCCCTTCCCCCTCTTCCTTACCAGAATTTAGCATCATTTTTTTTTATCTTAGCCATTCTAACTTGGAAAGGATAAAATCTTAAAGCAATTTCAATTTTAATTTCCTTAATCGCTGAGTATACTGAACACCTTAAAAGATGCTTCTTAGCCATTATTTTTTTTATTTTGAGAACTCTCAGTTCATATCCATGAACTATCTTTAATTAGGTCATTTGTTTTCTTGGCTCTTTGCTTTTGAGTGTCTTGTGCATTCTGGAGATTAATCCTCTATCATATTTATAGCTGTCAAAAGTTCTCTACCATTCTGTGGGCTTTCTGTTCACTTGAAATTCACTGCTTCCTTCAATATACTGAAGTCTTTTAGCCTAATATGTTCCCATTTGTCAGTTACTAAGTGAATAGAGTCCTTTTCAAAAAGTTACATGTTATAATAGATGCAAAAAAAGACCTGTGACATAATCCAACAAGAATTCATGATAAAAGTCCTGGAGATAATAGGACTTGAGGGAACAGACCTCAGCATAATAAAGGCTAATATATTACAAACCACAAGTCAATATAACCCTAAATGAAGAAAATCTTGAAACAACACAATTAAAATCAGGAGAAAAACAATGCTGTTATATATATATATATATATATATATATGTATATATATATGTATATGATAGACATATATGATAGACATATATGTCTAGATAGATAAGGCAATAGTAATTAAAGGCAGTCTAATCTGAATAAAGAAGTCAAGTTATCTCTTTTTATAGAATATGATATTATAACAAGAGTTCCCACAAGTTCCACCAATAAACTTCTAGAATGTCAACACTTTCATCAAAGTGGTAAGATACAAAATCAATTGTCAGAAATCAATAGCCATTCTATATACCAATAAGAAGAACACTGAAAAAGACACCATGGAAACATTTCCATTCACAATAAATTTTTTTTAAAATCCATGAATAAACCTAACCAAGGAGGTAATAGACTTCTATAATGAAAACTTTAAATATCGGAAGAAAAAGATTGAGGACAACAGAAGTTGGAAAGACTTCCCATATTCATGGATTAGTAGAATTAATATTGAGAAATTGACTGTTCTTCCAAAAGCAATTATAGATTCAATGCAAGATCAATCCACATTTCCATGACATTCTTTACAGAAATAGAAAGACCCTAAAACTCATATGGAAATGAAAAAGACCTTGGATTGATAAAGAAATCCTGAGCAAAAAGTACAGTGCTGGAGAGATGACTGTACCAAGTTTCTAGCGATATTACAGAGCTACAATAACAAAAAGCAGAATACTGACATCAACAGAGACATATAGATCACTAGAACACAATGTAAGTGTGACTGTGTGCAATTGCAGCTATCTGATATTTTTAATTTCTCCAAAAATATACACTGGAGGAAAGACGGCATCTTCAACAACTGGTACCTTGAAAACCAGATGTCCACAAGTAGAAGGAAGAAGTTAGACTGTACGTATCACCCCGCACAAAAATAAACTCCTAGGTCAAAGACCTCAACTTGAAACCTAAAACATCTGAATTTCTAGAAGAAAATATAGACTGCACCTTACAAGTATAGGTATGGGAAAGAGCTTTCTGATTAGTTATTATCTTTAGCATCACAATTTTCATTTCTCTTCCATTTTGAATGATTACAGATTTTTCTGACTACACTGATACATGAAATTATCAAATGATAAATGAATAAATAAATGAGATTACTTCCTATAAATATTTGAATTTTATGGAAGGATTTTAATAAATAGTTGACATAACTTTGATTTTCAAATGTGATGATTAATGACTCTAGTATAGTTTAACCATTCAGAAAAATATCTAACCTACACAAGACCAAATGAATTATCATTACTCTAAATTATCAAGAGTGCTTACTCTAATGAAACTACATTTACCTACCAATATGCCAATGATACTCATGTGTGCTTCTGAAATATCTACCATGGAAAGAAAGGCTCCCATTTTGACCAACAGCCACTTGAGAATTCGGGTTCCCATCAGCATAAGGATGACCATGTTTTAGCCTTTCTTCTATCTTAGAGGAAGATCTTACAAGTCTTACCATTGTAGAACTATTCTGTAAAGCATTGGTGGCTTTTCTGATATATTTATACATAGTTTTGCTTGTTCATTTTCTCCAAAAGTGTTTGTTGTCAATTGTTTGAAACTTCTTAGACAAAAAAAAAATTTCCCTCTAGATACGAGAGCAAGTTTAAAGTCTGATACTTAAAAGACAATGTTCCTTGTCCAAAGCAGAAGGTGAAGGTGCATGATGTCACATTCTGGGACCTAGAAATAAGTAAGTGTGGCCCCTGACCTATATGAATACACACACCCTTCTTGCATGCACAGGAGTTCTGTTTAAGAGGTGAGGTTTGAGATCACTTATTGGCTCTGGTCGAATATGCTGTGCGAGCATCCAACCTGCAGGTCAATGATATGCATGCTTCCTGGGAGTTACTATCCAGTATTTGCCTTTAAAACAAACTTCATATCTGAATATTGTAGTATGAAAAGATCATGTGGGGGGAGGTTACATGCATGTAATAACAAATAACTTCATAAATATTTCATCACAATATAACTGTTAAGTAAATTTTAAATTTACGAGAATATAAACCATGGTAGAATTTTATTTTTCAGAAAGAGTAGGCAAGTACCATCTACTCTCATTTGACTTTGAACCAAGATGCATTGTTCTTTTATAACTTCCATGATATATTGCATCAAAACCTTAAAGATAGGTAGGCATTTAGGGAGATTTTTTAGAGGACTGAATAAGTTCAAACATCTAATATAAAGTTGGTTCTTTTGGAAGAGAGGTCTCACAGGCATACAAATCTGGTCTTAAGGACTCCGCACTCCTTAAGACTGACGCTTCCTCCTCAGACAGGATTTGCAAACCCAGATGTTGTCTGCTTTTCTTGCCTTTGTGGTTGTAACTCAGAAGTTCCCACAGCCCATTTTTGCATTTGATGATTTAACATATCAAACAATTTATTTACTGAAAATAACGGTTCCCGCCTATTTTCCCTGCACTCCCATAAGGTTACCTACAAGCGAGTTTTCTAAATCCCTTTGCACAGTGTTTGCAAAATCATATTAAGGTATTTATTGATTAATCTTTGGTAGTTGCTGACAAATTCATCAGTTCCCACCTCCTGCCTGGGATGGTTGAAAGAAAAAAAAATAAAATAAAGTAAAAAAAACAACCTTTCAATCACTTGTTTAGTCATATTTCAAAGCTTCGTCTTAAAAGGGTCAAAGGGAGCTTGTTGTGGAGAAAAGACATTTTTCCATCTTTATTGCTCTTATCATTTAGTACTGTAGGTGTTTCATGCCCTCAGGACCTAGAACAAAAAAACCAATAAGTATAATATCTCACACTCATTTGCAAGGTCGTGGTTTGAATGCTAGACTCCCTAGAGAAGTGGACAAGGTCCTGTTCGCTCTTGTGCACACTTTTCCCGGTTATTCTCTGTCATCTATAGGCTGCTTCACTTAGTGCTTAAGTCTCATTCTTCTCTTGGTTGGAGAAGGATTCTTCAGATTAAAGATGAATAAATTCACTATAGTTCTTGAAATCTGGTAAATATATCTACAAATACACATGTTCAATTCTATACTGTGTAGCATTTTAAGATCAACTATCTTTTTTTGTTTTTTGTAATAAATGCTTAAATTCTTTTATTGAGTTGTCATAAATTATAAAAATTAAAAAAGAGCAAAATACTTTGGAAAAAGAAATTTAAAAAACGGGGGTTTTTACAAATAATTAAAAATCATTTGATGATTTTCTTTTTTTTTTTTTTTTGCTATTTCTTATTGAATCCTACTGTATTTCACACAGAGCTTCTCAATCAATCTTAATCATCTTTACACAATTTCCCACCAAAATCCTCCCCATTGTCCTCCACTCCATACATTCTGTCATTTGTGTTAAGGTCTAGTGTGTCATGTTAGTGTCCCCAGACCATCCTCAGATTCAGGCAGTCTATCCAAAGTCCTTCACTTTAGAAAAATCAGTTCTTTCTCATACAGCAGTAATCAGTTGCCAATATTTCTTCATCTGAGATTGGGATCTTCAGTCTATTTTCCAAGTTCTATGCTGCATTTTTGTCCCCTTGAGTATGCATGGGTCCCACACGTACTGTCACTATTTCTGTACGTTCATATGAGCAGGACTACAGGAGCTTGAAGGACCCTGTCTCCATATGGTCAGGCCCCTCCTCCCTGACTCTTACAGTCTTTGTGCCTGCACCCCCACAACAGTCTCTCAGCCCTGGGTAGGTAAAGCTTAATATAGGAGTCCTGTCCAAAAACATGCTTTGGAAAAATGAATTTAAAATCACAGGGATTAAAAAAAACAATTAAAAATCATTTTGATGATTTTCATATAGCTGTAACCATTTTATTGTGACTAAAATTACAATTACTACATCTATTCATATACATAATTCCCAATTATTATTTCTGTCTGTAGTGTTTTACTGAGTACTTTATGTGTTTTAGAAGTTTACAAGATGACTAGAATGTCATACTTCTTATGGAGGTTAATTAATTTCATTGGTATAGTGGCATCTTCCAGACGGTTAAGATGAGGCCCAAGTCGTAAAACTGGAGTTGAAAAGATCCCTAAAGATAGATTTCTGAAATTTCACTGATCTTCTTTAAATGTCTTCAAACTTTTAATGGCATTATGCAGTTTGCACTAAGAGATATGGTAAGGTGACAATTATAGAAGCAGACCTCTAAAAAGAAAACAAAATCAAATTCAGAGGGAAAATATGGCCACATTAATTACCTTTCATTTGCTGTTCATATTATACTTTTAGCTGTGTATGTTAGGTATACATATCTGTTTGTATTTGAATCTATTCACATTCTATGGAAAGATTAGCTTCTTAGATTCTAGTATACGTTACCTAAAAAACTGATGACATTGTTTTATAAAATCAAAACTTTAAAAAAATCATAAATGAACAGTTACTTTCTAAATCTCAAAGACTATGAGATTAGACATGTGGATTTTACAGCAAACTGAAATTCAGTTGTTTTGATCAGTTCCTTCAAGAATTTGCTGTGTTATTTATTTCAGTAACCTGACTGTTTAATGGTATCTTCTTAATTAACTTGATTAAGGATTCACAAAAGTAAAATGAGTTAGGAAGCATAGTTGATTCTTGCTTATTCACTTTAAATTGCATAAAATATTTATCTAATTGCACACATAAATCCATTTGAAATCTTCCTTTTGCAGTGCTGAAAACTGTTTAAAACTCTTATTTGATTCTGGGCTTCTGACATGAAGTCTATTTTCTGCTTTTCTAAACTAATCAATAGAATATATTTCGAACGGTTTGGTTTTTATAACTATCGACTGCTAGCAAACAGTTTGTCACCAAACCATTCAAGGCATATGGAACTTCTATCATATTGTGTTAAATTGTCAATGGAATGCACAAAAAATCAATACAAAATATACATTTAAAAAATACTGTCAGCGAACAGTGAAAGAACAAGAGCTCATCTCCACTAGTGGATAAGACTGTCAGTACAGATGAGGTGAAGACCAGCTTCTCACTGCCGAATACTGCAGCCTCAAAAGTCTTTGTGAGATATCCAGGCAGGCCTATGGCTTTGCCATGGAAAATAAAAATTAGGAGGAGCCAATGAAAACAGATATTGGATTTTGAAAAGCACATTCTTAACATATTTAAGTAGGGAGGGTAATAAAAAGGGAGTACATCAAAATATAGGACGTCCCCAAGTGTGGATTGGGCTTCTGTAGGGTATGTCAAACTCTACTGTGTTTACAATAGTAATATATTTCAGATTTTTCTGAGCTTTGAATTTATTTTCAATTTGTTGCTAAGAAATTTAAATGAAATAGCAGGTGGCTCCTGTTTTGTACTGGGCAGGCCTATTGATAAAGATTTAGCTCACAAGATTTTAAAGAGAAGCTAAGAGGTTTTCAATGTAAATTAAAGTTAATAGACTTCTTTGTGAGATTTAGCTGGAAAAAGAATAAGGCTATCCTCGAAGGATATATATTCTCAGATCAAAAACTTGGTTCACTGCAATTTTTTGTAAACTTTAATTGCATTTTTGCGTATTTCATTCAGAACATCTCAATCATCACCCTTCCTCAGTGGCAACTTCCCATAATCTCCCCCACTGGAATTCATGCATTCTGTCATTTGGCTTAAGGCCTACCTAGTCAAGCTAGTGCCCCCAGTCATCTCTCAGTGCAAGTTCAACCACTGAGGTCTAGTCAGTCTGTCTAGTATCAGTCACTTAAAGAAGATCAGCTCTTAAAAGAATATTATGTCTGTACAGGCAAAATTTTCTGCAGATGTTCACTATACTGGAATTTTAACTCTCACTTGTGAGTAGCCTCATCCAGAGTCTAAAGTGAGGGATTCCTTTTCCTTTTCACAAGCCCTCATGTTTTCCCTGTCTTTCTGTCAAAACACTGTCAAATGTTTCCTCCTTCATAAAGCCTCATAAGCTTAAAATATATCAAAGGGAATGTGTCACAAAGCTGAGAGACCAGCTTGTAGAGCCTAGAAGTGCTGGCCATAGCACAACCTGATACTCAAAGATAACCAAGTGCAGGTCAAAGAAAGGCTGCGGGATTGTGATACAGTCAGCAATCGGTTGGACATGTCTCTTTTCATTCGTTAGTCTCCTAGACCCACTGAGATTATCTAAATCGCTGTTTTGTCAAGGTGTCATACTAGACTCTATTGATCAAATGCTTATGAATATTTCAATCCCTGAGTTTTTACTCAAATTGTCTGAGTCATTTGGAGGTATAGATAGAAGGGATCTGCATTATTAACAAGTGCATTCAACTGATTCTTCTTTATATTTAAAAATAAGGCACCCGAAATGATACAAAGACTATGATGCAAAGTATAACAAACTGTCACCTTCTGTGTATTGTTCAGTAAAATAATCGCATAGAAATACTTGGGAGCCTGGAGAGGTGGTTCAGTGATTCAGAGCACTGGTGGCTCTTGAAGATCACCAGGGTTTGGTTCCCAGCACCCACATGGCAGCTCACAATGATCCATAGTAACTGCAGTTCCAGAGGATCTGACACTCTCTTCTGGTCTCTGTGAGTTTGCATGCACATGGTGCACTTACATAGTTGCAGGAAAGACACTCATACATATAAACTCATACACTCAAGATTCATGAAACATAAAATCAATTTAAAAAACTTCTTAGAAAAGTTTTCCATTACAATGACACAGAATCTTAGACTACTCTAGAGGTGATAATTGTTCTGTAGTGATCATAGGAGTTTTGTGAGAGGCATCACATTTGAACACCCCTCTATGACAGTGTTTGTTTTTCCATTGCTATTTGTATGGCTTAAGCTTTTGAAATTCATATTTTGTTCTTAATATTTTTTTTCTTTGGGTTTCTGTTGACAAGGTCTCACAAGTCCCACCTCATCTGGAAGTCACTATGTATAGACCAGGTTGGCTTCGATCTTGCAGAGATCCACCTGTCTGCTGTGATTAAAGCCTGCATCACCGTGCCCAGTATATTTCTTAACTTTTATAAAGCTACGAAGTTGATGCATTTTAACTCACTTGACTATCAATAATTCTAAAAAAAAAATTATGTCATTTTCTAGTTAATGAAAGAGTTGGCATAGTAATCAAACTCATTAAGCCTTGCAAGAAATTCAGTCATAGACATTCGACCATTAAAATTTAATCCTGTTTGCAAACATTTTATATTGTATCTTAATCCAGTATTAAAATTGTCATCATTTAATTTATACTACTGAGAATTAGTTTGTGTAGTCTTTTAGAATCTTTCAACTTTTGATGACTCTGTTGGGAAGACAGAAAAATTTAGATTTTGACAAATTAATACAGAATCATTTTTGGAATTCCCATCCCTCCCAGTTTTTAGAAAGTGCCCTAAATCACAAAGCTGTAGTGCTATGTCATATTTGTTGAGAAATGTTTAGTGTGTATGAATGTACTGTACACATATATATGTACTCACATCCCACACCTATACACACTGTTTTTGCTCCCATTAGTTCTGCTTCTCTGGGTATCAATCAATACACATTCTTGTACCAAGAGTGTACTCTTAGCTGGTAGTGGTTGTGCATGCCTTTAGTCCTAGTCCTCAGGACAGAGGCAGGGGGAACTCTGTGAGACCGAGGTCCACATAGTAACTTCCAGGCAGGTTGGGACTAGGGAGACCCAGTTAAAAATATGTAACACTTTAAAAGGAGCTGAAGGCAAGTGTCATTTGTAGAGGCTGGAAGAGTTTGAGAGGCACAGCAGAAAGTGCCTGGGCTGCTGTAATGCACTATTGGAGGGGATATATATTTTATAAGCAATACTAACAAACTCATAAAAAGAATAGAAAATGTAAAAATAGGGATGCTAAACATTCAAAAAACAGAACTGAGAAACAGTTAACAGAAATTCTGAGAAAAGCGATCCTTATGTAAGGTGGCAAAATCCTTGGCTGAACTTTCTTTTCTTTCGTGGAAAGAAAAGCTTCCTAGTGATAAAAATGTTTGAGAGGCCACTCCTAAGCTAAGCTTTTAAAGAGTGAGTTAGACTTTCATTACTGTTGTATGAAATTAAGCTACAAGGGAAGAGACAAGGTTTTCTTTTGTTTTGTTTTTTTAAGCAAAAGTAATGCAGAAATTAGAGAGCTGGGGAATTATTAATCTACTTGTAAAAACTGAAAAAAGATGTTCTGAAGAGTTAGTTGGGATGTGACCAGGGCACATTTTGTTAAAGACACAAACAGTATGACTCAGGATCAGAATCCAGAAATAGCAAAATGTTTATATCAGAAAAGACACAACCAGTCTGAAAAAAAAAAAAAAAAGGCGCAGGAATGTGGGACAAAATAAAGGAAGGTTTTCTAACACCTTTGTTTCTTTAGGACCAGGAAATAGATTTATCTGGCCACCTTATTCTTCAAGAAAAGTGAAGAATGGCCTCAATGTGAGTTCTCTGGGTGACCACTGCTACTGCAGGTTCAAGAGCGAGATCAGATTCTTCCTTCCCGGGTTTCCTCAGCAGAGAACTTTTTCACCCCTTTCTTTTCTGTCAGTTCTCTTCACATTGGCGTCATTGGAACAACATCCCAATCAATCCCCTGCAGGTTGGTTCTTCAGTTTGGAACTGATTTCCAAAGTGAAACTTAAGGGAGTAGGTCTAATACTGAATTATATTCAGGATCTAGCAACTTGATATTATTCCGTGAACAGCTCAGGTAAATGCTGTAGGTGTTGACTTTTTTTCCTCCTGCTGCTATTTTGGAATTATCCATGTGCAGAAGGGAGGCATACTTTATGTGAATTTATTATTATGTAATATGTGTGCGCTTCTCACCATTGCTTATTGCCTGCTGTGTTGAGCGTCTAATCAACCCTTTAGCTGTACAATCTACCTGAACTTTCCTCATCCGCCTTTGGGAGTAAAATGATTGTCATGAAAATTTACATGAGGAAAATTAGTCATAGAAAATTCTAATCATTTATCATTACTTAAAGCCAACAAGTGAGTGATGTGGATTCCATCTTTTATATTATCTCCTTTCTAAATTGTATACTGTGTCTTTCCACTTGAAACCTTGGTCTCTCACTCATCCTATGCCACACTACAACTAATATTGAGCATTTAATATAATACATCTTCTAAAGAAAAGCCAAGTCACAATGAAATGAAAGGACTAGCTCACATAGACTGAAAAAGTCATGAATTCTCTTCTATATTTAGGCAGGTTTCCTGGAATGTTTACCAAATGTACACTATGCTCCTGGCCTTTTACTTTCATTACTACAAGAAGAAAGTTGAATTAAAATGGTTTTGAAAGCTCTGCTTGCTTTACCATTGTCTTCCTTTGTTAATTTGATTCAATATTTGATGGATTCATAAGTCAAGACAATGTTTAATGTGCTTAGCAATTAATAAATCTGTTTATAAAGATGCTTTATTTTAATTGTTGCAACCATGTAATTTGGATTCCATATGTTTAAGTTAGTATCTGTTACCTTTTAATTAGAGCTGGATGCTTGGAAATAAATTTCTGCCAAGTGTTTCTGTTTTGAAATTTAATCATCACTGTGAAATAATCAGAAGGATACAAACGTAGTTCAAACTTGTATTTAAAAGTGAAATCTTTGGAAGGTGATTAAGACTAAAGATTAGGCAAGCAGATCAGCATAGCGCCTCCATGAATGAACCCTGGGGGCTGTATAAACAAGGGAAGGTGCTGAGAACACACACAGAGTACCCCCTTGTCTACCATCATTTCATGTGCGCACATCATGGTTTTGCCAATAGTAAGAAAATCATCAGAAGTTGAGCATTCAAAATCCAGATTTCTGAGCTAAACAACCTTCTTTTCTTTATTAATTAGCTTTCTCAGGTATTTTGTTACGGTGATAGAATGGACTAATATAAATAGTTCCTCAGAATAATATTCTTTCTTCTAAAGTTGTGCTGAATATTTATCTTTTCTATTGTGGACAATGATTTCTAAACATCAGTGTTGAAGTGCATGGATATCTAGTAGAACCAATTGATCAGGGAAAATCAGAGAAAAGAACTTATCACTACCCGTCTACCACATGTTAACCAACTTCGGGATGTTTGAAATCTCTATTATCATTAAAATCTGAGTTTTCATGTAAAAATTGATAATCTGAGATCTCGATAATAAGTGTGTTAAAGAAGCAAGATATCCCATGCCTAATTTCCAAAAAGTCTGATATTCTGTGTAGGACAATCAAGTAGTAATCTGTCTAACAATGGAAGCCCACATGCATTCCTTTGTGTAGTAAATTTAAAGTTGTGTTTTCCTGGAATGTCAGTCCTTTTCTATCCTAGGCAACTTTATTAAGGAAGTCACTTGATGAATGAGGCATTATTTTGAAGTTTGGTCTTTCTTTAAAACCATAGAGCACTTTTCCTAATTATTATCAGTCCATGAGTTTCCTGTGAAAACTATTCATACTATTGCAGTTCTCTAATGAACTTACCTCTTTAGAATCATAACAAACTTTGTGTCAATAAAAAGGAAAATGTGAATAAAATACCTCTCAAAAATTATTCCTTTCTGGATCCAAGGGCAGGATGCTGAAACTATGCCAGGAAATGTATCATTGTTTGAGAAAACGTTGCTAATATTTATTTTGTATTTAATGTGATCAAGTTATGTCTATTGAATAAATATTTACTTAGTCAAGATAATTTTGAATATGGAAAAATTCATAATTGAAATATAAATTTACTTACAAAATTACAGCAGCACCCTACACTAAAAACTATCCACACATCTTAATGCATGTTTCTGATTTTCCACAGAGCAGTGGATGATGTTTGATACATATCGCCATATAAACACACATTTATATGGAAAGTTTCTGGACATTTAAGGTTTGCAAAGGGTCCTGATTTTCTGAATTTTATAAGCCAGACCTCTCCCCAGATCAAGAAAGCACCCATGTCATCAGAGTGCTGATGCAGTTACCAGCTGTGATCGTAAATTTTGCTTCAGGAAAAATGGCCATACTTATAGTAGGTGAAGAAGCAGATAAGAGAAACCGGTCTTCTCTGGTGCCTGCATCACTGTTGTCTCCTCAGATTTACATATTTTTTCAGCAACTTTGACAAAGGATTTAGATGAAGCAAAGCATTCTCTGGTTGAATAAATAAAACTGGGCACACAAAGGTTCTCACCACTCAAGACTCTCTTTCCTCATCCCAGGAGACATCAACTGCCAAAACTTCCTGAAGTTGGGTTGGAATTTCTTATTCATTTCTCTGTGTCTATGTTGGGATTTTGACTAATTTGATCTTCAATAGGACTTCTGGCATGCTGCCAACTTTGCAATGAGTTTATATGTATAACTGACCAACTGTTTTGAAAACTCTGTTTGCTTGTGGTTATCTACCCCCTCTGGTTCACAAATTGCACACATATACACAAAGTGTTATAGTAGGTGAAATAACACAGACTCAGAAAAACAAGTGACATATGTTCCTCTCATTTGTGGAGTTTAGCCCCAAATCTCTAAATGTTAGTATATGTCCTAATTTAACCACAGAAGTCAGAACAATGGAGAGGAAATGTGGGGATTACAGGAGAAGAAGGAGCTCCGAAGAGGGTAGTCAGAGAAAAGTACTGTTGATTTGAAACGAGGAAAAAGCAGTGCACTTTAACTGGAGTGAGTAGTGAGTCTGTACAGGAAGAGCGAGAGGAGAGAAACGTAGTATATAAACAGCATATGAACACCAGCATGAAACGTATTATTTCAATTTTCTACTGAAAAATTCACAGAAATTGATGAGTGCATATATACATACCATACAACAAAATATATAGTGCAAGACAGTAGACACCTCCCTTGAAATTACTGTTCAGAGGAATCCTGGAGACTCCCAAAATAACACAGGCTATTGCCACAGCCTTGATTTCCTCCCTAGAACCTGAAGGCAAGATACTATGATTGAAGACAGGTCACACACTTTGTTGTTAGGTGTCTTTGTACACAGTTTCAATTTCCTTTCTTTAGTAGGTTTGATTAAGTGATTGATCTCTTCTTGGTTGAATATTGATAGTGTCCATGAATTTAGAAATTCACCTACTTATTTTAGATTTTCAAATTTAATAGAGTACAAGTTTTTAAAATATTCCCTCTAATATTAGGAATCTTCTTGGTATCTAATGTGAAGCTTCCCCTTTCATCTCTAATTTTGTTGATATGGATTTGGTTTGTATCTTTTGAATAACTGTCCTAAAAGTTTCTATTTTTTATTTTTGCAAAGAACCAGCTCTTAGATTCATTGATTATTTATGTTGTTTACTTTGTTTCTATTTCATTAATGTCTGCTCTGACTTTTCTTATTTCTTTACATATGGAGTTTGTATTTGGTTTGTTCTTGCCATTCCAGTTTCTTCAGTTGTACTATTAAGATAGTAATTTGTGCTCTTTCTGATTTTTGATTATAAGTGCTTAGAGTCATAAACTTAACTTGTAGGATTACTTTTAACATGTTTCAAAGGTTCTGTTGTATTATCATTTTCATTTTATTCTAGGAATACTTTTCTTTCTTGATAGCTCTTTTGACTCAGTAATCATTCAGGACAGTGTGAGATAATCAACATGTGTTCATGTAGTTACTAGAGCTTCTTTTACTACTCACACTAAGCTTTATTTTATTGTTGTCTGATAAAAAGCATGGAATTAATTCAACTATTTTTGTGTTTGTTGAGGTTTGTTTTTTGCCCCAGTATTTGTTCAATTTTAAAGAACCTTTCTTGGACTGCTGAATAGAACGTGTTTTCTATGATATTTGTGTGAAATATTTAGTAAATGTCTGTTTGGTCCATTTGATACATGAAATTATTTAATTCAGAAATATCTCTGTTTATTCTTTTGTCTAGTTTACCTATTGGAGATATATAGGTATTGAAGTTATATATTATTATTGAGTTGGGGTTAATTGTGTCTTTTTATTTTATGTGTATAAGTGTAATAAGTTATTTGTTATTTTCATTTTATTTCATGTGTATGAGTGTATCGCATGCATGTACGTAAGTGCAACAGTACTCCCTAATTACAAAATACTTGAAACTGTGGGACATGATAATTCATTACAAAACAAACACATTTTGTAAATGCATGCTCATGACTCATGACACTGAATCTCTGAGTACTATGAACTCCTATTCTTGGGTTTTCTTCCCAAGTCAATATGTCTCTCTAAGCATGCAGATGATTGGGATGGACACAGAAACAAATAGCTGTTGTGCTCTGACAGTGGGGCACAGTCAGCGTTTCCTAGTGATGAACTGCAGGACAGTACAGAGATGAGTCTGTGTAAGACACAAATGCAACTTGCAGCTGAGCCAAGTGGAAAGACAGTGAGTCTTAGAAACTAAGGCGTAGAATTCGACAGAAGGCAGCTTGGGACTGTGGGCATATATGTGCAGCAAGTAACTACATGTTACAGTCATGATCATATTGAACATTAAGAACAAAAATGAAGGACAAGAGCAATGCGTGACATAGAGCATTTAGTTAGAGGGAGCAGTGTCAACTGCACAATGATGGCTTATCAGTTTTCTAACACTGTAAAGGGTCCAAGATAAAACACATCTTCAAATTCCCTATAGAGTACGATGAATGATTGAAAATGTATATGAGTTTCCGGGAAACATAGTGAATGATGCAGATGATTGTTGGAATGTGCCCTGTAACAAAAGAAATTAACAATCGAAAAATAAAACATATTGTATTAACATATGTGCTTTGCTTATAGAGAGGAGCTACCCAGAGAACAAGCTATGATTCAAACAAGTTGTTCTGAATTCCAATAATACAGCATCTTCAGAAAATAAAGTTAAGGAACCAATTATAAATACATATCAAATATTTACTCAATAATGTAAAAATTGTTCATTAGCTGCTTAAGGAATTGTCCCTTTTTATTTCTAAAGGAGGAAACATGGAAGTTCAAAATGTCAAGAACAGTTTTGAGAAAAGAGTATCTTGCCACTTTCCCTAGTCCGTGGCTTTGGGACCATCTCCAGTCCTGGAGTTCTAGAGCTCAGGCTTTCTCTGCCCATTCTGTTTCCATTTTCTATCCTTGGGCCTTGGCATAGTCCTGCTTCAGGAGAGCACCTGACTATTCTAGATGAATTATGGAAATCCCCCTATTTTGAGATCATCTGCAGTCCATCCCAGTGCTCAGAGCTCTGGTATTCTCTGCTAGTTAGGAGGAACCAGCTGATACTAATTTTATGGTCTCTCCTGAGACATTGGCCTTGCCCCACTCAGGATACTAGAGAGTAGTTGACTAGCTGGGTAAGATAGCCAGATCATGTCTTAGCAAGCGGAATAATCCCAGATGAATGAACTAGTGTCTAACTCCTATCTTCTGCTCTGACTACATTTGATAAGACTGGACTCAGACCATAAGCAAAGCTGGAAAGAGAAGTGGGACACAAGTCAAATGGACTCTGCTTAGAAGTCATCACCTTAGTTTGGACATGGACTTGTAGAGAACTGCTGTGCCATTTAAACCATCTTAATTGCAATAAACATTTTAAAAAAGAAATCAATCTACATTGATCAATGATTTTAAAAGTCATTAAATGTGCATGAATAGTTGCCTACAAGGTATACATTTCTAAATGAATAAAAAATTTGCAAAACGGTAAAGCCCAAGTAACTCAAATTGATTGATTTTAATTTTGGTATCTTAACCAGTTTGGTGCGGAAGACATCTCATTTCCTCCAAAACTGATGATTTAAGTGGCTGTGGTGGAAATGCTATATCCTTGGTCCGGGTTTAAACATACTAAGAGATCTTTTCTTGTATTTTATAGTTTTGCTGGGACAAAGTCTCATTTTTTTTCTTTCCTTTCATTAAAATGGACTGTCAGAATAAGCAGAAATCTTTAAACTCTAGAAATGGATTCATTTTCATCAAATATTTATAAGCAATACTTTCTTCTTGCATCCCATTTCCATTGAATATAGTTTCAGTATTTTCTGTTCTATCATACCTGACTACTATTTAGTTTGCAAAACTTTTGTAAGTATGTGATTGTAAAAGTAAAAAATCTTTATCTGCTGCCAAATATGTTTGAGGAGAAATATTAAATGCATGAGTTTGGCTGTTGGTCTAATTTTGCTTTCTACATTCTGTTCAAAGATGATCATTGATCAATAGAAAATTCTCTTTATTCTCAGCATAACTGATGAGACTAGTCCCTGTTAATTTCCAAGTATTTAATTTAATTGAAAGAAGCAAGACTTCTGGGGAGAGGCCAACTCTTTTGACCCATTTCATAAAAACAAAATCTTAAGAGTACTCTGGAACTATTTTAACCTGACTTTACTCTTCTCAGGTCCTTCATGTTTGCTTTAGTTTAGCTTACCCCTTCATTCTAAAATTATGATCGGCATCTCTGTGTTGTTTATCAACTATATATGTATATATATACATATTTATATCTATATCTATATATGTAAACATAGGGTCTTACACTACATAATAGCAATTTAGTGAATGATAGATTTTTATCCCTTAGTGACTGATGTCACAGTCACAGAAATCTTAAGAGTGTTTAAGTATTATGAAGTTGGTCCCCAAACAAAACCACCTAACGATGCTTTTATGTGAATATATTCCTTTCTACCAAGTGATTTATCAATTTGTACTTATATGCAATCTAATTTAGTGCTTCACACAATGAAATATAATCTCTGAATTTGATCTAATTGTGGGGAGTTCAAACTTTACCATTGAATGTTGTTATGAAACAACTGTCAATAAACAGATAAAGAGGACAATTACATACATTTGATTAATGGGCAAGATGTGGGGCCTCTACACTCACTAACTTTGTCCCTGAATAGAAAGGGCAGATATTTGAAGTTTAAATTCCCACCATAAGGACAAAGTGAGTGAACAGAAAACCAATTTCAAAGGCTAGTCAACTATGTTTAAGATAATGAATGGGTTTCCTGCCTACTCTGTCCACATGTCCCCTCTTTGGGACTTGGCTAGGAACCCAAGTTCATGGGTTCCAGACAATCCACGCAAGCTATCCAGATATACACCCACTCTGTTGCCATCTTCCAGCTGCTGGATTAGGCGCGATGTACACTGCTCTTACAGCTCCAGACTAACCTTGTAAACTATTCTCAACCCACTCACTAGTCCTGAGCCTCCTTTTCCCACCAGGCCTCAGCCTGGAAAGCTCTGCTTCAGCTCTGGACTAAGGCAATGAGTTAGCTAGAACTGCTCCACAAAACAATCATCTTCATTCACTGCATGCACCAGACCAGCCTAGAATCACCCTCCAGTATAAAATTAAAAGTGAGAACCTGAAACATAGACCAAGTAACTATTCATATCTGTTCAGCCACAAGCTACACAAAAGCCCCTAAAACAAAACAAAACAAAACAAAACAGAACAAAACAAAAAAGCAGAGCCAAACTTCTGATCAAAAAGATATTAATGCTCACCAGAATTTAGTATCAGACAACCAACCAACAAAAGGAGGCCATATACGTAAGTCACAACAATGTAAAAATTTTAAAGAAGAATTATAAACATAATCAAAGAATTCAAGGATTTTAGAAGCAAAGAAACAACTCAAAGAACTCTGAGGATAATAATAAATTCCTCAGTGAAGCTGGAGAAAATTCATATATATGGCTCAATGAAATGACAAACACAATTCTATATTTGAACTGTACATTCATGAAAGAGATAGAAATGTTGAAGAAAACTCAGGCTGAGATGAAGACAAAACTGAAAACCTCAATAAGTCAATTAGAAGAGAGAGGCAAAATTCTTACCAACAGACTGAATCAGATCAAAAACAATATGAAGACTTGAAGCTAATGTTGGAGAATTGAACTGCTCAAGTAAATAACATGAAACAAATATTTAAAAAGAAGGAACAAAAATATGCATGAAACATGAGACATTGTAAAGATACCAAATCTATGAATTATAGGTATGGAGAAAGGAGAAGTATCTCAGATCAGTGGCATTGGTTATATTTTCAGTAGGATTATAGAATAAAACTTCCCTAAATTAAGAAAAGCTTATCCATACAAATATAAGAAGCACAAAGGACACCAGACAGACAGAAACAGCACAGAAACCCCCACAGCATATCTTGGTAGAAACACTAATACTCAAAATAATACATAGAATTGAAGAAAGGAATAACCATATCCAAGAGGCTACAGAAAGAAAACAAATGAAGTTACGATTATGGAAACTCACAATGGGACTGAGAAAAACAAATAAATAAAATCACAGTAACCAATACACATCTTTTGATAATGTTTAAATATCAATGGCCTCAACTTAAATGACACAGTCTAATTAAATGGAATAAGAAAGAAAATTCATTGGTTATTTTGTCTATACGAAACCCATTTTACCTTCAAGGACAGGCATCATATTAGAGTGAAAGGATGGAAAAATATCTTGAGCAAATGATACAAGCAGGTATTGTTGTCTTTACATGTGAAAAATAGGTAATTTCATATCGATTCATGGAACAGTCAACCAAGAAGATACTGCAATCATAAATATACACACACAAAACTCTGGCACAGACCACTTTTTTATTAAGCATATCAGATCATCTGGACAAAGAATAAACAGAAAAAAAAATCTGAATCAAAGAATCTGATGCATCAAATTTACATACCATCGATAGAATGTTTCACCCAAGGAACAAAAAAAGAATACACAATTAGACATTATAGGGAAATTATACTAATAAAATCATTGCAGTATTTTATTCTAATAAGATCTACGTAGTGATAAAATAGTTTAACATTCCAAGATGCAAGGGGAAATTTTCACTTTGTCCCACATTAAGATTAATTGCTACAGGAAATCAATGTAAACTTTAGCAAAGATAACCAGTTTTTTCCAGGGACTGGCTCCTGGAATTGTTATCTAATAGCATGTGGGCATCCCTAAATGCAGGTATATGCAAGTACCAGTGTCAGTAAATTATATATATATATATATATATATATATATATATAATATATATACATATATATATGCATATGTAACAATAAAAAGCAAAAAGGACAAGCAGTTGAGGGGAGCTGGAGGGGTGTGGGAGAACTTGTAGGGGACTGGGATCTAGAGAAATAATGGAACGACAAAATCCATGCATTATTTTCCAAAATGAATAAATAAAAGTAATTAATTAATTAAAGATGATGAGTGGGCCTTGAAGAACAGCCTTGACCTAGAAAAAGGTCCTCAAAGCTCTAAATGCCCTAGTTAGCTTTCAGTCTTCCTTTCTAGAATGAGAGTTTGGTCTTTACTGGTCAATGAAATTCGGGAAGGAGACTGAAAGCATGTTTTCCCTTATTAAACACACAGTCGGGTAAGTGGAAGAGCATTGCGAAATTCCCGTACCTGGAGCAGGAAGCAGAAAAACAAGTGATGATCAGGGAATTGAATCTAAGTGCTGCACACTCAACACACCGTGGCACAAGCCTCTGCTCTGCTGTTTTCTGATTTCCAGCACAATTAACACGTTCAGAGTAGGAAATTATTCATAACAAACAAATGCAAAGTTCTAACTGGGTCTTATTAGATGAATACTTCTTATAAGGAAAGAGTAAAAAATAAAACCTTCGAATTAGAGTCACATCAAATTTAAGTAAGTATCAGTGTCAAATTAGAGTCACATCAAACTTAAGTAAGTATCAGTGAAATCAGTCCACTTGCTTCTAAGCACAATTAAAGAGAGGTGAGCGTTTTTTCATGAAAGCCCCTGGTTACAAATGTCCTGTGCACTGGAAAGGCCACGGTCCAGTGGTGTCGAAACAAAGTCTGCCGGACTCACCATCACTGAAAATCAAGAATTGAGCCCATCTATTCTGAGAACTTTTTTCTTCTCCTTTCTCTTAGAATTGTTCTTCCCTCCCAGAGGAAGCTTTCTTTCTTTCTTTAGATAGTCCAGTTTGACATGAGAAATGAGGAGATTGTCTTATCAGAGTGGCATTTTTCTTTTCTGATCCCTACTGCCACAGAGCATCACATACAACCACAAACATGTTATCAGCCACATCCCACCTTTGATTTGCAAAATATACTGGGGATAATTCATTGCTGTCAGTTCTATTTACATACCACACACACAAACACATACACACATTATTCATAAATATACACACATGCATCACTCTGGGACAACAATAAGGAAGGACCATGTGATGTTAAAACTATGTTTATTTTACAAGAAATGCCCAAGGTCTCATAAGACTTTTTACATTATAGATAAACTGATATACTGTTAAATTATATCAAAATTTAAGATTAGCACTGTTACAAGTTTAGGTAAGACTCTCATTTGTAATATAAAGCATTCCCAGAAAAATTATTCTCAGAACTGAAGACTGAATTTTACCTGGAGTGGTTTCTGAAGGCTTCAAAAACTATTCAGAGGATTATTGAATTAGGATTTGGAAAGTAGCCAGAATATAGATAAATATGAAGACTATGAATTGGACTAGTTCCCAAAAGGGAAGAGGTAAATCACAAAATTGAGTTTAAAGTAACTGGCATGAAATACAGCATTTAGTGTACTCCTGCTACAGTGTGGTTTAGGACAGGAAATCAGATATTACTTAAGCGTGCAGGTTTACAAATCAAACTAAAGTATATGGCAATCAAAACTTAGAAATACCTGTAATAATACTTATAATTTACACTGTATTCTATTTGTAGATTCATTTTTAAAAATTTATTTTTCATAGTACTGTGTTATATGAAGAGATTTTCAGATATGTATGTATTGTACATTAAGATAGGTTCCCATACTTGCTTGTTTCATCCCATTACTTCTCTTTATTACCCTAGATAATTCTGTTTCTACTTTCATGTCATTTATATTATGTTATATATAATTACATATGTATTATATTATATATAATACATAACATGTGTGTGTGATTATCTATCTAAAAGTTAGGAAGAACGTATTACAGAAAACATGACATTGTTCTTTCTGAGACCAGCATGATACCCTCTGTGTGTCTCTAGTTGCATCAATAAAGACTCTAATGTCATAAATACCCTCTTTATGCCTTGAAAAAAATCTATTCTGTCTAATACCACATTTCCCTTATCTATTATTCTGTTCTTTGGCACCTGATTGTTTCCATCACTTAGTTTTTGAGATAATAATACTGTAATATATATTGACGTCTAAGTATCTCTGTGACATATTGTCTTGGAGTAGGTTTAGTAAATCCTCAACAGTGGCATATTTAGGCCATTGGGCAGATTACTTTTACTCCGTACTGATCTGCATAGTCTCTGTAGTATTCTCATCGGACATTAAGCTTTCTCTTTTGTCTACACTTTCACCAGAATTTGTTGTTTTTTATGTTTTGATGCTTTCCATCCTGAGTGGGGTGAAAAATAATCTCAAACTAATCTAATTTCATTTCTCTAATGGCAAGTGACATTGAACATTTTTATGTGTTTTTATCCATTGTGGTTTATCTTCTGAGAGTTTTCTGTGCAATTATTAATCACATTTATTGAGTTGTTGGATTTCTTGTTACTTAGTATTTTGAGGTCTTTGTGGATATTAATTCATGGTATGTTGAATAGCTACCAGTGATTTTCTTCCATTTTGTACATTATCTCTTCATCCAATGAACTGTTTCTGTTTCCTTTGCTTTGCAGAAGCTTTTCTTTAATGTCATGAAGTCCCATTTGCCAATTGTTGACATTATTTCTGAGCAACTAGAGTCCTGTCCAGAAAGTCCCTACCAATGTATATATATTTAAGAGCTTTCTCTTTGTTTCCTTTAATTGTTGCAGGTGTTCAGCCCTTACATCTAGGTCTATGATCCATTTAGAGTTAATTTTTTGTTGTTGTTAAAGATATGAGAATAGGGATCTAATTTCATTTTTCCAAGTGTAGATATCCAATTTTCATGGACAATATAGTGAAGATTTCTACAATATGTAATTTTTATATCTTTGTCAAAAGTCATGTAGCTGATGCCATGTGGTTTTATCTTTGTCCTGTACCAGTTATCTACATGTCTGTTTGGGGGCCACTGCCATGGTGTTTTTGTTGCTATGTTCTGTAGTATAATTTGATATCAGATATGATGATAACATTTTTTTTCCCTCAGGATTCCTTTGCCTTTCAAGGCATTTTGTGCTTCCAAATAAGTTTTAAGATTATTTTTCTATATCTTTGAATAATGTAACTGGAATATTGAATGGTATTGATTGGATCTGTTGATTGCTTTTGACAGGTTAGCCAACTCATAATATTAATTTTTCTAATCTGTGTACATGGAGGTCTTTCTGTCTTCCAGTGTCTTCTAAAGTTTCTTCAGTATTGTAAAGTTTTTTGTTGTAAAGATCTTTAATTTCTTTTTATATTTTTTACTCAATTGGCTTGAAAGTGCTGTTGCTTCACTGATTTATTTTTCACCATGCTTGTTACTTGTGTACAGAAAGCTTATTGATTTGTGTATATATATTTGCATATATTGAACCATAACTACAGGAAATGAAACATCCTTTATGATGATGAGACATTTTTCTGATGTATTTTTGAGTTGAGTTTGCAGGAATTTTCTTAAGAATTTTTGCATTTACTTCATCACGTATGCTGAGATACAGTTTTGCAGTTTTGCTGTATCTTTATCTAGTTTTGGTGTTGAGGTAATCTTAGTTTTGTGAAAAGAGAAATAAGGGGCTGGAGAGCTGTGTCATTGTTAACCGCACTAGGTTTTCTTGCAGAAAACCCAGATTCAATTCCCAGCACTCACATGGTGTCTAACAATCATCCATAACTCCAATTTGAGGGTATCTGATACCCTCTTCTAACCTCCATGATCATTGCACGACATGGGAACACTTAAATACATGTTGACAATACATTCATATATGTGAAATAAAAATAAATAAGCAAATAAGAGAAATAGTTTGAGAAGCAGTAGTGATGATTCTTATGAAAAAAAATTCATCTGGGCTGGATGTTGTCTTTAGTAGAAAGTCTTATTATTGATACTCTAGTCTCGTTGCTTGTTATAGATTGTCCAATTTTTTTTCTCACGCTAGTTTAATTTTTCTGAATCACATGTGTATAGAAATTATTTCCACTATTTTAGTTTTTCTCTAGTTATTCTTTGTCTGGCTTAACTATGTATTGGTGATAGTGGGGCACTGAAATCTGCCACTATCACTACTGAGTTAGGTTAATATGTGTCTTAAAGTTCTGTAGTATTCTTTTTATGAAGTTGGGTGCACCAGAATTTGGTGTATAAATATTCATGATTATAATATCTTCTTGGTCAATTGTTCTTT
The DNA here is from genome assembly GCA_035773235.1 of Eospalax fontanierii. Taxonomy (NCBI): domain Eukaryota; kingdom Metazoa; phylum Chordata; class Mammalia; order Rodentia; family Spalacidae; genus Eospalax; species Eospalax fontanierii. Next base: position 10,156,602 of record CM069528.1, on the reverse strand, counting down.
TGATCACAATGAAATGGTTCTCATTATCTCTTCTGATTAGTTTGAATTTGAAGTCTATCAGGTATTTGAATTTCCAATTTAGCAGAATATAATTCTTTGAAGAGTAATCTATTGGTTTTCTGAATTTAATTTTTTTCTTTTGTAATGTCTCCTTTTTAAGATCTAATTTTGTCAAACTGGATCTTATTTCTTTCCTTTGGTAAATTTTGCTGTTTACCAAAATAACCATCTCTTTGTTTCACTGATTATTTTTTATAATTTTTATTTACATTTCCATAATTTCTGTCCTGATCTTATTATTTCTTTCCATCTATTGATATTGTACTTGGATAGCTTTTACTTTCTCAAGGCTCTGGGTAATCAGTAAGTTAGATATTTACAGTCTCTCTGATTTATTAATATAGCCTTCATAATTATGTACTTTGCTTTCAGTACTGCTTTCTTTATGTATACAGGTGTTTACAATGTAATGTTTTCATTTTCATAAATTTCTGGAATGTTTAAGTATTCTTCTTGATTTCTACAATGGATTTCTGTATGCTATGAAGATTCTGTTGCTGTTGATTTCTAGTGTTGGTTCATTGTGGCAGATAGTACAATGATTTTTAATTTTCCTAAATTTTTAAAGACTTACTTTAGGTAATATCACGATTTATTTTCCACAGGCTACCGAGAAAACTGCATTCTGCACGTTTGAATGAAATGTTACAGCTATCTGTTATGTCTATCTGATCTATAAGGGTTTCTGTTTAAAATATTTTGTTAGGATGACCTGTCTAATGACTGTAGGGTATTGAAGTCACACATTATTTTTGTGATGGGTTTAACCTGTGTCTTTGCATCTTTTATTTGTCAGTTTTTAATTCAGATGCACTCATTTTTCAGGTGTTATGTTTAAAATTGTTGATGCCTCTTGATGAACTGTACCCTTAATCAGTGTGAAAGGATATTCTTTATCTCTTCTAATTCTGATTTGAATTCTCTTTTCTCAGATATCAGAACCAAAGGACTTTTTTTTCTTTCATCTTTTTTAATACTATTGAAAGGTTTACTTTTTTCTTCCTATATAATAGATTTTTTTGATGATAGTATTCTCTGTTGTCAGTGGTTGTCAGAGCTTGAAACACATCATTCTGAGACCTTCTCCTCAAAAGTTGCTTTTGAGGAATATGCTCTTATTTTTGAGGAATATGCTCTTATTTTGATCAGTGTGACTTACACATGACTTTCTTTCCCTCTTTCAGCTTTCAGCATGCTTTCTTTGACCTGTATATTTGTTATTTGAGTTTAATAAGATGTGTGTGGGGAGAGCTCTGATCTCATCTATTTGATGTTCTAAATCCATCCTGTACCTCGACTGACATCTCTTTACCTAGACTTGGGGAATTTTTTTCAATGATTTTATTTAAAATGTTATGGTTTTAGTGTGAAATATTTGTATGATTCATTGATTAGGTATTTTAAGTGTATCATTCACTATGCTATTGTCTCAATGTTGCAATTCCTCTGACATTGTAACACTCTGATATTCCGTGCTCCCTTGATCAAATTTATTGCTGAGAATTCCCATGGAGGTTTTATGTGATGAATGAAATGTTCTTTCTGGCATGTAAATTTTATTCGCCACTACTTCTCTTTGTAGTGTCCACTGTTACTTCTTGTATTGTGTTCAGTATTTCATTCATCTGGTTGGTTTGTTCTCTTGGAATTCATTCAGGGGATCATGTACAACTTGATTTTTTGTCTGGGATTTCATCTAATTGTCATTACAGAGTAATTGTCACTACTTTGATAATAGTAAATTTTGAGAGTCATGTTGCTTGATTTTTCAAGGTTGTGCCACATTTGAGGTTAGGTCATTGCATTTTTAAAAAGAATTATCTTTAGTTTCTCAGTGGAATTGTCTGTAATGTTGAAGAAGGTCTATTTTTAAAGGCTAACTTGGTTTTGTTCATGAGGCTCAATTTCCAGCCCTGCCCTGAAGGTAGAATACCTTCTGCAAAAACAATTGCTGTCCAAGAGTGAGCATGCAGTACAGGCCAATGATAATCACTCTGTAAACCATATTTTTCTTAGGAAGTAGAGGAGCAGGCTGACAAAGACAAAGAAGAATCAGAATAAGAAAGAAGCAGCAGGAGAAGGAGGGTGGATGAGGAAGAGAAGGAGGAGGAGAAGAAGGAAGAGGAGGAGGAAAAGGAGGAGGAGGAGGAGGAGGAGACGGAGGAAGAGGAGGAGGAGGAGGAGGAGGAGGAGGAGGAGGAGGAAGAGGAAGAAGAGGAAGGGGAGGAGGAAGAGGAGGAGGAGGAGGAGAAGGAGGAGGAGGAAGAGGAGGAGGAGGAGGAGGAGGAGGAGGAGGAGGAGGAGGAGGAGGAGGAGGAGGAGGAGGAGGAGGAGGAGGAGGAGGGAAGAGAGAAAATGAGAGTGAGGACAAATACACAGCATGGCAGACCTAGCTGGCTAAGCTGTACTAACTGAAGGTCAAAGCTGGGTGAGAGTGTTGAGTCTAAATTAAGCCTTGCCTACTTGTTGGTTGCTCATCCCTGTGCCTAGACAGTTTGGAGGTCCGTTGTCAGATTCTGGTCCCATCAGTGGTGGTCCTTCACAAACTGGATCACAGATGCTAGTAACCCTCTAGACAGAGTGTTAATATTATCTGGGCAAATGCTTCCCCTGTTTGTAAATTGTCCCTCCTGACTTTGTCTCCCAACTTGGAACCTGTATCCATGTTCCTCTTCAGATTGAGTCTTCACCTCACTGAGCACTACTGAGTTCTGCTGCAAAGTATCTTCTAGTAGAATACATGGCCTGCCACGGAAAGCACTTCTTCATTTTAATCATTCTGCTGATTCCTAAATTTGACATTGTAAATTCTTTGTTTCAAAATTAAAGAAACATAGAAATGAGTTTCATGAAAACATGCTTTGCACTTTTTAAAAGACTAGAACATCGATGAAAATTAACTTACCTTAGAAATAAAAATCAATGAGAGTCTACTATTTTTAAAGTTCAAAATGGGTAGTAAATGTAAGTATGTATAAATTCTTTTTAAAAATTAAATAAGAGGGTTTAGAGAGTGATGGTTCAATGGTTAAGAGCATTAGTTGATTCTGCAAGGGACCCAGGTTTGGTCACATGACCTCTAACAAACCTCCATAACCCCAGTTCCAGGAAATCAGATACCTACTTTAGATCTCAACAGGCACTGTACAACAAGGTTGCATTTACATACATGCATGAGAAACACCCAAACACAGGAGAAAAAATTTTAAAAGTATGAGATTTGTTTATATAACAAGAACAATAAACACATCTCCTTAATTTGGTGAAAACATCCAATGAGAAAGCTGTAGAAAGTATTGGGCCTTGTGGAACATGTCTAAAATCCCAGCACTCAAGAGAATGAGGCAGGAAAGTCATGAGTTCAAGGCCAGTGTGTGTTACTTTATGAGAGCTTATCTCAAGAGAAAAAAGGAAAAGGAAACAGCAAACAAAACAGATAAACCAAGTGCTGCTTTTCACGTGTCTAAGAGATTCCAGCTAAGAAAAATAATTACACTTATTTAGTTATTACATTTGGGTGAGTTGTCTATGCATATATACTAGCACCACAGTGTACATGTGAGGACAAAAGACAGCATGCAGGGATTGGTTCCCTCTTACTATGTGGGTCCAAGGACTGAGCTTAGGCTGCTAAGCTTTAGGACATGTGCCTTTATCAATTAGCCCTCTTCTCAGCCCAGAAATGTCACTTTTGGTCATCACTTCATGCAAATAGTCTCCTGTGTGGAACTGATAAAAACAAGAATTGCATAGAATTATTCCTCAAATATAGTAAAAAGTATTTGCTGTGCATTGTTTTAATGAAACACATGTTTAAAATATTGCTTTATAATTTAGAGATAATGGATTTTCCATATATGTCACACACATTTCTTCAACTGTGTCCTGTGTTAGCACAATCAAAGCAGTTTAGGAATGAATGACCATTAATGACTTTCCATTAATAATAAAGGAAAGGTCAAAGTGAGTCATAAATTTATAGTAGAATTGGGATGCAATAATTACTTAGACAATTTTTAAATTAGAACAATTTGTACCAATGCAAATATTAGGGAGCAGTTAGCAAAGCTCTCCACATAAGAGAATGTCCCAGTTCTGCAGTGGTTATCTCAGTGGGGTTCTCATTGCAGAACTCTTCTGTAAGATTGGTGATGCTTGACGGGGACATATTGTTCATGATTTTTTTCATGGTGATTGTGACATGTGAATTTTTGTTGTTGTTGTTGTTTATGGTTCTGAAGTGAGACTCAAGCATTCCTTTGCTGAGTTGAAATCTGATTCTGTTTGTATACACAATAGTACTTAATTGTTTCCTTATTAGGTAGAAAAAGTTGGTTGTTCAAGGCTTCAGGTTCTCCCTTGTGAATTTATATTGGATATAAATAAGCAGAAAGCGTTCGTGTCCACAAAACCAGTCCTTCAGAGAATACTTGAAGTAATCCAAAGGGCTGAAGAAAGGAACAACTTCACCCAAGGGGCAACAGAAAGAAACTCAATGATGACATAACTCTAGAAGCACAATCTTAGACCAAGAATGCAAGCAAAAATTAAAATGATGAGAACTAATATGAGTCTTTCGATAATAACTTTAAATATCAATGGACTGAACTCCCCAGTCAAAAGACTGAAGCTAGTTGAATGAATCAAGAAATAAATCCGAAGTTTTGTTGTCTGCAAGAAGCCCATCTCTCTTTTAAGGACAAGTACTATCTTAAGATGAAAAGACAGAAAAGAATATTCCCAGAAAATGTTACTAAGAAACAAGTAGGAGTTGTCTAATATCTGACAAAATAGACTTCAAACTAAAACTAATCAGAAGAAATAAAGAGAGTCGCTTCATTCTGATCAAAAGGACAACATAATTGATCAAAAAGATGTAACAATTATGAACACATATGCACCAAACTCTGGTGCACCCAACTTCATAAAAACAGCACTACAGGGCATTAAGACACAGATTAATCCCAATTCACTAATCATAGTGAACTTTAATACCCTACTGTCTCCATTAAAGAGGTCAACTGGACAGAGAATAAATAGAGAGACATCTGAATTAAATAGTATCATACATCAAGTGGACTTAAAGATATCTACTGACTATTTCACCCACGCACCAAAGAGTACACATTCTATTCAGCAACCCACAGAACTTTCTTCTAAATTGACCACCTACTGGGACACAAAAAAATTCCACAACAAATACAAAAAAAAATGAAATAATTCCAAGAATTGGTCAGACCAAAATGTAATAAAGCTAAAGAAACCCTAAAAAATACATAAACTCCTAGAGATTAAACAATATATTCCTGAATGGTGAATGGGTCAATGGAGAAATTAAGAAACAAATAAAAGATATTCCAGAATTAAATGAAATAGACATTACAACACAAAAAATCCTTCAGGATACATTAACAACAGTCCTAAGAGGGAACGTTATATCTCTAAACGTTTTCATCATAAAAAATTCAGAAAGAGTAAAAATAAGTGACAACATTGTAGTTCAATAAACTTGAACGGCAATGACAAATTAAGCTCAAATCCAGAGGATACAAAAAAATAACAAAAATCAGAGCAGAGACTAATGAAATAGAAACAAAGAAAACAATACAAAGACTCGACTCAGTGAATCTAAGAGTTGGTTCTTTGAAAAGATAAACAGGATAGACAGACTCTTGGCCCAATTAACCAAGAGAAAGAAAGAGCAAATCCAAATCAACAAAATAAGAGTGAAAGGGAAAAAAATCACATGAGGCAAATAAAAGATACAGAACATTATAAGGGAATACTTTAAGAATCTATATGTTATTAAACTGGAAACCATAAATAAATAAATATATATCTAAAATCTTGGGAATCAAGAAAGCTAAAGAGAGCAACACCTTAAATAGGCCCATAACATGTAACAAAATAGAAACAAAAATACAAATCCTTCTGACTTAAAAAAATCAGGCTCAGATGGATTCACAGCAGAATTCTGTCAGAGATTCAGATAAGACTTATATCCAATATTACTTAAATTATTCAAAAAAAATAGAAACAGAGAGAATGTCCAAATTCCTTCTATGTAACCAGCATCACTCTAATACCAAAACTAGATAAAGACACAACCAAAAAAAAAACATATAGACCCATATCCTTAATGAACATAGATATAAAATTCTCAACAAAATATTTGCAAACCACATACAGACATGCATCAGAAAGATCATACACTGTGATTAAGTCAGCTTGATTCCAGAGATACAGGGATGGTTTAATATATGTATGTCTATAAATGTTATAAAGAACATAAATGGACTTAAAGACAAAAATGACATGTTAATCTAAATAGATACAGAAAATAACTTTGACAAAATTCAACATACGTTTATGTTAAAAGTCCTAAGGGAATTCTAGTGGAGGGAACATAACTCAACACAATTAAAGAAATATACAAAACCCCACATCCAACATCATTCTAAAAGGAGAAAAACTTGAAGTATTCCTATTAAAATTAGGAACCAGATGAAGCTGTCCACTATCTCTACTCCTTTTTAATATAGTGCTTGAAACTCTTGCTAGAGCAGTAAGACAAGAGAAAGAAGTTAAATAATACTAATTGGAAAAACACAGGTCAAATTATACTTTTTGACAGATGACATGATATTATACCTAAAAGATGTCAACAATTCCACCAGAAAACTCCTAGAAATGATTTAGCACTTTCAGTAAAGTGGAGGGTAACAACATTAATCTACAAAAATCAGTAGTCTTTCTATATACCAATAAGAAGCAATTGGAAAAAGAGTACATCGAAATCCTCCCATTCAAAATAGCCTCAAAAACCATAAAATATCGCAGAATAAATCTGACCAAAGACATTACAAATATCTCCACAATGAAAATTTTAGATCTTTAAGGAAAGAGACTGAGGAAGACAACAGAAGATGGAAGGACTTCCCATGCTTATGGATTAGAAGAATTAATATTGTGAAAACAATATATAGATTCAATACAATCTTAATCAAAATACCCATGACATTCTTAAAAGAATTAGACAAAAAATACGAAAATTATTATGGAAGCAAAAAATCTGGATAATCATAGCAACTCTAAGTATAAAGAGTAATGCAGGGGATTACTATAGCAGATTTCCAACCATGTTGCAGAATGATACTCATAAAAACAACATAGTGCTGATACAAAAATAGATGTGTAGACCAATGGAGTATAATTGAACACACAAACTAAGTACATACAATTCCAGTCACCTGATATTTGACAAAGGGGCCAAGAACACTCACTGGAGCAAATACACATCTTCTGCAAATGGTGCTGGCAAACTGGATCTCCACCTGTACAGGAATGAAAATAGACCCTTATCTCTCACCTTGTACAAATGTCAATTCCAAATGGATCAAAGACCACAGTGTGATACTTGAAATTCTGAAACTTAGAAAAAAATCATTGGCAGTAGCCTAAAAAAATATGTAGGAAAGGATGTTCTAAAGCAGACTGTAATTGATCAGGAATTAAGGTTCTTTACAGCAAAAAACAAAGCAACAACAACAACAAAAAAGGAAATGAAGAGAAAATCCATAAAGTGGGAGAAAATCTTCACCAGTGACACATCTGACAGTGATTTAACACCCAGAATAGGTAAAGAATTAAAAAGCAAAGAATCAGGAAACAAGTGACCCAATTAAAAGATGGGCTAAAGATCTGAACATAGAGCTCTCAAAAGAAGAAATAAAGACAGTGAAGAAACATCTTAAGAAGTGTTCATCATCGTTAGTGATTAGGGATATGCAAATTAAAATCACTTTAAGATTTCGTCTTACAACAGTCAGACAGACTAAGATCAAGAGAATAAATGATACCAAATCCTCGAGAGGATGTGGGAAAGGAGAATGCCCACATCACAAACTCATGAAAACCCTATGAAAAGCCATGTGGAGGACTCCTAAAAAACCTGCCATTTGACCCAGTTATATCACTCCTTGGCATATGCCAAAAGGACTCATCCTATTGCAGAGATATTTGTATAACTATGTTGCTGCTCTCTTCAAAATAGCTAAGGGATGGAAACAAAGTAAGTGTCCATCAGTGGAGGAGTGAATAATGATAATGTGGTACATTTACAGAATGGAATCCTACTCAGCGGTAAAGAAAGGAAAAATCATGACATTTGCAGGTAAATGGATGGAACTAGAAACTATTATGCTAAGTGAAATAAAAGCAACAATTGTTCCCCTTCCTTCATGGATCCGAGCACCAAATTCTTAAGTCCTTATGTCCTAATGTAACTGCAGGAACCCTTAAAATGGAAGGGCACCAAGGGAGTTAAACAGAAAGAAGGAAACAGAAAGAAGATAGTAGGAAACAGGTGTTATTAAAGGACAAATAGATAAAATGGGGACATTTAAAGGGGAAGAAGGAAGGAGGGTTTGACAAAGAACTATGGGAGCAAAAGATAAGAAGGAGCACAAGAGATGCGGGGCCATAGGAGACTGGTATTATCAAGGGAGAAATGGGGAAAATGCGAACACTTTAAATGGGGAAGGCATGGGGTATGTTTGCTAGAGTGAATGAGAGAGGAAAGATAAATAAAACACCAAGTGAATTAGGAATCCACATATAATATCTCTCCATGAGTCCATGTGCATAGCTAAGGCTACATAACAAGAAACAGTGCCAGTTGGAGAAATCTTCCTTTGACTTGTTGGCCAGCATAGTTCAATAGACCCCCAAATTTACACAGGCTATTACCAAAGCTGTGGATTGCATTGCAGAACTTGAAAGTAAGATCCTATTGCTAAAGATAGGAAATATTTTAGACAGGATTTAGAGCGATGGAGCTGGAACTGACCTGCAAGTCACTATCTCTGAAGGCTAGTTCTCACAGATCTGGAGAGCTCTATGGACTGCTAAGGGAGAACATCAGTTGATGGCCAAACAGCAGCCTCATGACCAAATAACCACATCAGTGATTGGCATAGCATATGGCACTGGTGTAGGAGTGGAACTTTTATAATGTGCCAATCAGCAGGTTCCTAATTGGACTTAAAGCAAATTCAATGAGAGGCAACACATGTGTGGTACAGTAATCATAGCCAAATACACACGGCAGAAGAGGTCATAGATCTCAGAGAAATCCCCAAGTTTGTCAAATCTCTAGGCTCATGTAACTTTTTACAGAGTGCAAAAATATGTATCCTTCTATTTACACTGAAGTATCCCAGGCACCACTCATCAAAGAAGCTTCTTTGAACCAAATGAAGACAAATACAGAGTACCACTATTGGTCACACAGACATTGTCTGTGAACTGCTCAAGTAAAGCAGCATTTCGACAATGCAGCCTCTACATTTGAGCCTCAAACAACGTGGAACAAGGGGTAAAGAGGACATAATAAATCTCTCTACTCTCATTAATGAAGCTCCTCATGCACCAGAGGGCCAGGAACACAAAAGATCTCAAATGCCCAAAGCATGGGGTTTAGAACCACGCTGCAGAGTATGGTTCCCTGGACTGGACTCCTGGATTAAGTTTCACTCACCCAGGACTCAGGAACTATTGTGGAAGAGGGGGTGGAAAAACTGTAAGAGCCAGTGAGGAGATGCATGACCATACGGAAATATCTACAAGCTTCTAGGACCCTGCACATATGAACCTAAAGCAAAGGTTTGGGCATGCTCAAGACTATGTAAATTCAGACAAAACTCCAGCATGGAACTGGGGAAATGGGCAGTAGATCCCAATCTCTACTGAAGAAATATTGACAGCTGATTACTGTTGGGTGAGGAGGAGCTAGTCTTCCAAAAGTACATAGGCTGCATAGGCTGACTACACCTCAGTGAATGAGCTTGCACTAAGAACATTTGGGGACTCTAACTTGACACAGTAGGTTTCAACACAGGTGAAAGAATGTATGGACTCCAGTTGGAGGGCTTTAGGGAAGATGTGCCTGAGGAGAATGGGTTATAAAGATTTTTATATTGACTGAAATATTCTGTATGAACACACAAAGATTCAATTAAAAAAAAGAAAAACGTAAAATATGCAACATATTCATCTATGCTGCTCTGCATCGGACAGTGCCCTGCATTTGGGGTGCTCCGTGTTCCTTAATCTTGTAGAGGACCTCTGTCTCTAAGGAATGTATCTAGCATTTCCTACCATACCATGTTCAAACTGTATGCTTTGCACAGTGATATCTGTAATTTAACTTTCCAATTTCCTGTATGTCCTCTACTATATTGTAAGAAGTAAACAAGAAAGCTTAAGGATGAACATACTACTCAACCCTTCACATCTCCATGCCCTTCAAACGCCTGCCTCATGAATCACACAAAGACTCATCTCATCCACTTCAAGTATCCCTCGTCCTGTGGTCTTTGCTGGAGCAGAGATTCAGCATCTTTGGTGCTTCTGTCTTAATGTTCTTGCATCATGTGAGCTATGCGTTTCACTCATCCACATCCTTATTCTCTTTCTCCCTCTTGATCAATATGCCTTTGTCTCCGACAATTGTTTCTTACATTTGTTTTTCAAGAAAAGTCACATGTTCTAACTATAAGACCTACTTGAACATATGTTCCACTGAAAAATACATGATTCCTGTCTTTGTCATGCTTTCTTACCACAGGACACCTTGTAGACATATGTATGTTTTAAAAGAAATACAAATACTCTGAAGTGAAGAGCTACTCTCTGATTCAAGTCTGACCCTGTTAATACTACTTAGTAGTTACAACAGTAATTAACATACGCAATTATAAAGGATTTCTGTGTCCTTTGGATAAATTCTTATGGTAGGACATACAAAACAGTGTAACTCCTGACAAACATGTATTAAAACTTTCTTTCTTGCTTAGTGAAACTGAGGCAGAGGAACGACATGGAGAGACAGGGTTTGCAGGATCATTATTTTTTTCTTTCTTTTGGAGTGATCAGACCACAGTGTCTGATTAATTACACTAATGTTGCACAGTTATGAATATGCCAAAATAATAATTATAAACCCTTAAAGGGTTGAATTCAGTGGAATGTGAAATGGAGCCCGGGAATCTATGACCTTCATATTTAAGATATTAATCCTCACTTTTGTCATATCGGAGTTGCCTTGTGCTGTCTGCTGCAGGTCTTCCCTCTAAGTGTCTTGTGGTTTCTCTGGTAGATCTCTCCTATCTGAGCATCAGTACTGCTTCACGTGGTTTTCCTCCGGCGCCACCTGTGAAGCCTTAAATCTCTGAATCACTGAGAACAGCTCCTCAGTTCTCACATGTCATCTGTCCTGTTTTCTGCAATTAGTACCTAGAACTATAATCTATGAACTAAGCATGTTTTCCTGTTTTTTTTTCTCCTGAAGATGAAGACAGGGGTTTGCTTGCTGCAGGATGGAAATCAAGAACCTTTCAAAGTGTGCCTGCACCTCGCCAAAGACATCCTGATGCTGCAGGAGCAGGATGTACTGTGCGTGTCTGGTGAGCCTTTCTATTCTGGTGTAAGTAGCTCTTCCTTCGTTGGCAATTTTATTTGTGTCTTTTGAAAATGAAAATGCTTTCTCATCGAAAATTCATCATATTTTCTCTCACTTTCAAGAACCTAATCAGTGGTTCTGCAGGTAACTTTGTTTATCTTGTCTGAGGGCGTTGTTGTATCCCACAACATACTTTAGAGCCCCAGCCCCCCCCCTTTTTTTTTTTTTTGCTTTTTCTACTGAGTTCTTGCTGCCATATAACAGGGAAAAAGCACCTGCATTTTCTGATCATGAAATAATGGTGCAAGGCCCTGCGTGGTCTTATATTGTGGGACCTTGTACTCTATGAAATGACGCTAAAACTACAGGCGGAACTCACCACCCGCTGTCACTGAAGCAGGAGAATATAGGGAGCACTTGTGCTCAGTGTGTATTATTTTTTCAAGACTGTACTTAAATGATTCCATGACCTTTCAAGATAGAATCACACAAAGCATTCAGCCACTCTCCATTCAGTGTTCTGACAAATGTGTTACACTGCTGTGAATGGAGTCACAGAAATAGCCACGTATCAGTTTTTAAAAGTAATTGGTGTACTTATTAGTACCATATCACAGCTATGGAAGACATCCTTATATTTAACTATATTCGATTAAAAAATCACAAAACAAGAAAGTTCTAGAGTTTATCATTTCTTGTGCAATATGACTAAAACATCATTCTAACAGAGTTGAAATATTTGTTTAAATTGTATTTATTTATATTTTATGTGTATGAGTGTTTTGCCTGCATACATTGAAGTGTGTCTTGCAATGCCTTCATAGGCCAGAAGACAGCATCAAATCCCCCTTAATTTAGAGATGGTTATTAGCTGCCATGTGAGTGCTGGGAACAGAACACGGGTCATTTGCAAGAACAACCATTGCTTTTAACTGCTGAGTTGTCTCTCCAGCCCCAAAGATGAAGCTTTAGACTTTTTATTTTATTTTATTTTTGCTTTCCTGGTATTTGCCATGTAGATTAGGCTGGTACTAGGATTAAAGGCATGCACCACCCTGACCCAGTGTTGAAATGTGTTATGTCATAAACAATATCATAGGATGCATCCAACACTCAGTTCTTTCCTCATGACACGTGCAGCTATTTAGCATGACAACTTAATCTGTGCTTTGCTGGCAGACTTCATTTGCAGTGTTTTGCTATTTGTGAAGAGTGCTGACTGGAGTCTTCATATCACTTCTCACTAACACTCTATGGGAGTCACAAAAGGTCAGAAATCAATAGGCCTTTGCTAACTGAACGTAATGGACATTTTGCAGACTGTTAACTACTCCTTTGTCACAGACCATTTAAATCATCCTGAATCATGGACTTGGATGTTAATGCTGATTACACTGTTCCCATGAAGTTGCCCTTTCCTACCCTGGGTTAATAACAAAAGACTGTTTAATTTCTTTTTATTCTATTTCTAGACAAGAGGTGTGATCCATTTAACTCTGGAAAAATGCATCTCAAATGTCTTAGATGAGTTTATTCTTTACTAAAATAACAGTGTTGATTCTAAACTTTGCAGTCATCATGGTTAACACACCTGGATATCTCTTTTGAAAATAAATTGCACATATAAATAAAGCACAAAATGCTGGTAAAGGCTCTGGTTAAAGAAGAAACTTCTCTTAACTATTGCCAATAAAGACAAAAAAAGTGTTTGAAAAAACCCATCACTCATTTATTAGACACACTTCCAGCAAGATAAGAATGCTACTTTTCTGATAAGGGCATGAAATGAATATGTGTCAATAAATATCGTTAGTGAACACTGAACACTCTGTGACAGAAATACATCAGGGTCATCAAGCATCTCATTTCTGCTCAATATTCCTATGTGTACCTGCTGGAAAAGAATTCAGAAGTACACAGATAGAGCACAACCTTTGTGAAGGAGCAGGAAAAACTGATGTATTTACAGAATTTATGATTTGCTTCACCAAAATTTCTAAAAATTCCATAAGAGATGGAAAATACACATATTTGCAAGATTTCTGGAAAAAAGAACAATATTCCAAATAATTATGTTTTTATAACTAGGAACAAGCAACTGAAAAACTAAGATGTACTTTGCAATATATCGAAGTGTATTAATTGCATTGTGGAATTAATTTGACCCCAGATGTATGTATTTATGCTGAAAACTCTAAAACATAGTGAATAAAACTAATTGAAATAAAGATAAGTAAACAGAAAAAAAAAGTCATGGTTATCATGAATTCAAGATCAAAAGCCTCCCAAATACTCCAAACCAGAAAAAGGCAGAACATATTTTATACATATAAATGAATATAAAGAACTTATGATAGGCAAACTCATCTTAACTGGAAGAAAATATTAGAGTGATCTGATTTCAAAACTCATGATAAAAGTCTTGTGATATATCATGAGGTTTCATAAATAGAGGAGTGTGAATCAGTGAGACATTTTGTAGAGCTCAGACATGCAGCCATCCTTTTCTCATTAATTGATATTTTTATAATAAAGTAGACATAGTATAATATAGAATAATAATATACCCTTTTCACCATTTTAAAGCATACAGTTCAATGGCAAGGTGCAGATATACTATATAACCAGTACTATTTCAAGAATTTTTATCATTCTCTACAGAATCTTTATATTAAAAATAATACATTATACTCTCTTCCTCTAAGTCCCAGATGACCAAAGTTAGAAATCTTGTTATGGAGTGTTCTAGGATGACTATGCTGGGTTATAGAAGTATAATCATGCAATAATTTACCTTTTATATATTTTGCTTATTTCATTTAGTGTAATGTTTTCATAATTCATCCATTTTGAAGTATATTCTATTCAAACTAGAATAACATTCTAATGTGCCTGTACACCTTATCTGTTTACAAATGGAACAAACTGTGGACTTTGGAGCAGTTTCTGCATTTTGGTTCTTAATAAAAATGCTTTAGTGTCAAACAATGTAATGCACACCTTTAACCCCAGTACTTTGGACACAGAGGCACCATTTCTCTTTCAGTTGGAGATCAACTTGCTCTATAGAGCGAGTTACAGGTCAGCTGGGTCTTCAGCAAGATCCTATCTCAAAATAAAACCAAACCGAACAAAAATGCTTCCATGCACATGGGTGTACATGAGTTCATTTGAATTCCACCTGTCCGTATGTACGTACTTGTGTGTGTGTGTATGTGTGTGTGTGTGTGTGTGTGTGTGTGTTGTTTCTAATTTTATATGGAAAAGTTTCAGCTCTTCATCTGTAATGCTTTCTGTGTCTTTTTCCTACATGATCTCTAAAGTTTTACAGTTGAAAATTATTCTTAAGATACTATAAAAATGAATTGATTATTCATTATGGGATTTTTGGACACAGGTTTCATTATATTTAGGTCTCAATATGACCTGCCCAGCTGTCATCCTCTGGCCCCTGACAGGTTTTTATTATTCTGAGATAGTTTCCTTTCAAAGATAGTTTATTGCATGCAGAAACAGTGCTGAGTTTTGATGTAGGAGAGAGTGGGAATCTGTCAGGAACCTGTCTTCAGGAGTTCCCAGGGTCCCTGTATCCTCTCCTCTCCTCCCACTGCTCCTTATCTGCAGTACCTTCCAGGGCCTCCCCAATAGAAATTCCACACTGTAGGCTTGTTTCTGTGGAAGGCCGCCTTATAAAGGGAAAGTCACACACCACAGGTGAAACTTTGAGATATTTTCTAGAACATATCTTTCAAACTTTGAGATATTTTCAAGAGTAGTTTTTTAAGCTTTCTGTGATCAGAACCCTCCAATAGCTCAGACTGAAAAGCAGGGTTCTGCATGTGGCGCTTCACAGCACTGCTTCTGTTAGACTGTCACTCTACACTGTCACATTGCTTCTTCTGGAGTGAAGACTCACTAAGTGTTTGAGAGACTAGGAAATTAAGGCAGTGATCATTTCCCAAGTTCTGATAACAACAACAAAAAATCATGTTTCACTCTTAGAAGCATACTAAAAGCACAATGCTGACTATCTGTTTGCTAAATTAGTTATGTGGTTATGACAGTGTTCCTAGGGCCAGGCATATGGGAGGTGGGAGACTCCAGGCACAGACGGCCATATGTCACATGGGTGTGATACTGTGAACCCCGGCCTAGAGAATGGGAAACAAGTCAGAGAGAGCCTGAAGAATGATGACAAGATTGTCATCAGGTAGTGTACTTATGGGGAGTAAACTGAAGCTCTGTTCTGCTAAAAATGCAGAAAGGCACCCTTTCCTGCACTGGCGAGGTAAGGATGAAATTTTACGTTCCCTATTCTCTCCCATTGGCTGATACTGCTTGTAGAACTCTTATCAACTGAAACATTTGTCAACCTCAACAAGACATATGAATAGCAGGATCAGGCGGGCCCAGAGTAAACAATGGAGCTGACAGTGTCTCCCCATCAGAGTCAGAGATGGGAGAGTGAGTGAGTCTCACAACTGCCATTGGAGGATCAACACAGCGGCAATAATTCCAAGTCAAAGTCTTTCTCAGAGAGATGTGGCAGAGAACTGAGCACTGGGGGAGCACAAGTCAAGCAAAATATTAGTGCCTGCTGTTCAAGGTTGAGCAGAATAGAGTTTGTCTGTACTTGTAGGTCTCCTTTGTTCTTTGTTCTAAAATACTTGATATGTGCTGAGTTTAGATATCTACAATAGAAATTGTAAATGTGAGAAGATGTATCTGTGAAACAAAGATTATTAATTGATGTTCTCCCTTGACCTCGTTCATTGTTCTCTCCAGAACTATGAGTTCAGGGGAAGTTGCTTCCAGGTCAGTTCCAGCTCCATTGTTCCAAATCTGGTCTCTAAAGTATATCCTCTTTTCACAGATAGGGTCTTACCTTCAAGTTCTGGGAGGCAATCAAGGGCTGTGGCAACAGACTGTGTAATTTTTGGAGCCAACCATGGCCAACAACTGAAAGGAAAGTTTCTCATGTCTGGCACTGTTTCTTGTTATGTAGCCTTCAGCTATGCACACGATCTCATGTAGAGATACTGTGTATGGAATTTGTCCTTAGATTGTTAGACTAAAGTGATTCCCTCTGGTGTTTTACACTAACTAGGCATTTTTTCTCTGTCATTGTCTAATCTTCCCTCCATGCCTTCCCCATTTAAAGTGTCCCCAATTTGCCATTTCTCCCACGTTAACCTGTATCAGATAGGTACTTAACCCTGCCCAAACTCTTTGCTTAAATGTCTGGGAGTGAACAATAGCTCTCCAGAAGACCCTGGGAGCACGGAAGGGCTTGGTGCAAGAGAGACACTCTGCATATTTAACACATCTGACACTTTTATTTCAAAGTCAGGCAGAAAATCCATGCAGTATACATTATTCAGAGAAGTGTGTAAATGTTTTCACCAGAGACAGCCAGAGAGTAAAAGCCATGCTAACCCACATTTTGACTTCAATTTCTGCCAACAAAAAGGCTAAATTTTGTCACAGTGCTTTCCATTACTATTTTAAGATATGTTTATTTAGAAATATTTTAAAGATATTATTATTTATTTATCAGATATGTTGTGATTTATTCGAAGAACATCCAATTGAAGTTTAAGCATTGAGTTCCTATCAGGTAAAACATGCTCCATCTATGATGATTTGAATACAGCAACAGAACGGAGAGAACTATTCAAGATTTTTTTTAAGCAGATAGTACACTTCTGATCTTGTTCAAATATCAGTTAACATACAAAAGGTGGTGCCATTCTTTGCTGTTCTAAAATGAAATATCTATTTCCTGACATCCTTTTGAATGATTTACCACTCTAAGTCGGAGGTATCTGTGACTGCTGTCTGGTGATATTAATCCCTTTAGTGTGCCCTAGGAAAGGATTAAAATTAGCCTTTCTATCTTTGAATATTGATTTAAATATTTTTAGGAGGGCATTGTGGAGAAAGTCAATGTAAGATGACTATATTTTGCCAGGTAACCAGTTTCAAAGGTATTGTTAGTAAAAAGGAAGAAATACTTGGAGATTAAATTCCAAACACATAGACCAACTCAATATACAGGGAGTGCTGTGCTGTTATTTCTCCAAAATTGATAACATTCCTTCCTGAATACAGAGGGAGACTCACAAGACATTAGAAGCTAAAGAAACTTACAAGGCTCAAGAGTTTCAAAATTTTCTCCTTATAAAACCAGTAATCAATTGGTGGGAGCCAAGACTGCCCAGTGGAGCTGCCAGAATTCTGGGCAGGGATATCTAGGGAAGAAGCATTCATGAGTTGGCATTCATACTGGGCTGAATTTTCAGTGATGCAACTGCTTTTGAGTAACCTCTCAAGTACGCCCCTGCAAGTATCCCAGATTAATCATTGATTAACCATCCAGACTTGGATAGAATCATTTCTTTGGCTTGTCTTTGGTTTCTTATTAGCAACAAAGACAGTAGGACTGAGGGTGACTTATCTCCTTCTTGGGCTTGGGCTGGGCCCAGCAAGCTGGCCTTGAAGAGATCATCAAAAGGTAGTGGTATATGATACTGTTGCAAAAGATAAGAAGGTGGAATGATTCACGAAAAATGTAGAGTATGGAGGTCTACATGGGTCATTCTTTGATTAATGCTGCTATACCACTCATACTCAGTTCGTGAAGCAATTGCTAATAATTCTTTATCGGTATTACTTTAACAATCCAGGATCAATTGCTCCTTGCTTGTAGCAGAAAATGGCAGGCTAAGAAGGTAGTAGAGAGGTTGCAGAGATCCTGCCCACCTGTTTAAAATGGTTTTGTTATATAATGTTAACTCTTGAAGGGTTTACAGATCTGGAAAGGTGTAGAAAGAACATTAAAAGGAGTCATCAAGGAATTTTTACATAAAGGCTCTCTGTATGAGTGGAAAAGGCACGTCATATAACGATAAGGACTGAATGAAAATCCCAGTGTTAGTGGAGGATGTTCTACTTATGAACTGTTGGCCATGGAGGCTCCTAATACCTAACCAACCATAAAATCTGTTGATACTTTTGTGGGTGGCATACCAGAATTAGATGGTAAAATCCTATTGCTGAGGATACCAAACACTTTAAGAAATGGAGAAATCATAGGGCTGAGACTGAAGTTCCCTTCCTGCTGGCTGGGTTTCATAATACTAGGAGATACTTGCAGGAAGCTAGAGAGGAATAGTTGCTCATGATCTTAGTTGTGTGTGCCACACTATCAGTGTGCCAAACATGATGCTCCCTCTAGTGTGACATTGGTATGACTATTATAGGTGCTGTCATGTGCTTCATGATTGGATTCAAAGGCTATTCCAAGGGAGTGAACTCATGCCTAAAACTGTAAGCCGGGGAAAATAACTGTGGCTACAGAATTCATGAGCCAGGCTAAAGAAGCCACTGGTATGATTTCCTAAAGAAATGTGAAGAGCCTATAAAATTCCCTTCTGGATATTTGTGTTTATGCCCATTACCAGTGCTGTGGGCCTTGGTCAGTCATTGAGGAACCCTTCAATCTTGCTGTTTGTAATAGTTACTACAGAGACCCACAGCAGATCAATATCCTGAGAACAAAGATCTGCCATGGCATAGTTGCCTGATGTTGATCCATAAATGGAAGAAAATAACCATATGTCCATTTATCACCTCCAAGACTCAGGGAATATGAGAGAGGAGGTGTCAGAAAAGTATGAGATTCAGAGAAAAAAGTTCAGTGTTCTGCAGCTATTTCAGCCAAACTGGAGCAGTATCGCTGGGAGAGCAGGAAGGTATATGAGATTCAGGAGGCTCAGAAAGTTGCAGGATTCTCAAAGCTCCCCCTCAAGATTACACAAACAGTCACAATTGATGAGGAGAGGAGAGTGTCCAGTGCAGACCATAGTCAGTTGTACAAGCTCTACAGATGTGATACTCATGTTAGACTAGATTTTCATAAAGCCTTTGATTTAGGACGCTTTTCTGTAAGTAAACTTTTAGTCATGTTCCTCAAGATAAACCCTGAAAACTCACTGATTAACCAATCTAGAACTGGACAGAATAATTTCTTGATCTTTCATCAATGCCATAGTTAATTGTTTGCATAGTTTCCCAAGAAAAATCAAACAACAAAAATGCTTCAGTGTATCTCCTGGCAGAGCCACTGTGAGATTATG
This sequence comes from Eospalax fontanierii, assembly GCA_035773235.1. NCBI lineage: Eukaryota > Metazoa > Chordata > Mammalia > Rodentia > Spalacidae > Eospalax > Eospalax fontanierii. The sequence continues at coordinate 10,136,943 of CM069528.1, read as the reverse complement.
AGACATGGAATCAATCTCCTATTGTTTTTCTAGTGGGAGAAAATATGCAGTTAGTAAAACTGCTAGTGGTCTTGAATGCCTGAAGGCTACAATAACAAAACATACTACCTATTTTTAAACTTGTGGTTTAGACTTTTTCCCATAAAAGTGACAGAAAGATGATTTTACCTTTTAAAATATTTAATTTATTATTTTTATTTTATTTATTTATTTAAAAAACCATTGAGTTTTTGTGCATTTAATACAATAGATCCTAATGAAATCTAAACCCTTTCCCCATTTGAGCCCCCATACACAACCTACTGGATTTGATGAATTCTGTCATCTATCTTAAACATTTATGCCCAGATATCATTTGGTGAAAGTTTATCCTCTGGAGTCTAGTTTTCCTAAGTAGAGTGACTCTCTTAAAGAAGATCTACTTTCCCTGCCAGTACCTTCTCAGGTATGATGGAGTCTGCTGCCCATTTCCCTGTTTCTATGCTGGGTTTTTGTCTGATTGAGTCAGCATGGGTTTTGTGCACGCTGTCACCATAGTGCAAGTTCATATAAACAAGTTCCCAGTGGCCTGCAAGCGTTCATTTCAAGCACAAAACCTGGCTCTTTCAGATTTTCTGTCCCTATTCTATAATGGTTCCTGAGCTGTGGGTGGGTGAGCTTTATTTAAAATAGGAGTCCTATCCAGGACAGACACTCTGCAGTTTCTTATTATTTAAAACTTAGCCAGTTGTGGCTATCTGTGTGTGTTGCACTCTGTTGTCTGAGGAAGCTTTGCTGCTGAGAGTTGAAGGATGTATTAATATTCTCTCTATCATGTGTTTGGCTATTTGCATAAGCCTTAGGTACAGAGGTTCCACTGTCGATGTGCCACTTAGATCTGGGCATCTCTCAGACATATATTCTCTATATGTGACCAGTTATGGAACTCTGTAACGGCTCCCATCTGTTGCAAAAGTAATCTTGAAGAGTGGTATATGGAATATTTATCTGTAAATATAAAGATCCATATTTAGCCTAAAGTACGAAATTTCACTATAATTTCATTTGTGTAGAGATATGGTGACAGAGATATGGTTTTCTCTAGTATTTATGACCTTTCTAGCCATGTGTCTTTTGTTATACTTATGGTTTCACCCATGAGTTTCATCCCATTGAGAAGGCCTTAAATCCAATTAGATCGCAGTGGATTACTCCCTAGATGAACGTGCTACCACTGCAAGAGTAGAAATAGTTTGTTTTAACCCATTTGAATAAGATTGATTGAGACGTTCTGTATGAAATACACAATGATTCAATAAAAATTTTATTAAAAATCTCTGTTAGCATAAACATGAACAAAAGAAATTGTTTGTTGTGACAGTCATTGTGGTTATTAGGTTTTAAGGCTGGGTTGGATCATTGATTGATTTTCTTCTTTGACATGTATAATGTGCTCTAAAACTCTGAGAACTAGTCTCCAGGGAGAAGGCTTCTAGGTCACTTTCAGCTCTATTGCTCCAAGTCCTATGTCCTAAGTATATCCTCCTGTCTTCAGCAACAGGGTCTTATCTCAAGCCTTTGGCAATAGCCTGCGCTATTTTGGGGAGTTTTTTAGATCACTCTGGTCAACAACTCAAATGGAGGTTTCTCCTATCTGGTACAGTGCTCCTTGTTATATAACCTGCAGGTGTACACATGCACTCTTACTGCATGTCTTTCTCAGTGTGGGGAGTTTGAGTTAATACTTTGACCTCTGACTTTCTGTGGCTCCTAAGCCTTGTCTCCATCACCTCTCTCTCTCCCTGTGTGACTTTACTCCTCCCTCCCCAGTTTAATTTTCCTGTTTCCTTTGATAGCACCTGTCGTCTATCATCCCCTTTCTTGAGTTTCTTCTTCTTCTTTACACCCATGGTTCCCTGCATGTGCTTTGGTCCCCCTTTCCCCTCAGTAGCACAGGGATTGACGTACCCTCACTCAGACTTTCGTTCCCTTTTCCTCTGTGCTCTGGTCCATTTTTTCTGGCTCTGTAAACATTTGTTACATGTGTAAATTTTGTTTCCCTAAATTTAGTTTACAGGTAACTCGGGTCAATATTAAGCAAAATTGATACAGAAGTTATGATTTTAATCTCTTTAAATTTATTTTATGTTCAGTTTTACACTTAGGAACAAAATGATTTGAAATAATTTATGCTCCTTCCTTTTATTGAACTTTTATGGGAGATGAACTCAAAATGTCCTGAAAATAAGCTTGTGAAATGGAAGGTTATACTTTCTAAAATTCAAATGGCTATCTCTTAGCCCATCTAAAGGCTCCTGATGGGATACACAGGGACTTTGACCTTGTGTGAGATTAGAATTCCAAGGCCTTAAATTCTATTACCCAGTAAATATCCAGACTCTTGGCAGAATCTTTGAGAATCCTGATAATCCCAAAGTGGAATCTGAAACCAGAGATCTGTAATTTTGTCTCCTAGCCTCTCCCTGGGCCCTTCCTAGCACTGTCAGAGTTTGAAGTTAGAGACCCATTATCTGCCTCTTTGCCTGCCTCCTGCTCCTGCAGAGTCTTATACTAATTCAAAAAGAGGCCTGTGAGAGAGACCAACACCACTTCTTAGCTGGTGCACACTGCAAACACTGTCCTTGATGTCAGATGTCATATGAAAGCACCAAGCAGATGTCCTTACTAAGACCAGAGATTATACAAACCATAACAGAATGTAGACTACCTGTCACACTACTGATGAATCAGTGCTAGGTTTCCCACAATTGACACAAATGTCAGCTAAATTAAAGAATATGAACACCAATTTAATCTCTCACTTAACCTATGTGTGCCACTAAAGTTTGAACAAAAAACTAACTCCCATTGCAAATGTATAAGCAACAGGAAAAACCAAGGAAATATCTCCTGCTAAAATTACAAATCCCATAGTAATGGTCCATAATGAGAACTAGTTTGATGAAATTCCAAAAAAGTGTGTGTGTGTGTGTGCATTGAAAAGACTTCAGAGAGGGCAAAAGAACCTGAATGAATTCCAACAGAGCATTAACAGTTAATTGAAATAAAGAAATCAGTTCAGGATTTGAAAATAGAAGTTCAGTAAAGAAAACAAAACACTATAAAAGAACAAGCTCAAGTCCACAAGGAAGAATTCAACAAGGTAAATATGAAACTCAGCAGAAGTCGTTCCAGAAACATAGATCACATGGGAGACAGACTCTCGGGGCTTGAACTCAAGGTTGAGAAACTGGACTATTTAATTAAGAAAAACGAACAATTAAAATAAACACTCATGGATTCAAAATGCAAGATCTTTGATACAGGCTGAAATTATCGATTCCATAAATTATCAGATTAACAGAAGAAGAGTTTGACGACAAAGACATTGAAAGAATTTTTAATAAAGTTTCCTAAATGTAGGAAGTATGCCCATCTGGGTAAAAGAGGCATACAGAACTCCAAAGAGACAAGATCAGGAAATAGTCCCCATGTCATGTTAGAAACAAAACACTGAACATACATAACAAAGAAAGTATATAGAAAGCTACAAGACAGAAAGGCCAAGACACATAAAAGGACAGACTTTAAAAACTAGAAGGGCTTAGAAAGATGTATATCAGTTACAGAGAGGTCACAGCTGCCTACTTATAATACTATCCTCACCAAGATTATCTGACATGACTGAAGGAGAAACAAAATTTTCTTTGAAAAAGAAGGCAAAAAGAACATATAACCCCTAGCCAGCTTTACAGAGGACCCTGGAGGGAATACTGTGAATTGAAGAGGGTGTGTCCAGAGTTCCGGCGGGGGGGGGGGGGGGGGTAGCAAGGAATGGTGTTAAGATAGTTAAGGAAAAGAAGACTATGAAAGTACCAGACACCACGAAATCAACAAAGCGGCAGGAATGAAAACACACTTTAAAGAGTAATTATTGATATCAGTGATCTTAATTCCCCAATCAAAAGACAGAGACTAATATTTGAAATATAAAACAGTATTCTTTTAACAGCCTCCAAGAAACACATCTCACTCTCAAAAGTAGTCCCACAGGGTGAAGGGTTGAGAAAACATACTCAAGTTTTCAACCAGGAGACTAGCAGGGGATACTTTTCTAATGTTAGACAAAATAGATTTAAATTGAAACTAGTCAGAAGAAATACAAATGGCTACTCCATACTGATTGAAGTAACAAACTGTCAAGAAGACATCATATTTATAAACATGTACCAAGTGAAAATGCTCCAAATTTTGAAAGTAAATGTGTTAGAAACTCACAGATTAAGCTAAATTTGTAAGAGTGAGTAATTTCAGTGACCCATTCTTATCAGCAGATATGACATGTAGACAAAAACAGAGAAATACTGAAGTTCAGCTTTGGCATAGATAAATCAAATGGAGTTACTAGGCATTTAAAGAATATTCTACACAAACTTCTGACAAAATGCACATTCTTCTCAGCAGTTCATTAGATTGACTCTAAAGTAAATAACTTATTAGGATACAAAGAACATTTGTACCAATAGAGGAATATGAGACAATCTGTTGTATTCTCCCTAATAATAGAGAAACTAAGCTAGAAATTAGCAGAAATAATACAATAGGTAAACAAACTCATAAAGATTAAAAATAACTATAATGATGAAGGAGTCATTGAGAAAAAATTATAAATAAAAAGAAAAATTTCCCAGAAGAAAATAAAAATTAAAACCCAATATATCAAACCTGTAGAATACAATGAAGGCATTCCTAAGAGGGAAGTTTAGCTCTAACTGTATACATTGAAATATCAAAGCTATCCCAGAGAAATGACCTAATGATGTAACTATATGTCTTCAAAAACCGAGAGCAAAACAAATGAACAAAGTAGCAGACTGAAATAAAATCAGGGCAGAAATCAATGAAATAGAAAGAAAGACATCAATAAAAAAAAAAACAATAAATCTGAGAGTAGGCTTTTAAAGATAAATATTATTGACAAGCCTTTATCAATTTAACTCAAATAAAACTGAAAAGAACAACCCAAAATAATGAGACTAAAAATAAAAAAAGGAGATATTACAACAGAAAATCATATATATTTACCTTATAATTCCATATTATACCAAACTGGAAAATCTAGAAGGAAATGATGATTTCTAGATGCATATGACTTACCAAAGTCAGCCCACGGTGAGGCAGACTGTTTAAATAGACATATAACAAGCTATGAGAGTAAAATAGTTTAAAAAAAAAATCTCCTAACTATAGAGTCTAGGTAATGACTGCTCACTGCAGAATTCTATCAGACTTTTAAAGAAAATCTAAAACCAATACATATCAAACTGTTCTGTAAATAGAAAAAGAAGCATTATGATGATACCAGAATTAGATACACACACACACACACACACACACACACACACACACACACAGAGTGTGCCATGGTTCAGTTTCACTGGTGAACATAGATACAACATTTCTCAGTTAAATTTTGTAAAAGGAATTCAAGAACACATCAAAAATATCATCCAACATGATCAAATTGGTTTCATTCCAGGGGTGCAAGGATGGTTCAATGAATATTAACCAATAAATGTGATTTATGACATAAATTCTCTAAAGGATAGAAATTACATGATCATCTCAAAGATGCAGAACTGAGCCTTTGCTGAATGTGAAATTCACTCATGATAAACATACTAGAGATACCAGTGATGAGATGAAGATACCTCAATATAATAAAAGTAATATATGACAATTCATGGACAACCCCATTCTCACTAGAGAGAGAAAGTCAAAGAATTCCCATTAATATATGAGATAAAACAAGTGTTCACTCTCCCCTCTCCTATTTAATATATTGCTTGAAAGTAAGTGAAGACAAGAAAATGAAATGCATGGGATAAAAATAATAAAATGTCAAATTATCCTTATTTTCAAATGATATGATTCTATACATAGTGCACTCCAAAGAGTCTAACAGAATATTACTAGAGTTTATAAAATTTTAGAAAGTAGGAAGATAAAATTAAAATAAAAATCAGTAACATTTCTGTATACCAATGACAAATATATTGAGGATATTAGAGAAACTATTCAAGTGATATTAGTTCAACAAAATTAAAGAAATAATTTGTAATAAATGTAATCAAGTAAATGAAAAACCATTAAAATGAAAACTTCAAAACAACAAAGAAGGAAACTGAGTAAGACCAGTAAACGGAATGACTTCTGATGCAGGCCTTTAATTCCAGTATGAGGGAAGCTGAGGAATCAAGGCAGCCTGATCTACAAAGTGGGTTCTAGGGCAGCTGGTGGCCATGGGAAAACAGTGTCTAAAAGAAGATGAAAACAGAAGAAGGAGGAGGAGGAGGAGGAGGAGGAGGAGGAGGAGGAGGAGCAGGAGGAGGAGGAAATTTACTAGACCTAAAACAGCCCATTGACCCCAACACCAGGATAGTGAGTGACATAAACACCCCGCTCTTAGCCAACAGACAGTTCATCTAGAAAAAGGGAGAAACAACAGATTTAAATAGCATACTAACTGAATGATTTGTGTATAAATTAAGAACATATTACTAGATGAAAATTAGGTAAAGAGAGAAATCATGGATGAGATCAAATATAACCGGAATAGAATAAAAATGAAAATGGAAGATACAAAAATCTACTGAACAAAAAGAAGGCGGTCCATAAGAGGAAAGTTTATAGCACTAAGTGCTTCCATTAAAAAACAAATAACCTTGGAGATATGTCACACTAATCATTCAAAGATACACCTGAAGACTTTTGGAAAATAAGAGTAAACAAAACAACACACAGGAAGAGATAAACAAAATCAGGGAAGAAATTAATTACAAAGAAGCAGAAACAGAACCAATGAAATAAAGAGTTGGTTCTTTGAAAAAAATTAACAAGACTGACCAACTTGTAGCCAGCCAAGTTAACCAATTAAATAAAGTGGAGGACCAAGATGGATTCAATGCAGAATTCTATCAGACACTGAAAAGAATAACTAACAACAATGCTATTCAAATTGTTCCAGAAAATAGAAAAGGAAGGACCTTTCCAAATTAATTTTATGAATCTAATATGACATCGATACAAAGCCGAGCAAAGACGAAGAATAGAATGAAAATCACAGGCCAATCTCCGTTATGAGTATAGACACAAAAGTTTTCACTGAAAACATATTTGCAAGCTGAATTCAAGGCCATATCATAAAAACCATCCACCATCATCAAATCACTTCATCCCTGAGATGTAGGGATTATTTTACATACCCAAATCAATAAATGTAATCCACCAAATGAATGAATGAATTCCATGTGTGTCTCATTAGATGCAGAAATGTCCTTTAACAAAATCTAAAACCATGTCATTATAAAATTCATGGAGAATCTAAGGATACTGGAGATAAATCTTGATATAATAAAGATAATATACAGCAAATTTACAGTAATAATCTTGCCAAATACATAGTTACTCAAGGTATTTTAATGAAAATCAGGAACAAGGGGACTACAGAGATGACTCAGCAGTTAGGAGCACTGGTTGCTTTTCCAAAGGACCATAACTCCAGTTATAGGGGATCTGACACCCTCTTCTGACTTCTGTTCGCATTACATGATATGGAAGTACTTACATATTATATCTGCAGGTATTATACTCATGACATAAAATAATAATAAATGGAATATTTAAAAAATAAAATAAAATCTGAAGGAGATCAGTAGAATTAATATTGTAAACACAGGTCATCCTACCAAAAGCAATCTATAGATAACACAAAATTCCCATCAGATTTCCAACATAATTCTTCAAAGAAATTGAAAAAAATTATCTCAAATTTCATGGAAACAGTCAGTAGAGGATAGTCCAAAGAATGCTCAAGAATATAAAAATGCTGACATCATCATTTACTTCATATTGTACTACAGAGCTATAGTAATAAGAACATGGTACTGGCATAAAAAACAGACATATTGACCACTGGAAAAGAACTGAGGACCCACATTAGAGTTCACAAACTTACAGCCACCTGAATCTTGAGAAAGAGGCAAAAATTCGTATTGGAGAAAAGACAGCACCTTCAACAGAGAGTGCTAGTAAAGCCAAATAGACACATACAAAAGAAGGAAGCTAGATCTTACTTCACAGCATGCACAAAATTCAACTGCCAGTGGGCCAAGGATCTCAGTGTAATGTATTGTACCCTGAAGCTGACTGAGGCTGAACACAGAGCTTTCTGAATAGGACCCTTCAACAAGGCGGTGAGAGAAATAAATGACCAATGGGACTATATGAGCTTTAGCATCTGTACTGAGAAGGACAGAATAAGTCCAGCCTGCAAAAAGGTGGAAGATCTTTACCAGCTGTCGATTTCACAGTGTGTTAATATCTAGAATGTCTAAAGAACTGAAAAAAGCAAACACCAAACAAATAACGCAATTGAAAATGGGACAAGGACCTAAATATAGAATTCTCAAAAGATGAAAGAAAAATGTCTGAGAAATGGTTTGTAAACTGTTCGCGCTCATTAGTCATCAGGGAAACGCAAAGTAAACTAATGTGAGATGTGATCTTAACGCAGTGAGAATGGATAAACTAAAACCAATAACAAATTCAGGCACATATGTGAGGAAGAGAAAGACTTAGTTATTGCTGGTAGGAGTGCAGACTGGTGAAGACACTATAGAAATCAGTGTGGCTGGTCCTCAAAATGCTGTGTAAATAGACCCACCACGTGATCCAGCTGTACACTCAAGGGTCTATGCCCAACATAGTCTATATCCTTCTACAGAGATGCCTGCTCATCCATAGCCATTGCAGCTTTTCATAAGAGCTGATAATGGAAACAACCTAGATTTCCATCAAATGATGAATGAATAATGAAATGGAACATGACAATGGACTATGACTCAACTCTTAGGTAAAATGAAACTGTCAAATGTGCAGATAAATGGATGGAGTTGGAAACAATCATACAGAGTGTTGTAACCCAGAAAGACAAAAATCACATGTTCCCTCTCACTTATAGATGCTAGCTTTTAATCCTTAAGAAAGGGTTTCATTTGGAAGAACAAAGAAAAGGTCATGAAAATAGTAAGGGGCCATCGAGGGGGGAGTGCTCAGGAGAACAGAGCTAGAACATATCAGTATAAAGGGGGAGAAGGGAATAACAGAACAGGAAATGTCAAATGAGGTGGGAGCAGAAGTGCAGTGTAGAGTATAGGGAGGGACAACAAGTAACTGAAGGCCTTCGACAAAGTCCTATGGAAAGATATTATTGTAAAGATTCCTAAAATACATGCATGTACATATATCAAACAAGTTTAAATGGAGTTCCAGGAGTGGACTTCTTCTTTTGGTGTTGTGGGGAATAGGACATCTTCTAGATGTTCAAACATTGTTGGCTATTGCTACAGCTTTTGTTTACCTGTTTACCCTCCAGAACTTTACTGTAATACTGTACTGTTGAAGAATACACATACTTGAGTCATAGAACATGGAAAAATCAACTGGTACTGACATCTAAACTTCATCCCTAGTGGCTTGCTTTCATTATGGTGGAAGGTGATTTGCAAGCTATCGGATGATAAAAGTAGTCCTCAATATTACTAGCTGTGAGAACTGTGAACTATAATAATTTCTGGTCTAGTAAGATATGCCCTGTGTTGCAATAACGACACAAATTTTAAGGAGGAATCTCTTTCTGATTGGATGTAAGATCTACTCCACAAAATGCAACATATCTCGAACCATTTTCAGGACCAAGAACCTATGACTAGACAGGACATCAACCCTAGACTATTTAGGTCTGCTAAATGGAAATAGTATAAAGAGATTCATAATAACATCTTATTTTATTTTTTATTGTTTATGCATTTGAATATTTCACCCTAGTTGTACAGTGCTCAGAGAGGTCAGAAGAGGGTGTCATATTCCCTGGAACTGGAGGTATAGATGGTTGTTAGCTACCATGTGAGTTCTGTGAAGTAAAATCATGTATTCTGCATGAACAGCCATGTTCTTAACTGCTGTGCCAAATCTCCAGTCCCTTCATAATTTATCTTTACATCTACAGATTAATGCATGTATCAGCTCTTAACAGAGAAGCTTCTTGTAGTAGCGCAGTCCTAAATCATGAATCTGTATTATCCCCTCTTCATGAGGCTAAGGAAGCATCATGGAAGAAGTGTTGGAAAGGTTTTAAGAGTTAAAGGAGTAGATGACTATAAGCTAACAATGTTTTCTAGACATAACAGGGCAACTGTACATATGAGCCCATGATGAATTTTGAGAACACATGCAAGACTTTTGAAAGCTCAAGCCATTTGAAGCTCCAGCATAGAGGAAGTGGTGTCTAGATATGTGGCCTCACTACTACTGGAGGAACTACTGACAACTGAGAGCCATTGGCAGAGGAAGAGTCACTCTTCTATGAGAGTGCGACCTATAATAGGATGATCATGTCACAGATGATGGACACACGCAAGTGTATCTGGAAGACCAATGTTAGACTCAATGGGCTTTGAAAGGGAAAGGAGGAGAATTAGGTGTGGAAGGTGGAAGGTAGGAAGTGGTGGTGCTTCTTAGAGGCGATGGGGGACGGATTAAATCGATAAAAATGCTTTATATGAAATTCCCGAAGAATAAAGAATCATTTTATAACGTAATGCTAGAGGTATTATCATATCTGATTTCACATGACAATACAGAGATATAGTAATAAATACTGCATGGAGCTGACAAGGTTAACACACTGATCAGAGTCAGTATTAAATACCACCAGGAAATGACATCATCATCAGTGTAATGGAATGGAGCATCCAAATGTAATGAACACAACTTTAGACACCTGATTTTCTTTTCATTTCTAGTTTATTAAGGTTTTGGAATCCTTTGACAATTCATGAATTACAGTTAATCCTGTGCTATTTATTAGTACTTTTAGTGTTAAAAATTAACTTTTAAAAACTATTTTATTTTCTCTTAGAAGATAAGGTTTGTTTGCCATTTTCCAAGATGTGGGTCTATGACTCAAGCTGGTCTCTAACGCTTGCCTGAGGTAGTCCTTTCATCTCAGCCTTCCGAGAAGCTGCTACTACCAGATTTGTCATTGTTCCCACTGCTGCGCAGCTTTCTTAACTTGATGGTTACAGACTTGAGTTTTCTTTCTTCAAACGATGTTCTTTCTAGTCATAACAAATGCATTGGTAAACTCAGCATGTGAGCAACTTTGTAGAGGCGTCATCATCCATCATCCTGCACCTTGGTATCATCCTCTTCATCTTCTTCGTACAGCTCTGAGTTCCACCAACACAGCTCCTATCAGGCAGAACTGCTTCATCAACTTTGGACTGTGAGCCCTCCTGCAGAGGGCTTTACAAATAAATCATATAAATCACATTTTTGGATCCTTCCAAACGTGGTTTCAGATTCCTTCTTCCCCTTCACTTTAAAAGTAAAAGGGGTGGTCCCCTGAGTGACAGTCTCTCTTGGACTTCTACGGTTCCAACTCTCTTGAGCTCCTTCTTTCCCTTTATCCCCATAGTTCCTTGTATAACTCTCCCCTTTTCTATTTAAACCTTGAAACTGGTAGAAGAAAACATTGGCAGTCGTGTATTTCATACAGAATATCTCAATCAATCTTAATCACCTCTTACCCTCTTCTCTACCAGCAACCCCTCATTGCACCCCAACTGGAATCCATACATTCATTTATCTGTGTTAAGGTCTATAGTGTGAAGTCAGTCTCCCCAAGTGCTCCTCAGTGGAGGTTCATCCACAGAGGTCTAGTCCACCCATCCAGAGTCCCTCACTCTAAGAAGATTAGCTCATCTCTGCCCGATATTTATGTTTATACCCTTTGATTAATGCTGCTGCCACCGAGGTCAGAGAACCTTTCTCAATGGGTAACAATGAGTGAAGAGATTCATATCTGACCAAAGTGATGAACATAAGCAGCTGTTGTGTGTTCAGCTCTAAGCAGGATACCTGCATCACTCTTTCTAAGTCCCAAGGAATAGTGTAAAAGAGGAGGCAGGAAGCTTATGAGGGCTGGAGGATGTGCAGGATCACTAGGAATGCTATCATCTGGATATGATAGGCTCATTGCAACTATGAAAACACAGTTACTGGGCCACTTCCACATGAGCTGCACAAATGACATGAAAATAGGAGCTTAGTAGTTGGAAACAAGGGATCAGCAGGAATCAGAAGATAAGAAAGATAACAGGGAGGGATGACTGTTATCACACTATGTTGTATATATGTATGAAATTTTCTAAAGTAAGAAATGGGCTGGGGTGATGGCTCAGCAGTTAAGAGTACTGGCTGCTTTTGAAACGGACTCAGGTTAAGTTCTTAGCACCCATGGTGGCTCACAACCACTTTTAACTTCAGTTCCAGGAGATCTGATGCCATCTCTGGTCTCCGTGGGTCTTACATGACATTAGTGCACTTACACATATGCAGAGAAACATTCATCCAATTAAAGTAAAATACATTAATTGAAAAACATAGGTAAAAATAAAAAACATGGATATAAGTAAGGAAATACTGTTTAGAGAATTATGATAAAAAACAGATATATGACAATTTTGCGTGATTTTGCATACCTGTAATCCCAACATTTAGGAGAGTGAGTTGAAGTTAGGCTACATAGCAAGATCATAAAAACAGAAGATGACAGCCTAATCTTAAGTCATTTTCTGTTATCGCAGAGATTGTTACAGTTACGGTCTTGGAAAACTTTCATAGAAAGGAAAGTAAGGTATCTAATCACTAGTGAAGTGTCTTCTGTCATTGGATATAGCCATAGATAATAAAAACTGCGGCATAAAGAAGCTGGCTCCACAGTCTAAACGACTGTACATGTGGGTAGACATACAGATCCAGCTGTGGAATTAAAGGAGCTATGTGCCAGATTGCTCCTTTTACCACCCTCTGCACCCGACTTTCTTATGAGCAATGATTTCCTCATTTCTTTACAAATGAATCATATAAATTGGTATTCTAATATCAATCTCACTGACTAATTATGAATTTCAGATGAGGTATGAGTAGGCACATTTTGAGGGCTCAAAGAACAACAACTTTATGAATAAAAACCAGGTTGGGCATTAAACCCAGCAATGGAAAGGTTGAGATAGACAAATTGTGAGTTCAAGTCCAGCTTAGAGAACATCATAAAACATTGTCTCAAAAAGAAAATCACGTAAAAGTAATGGGTAGATACAGAATAACAAAATACAGAGATTGAAACATGATCCTGTCTTCAACCAGAAAAGGGTCACTCCTTTAGGGAAAAGTGATAAGGAAAAATCGAACCCCTTACTAGTACCCTAGCCTTCGGTCACAGGGGAATCACACACATTTTTGGCTTAGACTTTCATGGCATCTCTAGACTCCATCACAGATGAGACTAAAGTATATAAGTGCACCTATGTTGTGCAGTGCCTTTGGAGGTCAGAAGAGGGCATCAGTTCCCCAGAACTGAAATTACAAATGGTTGTTAGCTGCATTGTAGGTCCTGGGACTTAAACCCCGGTGTTCTGCAAGAGATGCTAGTGCTCTTAATCACTGAGCCATCTCTCTAGTCCCCATGTTTGTGGTATTTTTACCCTAAACTTTCTATCAAATTTCTATGTCCTGTTCTCATCAACAGTAGAATGTAAAACTGTTTTCAGTTCTTGAGGAGAAGGAGAAGTAGGCCAGGGATACAGGAAGTTTAGTCTTCACTCCAGACCGATATGACATGCTTAATAAGAATTTACTGGAAAATTCAAGTTCTGAGTTTAATAGAAGCCATAATTTTATTTTTGAATTTAAATTTATCTCCAGGCTGCCATATGATATGGATGGTTCCTTTCTGGTTCTGGTTAGCAGAAGTCTGTACCTCTATATGTCCAGCAACCCAAGACGGTGAACAGCCTGTTCTCTGCAATCTGCCTCAGTTAGGTTGTACATTAAGTGAACTTTTGACTTGATGTATTTTCAACTTTATCACTTTATTAGGTTGCAACGCTAAATAAGGTTGAGATGGCTCAATATTTGCTTATAACATACATGCCATATGTCATCTGTCATGAGTTTATAATATGAAGTATAATGTAATTAATATGTAAATGCTGCTTATTCTTTATGGCTTAGGGAATAGGGAAAAGAGTGTGTGTATATGTATATATATATATATATTCCATATGAACTCAATTATTTTTCTTCAAATATGTTCTATCTGTGTATTGTTTCATATGTGTGTATATATATATATATATTCCATATGAACTCAATTATTTTTCTTCAAATATGTTCTATCTGTGTATTGTTTCATATGTGAATATCAGAAGCTGACTATATATAATTAGAAGTCAGACTGAAAATAGCACATAAATAATAGTTTGGAATCATTAAAGGAATATATTAGACAATACTGTGGTGACAGTTACCTTTATCATTAGTAATAATGATGTCAAAGAGATAATAGAACATAAAGAATGAGTGCTCCTTGTTCTTAGAAACACTGTGCTCAAATATTTAGGGGAAATGAAATGACTGTATATTTATGAGAAAAAACCTTTCCAAAATAATATCTACATCAAAGTCTACAAAGAAAAAAATATGTGACAAAAGACTGTCTTGATAATTTTGAATAAGTATTATTAGGATATCCAGTAACCTTCTTTACAATGATTCTTTGGATTTATTTTCTTAAGATTAAAAGCCTCAGATATGAATGTTTACTATCATTTTAAAGTAGAAATTACAATTTAAAGTTCCACAGTTAAAATTAAGTCAGATGTTTAACTTAGAGCATGTTCTTAAATGTTTTCTTCCTCATATTCCAATAAAAATTTTATCACAGGCATGTTAATATGGGAGCTGAATTTGATTTAGTAAATAAACAACTCCTTGCTACAACTCCCCCTTTGGGAGAATTTAAGGATTTTTTTCAACTTCAGGGAATTTATTTGAAAGGTCTGCTACCATGATGCTGCTAGTGGCTGAAGGCCTGAGAACTAACAACTGTTCTTTTGCTCATATTTATAATTTATAGATCTACCATACTTACTGAAAGACATATTTATACAAATAAACTTTTGCAACATATTATTTGAATCTAAAGGAAAGAATGCTGTCAATCACGTGACTGTCACCAGCTTAACTCCAAGACCCTCTAATACACTTTACTGTTTATCACTCTCCCACAGAAAGATTTCAAGTTTGTAATCCTCTTGTCTTAGCTGTTTGCTGCATATAATTAGTATATATCCATCCGTAGGTCACACACAGACACAGACACAGACACACATACACACACACACATGTGCACACACACGCTCTCACGGACACACAGGCACTGTAAATAAACAAAACTATATAGATACATATAGATCAATCTACATTGTCTTCATTTCTTTACTTTTTCAAGGCAATCTGAACTATGTGCCTTGTTTTATTACATTTGAGTCCTTACCTCCCATTCTTCTCTTCATGTAATCTCTCTCTTTGTGAGAGGCTGTCGTTCTCTTGCCCCTCCCCTGTAGTGATTTGAACTTTGATTTTAAGGCATCCAAAGATTACTGTTTGTTTGATTTTTTTCCCCCCTTTGGGAGAATTTAAGGATTTTTTTCAACTTCAGGGAATTTATTTGAAAGGTCTGCTACCATGATGCTGCTAGTGGCTGAAGGCCTGAGAACGTTTAGATGCTTTATTTACTCACTTATCTTCAGAGAAAGTACTAAAACACACGAGGTAAGGATTTGAAAGACAGACTTGTTACAGGGCAAATACACACTCAGGGATTGAGTGTGGACTTCCTTAGAGAGTCACAACTCTGGAGTGCAGGATAGCTTTTCTTAGGGAAAACTGAAATAAGGGAGATGATTGTTTTAAAGTAAAGGCACAGACAGGGGAGGAATTCCAGGAATGGGACCAGACTAGATTGTGTTCTCTCTTTGCCCTTGAATGGAGCTTCTGGGTGTGTCGTGAGCCGCAAGATGTGAACACACAGTCTAGCAGGGACTACTAGTGGACACACCGTGATGAAGCAGAGGACAGTTGCAATGCTCCCGCGGGCCATGTTGGTCCCAGTGGCTTTGGACTGTGTCTGATCACGCTGGTCAGCAGTTGCATCCACCACCTTCTCCCTCCCGCCCATACACAGGCCTCTGGATTCTCCTGGGCCTGTCCAAGCCGCCCCCATTCTTGCCTGCTCTTGTTCGTCTCTTTTTCAGTATTTCAGCGAGGTTAGTACTGATCCTTTGATTCTTCATGCTTTTATTTCTGTTTCCCCCGCTCGTCTCAGTGAAGGAATAAATGAATACTTTGGATTCTTTTAGCTCACAAGCCCTCCCGTGTTAGATCATGCCTGATATTTTAGCTATTGATTTTTCTGATTCTGTTTGTTTGATTTTTCACCTCTAAAAATTCTATTTCATGTCATTCTATAATGTCCTCGTGACGTTTTATACTCCCTCCCTGCACTTGGCAGCTTTTCCTATTAAACCCGTCAGTGAACCCCCGCTTAGCTGGTATATCCAGGTCTCAGCACGGGCTGTCTTTCTAGCACTAAGTCTGTTGCTTGTTCTTCTCCACTGGGCTTTATTTTCCTGACATTTCGCTTGGCTCTGTCTCAGGGATTCACTGGCATTTACCTCCTAAATGTGTCAGAAGGAAATCTGCATTTGCTTCTTTCAAGAGCCTAAAGACACTAGCAATCCAGATACTTTTTAAACTAAATGCACCGTTAAGGATTTGAGGCAGTGCAAATGGACTCAATCTCACCTCAGACCCATTTGTGAGCCAATTTATGTTCACCAACATTGAGGAAATTGTTTTTCAAGCCTCTAATCTAAAGCTCAATTAAAGATAAGCCTTTGCTAGTAAAACGCTTTGGGCATCAGAACTGACTCTGCCTAATTATGTCCTGAAAGTGTTGAGTGTGTGGGTAATAAGAAAGTCACTGCTCACCTTACACAGGCCTTTCAGTTGTGACCCTGGGCCGGTACCCACATGAAGACTGACTTTTAACCAGTGGATCTTTATTCTTAGTCATCATTCTTGACAATACAATGACCATAGTCATCTTTTCTTATGTTGTCTACCTACTAGGCTCATTGTATCTTGTGATTTCTTTCTTTCTTTCTTTCTTTTCTTCTTTCATTTTTTTTTTTTTTTGATCTTTTGAGACAGGGTCTCCACAGCTGGCCTGGAACTCACTCTGTAGACCAGGCTGGCCTTGAACTCACAGAGATTCACCTGTCTCTGCCTCCTGAGTGCTGGGATCAAAGGTGTGTGCTGCCATGTGTGGTCTACCCTGTGATTTCTTGGGATGGTATTCTGCCATATTTAATGAAAACTGTCTCAAATGCAATGTTGTGTGTGTGCTTGCATATGCATATATGAAATCTATTCATCTATCTCTGTTTTTTCTCTATCTTTATCATTCTAATTAATCTAATCTATTATCTATCTCCTTTCTTTTTGTTCTGTGTGTTTATGTGTGTTGGGTTTATTGGAAACATTTTACTTTTACTCTTCTTTGTGTGTGGGGGGGCTATTGCATGCATACGTGTTCCTACATATTCAGGAATGTATGCATATGTGTGGGCATATATATAGAGTGTCCTCCTCTGTCATCCTGCATTTATTTTTTGAGACATAGTATTTTCAGTGGTCCTGGAACTCATTGATTAGTTATATAAACTGTCTGTACAGAAAGTTCCAGGAATTTCCCTGTCTCCAATCTCTGCATACAGATATGGCATAAATGCACCAAATTCTTATGTGGGTGCTAGAGATCCAAAGTCAGATCGTCAAATTTGTACGGCAAGGACTTTATTGACTGGGTCCTATTGCCAATCATATGTATTTTTTTGATGAGAAAAATACCAGTCCTGAAATAATAGTCTAACCTTCCAATCTTAGCCTCTGCACTTGGGAGTTTTGTGAACTTATCTGATTTAAATTCCCTTTCTGAAACTTGTTTCCCATAGGTAAAATCTGAGAGCATTATAGGTCTATTAATTGATGCTGGGCATCACACACTCATTCTGTGCATTCTGGTCAGTTGTAATATTTTCCATCCTTTGCAAAAAGAAGCTTTTGTGATGAGTAGTGAGAGTTAAAATTATCTGTGGGTATAAGAGTTAAAATAACTCTTTGGGTATTGTAAGAAATGATAAGATTTTAGAAAAATGACAGCAATAGGTTCTCTTCTAGGGTCCATGATCTCTCCAGCCACAGGTATCTGGCCAAGTTTAAAACAGTAGGCATGAATTCCCTTCTACTGAGTAGGACTTAGTCCAATTAGACAGCTCTTAGTCACCTCCAAATATTAAAGTCCCACTTGGAGAGAACAGTCATTGTTGTGGTGTACAGGCTTTGCAATGGATTAAACTATTGATTATTTTTCTCCCCTGGCAGCTTGAATAGCATCTTCTGGTACTATGAGATCTCGTCATCAGGGAGAGGCCTCCAAATCAAGTTTAACTTGATTCCTCTGACTCCTATATCCGAAGTGTATGATGTCTTCAGAGTAATTCTTACCTTAAAGTTCTAGGAGGCAAAAAAAGAGCTATGGCAATAGTCTTTTTTTGTTTTTAATTTGGGGATTCTATTGAACTATCTTGACAAAGAACTAGAAAGTGACTTCCCTTGCCAGGCACTGGGATTTTTGTTAGATAACCTTGGGCTACACACACACACACACACACACACACAGAAAGAGGGAGAGAAAGAGAGAGAATTGTATTACTATATGCATTTCAAAGCAAGATTATATAATAATACATTTCCTTGTGGGGCTTTTGACAACTTTAATATCATTTCTCTCTCCTTCCTTTCCATCTGAGTTTCCTTCCCTTCCCGTCTATGTCCATCCTCTCCCTTCTCGCATTTTTCACAGAGACATATTCTTCTCTTCCCTTTTGGAGCTCCTCCTCCCTCTCCCTTACTCATGATCCCTTTTTACTTTACTGTCTTGGTGGTTACTTCAGATTTTCTATTCACATCTAAAGACTCAAAGCTAGGATTCACAAATAAAAGCAAATAGGTGGCATTTGGGTTTCTGGATTGAGGAAACCTCACTCAGTATAGTGTTTCAGTTCAATCCACTTATCTGCAAATTTCATAATTTAATTTTTCTTTACAGTGGAATAAAACTTCATTGTATATATGTATAACATTTTTCATTATCCCTTCAGCAGTTGAAGGACACCTAAGTTATTTAAACTTCCTAAGTATTAGGAAAACAATAAGAGTGAACACGGCTGAGCAATTATCTCTGTAGTAGGACATTTGAATATTGAGTCTTTTGTGTGTATGCCAAGGAATAATACAGCTCTGTCATATTAGACCTGCTTTTAGCTTTTTGAGACTTCTCCACAAATTTTCCCATAGGGACTATAGTAGTTTGCAATCCCACCAGAAGTGACTGTGCCTATCCTTCTCCCCTTTTTCTTGCCAGCATTTATCAGTTGTTTTCCTGATCTGAGCCATTCCAAATGGAGGAAGATGGGATCTTTAATTTGCATCTCTCCAGTTGCTAACATTGTGGAACATTTTTAAAGATACTTCTTGCTTGTTTTTATTTCTCTTTTGGAGAACTCTGTTCAGAACCATGACCTGTTTTTCAATTAGGTCATTTGCCTTCTTCATTCTTTGTTTTTTTTAAGTTCTTTATATAATCTGCTGATTAATATTCTATCACATGTTTAGGCGGTAAAGGTTCTCTCATACTGTGTGTGCTTCCTCTTCACTCCTCTGATTGTTTCCCACAGCTAAAAGTCAGAGAACATCATAGAAGACAGGTCAGAATTATTGTAAGAGCCAGAGGATCAGGATGCCTGCCTTGAGACAGTCTTTGAGACATAACATGGATGCTGCATCTATGAAATCTCAACAATATTGCTGCCTAAACAAAATCTGCATAAGAACAACATTAATTAACATGTCAGTGTGAATGAGGGAATTTGAGAAGTCCCATCCCTCCTTGAAGAGCCACAGGCAATCAATGGCTGCTGAGGCACAAGAATCAGTTTCTCCAGAGAAAATCTCCCAGATAGGTTATTCAGTTGAAGTGGTGAGCATGCAGTACTTCTACACACAAGCTCCACTAAATGGACTCAGTACATTACAGATATGTGTGTGTGTGTGTCTCTCTCTCTCTTTCTCTCTCTCTCTCTCTCTATATATATATATATATGTATATATGAGCATACATTTATGTATGTATGTAAGAATAATAGTCACACAATTGAGAGGGATAGAAAGGGGAGATGGGAAGACTTGGGTGGGGAAGAGGGAGAGATAGAAACAGTGCTAATGGAGTACGCATATACAAAATTCTTAAATACTGAAAATGGACATAGATTTATATTAAAATGAAAAACCATGATAGCACAGCCCATGTTCACAATCCTCTGTGACTAAAGTGAATGTCAAGACTGCTTTGTGGCTTCTACAGGGTGTATATTTCTTTTCCTGTCTTCCTGCTTTTTACGGCTTTTGTCTTCTTTGTAGTATTACAACTTGCTATGAGGTTATAAATATTTGCTAAAATAGTTCATGAAGAACTCATCTGCATATCTGCTCCTCTCTTTAATTTGTTTTGCCTGGAAATATGAATCCTGTGAATCCTAGATGAGCATTTTATGCTGCATAAGTAATCTTTCTGCAGAAAATTAGAAAAACATATTTCTTACCTCAAAAGACTCTTTCATGAGTGAATAAATGCTTTTAAATGTATTGTAGTTTCATTATTATTGTGTAGGAACCAAAGAGTTCTACATATAACAATAGTATCAAGATGCCTGGGGATTTCCTAAATAGCATTTATTTGCAAATTTTCACATCATTTCTATAGAAATCCATTTTAACACATAATGCTTAAATGTGACTTAAGAGAAAGTCATATGCTACAATCAGTATCGTTCTATAGATAAAGAAGTAGATTACAATACAAAAGCAAATGCAGCAATTAATGTGAAAATAAGGCTAAATGGTCAAAAATGTTCATTGCAATTTAGAATGGGTTTGTGATTGATCCCTATTTTAAAAAAAAAGAAAACTTCATTGCTTCTTTTTGTGTTATTTACAGAAAATTTTAGGAAAAAAATGCACTTTACTTTTTGTCTTCCAGTGAGTGAAAAGGCCTTCTTTCAATATATAAGATAAAATAGCTGTGAACCCTGCCCCGTGTCAGGGTACTTGACATTGTGGTACATGTTGCCAGTGTTTACTGCCAGAGTGGAGGCAAGAAGGGGAAACCAAGTTTTAAATTTTGCAAAATGAATTTGGGGCTGTAAAGATGGCTCAGCGATTAAGAGCAGTGGCTGTTCCTGCCAAGACCCAGGTTCAAATCCCAGCACACATACATGAACGCTAACAGCCATCTGTAACTCCAGTTCAGGAAGGTCTGATTCCCTCTTCTGTCCTCTGCAGACATTGCATGGCATGGGTGGACATATGTACACACAGGCATAAAATAAAAATAATAAGATATTTTAATTAATGAATTTAAGAATAAAATTGAAAAACCAAAGCCCAGTCTTTCAATTTTTTTTTTACTTTCAGAACATTGATAAGAGAATATAGAATGAATATTCATAATTCCAGAATTTTGAATCCAAAACTTTCTGAGAGTCGACCTAAATTTGAAACTATGTCAGACATTGAAGCAGTTAATCTGAGTTTAAAATTAGTGATGCTCAAGTAAATAACATCTGTGCAATAATGCTCAATCGTGGAAAACACTGGAATCCTATGGAGTTTTTAAAGTTACATTTAATGTATTATAGACTAATACGTTTCTATAAGGCTTTGTTCAAAAGCACTTAGTTTGGTTAAACATTTGCCCTCTCTCCTCCCTCATCCCTCCACATCCCTTTAACTCCCAGTATTCCTCTCCTCCACATTCCTTTAGCCCCCAATATTCCTCTCCTCCACATCCCTTTAACCCCCAGTATTCCTCCCCTCTACATCCCTTTAACCCCCAGTATTCCTCCCCTCCACATCCCTTTAACCCCCAGTATTCTTCTCCTCCACATCCTCTTAACCCCCAGTATTTCTCTTTTCCACATCCCTTTAACCCCCAGTATTCCTCTCCTCCATATCCCTTTAACCCCCAGTATTCCTCCCCTCCACATCCCTTTAACCCCCAGTTTTCCTCTCCTTTTCTTTCATATTGCATGTGTCCTACCATCCCCTTCAGTAGTATTTTTACTTGGGCTAAACATGGTCATGACTTTTAAATGCACACCTCATTTTGATTAACCTGCCCCAAGAACCATGGTTTCCCCTGTCTGTACATCCATTTCATGTAGTCCATTCTACTCCCACAATTCCTGTCCCATTTTCCCCTAAGCTCTATTATCCCTTCACTTAATGCATTCCCCTCAGGCCCTTTCTAGCTTTCTGCTTACCAGCTAACACATGTATTTCAAGTTAAATGTACAAAGCAAAACACTTGAAGCCAGGGTCCATGTATGACAGAGAATATACAGGACTTGTCTTTCTGGGGCTGGATCACCTAACTCACTACAATTTTCTTCACTTTTATTCATTTTTCAACAAATTTCAAGATTTCATTTTTAGTTACAGCTCAATAAACTTCCATTGTGTCTAGAGCTCCTTTTTTCTTGTCTATCATCAGTTGATAGAAATACAGGTGGATCCAGTTGACCAGCTATTGTGAATAGAATGACGATTATGGATGTGAAAGTTCTCTGACGAAGGTCGCAACAATCCTTTGGGTATATGTTCACATGGATGAGTTGGGTCATATGAATGTTCTATTTCTAGTTCTTTGAGAAAGTGACAGATTAATTTCCATTATGGGTACACATCAGTAGGGTTTCCATTCCACCACATCAATGCCAGAATTGTGGTTATTTATATTCCTGATGATGGCCATTCTGACTAGTTTTAATTTGCATTTCATTGATATCTAAGGATATGGGCCATGTTTTTCATTCTTTACCACACATTTGTATCTCTTCCTCTCAAGGCTTTCTCTTCAGATCTATAACCCATATTTTAATGGGATTGTTTTCTTGATGTAGTTTGTTTCCTTTTTCAAATTTTGAAAATTTCATACAATATATTTGGCCCTATTTTATCAAAATAATAGAAGTTTTCCTCTAATTTACACTTATCTTGGGTAAGTTGATGCACCTAGAGCTATAATTATAATGGTGATAATGACTGATTATAATGGAACAAAATACTAGCTATCTTTATTGCTGCAATAGAGAGCAACACAGGCTCAACAAGTTTTCTCTGTAGATTAATAATCTTGTGTTTATAAGGCTCTGTTTTTTGGTGTCTATTTCAGATTGTGCCTTTACCTATGTTCAATTACATCTTAAATTTTATGGACATTACTCCAGTCATTGATTTTTGCACTACACATTATTCAGCGACGATCTCAGTCCATTCCCACTCGGACTATTCCTGTTTTGTGTAGGTGTACGTATGCATGTTTCTGGAACAATTCCATAGTTGCTTAATTTCATCCTAAACATCTGTCACCTTTGTCACTTACTTGTGCTCATAAACAATGCTCAGACAACCAATATGTTGAAGTTCTAAGGTAACAGATCAGAATTAGAGTGGGAATATCAGGTATTTTTAAGAACATGACTTTTGATGTAAGCAACAAGATTGCTTCCATTAGATATGAATTTTGAATCATTTAAAATTTTGGAATTTCAAATATTATGATGCCATACATTGATTAGTATGTTTTAATTTACAGAATAGTCTAGGAATTTTACATGCAACATTATATTGGAAGAATACCTATGTACTTGCTTATGTGGGATATATGATGAGGTTGAATCCGTGGCTTTCGTCTTTTGGGTCTACTCATTTGAATTGCAGAGGAAAGCCAAGTGTTTCCCTCCTTAATTTTCAGTGTTACCTTGTTTAAGGACATTTAAATGAATCAACTCATTTTCGCATTATTTGTTTCATTTCAATTTGCATTGTGACGTTAATTTCTCCAGAACAATGCAGATTGGGGCATAATGATCACTATTTTGTTCCATTTAAATATTATATGTGAAAATAGATTTCTACAGAAACAATGTGAAACTACAAATATAATGAAAATGTAAAATTCAGTCTACTAAATAATCCTGAAACTGTATGATTGTATTTATGGTTTTTTTTGCTGTGAAAAAACATGATACACTGACTCAAAACAACGTGGGACTTATAGGGTTTATTTCATCTTGCATTTCCAAGGAATAGTCCATCTTTAAGCGGAGTGCGTTAGGAGCTCAAAGCAGGAACGTGGATGCAGGAACTGAAGCAGAGAACACTGTTTGCTGACTTACTTTCCCTGGCTTGCTTACTTACTTTTTTATATAAATCAGGCCCATTTGGTAGGGATGGAACTTCCATTACATGTTGAACCCTCCTTTATCAATTAGGAAAATGCCTGTAGTCATAGTGTTGTGTGAAACTATTCCTGGGGAGACATGTCTACTCATCCCAGAGAGGGAACCAAGGGCCAAGCAAAGTAAGGATACCACCAAAATCCAACTTGGGAGAACCACTGAGTTTCATTGGGGTTACTTACCCAGTACAGGTCATTTACATTATCAGAAATGACTCACAGACTTCAGCAACACCACAGTCCACCCCAGCATTGGTGACAGCACATGAAAGCAGGAAACTGGAACACATTCTACAACATGAAGGCCATTCTATGAGTTGGAAAGGGTCCTTTTCTGATAGCTGAGCAGGTCTGAGCCTCTTCCGACAGTTCAGCTGGTTTCAGTATCTTCTGGGCAGCTTGGCTGGCTTCTGTGTCTTCAAGGTGGCTTGGTGGCTGTGAGCCTGTTCCCAGGATTTCAGCTTGTTTCTTTTTATTTTGTGTGCCTTGGCCAGTCTGCAAGCTTCTGTCAGGAGTTCTTAGGGCTAAGATATGCTGCGGGAGCCAGGGGCCTAGTGAACCTGAGCAATTCAGGGACCTCTTGACACTAATGGTTTAATTTCTGAGCTTCAGGAGCCTCACTGCAAGTTGGAAACATAGTTATGTACATTCTTAAATCCAAATCATTGTGTGGTTTATCTCTTTTCTGACATCCTGATGCTTACCTTCCTAAATTTAGAACCTTCCTTGTGTACCGTTCATTGGACCTTCTGGATCTTTACTTAGATTCCCTCCATGATGAAATGTTCTATCTCAGAGGAAATTGCTACACAACACAGAGCCCAGGCCAAACTGATGGGGGAAGTTCCTCCACTGCGGTTTTCTTTTTTCGGCTGTCTCCAGTTTGTGTCACAAAAATGAATCAGTACATACATGAATACAAAAAATGACAATGAGAACATATCAATATTTGTGGGATTCAGGTAGCATGTGATTTGAAGAAATAAAACTAGGTAAATAAATTATGCCTTAGAAAGGAAAGATGAACTATCTGGAGTTTGCCAAAGAAAGAAACAAAAGGAAATAAGTCAGTCTGCCTTAGCTTAGCAGTAGACATGATCTCCAGCAAAGGAAACAGAAGAAAGCCATCTTTTAATATGCCATCCTTAATGACTGGGTCTTTCTGAGTGGGAATTATGTGAGGAAGCAAGTTTAACGCTTGACTCCTTTTAAAAGAAATGCTATTACTTTATTATCACCAAGGGATTAGTTCTAAATGATCTTCTTATTTTAAAATATGATAAAATTACTTATAATTTGACAAAAGTATAAAGTGTATCTTCTGTAAACTAAAAGAAATAGTTTTAAAATTTGTTTAAAAATAACACTTTAAAAATTAGTTTTAAAATAATAAATAGTTTAAAAATAAATGACCAAAACACACTGAAAGATATTCTATTCCTATGGATTCAAGATGTTACTGTTAACATAGTTTGGATAGCAATGATTCATGAGTAATATATGTATCAGCCCCTATCAAAATCCCTTACTTCTTCAAAAGATTATACAAGTTAATCCTAAAATTCATAAGAAAATTCAGGGACTTAGAGTAGTCCAAATGATCTTGAATAATGAATAGAATAGGAAGAGGATTTGCGACACCCAATTTAATACCTAGCTGTGAGTAGACACTAGTTTAGACAGTATGGCACTGGCATAATGGCAAGGATACAGATCACTGAGATAGTATTCAAAGTCAACTCACACTTGCAGTCAGTTGATTTTTACCAAGAACTCCAAGACAAACAGGGGAGTAATAGTTTCTTCCTTAAATAATGCTGAGACAACTGGATATTCACATGCAAATTAGTAAGCTTGAGCACTAAACTCACTCTGCATAAAGCACTTAATTCAAGCTGAATATATAAATATTTCAGCAAATACTAGGTTTATGGTAGCATCACAATGTTTCCAAGAAGGAAATGGCTATTCATGTGTATGTCCTTAAACCCTGAAGAGACTTCTTAAACATTGTCTCCTCAAGGGTAGTGGACAATTATCAGACTCAGGATGCTTCAGAAATCCCATAGGAAGGCCTGTTCCTCACTCTGATTGGGGAAGACTCATGTACTGTATGTACGCCACCTCTGCAGTTGATGGGCACAAGCATTTCCTCATCCCTTCCCATGTTATTAGAATAGGCTTTCATTATAGCTTTTGTCTAAGGTTTTATTCTCTTTGTTTCTCACTTGTGGTCCTATTACTTGGGAGAAGTTTTGTCATGTCCTAAAGCATATCCACATTATTTAAAAACTGAGAAGAAAACGAGTATCAATACATCTACAACATATGAGACTCTGAGAACATGATAAAAAGCCAGAAAGGACTAAAAGTCATTTGATTCACTTCTGTCGTTATTCACAGTATGCAGTGCTATAAAAGCAGAAATTAAAATTGAAGCTCCTTATTCCTAAGAGGGAGGTAGAGGTTTGTGAGTTTCAGAATACATTCTAGAAGCATGATGCAAAATTCTTTTTTTATATTTATTTATTATGTTTATCTTATGTGTATTAGTGTATTGCCTGTCTGTAGGTAGGTGCACCCATGTCTTGCAATGCTCAGAGGTCCGAAGAGGGTATTAAATCCCCTGGAATCAGAGTTACGGGTGGTTGTGTTGCCATGTGAGTGCTGGGAATCAAACCCAGGTCCTCTGAAAGAGCAGCCAGTGCTCTTAACTGATGAGCCATGTCTCAAGCCTCAAAATTCTAAAATTCATTGTGGTGATATACATCTCTCTGACCTCACTAAATGCTAAAGCACAGCACTCCTAAGTGGCAAGTTTAATGACATATGTGTCATAGGTCAATAGAGATCTTCAAAAATGAAAACCGATAGGACAAGGTTTATCTTTGTTTTTGAAAAATAAAAAAGTCAAACTGTGTTCAGGGGAAAATATTTAGCTAACACTTTATTTTTGTCAATTAATATATAGATGCTTGATTTGGTTTAGGCTGAATTTTAACTGTTGATGATGGAACTTTGAGTAAAACCTCCATTCAGTTCTTCAGAATCCTTAGTGGGAAAATTCATCCCAGACCATTTGCAAATCATTGTAATAGCTATGAAAGCTAGGGAAGAGAGTAATAGACTGTTTTAAGTGAAGTTCTCACACCTTTCCAATTATTCTTTTACCAACTTTTCAATATTTCTCAATTGTCAAAAGAAACATTCTGTTTCTTTCCTAGACAGTATCTTTAGGTTTCTTCACACAAAGTTAGTACACTTCCATAAATTATAATCTTTCTGTTTTTAGTATTATCTCCACTTCATAATCTCTTGAAATTTCAAGTCCACATCTCAAGAATTCATATACCTGGGATACATGATACCAGCATTAGTTTGGAAAGGATTTATAATTTTCATTCCCATATAGTTCATAGGACTTGATGTGTTCCAAATAGAAAATGACAGTGAACAGATGTGATCATAAAGTTTTGTAAAGAACACTAGCTATTTAAAATTGTTCTCCTTCTACTAATGTTGGTTACTGCAGTGTCTGGGAGTTCATGCCAAGACTCATATTATTTTTGGCCAAACTCTTTGCACTTTTAAGGAATAGGAGGATTTCAAAACAGTGTGTAATGGGTGTCTGTGTCTATATCCGTGTATCTGTTTATGTGGGTGTGTGCATGTGTGTATGTGTGTATCTGTATAGGATTGCATGGTGTATATGTGTGCATGCATGTATGTTTGTGTTTTTGTGCTCTGTGTGTGCCTGTCATGTACCTGTGAATGAGAGCCTATATGCCTCTGTGTGTGTGTGTGTGTGTGTGTGTGTGTGTGTGTACTGGTGTTTAAAAGCATTAAAATAAGTGCTGCTGGGGTTTCAAGGCAGTTTTCTGCTGACTCTCGGTCCTGCTTTGTGTCAGCAGTTTTGTGTTTCATTTGGAATTTGTTCTAAATATTCACCAAAAAGATAGGAAGTCAGACTTGGAGAAAGGGCGTAGAAGTGTTTGAGACATTTACAATCGTCCCAGTGAGCTCCCAGCTAGTGTCAAAGCAAACCAGAACAGCAATGAAGTAAGGGCATTATCCAAACTGGCCTGCGGCACTGGGCAAAGTCTAGAAAATTTAGATGATGTATTTTCTGATTAAAATGCATTTTCTCTTTGGTAATTTTATTTTTTAAAAAATCTGATAAGGACTGTCTGAGCTGACTGGCCCATTGAGTTTACAATTATTTTGGAAACAAAGTACTTAATTCTTACAGAAAGAATCTAAGGAACTTGTCACCAACTTCAAAACTTTAGTTTGGTTTCCTGGCCAGTTGTATAAATGTTCTTACATCATAAATTTTTAAAAAATCATTGGTCATGAACTTCTTTCTCAGTTCTCCAGTATTTGAGCTACTCATCTATAAATATTTGAAAAAAGTGATAAAATATGCATTTGATGTTTTAGTGGCAATTATAAGAATTCCTGTGTAGAATAATAATTTGTATGTGCTTATTTTAATAATCGTTAAATAGCCATCTTCAGTAGTATCCTTCACAAATATTAAATGTTAAAGCTGTTTCTGTTTATTACCAAGCAGCGATTTGCACATTTGGTAAACAATGTGGAATTGTGTCTATTTGAGTTACTGACACTTTCTCTGACTTCAATATCAAAATTTTGTGTAGTGACCCCTCTCCTTCCACCAGTTCTTTATTGGTTATAATAAAAAAATTAACAGATTGATCTTGTCCTAGTCAAGAAAAGGACAGTTCAGATGATAATTAGTTTATCATAAGCTTAAACATTTTGTGTATGTACAAAGCATGGGGTCAACTCTTTTAGTGGTACATTTAGTTTTGTTATTTAAATGGGCTCCACAGTATACATTCTAATATTAAATATATTCTATTAGTTATAAAGCCAAAGAATTAAACCTAGTCTTATTAACATAAAACAGAGCTTATAAAATTATGATGATATTATTTAGTGTGGATAGCATGTTTAAATTTCAATTTAAAAGACTATGATTTATATATGAATATGAGTATAAATAAATATTAAATGTTTGAGACAATGATGATGGCAAATTAGGAATAACAACTACATTAAGTAGAGAAAATTACTTATGTTAAAAATTCAGATTGCTAAATGCTATTCGTTTTCTTAATTGTAATGAATATTTATTAATCTTAAAAAAAATAAATGTTAATTCAAAATCAAACAAAATGACAGTAAATAATTCTTAATTTATGGTGTGGCAATTTTGTTCTTCAAGCATTATTTCATTTATTTAAGAGTTATATTTCATTGTAAAGGAAAAATAATCTGGCAACTTGGCCACAATGAGGACCTTCTATGTCTTTTAACGATTAATTATTTTTGTTTGTTTCTTCATTAATTTATTTTGATTTTTATTGGCTCATTGTGTATTTCACACAGAATCTCAATCAACCTTAGTCATCTTTATACCCTTTCCCCGCTGACAGCCCCTAAAGCCCAGAAATGGGATCCATACGTTCTTTCATCTGTATTAAAGTCTACTGTGTCAAGCTAGTGTCCCACAATGTTCATCAGTGCAAATTCATTCACCGAGGTCTAGTCAGTCTATCCAGAGACCCTTGTTTAAGAAGATTAGCTGTCCTCACTTAGCATTAATCAGTTCCCAATATTTCTTCAGCAAAGACTAAGGTCTGTGCCCATTTCCCTGTTCCATCTGGGTTTTTGTCTGTTTAAGTCAGCGTTCTTGAGCACGCTGACACCATTGCTGAAGGTTCATATGAACAGGGTCCCAGGAACTTGAAGGGGTCTCTTTCCATATGATCACTTATCTCCTCACTGGCTCTTTTAATCTTTCCAACACCTCTTCTGCAACACTCCCTGAGCCCGGAATGAGTGAAACTTAATATAAAAGTCCTGTCCAGGAACCCACAATCTGCAGAATCCTAATCTCCATGCTTTGGCCATTTGTGACCTTTTAGGTTACTGGCCCTCTGGTGAATTAGCGTCCTCTTTACCCCTTGCTCTATGTTGCATGAGTCTTAGGTATAGTGGTTGCATTGTAGACATGCTGCTTAGGTATAGGAATTTCACAGACACTGTGTGTAGCTCGTACTCTCTAGTAGTCTCTGGTGCAAAAGAAGCTTCTTTAATGAGTGGTGGCTGGGATACTTGACTGTAAATATAAGGATACATATTTTTCAGTTAGTAAGAAGTTGCATTAGCCTAGGGATGTAACAGCCTTGAGGATTTCTCTAAGAACTACGATCTCTTCATCCATTTGTATTTGGCTATGATTACAGCACCACACATGAATTTCCTCTGATTGAGTGGGCTCTAAGACCAATTATGTAGTCATTGACTGGCCCAAAGTTACAAGTGCCACTATTGCATCCATGTCACATGCTGTGCCAGTCATCGGTGTGGGTATTTGGTCATGAAGCTCGTGTTGGGCCATCAATTCATGTTCTCACTTGGCTGATTGCATAGCGCTGTCCAGAGCTATCGGAGCTAGCACTCAGAGGAAGTGGCTTCCATATCTGTTCCGGCTCCATTGTTACAAATCTGGTCTCTGAAATGTGCTCTGTTCTCAGGAATAGGGTCTTCCCTTCAAGCTCTGGGAGGCAATCAAGGTCTGTGGGAGCAGCCTGTCTAATTCTGAGAATCTCTTGGACCACCTTGGTCAACAACTCAAAAGTATGTTTCTCTTGTGTAACATTTGTTATGTAGCCTTCAGGTATGCATATGGACTCATTTGTTTTCTTGATTCCTTGTTTTTTTTTTTTTTCTTAGTTCTTTACATATTCTAGATATTAAACCTCTGTCAGATGTGTCACTGGTGCAGTTTTTCTCCTACTCTGTGGGTTGTCTCTTTTGCTTTACAGATTGTTTTTAGTTTAATGAGCTCCCACTTGTTGATTATTGGCCTT
This sequence comes from Eospalax fontanierii, assembly GCA_035773235.1. Lineage (NCBI taxonomy): Eukaryota > Metazoa > Chordata > Mammalia > Rodentia > Spalacidae > Eospalax > Eospalax fontanierii. Next base: position 10,105,671 of record CM069528.1, on the reverse strand, counting down.
AATTTCTGAGCAACTGATATCATATTTAGAAAATCCTTTTCTATACCTATATATTGTAGGTTACTGCCAACATTTTCTTCCAACAGTTTCAGAGTTTCACATTTTACAGTGAGGTCTTTGATATGATCTGTTTTCAGTTGGCTTTTGTGGAAGGTGAGAGATGAGGGTTTAGCATCATTCTTCTACATGTGGAGATCCAGTTTTGCCAGCCACATTAACTGTAAATGCCATCTTTCCTCCAGTGAGTGTTCTTGATGTCTTTGTCAAATATCAGGTGACTGAAATTGCATGTATTTATGTTTGAGTCTTCAATTATATTCCACTAGCATACAGGTTTTTTTGTGTGTCAGTATCATGCTGTTTTTATGACTACAGGTCTGTAATACAGTTTGAAATATGGTATAGAAATCCTCCTTGCATTTCTCCTTTTCTTAGGGTTACTTTAGCTATTCAGGGTTTTTGTGCTTGCATATATATTTTATGATTTTTTTTTCTAATTCTGTGAAGAATGTTGTGGAGATTTTGATTGGGATTGCTTTGAATCTATACACTATTTTTGGTAAGATGGTTGTTTTCACAATATCAGTTCTTCCAATCCATGAGCACGGAGGCCCATCCGTCTTCTAGTGTCCTCATCAGTATCTTTCTTTAAAGAATTAAAATTTTCATTTTAGGAATCTTTAATATCGTTGGTCAGGTTTATTCTGAGATATCCTTGAGGCTATTATGAACAGGAGGGTTTCCATATACTCTTTCTCCAATTGTTTGTTATTACTTTATAGAAAGGATACTGATTTTTGTCAATTAATTTTGTAACCTGACACTTTACTGAAAACTGTTAATCATTTCTATGAGGTTTTTGGTTGAATTTTTGGCCTTTCTTAGGTAGAATAACATCATATCATCTGTCAAAAAAAGAATAATTAACTTCTTTTCTAGTGAGTATTCCTTTAACTTCCTTCTCTTATTCTTCTAGCAAAAGATTCAAACACTGTTTAAGAAGGAGTGGAGATAGTGGACAACCTGGTCTGTCCTGATTTTAATGGATATGCTTCCACTTTTTCTCCTGATTTTAATGGATATGCTTCCACTTTTTCTCCTGATTTTAATGGATATGCTTCCACTTTTTCTCCATTTAGAATGATGTTGGCTGTTGGTGTTTGTTTATAGCTTTAACTGTCTTGAGTCATGTTCCCTCCAGTCCCATACTCTAGTACTTTTAAGATCAGTGCATTTTGTCAAAGGTATTTTCTGCATCTATTGAGGCGATCATGTGATTTTTGTCATTGAGTTCATTTATATGCTTTATGGCATTTTTGACTTACATATACTGATGCATCCCCTTCTTCTATTCCTATGATGCGTAAATTTGGTCTTTTCATGGGGTCCCACGTTTCCTGCAGAGCCCATTCCTATGTTTTAATTTTTCATAATCTTTCTTTGAGTGCTCCAGTTCTTCAACTTTATTGTCCAGATTTGATATTCTGTTTTCACTTCATTCATTCTATTGATGAGGCTTTCTCCTGTCCTTTCAAACTGGCTTATTGAGTTTTCACTTCCTTCTTCATTTCAGTCTGAGTTTTCTTCAATATTTCTCTCTTTTATGAATTCAAATAGAAGTTTATTCCTATCTTCTTTTAGTTCTTTGATTAGATTTTTGTGTGTTCTTTAAATTCATTGAATTCTTTGATCATGTTTATGACTGTTTTTTTTTTTTTAACTCTGTGTCATGGGTTATCTCTCTGGGGTTCTCACTGTAGAACCCTACTATAGGACTGGTGATGTGTAGTGGGGACATATTATTTGGGTTTTACATAATATTATTTTTTTCGTTGTGATCTTGGCATGTGTATTTCTTTTGTTGTTTGTGATTCTGATGTGAGACTCAAGTCTTCCTTTGTTGAGTTGAAGTCTGATTCTGTTTGTATACTTGGTGTGACTGAGTTGTTTTCTTATTGGGTATGAAAAGCTGGTTGTTCAAGGCTTCAGGTTCTTTCTTTGGTTTTTTTATATGGGTAGGACAGATGGCTCTGGTCCAGCTGCTCAGGAATTCCCTGGAGGCAAAGGTCATGGGAGAGCAAGTCCTTTCAGGTATTTTCTTAATATATGAACCTCTCCAGCCCGAAGTCACAACACAGTTTGGGAAGTTTGCTAGGCGAGGTTGAATTCATATTTTCTCATTCCTTTTGCAAATGTCCCGATACCTAATAAAGTGGAAGGGCAAGGTAGGGATTGGATAGCTCACAGCCAGGTGGTCCAGAGTTCTGGGGGGGCTAAATGTGTCCAAGGCTAGAAAGAAAACAGAATATGGAGTGAGGGAGTTTGGAGTTACTGTGTGGCAGGGGAGTGGAGAGCAATGGGCAGGGTCAGACTTGTCAGGGAAGAAGACTGGTGTCCAGAATTCAAGTCAAGTTGGGCTTGGGGATTGTCAAGGTAGAAAGGTGGTCTCAGGAATGCACATGCAAGTTGGGGGTCGGAGACTGGCTGTAAAGGCTCTAACAAACTAGACTGAAACAATGAACTGGTCTCAGTGCAGGAGATCAGGATGCACTGGGCGAGTGGGGACTAAGAGGGTAATCCAGAGATCTAGGATGCTAAGAGCAGAAGCAAGTCTGTGCCCAAGGTCAGAAAGAGAACAGGATGTAAGGCTGGCAAGAATGGAGTTGCTCTGGAGGTCGGGGAGTGGAAGAACAGTGGACAGGATAAGACTTACCAGGGAACAGACCTAGTTTAAGAAATCCATGGTAGGTTCAGGAGAGGACAGCCAGGGTAGATGGCTTGTGTAGAGAAGCCAGAGACAAAATGGGGGTGAGAACAGCCTGTGAAAGCTCTAACAAACTAGACTGAAAAATAGAGCTGGTCTGAATACAGAGGCTAGGGTCTCAGTGGGCAAGTCTGGACTAAGAGACCTGGGGTCTTAAGAACAAAAGCCTTCATGTGCTCAATGCTAGAAGGAGAACAGAATGTTGGCAGGGACGAATCTTAAGGACTAATTCTTACCAAGAACCATCAAAAGTACACGTTTTCAAATATTCTCCTAGGCATGTTAAAATGGTATTATCTAGTCCACATAGTCTGCAGAACAAAAGAGTTATGAAAAAATTGACAAAGAATTCAAGTTTAAGAAACAGAGCAGTGTTTATATTTGGAAATGCAGTTTTATGTAAAGGAATTGAGCATTTGTAGAGATACAGGTGCTGTATATCAATCATCTGTCCTAAACACAGGGCAGGGCAGATGCTCACTGGTTAAGGACAACTTCAAGAAGTCTGATATAAATGACACAAGTTATATATATATATATATATATATATATATATATATATATTCTTATATATATATATATATATAGCTTTCTTTTCATTGCTGCAATATGCATAATGCAGAGGTACTTGAGTTAAACACAGTAATTTTGATTTTCTAGTTTCAGAACATATCCTAATGTGCTCCTTGTTGTCATACCATGGTCTCTGAGATTTTTGTTTCATAAGTTTGATAAGCCAGGAAATAAATTATTATTTACATTATAGATTGTTATGGAACTGATTGTGAAAATTAATACCATTATCATTATTGAGATAGGCATATAAAGCCTCTTTTCTAAAGATTCAAGTAATGAATCTTTAGGGTAGTCCAGAGATCTTTTCTTTGCGTGGTTTCCTGGCTTCCTCTGGACTACTTGTAAATCTTGTAAATATGAAAGAGGCTTCTGCATGGCCTTGCCTTCCTCCACCACCAGTGGAAAACCCTGACCTGCTCAGAACTGAGGCAGAAAGACTATATTCATGGCTTATTCACAGCCTCAGTCTCAGATGTCACTAGAATGACTCATGTGTTAGGGCATGGTGAGTCACCTCTTAGTTCTCAAATCACAAGCATTATGACTTGCTTGTGTTGACAAGGCCTTGGCTAAGGAACAGGTACCACCAGCACTGAGACAGGGTTAAGCTTCCTCAAACCCCATTTTTTAGATGAGGTTGTTGTATACAATGTGAAAATTAGAAATAGAAGGTTGTTTCCAAAATATGTCCTGAAATATCATTGGAAAGAATTTAATTTTTTCAGAGAGTATGAATGTATTAACTTTTTGACAAATTATTGTCCTTTGAGTTAAAATTTATAAATGTCCCCATTAATTGCAAGACCTGGAGCCTCTGTGCTGTTCTCTGTTTTTAAAGAACAACTGCAAAATACAAAGGCAGAACATGGTATTGTCTGATATAAAGAAGCTTAACCACTCTTAAAATTCCTGTCTTTCAGGAGAGAACGATGACCATCAGAAGACAAACAGTGGGAGGATTTGGATTAAGCATAAAGGTAGAAATCTTTCCAGTCTATTTGTGCAAAGGATGAGATATAGACACTAAAAGTTAGTGATTTATTTATTTATTTATTTATGTATTTATTTATTTATTTGTTGTGTTGGGTTTTTTTTTTGTTTTGTTTTGGGGGGTTTTATTGAGACAGAGACTCCTTGTAGTTCTAGCTTGCCTGGAAATCTCCTTGCAGATTAGATTAGCAGTGATCTCACAAAGACCTGCCTACTTCTGCCTCCCAAATGCTGGCATTAAAGACATGTGTCGCCATGCCTGGCATATATATTTTAAGGCTTGTTGAGTCACAAATAGAAAAGAGTGGCTCTTTAATTTTGAGAGTGGGAGTCAAATTTGGTAGGTTTTTCAGTGCCCTGATCACCCTTTATCTTTTGATTTAGACATAGAAATGATTTGGAAACTAACCTTATTTGTTGTTGAATAGAACTCAATAATTTTCTTTGAGTGGCTTCCTGTAAATATGAAAGAGGCTGCTCCATGGCCTTGTCTTCCTCTGCCACCAGTGGAAAACCCTGACCTGCTGGGAGCTGAGGCAGGAAAACCATATGAATGAGACCTATCCACACAAGCAAAGAAAGTGTGTGTTCTAGTTTTAGTCCACTTAATTTTTGTTTTTATTCAAGAAATTGTGTAGCCTCAGTTTATTATATCAACACTGAGTTTTCTTCAATATTTATATCCTTTGTGAATTCATTTTTCTTTCCTAAATTTTCTTGCCCACCCAGTCAGCCATACTTTCCCACTTTCTTGTGTTTCTGTCTGCTGTTTACTCCTATTATCTTTGTGTTCTTTGAGTTTGGGTGTTCGTTAAGGTCATTGAAATCTTTGATTGTGTTTATGGTTGTTCTTGTAAGTTCTGTGTCCTGGATTTTCTCTGGGTACTTTGTGGAACACTTCTGTAGGAGTGGTTGGTTTTGTTTGGAGCATATTATCTTGGGTTTTTATATTATTGTGGTTTGGGGGCTGTGGTCTGGGCAGATGGATTTCTTCTCTTGGTTGTGTGTCTTGGTTGTGTGAAATTTTAGCCAGCTTTTATTTAGTTGAAATTATGTTCTATATTTGTTATTGACATAGATTTGCTGCTTTCTGATCAGATATGCATAGTTAGTTGGTCTGTGGTTCAGATGCTCACTTTTGATTTTTTTATTGTTGAGGCTGGAAGAACTTGCCAATGGTGAGAAGTTGATAGTTTCAAGACAAGACTATGGGAAACTAGTCGCTGGCTTCTGGAGGCCTAAATAAGACATCACAGCTGGAAAGTTTATGGGGTGACCTAGACCCAAGATGTCGGTGAGGCATTTGAAGAGGGTCTAACTGGTTAAGCAGTGTCAGTGTTATTAGGTTCCTGGTAGACTCCTAAAAAGGCAGCGCAGCTCCCCATATTCTAAAATGGTGGGTCTGAACTTCACCCAGGCTAGTCCTTCTGCTTAAGGGGAAAACAACTAATCCCAAGATAAACTGCCCCAACCTATGTCATGGAAAGTTATCCAACCCCTAACTGCCTGTAAAACCTGACTTCTGCTGCTGGCTGCTAGCTCTCTGATCCTGACAGGCAGTCCAGTAGTATGTAGCAGGTGCAGAGGGCTCAGGAGTCAGTGAGCAGGGTCTACTTTGGAAAGCTAATCTAGTGGTCTCTAGTGGGAGGCTCTGGAGGAAGGCTGGGTCCACAGCATGAATGGGGACAGCCCGGAGAGGGTCTAAGTAACTAAGCAGAGTCCTAATTAACTTTAATTGATCTGACTGTGTTCTCCCCACATTTCACCAAGTGAAGGTACAACCATTTATGATCCAATTTAATCTCCTAATTTGAATTGAAGTTTGCTACATAATCAATAAGCCCATTTTCTGAGGTTAAAAAGTTCAGTTCCTAATATTTGTTATAAAATCCAAAAGCAAATCCAACTGAGGAAAAAAAAATCACATTTAGTCACGGCCATTCATACTTCTGGAGAAACTTACATGTAAAAAATACCTTGAAAAATAAAGATGATTTGCATCTTTTACGTAAAAGACAATTGTAAAACTCAGAGTTGAGAGGAAGCTGAGATTATGAAGTCAGTTTACAAAGGTCATTCTGAGGCCTGCTTTGGAGTGTGCAGACCTGTAGATCTAGTACGTGGGTCAAAGGACCGAGGCAGGAGGCTGAGCCGTTCAAAGCTAGTATGGCCAAATACCAAGACTTCCACATAATAACTGTTTTTCAAATAAATTATTAAAATCTTTGAATTTAACTATGAAGATTACGTAAAATGCAGAAGCGTCTCAGCAGATAAATTTGGAAAAATAATGCCGCTCCCGATTCACAGTGTCAGAGCTGTGGTCACAGGGTTCATGTTCTTCATCTTTTTCTTGGCACCTGAAATTGATGACTCATTTTAGCTAACCAGATTTTCTTCTAAAACATGTAGATGCAGTGAAAAGTATCTTTTTGAATTTCTACATATCACTATCAGGAACATAATGCTAAGCTTAAAAACATTTCTTTGTCATTATTTGAACAACAAGAATTCCAGAAGCTGGATAGATTGCTCAACAGTTTAGAGCACTGGCTGCTCTTGCAGAAGACCTAGGTTAATTTCCCAGCGCTCACATAGTAGGTAACATGCACCTGTACCATAAGTCCAGGGGATCCAATGCACTTTCCTGACCTCCATGGGCATTTCACAATAGAAGTGCACTTACGTACATGCAGACACAACATTCAGGCACATAAAATACACAGAAGTTTTAAAAATTCTGTGTATGGGGGTTGCATGAGTCCAATACACATAAGCTCCAATATCCTTGGGTAGTTAACATTCTAGCTGGTTTAAAAGAATGAAAAAGAATGCCAAGTAATAAATACAGTAGATGTATAAATATCACACAAGTTAGAGGTTGGTAAGTAATAAGACATGATTGAAAAGAATGTGAAGGACTGGAAATCAAATCACAATGCATAGTGTCATAGGATAGACTAGTTTTAACCTCATTTTAATACCATGCAATGCTATTAATAAATCTTAAAGAAATTCTGCATTAGGAATCTACCTTTAGGCTCTAGCTCACATTTTATTTAGTGATGATTGTATTTGAAAGGAGTTACATATTTAAATCACAGCATCAGTCTTAAATCACCTTCCTAGGTCCAGTGAAGAGCAGAATACATTATACAAGATTGACACTTTAGAGACATGGGGAGACTCTGAGTTAAGGTCTCGGCAGCAGGACCACTGTGCTTCTCTATATTGGGGAGACTTGAATGGATGGATATTGGCAGATTGGTAGGAAATAGGAAGAAAAATACCAGTAGATTTTTGGATTTGAAGACCAACTGAAGTAGGATTCTAGTTTTATTATCTCATTTTTTTAATAGCCAGTAACAGAAACAACTCTAATTAGCAATAAATAATAAATAAATAATAAAATTTAAAATACAAAGTTTACTAATGCTTTTATCAAAAGTAACTTCTTTGGTCACATGTTTAACTTTACTCAATATTAAAAATGTATGCTAATGGGGGGAAGTATCTTCTACCATGGTTCAAAGGACTTCTAAAGTATAGCCTCAATTAATTTATATGGTACTTTCAACTATCTGTGTTAAAATTGTTATGTTTCTTTTCTGCATAATATTTTATTCATTCATAAATTTATTTAATTTGTTTCAATCTTTCTGAGAATAGTCTCCTTGTGGTCCCAGTGTCCTGGATCTTATATAGACCAGGCTGGCCTCAGTCTAACGGAGATTTGACTGACACTGCCTTCAAGGTTCAGAGAATAAAGCATCCATGACCACACCACACCCACTTATTTGATTTCTTTTTAATGGAATTTTTGCAAATTTCAAACTATTTTTATCATATTTATACTCCCTTCCCGATAGGCCCCAACTCCCAGACTCCACATACTCTGTCATGGATGCTAAGTCCTGTTTGTGTCCTTAAATTCCCTTCCATGTGCATACATCCCCTGGAGTCTGGATAATCTATCCAGCGTCACTCAAAGAAACTCTAACTCTCCCTGTAGCTACAGGATGCCAGCAGATTCTCTGCTACTACAGGGATTTTTCTTTTTAGTCTTTTTGAGACAGGGTCTCCCTGTAGGCCCAATTGGCCTAGAACTCGCTATTTAGACCAGGCTGGCCTCAAAGTGACAGAAATATGCCTACCTCTTCCTACAGTGTGCTGAGATTAAAGGCATAAGCCACCACACCTAACCCAGGGAGGCTTTCTGACCCACTTCCCTAATTCTATGCCGGGTTTTTTCCGGTTTGAGCTTGCATATGACTTGTGCGTGTTGTCACCCTTGATGGAAGTTCATATGAGCTATTTCCCAGGAGCCTGGAAAACTCTCTGTCCTTGTGGTCATAACACACCTGTGGTCTTACAATCCTTCTGCCCCCACTTCTGCTAAGGTGCTTGAGTGTTGGATGGCAGAGGTTTGACATAGGTGTCATGTTCACGGATAAGCACTCTGCAGGTTCCTAACTATCTGCACTTTGACCAGTTGTGCCTTGTGGGTTAATCAGCATCTATTAATCAGGACATTGCCTGGTGAAGGCTGAAGGATACATTAGTATTCTTTGTGCCTCCTGTGTCACTATGCTGTCTGAGTCTGCACAGTAGATGTGTCACTTGGAATCTCACAGACACTCTGTTTGACCAGCTGCAGAGGTCTGTCGTAGTCTTCATTTGCTGCACAAAGAAACTTCCTTGATGTGTGGTGTGAGGTATACTGTGAGGCTGTAAATATAAGGATTCATATTTAGAATACAGTACGACATAAAATTTGTTGGTTTAGGAGCATTGTAGGTGAGAGTGGAGATCCCCTTTCCCTAGCACCATTCATTGAAGATGCTTTCTTCCAGTGTGTTTTTGTACTTTGTCTAATCTCCAGTGAATGAAATTGTGTGCACTTGTGGCTTGGTCTTCCATTTTGTTCTGTGGATCTACAAGTCTATTTGTCTGCCAATACCAAGACGTATTTATGATTGCCGTTCTGTAATAGTGTTTGAAATGTAGTGTGGTAATCCCCCAGAACTAGTCTTTATACATAGAATTCCTTCAATTATCCAGGGTCTTTTGTTATTTCATATTAATTTTATGGTGTTTTTTCTATTTCTGTGAAGAATATCATGGAGATTTTAATTGCTATTTCATTGACTCTATAAATTGTTTTGGTAGAATGTTCACTTTCACAGTAGTAATTCTACCAAACCATGACCACTGGAGGTATTCTGCCTCCTTGTGTCTTCCTCAGTCTCTTTCTGCAAAGATTTGAAATTTTCATTATAGAGGTCATTAACATCCTTGGTTAAATTTATTCCTAGATATTTTTGAGTATATTTAGAAAGTTTGTTATTTGTTATGAGTTTTTTGATGAACTCATTCTCTGATAGCTTCTTCCTGATATATAGAAAGGCTTGTGACTTTTACACGTTGATTTTGTACTCTGATAATTTGCTGAAAGTGTTGTTCATTTCTTAATTTCTCAGATATTATTTTTGGGATATATATATATATTACATATCATATATCTTATATGTAATATTATATCATCAAATAGGAATAATATTAGCTCTTTTCTAGCTAGTAATCCCTTAATTTGCTTCCATTATCTCTCTAGTTAGATTTTCAAGCACTATATTGAAAAAGTATAAGAACAGTGATCAACCTTGTCTTGTTCCTGATTTTAATGGGAATGCTCTGAGATTTGCTACACTTGGAATGAATTTGGCAACATGTTTATTACATATACCCTTAATTAGGTTTAGGCATCTTCCCTCCAGTCCAACTCTAGTAAGTTTATCATAGATACATGTTAATTTTTGACAAAGGACCTTGTTGTGTCTATTGAGATGATCGTGTGACTTTTTTCTCTAAGTCCATTTATATGATTACATATATTGATTCATGCCTGCATCTCTGTGAAGCAAACCTGATTTTGGTAGATGATCTTTTGGACACTGTATGTGATGTGAAAGTCTTTTATTGAGAAATGTTTCTCCTCTGTTCATTTGGGATACGGACAGTAATTTTCTTTCCTTTTTGGTTGTTACTATTGTGTCTTCACCTGATTTTGGCATTAGAATGATGCTGGATTCATGGATAGAGTTTGGGAGTTCTCCTTCTGTTTCTGTCTTTTTAAATATTTCAATTTAATCAATATTGCTGAATCTCTGTGAACCTAGGTTTTTCTTGTTTGGGAGATTTTGTATTACTCTTTAAATGTTATGAGGCTGTTCAATTGCTGAAATCTTGATTTAACTTTGGTGATTCCACAGATTGGAGAAGTTCTTCCATCTCTTTTATATTTTCTAATTTAATATAATATAGGTTTTTAAGTATTCTCTAATTATATTCTGAATATTTGGGGAGGGTGTGATTATTTATCTTTTGCCCCAATTTTATAATTTGGGTATGCTTTTGCACAGGAGACTAACTGGGTTATTGGTCTGGTTATCTTGTTTTTCTTTTAAAAAAACAGCTCTTACATTTATTGATTTTTTTAATGGTTTCATTGTTTCTGTTTGTGATTTCTGCTCTGATTTTTATTATTTCTGGAGGGTTTTAATTATTGTGATGTGTTTGGTTTGTTCTTGCTTTTTTAGAATCTTTAATTGTACCATTAAGTCATTTATTCATGCATTTTCTGGTTTTTTAATATAGAAGATTATATGCATAATTTGAGGTTTATTTTGTGCCCCAGTATGTGGTCTATTTGAGAGAAATTTTCATGAGTTTCTGAGTGGAATGTTTATTTTTGGTGCTAGGATGGAATATTCCTTATTCATCTGTTAGGTCCACTTGGTGTATATCATTTAATTGAGATGTTTCTCTTTTTTCTTTGTTCAGATATCCTATCTACTGGGGAACATGAGGTATTATAGTTATCTCCTACTACTAAGTCTTAAAGTCAAGTAGAATTATTTTAAAGAAATTGGATGGACCAGAGTTTCTTGCTTGTATGTTCATGATTATTGAAATGTCCTGTTTGATTGAACCTTGATCTGACTGAAGTGACCTCTGTATTGCTTCTGATCAATTTTAGTCTGAAGTCTATTTTGTCACATTTTTGTATAGCAATGCCTGCTTCTTTCTTAGTTAAATTTACTTAGAATATGTTCTCCATCCTTTCATTCTAAGGTTGTGGCTAGTTTGAGAGTAAAATGAATTTCTTATATCAACAAAAGGATGAATTTTGTTTCTTAATCCATTCACCTTGCCTGTGTCTTTTGACTTGTGAGTTGGGACCATTGACCTTTGTGGTACTTTAATAGAGAATGTCCCCCTGAGGTTCTAAGTACTTGGATGTTTGTCCTCTGTTGGTGACAGTTTTGGGAAGTCGTAGGAAATGTGTCCTTGGTGGAGGAAGCGCATCACTGGGAGTGGATTTGGAGAGTTTTTAAGACTTTCCAGGTTTCCTGTCTCTCTCTGCTTCCTGTGCCTACTGGAAGATGTGATTACTTGGCTTCGCACTCTGCCATCACCCTTTCCCACAATTATGGACTAGTCCCTCGAGCTATAAGTCAAATAAATTTTTCCTTCTACAAGTTGCCATGGACATGGAGTCTTATCACAACAACAGAAAAGTAACTAATACAGTATTTAAATTTATTAGTGAAAGATGTGTATTGGTTTCTGTCATTTTTTTTTCTGTTTTTGTTCTTATGTTCCTGAAATTATACCTTTATTTGTATCCTTTCTGTGTCCTCTTGGGTATAGTCATTTCTTTTTCAGTCCTTTGTATTGCTTTAAGAATTCTCAGTAGGGCTGGTTTCTGGACATGAATTCTTTTAGCCTAAATGCATCATAGAAGATTTTTCTTTATCTTTGAATATGATAGAGAATTTTGCTGAATATCCTGGGCTGGCACCTGTGATCATTTAGAACTTGAAATACTTTGCTCCACACTCTTCTGTCTTTCATAGTTTTAATTTAAAAGGCAGCTTTAATTTTGATGCAATATTCTTTATATGTAATTTGCCACATTTCTCCTGCAGCTTTCAGTGTTCTCTCTCTGTTCAATACATTCAGTGTTTTTGCTGTGATCCATGGGGAATTTCTGTTCTGGTCCTGTCTATATAGCATTCGTTATGCCTCTATATGGGTATGTCTTTCTTTAATTTAAAGAAGTTTTGCTCCATAATTCTGTTAAAGATCTGTGAATGCCATTGACCTGAGATTGCTCTCCCTCCTCTGTGCCTGTAATGCATGAGTTGGTATTTTATGATATCCTCCACTCCCTGCATATTCTACTCCTGTGTTTTATAAGTTTCATATCATTTGCTTGACTAATTTAGCTCTCCAACTTTATCATCTAGTGTTGATATTCTACTTTTCATTTGATCATTTTCCTGGTGAGACTTTCTCCTGACATTTTAAATTGGCTTATTGAGCTATTCAATACCGTTATCACCTAAGCATGTATTTCCTTCAATAATTCTATCTCTTTCACATGTTCACATTCTAAGTTCGTATTTTTTTTAGTCATTTCATTCAGTCGTATTTTTGTATTTTCTTGAACTTCAGTCAGGAGCTTATTCTTATCCCCATTGGATTATTTGACTTGTTTGCTTCTGTATTTTTTAAAGTCACTGAATTATTTGATCATTTTTATGACTTGTTTCTTTAAATTCTGTGTCCTGAGATCCACTGGGTAGTTCTCATTGTAGACAATTTCTATAGGATTGTTGGGATTTGTTGGGAACATAATATCTTGGGTTTTTTGTTGTTGTTGTTGTGTTTTGTTAAATATCATTAGTGTCTGTGCATTGTGACCTGGGTATATGAACTTAATTAGTTGTTATATGCATGATATGAAATTCTAGTTTACCTCTGTTGAGTTAAAGTTTTGCTTAATTTTTCTTGTTGATATAATTTGGTTTCTTTCTGACCAGGTATGAATATTTGGTTATTCTGTGCCTCATCTTCTTACATTTAACTTTTAATTTTTGGGACAGTATGGTTATAGGCAGTTTATTTGTGAGTTCTCTTTGGGCACATAAACCTAGATCTAATGTGGGATCTAGTGGGACCAGATGGACTGGATCTGATAGGAAATCAAGTGCTGAAAGATACCGGTCACAATGCAGGTGGGTGGGAACCTAGTAGGTGGGATCTGACTGCTTAATTTAGTCAAGAGCTCTCTGATAAGTAGAAGCCGCCTAGTCCCCAGGGAAGAAAATGTGACACTTATTTGATTTTTAATGCCACATTCAACCCAATTAGTTCCACCATAATGAAAGGGGAACTTTATCCAGTTGTTTTAAGTATTTATTTTATTTTCCTTTACTTAAAATTAGAATGCAGGCTTATCCTATTTTTCCATATTTGGTCTGGTACCCAAGCGCTGCTGACATATTTTGGGGCTGTATATTTTAGTGTGACAATTGTTTAGCATGTGCTTTCATATACACAGAAATCTACCACTAATTAGGAAATACAGATAGGTCTGTTCCCATCGTGCATCTGCTCTTCTGTTCATCCATTATTGCAGGTAGAGTTCTCTCTGGTTACTTAGCATTCAGAAAGTCTCTGTGTGGAAAATGCTTGTTGTCCAGCATAGAATAAATTTTCCAGAAAATTGAAATATATAAATACTGGTACTTGGAGTCCTCAGTAGGACTTGCCACAGTGGATTGCATTTCTATAATGAAGTTTGAATTGAAAGCCACATTCAAACATTGTCAATATTATAAACTTTTTGAGAAATAAAAAATATTAAATTAAATTGGTATTCATTGTTGGATGACTCTGGAAAACAAAATCTAAACAGGTAGATAAGTTCTATGGGAGTGCTATTTACCAAGAAGAAATTATACAAATTTATTTAAATTCTGCCTCACATTCACTTGATTTGCTATTCATAGCTTTTGCAGTTTCTTGGCTAAAATTTGAATTTTGAGGATATTAAAAATTACAGTTATGATTGTGTCTTTCTAGGGAGGCGCAGAGTATAACATTCCAGTTGTCATTTCCAAAATCTCCAAGGAGCAAAGAGGTAAGATGCCTAGCTAACTCTGTAGTGACCACCCCCTGTAAGCCATCGGTGTTTGCCTGGCTCCATTGGTTCCCCAGTCTCAGGCAGGAAGACTAAACCTGATTCTCAAGTTCTCCTGAATCCCTCCACAGAACAGAGTCTTGCACAGATTGGGAAACTGATGAAAATTGATATTCCAAATGACCAGTATGCATTGAGGACCATACAATTTCTCTATTGTGCAAACAAACAGCAAAATAATTCCATTTGGCACAGACAACCTTGATACATTTTTTTCAATTTTCATGTGCAGTTTCACTCAGTTAGTCCTTCTTCGGGGGCTTCCTTTATAAAAATGATGAATATACAAATCAAGTGCTGCATTGTCTGATCTGTGAAACAATGCGCTGTTTACAAATAGGCGTGGTGCCGACATACTGAAATTCTTCATCTCAGACTTCTGAGACAGCATATGATAAAAGCATAATGGAAATTAGTCACCCATCCAGAAGCAGGGCTAAGTTTTAACAGCTGTAACTTTGGAAATGGTAGAACCAAATAGAAATATCCTTCATTTTTCAATAATTAGTGAGGGATAAATTACAGATAATATTAATTTCAGTTTATATACATTATGGATCCTTTAAAATTCTAACAAAATAAAACATTTAAATTTTTATTTCATTATAACCTTTCCTCATAATTAAAATAAAGTCTCATTTGTCTGAACATGTAGATAGATATGCATATATCCCTATATACACACACACACACATATATATATATATATAAAACCATAACAATTAAAGAAGAGTTTTCCCAAGTGAGAGGGAATTAGAGGGGGAATGAGACAATTTTGTGAGGAAAAGAAGGAATGGAAATTATATGAATAAAGTATTCATGTATAAAGTTTATATGTATATATAATGTTAATGTGTCATAAATTTCTCTTCTCATTCACAGCGGAACTTTCTGGACTGCTCTTCATTGGAGATGCAATTCTACAGGTATATATCCCATTATTATCTATGTTAACCTGAACATAAAGTCAGTCTATTATATGCATGTAAAACAAGGGTATTCTTTTTATTGCAGATAAATGGAACTAATGTGAGGAAATGCAGGCATGAAGAAGTGGTGAGCTTGCTTTTTCCTAATGTCATATTTTTCCAAAATGAAGTAAGGATTTTATGAATTGCTGAGGCCATCATCTCATTAATTATGGAGGTACAAAATTTTCCAGGATGCTACTGAATTTTTAAGGGATCTCCTAATTGAATTTGTTCTGCTTAGAAATAGATTTTTCAAGTATTAACAGGATTAAATATATCTAACCAATAAATATCTCTAGGTGAAATTCCGGTCTATTTTTTAACGATTGAAAGCTTATAAATGGTGAATTAATTTGTGTAAAATTTTAGACATTAGTGTTAGCGACAAGTGGAAAGTCATATAATGAGTGTGTGTGTGTGTGTGCATGTGCGTGTGTGTGTGTGTGTGTGTGTGTGTGTGTGTTCATGGAAGATAAGGAGAAACAAGAAAGAGAGAAGAATGATGAGAGGAAGGAAGAGCAGAAGGATTTAGACAGATGCTCATTGTGGTATGTTCCCGAATGTTTCTAATGCTTAAAACAGTTTTAGATAACGTGATGCAGTGAGTCTGGGAGAGCGCAGAATACTAAATTTTAGTAACTGCTATAAAAGGTTCAATTGTAGGTGGCTGCTAATGTCCACGTTTCTAGGAAGGTTCATGAGCTACTATGGGGGACGAGGGAATGACATTAAAATGATGTAGAAAGACATCATATTCCTTCTTTTTCCCTTACAAATATAATAGATGTGCATTTATTTAATATACATTGTAAGAGCTCAAGCAGACTTAATTTGGAAAATGGAAATAAAACCAAAAATTACATCATAACTCAGGATTAAGAGTCATATATACAGATCAAAGAACAGACCATCTGAGGAAAAAATAAAGGAAGATGACACAGAAAGGAGGCTGCACACCTTGGGTCAGAGCTCTTGACTGGAGACCTTTGAGTAGATTTCTTGAAGGCGTCTTAAAAGCTGTGAGTTTTTCCTCGTGCTCAGCTGCATGTGTGTTCAAAGGGATCTATCGATTTTGGATTCTCCTAGCAGGCTCTGGATTGAGAGCAAGATGATCCTGACATCCTACCTGGCAGACCACTTGTTCTTGAGGACATCCAGGCAGAGTTAGGCTGTGTGTTCACACTGGGGTTTTAGCAGGTATGAGGAATTTCACTGTGGGTGTATTGCAAGGGCAGCCACTGGGGACTCTAGAGTTCATACCTCAGATCTTCATACAGTGTGCCAGCTGCTCCTTGAATAGTCCCTGGTCATTAGAAAAGGTTTTCATCAGACATCATGACGGTGGTCAGCTCCCCTTGTAACCTCTTGCCCACACTGGGCTCTGGGAAGCCATCCCAGTGTCCTGTGCTGGCTGGGACACAGGAACACCAACATCACTGCAACTGCTGAAATCCACATTTCTTGTTACACATTTGGAAAATGTTGATTATGATTGATTAAACACCATGGAGAACTCGCTAAATTTTGGTACCAGTTCCTGTGGAAGAGATTTAAATTTTTTTAATTTTTATACTCAGTGATCAAAAAGGGAAAAAAAAAAATTAAGAGGACTTCATGCTTTTTCCCTGACAGTTCGTGCTCATTTTTTTTTGATGTACTGCCCTTCTATCAAAATACTCTACTGCATTTATACATTTTGAATCTCAGAGAAAAAACTTCAAGTGTCTGTGAAAAGCAACAGCACTGCGCAGAGCTCTTCCTTAGTATCGATGCATTGCCTTTGTATTCATAAAAACTAATTTGGTCCATCCTTTTGCCACTGTGTTGAAAACCCTATAAAATGTGTAGTACAAGTGTTAACTGCTCGTCAGGCTTTGCAGTATGGAGCGGTTCCACCATTTGAGAGAGCAGCATGGTGCAGTCCCTGTTCTAAAGGTCCCCATGTGACTTTTAGATATGGCCACTTAAGTGCGAAGTCTTTTTTTTACTTTTCGCAAGTACTTAACAATTTTCAACTCATTATCCAGAAAGTGAAAACAAAGTACTTTCTCTTGAAAGCCACATGCTGTTAATTGGAATCCCGCTTGCATTCGCTCTTCAGAGGCAGGCCCTTGCTTAGACAAATTGTGCTAGAGCTTTGATTAAACAGATTAGCATGGCATGAAAAATTAGAATGCACTAATAACACCACTTAGGATGGGATGCACTCTGATTCTAAGGAAAGACATTAAAGATTGTATTGCTAATTATATATAGTTAATCAGAGGAAACACAACTTTTTGGAGAAGCTTAACTCCACTAGTTTTAAAGTATAAGCAATAATATTCTTATTTAATTCTAATCTTTGACTTTTCAAAAGCAAGTAGATATTGTTTGTCCTCACTGCTTTAATACTGTCTGAATGGAATTGCCACCTCAGAGAAACTGAGGTGTTAATTACACGTTTAAGAGTGAAATTCTATGAGCTAAAACAAACAAAAGCTCAAAGGATGCAAGCATTTTGAAATAACACATTCAATACAATTTCCTTATGGAGCTCCAAATTCAGACATAAGTGAAATTGACAGGTCAGCCTGGTAGTTTGAATGGAACCTATCTTTTATTCTCTGACATCCTTAGATGTTTCTCATTCAGCTTCCAAATAGCTTCATCCTGTGAAGCATTCAGTGGAGTAACATTTGTAGGTTGGAGGTTCAAGCTTGGATTTATGTAGAAGTGTATCCCATCTTGTCCACTTGGAATTCTTTAGCCAAATACTTCAAATTAGTTTATTAAGGTAGGTGTCCCTGTGTTTCTTTTGATAGAGGTTTGGGACTTTGCACAACATCCAGACACTTCTTTGTACAGAAGCCTGGAAGGAAGCAGGGCTGTATAGATCCTAAATAGACGGCTTTCTTACAGTGCAGTTTCAGATGAATGAACTAACTGTACTATGTAACTCGTCAGTAAGAATGAATTAATGAGAATCATTGCTGCTCAGATGGTCGAAATATGTGGCTCTCTGAGCCTGTAGAACATTAAGAACAGTTTTGTGTACTGGAAGAGTGAGTGTGGGAGATTTTATGCACCAACAAGGACCATATTTAAGATATGATCTGAACACACATTTCATTTTAGACCATGACATAAAGATTAGAATGCCATTCAGTCCCAACATGTTCTGGCTGCTGGCATTGTTCACAAATTAGAAACTGATTTTGATCAGTGATCTATTAATATCTTCTTGAGATTTCAAACCATATTGGTCCCTTTTTGATTAAATCCCACCAAGGGATGTCATCTGTGAAATCACTTAACTTTTGATAATTTCCATTGGGCTGGGAAACGTTAAGTGCAAAGAAAAAAAGGTCAGAAATGCGGCACCTGCTGTCTGATTTTGAATGGAAAGTTCCAGGTTTTCAACTTGCCTCCTTTAGATACTTAGAATCCTTTAGTAGCCATAGGAATTCCTTTCTTTGCATCTGTGTTGATCCTCATTAGGGTTTTGTTTAGAAATTCTTAAGCAACTCTTTAATGACATGCCTGTTATCTACTCTTAGTTACTGATTTTCATCAAATTCGTATTTGTAGTCTTCCTATACTCCAGGACTCAAGCCTGCAACCTCTGTAGTGATAGGGCAAAAATCCAGGTCTATTTCTTATTTTAAAATTAATTTCTTCTTTGACAATTTCATGCATGCATGTAGCACATTCTGGTCACACTCCACACATCCACCCTCCCTCATTCTTCCTCCACCTCCACCAAACTCTCCGCTCTTTCCCCCCACCAGACCCCCACCCCACTTTACTGTGTTTCTGCTTTGCTTTTGGTTCTGGTTTGTGACCTATTGAGATTAGCCATGGCCACTAGCATGGGGCTGGGTTGTGAGGCTCTCCACCAATGCATGCAGAAATGACCAGTGACTAGCTATACCGTACTAGAAGATTATCTTCCTTTCTCCCAGCAGCTGTAGTGCCCCTGGGTGATGGGGGGGGTGAAACCCTCCCTCTTATGAGTTAATGTTTACTATCTCAATCATTTGCAAGCACTTTATATGCTATCATAACAGTTGTGAGCTCATGAATGCCTCATCCATGTCATGGCCTTAAGATACTACTTTGAAGTCGTCTTCACTTTTGTTTATCTCTAACATTCTAAATTACTTTGTCTCTTTATTCCTGTGATAAAACACTGATCAAAACAAACTTGTCAGGAAAGAGTTGATTTCCTCTAGAAATTCTTCTAGATGACAGTCCATCACTGAGGTAGGAATTGCAGCAGGGACCATGGAGAATATTGTTTACCAGCTTACTCATCTGGCCTGTGCTCAGGCTGTTTTTATACAGCCCAGGACTACCTGTCCAGGGTTGGCATCATTCACAGTGGGCTGGACACTTCCACATCCCTCAGCAGTCAAAAAATCGCCTCACAGATATGTCCACAGCCTGGTCAGAGAGACACAACTCCCCAGGCGAGGCTTCCTCTTTCCAGCTGTGTCAAGTTGACAGCTGAAGCTACCTACCACATTTGACCCCTTGTCAAACTTGACAACATACCACTATTAAGACAAATATATCCATTTCTCCACATATTGGTTTTAGTCAGAATGTTTTATCACAGCAATAGAAAGCAAACTAGGGCACATTCTACCTTCTCCTCTGCAATGCTCCCTGACCTGTAGAGGGAGTGATATGTGTGTTGAATTTGTTGTTGAACACTCAAAAGTTACTTGAAATCTCAGCATCATGAGAAACATAAATCTCTGTATTAATTATAGTTTACTACAAAGAGAAGCTTCGTTAGTCAAGTGTGAGAACAGCACTGGTCTATGCATATAAAATAAATATTTAAGAGACTATTTGCCACTATATCATTTAGCAAAACAAAAGTAGGTTGATTCATCCCTAGTGCCTATAATTTTCCTAGCCTGGACCTTTGACTAGGTCCAGAGTACTGGGCATGCACTCCCTCCTACCGAACAGGGCTCAGATCCAGTCAGAAATCAGGTGGCGACCCCTACAGCAGCTGTGCCTCTGTTGTTCCAGTAACCTCATCTTGCTTGGCAAGCTGGGATTGTAGCCTACAAAGTACGAAGCAGGAGAAGATCATTGTTAACTGTTCATCACAGCCACCTATGCGGCAGCTGCATGCACTCCAAACACTGGCCTATGGGGAGAAAACTCCAACTCTGTTCTAACATGGCTTCCCTGTTTGGTGCTGCCAAGGTTATGATGTCTTAGCAATAGTGTCTTACCATTCAGTTCTGGTGGGGGACCAGTGGCAGTGACCATAACCTGTATAGCTTTGGGGGACCTCTGAGATCTTTTTGGCTTATCAATGTGCCTTATACTTGGCAGTGAGAATTTCATTTAATAATCCATAGATTCTGGTATTAGCATTATCTATCCATACATAACATCTCTGTTCAAATTTGTTATGCAATTATACCTTTTTAATTAGCATATAAAATAGTAAGTTTCCACGTGGCGTCTTCATAATCCTTAGTTTTGGTTATTCTGACCCCTGAGTCCCAATTTCTCTTGCAATCCTATGTTTAAACTTGGCCCCCCAATGTTCCTTCCCTCTAATTTCATACCATATGGTCTACAGTCCTACTCCCCTTAAGTTCTCAGTCCTCTCCCCCTCCAGTGACCGCGTTCCTGCTTCCAAGTCTCTAGAAGCATTCCAATTTAAACAAATAAATATAAAAATTAAAATCATGATCCACTTATGAGAACATGTGGCACTCAAATTTCTGGACTTTGGTTACCTCACTTAATAAAATCATTTACAGTTCCATACATTTTCCTGAAATTTTCACAATTTCTATATTTTCACAGCCAAATACATTGTATTATGTTATATATTACATTTTCATTATTCATTAATTCGTTGATGAACACCTTGTCTATTTCCACTCCTTTGCTATTGTGAAAGGAGTAGCAATTAACGTGAATGTGCAAATATCTCTGTAGGAGAAGATCAAGGCTTTGGGGAAGATGCCCAGGAGTGGTACTGCTGGATCATAGGGTAGATCCATTTTTAGCCTTTTAAGAAACCACTACACTGATTTCCACAGTGGCTACACCATTTACACACCAATCAGAAGTGAATAAGAATTCTACAACATGCCTCCATGTACTTAAAATTTATATCAGTTTACTACAGTAAAGAAAAATCTTGAGAGAGAAGCTTCTGTTTACCAAGATGACGAAGCTTCAAAATGAAAGGAAAAAAATGAAAATATCATGAAAAAGGGGAAATGACACTGAGCTTTGACATCATGACTAGAATTAGTTTCTTTTCCTCTTATTTCTCTCTCTCTCAAGAACCTTGTTTACCAATGTTTGTGTCTAAATCAGAACTTATTGGGGAAACCAAAAAAAAACTGAAAAATACTCTAGGGAAAGCACCTTTAAAATATTAGGGTTCAGGGGTTGGAGAGATAACTCAGAGGTTAAGAGCACTGGATGCTCTTGCAGAGGACCTGGGTTCACTTCCCAGGACCCACAAGGCAGCTGACAACCATCTGGAACTCCAGGTCCAGGGAGTCTGGCTCTCTCTTCTGTTCTCTGTGAGCACAACATGGGTGCCTTTACTTACATGCAGGCAGTACACTCATGCACATAAAATAAAACTAATAAATAGAATATTTAAAAATTCATCAGAGTTCACTGAGGAATGCATTGCTACCTATAAACAGTGTCCCTGTTTTGTTGCCCATGTGATGCACAGTGAAATAAACACATGGTATGCTGCAGACTCAGCTATAATGCTCAGAGCATGCAACAGCATGTTGCAATATCAGCATTCAATAAGAAGATTCATCAGAAGACTCTTGAGGGAAGTGACTATGAGCTTGTAAAAATCCAGAACATGAAGCCAGATGCTTTCTGAAGGGTCAGATTGCCCAATTTTTAAAAGGTATTTTAATGTTTCTTCTTTAGTTTTAATTAGGCGTGTGTGTTTCTGCAGTGTCCACAGAAGCCAGAGAAGGCTTCAGAGCCTCTGGAGCTGGAGTTATAGGCAGCTCTGAACTGCCAGATATGAGCACTAGAAACAGAACCTGGGTCATCCCCTAGGAACAGTGCATCCTCTTAACCACTGATCCAACTCTGGCAGCAAGGGGAGGTGGGGAGCGAGAGAGAGCTAGAACGATTTAAAGGATCAGGTCAGGGGCTGGAGAGAGTGCTCCGCACTTCAGGTCTTGTGTTGTTCTTGCAGAAGACCAGAGGTTGGTTCCTAACACCCACATTCGGAGGCTCACAACTGCCTGTAACTCCAGTTCCAGGGAGATCAAGAGCCTCTGGACCCAACAGGCACCTGCACTCATGTGCACAAGGACACAGACACACACACATGCAAACAATTACAAAATAAAATAAATCCTTTAGATTAAAAGGAAGTCAAACAGATGAGGGTGACAGGCTCATCGTTCACGCTCATGCATGACTAATGAAAAGGAATGGCATGAATCCTGCAGGTTTCACTGTGGACCTCAGGTAGGGCAGTGCCTCTGAAAAGTCACATCCAACCCTGGGCTCTCAGACAGTTTTTTTTTTCTGAGACTTGTAGAGTTATCGGTTCTGAAATTGTTCTGAGACACCTTGGGGTAATGTACATTACTATTGGAGGTAGTCTGGGTAGAATCCTGACTCTGATTCTCAGGGTCAGAGATAACGGTATCGAAAAGTGAGAAAAACCCTCAAGGTCTAATTGAACTGCATGTATCTGTGGTGATGATGAATGACACTAATGCAGAAAGGTAGCCATTGTATTTCTTTTGTTCTTATTTTTTAATGATGTGTGGGATCTCTAAAGCAGCTGTAAGAGAAATGTGCTAAAGAAATGTCCGTCCAGAGGCTAGAGTGACAGCTCAGTGGTTAGAGTACTTGTTGCTCTTTGCACAGAACTTGGGTTTGGTTCCTAGCACCCACATGGCAGCTAACAACTGTCTGTAAGTCCAATTCTAGGGGATCTGATGCTGTCCTCGGGACATAGTAAGCATTACACATATTGCTACACTTACATACATGTAGGCCAAAGACTCACACACATAAAATAAAAATAAATGTTTTTAAAAACAAAACATTCATTCTGCTTTTTAGCAGTCCTAAGGATGTGTACACGTTGTGATCTTGTTTTGAAGATAATAGCAGCATAGCAGAAAAGATGTCTGATCCCTTCAAAATTAATTATCAAAAGATAAATTTAAAATCTTGTTTTAAAAATGCAATTTTAAGAACTCACTGAAGATTTGGGATTAAATGAAATGGTTTTGCTTCTCTTTCCTAGAGGGCATACATATAACAATGTATCATTTTAAGCTAAAAATCAGAAGGAAAGGAGAGAAGATGGTCAGAAAGAATTGCTGGTAATTTTGTTCGAAATTAGTAACCAAATGAATATGAACTGTTTAGAAGTCTGAGAAAGCTGAGGGTAAAGTCTGTGTCCAGCAGTCATTCCCATGCAGACCTCAGAGGATTTGAGATGGCCAAGCTCTTTAAGAAGCAGAGCTGAGGAGGGAGAGTAAAGGGCATTGCTCAGAGTTTAGTCTCTGAGGCACATTCAAGGGTGTGGGTAAGTCTCTCTGCTAAAATAAAGTGAGTTGTGTATTCAAGACTGTCAGCTGACTTGCCTTTGTCCTTTCTGGTCCCTCAAAAGATGCATGAAGTTTGCTTGACCTGTTTTTCCTAAGAGAAAAGTTAGATCATTTTTGAGCATAACAGATCCTAGAGAAATAACCCACAAATAATCCACTAGGGATTGTCAGTGCCAGTCGGATTCTCACTAACTCCACCATGGAGCTCAGCTGTAGATAAAATTCATCCTGCAACCCAAGTGCCAATCTCAGTTCACTGCCTCTCTCTCAACTACACCAAAGGATCATCCTCATTTGAAGAAAATCATCCACATCAAAGGCAAAGTCTGAAACGCAGAGAAAAACATGGGAGGGAACAGACAAAGCAAATTTAGGAAAAGAAGCTTAGTACTGCATTTTTAAGGCTCACATCAAAATTATTTTATAAATAAAATTAAGGCATAATTTATATATAAAGCGAATATGTGGAGAGAAAGGGAGAGTGTGGGGATATTAACACATTGATGACAATGTTGGAAACAATGGAGAACATAGCCATGTAATACAAGCCAGACTCCTCAAATGGGATAAAGTAGCACATACACCAGGAACATGAATGAAAAGGAATGCGAGAGATATTCTCTTCAGCAATTCTCATATCGTACAACAGAGTTACTGATGAAAATGCATGACATGAGAGAAAGAGCCTCTGTCAAAAGACTTATACAAAAAAAGTACCTAGATTTGGAGAACATTCTTTCAAGTATAAGCAAAATCCTAGGTAAGAGACACGGAAAGCACAGGTGTAGGTGTCCTGAGAGGCACACCATGCTGTGCTGTGCATCTAATTTTCACTTTCTCATTCCCTGGAGGACTAAATATCCTCTGTGCTTTTTAGATCTCCCTCCATCCCCTTGTTAATTGTGCTCACTTCCTCTTCTTTTAAGGGTTGTTTGTGTATTCTCTTACAGGGCAGACATACAATTTGAAAATTCATTGCCTCAGTCTATGGGTTGTCTCTTCATTTTCTTGATGGCATCATCTGAAACTCAGCGATTTGATTGGCGTGCAGTCTAATTTGTAGATTCACTTTATTGTTTGTATTTTCGGTGTCTTTTTCAAACTGTAGGTATGAAAATTTGCTGCTATGGTTTATACTAAAGGCTTAGTAGTTTACTCCTACATTTTTATTTGTGGTCAAAGTTGAGTTAATGTTTGTACATGGTAGGGTATACAGTGTGGTGAGCACCAAGTATCCAGAATGATCAGATCGAAAAACCAATTAATTTCCATTAAATTGCCTTTAGATGATTATTGAAAGCAAAATGTTCTAATATGAACTTCTTTCTCTGTTTTCATTTGTGTGTGTATGAAGCAATGAGTTTTATTGGGGTTGCTCACAGGAATATGGATGAGGGCACACTTATAGGAAGAGAAATGACTCTAGGACAGCTGCAGCACCAAAGCCCACCTCAGCATTGGTGAAGGCTCCTAACACCTGGAAACCTGGAGTGCACTGAGCAGTCTGCAGGCAGCACAACAGGTAGAGGTTTTTCTATGCATCTCAGAGGTCTGATCTTTCAGGCTGCTCAGCTGGTCTCTGCCTGTGCCAGGTGGCTTGACTGATCTGCCTCTTACATCATCTCAGCAGGTCTGACAGTGTCTTTCAGCAGTCTTTATAAGGATAATGTATGTTTGGGTCCACAGTGTTCTAGTGAATCTGGTCAGCTACAGGGACTTCATGAAGCTTGTTAATCACTTACTTAGGAAACTTAATGAACTATCCTGCAGGATAGAGTGTTGTGATGGAGTGCTTTTTATTATTTTTTTTTATTGAATCATTGTGTGTTTCATACAGAATATCTATTTTTACTTTTTCATTATTGTTTTGCATACACTTATGTGAATATCGCATTATTGATCACTGCAATTTTGCAGTAATTTAGCTTCCCTCAGTTGAACTATGATTCATGTGAGTACGTGTGATCTCATATACATGTGTCAGTTCATGCAGTCTCGTCACGTTCCCATGTACCACTACTTCTTCTCCAGCTGACCCACATATTCACCAACAAATGGTAGCATCCCAGCCATTCATTTACTTAACAGTTCAAATCAAGGACTCATATGCCCCAGAACCAATTATTAGCCCATCCCCAGGAAAAGCGTCAATCAAAGCAAAGCTCATTTTCTAAATGCAACAGAATAGGTTGCCATACAGTTCCTTTTGCCCTTCAGGAATCCTCTTCCCTTTTCTTTCCACTGTCCTTCCCCAAAACAAGATTGCTTCTAAAATTAGTGGCACAAATTGAATCTCTAGTTACACCCTGTATTTCATAATACCTCTCAAACCTAAAATTATGATTTGAAAATTTTAAAAATATGCATGTATCAATTATTCTTTGACAGTAAATTCAATGAGGTTTAACAAGGCATACTCTGACCTTTCAAACAGAATCACTTCACTGTCCTAAAACTCAATGCCTCATTTCCCTTCCTCCACTGTCAGTGGTCCTCTGGAAGCCATGAACCATTTTACTGTCAATAGCTTTGCCTTGCCAGAATGCTACATCACAGCAACTATACAAGAAACAGGCTTTGCAGATCCCACTCAGCAAAGTGCATTCAAGATTGATCTTTCCTGGGTTTGTAACTGTTCTGCTTGGATTGAAAGCTTATTAAAAAGTATTGTGAAATAATGTTCCGTTCTATGCACAAATTTTAACTTCTTTAACCACAATCTGCTTCATTTATGACACTGATACGTGGCACGTTTTCTGTTCTTAGTATTCTAGAATATCCCCAGCTTATTGAACTTTCAAGGGAATAAGCATTTAGTTTTATTGATTTTCCTTCTGGTTTGTACTTCCTAACCACTTGATTGCCACCACAATCCCATTACTTACTTTACTTTTTCATTATGTTTTAATAGCTCTGCCTTTAGTTTAAATCACTGGTTTTTTACTGTATTAATTCCTAATATTGCACTTAGTAGTACTTATTTCTGGGCTTTACTTTCTTTACATTCCACAAAATTTTGCAAACTGTATTTTGATTCTTGTTTGTTTAAAACTATTTTGATCTTCTATTAAATTCTTCTTTGACTTCTGTATCCTATAGAAGAGTTGTATTTAGTCGCTAAATATTTAGAGATTTTCCAGTTAACTTCCAGGTATTAATTTTTGATTAAATTCCTTCTTGTCTGAAAATATATTAAAATATACTTGGTAGGAATACTAGTTTTTATAAAATTGTTAAACATTTTTTCTGGAATATATTGAAAGTTTCCTTGTGAATTGTCCATATGAGTTTGGGAGGGATGGATATTATGCTCTCCTTGTGTGCAATATTCTAGTTTTGGTTTTTGGTTTTCTTTCTTGAGATAGGTTTTTTCCTGTAGTTCCTCATAGCTGTCCTGAACTCATGTAACCAGACAGGACTCATTTGTTTGTTTGTTTTTATAGGGTCTCCTGTGTGCACTAATCTTTTTTAAAAAAAGCACTATAAATTACGTGAATGATAGTGCTACTTAATTCAGAAATAACCTTTCCAGATTGCTACCTCTTAATCTATATTTGATCAATATTTGTACATGTTTAAAAATATTCTATTGTTATTTATTTAAATATTCTGCCAACTTTTGTTTAATCATTATCAAATCTCTCTTTCCAATAGTGGTAACACCCCCTGTTCTGAATTCCCTTTTATTTATAATCAATGTATTCCCTGTATCTATCTTTGATGTCTAGTAAAAGCTTTAGTAAAAATGAGTTTCTTACATTATATAGCATTAGCTCCTTTCATCACCTTCAAGAATAGGTCTGATTGGTTTGGGGTCATTCAAGTATAATTACTGATATTTCTGCAATAAAATCTATCACATCTGAAATTTACACTATTGGTTGTTTCTGTTTTCTGTTTTTTTCCTCATTACTTTCTGGGTTCTGTGTTTTATTATGTTGGTTATATGTGTTCTACACTAGTATTAATTATATTCCACTAATAATTAGTGTTTATACTAGAAATTCAACTCCATATTTTTAACAATTTACATGCCCTTTCAAATAGCACTGCACTACTTCATGCATAGCACAAATGGCTCATAATAAGTGTTCACCTGTCAATCCCCCAATATAGAGGAGGTAGCTAGCATACATTTCACAGACTCATATCCTTTAACCATTCCGTTTCTGTACAGTTACACTTCAATCAATTAATGCTGAGGAAAATAAGACACTTCATTGAATTTACTCATGTCTTCATTGACTTTCCCCAAGTTTTTAATCTGAGTTTCATCTCTCACCATATTCTTAACCCCTGCAGAAATGCATACCATACTTCTTGCAGCACAGCACTTTGGATAAGTGGTATTTGTTGTTATTTGAGTGATTATTCTTCCACTTAAAGGGATTATCTTTCATCATCTCTCAGGATACAGAATTCTGTGGTGACTTTTCTTTCAGTACTTTAAGTACTTTACTCTCTTCTTGACTCATGTGTTTTTCATCAGAACTCTGTTGGAATTCTAGTCATTTTCTTTTTTAAGTTATGGCATCTTATTCTCTCTTGATTTTCTTTCTCTCTCCCTCTTTCTCTTAAGATATCCTCTTTGTCTGTTTCTACTTTTTGAGTTCCAATAATACCCATGATAAAAATGTATATTAACATGAAATATTCTATGAAAATATTCTTTGTAGCCACATGTAGAAAGAGCGCAGCATAATAGATGCACAAAAATCATTTTTGTTTGCCACTGTAAAGGCTAAAATGGTGATATACATTACTAAACAGATGTACTATAAAGTCTGTTTGGGCTCATTATTTCAGTGTTTCCTCTATGGTCACCTGGATACATTGCATTGGACCTGTGGCAACACAAGGCATCATAGCAGGAACTCATACTGAAAGAGGCATGCCCACCCTATTGTGTCAGGAAGGAAAGGGAAGGAAAAGACTGAGGCCCCAATATCCCCTTCTAAGGTACATCCTCAATGGCTTCACCTAATCCAATTAAGCTTCATTTCTCGAATTCACCCGTCTCTAAAGGGCACTACAGCTTTTAATGTATGAGCCTTTGGGACATTAAAGATCCATGCCAGAACACCAAGAGAGAATGGTCAGCCACAAAAGCCCCTTACATTATGTGATCACATTTACACAAAACACACAAAAATGAGAATCCATAGAGATGGAGCCTAGTGTAGTGATTAACAGAGACTGGAAGGACCCAAGAAAGACACTGATAATAAGAATGAATTTCTGGAAAGAGTCATCAAAATTAAGTATTAGTTACTATGTAACTGCATGACTATACAAAACACCCACTCAGATCTGTACTTAAATAAATGAAATTGATATTTGTGAACAATTTATCCATAAACATAAAAAC
Organism: Eospalax fontanierii; assembly: GCA_035773235.1. Taxonomy (NCBI): domain Eukaryota; kingdom Metazoa; phylum Chordata; class Mammalia; order Rodentia; family Spalacidae; genus Eospalax; species Eospalax fontanierii. The sequence goes on along the minus strand of CM069528.1, from coordinate 10,076,372 downwards.
ATAGTTGGAGGCATCTTTGATATTTCAACTTTTTCCTACATTTCTTTCATTTTTCACTGATAAAGTAAATGTAAATATTTTTAAAAGAAAGTAAATATTTGGCTAAATATATTATTAGAATGCAAGTAACATTTCTTAAAGGCTTACTTTTATTTTTTAAAGAATTATTTGTATATGTGTATGGCTGTGTGTGGTTATGTACTTATGGGTGAGGGAGTAAGAGGAGATAGAGGCATCAGATCCCCTTAGAAACAGAGTGGTAGGTGGTTGTGAGGCACTCAACATGGGTGCTGGGCCTTAACTTTGGTCCTCTGCAACATTAGTATAAGTTCTTAACTGATGAACCATCTCTCCATCCTGCAACTCACTTTCTGTCATTATGATTCTAGGAGGTGGATTTGACTCACTACACAGAAGCTTCGCTGTGCACGTGGAGTTAACCATAGCTCTACAAAACCCAATACTATCCCAAATTTTATATTCAGCAGTTGGGGTTGGGTGGGAAATTGATAAATTTCACATCTTATGTGTGCACATGTGCACACAGCTAGGGACTGAACTAAGAGCTTTGTACATGTTACTCGCATGCTGTACCATTAAATTACCCATCTCCCAGTTCTGGATGAGTTTCTTAATTTCCAGAAACCTCTGAAGTCAATTATCTGAAGTTCTGAATGCTAGTATTCTTAGACAACAAAACAGAAATTTTACAGAGGTCAGATTTTATTTTTCTTGAGAAATATCACAAGTGTGGTCTTGGCTGTATCATTTTTAATTCTACTTTTTAGTTTGAAGTAGGTGTGTATTCCAATGCAATGTATCTTTATCTGTTTTCCAAAGATAGTATTATACTCAGGAATATTACCTATGAATCTCAGATAGGGTACTGATATTAATATACTCCAAACAGATGACACTTACATCCCTATGATGGCCTCTTCTGTTAACCGTCTTGTGGAAAGAGCCACTCTCTTCCCAGCCTCAGGTCCCACTAACTAGCTCCTAGTCAACCATTAATTTGTTTTGTATTTTTCCCTTTAAGAACGAAGTATGATAGGAATTATTAATTTAGTTAAAATTGAAGTCTTCTTTTCTTAACTCAGAACCATTAGGGAATGAAATTTTATGATCATATGTCACTCGCTCTCGTGGTGGAGCGACAGGCACCCAGAAGGTGCACTCCCTCACCAGGTCCTCTGTCTCCCGGCCAGCAGGAGAGAACGGCGAGGGGGATCAGGCACAAGTCTCATGTCCTACTTCTCTTGGATTGCCCCAGCCCCCTCCCCGCGGTAGGAGAGGGCCTTCACGGGGAAGCAAAGGGACGTCAGGTGCTGAGGCTTGCCCATTCTCAGCCTCCTGGCCCACTCCAGAAAACAGTCAAGCACGACCGGGCCCGTCTGACCAAAGAAGCATGCAACTAGCCAGCTCTTATGATGATACAACTTTACTAATGTAACTTCTTCAATGGTACCTCAGGAAGCCATTTACTGAACTTATCAGACACATTATAAAAGTTTAGAGTTACAGGTATTAGCATACAGCGGGAAGTTTCTACCAATCACTTTACTGGTCACTGATCATGCTTTTTACTTTACATAGAGGCTACTACTGTCCACGTGCTGTTCACTAGGGAGGAGGTAATTTTCCTCCAATGGCACTTAAGTCCCTAGTTCACCTAATTACCATGGTATGTGTGGTATGTGCCTATCTCTTCTGGCTAGTCTTTGTTTTAGCTCCTCTCAGCACCATCTTGCCCAGGCCATAAGGTCCCAGCCAGTCAATTAGGATTTCTTAAGGCCCAACAATCATACAAATCTGGGAATTAAATGTTCATGACAGCTTTATTCATAATAGCTTACATTGGAAATAGCAAAAAATATCTTTCAGTAGAACACTACTAAAACGTTAAAACAAGTGACCTCCTCACATGGCCCATATGATTATATGATAATTTAAAGTATAATTAGAGCATCTTGTGATTTTTAAATTGTGTAATGTGGACATACAGGCGAATTAATGGCTAGCAATATGAAGCTTTTCTTTCACTGAATAGGAAAGGAAATTAATAAAAGAGGTTTTCTGAAGTCTAAGAAAAATGTCAGGTTAATTTTTTACTGTTATTTCGATATACAGCCAACTGCAGTTTGCAAGCATCTACCTGCTGACTTGCTGAATTTCAAAATGAAAATTCCAGAGCTCTAGGACTAAAGGATATTTTGGAGCAAGTGAGCTTCATGTACTTGCTTTACAGATATTCAGTGCTCTGGGAAAAATTAGTAAAACTGTGTGAGAAATTACAGTGAGAATACGTTTTCCCTAAATCTCTTATATGTGTAGAAGCACATGTATTTAGGTATATAGTTTATAATATCACGTTGTACACTAAATTAATACCGTGGTAATAAATGGGCAATTAGCAGATGAAAATGCTCAGAAGCTATGTTTTTATATTTGTTCTCTTGAAGTGGCTGGGGGGAAAAGCCGAAGTTGAAGCCCTTCAGACCGGGTCTCCCCACTGCTCAGCTGCCTGGACTGCTATGTAGACCAGGCTGGCCTGGATCTCAGACAGACATCTTGCCTCTGCGTCCTGAGTGCTGGAATGTGCACCACAGCTGACAATGACTTTTGCTCTGCAGGCAAACTTTCAAAGGAGGATTGAAGAGGAGGGATAAGTCATTAAGTCACTGCAGTGTGAATTTACTGACTTTTATTCATCTTGGAGACAAAGTACTCTTTGTTTTCAGGTACAACCATAAAGTTAACTTCAAAACACAAACTTCTTAACAATATGAGAATATATCTGCAATAAACCGTTAACATTTTTTTATTTTTATTTTTCCATATGTCTATGTCTGTAGTGCATGCGCAAATAAGCCCATGTGCGTGGATGAGTGTGTATGTGGAGCATACATTCACTTGTGTGCTTGTATGTGTGGAGGCCTGAAGCTGACACGGTGAGTCTTCCTTCATCATTGTCCATCATATTCATTGAGGCAGGATAGCGCAGTTAAACCCAGAGCTTTTCGAAAGAGCACGTCTAGCTAGCCAGCCTGTTCTGGGGATCCTATTCTCCACTTTTTGAGTGCTGGAATTACAAGCAGGCTGCCGCATGCACGTATCATTTACGTGGGGAGTCAGGTGTGGGTGGGTCTCCATCTCCAGCACAGCTGTTGTGCTCCAGCAGAGATCAGAGGGTGATCAAACAGGTCCTCAGGTGGCTCAGAGTGTGACAGGAGAGATTCCCCGGAGACTGCAGTCAGTGGGCAGTTAAGTTATTGAAACCAAGGCAGAGGTTTTTATAGGGAGGCCATTCTGGTCATTACAGAAGGTGGGAAAGTTAAAGGTGGGGTCTTCAGGTAAAGGTGGGACGGTTGTAGAAACGAGGAAACGAAACCCAAAACCTGGCTCTGGTCTGGGGTAATCTTTGAGGGGGGAAAAGATGAAGCAACTGCTGAGGCCTGCAGTGGCTTCCTGGGACCTAGGTTATCGCATCAGGCAGAGCAGGACAGACTCCTACCGTCCCCTCAGGGTATCCAGGGTTCCTTGGCTTGCTCAATACCTTTTGCGTTAGACCCAGACCCCACAGTAGGGATGCACACTTTGGCCTTTATGAAAGCATTTTACTCACTGAGCCATATCTCCAGCCCAACAGCTGAATTTATAAAAATTAGTTTCATGAGAGTACTGTGTTTATTTGAATTAAATTATGAGTATGAAAATGATCAATGTGTAGGAGAAATTTTCTGTGTATTCCTAGTTCAGAGAAAATGCCACAGACTGTATTTATTTTCTACATTATGAACTTCCACAGTTTTTAAATTTCCAGTAAAAAAAATGCATCAAAATATTGTCTTCATATTGACTTCACACAAACGGAAGGAGAGGCAGGCAAAGCACCTGCATCACATACACTCGGTTCGTAGCAATCAGTAAGCTGCTTTCCCCACCAGGTGTGGCAGTGCATGCCATATACATATATCACTAGATATACATATACATATATATATATATATCACTAGATATACATATACATATATATATCACTAGATATACATATACATATATCACTAGATATACATATACATATATATATCACTAGATATACATATACATATATATATCACTAGATATACATATACATATATATCACTAGATATACATATACATATATATCACTAGATATACATATACATATATATCACTAGATATACATATATATCACTAGATATACATATACATATATATATCACTAGATATACATATACATATATATCACTAGATATACATATACATATATATATCACTAGATATACATATACATATATATCACTAGATATACATATACATATATATATCACTAGATATACATATACATATATATACATATATCACTAGATATACATATACATATATATACATATATATATCACTAGATATACATATACATATATATCACTAGATATACATATACATATATACATATATCACTAGATATACATATACATATATATCACTAGATATACATATACATATATATACATATATCACTAGATATACATATACATATATATCACTAGATATACATATACATATATACATATATCACTAGATATACATATATATATCACTAGATATACATATACATATATATACATATATCACTAGATATACATATACATATATACATATATATCACTAGATATACATATACATATATATACATATATCACTAGATATACATATACATATATATACATATATATCACTAGATATACATATACATATATATCACTAGATATACATATACATACATATATCACTAGATATACATATACATATATATGACTAGATATACATATACATATATATACATATATCACTAGATATACATATACATATATATCACTAGATATACATATACATATATATATCACTAGATATACATATACATATATACATATATCACTAGATATACATATACATATATACATATATATCACTAGATATACATATACATATATATCACTAGATATACATATACATACATATATCACTAGATATACATATACATATATATATCACTAGATATACATATACATACACACATATACGCATACACATATGTATTCATCTCCCCATTAAAAGAAGAATGCATTTTAATTATGAGATAAATATTTTACATTAATTTACCACAGTTGATAATGATCATCCGTAAAATTATTAAATAAAGACGTAAATGACTTTTTAAATATTTTGCTTTGAATGATTGGAAGAGAATAATTCTTTGGCAGTCATTAAACTGATTAAGTCTATATTTAAATTTTAAAATTATTTTCCACTACATATTGTTTCTTAGTAATATATGCATATGTACAAGCTTGACTGTTTATGCAGGATATTAAAACTGAAGATCACATGAAAATGCGTGGATTTTCCTGCCCTCTAGCTAGACTTTCAAGTGAAATCAAATATTAAGCAGTTCATAAAGAATAGTTATAAAGCAGGTGCTAGTTATTTATGCAGTCTTTAACAGATAGCAAATTTGCTGGACCAAAGTGTGCCAAGCTGCTTTAGTTAAAGATGCATCAAGGACAAAGGAGATAAAGATACCTGGACTCAGAGAGTTTACATAACAGTCAGCTAGAAATTAAAATTTGAATTTGCAGTGTCTATGTGGCAATCAAAGCTATGATGCAAGTTCAGAGCACCTAGGCAGTGAATGTGCTGGAAGGGAGCTGCTGAAGAACTGGGGAGGGCCCCAATGGGGAGATAGAAAGGGACTGTGAGAGCGCAGCTAGTGAGGACGGAGGGACCCGGGAGAGTGAGGGATGCTGCAAACAGAGAAAGTCTGCAGAGAGAGAAACCTCCGTGCATCAGACAGAGACGGGAGGGTGACCAGTTACTGAATTTCATTGTGTGAAAGTCATTGTTCATACTAATAAAAGTAGTTTTGGTGAAAGGATGGGAGAAAGGGCCTGGCTCAAGTGTATTCCACGAAAATCAAGAAGAGAGAAATAAACTGCAAATTAGGCCGGGGTTGGTGGCGCATGCCTTTAATTCCAGCACTCAAGAGCCAGAGGCATGTGGATCTCTGAGTTCCAGGTAAGCCTTGTCTACTAAGCGAGTTCTAGGTCAGCTTGGGCTACAGGGAGACCTTGTCTCAAAAAAGATCAAAAGTAAATAAATAACAAATTAAAATCATATTAAATTAGGATATCAAATGAGGTAGGATTTTTATTTTATTTTTTACCTTTTGTTGGGATAGGGCCTATAATGGGGTCGCATTATGGTGTCAAAGCTGGCTTGGAACTTGCTTGCTATGTAGTCCAGGATAGTCTCTATCTCACAGTGGTCTACCTGACATGGCCTTTCAGTCGCTGGGATAAAGGCCTGAGTCTCCATGCCTAGCATGCTTTTATTTTGATTTTGATTCATTTGTTTTGCAATATTAAAAATGTGTCTCTAGTTGAAAATTATAATTCATTACAGAAAAAAATTATCTTCAAATACACACACATGTGAAGAAATATTTCATAGTAAAAAATATTTTCAGATTGGTGCTGCCACATAAATCCCACACATTTTTCATAATTAAGCCAACTAAACCAAAATATAAATTAAGGATGACTATAATTCTTCTTTTTTTATCTCCATAAGGACACAGCTTAGTCTCTAGCTGGCCTCCATGAACACATACTTTTTACATGATGTCTACTCCATGCATGGCCACTGGGCACTTGCTCCTGCTAACATTGTTTCCTTCATTTCATAGCACACAGACAACTCATGTGAATTCTCTAACTAGGCTTAAACAGCTCAAAACCAAAACTTATTTGAACTTTCTCTCTATCTCCATCTCTCTGTCTGTCTCTCTCTTTCCCTCTCTTTCTTACCATATCCAAGTCTTCCCCATATTTTGTTGGTAGTTTCTTCTTTGCCGGACTCACAGACACCTGTGGGTGAGCTTTGCTATTGTCTCTGCCTGCGGATGTCTCCCAAGTCTCCTTATGGATAAGTTCTGTCATGCAAGCTATTGATTAAAACTCTTTTACCACAAATGGCTTCCCTGAGAAGAAGGTCTGAAGTATCGTGCCTCTCCTGCTATATAGAGGTCTGGAGAAAGCCTTATGATATAAATATTCCCATATAGAGAAAAGTTCAAGACAACTGGGAAGCAGTTAAAAAGTAGTAAAAAGCATTAATTGAAAAAAGACAAGACTCTCAGTTCCCTCAATTCTCAAATCAGTGAACTAAGTCAGGCAAATGAAGCCTTTTAAAGGACATTTGATATAAAGACAACCATACCAGTAAGTGAGACTATGTGTTATGATTGAAGCTTGGTTCAGACAAACAGCATACATTTGCTGGTGTCTCCCCTGCTGGGATAAACCTAATTCTGAATTATATACTTTATATTTTATGGGGACGCTCTTATTCATATCAGAGGTTGTTCAATAATAATTGCTTGAATTCTTGAGGTAATATCATTCTAAATCAGGTTTTAAAATGCCATCCTTGTACAGAACAACGAAACCTAACAAACAAAACCAAATTGAGTTAAGACTAAGAAGACACCATTATAAGCTTAACAGAATAAGTAAAGCTAAAAAGAGTTCAAAGCATCCATAATAAAAACCCTGGTGACCTCTTTGATTCCTGGAAGGCACAACATAGGACAGCCATTGTCAAATAATTGAACAGATTGACAGTGTTCCACATCTAAAAATCTTACCACAAAACACACAAAGTAAAGCTAGACTGATTATCCAAGAGATTTAAAACGTAATTCAGGCAAAAATGTGCATAAGAATTTTTAAATATTCCATTTGTAATCACCAAACCTGGAACCAACAAAAGTTCTTCAACATATAAATGGATAATCAGGGTGTGATTACACAGCAGAAATCTATGTGGGTGATAAAAACGAATGGCTATATCAATTGAAATAGAAAAAAAGCTTCTAATAAAATTCAACTTTTGCATAATTAAAAAACTTAATTAGGAATAGAATTAAACTACAACAAAATAAAAATACATAAAATTAACAGCCAAGTAATATTCAGTTATAAAGATGGAAATGTTTTGCTCCTACATCCAGAATAAGTCAAAGAAACCTTTCTCACACCTTCCTTTCAATACAGCAGTAACAGCCCAGAGAGCAAAATTAACTAAGAAAAACAAATAAAAGGCATCTGACTTGAAGAAAGAAGAAAAAAAGTCAACTCTATCAACAGAGTACATGAATTTACATGTAGAAAGCCCCACAAAAAGCCATAACGCTTACATGTCAACCCAGATTCTGCAAAAATAAAATACAAGTAATGGGCAATTTTGCAAAATTGTGAGATACAAATGCTAGACAAAAAGAGTTCTATGTACTAACAATGAAAATGCTGAAAGGATATTAGGAATATTTATAGACTTGTCAAAAAATCAATTTATAGAATTATCAAAAATAAAACACCTACAAATAAACTCAAAATAATGAGCAAGTAAACGGAAAGTCATCTTATTTACGGATTGTGAGATAATTCTTTTTAATATGTCAATACTATCCAATGTAATCTAACGCAATATTAGTCGAAATCCTAATACTGGTTCATAAAGTAATGAGAAAAGTGCACTCTGAAATTTTTGTGTAATATCAAGGGACTTCAAATATCTAAAACATCTCTTTAAAAAATTGTAGATATTGAGCTGGACATGTTTGGCGCACACCTTTAACACCAGAACTCAAGAGTCAGAGGCAGGTAGAACTGATTTCATAATGTTCTTTAAATCTAGTCAAAGCAATGTGGTGATAGTCTAGAATAGGGATGGATGCAGTGGATTAGACTGAAAAGAGCAAATGCTTCAATTAAAGATTTTCAGTAGGGGTATATCATCATTTGATACTGAAAGACCATTTCAACCAATTATGTTGAGAAAATTAAGTATTCATATGAAAAAGAATTTAAGTTTGACTTTCTTTTACAACATTAAATAAACATGAGTTAAAGACTGCATTATTTGTTTCTCATTAGTACATCCAAAGGTCTTATAAGAATCCATATTTGGAAGGAAGGGTCTATTTGTTTACATATTAGAATGGACATAGTCAGTCTTGGTGGGAAGGATCAGGCAGCAGATGGTTATAATGAGTCTGCAGTAAGATGTATACTTGGGTTTAAACACAAAGCCTGCCTCCACTGACTCATTTTCTTTAGTAAGAATCCATAGCCTAAAAGTTTGACAACCTTTCAAAACAGAAACAACAGCTGGGACCAAGGTTTCAAAAACATGAGAACAGGGACATTTGACTCTCAAACTACACCAAAGATATAACCTATCTGTGACAAGAGAGTCAGGAGTGGAGACGCAGCATCAAAATTAACCTATGGGGGAGAAACTAAACAAACATAACAAGACACAGTTGTCAGGGAGAAACAAGACACTTTCCCCCTCCTGGACTTTATCCAATGAGAAGAGCATGTACTTAAGAAAGACTGGATCCCAAATAAATATCTATAGAGAGTCATGGTCCTGGAAGCCCAGTACAATTTGGAGCTTTTATTCTCAGCTCACTGGACCATTCCTTTTTAAAGTACTTTTCTTTTTAACAAAATTTCTCGATTTCTGTTTCTAACCATGAATGCTTAGTACAATTCTTTGAAATCTGTACTGGATAACATTAGTTGTTAACTGGACACATTTACATTGAGTGAGCCTCAATTGGGGAATTGTCTCCATTGGACAGGGCTGTGGCCATGTCTGTGGGGTATTTTCTTGATAGCTGACTGATGTGGGAGGGTCTAGCCCATTGAGGGTGGTGCCATTCCTGGGCAGATGCTGTACAGGGATGCAGGTGCCATCCCTGTATTGAATATGAAAGCAGGCTGAACATGGACCAGGGGAGCAAGCCAGTAAATAGCATTCCTCCATGACCTGTGCTTCAGCTCCTGCCTCCAGGTTCTTGCCTTGAGTTCCTACTTAGAATCCCTAGGTGATGAGTTGTGAACTGGGAGATGTAAGTTAAATAATCTCTTTCTTTCCCCAAGTTGGTATTGGTCAGAGTGTTTGTCACAACAATTGAAAGCAAACTAGAATACCCTTAGAAACAAGAAGCTAGATACTTCCAACAGGTCCCTGTAGGACAGTCGCGTGGGTTCTCTAAGGATTCAGGTCATACCTATTACATACTAAGACCTAAAAAATATTTAACTCCTAGAAAATATGTAGGGGAAATTCTCAGTGTTGTATTTGGCAGCCATTTCTTGTTTGTTACACCAAGAATGAAGATGAGAAGAGAAATAATGGCTGTTATAGTTAAAATGTCTGTGCAGCAGTGGACGCAGCCACAGGTTCCAGAAGGAAGGCTATGAAAGGGAGTAAAATGTTTTCAAATTATATATACAACAAGTAGCTAATGTCTAAATACATAAAATACATCTCATACAGTTTAACAAAAGCCTACCAATTAAACGAAAACTGGCCAAAATGTGGGCATTTCTCTAAAGTAAATTACATAGTGTGTAGAACCATGAAACAATACTCAACACCAGCACACATCATGGAAATTAGAGACCAGGCCTCTAAGGATTCAACACACAGCCACCAGGAAGTTGTTTTTTTTTTTTTGCCAAAAAGCCTGAAAAGCAAAGGTATGGAGAAACTGAAATCCATGCACACTGGTGGGAAAAGAGGTGGTAACGGTGCCTCTGCGGATACTGCGCACTCTCCTCGGACATGAAGAGCAACGTTATCCCGCTACCCATGCATTAGGTTTGTAAACGACCAAGACCACTAGAGACCACTCTGATGCAAGAAACTTAGAAATGTACTGGGATGGACAATTTGTTGGACTGTCCTCCTTGGAGAGGGAAAGGGCCAGCAGCTTCTTGTCACAGCAGGCTGGGTTTACAGGATTCTGTAGGTAGTAGGAGGTGCGTCAATAGCAGTTGCCTCTCTAGGGGGGAGAAAAGTTTCAGCTTCAGTGCTTTCCACTTTTTCCTCTGCTGGCTGCAATGGAAAACTGACTATGGTGGAAAACTGCAGTTGTATTGCTGAAACAGAAGTCAAGAGTTCACTGAGAAACTAGGGAGGTTTAAGTTCTGTTTCCTAGAATGCTGCCCACGAGGTTGTGGTCACCATGCTATTGGTCAGCAGTGACTCCATTTTGGAGACCAGTTTGGCCTAACACCACATATATCCATCTGTCTATCTATAGCTATCTCTCTGTCTTTCTCTCTCTCTCTACCTATCTGTCATCATCATCTATCTATAATCTATCTATCTATTATCTATCAATCAATCCATCCATCTATCACCTTTCTATCTATTATCTATCATCTGTCTATTACTTATCTATTATCTATCTATCATCTGTCTCTTTCAGATAGATATAAAGGAACTCACAACAAAGTTAATATTATTTGCTGGCTCATTTCAGCTAATCTCATTGTCTATCTCATAGTAAAAGCTTATATTTACTAAGTTTGAAGCCTTGAGCTCTTCTCTAAGTGCTGTGCTTATAGAACATGTGATTGTCAGAAATCTGTTAAGTTGGTATGATATTACCACCATTTCAAAGATGAGCAGAATACATCCCAGAGAGAGTCAGTCAGCTTCTTAGGGTTATGCAGCTGGTAATTTATGGAAACTAGTGTTTATTTAGCTCCATAGCACACATTTCAAAAAGATCATGACACTTAACAGCCACTGCATTAAGATGATTTTGCTGAAAGAATCTTGGTTATGATAATGTATTGGGAATTAAAGTACTTGGCTTTCTGATTTATTGAGTGCACTAGAGCTTGGGTAATGAGAACTCTTAAAGTTACCCAACTTCTGTTCAGAATGTGAGTTTACTTGGATGCAAATAGCTGCTGGTGCTTTTAATTGTTCCCATCTGTGAGGCTAACACAAATGGGGATGGAGAGGTGACTCGGTGGTTAGGAGCACTGGCCCCTCTTGCAGAAGACCTGGGTTTGGTTCCTAGCACATAAATGGCAGCTAACAACTGTTCTTAACTCTAGTTCCAGGGGATGTGACAGCCTCTTCTACCTCGATGGGCATTGTACTACCCACGAGGACTTCCATACATGCAGGGAAAACATACCTACACATGAAAAAATTAATAGAAAAATTTATTTCCTCTTCAGAATGTCCAGTGAGTGTTTTCAATGACATCTTCTGCCGTTTCCCAGTTAGAGGGACAGAAATCCTGGCTTCATTCCTTTATGCATTGTCCCTTTCTTCCATTAATGCAAAAGCATAACTCTCACCCCAAAAAGGGTAAGAGGTAGTTTATTCTGGAGCCAAATATGAGGGACCATGGCCCAGGAGCACAGATTCATGTTACTCCCAGTTCCATGTTCCAGCGTCATAACAGTTCATTATGATTTTATAGTAACAGAAAAAAAAAAGAAAAATCGTAAATCAGCACACTTCAAATACATTAGTGGATACATTCAGTAGGCAGGTCATAGCAAAGCAGGGAAGTTTCCACTACAAATCTCAGATGCTATCTGATGACATTTTTAGCCTTTTGATTGGTGGGGAACTCTTTCTTTGTTAAGTTAGTACACTGTCAGTCACGAGAATGTTAAGGCAGAAACAGAGGTGGCAAGAAGTGACAGTTTATGCTAAACAGGGCCTTAGATAAAATGTACAGGGGCTCTAGATTTGCGGCATTCCAAACTCTCCGGTCATTGAAGTGCTCAGCCTTGCAGGAAGTTTAGTCCAAGATACAGGATTTTCTGAGAACTTTTTCATTCACACCTCCGTACTCTAAGGGCCCATGATGGTTCACTCATCACTTTAATTGCATGAATGTCCTGACACAGGGCGTGGGGTATGTTATGTTCTTCTGATATCTTTAATGAGAGGCCTTTCCACTGTATCGTATGTGTCCCAGTCTGACCTAGCACCCATGTGGCTCCTGGGCTTACCAGCCCCTCATCCTCAGATGTGCTGCTGTCACCAGCCTATTTGCTGCCTCACATTCCAGTTGGGATTTTCTAGCACTTCTGGTAAAATTAGCCTATTTGAAATGCCTAAATTGATACCTACTGGTTAGACTCTGAAAATCATAGATGTTTATCTGTATTTCAAGATTCCCTGAGCTCTTAATGATTACTGTTTTGTTTTTTTTTTTCATTAGAACTGTCCAGTAAATATCGATTAGGATAATAAATTGGATGTAGAAAGACTATAAAGTGAAATAAAGTGGAATTCATACAATAGGGAATCCTTGCCTAACTCAGGATAGAAGACCCTTAGCTAAGAATGTAACAAATATCCTGGATTAAAATACTTATGCCATCTGTTTTTGATACATAAGCTTTTGCAACTCAGACTTTTCAGTACAGCACTCCTTCTCAAATTGCTGTACTCCTAATTTGGTCTGCACAGACACATTCATTCTGATGTTGATATAAACTTGATTAAAATCATCATTTCTCCATATCTCAAATATTTTTCACATGAAGAAATATAATTTGTTGCAGGGAGAAAAAATACATATGCATGGATTCCTTTGTGATGGATAACACTACTTCCTGTTCATTCATTGATACAATTCACAAATACACAAGAGAGACGTAAAAGCTAAAGATGGTGGGTGACACACAGCCATGGTCCACTTAGGAAAAAAACTGAAGAAAGTTTAATACCAGATCTGAGAAGTGAGTGATATCTAAAAATGTCTAGTCTAATAGAAAAATAAAATAGCACAAGAAAATTACAGTCCATACCAGAGGGATTAGTACATACAGCTCCCTCTCCAGTGAGAAGCAGTGATGAGAACCAATCACATTGAAGACAGAAAGACTTAGAAAAGTGGCACTTTATCCCAGTGACAGACATTTTAAAGACAATTTAAAAGAAAAATAATGAAAAAGAAGAAAAAGTTGTACAACGTAGAAATAGAGGAGAGAAGGAATACCTTTCTAACATTCAAACAGAGCTTCAGTGAGACATCCTAAAAATACCATGCTGCAACTGGAGCAGCAGAATACATCTGAGCTCACAGAAGCAAGTGCAGTCAGATCTCTGCAGTGCTCAGCAACATGGAAAATTGGTCAGAGGGAGTCTGCAGGAAAACATGGACAGATTCCAGGAGGTGTGCCCCACATCAGGAAAGCAAACCCAGGGCAGGATTCCCACCCTGACTCTTGAAGACTTCTCAGAGTGATAGCCAGTATCTGTGAGCTGACTCAGAGGAGCACTCATTGACAGGATGAGCATCTGTGAGCAAGCTTTGACTTTGCAAAGGATCACACAGAGGTGCTAACAACAACTAAAACCTGACCTCCCAGGTATGCCCAGAAGTGTGACCAGCAACTCTGACAAGATACATGAAGATCTATCACAGTATGGCAGGAATCTGAGAACCTGGGAAGGAGTGCTGAGAAAGTGGAGGCTGTGACCTGCAATCAGGAGACTGCATTTGGACTGTAAGCCCCAAGAATCTCTCCCCTTCACACTTACTCCTCCTTTAATAGAAAACGTCAGCTTAGCAGGCTAGCTACTTTTGTCCTGGTCTGTTTTGATATTCATTCATATTCTCTCTCTCTGTCTCTCTCTCTCTGTCTCTCTCTCTCCTCTCACAAACGCTTTTGAAAAGAAAATAAGGTAGCTTGGCTTATAGGAATTCCATGTACCATGTTTCAGCCTCTGGAGACTGGGACTCATTTAGATTTTCTGATGGCATTCTTCATTTCTCTCTGTTTTGGCTTAATTTAACTAACTTACTACAACCCTTGACTATGTACTTTGCCATTTCTTTTTTTTTTTTTTTTTTGCTCCTCTACTTTATCTACCTCATACTAATCACTAATCTGATTCTCTTTTTATTTCCACTCTTACAATAACTAATATCATAATGCACAGTTTAGTTTCAGTGTTCCTTTAGTTTTTCAAGGGATTAGAGTTCAAGAGTTTAATGAGTGATTGCTTGTTATCTATTACTGAATTTTTATAGTGGTCATCCCTTTGATAATGATGTTTTGTGAGAAATATTCTTATTTCAGGCCATATAGGGGACTGAACCTGGTTCTCTGAACACCATTTTAACAGAGAAATAATATACTTAAACTTTACTACAGCCTGTCAACATTGCAAAAACTTTCACTGAAAGAATAATTTCATTTACAAATTCCAATGAATAACATAAACCCAGGTGTGCAAGAAAAACAAAAATAAAAGAAACATGAAAAATAAGATAAACATGACTCTCCTAAAACTTTTAAATCCACAACTACGTTCTCCAATAAGAGTGAATTAGTTGAAATGTCAGCAAAGTATCCTAAAAATTTATTATAACTGTGTTCAAAGAAGTTAAAAATATGCAAATAAATTCCTGAATGATTTCCAAGAAGACACAAATAGCTGAATGAAATAAGTAATCAGATACAGGACATGGAAGAGGAATTAAAATAAAGACATAGTAATACTAAAAAAAAAAACTCTAACCAAATATATTCTACAAGTCAGCACAAACGTAGGAGGGAAAGAATGACAGAAAGAATGACAACAGAAAGGACGTGGTATCAGACTTGAAGACACGGTGGAAGAGCTGAACACTGAGACAAAGTCATAAACAAATGTAGAAGGCAAAAAGCACACATACAATCTGTTGGCCACTATTTAAAAGCCATTCTACAAGCAATAGGCATAGAAGAACTACTTCATGATAAAGGAACAGAAAATATTTTTAATAAAATCATGACAAAAAATGTCCAAAATCTAGTGAAAGAGAAGCCTATCCATGCACAGGAGACACTTAGAATGTTAAACACACAAAACCAAAAGAGAGTATGCCAGTATTACGGGCAAAATAATAAATCTTCTGAGCAAAAATTATAATGAATGCTGAAAAAGACAAGTCGCACAGAGGCAGGCCCATCAGATAACAGTGGAAAGCTCAAAAGAAACCTTCAGTGCCAGGAGGGCTTGAAATGATACATTTCAAGCTCTGAAAGACAACTCTGAACCCAGACTGCTCTACAGAGCAAAACTGTTGTCCCAACTGAATGAGAAAGAACAATGCTCTCCATGGTAAATGCAACCTACAGGAATTCATGACCCCAATCCATTCAGAAAAAATATATAGAAATGCTTGAGAGTAAAAAGAAAAAAGTTACCATGAACTTACAGAGAAGAATGAGTCACATTAGAATAGCAGTAAAGTAAGCAAAATGACAGGAATTCGTTCATACTTTTTAATTTTTCTGAATGTTAAAATTAAATCCAATGTCCAAGGTCCCCATCAATACCACACAAAGAACAGGCAGACAAAGCTGAAAGTAGCAGGTTGATTTTACTTTTGCAAAGGATGACCTTTGAGATCAGGCAGATCCAGCAGGTATTCAGGAGATCTAGAACTCTGGGGGACTTTTATCCCTAACACTAGAGAACTGTGTCCTTCCCCATTGGCTGGGGTCTGACCTCAAAGTCTTTTCTGATTGGCTAAAGATGAAGCAGAAAGGGAGAAGAGCTCCATTACTTCAGGCAATCAGGCTCAGGAATGCATTGGGGCCTTTCCTTAACAAAGTCTTATAGGGTGCTGTGTGATTAAAAGATTAGAATTCTTTATCATAAACCAAATATCAAGTTTTACAGAGTTTGAATGAAAAGACTAATATCTACTCTTTCTTACTTGAATATTAATCAAATTCCCTAATCCAAGGAGGACAAATACTAGCAAACTGAATAAAAAAGAAAATGTACCTATTTGTTGCCTACAAGAAACTTACCTCACCGCAACAGACAGATAAAACCTCGTCGTAAAAAGTCGGAAAGGTATTTCAAGCACATGGAACTAAGAAACAAGCAAATGCCATTGCTGTAATAGCTGACAAAACAGATTTCATACCAAAGTTAGGGAAGATAAAGAAAGTCACTTCATATTGATTATATAAATAATCCATCCAAAGACAATTCTAAACATATTTGTCCCCAAATCACAATCAGCACATCAATCCTCATAAAACAAACACCGCTAAATGTAAATAGTTAAGTGAACATCAAAGCAACCGTGACGGGCGCCTTCCATCTCCCACTCTAACCCATCGCCAGGAAATACAGACGAAGACGTTCGAGTTGAATGATACTATACTTCTAATGGACCTAAAAGGCAGATATTTATCAAGTGATTTAAACACTACAGAGATCATATTTCTCCTACCAACCTGTGGAGAATCAAATTATATAGAAATCTATAAATCAAGTCTTAACAACTATAGTAACACTGAAAATATTCTACCTACCACAATGGAATAAAACTAGAAATCAACAGAAAGAGAAAAATCAAAACATACACAAACTCATGGAGACTGAAAAACAACACGTTACTGAATGATGAATGTATCACTGAAGAAATAAAAGCAGAAATAACAAAATTCCTAGCATTGAAAGAAAATGAAAACACAACATATCAAAACATATGGGTAGTATGAAATCAGTCCTAACACTTAGGTCTACAGCTACAAATGCATACATTTAAAAAAAATCAAATAATGATGATACATCTTAGAGCCAGAAATAATGAAGAAAAAGCCAAATCCAAAATCATTTGATAAAAAGAAATAATTATGAGGACAGAAATTAATGAACTAGAAAAAAGAATAAATAAGTAATACGAAGAATCACAGTAATAGAGTTAGTTCTTGTAAAAATAAAAATTATCCAACCTTTATCAAAATAAAACAGAGGATAAGAAAAACAACATTAAAAAAATAAAGTGACATTTTCAAATATCTAAAGAAATGGATGAATTTTTATTCAACTATGACTGGCCCAAATTAATTCAATATGAAATAAACAATTTAAACATATTTGTAATGAGCAATGATTGTTATGAGCTTGGAGGAGCAGTAAATATTCTCCGAAATAAACATACATTTCAGGTTCAGATCTAATCACTGCTAAATTCTACCAGACCTTTAAAGAATTAACACAAATATTTCTAAAATCTTCCATATATTATAGAAAGAAGGGACATTACCAGATTCTTTTAGTGAAGTCAATATTAACCTAATATAAAACCAAATAAAGATATTACTGTGAAAGAAAATTATAAACTAATGTCCCTGAAGAATGAAGAGTCCCAAGTCATCATAAAATGAAAATGGAACTGAAAACCAAGTTAAAAATAGCATTCATCATGATGAATTTGGGCTTCATTCCAGAGATTCAAGAATGTGTCAACATATACAAATAAAACATGTATACAGCACAAGATCATGAAGCACATGTTCATCTCAATAGGTGTGGCAAAGCCTGCTAGAACAAATCCAACATACTTTCATGGGAAAAAAAAAAAAGCCTTGAAGACACTAGAAATGGAAGAAGCACATATTCTTATACCAGAGGCTATGTATGACAGATCTATACCCAACATCATACATGATTGGCTCAAATAAAAAAAACATAACTTGAAATAAACCTAGCTAAGAAAGAGCTCCACGATGAAAAAAACCGTAAAACACTTTTCAAAGAAATAATGCAAACTAAAGATCGAAAAGCATCCTCTTCTCAGAGATGGGAAGAACATTGTGAAAGTCGTTACACAATCAAATCGATCTACAGAGTAATGCAATCCCTCACCAAGATTCCAATACCATTCTTGGAAATAAAAACAAAATCTTGAAATTCATCTGGAAGAACAAAGCACTCCAGATAGCAATGGAAATCAAGAAGAATGCCAGAGGGATTGCCAAAGCTGATTTGTTACTGCTGATTCAAGTTACAATTAAGAGGTAAGGCGAAAAATCATTATAGTATCTGCACAAAAATGGACACATGAATAGATGGAATAGAAGAGTGAATTCATATATTTCCAGCCATGTAATTTTTGACAGAGATGTTAAAGTATACTTTGGTGAAAAGGTGGCCTCTTCAACAAATAGTGTTGGAAAAAGTATCTACATGTAGAAGAATCAGTCCAGATCTGTATATCTCCCCTAGTACAAAAGTCACTTTCAAATGGATTATACACCTTAACATAAGACATGAAATACTAAACTAATACAGAACAAAGTATTAAAACTATTTAAGACTTAGGCATCTTCAAGACCATTCTGAATAGGCCCTCAGTTGCCCAGTGAGGAAATAATGCCAAGATTTGTGTACTTATGAAATTATATTTCTGCATAACCAAGGAAAGGGTTACTCAAATGAAGAGATAGCTTATAGTACAAAATGATAGAAAAAAATTTTGCTAATTAATCTGATTAATTTCTAAAATATAGAAACAACCCAGAAATAAACAAGAAATCAAGCAATCTGATTAATAAATGAATAACTACAGTTCCCAAAAGAGGAAATGAAAGTGACTAATAAACACATGAAAAATAAAAAATACTGACCTCATTGGGCATTAGAGAAATGTAAATCTATAATACATTAATATTCCATCCTACCTCCAGAAACATGACAATCATCAAAGAAATTAACACACACACATACAAAAAACTGAGAAGAATGTGAACAAAATGAACCCTCCATACTTTCATTGGAAAGGGAAGCCAGTCCAATAACTATGAAATCAGTAAGGAAGTTTCTCAAAATCCAAATCTGACTAGATACAGCACTTCTTTTTTAATATATATTACATTATATAAATGTATATTTATATATGTATATTATATAAATAAATGTATAAATATACATTAAATAAATCATCTGTAGCATGTAAGTGGACCCATGTTTTGCAATGCTTGAGGAGGCCAAAAGAGGGCATCTGATCCCCTGGAACTGGAGTTACAGACAATTGTTAGCCACCATTTGGTTGCTGTAAACCAAATCCTGAACCTCTGCAGCAGAACCTGGTGCTCTTAAGCACTGAGCCATCCCTCAAGCCTCCGTACCACTTCTTAATAATCACCTAAGAATCTAAGTCAATCTATGACAAAGATATTTGCACACCAGTGTTTACTGCAGCATTATTCACACAATAAATAAGTTATGGAAACAACTTAGGTGTTCAACACTAGAGGAATTTATGAGAAAAAATGTGCTATATATACACAATGAAATTATTTTCAGCCACAAAGAAGATACAACTTTGTTATATCCAGGAAAATTAATGAAAATGGGGGATAGTAACTGTCTGGAGGACAAGTAGAATAAAAGGATGAAGAAGGGTTAATAAGTGGAGGGTGGTTTGTGATGGAGATTGTGCTCAATGTACAGGTCATACTGTGCAAAAGTGTCCTCAAGTAGCACATTGCCAAGTACAATGAACATATGCAAAATTTGCATGAATACAAGCACACACATATGTAAAAAAAATACTTGTCCAAATATGTTATCACAGTGGAACCTGGTTTACTTAGGTGTGTTTTGCTGTTTACCTGGGACATCAAAATTTCAGAAAAATAAATAAAATGAACTTACAGTTAATACTGCAGTTAGGTCATATATAATCTATGGGTATTCCAAATGAAACACACAGATGTTAAGATGCATAGCTAACAGCTGCATGAGAGAAAATGTTGTATTTGTCTTTCTGTGTTGGAGTTACCTCACTCAGAATGACTGTTTCCAGCTCTGTATGTTCAATGATTTCATTTTTCTTAATGGCTGAATAATATGTCATTGTGTAAATGTGCCACATTTTTCTTAGTCATTCATAAGTTGATAGACATCTATGTTGTATCCATATCCTGGCTATAGTGAATAGCAAAGACATGAAAATGAATACGCTAGTATCTCTGTAGCAGGGTGTCAAGACCTTTGGTATATGCTCAAAATCAAATTTCAAATTTCTGGCTTTTTTTTTTTTTTTTTTTTGCTTTTTCCTTTTTCTAGAACATATTTTTACTGAACTTTTGAGAATTTCATACAATATAATTTGATCATACTTAGACTCCCTCCCCTATATGAGTTCTTCATATACGCCCTGTCTCTTTTAAAGTGCACTGTCTTATAAGGCCTATTGAGTAAAATGTGTGTCCCCAGATGTCCTTCGGTGTATGTCCATCCACTGGAACCCGATTAACCGATCTAGTGTCAGTCCCTTAAAGAAAATCAACTTTCCACTCCCGATAGTTATTCGTTGCCAATAGTTCCTCAGTGACTTTTTACCTACTTCTCCACATTTATGCTGTGATTTGGCCTGGCTTAAGCTTGCATGGGTCTTATACATGCTGTTACCATTGATGTAAGTTCATGTGAGCAACTTCTGAGTTGTCCAGACAACTCTGTTTTCTTTTGATACTCAAATACCTGTGGCTCTTACATCATTTCCAACCTCTCTTCTGCAATGGTCCCTGAGCTTTGACTGGCTTTTTGAGGTACTTCCACACTGATTTCCACAGTGGAAGCTCCAGTTTGTACTCCCAGCAGCAGTAAGTGTTCCTCTTCTCATATGCACTTCGGTGCTTGTTCTCATTTGTTGTTTTGATCTGGGGCATTCTGACTGGAATAAGATGAAAGTTCAAACCAGATTCAATTTGCATCTTACTCATAGCTATAAGGATGTTCAGTGTTTAAGTATTTCTCAGACATTTGAATTTCATCTTTTGCTACCATGTTCCATTTTCAAGTGGTTTAGTTCCATTGATAATTGGATTAACTATTTTCCTGACATCTCAGATGTACAGCTGGTGAACATGTTTTATCGTTTTGCAGGCTGCTATTTCCTGCAAATGATGGACTATTTTACTGTACAGAAGACTTTTAGTTTCATGTCATACATTTGTCAAGTGTTGGTTTTAATGTCTGTACTACTGGGAAATTGGTAATAACGTGCTTTCCTTTGACTACAAGTTCCAGTGTATTTCCTACTCTCTCCTCTATCAGCTTTAGTATATCATGTCTTCTGTTAGGTCTTTGATCCATTTGGAATTGTGTTTTTAGCATCTGAGAGATAGGAAGCTAGCTTTATTATTCTACATATAGCTATTCAGTTTGAAAGCATCCTTGTGGAAGATGCTGTCTTTTATTCCACTGTGTATTTTGGGAGTTTTTGTCAACTATCAGATGTCTATAAGTTCATGTACATAAATTCAGGTCTTCAATTCTGTTCCATTGACCAATGTGTCAACTTTCATGGTAGTATCATGATGTTTTTATTCCTATAGCTGTGTAGTATAACTGAAAATCAGGAATCATTATGCCACCAGCTTTTTATTTATTTATCAAGGTACTTTTCATTGTCTTGGAATTTTAATATCCATATGGAATTTGAGATTACCCTTTCAATATCTCTGTAGAATTTCATTAGAATTTTGATGGGGATTGCCTTGAATCTGTAGATAACTTTTGGTAGGATAGCCAGTTTTACAATATTGACCCAAACTGATCCATGAGCATGGGAGATTTGTCCATCTTCTGGTATCTTTTATTTTTTTCTTCAAAGTTTTAAAGTTTTTATTATGTAAATCTTTCACTCTTCAGATTTACTCCAAGATGTTTTTTGAAGTTATTGTGAATGGGATTGTTTCTCTGAGTTTATATATCTGTTGTTTACATCCTTGAAAACTACTGATTTTGGTGTGTTAATTTTGTTTTCTACTAAGCAAATATGTTTATCTGCTATAGGGGTTTTCTCCTGGAGTCTCCTGATCTTTTATGTGTAGAATCATGTCATCTGCAAATAAGGATACTTTAGCTTCTTACTTTCCTAATTTTTTCCTTTATATCCTTCACCTGGTTTATTGTTCTAAACTAAAACCTTAAGCACTTTCTAGAAAAAGAATGGTCAGAATGGGCATATTTGTCTGGTTCCTGATTTAGCAAAAATGCTTTTGAGTTTTCACCATTTAAAATGATGTTCAGTGTAGGCTTGTTGTATATCAGCTTTATGTGGTAAATTATGTCCCCTGATCTTTAGATTCTCCAGGATTTTTATTATACAGGCATTTTGGATATTGTCATAGAAATTTTCTACAACTAATGAGATGAGCATGCAATTGCTGTCTTTGAATCTGTTTATATAATAGATTTTATTTAATGGTTTACAAATGTTGAACCATCCCTGTGTCACTGGGACTAACTGACTTGATCACAGTGGATAATATCTTGATGAGCATTCAGTTTGTAAATTGTTTGTGTGTTTATTTGTTTCACTGAGACAAGGTCTCCCAGTAGCCCCAGCTGGCCTGGTCCATCATTTGGTGTTGCTATTATGTACATGTGTTTAGAACTCACTGCTTGGTAGTAGGATAACCTATCAGGAGCTAATCCTTAGAGAAAGCTCATCCTCCCTCTCTCAGCAGCTTTGAAGTTCTTGTAGCTCTTCATCTTGGGGTGCATCTTATGAAAGTTTCCCCATCCACACTGGCATGTTGACTAGTGCTGTCCTTAAGCAGGTCTCGTTTAGAAAACCATATTGTTGAGATCTCATGGCTATTGCTTCCCTGCCATGCCTTCAAGACACTGTCTCAGAGCAGATAGTCCGGTCATCTAGCTCCTACAATCTTTACACTCCACTTTTGACAGTATCCCTAGAATATGCCCTTTAGGTGTAGGGGTGTGTTGTATATGTATTGATTGGGGCTTGGTGCCCATGGTCACTTATTCTCTTGTATTTTGACCAATTGTGGGTCTTTGGATCTGGTTTCTTCTGGGACAGAAAGAAGCTTCTTTGATGAGGGGTACAAGGATCAGTACTAAGAACACAGCAATAAGAGCTGGAGAGATGGCTTAGCAGCTAAAAGCACTGGTTGTTCTTGCAGAAAACCCGAATTTGAATCCCAGCTACCTACATGGTGGCTAGGAATCATCTGTAACTCCAGTTCCAGGGGATCTGATGCCCTCTTCTGCCTTCCACGGGCTGCATAACATGAGTGCACTTACACACATACAGGCATAACACTCATACACATAAAATACAAATAAAATAAAATTTAAAAATTAAAAAAAGAATAAATCCATAAATTACATTTTGGGGGATAGTGACAGCACTGCATTCTTTACTAGACTCCCACCACGAGTACTTGGCCAGGACTATGGAAGTTTCAGGTAAAATTCCCTCCTGTTGAACGTTATGTCCCGTTTGGGTTTGCACCCAAATAATAGTGATCATAAGACACAGATGCTATGAAGTGGAATGGGGAAAATGAAGAGAGGAGAATTTAAATGGCAAGGGAGGAGAAAGGGTACCATAGAGGAAGAGGGGGAGGGGAAGGCGGAGCAGGGGGGGACGGGAAGGGGGAGGGGGAGGAGATGGGAGGCGGAAGAGGAAGAGGAAGGAGACGGGGAGGGGGAGGGAGAGGGAGGAAAGAGAGGTAAATAGTCCTAACTATGCTTGAAAAAACAATAGGGCACATTATTTTATAAGCTTACTTACAGATACATAAATAATATAGAAATATATTAGATAGGTGTGTCTGCATATAAATATACACATACAGTTTAAATGGAGTTTAACTACACACGATGATACTGTGGGGACATCACAGACTTCACACAGGTGGCTTGGAAGAACCAGTCTGGAGCTGATCTGGAAACCTCCTCCCTGAAGACTAGCTGTCACACTGAATACTGGAACATGCTATGGGAACTTCAAGGAAAAAAAGCAACATACGGTCCTGTCCAGCTTTAAAGACTGTGAAACACAATGACAACCATGACTACATGGGAAGAGCCCAAAAATGGCTTCAGGGTTTCTGCTGAAATGCATTGTTCGCAGCTATCAGTCATGGCTGTGATTTGTTCAAAGTAGTGGAAATGAGACTTTCAGTTCCAGCAGTGATGGACAAAAGGCTCTCCTGCCCTGGAATTTTTCAGTCCTGACAGCAACGTATTCTGGATGTATTTATTCAGTACCAAGTTCTGGAAGCTGATGCATGACTTGCATCATCATAGCTGTAGTGATTTCCCAGTCCAGTGATCTGACAAATTGTTGCCCCAATCAAGCTGTCAAACTGTCTTTCTCAGGCCTTCTCTTTCCTCACACCAAGTTGTCCTTGTGAGTGGATCTTCCAGGGGGCTGTGCTGTCCTGGGTTGCCACGGAGATCAGAGCCAGAATAGATACGGCATTTTTCTCCTCTGAATACCATAAACAGGAACTCTTAACAGGCTTTCACATAAACCTCCCTCAGGTGAACTGAGAATGGGGGGATTGAAACTGGATCCGTGCATCTTTAACAGTACATCTGGGATGGGAGTGAGGTTTCCCTGCCTCCACATACGTGCTTTCTTCTCTCCCAGGGTCTTGTATGTGAGACTTCCAATCAGTATATTCCTGTAAAGCTGCTTCATTTGAGGGTGTTATTGATGAGTTCATACAATCTCAATTAACATTCACTTTTCGCACATATCTAAGTGAAGGCAAAACACCAGCTCTTGTCTCATTTATTTCAACTTCTTGTAGTAATAGAACATCCATTCCTTGTTCCTACCTCAGTACTGTGATGCTATACAGGACAGACTCCTGACAAAATGCCAGAACCGTGAAAGGGACTAAGTACTGTCAACAGAAGTTTGGTGCTTCTTTTTGCATTTCTGTATACATGTCTGTGTATTCTGTTCTCCCTGTTCTTGTTCTCATTTGCACACCTCTGCCCGCCCTCCTTGCTGTTCCTCTGTTCTATGTACTCAGTTACCCCTGGGCTAACCCCTTCCCCACTCTCTTAAGATCTTCTTTTCCCTATCCTTGATCCTCTTTCTACTCTTAATATCTAAAGAAACACACACAAACACACATGCACACACCAAACACTCACTCTCACACACACACACACACACATACACACACACACAGAACTTCTAGATTCATGAAAATGTGAGAAAACCTTTGCTCTTTGTCTTAGGAGTCTGGTTTACTTGGTTGCAAAATGATTCCTACTTCAATCCATTCTAACTATATCATAATGTCGTTTTTCTTTGGAGTTGGATAGAACTGTATCTGCCATTTTTATACGGGTGTTATCAGTGTGCATGCTGTTGTTTGGGTGATATCTTTGGGCTGAAATAAAGATGCATTTGACTTGGAATTGAAGGAACTGAAAGGGGCTTCCACAGGTACCACTGTCTCACCCGGCTATACAGATGGCTTGCTCTGATGACTGGAGCTGCAGGCAGAGCTGGCACAGACCCACTCTGTGGTGCCCCAACCCCACAGCTAATGCTAATAGAGTGTTTATATTTCACTCAGAATAAAAAATTCAGAAGAATATTTACATGACTCACACAAAAGATCAGAATGGCAGTATAAGGCGGGAAGAAGCGAAAGTGTTTACTTCTTACTTCTGTGTTGTACAAACATTTCTATTAATAGTCATAAACAAACATTGAGCAACCATATTCCGCAGGTGCAGATCTAACGTGGGTGTGATAATGTTTGGCTTTGTTTTTCCAGTCTTGACAGTTCTGTATGCTTGAGATAATCTTAAATAGAATTTCACAAAAAAAAATAAAGAATATGTTGCTTTCTCTCTTTTAAAAGAATCCTGTTTAAATCCTATATGAAAATGACAGGTTAAACACCAGGTAAGGTGGCTCCCACCTTTAATCCCCGCCCTCAGGTGGTTGAGCCGGAAGGATCCCTGTGAGATTGAGGCCAGCCTGATCCACATAGTGAGTTCCAGGAAGGCTGGGACTGGGAAGACAGTCAAGAAAAAAAAAAAGAACCCCAAAATTAGACATTAGACATTTATATTTACAAAGCTATTGCTTCACTGTAATGGTTTGAGGAAAATATGTGCCTAAGTATCATGTGGCTTTATTGAGTATTATCTGCTTGAAACTTCAGCCATTACGGATCTACTAGCATGACGGCATCTCGGGCTCAGGGTTACCTCCCATGTACCCATTCTACATATAAAAACATGACACACAACTGGTCATGTTGACACACACCATGTGTCGCACAACACGGGACGCTGAGAAGGGGAATTTGAATTCTCGGGATTTGTCTGTTCACATTCTGGTTTTACCAACTGAGCAGGAGAACCCTGTGAAAGACCTGGTGATGTCAGCATTCAAAACAGTGCAACCACAGGACACACGGATTTACATGATCTGAAAGTTGGGTCTTGTGGCTTAACATGGTGTGATTTGCTTTTCAAAGCATATTTATTTCCATTAATTTATTAAGAGGAAACTTAAAAGGAGTTCCATAGTCTATGGATCTTTGGGGTGGTTTATGAATATGCATATATATATATATATATATATACTGAATATTAAAGTCATAGTTTTTTGTTTTTGCTTTAAAAAAAATTCCACTACCCTTCCCTATTCTGATTGACTTTAAGTACTCTTTACTAGGGTATTCAAAGTAAGGTAGTTTGGGATAATAACTGTGCTATTATGCCATGCTTTTTTTTAAATTCAAAATATTCAGTTTGAGTCATAAATCAAATGAAAAGGAAAAAAAAGTAACTGAATTTGTTGCTGTTGATTTCAGAAAAATAGTGGTTTTTTATGCATAATATAAAACTTTTATTTTCCAACTTGACAATATCAGGCTAATGAAACATGCACACACACACAGATCCATATACACAGAAACAGAAGACCACGACATGCTAATAAAGGGAAAATCCATTAAGAAGGTATAATAATTTAGTAGATAGATAAATAGATAGATAGATGATAGAGAGATAGATGATAGATGGATAGCAAATATTGAGGATTCTATTACATTAAAATGATATTAATGGACATAAAGGGAAAATAAGCTGTGTTACAGTAATTGTGTGTGATGTCAGCACCCCATTCATCCATAATTAAATTGTCCAGATGTAAAATCAGTCAATACATTTCAAATATTCCCTGCTTGCATTTGGGGCTTGCCTTACAAGAGGGAATCTGTGTTATTACTATAAACCTGGTAGAGAAGCCGTTACTGGGGAAACCTTAAACCCTGAGGATGAAGTTAAGATGGCTTCTTAGCAAAACTGACACTCCTAAACATCTGTGTTGGTACTCACAGGCAATGACTACTGTCAGCTGTGAACAGAGAAGGCTCTTCGGGCAGTGCATGGAGGTGAATGCATGGCCATGGCGGTCCAAGAGAATACAAGACGGTTGAGGGCTCAGCCCTCACACGACACTTAGACCACCCCCTTAAGGCTCAAATAAAAGAGGAGGCAGAAATAATGTAAAAGCCAAGGATTGGGAGAGGACTAAGAAACACCATCTTCTAAGCACAACACACAGGAATGACAGCCTTGCATTTACAGCAGCAGTGTCAAGGTTACTGAGTCCATGGGGTTAGACCCTTCTAATTATTATAGAGGGGGACGGGACTCTTGGGGCCCTTCTGCTTCCTACAAACAGCAGGTTCTGGGAGCAAAAGGGGCAGAGTATCCAGTTGTACAGTCACTTCTGAGCCCACCAACCTTCTATAGTTAGTTCCAAACTCAGGATCATACAGACGACCCTAATTATACTGGGTGGGGGACAGAAACACACATGTGCGTGCACACACACACACACACACACACAAAGTAAATAGGGGAAAGACACTTATAAAAAGTATAGAGAGGAAGGTGTCTGGTAGGAGTGAGAGGAAATAAGGGTGTGTGTGGGTGTGTGTGTGTGTGTGACCAGAATTTGTAGCATATATCTATGAAATGGTGAAAAAACACACAAAAAATTATTAATAAAAACATCTTCACATAAACTGAATTGTCTTCACATTACACACCTTCATCCCAAAGAGGTATGAAGTAAACATTCCTATCAGAAGCCCATGTAACTTTTTTTTAGACTAGATTACATTTTTATGACAAAGGAAGACTTGAAATCAATAGCAATGGAAACCACAGAAACTACACAAATACTGGCTACAGAGCAACATACTAATGAAGAAAGAGTTGGTCCTTAAATAAATCAAGGAGAAAACGTGAAAAATCCAAGAATCAAAATAAAATGAAAGCAAAAAAATATCAGAACATTTGGGTGACAATAAAAATGGTTCCAAGGGAAAATTTATAGATGTGGATACTTACATTAAAGAGCAAGAGAATACAAAAGGCTACAAATGGTCAAAGTGTAAAGAATGTCTGCAGAATTTGGATTCCAGGACAGGGCTCCTGCATTAAATTCCATTCACCCAGGGCTCAGGGACCATTGCAGAACAGCGGGTGGAAAGACTGTAAGAGCTAAGGAAGGAGGTGCATGATCTGAGGGAAATAGTCTGACAGGCTCCTGGGACCTTCCTCACATAAACTTACAGCAATGCTGGCAGCTTGCACAAGAGCAATGTTGTCCTAGTTAGCTTTTCTATGCTGTGACAAAACATTCTGATAAATACCAACTTGGGGAGGACAGGGTTTATTCAACTTCCATCTCCCGGGTCACGCAGTTCATCACTAAGGGAGCCCAAGGTAGGAACTCAGGGCAGGAGCCTAGAGACAGGAACTGAAGCTCTTCTTTACTGGCTTGCTTCCCTGGACCATGATCAGCCTGCTATGTTATACAATAGACAACAGCCTGCCCAGGAACGTCACCACCCACAGTGCGTCAGGCCTTTCTGCAGCACTCAAAAATCAAGAAAATACCCCACAGACATGGCCACAGACCAGTCCAAGAGAGGCAATTCCCCAGCTGAGGCTGCTCCCTCAACCCAGACGTGTCAAGTTGACACTAAAGCTATGCAGCACACATGCAGACTCAAGCAGTCAAAAACCTAGAGTAGAAGTGGGCAGCTGGCTCCAATCTTGGCAAGTGCTCTTGGAAGCTGGTAACTGCTGGATGAGGGAGAACTGATCTCGTGACTCTGGACAGGCTAACTAGACCCCAGTGGATTAACTCGCACTGACGAACACCTGAGTACACTAATAACTCAGTAGGCCTTAACATAAATGACAGAATTATGAAATCGAGAGTGGGAGTGGGGCATAGAATTTTAAAAATTAAAAAGAAAAACTTACAAAAAAGTGATCTAGAGAGTCATTACAATCCCCACCAAAACTGCAGTGATATGTTTTATGGGAAAAGAAAAATCAATCCTAAAAGTCTCATGGAAACACAAAAATAATAGCCAAAGCACTCCTGAGTGAAAAATCAATGCTGGAGAAACCAAAATACCAGACCTCAGGTTATACTACAAAGCCATATGAAGAAAAACAGTGTGGCACTGACAAAAACAGACACAAAGATCAATAGCAGGGAATAGAAGGCATGGACTAAACTCAAACAGCTACAGCTGTTTGATCCTCAACAAAAAACAAAGACATTCGTTGGAGAAGAGAGCATTTTTAGTGAATGGTTCTGGCAAAACTAGATATTTATGTGTAGAAGAATGAAACTAGAATGAAACCATGTCTTTCACCTTGTACTTAAATAAACTCAAAAGACTTTAGAGTAAGGTTTGAAACTTAAAAACTATTAGAGGAAAGATAAAGAAAATGCATCAAGAAATTTCTGGAAAGGACTTCAATAGCAAATGAGATTTTAAAACTTTACAGCATAAAATTTAAAAATTGCAAACATAGGGAACAATTACCAGAGGGAAAAGATGCTTTCCAAAAGGAGAAGAAATCCTTGCCAGATTTTCATCTTGGAAGACACTAATATTCAGAATGTCCCAAGAAGTCAAAAAAATAAACACACACAAACAGGTAATGCATTCAAACATTCATTGAACAGATAGTTCTTAAAAGAAGTAAAAATAGATAAGCTATAGAAAAATGTTCATCATGGAAATAGAAACCAAAGCTAGATTCTCATCCTATCTCACCACAGCAGAACAGCCACCTCAAAAAAAGAAAAAGAAAAAAAAAAAAAAAAACAGACAATAATGCTAGTGAGGGCTTTGTGGAAAAGGAACACTTAGACAGGGCTCCCAGGGATGCAACTTGCTGCAGTCACTATGGAGGCTCATCAAAAAAAGAATTAGCTTATGACCAAGTATGTCATTCTGAGACTATATCCAAAGGAATGTTTTAAGTCACCATACAAGAGATACTTGCACATCCATATTGATTGTAGTACGAACCACAACCATCAAGTCATAGAATCAGCCTCGGTATCTAACATCGCAAAACAGATACATAAAGAAACTGTGGCATACACACAAAGGAGTCCGACATTAAGGAAGATAAAGTTATGTCATTTACAGGAAAAATGTCTAGAACTGGAGATAATCATATTATGTGAAAAAAAATCTACACCCAGAAAGTAAATATCCAAGTTTTCTCTCATAGGCAGATTCTAGACTTATAAAGTCAACAAACAAAAGTACTTGAAATGAGAGATGAATTATTTGGGAAGAGGAAGGGGACCAGCAGGGAGGACAGGAGAGGAAAAGGTGGGGGAGGTCGGATAAGATCAAAGTTCATGAAAATCATGCTTGAGAATGTCATAATGAAACTCAGCAGTTTGTATAAGGAGTATATGCCAATTAAAAATGTTTCTTGTGCACAAAAAAGAAGTTCTTAGAGAGGGTTGGGGTTCAAACCTAACTAGAGTGAGTTCAATCCAGCCGAGAAACTATTGGTGGCTCGTAGCTGCTGAGAGAGAGGGAGTCAGTTTGTTTAACATAGGTTATTCAGGATCTAGTGAATGGAACCACACTGAAAGACACTTGGGGACACAAAATTAACTGGATATACCTTAAAATTTTATACATAGCAAAAGAGAGTGTACATCAAAATGGGTGAGTGAGTGGTAGTAAGGCGTGCAGATAGGTGAAGGGGTCTACGTATGACCAAAATGTACTGCAAGAAAATCCCAAAGATTCAAATAGAACTTAAAATAAAATGAATTCTCAAATAAATAATCTCATGATCTATTTCAATGTCTTAGAAAATAGAGGTCAGGGATGAAATTCATAGAACTGAGGTTGTAACTATAAAGAATCAATTGGAAATAGTTGGTCTTTGGATCTTTTGATAAGCAAAATTCATGCACACTTGAGAAAAGTACAGTAGGGAAGGAAAAGTTCATTTTGGCTTACTGTTCCTGGGAATATAGACCACGACGGAAGGGAAGGGTGGGCGGCAACCACGGGGTATCTATGGCCACAGTGAATGCATCTACAGTCAGTAAGCAGAAAGCGGTGAACGCTGTTCCTGGGTTCACTCGCTCCATCTTATTTAGGAGGGAGCCAGGCCATGGAATGGTATCATCTGCATTTAGAGTGGGTCGTCCCACCTCAGTTAACCAAGTCTAGATAATCTCTCACAGATATGCCTGGAGATGTGCTTTCATGGTCATAATAAACAGAATGAATTAGACAATCAGGTTAATCATCACAACTCTACACTTTGTCAAACTGACACTGAAAATACAGTGGCCTCTCTGGGCCTGCCTTCAAGGATCCTGACCGTGGCACACAGTGCTTGGTTTCAGTGATTCTCTGAAGATTCCTGAGTTGTTCATCTTTCATTCCTACATGGACGGTACTGCCGAGTTCTGCAGGACAGAGCTGGGATCCTTCGACCCAGGCTGCTTGTGCACCTACCCCAGGGACACATTTCTTAATGGTAATTACCTCTGAGAAGCAAGGAACCCCCTTCAGAAACATTTTTAGTTTAGCTTCTCTCCTTTCAAGCTGAAGCCTCTGATGGATAGGGTCTTGTCCTCTGAATAACTTATATGTTGAGTCAGTAAGAAGTTCCAGGTTTTTTTTTTTTTTATGGTGTTATTTAAAGTCATTTAGGATCTTAGCTGTTTCCACAGAACCATTTTCTGCAACACCTAACTCACTCCTTTCCCCATTAAATAGTAGACTTAAAAAATCTACTTCTAGTCTGCTTATTGCTTTAACTGTAGTTCTGGATAAAAGTGGTGATCACTATCCATGGCATAGTTTGAATGATATACTGTGTTGAGATTTTTCTCTGCCAAACAAAGTACTTACTTTTAAATTCAACCTCATTTATTTTATTTATTTATTTATTGGACCTAGCAGAATTCAGCCACATTGTTACCTGTGGTCAGAGTTGGGATCAGATGTTTCTGGATTCTTGCCCTCTTATTTGGGGAATTGAAATAAGCTTATGTTACACTCTTTGATCCACTTTGAAAATTCCTGACCTCCACTCTCCACATTTCTCTGACTATTCTTGTCTTCCAAGCTGTGGTCACATAGGTAGGGTCCTTTAAATTCTGACTGTATCATGGAAGCCCAGATTTCCAACTCTTCCATCTTCCTCCTACAAACAAGTTCCTAAGACCTCAGAGCCACATTACTAGGTTTGTTATAGCACTGCCTATGCCTGGTGAAGTTGTATTCAGCCACAAAGAATGGAGTTATTGCTATGTGCAAGGAAATGGATGGGACTGGAGGTAATATTAAGCAAAGTATGTCAGACTAGGAAAGACAAATATGCTCTCTTTCACTTGTAGATTATTTGGACACCGCGGAGTTTTAGTTATATTTACATGTCCCTAATCATTATTCACATAATCAATTTTTATCCAGTAGTTGGCTAGTAATGGAAGTTCTTCAGGGAATTATCTGCTTCAAAATTTTGACCACATTTTAGTGCAAGATTTACTTTATTATGCGTTTTGATATGAAATACGTATATCAAAGTCCTTTCTTTTACTAAGATCACTCGTCATTAAGCGCAGTCTGTTCGAACCTGGAGCTTTCTTCACTCATTTGCCCCTCTGTTGAGAATTATTGCTCACTCTCATTTATGTCTATTTCAGTACGCATTTCATTTCTTATTTTTCGCAATGACAGAGTTGTAAATGTTCTCT
This sequence comes from Eospalax fontanierii, assembly GCA_035773235.1. Taxonomy (NCBI): domain Eukaryota; kingdom Metazoa; phylum Chordata; class Mammalia; order Rodentia; family Spalacidae; genus Eospalax; species Eospalax fontanierii. The sequence goes on along the minus strand of CM069528.1, from coordinate 10,042,777 downwards.
AATAACTCTTGATATCAACTGTTAGTTTAACAGCTTGATTTTTATTATTCAGTGAATTTGTTTATTTCAAGATTTTTTTAAATTAACTTGTCAATGTCAATAGAAAGGTTTGCTTGGTTTGCATTGCAATGAACTCCATCCTATAGGTCAGACAAGATAGAAATCACATCTGAACAATATTGAGTGACAACTTGTTTAGGTATACTGAAGTTCTGTTAGAAATACTTTTACATTTAAGAAGACAGGAATATACTAACTTCTGCCAGCTTAATACATAAATATTTCATATTGTTGTTGCTTTATGATTATATTTTTGATTAGAAATTTTGATTGCCATCATAAAGAAACATAATTTTATCTATACATTTGTCTCAAACATTCAACCCTACCAATCATGACTATCCTTTCTGACTATTTCTAGTACTCCTGGTACACCCCAGCAGATTTCACTGCACTGTCTATGACAGCATCATGTCACCTGCTGTAGGAAACAATTCCATTTATTATTTACCAATCTGATGCATACTATTTTCTTCCTTATGTTTTGTGCTGATTTAGAACTTCTAGTGTAATGTTAACTATATTAATTATCATAGATATTCATTGATTTTTGTTTTCTTGCTGTGAGGGATTTCAGGTTTTCTGTCTTTCACCATTTAGAATAAATTTATCCATAGTTTTTTGGTATACTTACTTCTCCAGTTCCATGAAGTCTTCTTCTACCGTTATTCAGTGATTCTCACAAATAAAAATTTAATCCTGTTAACATATTTTATTCTGAGTCAACTTAATTTTTCAATACGGTAAACTGGACTGATTCATTTTCTTTTGTTAAGCAGCATTGTGTTTCTGGGTGAAACTCCATCTGAACAAGATGCATCATCTTTATGTATTTGTGGATTTAGCTTATAAAAATTTAAGGATCGTTCCGTATGCACATGCACAATATACTATCATTTCTGTCTGTTATGTCTGGTTATTCATGGATAATTCTTAATTCCTCCATGGTTTCCACAGTTCAGATTTCTATCCATGATTGTAGAGTTTGCTCCAACCATATTGAGCCTCCAACCTTACAGTGCTTATTTAATAATATATTAGTCAATATTACTTTGCTTACTTTTTATTGTTTTGACTTTTGACAATATTGGGCATTATTTTAGCTGATATATGGTACCTAATTATTATATAATTTAAAAATTTTGAGAATTACTGAAAAATTGTATTTCATTATTATCTCAGCTTTTTATGGAAAGCAAGAGGATTTCTTGATGAAGTAGGACAGTGATGACCATTCAGGTTTTTTTTTTTTTCCTGAGGTTTGAGTAAATTGCTGAAGATTTATAAGAATTAGTGCTCTCGGCCATATCTCCAGGGAGATTTCCTTTACAGCTGAAAATTTAGTACAATCTATAGTACAAAATATATTCCCAAGAAATACTCATTAAATTAATAGGTACAGTGACTTCAAGATTACATTTGTCTTTCCGTAAACTTTGTGATCTTGTCTCTCATTTTTCATGACTGTAGCCTAAGAACACCTCTGTGACTGTGCCTGGGACATTCAGAGTGTTTCTCATCAGAACACACAACAGGGACACAAACAGGAGCGTGTGTGTGTGTGTGTGTGTGTGTGTGTGTGTGTGAGCTCTGTTCTGCAACGTACCCTTTTATCATCTGTGAAGTGTTTCAGACCAGCAGTGAAAACAAGAGAAGAAAATAACTGATAATCCCCAGAGCTTCTAATTATTAAAACTGATACATTAATGCAAGCAACATTATTTTTAATCTTGTTTATTTTCAGGTTCAAGTTCTTCGGAATGCTGGGGAGGAATTGACTTTGACAGTGTCCTTTTTGAAAAGAGCACCTGCTTTCCTCAAACTCCCACTGAATGAAGACTGTGCATGTAAGCATTTACAAACAAGGGTGAAAAATAATCACACAACTGTCTTTGCTTTTTAAACTCCTTTGCTTTATGACCAGTAGTTGTCATTTTCTTTTTAGACTTGCAAGGCCTGCCTACATAAAAACATTTTTATAGAATTGATCTCTTGATGCTTATGCGAAGGGAACTGGTTTACATCTGCTTCAGAGTGTGTTTTCATTACAGTTCTTTCCTTCTTTAGCTGAAGTAGTATTGCTTCCAAGTGAGCATCATAAATACTGTCTTATTCTGTGTAGTTCTTAACTATCATTCATTTGGGGCTGGAGAGACAGCTCAGCGGTTAAGAGCACTGGCTGCTCTTGAAGAGTACCTAGGTTTGACTTCCAGCACCCACATGGCAACTAACAACTGTCTGTGACCCCAGCTCCAGGGTACCAGACACCCACTTCTGATCTCTGTTTTCATTGTTCGACACAGATGCACTTACATGCATGCATGCAATATACTCATACACATGAAATAGAATAATAGATTTAAATATCATTCATGATATTTACTGATGCTGTTCTATATAGATGGAAAGTGATGTGTGTTGAGCAATAATTTATACCTAAGCTGTCCTGAAAAGAATAGAACTGTTAAAGAAAACCATTCCCTCTGCAAAATGTACAAACTTGGAGGAGTTATTTAGGAACTTCTTTAGAGGTTTTTGTCTGTTTGTTCTTATTTCTTATTTTCTGATATGCATATATGCTCTAATAAGATGTTAAAATATCCAGTTAAAAACTGTAGAATCTATTACAGTGAAATGCAAAGCTTTTAAGTGCACAGTTGGATCAATCGTGAATAAGCAAACATCTATAATCAATACTTGTAATCATAAAACATTTCCTAAGTTGTTCTTCCCATTAAACAATAACCACAGACACAGCTTTACATTTAAATTTTCATTGGTATGTGCTATTTTTCCTATTCTAAAACAATGGAATAGAATCATACTGTCTTTAATTTTTATGTATGATATTTCATTATCCATAATTTCTTGTAGACTCGCCTGTTATTTATATTATAGTACATCATTATATTACTTTTTGATAGTCCACTGTATGGATAGAGTGGTGTTTATTAATGTGCTATGCCACAAATGCCAGATCTGTTCCAAATACTTTACAGTTATAAATAGAACACTTATAAATGTTCATTTCGGAAGCATTGGCAGCTCTACAGTTTTAATTCAATACAATAAATAACTAGGAATGAAACTGCTGAGTGACAGGACCGATGAATAATTAACATGTTAATAAATTGCCAAGCATGCTTCCAAAGTCTGAATATCTTCTACTGTAGTAAATACTCATATGATGTTCTGCAATTTTAAGTTTTTAAGAGTACATTAGTGTTAACCATGTGCACAGTGCTTGCTCTAGATCTTCCCACACGGCCAGCTTTGCAAAATAGAAACTATGTCCTTTAAACAACAGGTTTTCAATTCTCCTCCTTCCATCCCCTGACACACACCTCTGTTGGGGTTTATAAGAATTTGGTTAATTTAGATTCCTCATAAAGGTGAAATAAGCCAGGAACAGTCTTTCTGTGATAGTCTCTTCCATTTTCCATAATGTTCTAAAGACTTGGTAATATTGTAGAATATCATGGACTATGACTATGAAATATACAGTGAGTATATTCACCTAATGTGCTTGAGAACCTGAGACCCCAGTCATCCTGCCTAACTGGGAGGATAACCAACAGTTCTCTTTCCACTTGCTCACTCCACCCAGCCTCTCACAGACAGTGCTCCATATGCTGCTTGTCTTTCATATATCTTTGAGGAAAAGTGTCTCCTGATACCATTTCCCATTATTTGAAAAAGTTGCTAGTACATTGTGGAGCTTAAGACCTTTTCAGGATTATTTCTAAGACTGAATAAATTTTTATTGTTCTTCACTTTTCATCAATTAATGGATGATTTATCTATTGTCAACCATTCTGCAGCCTTTGATATACACAAAGATCACTTTGAGTTCCTGTTTTCAGTGGTTGGAATGTGTACCCAGAAGTGGGGTTACTGTGCCATGTGATATTGTCTGCGTGGTGTTTTGAAAAGTGATTATAGTGCTTGCCATAGGGGTAGATCCATCTTACATTCCCAGCAACACTGCTTTACAGTTTCTTCATCTCGGAGATATTTGCTTTTACCATTACCTTTGGTTTAGTTCAGTTTTCACCTTGGTGATCTTGTTCATTATGCAGTGACATTAACTTTGATTTAAGGTTTCTAAGGATCTTTGGCATTTCTAAGGTCAGCATTTTTGCATGTTTATTTGCCATTTGAATCCCATTTTATAAAAATGTCTACTTAAGTGCTTTGTTAATTTTATTTTTTAATTGTTCTGTATTGATTATTTTTTATTTTATGTGTAAGTGTTGAACCTGCATGTGGGCCATGTAGTGCACTCAGAAGACAGAAGAGGGAGATGCCCTGGAATTGGAGTCATAAACACTTGTTAGCCACCATGTGAGAGCTGGGATTGGAACCTAGGACTTCTGCAAGAGAAGCTAGTGCTCTTAACTTTCAAGCCATCCCTCCAATCTTTATTTGATTGATTGAATCATTCATTCATTCATTACTTCATTCATTCATTCATTCCTCCTGGAGGTGTAGGCTGACTGGAGCTGTATGTTCCTTAAAACATAAAGACAAAAGAGAGAACCTGCAGCCCAGACCAACCAGTTTTCATAGTCCATTGGAAAGGACCATCAATAATACAAACAAAATCAAACTATAAGTCAATATATGAAGGCTTGGTATTCATACCAGAATCACAAACATAAAAAAGAAATTCACAATGGAAAAAAAAAGAAAACCAAAATAATATGTTCTCACCAAACCACCAGTCCTATAAAAGAGTTTGACAATGAGAACCCCCTAGATTTTATTATGTCCCCTAGGACATAAAATTTAAAAGAACAGTCAATCATGATCAAAGAATTCAGTGAACTTAAAGAACACGCAAGTGATGCAAAGAGCATAAATTAATGAAATGAAGACAAAGAAAACAATATAAATAATCAATAACTCTAAGAACAGGTTCTTTGAAAAGATAGATAATTTAGACATACCCTTTACCCACTTAATCAATAGAAGGAAAGAAAATTAGAGATGAAATGGGAACACAAAGACACCAAAAAGATATAGAAAATTATAAGGGAATACAGTTAAAACCCATACCTAATTAAATTTGAATGCCTAAAACATGCATGAACATCTGAATTAATGGGAACTACTAAAGATAAACTAAGAAGAGATCAACCACCTAAACAGACCCATAACGGTAAGGAAATTGAAACAGTAATACAAAACCTTCTGACGAAAAACAGCACAGGCCCTTTGGATTCACAGCAGAATTCTACCAGACATTCAAAGAAGATGTATAACATATACTACTTAAATTATTCAAAACTGACAGAGAGGCTTATCAAAATCCTACTGTGAAGTAAGCACCACTCTAATTCTACACTTGTTGAATAAACATCAAAGAAACCCTGTAGACTCATATCCTTGAACAAAGAAGCGAATACTCTCAACAAAATACTTGCTAGCTGAAACCAGACACATATCAAAAAGATCATCAACAATGATCAAGATGACTTTATTGCAGAGATGAAGGGATGATTCAATATACCTAAGTCAATAAATGCATAGTCATATAAATGGATTCAAAGACAAAAATCACATGGTCATCTCAATAGTTGCAAAAAAGTCCATTGACAAAATCCAACATGCATTTATGCTCAAAGTTCGGGAGAGACTTAGACTGGAGGGAACATACATCAACACGATTAAAGCTATATACAACAAATCTCATGGCCAACATCATGTTCAGAGACAATTGTGGATTAGGATTGGATAGGTTTTAGAGGAGGAGGTGCATGCTCTTATGGAAACAGAGTCTTTCAGGTTCCTAGGACCTTGTTTCTATGAACCTACAAAAATTGTGTCAGCAGGCACAAGACACATGCAAGCAAAAGCAGACAAAAACCCAGCATAGAACTGAGGAAATGAGCAGCAGGCCCTAACCTTAGCTAAAGAACTGTTAGCAGCTGACCACTGTTAGTTGAGGGAGAGGTTTCCTCCTTTAAAAAACAGCTCATGCCTGGAACTGTTTTCTGTATCAAAAACCTGTGGTTGGGGAGGTCATAGACCCAAAGGGAGAACTCACTACTATTATTCTGCTAAATGGGCAAACTACCCCCTAAGTACTTATATTTTTGTCCGCTGCTGAATATTTCACTTTTCTATGTCCCACTGTGTCTTTATCCATCCATCAGTCGGTAGATATCGAGATTGCCTCCATTTCCTAAATACTGTGCACAGAGGACCAATAAATAAATCTCTATAGTGTAACATTAAGTCTTTTAGATGTATGCTCAGAATTGGTATCGGTGCTTCATGTGATATATCTATTTCTGCTTTGTGAGGACCCTCCACATTGGTTTCCATAGCAGACTGACAAGTTTGTACTTCCACCAACAGTGAATAAATATTCTTTCCCTGCAGAATCCCTTGTGTTAATCTTTCTTTATTTGAGGGGGTGTTAGCCATTCTGTCTGGATTAAAATGAAAATAGTTTCGATTTGTGGATCCCTGCTTGCTCATTATGCTGAGAATCTTAGAAATATTTCCCAGTCATTTGCATTTTATTTTTGAAAACTCTCTATTTAAATCCTTTACCCATTTTAATTGGGTTGGATGTGATTTATTTGTTTATTTTAGCGTTTCCTTTTTGAGCTCCCTGTATTTTCTAGATACCAACTCTGTCAGCTGTACAGCGGTAAAGATTTTTGTCCTATTATACAGGCTGTCGTTTGTAATCCAATGGTATCCTTTGTTGTTCAGGAGATTTTACTTTCCTGTTTTCAATTGCTGGTCTTAAGACTTGTGCTATCTGGGTCCTGTTCAGAAAGTTCTTTCTTGTAGCTCTAAGATGAACTGTAGTCCCTACATTGAACTCTAACGGATTCGGGGTACTGGGTCTTATGTTAAGGTCCTTGATCTATTTGAAGTTGCATTTTGTACAGGGTGACAATTCAGAATTTGTTTCTTTCATTTCCATGTAGTCATCCATTTTGACCAGCACCATTCATTGAAGATGCTTTCTCCATTGCATATTCTTGGCCTCTTGGTAAAAGACCAGGGGACTGGGGATGGTTGTGAACTTATATCTGGCTGCTCAGTTCTATTCCATGAATCAACTCACCTGTTTTTGTGCAAGTATCCTGTTGTTTTTATTACTAGAAGTCGCTGTTATAACTTAAATCAGAGATGGAGAGACCCCCAGTGGTTCTTTTATTGTTCCAGAAGGTTTGAGCTCTCCTTCTTTTGGTGTGTGTTTCATATGAAATTTAATCCTTTTTAATTTTGGTGACTAATCATGTTGGAATGTTGATGAATTTTGGTGAATATTTAGATTGTATGTGGTAGTATCATTATTTTCTTGGTAGTAATACTACTGATATCTGTGAGCATGGGAGGTTTTTCCCATATTCTGTAATATTTTCAGTTTCCTTCGTCAGTATCTTAACTGGCTTTTATAATACAGCTCCTTGTTTAGGTTTATTTTAAGGTATCTTATGAGAGAACTGAATGAGATTATTTACCTGATTTCTTTCCACTGGGGGTGGTATTTCTGCCATTGGTATTTAGGAAGGCTACTGCTTTCTTGTATTAACTTTGTATCCTGAAGCATTGCTGAATGTGTCTATGAGCTATAGTAGTTTTCTGCCAGAGTCTTTTCAGGTTTAGGTTTGAAATCACATCATCTGCAAACAAGAAGAGTTTCCTTCTTCCATGCCTTGCTGTATCTTTTGTGTCTCCATTGCTTGTTTTATCTCAAGGTCGGCCTTCCAACACTGCTTTGAACAGGAGCAGGGCGAGTAGACATCCTTGTCTCGTTCCTGATTTTAGTGCGAATGCTTGAACTTTTCTCCATTTATCGTGTTGTTAGCTGAGCTTGTTGTCTATTGTCTTTATTATATTGAGATACGTAGCCTGTATCCCTAGTGTTTCTGGGACTTTTATCATGAGGTAACGTTGTATTTTTGTCAAATGCCTTTTGTCCACTAATGAGATGATCAATGGTTTCTGTCCTTGAGTCTACTTATGTGGTGAATTCACATTTATTGATTTACATCTGTTGAGCCATTCCTGCATTTGTAAAATGAAGCTGACTTGATCATGATGAATGATCTTTTTGATGTGCTCTTGAATTCACTTTTCAAGTATTTTATTGAGAATCTTGGCATCTAAGTGCATCAGGCAGATTGGTTCATCATTTTCTTTTCCTGTCAGTGCCTTCATCTGGTTTAGATATCAGTATAATTCTGGTTTATAAAAAGAATTTGTAAGCATTCTTTCCTCTTCTATTCATGAAATCATTTAGCAAAGATGTGTTTCAAGCCTTTTTTAAAGGTAAGGCAAAACTGGCTATGATGCTGCATGCCTTTAACCCCAGCACTCTGAAGAAGAAGAGGCAAGCAGGTTTCTGTGAGGTCAAGACCAGCCTGGTCTACATAGTGAGTTCCAGGTCAGCTGTGAAAAAAAGAAAAGTCAAATTAGTAAAAAATATACGTTATGATAAAATTTTGTTATAAATCCATCTGGACCTTTTTTACTGTATTCTAGTGGCTGTTACAGATTTCAGCTTTTCTCTGTCTTTCCTTGGCTTAGCTTAGATATGTTACATGCTTTAAGAAGTTCATACATTCCTTTTTAGGTTTGGTGATATGAAAATTTTGAAAGTATGACTTCATAGTCCTATGGATTCTTTGTTGTCTATTGCAATGTTTCTTTTTTCATCTGTAATTTATTAATTTGGGTCTTCTCTGTCTTTTGGATAATATGGCTACAGGTTTTCAATCTTATTAATATTTTCAAAGAGCCAGCTCCTACTCTCATTAGTTCTTTATATTGTTTTATTTTCATTTGTTTTGTATGCTATTAAAATAGCAACTTATGCTTTTCATTTTCCTGGTTAGATTTACTTGGAATAACTGTGCCCCTTCTTTCATTCTAAGACAGTTTCTACTTTGCAAGGTGAGGTGGATTTCTTGGAGATAGCAAAATTACGGATCTTTTAATCCAGTCTGCTAGTCTATGTCTTTTGATTAAGGAGCTGAGATCTTGATGTTCAAAGATATGCTTCCATTACTGCAATTTTATAATGGTAGCCTTCTCTCTCTCTCCCTCTCTTTATCTCTCTCTCTCTCTCTCTCTCTCTCTCTCTCTCTCTCATCTCTCCTTCTTTTTTTGAGACAGGATCTCCCTGCAGCCCCAGATGGCCTGAAATTACTTATGTAGATCATGTCAGGCTGGCCTCAATTTCACAGAGATCCACTTGCCTCTGCCTCTTGAGTGATGGGCTTATAGGTGTGTGCCACCATACTAGACTGATGTTAGTTTTCATAGTGATCCCTTGTTTAAACCCTGACATAACTTTGCCATTATTCACTGTCACTTCTTGGTGTTCTTCTTGAGTCTGAAGTATTCCTTCCAGTATTATCTGTAGTCATTACCGCAATAGTCATAAATTCTTTTAAACTGCTTTTATTGTGGAAAATGTTTTCTTTCTCCTTTGATTGTAACAAATAGTTTGGTTTGTTATAGAAGTCTGGACTGACATCTGTAGTCTTTCAAAATATGTAGCACATAATTTCAAGTCCTTTGCCTTCTAATTTCTCTTCAGGAAAAAAAATAACGTGGGGGGAGGTATGAGGAGTGGGAATTAATGGGTCATTACTATCTGGGGTGACAGCTTTTATCTTATTTTTATATGAATTGTAAGGCAAGATCCCAGTATTTTGCAAGTGTCTATCCATTTTTTTTCCAACATGATTACCTTAAGAAGGTCTATTTTTTAAAGTGTTTGATAGTGCTCTATATCTATGCTGGGTGGGGTTTCAACCTCTCTCATGGTGCTCTGTCTCTGAACTCTTTGGTTTTATCCATTACTGAAAGTTAAGTACTTAAAATTCATGTTACTGGGTACTGGAGAGATGTCCCAGTTGTTAAGAACCCTGGCTGCTGTTGCAGAAGACCTGGATAAATAAATAATTCATGTTATGGCTCAGTTAACTTTTTATTTTACATTGAAAAATAATTCACATAAACAAGAGACAGTCAAAACTGAATTTACTGTAATCTATTAGATACCATTCTTTATTTAAAAAGCTAGTTGAAATTTCAGTATTGGTAGAGCATTTACCTCCCAAATGAAATCTCCTGAATTTGGTAAGACACTGTATGTACACACACACACACACACACAAAATCACATGCACACAAAAGCTTTTTATACCAATGAATTCTAAATAGTTCATAGTTTTATTCTCATTCAAAACTCAATTCTTTACCTACTATTCTGGTCTTGTTTTCTTTATGTATTATTTTTATTATTTTATATCACAGCTTTTTACTAGAATTTAATTTTTATACCATTTATACCAGTTCCATGATCTAGAACACCTGGTAAATAAAACCTTCAATGTTAAAGGATTCTGTATTTACCTATATATTCACTTATACCACACAGTTTTAAATTTTAAAGTATATTTGTGTGACTACCCAGTATTATTTAATATGAAATATTCGACTATTTTGTAAGATTTTAGCCCAGTGGAGATGTTTTCTCAGCCTCTGTGTGTCAAAGAAGATCTACATTTCTCCTCCATGGTGGGCAACTTTCTGGATACTTTCGTTCTTTTAGCACTTTGAATACATCATCTTTATTGCCTATAATATTTCTGTTGAGAAAGCTGTGGGTTATCTACAGTATTACAATTTTATTTAGAAAAATGCATTTTCTTATTGCTTTTAATTGATTATAATTTAGTCTTTGTTTTTGTAAATCTTTTACTGGATTTTTGTGTATGTCACACAAAAAATCTCAACCAATAAAACAGTTTTTTATGGACCTTGGGAGGTTTGAATTTCATGAATTGACATTCTTTTTTTTTCTCAGATTTGGCACTTTTTAACCATTAATACTATTGTATTACATTATTATTATTGTTATTATTATTATTATTGTTATCCTCAAATAAGTTCTCCACTCTTCTCTGCCTTCTTCTGGAGTCACTGTGATGCTACTTAAGGCTCTTGGCTTTTGGGACTTCTCTTCCTTCTATTTTTACTGGTATCTTGAGTTTTTCTGACTCAGTCATTTCAAATACCATGTCTTGGCTTTGTTCTTTATTGTGCCTGATGAAGTCTGATGTTGACCTCTTCTACTGAGCATCCATCTTCACTTAGTAGATTCTCTGCTCTAGAACTGGTTTCATTCATCTATCTTTGTTGTACATTCTCTCTTTACTAGTAATTTCAGTTTATCCATGCCTTATTTTTCTTGTTTCATTTTCCTGTCTGTGTGCTATTTTGTATTGTATTGAGCATCTTCAAAAGGGTTATTTTGAATTCTTTTTTTAAATGAAACACTGTTCTCCATTACTTTGGGTTTTGTTCTGATGATATGTTTGCTCCTTTTAGTGGTTCATTTACTCCTTCATATTACTTTTTATTTTATGTTATAGGTTATACATTTTGGAGAAAATCGGCTTCTATAATTTTTCAAAATGATTTCTCACAGGGAAAGACTTTCATCAATCAGCATGGGTGAAGAAACTCACTACTGCTTTTTGGAAATGTGTTTTCTCTGAGACTAACCCTGTGTTTACCCAGTTACAGAGGTTTTTCAGTTTCCTTTAAATAGTTTACAATCTGTTGTTCTTTATGACACCTGCGTGCCAAAAGGACATATTATATCTTGTACTAACAAGGATCTCAGCTCTCCTTTTTGCTTTACGACTCCAAGCATCAAAGTACTGATCGGAACCAGCACCCAGTCAGATGAGACAGAAATATATCCCTTGAGTTAGAATGTTGGATACATTTCTTTGCTTTATTTTTAGAGAGGAATCATGAGTTAGACATTTACTGCTGTCATATCAAGCCGTGTCAGCTTGGAGAAAGAGTTCAGATAGATAAAATAGAATGGTTTTCTACACACTATGGGCTCCTCAGGCCTGTAAGCTTGCTTCAAGTCCTGCAGTTTGACTGGCTTTTAGACTATGTACCAGTGCTAACCTGGAATTTGTGCTGGGAATCAAGTTCTGAAGACTCTGTTCCATCCCTTGATCTCTACCAAAGTTGACATATTTGAAAATGCCTTTCCATGTACTCCAGCATTGTACACACATTATAATCATCCTACATTTTTTCCAATGGTTGATGGATAAAGATTTACACACACACACACACACACACACACACACACACACACACACACACCCCTCAGGGATTCTGTTTGAGTATATGATGAAATTTTATTACAGTGTTAGTTTCATTTCTAATAACTAAGATGATTCTCATCTACTCCTATTCTTATTGACCATGTGTATGTTTTATTTGTAAGCTGTCTGATGAAGGCCTTTTTCCAAGTTCCATTGCTATTGTATTGCAAATATTCTCAATATAAAATTTTTATGATTGACTAATCTCTAATGATGGATGGTTGCAATTTTCACCTGAGAATTTTTTGGGGGGGAACCCTGTTTGAGGATTCTTTTCTCTAAAAATAATTTGAGAATGTTCAAAGTACTAATATATTGCTGATGTGGTTGTCATTTATGATTATTGTTGTAAACTAAGAAGTATTTGTCAATTCAGAGTTTCTAAACATATTTATGTAATTTTTAAGATTATTACATTTTTTTATTCCATTTCAAAAATAAAAGTTTCCAGTTTCAAAAAGTTTGATAACATTGTGTTAATTAACTTTAAAATCCATAGTAATCCATATAGCAAATGCTGATATGTTCATAGCATATGATATAGGGTTCATATATGATTAAAGCATATGGATTTAGGAATAATTACTTTTAAGAAGGCAAGAAATGAGGTTATAGTGGATTTTATATTTTTATCATAATTTATCTACAGTTTTCATTTTTATGTCAATTTATAGTATATCTTAAATTGTTTTGTGCTTCTGAGATAAGCATCAAGATTAAAGCACATATATACACAATTATATGTCTTTATATTTGCAATTGTTTAAAATATGTTTAAATTTATTTTTAACACATTCTTATTTATTTCCATTGATTTGTATTTTTCTCCAAAATCACACTGCAGATTATTGAAAAACTTTAATATTGTCATGTCATCTAGGCTACCTTTTTAAATTTTACAACTTTTTAAGACTGTTTAATTTTTCTCTGTCCTTTGTAACATAACATACAACTTTAGAATTGACTACCGAATTGTAATTTTTAATTTAAATAATTTATAAGCAACTAGGAGATTTAACACCTTAATAATTTTAACTATTATAGGTAGTAAATCAGCTCTAATTTCAATTTTTTATTGATTTCAATAATAGTTTGTTCAATAATGCAGTCTTACATTTCTTTCACATAAGATATGTTTTTAAAAATATCATTGTCCATTTACTTATTAGGAATACAAAGAAATTTGACTCTTTATTATATATTGAAATTTACTAAAATGCAGCTTGATTTTTTTACTAATTCCATAACAGAGATCATGTCTTAAACTACAGAGTGATCTTAGTGTGGAATGATAGCATTGCTCTCTGTTGCTCAATCTCTATTATGAATTCAGTAAGCTTGGTCAATTTTTTTGCTAGAGTTCATTCAAGGTACTCATGACTTTGGCAAACCTGTCATTTGTTTGCATGAATTTATATATAATATTCTTTCAATGTTCTTGCATTGTCAAGTAGGTTTCAGTAATAGACTCAGCTTCAACCTGACACTGTTAATTGGTATTTTTCCTACTTTGTGGACAATTTGTTCTATAAGTTTACCTGTCAAGGAACTTGAAAGAATCTTTGCTTAATCTTTGTTATTTTATCTATTTTGTAATATTTTATTTTAATTAATTTTGTTTTCTGTTTACTTTAAGTTCCTCTTCCATCACTGCTGCTAAAGTTCAGATCCCTGAGTTTACTCCTTACTTTTATTTGTGTGATCATTTATATGGTTAATTTTCACTCAATGATGTTTTAAAATAAATTCATGGAATTTGTTACATTGTGTGTTTACAAAGTAGTCAAACATTTACTATTTTCATAAAATATTAAACATCTATATATCTTAATATTCATTTTAAAATGAGTATACTTTAAAATAGTGTTACATAAAAGAAAAATACAGTTAAACATTAAAAGAAGCAGGTAAAACAAAGTGTGAAGTGCTTTAAAGATTAAGCCGTAAATTAAACTATGAGTTTTAAAACCTTAAGTTTAAAGATTACAGAACTAAGTTCAGCTAGCACCTTCTCAGTAGTAGGAAAATTATAGACTAGCATAGAAATTGATAAAATTAGAGAACAAGTTTTCTGAAGCATGAGTTTTGTTAACCATAAAACCTATCTATTTTAGATTTAAACTTAAGTATCTTTCATAAGGCATGTTAGCAACTGCACAATGTCATTGTTAACAATGGAGAATCAGAATAGAAGGATCACCATTCTATTTCTGACTTTAATATTTGCTATTCTGTGACATCTTTGATAATTATGAATCTGTAGGACACACACTACTCATCTAAAATATAACATATATTACTAGTTTCTCATCAGACTTGAACATTTTGTCATTAAAAATTCACAAAATTGTAACGGCCTGCACTACAACGGCATCCAAGTCTATCCGGCGAGGGCCTGAGGAATTAAGACATACAACACAGACACCAAAAATGGTGGAGAAGCTTCTGCTTTATTCAAGCAGGGTGCACACATATATACACCCAGCAGATGCCAGTCATTAATAGCAGAAAATTCCAGGGGAAGTTGGTAGAGGGTAAAAAGTTCAGGTTCCCAAGGAATGTCTTGGTATGTGACAGTACCTGGTTCAGAACAATTAGGTTTGGCATCTAAAGGTCTGCGGTTAGGCCTCTAAAGGTGGAGTTGTTCTGGTCAAGCTGATCTTATAGAAACTACGGAAGTTGTTCTCATAGAAACTGCAGCTGATGTGCTGAAGCTAATTCCTGATCAGGGAGCTAGGAGAGAAAAAGGCATGTAGGGAGGCCAGAGGCCCTACACAAAATTGCATAGCTTGCATGAGTATATTTGAACACATGTCAAGAACACAAGTCAAATTACAGATTTAATGACAGAATTGGACAGTATACTGAGATGTCACATAAACTAGAACTTTGGAGACAAATAAAACTTGTCACTATTAAAAGTCTAGTTGATAACTGTACTTCACTTTGAACATGAAACAAAGTAATACTTCATTTAAGATGATGTCTTCCATACAAAGATGAGATGTTTCTGAATGGAAGGAGTCTATACAGAAAGTCATGGGGGCCAAGGGAAGATGGAGTTCAAGAGAGCAGGTGTCATAGGAGACGGGTTTTATCAGGGGTGAAATGGGGAAAGGGGGAGTACTTTAACTGGGAAGGGAATAGAGTGGGTCAGTCAGAGAGAGAGGAGAGGGTTATAATGTTCAGCTCGTGTGAAAAACCAGAGGGATATGTGTTAGCTTAAAAGTCCACTTATTTGAAGGCTCTATAACAAGGAACAGTGCCAGAAAGGAGAAACGTCCTTTCGAGATGATGGTCAGGACGGTCCAAGAGACTCCCAAAATAACAAAGGCTGTTTCCCTAGTCCTTGGTGGCCTCCCAGAATGCAAACTGTATTGCTGAAGACAAGACAAGTTTCAGACACAGGACTTGAAGCAATGGAGCTGGAACTGAACTGGAAGCCGCCTTCTGAAGGCTAGCTCTTGTAGTTTTGGGAGTCTTATTTTAGTGCCCTGATGTCTGTGTTTACTTAGCTTACTTGTCAAACTATGGCTTTAGTATATTTGAAATTCCTTTGAATTTTAGTTCTTGATTTCTTGTTGCTATTGAAAATAACTGGATGTGTCAGTTGAAAATACCATGACATTGTAACCTCTAGGATGTCACCCTTTGTCTCCTGCAGGTGCTCCAAGTGCCCAGAGCAGTGGCACCTCCTCTCCTCTTTGTGACAGCGGTTTGCACCTGAACTACCACCCCAACAACACAGTAAGATGACTCAAAAGCAGCGTATACATGAATTTCTAGTGTACTAACAGTGCTATTAAATCTGATGTATCTTATGTTTGTGAAATTCTCAGTTGTTTTATTGCCATTTAAGTGAGAGTGACAAGCCAGGAAGGAAAAATAAAGATAAATAACTGACTACTTTATGCCCCTTTTCTCCCCACGAAGCTGAAATAAATCCTCTATAAACAGTGGTTTTGATGTGAGAGGTCATTCAGTATCAGCACCTCACATCATTGTAGAGCACTGCGTGCTGCATATAATTTCATGATCAACATAATTTAACACAACTTTTGTCACTTTTATTTTGATATTAGTTAATTGAAAGTAGCCATTATTTGTTATTCTTTGTTAACAATCTTTATGCATATCATGGAATTTTTGCAAATACATAAATCTAATCTATACATTATGATAAAGTACAATCAACATTAAACTACATGTGTACTTAATAAAATATAAAAGTAACATATTAGTTTTATGGATATTTAATTGATTTTTAATGTTTATTTTCCACTTATATTTTTGTATTAGATTTTTTCTTTTCATAGGTATTTTTGAAAGTCCTTGCATTTAGCCTTCAAAATATGCATTCTAAAGAGAAAACAGTTCTCTGTGGTTATATATAGATTTATCAGTTACCCTTTGTCATAAATAGGAATTGTAACATAGTTGATCATAAGTATGATTTTATTTCCTGTTCTCCATGTTATATATCTTACATATTTTATAAAGAATATAGCTTCTTTCCTGACTCATGTAATTCATTCTCTATTTGAAACTGACCTAATTATAAAATTTTATTTTAAAAGACTCCTTCGGAACATTTGGAAGCCGAAATGGCTTTTGTTACACACATGGCATCAATATTTTTCATTAGCTGAGTTACTTAAGTTATCAATTTAACTGCCACTTTTCTATTTTCCTTTCTTTCTTCCTTTCTTTCATAGAGAGGAACTTTTTCAAGAGTGAAGAATTGCTATAAATGTAAGGATATTTTATAAAACCAACCAATACTGGATATATTTCATCCAATTTTCTTTTTAATAATTGTCTTATAAAAATTAAAACCTAAATATTGATCTTCTGAATATGTTAAGATATGAATGACTTAAAAGACTGGTTTACAGACTCCTAACATCTGTGTGTGTGTGTGTGCACATGTGTGGGGGGGGTGGTGCTGAGGTAGATCTACCTCCTTATAAATGTTACCTTAGTGCTATGCCACAGAGCTTCCCCAGGCGCATTGGTTTAATCAACTTTTATAAATATTTTGCTGAGCATCCTTCTCGGGTGCCCTTGATACACCTCCACTGTGCTGGTGCTGTGACCAGCTGCCTCTTGTCACAGCTGACATTCCTTATGAGGCGATTGCATGGTAGTTAGAGGCCCCTGAACTTCACCACAAGTGTCTGTGTGCCTTAGTAGAGGAAGGACCAAGACGGATCTCATCCAGGTGAACTACAGAGGAGATGGAACACATCTTGCCTATGTGCTGGCCTTTTCATCCTCTGTTCCCTCCGGTCTCCTGAGGTTTCTGCTGAGAATTTTTCCTCTGCAAGTTATTTGCCTAGTAATTCCTATATTAGCTCAGCTCCTAAGACGGAAAAAAAAATAGCAAGTATTCTTTAGAGTGGGGAAAAAGGTCCTTGCTTTTGTTTTGAATCTAGTTTTTGTTCAATACCTTTAACGTTCTCCCTTTTTAAAATTTATTTTTTTTTTTTTCAGGAATGTGTTGTCTGTATGTGTTTATGTGCACTTGTGTCATGCCGTGGCCAAGGAGGTCAGAATAGGCACCTGATCCCCTAGAACTGGAGTTCAGACAGTTGCTAGCCACCATGTGGGTGCTGGGAATCAAGCCCAGAACCTCTGAAAGAGCAACCAGTTCTCTTAACTTCTTCGCCATCTCTCTAGTCCCCAACTTCCTGTCTTTGTAAAAATGACAAGGAGGGAAGCCAGATAAAAAGTTTAAGGACAGCTTATTCTTGGCTTTTTTTCAACATATTCCACTGTTTCATATAAAAACAGCAGAGTCATCCTTCAGAAATCCACAGTGAGAGCATGATAATCACTCCTAATTCTATCACCTGGCAATTTCAAACACAGGCAGTTGTATAAATCTCAAAATACCAGTAACATGTGCCCCTACTCTCCTAGGTGCATTTTCAAGAGATAGGTTACGTTCTCCTTTATATTGAACTCTATTTTGACATTGCTGAACAATAGGCGGGGTAGGGAAACGTTATTGTGATTTACAAAAAGAATAAGACTCACGCCAATTCAAAGAAGTACATGGAAAATAGCTCTGTATCTCAGCTTGTGAAGTTCTGCCGAGATACTTTATGGAGAATTCTGGGGAGCAGTTAATTATGGTTTCTAACAACTAAATTATAAACCAATTCTATAACTGAATCCTTCAAATCAACTTTACTGTAAGCAGAAAAAGAACAGTATCTGTCAGCACTGGCACAGCAGGTGAAGGCTGTGTTGTCTCTAAATACAGTTTTAGCTGAGTTCCAACAGTTTAGAAACAAAACACCCCATGTGAGCTCTACTGCTCACAGAGGAACGCTCTTAGGATCACAGAGTCATGCAACCTAGTATCCCTGGTCTTTCTCTTCCAGATGTAAACAAGCTTCAATAAAGGAGGAGAAGGTAGAGAATCTCCCCTCAGAGATTTATAAGTCACTTTAACTAGTGTATGAAAAGATAGGAATGGCGTGGAACTCCATTTTAAATTTGTCTATATATTAACTGTCTGAACTCCAGTTCTAGGGGATCAGGTGTCTATTCTGACCTCCTCGGCCACTGCATGGCACAAGTGCACATAAAACTTATATATGTTTTGAGTAACTGGATATTGTCTTGCTGAAACATCCTTAATATATTTTATAGAAGCACTTTAGCATTCTGTAGAAATGCAGCCTTATGCTATGTTAGATTCAATCTGCCATTCTATCAAGTCTAATCCTTCCAGGACTCAAAGTCACCAATGTCAGAGTACAAATATCCCATCTCGCTAAGACTGTGGCTTCTGAGCTGAGCCCTGCAGCACTGAGTTTCCTTCCCTGGAGAGAAAGTGAAGAAGTTCCTTCCATGTTCACTAGAAGACTCATTCAGACAGTCAGACAAGCAAACTCTGCAAACATTTCTCTTGACTCTGCACCTTCCAGAAAGCTTCCTATGCCAAGACCCAGACAGGAGTGCGTTGGCATATCTCCCTGAGCTGGCATATCTCCCTGTGTTCAGTTCTGTTTTGGCAAGTTGATTATTTTGATGTCACTGTGTGCCATGTGTTCAGTTTCAGAAAAAAAAGTCTGTTTTAATTCTACATCTTCTTTTTATATAATTAATATTTTAGGAAACAACATTCTTAACATTGTAGAGTAAGTTTTGTGAGACATATTTGTCTCAAAACCACATAATATTGTATTTTTTAGGCCCTGATATATATGATCAAAGTAGTTGATAATTATTCACAAAAAATGAAAACAATTTAAATAACCACTTCATAACATAATGTATGTCAGGCATATAGTATAACATTTATTATTGTGAAAGTGAGATTTGTCTTGTTTTATAGTTTTGTGAGAAGGAAATATAAAATGAAATTATTTTTCCTTAATAGTGTATAAAATATCGAGTTGCAATAACATAAGTATTAAAGCTCACAGATGCTTTCACCTCTGTGACACGGTGCAGTTTTATCTACAGATACTGTGCCCATCTACTGCTAGTTATCATCATACTCAATGTCACATTATTTCAAGATTTTAATGCTTTTGTATTTTATATCTTCTATGCATAGAATTGGAACTCAAATGTAATCATTACTACCTTTTATAAAATATGCAAAATCATATTTAAATCATTTATTGAAGCTAACATTTCAAAAGCATGGCATATCCAAACTGAAAATATGAATTATCTTTTCCATCATTTCATTTTTTCTCCTAAGTGTTAAATGTGCATGGTAGACAGCTTTGCTCTGGATTCATAGACACATTGCTTGGAATGAATAAATGATCTTTGTCTCACACTCACTGACTGGTTAGGTAAATGAACTTCTTAGAGATTTGCTTGCACACAGGATTTCAGGATGATGTAGGCTGTTACAGGGCATCATGTGCTAACTACCCAGGAAATAAATAACTGATGTCATTCATTAGCAAGGTACCTGTGACATCTGACAGGAGGGCAGTACGTGGACTGACACATTGCGTAGTTTGTGCTGGCTGCCCAAAGCAAGTCTGTGCTGCATGGTATCACAGCTTCCTGGGTGCCACTTACAGAAGAGAGGGAAACAATGTTGCAAAAGATTTAAGTAATGCAGAGGAAACAGTATGGGTAAAAATTATAAGCAGGAAGCTTAGAATAGTAAAATGTCTTTCCTAGAAGTCTCGTGTTTAAAAATTGTTTTGTCAATTACTCAAGCTTATTATTATTTTTGAAAAATGCATTATATTCTTGTTCATTTGCTTTTTGGTGATAAATAGCATGAAACTCAGTGCTGGGATTTTAATAACTTCCTTAATTATTCCTGACTACAGTGTCATCAGTTGTAACTATTCATGGTGCCCGTTACAAACAGGACCACTGAGACAGATTTAAAATAAGTTGGCCCTATATCAGTGGGGTGGTCATTTGAGATATTTGATGTTCCAACCTGGGTGGTCTAGCTATGCTTTGGAACTCAGCACCATATTGCTTTGTATTCAACAGATATCCTTTGGGCTACTTAACACTCTTTCTTGGTTTCTTTAAATTTTTCTTCTATATCTTCTCTCTTTCATAATACATTTAAACATGATAATATCTGAAGGTAATGGAAAACGCTATTTAGATAAAAGAGTTTGAAATCTAAAATCAAAGAAAAAAAATTTTTTTTGCACCATCTTAATCAATGCAGAGTGGCAAGAAAGTCAACAGTTCCCTGGCGAAACTGAACTGCAGTGCAGTTGGCGTCCAGTTGCTGGTACGAACTGCAGAAAAACTTCCAATACAGCTAGAATCAGACATCAAAAGAAACATTAATTTTACTCAGATATATTTCTTTTGTATATGAGGGAAAATTCCTAATAAAACCAGAAACGTAATTTTAAAGCCACAATGGTGCACTTAACATGGCATGAAAGCGGTAGCAGAAAATCTAAACATGTCATTAACAGAAATGAAATAATGATCAGGATCCCCAGGCAGGCTTTAAGGGCTTCTTAGAGCGGTGTTCATTCCCTCAGAAATATTTGCAAGAATCATAATTAATACATCCAGTGTGTGTTTATATTGTGGTCCTTAAAAGATGTTTGAAAGTAATCTTTAATGGTGTTTCACCCCCAGCAGGAACCGGAAACTCTTGACTCATTGAATGAATCACTGATTAATTTTTCACGTGCTGTTTCACTGTAGTCAGAGGTTTGCTCCATCTCTTCTTTTATTAACAAATTCCATTCTGTCATGCTTTCACTCTTTTCTTTCTTCTCACCCATAGTTTTCATGTACTGTCTGGGTGAGCTTTGCCTCGCCTTCTGACAGATCTGTTTACAGTGAATTATGAAGTACAATTCTGGGCCAAAAAGTATGGATTTTGTCTCATGAAGACTGCAGAGTTTGTTAAACTATCCATAAAATTTAGAGAAAAATTAATAGCTCCCAAATGAAGAGTTTGTGATTTGCAGATTACCCGAAGCACAGAAGCACACACCTTCTGAATATGTTGCTTTTTTCAGGACACGCTCTCCTGCTCCTCGTGGCCCATGTCTCCAGGCCTGCGGTGGGAGAAGCGATGGTGTGACCTCAGGCTCATCCTGCTCCTGCACGCCCGCTTCTCCCAGTATGTGCCTGGGACTGACCTGAGTCGGTGAGTTCTTGGCGGGTTCTAAAATGTGTGACTGAGAAAGGAAGCCTGTACTCGATCTTTCAACATAATGCACCTTACCATCCTCGTTTTTAGCATGTTTTTCAAGGTACAGAGGACAGCTGCACCGAGAACATGAATTAAGTCTGGGACAAACACCTGGAGCCTTACTCAGTCTTTCACTGTTGCAATAGATCTACTGTTGAAATTTTATTGGGCTTTCTTTTCTTGGTCTAATTTTGGTAAGTTATTTATGCTCGAGGAGGTTGTGTAGGCGATGTGTTTTATGTCTGAGTGGTGCTAAGGATCTAACCCAGAGCCTCTGTAGCTTATCTTCTCCCACATGGTTGTCTTTTAAAACAAGTGCATGGTGGCTTGATTATCAGATGTTCTAGGATTGTGTTTGATTTTTGTTTTTAAAAGAACAGATTTGGGGGTTTGTTGGACCCTTTATGTCATGGATTTTAAATCACACGTTTCTGTCTTTTTTTCTTGATTCTGCCCCTTGAGTTACTTAGTTTGTTATTTTGCCTCACAGCTTCTTGGCATAGATATTTCAGGATCTGGGAAGCTTCTCTGGAATGAAGGGCATGTTTCCGGCCAGGCCTCTTCACCAGCTCAAGCATACAGAGTTGCTCACCAGTGACAAGACGGCTCCATGCTTGGCCGATGCCTCCCTATCTCCTTCAACTTGGAGGTGTAACTTCTGCTGTTTGTGGCATTTAAGGGTTGGAGGTTTCCGCAGGTCTTACTGAGGATGTGTGAGAAGAAGCAACAAGGAAACCAGAATCATCACTTTGTCCTTGATAAGTCCACAATCCCTGGATAGCCCCTGCTCACCTGTCAGACTCCCTGTGCTGGGCCTATTTGTTCAAGTGTCTTTAGTTACAGTAGGGGACCTCTAAAGACAGAAGCTGCAATTTCTTGTTCAGTATTCACAGACCACTAGTATTGATAATCGATCTTTTCGCTTATTTAATACCATTTCCTATATTATAACCATAGGCCATTTAAAGTGTATTACAAAATTTCAAGATCTGAGGATATTTAGCTTTTGCTCTTAGCATGGTTGCACCACGGATTTTTTTTAAATACATTTTTATTTATTATTTTATGTGTATGTGCTGCCTGCATGTGTGTAAGTGGAGCCATGTTGCATAGCACCACGCGTGGTGTAGCCTGATTCTTGAGGAGGCTTTATTTTAACACAGCATATGCGCTATTTGGAGAAATGTTCCACACACACGTACAAAGGTTGCATGTCATCACTTTCCCTACAATGGTCTACAGTTTGCACTTGGGTGGTACGAATTTATAAGAAGTGTTACATAAAATTTTATATACTTTTAATCATTTTCAAAATGATGAAAGCTTGCAAAGGCATATATATTCCAGTATCACAGCCAGGAATTTGACATTGCTAACATCCACATTTCATTGTGATTTTTGTTTGCCTTTGTGACTGTGTGTATGTGTGTGTATGTTTGTGCTCCTATGCATGTGTGAATATGTGCACGCTTGCCTATGTATGTGTGAGTGCATATGTGTGAGTATATGTGCTAGTGTATATACCTATGTGTGTGCATGTGTGTGTGGGTGACTGTGTGTCTATCGTTCTATGTAACTGTGCCACCTGTGAATGTTTCTGGCTCTAAAGCATAGCCAAGACACTAAATAGCCCTCTCAGTCCACTATGGCCGTTCATGACTCACTGGCATCACTCTGACCTCCACCCTCCCTGGTCCTAGCCACTCACACTAACTAATTGGTACTCTATATTTTATGTTATTTGATGATTTTGACAGCATTACGTTCGTGGAGTCCTTTACCTCATTGGTTTGAATGCTGCTTAGATGAATTCCCTGGATGGTTTTCAAGGTTGTTCCACTTTTCATGTTTTGCTCTTCTTTTTCCCCTCAGAGTATTATTTCACAGTGTACACTCTCTGTTGCTCTAAAAGTTGATCATGTGTAAGATGTTAACCTTTGGGTATTCTAGAACAAGCAGCTATGAACACTGGTGTAGAGATTTTTAGATTTTTTATTTGGGAGTACATTTACTGGGTTGTTCTATGATAGTATGTTGAATCTTTCTATTTGACTTACCTAACTTCTCCACATCACTTCCTGGCCTCTGTCACTCTATCATGCTGATATACATGGTGCCAAGCCAGTGTGCCCGGACCACATGTACCAATTATGTTGAACCTTTGTCCGTCATGTTTCTCATTAAGACATTGCCTTTGATGAAATGCTTGTTTACCTCTTTTGCTCACTGTATATATAATTGGTATTTCTTGTTTGTTTTTACTTTTGAGATTTGAAAACCCATGGAAATGGGTTTCCACTTATAAGGAAAAGATTTTTCTCTCAAAACATTAGCAGTAATATTCTGTTCTCTTCATTTTTTTATAAGCATTTAATTATTGTTGCTTTAATTTGATCTAAATATCCCATCTATAGGGCTTTTGGGTTTTGTATAACTTATTTTTTCTTGAGAATTGCAAGAAATTTAAATATTTTATTTGTTTTTATTAGTTTATGTGTCTGAATGTATGGCCTACATGTATGTCAGTGGACCCATGTCATGCAGTGCCCACAGAGGTCAGAAGAGGGCATGAAATTTCCTGGACCTGGAGTGACTGACAGTTGTTAGCCGCCATGTGGGTGCTGAACCCAGGTCCTTTGCAAGAGCAGCTCGCGCTCTTAACTGCTATGACATCTCTCCAGAATGGCTAGAAATTTAGAATACTGACTTCTTTGTCCCTTTCCTGTCTTTTCAGTATTTAATTGACATATATTTTAGATTTCTCAAAATGTATCATTCCTTTCCAGTAACTATTTAATTCAAATATGCTTCTACTATTAATCTTTGTTTTTCTTCATACATCACTTGACTCTGGATAACTTCTGCTTTAGGAATTCTCCAAATATTACATAAGAGCAACACTAAACTGACTCTTTAGATTGAGTGACTATATACATGTAGATTTTACATAACTAACTAACTATATATATATATAAATATATATAATAGTTTTAGAAGAAGAGGTAATGGATTTGAGAGAGAGTGGAAAGGACAGAGAAGGATGATCAAGGGGGTAAAAATGTTCTAGGTGCAAAACTCCTCAAAAATTTTCAAATTATTAAAATATAATTTAAAAAGATAAAGAATTGTAATATTCACATAAGATCTATTTTAGAGTGGTTGTTTTTTTTTATGGAGGCTTTTATAAAATTTAATTTCTACCCAAAACTAATTGTTTGGAAGAGTCCCAATGACTCTTTTTATTTACTTGGCACCTCAACAAGCCAACAGCTTTTAGCAACTGAATTAATTAAACTCAGTAAACACTACATCATAAGCAGCTATAAACCAAACACTATGCCTAATGGGTTTCACAGCCATTCAGAATCAAGAGCTAATCTAGTGTTCACTAACTCACTCTGTATGATTCATTGAAAATCTGTAGGTGGGAGGCATTCTGTTGGTTCCTTTCACTGAAGGAGCTTCAGGCCTGTGCTGTGTAAATGGACTCTGTGAGGGAGACATGCAAATAACTGTCCTATTGTAACCCACGTTTACCCAAGCTACATTTCTTGGCTTGCTAGGCCAACACCCATCGTTTTCATTTCACGATGACATATTTCTCAAATTTAATTGTAATCAAGTTGGTTTTCTATCATTTAAAATCATTTTGAGATGGATTGAAACATTGTGGTAATATTTTATCAGTGATAGAAAAGATAATGTTTATCATGTGCTAAAATCCCAGATTTGGAAATAATTTGCTTAACACTTTAAAGCATGTTCTGATATCACATACCAAGTGTTGTAAAATAGGAAGCAGAGGTTAAGGTCTGGTCATCTACCCTCCTTAAGCTTTATCATAATTATGTGAAAAATGTATACAATCACACACAAGTGTGCATGTGTCTATTTAATTTGGGAAGTGTAGCATTTATTTCTTTTAGAATGGAAGTAGATTACACACAGGGTTTTATACCTTCCACGCCAGTGACTTATATTCCAAGCACCTGATTGTCTCTATACTTGAGTGTTGTTTAGCATATTGTATGGATCAAAAGGGCTCAGTAATTATTTATCAGATGAGTTGTAATGCAGAAGAATTTTATCACTTTATTATTTTGTAGAGTATCATTTACAGTATATTTTGTAAACTCAGAGTCAGTAATATTCAAATGAATCTTAATGACTGATATTCCTACCACTACAAAATTCTGAAAGACAATAAAATATACATTGTCTTCCAAGAATGCACACCCTATTGTACTGAAGCAAAGGCTGTTGAGTTGGTGTTTTGCTGTGCACCTCCAGATGAAGTTTATATCAGAACAGTAGACAACACAATGGCTATGAGAAGTGTTCCTTAAAGCAAGCACCCTGTAGCAGGAGCCTCAGCAATGCAGCTATATGTGAAACTGGTTCATAATGAGCACTGTCTTTGTGGCTGTTTTTAATCCACACAATCCATAAATGTTTCAAGCTAAAAAGAAATGAATAGGCAGAAAATAAAGAACTAACTAGAATGTTGTGATATTCCAGAAGCTCACACAGATGGAAATGTTCAATCAGATCACAGAGCAAAATGTAGACAGCAAAAATTGAGCATCAATATTTAGTGTGACAATGGAGAAGACAAGCTTAGAAACAAGTTGGATTTAAAAACAATTTCTTATAAGGTTATAGTAACAAAGGTGATGCAAGGCATACAGATTCAAGAAACGTGCGGTAAGAGAAAGTAAACTTAAAACCCTGGGCACAGACTGAGAAATCACTTGGGGAAATGCTAATGATGACAGGCAGCATGAAGGTCTGAAAGCCTGGGCTGTCTCCACAGCAGGGTGCTCTGAAGAAAGGAATAATGCACCCAATAGTGAATGATGTGTTGATGGGAATTAAGGGAGAGGCTGCTTAGTCTCTTCTCCTTCTTCAGTGAGAGGACAGGCTGACTTTGGAATTTTTTCAAGTAGTGAATCACCATTTGTTTCTTGAGATTGAATATTTTGCTTATAGTGTCAGTCACTAGAAGTCAGATTCACAAAGTTTATATGAGATAACAGAGTCACTGGGTCAGGGTTCAAGAAGTTAGGGTCTGCTTGCCAAGCTCTGGAAATTTCCGTTTTGATTTTTGGCTTTTTGTCTCTCAGACTAATCTCTGTTTCAATAAGAAGTGTGAAATACAGGAGTGTGGCTTTCCAAAATTACATAACTACGTAACATTAAGATCCTCCGTGATTTCATCTACTTCATGAGCTATGCAAATGTCCCTGCATCTAACATTTTCTTCAAGTGCTCTCTGCCTAAACACGTATGTTTACACACAGCAGAAGAAAACATAGTCACCCTCTTTTACATGCACAGCCTTCCCTTGTATCATTGAGCACTGCTTTCAGGAATCCCCATGGACACCAAAATTCACAAATTCTAAGTCACATAGTTAATGCACATCCTCCCAAAAGCTGAAAATCATCTCTAGATTATCTACAATCCTTAACACAATGTAAAAGCTACATAAATAATTGTTATTCTATATCCTTTAAAGAAAGATGACAAAAAAATTAATCTTAACCTTTTCAGTAGAGACACTACTTTGTCGTAACTTTTCCCCCACTGTTAGTTGAATATGGGAACCCACAGACATGGATGATCAACTGTGTAATGGTTGTGAGAACGTTCACACTTACCCTGGTCAGCTCTAGGAGTTCTCCCAGCTTGGGGCATGTTGCTCTGCCAAAGTTTGTCTATTTCTTTATTTTTCCCTAGCTTTGAAATAAACTTAATATGAAACAGTACTAAACCAATTATAGTTTATGCCTTGATAGAGAAAGACAGTTCTCCAAAGTATTTGAATATCTGTGGAAAACAAAACAAAGCAGAAGCAAGAATGAATAACCACAGCAGGAATATATTCCCAGAAGTTTGTGCTCAGATAACAGAACAAAGGTTGGGAAACCATGAGAATATGTGCTTCTCTAAGCCACAAATTAAGTAATAAGATTATCATCTGAAGATACAATATACTGTGTTCCTCTACTGGATAGTAGCATTAGATGTTACAAATTTAACAGGCAACGTTCTATGTTTAAAATAAATTGCAGATAGGCAGGACTCAGAAACTGATGGAGAGATTATGTGGAAAATCTGCAAGAAGAAATAGGATTGTCCAAAAACATATGGACAAAAACTTCAGAAAGGTGTAAGAATTCAGAGAAGGCTTGTCAGTCTCCTTGATGAAAGATAAGGATGGAGATATAAGGAATAAGGGACTCCAGATCCCAGCCACCAATTGCATTCAGACATGTTTTCAGCCAGGTACTCCTTTCAGCAAGGAATACTGGAATGTTTTGAAGAAAAAAAAAAACTGCATGTGTAAATAATTTGGAGTTGCTCAGGGATGAAAATTAGTTAAGACAGACAGAAGTTAGAGTGACATAAACAATAGGGGAAAAGTCACATAATTTATATGTTAACAGGAAGTCCTGGGATCAAGAGGAATGATGCATAGATGAGTTTTGTTTCTGCAATTACGATTATAAATGACGACATCTGTGTTCACACTGTGAGTAATGACAAGTGACATTTATGGTCCTGCAACTGTATGACAGTCAGGTAACAAGGAACACCGTAGGGGGTTCACAAACCCAAGCATGGGGATCTTGGATTATAGTCAAAGACTTTTGGGAGTCTGCAAGGTTGCAAGTGCAGTCTGTATTGTGAAAGAAACTAAAAGTACCATTTAAACTGTGTCATCAGAATTAAATTTGTATTTATTTATTATTATTTAATTGATTTAGTTTTAGTTTTTTTGAGACAAGGTTTCCTGCATCTGGCCTGGCTCTCATTATGTAGATCAGGCTGTCCTTGATCTCACAGAGATCTTCTTGCTTCTGTCTCCTTATTGCTGGGATTAAAGGCATATGTCGCCAAAACCAGCTACAATTAAATTCTAAAATTTTGAATTAGAAGCCAGTGAAATGGCTCAGTGGTTGAAAAAACACTGGCCATGCCAACCTATTGACCTAGGTTCTATCCCTGGAACATAAAGTCAGTCAAAGGAGAGAATCCTCTCTTGTACATTGTTCTTTGACATCCACAGGCATATTATGGCACACACATGTCCACACTCACACACACAAATACACACACAAACATTCATACAAGCAAATAAAAATTTTTAAAAGTTTTCATTGAATTCTGACTAATAGATATTAAAAACATAATCTTCACAGAGCCCAGTTTTCAAAGCACATTCTATATTAGGTAAACAGCACGTATCCTGCATTCTAATTTCCACATGAAGAAGCTGCTGGTTAAGTGACCAGCAAGTTCCACACTGTCATCTATGCAGTGGGGGGCATGCTGGAGTCCTGAAGGAAATGGCACAGCTGCCGAAGGGTCCGGGCTTACGGACAGAAGAGTCATTCACCTGCTTTGTAATCATGAAGAAGGTTGGTGAATTTAAAGTTTAAAACAAGAGTGGTTTGGCAGAATTGTTATGAACTTTACCAAACAGTTTCGTGTTTGAACAGAAAAGCTGAAGAAAGGATGACAATATTGAAGGGAGACTCTGGATCTGCTGCCAGAGAATCCAGCTCTGGGAGAACTAGATGACTGCTGAAACCCCCGACCTGCAGATCTTTTTTGTTTATTTCTTCTCTTTAATATTGCCCAAATTAATCAGTTATCATATCAGGTAAATGGTACATTCGGGGTACCCGTTGGCCAACATTCTGGCCTGCGCTCATACAGCCACCGTCTTGAGACAGATGAAGACTGTTCATCTCGTGTGTGCAGCAGTACCCTTCCTACAACTCACTCCACTTCCATTTGTTTTCTTTTTTCGTTTCTTTAAACACCAAAGAGGTATTTTAAATATTCTGATACGATACATTAGTTCCGATACTGCATATGGGCGCTCCTTGACTTCAGCCAGAGATAGACACACTGAGGCATGAATTGCACGCTCTTACTGATGAGGTCTCATGTTAACACCAATGTCATTCACACATTGAACCAGGCCCAGCAATCTTGCTTTCTCAAAATATTCAATTCTTTTTGCTTTTCGATTCATTATATCTGTGTAACATGTATGCCTTCCCTTGCCTTCTGCAGCGCGGGTGTTCCATTGCTTAGCTCCAAAACCGTGAAGTAATCTTCCCTCTAATTTCTCTCTGGCCATCTTTTCTTTTACAATTATTGAATCAAATCTGTTACAGTGCCTTTAAAAATCCCTTGAGCCAGCTGTTTCATTTCATTCTCGCTGACACTGTCGTCCTTCAGTTCTGTATCATTTCAGGTTTTAGCTGCCGCAATATTGTCCTCACTGAGGTAACAGGACCATCCACACCACAAATTTTCACCATGGCACTGTGCAGGCTTCAAACCCCCTGAAGACACACACTCCTGGATCTAAGCTGGTTCTTCCATTCAGGCTGACCCAGGGTATCTGATTCTGGAGTTGGCAATCTAACCACTTCAACTTTATATATATATAGGCTCCGAATGATTCCTTTTTTTGTCTTTTTGAGACAAGATCTCCCTGTAGCCCCTACTGGCCTGGAACTCTCCACATAGAACAGGATGGCCTCAGTCTCATAGAGACCTTCCTGCCTCTATCTCCTGAGTACAGGGCTTAAAGGCATGCACCACCAGGCTCAGCCTGAAAATGTATCTTATGCACAAAATTCCTCCTTTCTCTGGGTTCTCCTGCCTGCATCTCATGAACTTTACCCTTGGACACATACCATCACATGACATAGAATCAACTGTGAATCAAAACATCAACTATCATATACATGTGTGTGTACTAATATGTATGTATATATTGGATTGAAAAATATAAATCTTTTTTGGAATAGTGTATTTTCATGCAAAAGACTAACTGAATTTTAAATGAATAAAACTATTAAAATCATCAATAACTGAGAATAATTTTATTATGATCAGGAACCTTTAGTAAATTACAGACATAAAACTATATATACTAGGATCTTTAGCTATTACCTCTGTCATCTAGATGGCTAGATAGATAGATGATAGATGGATGGAAAAATTATAGACAGACAATAGAGCATAATTTTGTCTATTGTCAACACTAACATTATTATAATTATCATTGTTTAGAGTTCTAATTGTATGTCTACAAATTTATCTTTTTTAAAATTAAATTTACTCTTTTTATTTTGTGTGTATGAGTGCATTGCCTACATGTTTGTAAGTACACCTGTGTCATGAATTGCCTGAGGAGGTCAGAAGAGGGTGTCTGATTCCCCTTGATCTGGAGTTACCAGCAGTTGTTTGCCACCATATGGGTTCTGAAAACTGAATCTGAGTCCTCTGCAAGAGCAGCCAGTTCTTGTAAGTGATGGGAGCCATCTCCCGAGTCTCAGATTTTTACAAATTCCATACTATGTAATTTATAATATCTAGACTTTCTCCCCCATCTGCATTCCCCTTACTACCCCTCACCTGATTTCATGTACACTAATTTATATAAATATATACACAGACATGAGTCTAATTTGTGACCCCCAAATAGTCTTTGGTGTGGGTCCATCCACTGGAATCTGCTTAAACTACCCAGCATCACACCCATTAAGGAAACTGAGTCTCCCTCTCCTAGCAGTTCTGGGTTGCCAAGAGTTCCTCAGGTGGGATTGGGGCCCTTACCCACTTCTCCTCTTCTATGCTCTGAGTTTGTCTGTGCTTGTGCATGCTGTCACTGTTGTTGTGAATGCATATGAATACTGCTATGGTCTCAGAGTCAGGGTCCAATTAGGCTCAGGGGCAGATGTGTAGAAAGGCAAGAAATTTATTATGATTGCAATCGGGCCAACTCATTCTCCACAGGAATAGGAGAGAAGCGGCCCTGAACTGAGCAACGGGGTCTTTTTATAGGTCTTTCATGACTTTCTGCAAGCAAGTAAATCTGAATACAAGAGCGAGAACTTGCAGTTAATCATTAGCACAAACTTATTATAACATCTTATGAAGAGTCCCATAACATGGTGATCTATCATCTCTGACAGGCCTCTATGGTCTACTGATTAAAATACTTTTTGATACCCTTTGTTAATTTAACATGAAGAACACAGACTTCAGAAAAAAAAAAAAAAAAAAACTTTACCTTTAGTAAGAACAGTAAGAACAGTGAGACTAATGATTTAACTTATATCAAAAACAAAGCCTCAGGGAAAAACTGAAATAGGGAATTAACAGACATCAGGATGAGGTCAGCAAAATGCTAGCCTCTAACAATACCTCTAATGGCCTCTAAACAATACCTGCCTATCTTTCTGGAAACCTCTGTCTCCTCATGGTCATCCACCACTTCTGGCTCTTATAATCTTTCTGTCCCCCTCTTCAACAGTGATCCCTGAGTCTTGGGAGGCAGAGGTTTGATATAGGTGTCTTATTCAGGGCTAACCCCCCTTCAGTCTTTTATTTTCTGCATGCTGTCCAGTTACAGAAGACTGCCTTATTATTATCATTAAAGTTTTATGTCTCACAACAGAAAATTAGAAAGTAATGATGGTCATGGATTAAAGAAATTATACCATTAAATGTGAAGAAACAAAAAAGATAAGAAGAACAAATATTACTGTTTATTTTGAACCACTTAACTATATTTCCTAAAGGCTATAAATGAAAGCGGAACCATGTCAGTTCTTCCAATGTGCTTGGTGAAATGATGTCTGTGTGGTAATGTTCTCTGCAAACACAACCTTCACTTCAAGGCCACAGGTTGGCACATCATCGAGAGTAATGTTATTCATATTTTCAGCAATTTTTATCACAACAGGTTTGAATTCAATAATTGCTAAAACTGTTAAGTGCGTTGTTCTCATTTTTATGTGATCAATTGAACCATAGTTAAATGAACAAATTTATAGTATTCCGCTTTTTTAGTAGAAGATGCAGAAGTCAGAAAACTACCCCTTATAATTAGCCTATTTTGTAAGAGGTCATATAAAATCAAAATCACTTCCCAAGTGCTTCTTGAAAGTGTTTCTTCATCAGTCTTGAAAAGCTGACACAGAATGTAAAAACAGTAGTATGCTATTAATATATAGATTTGTGTGTATAAAAGTTTTGTCTCTCTGTTCTTTCAGGGACTGTGTAATATAAATGGTCACAAATATTACAGAATTGATATGAATGTATTGACTTTAGTCAGCTAAAATATCTAGCTCTCATGGTTCATTTGTAACAGACAGAACAAACATGTTCAAAGCATGTCCTGATTACAGCAGTTGAAAAGAATGGTTACGACAATCACAAAGTGGAAAGAAATGTATATTACCAAACTCCAATTAGGTCTCATTTTCCATAGATGGTTGAGCTTCTGTCTGGGCATTTTATATGTGTTGCTCACTACTTAACGTTAGAATTAAAGTTGAAAGTGCATATATGTGAATTTTTAATATACTTTTTGCACAAAGTATATTTTGATTGTAGGAAGCTCAAAAGCACTTTACTTCAAAGAAACAGATAAAAGCTATACTTCCTAAAGGCATGTAATGTATTTTGAGCAGAAAATATTAAAATGTTTATTTGAACATTCTGTCTTCAGTAGAAAGTGCTGTGTCAGGCATAAGAAAGAATTTTTCTAATAAGAGTTTGAATGCAGAGTGCCTTGGATGTCAAGGGCAATATCAGGTGTTCAGTTTTGAGACTTGTTCTCGTCTGGAGAAAAGAGAGAGGGAAGGACCAGGTACCTAATCATGATCTGGAGTCAAATATATTCTCCATGGATTTTCCTTCATTTCAGGAAATAAATAATGCCTAATGTTGCAACTTACACCATATTCATTTACTCAAGTTTCCATTGCTTCATTGTTAGTAGATTTAAATATGGTTCATAAATTTTCTGAAGTACACTGTGTTGCACAGCAGAGTAATTCTCTGGGGCAGGGAGTTGGGAATCTTATTTCCTCTGGGATTGGATCTACTCAAATATATTAGCTTCTGTCTAAACATTGTAAGAATCACAGAACCAAATGGGTAAATCACTTAACCATGAGGGAGCAACTTTAAGTTTTTCTATCACACTTTCATAAAGAATTTGGATGATAAAATTTAATTTTATAGAAAACATATATATATATATATATATATATATATATATATATTTGTATGCTCATCATTGATACAAATTAAGAACATAATCACTGAAAACCTATTGCTCCCATCCATCTTTTAAGTTGAGCGTAGATAATTGACAGCCACAGCTCAGGGAGCCCAAGTGATTTTCTTTTTTAATGTAATGCTTGTGTTTGTGATTTTTCCACTGTAAGTCAGAAAAAAAAATGACGAATGTTGAATGCAGATGAAGGCAGACAGAGTCAGACTGAGTAGGCATGACAGCATAGAAGAGGAGGTCCCTGAAGCCTGCCATGTTTCTTCAATTACATGCCATGTTTTGCAGCTCACCAGTTGCCCATGTTTATCTGACTTTAAGGACATTACCTAATTATTTGGAATTATATGATATCCAGGTCTATTTTGTTGTTCCAGTTTAAAATAAAGATATTTGTAAAGAGAAGTAATCAAATTCAAATATAGAAGATGATGATCTAATTCATGAAGGGAGAACTGTTCAACAGGTTTGTACATACCACAAATAGGTAACTGACATGGTGTCTGGTCTGGTTTGTTCTGATGCACCTGCAGGCAAAATGCCTTTCAAGTTGTTGCTGTGGACGGAGTCTGCAGTGGGATTCTTCAGTGCCTCTCTGCTGAGGACTGCATGGACTGGCTACAAGCAACAGCAGCTAACATTTCAAACCTCACAAAGCACAATGTAAGTACTGGCTCAAGGAACAAATACCAAGCTAGTGAGTCTTTCAGCCTTTGTACGTGTCATTTACCTTCATCTGCTTTGTGTCCTTCCAAGAACAGGCTACTGTGCATTCTTGGTGAACGCTCTTCTAGAACACTTAGAGAAATTTCCTTGTCCTCAGAGTTTCAGAACAGCTTAGCAGTCTGGAAATGCATGCAGACATAGGTTTCTTTTAGTTAATGCCATAAGCATCTATATTAACTAAGTAAATATAAAAATAATTTTTCATATGAGCAATATATTTAACTAAAAGTGTCCTAGGCAATGTGATATTGAACTTCAAGAAAATGTTATTGATTGTCTTTACTTAAAACTACAGCTGGGACTGTTTGAATGAGATGAAGACTCAGAAGAAAAGCACTGACACAGACTGCAGTGTCTCACAGAACACTGCCTGCACAAGCACAGTCAGGAGACATCATAAAGGGATGGAAGGACGAGCACAGGAGAGTCAGGTCTCTGTCATTAGAAAGGGCTTCTCTTGTAGGGTGTGGTGGTTCATACCTTTAATCCCAGCACTTGGGAGGCTGAGGCAGAGGCAGGCAGATCTCTGTGAGTTCAAGGCCAGCCTGGTCTACGTAGTGAGTTCCAGGCCAGCTGGGCTTTCAAGGAGACCATGTCTCAAAAAAAGAACAACAAAAATAAAACTAAGAAAGTAATCACTGCTTAGCTCATGAGCGTTTCCGCCCATTCCTTTTCCTCGCCTCATCTCTGTGCTTTTCTTTCACTCAGTTATTTCATTACCATTCTCTTGTAATAACTTAGCCTCTCCTCTATATTAATTCCTAAAATATATTTCAACAAAATGTAAAAATCCATTAACCAGGAGTTAAGAGAGAGCTCCATCTGTAAAGTGTGTGATGGACAAACCTGAGAACCTGGGTGTGATTCCCTGAACCCTTATTAAAAAGCATAGTAGCTCATTCTTTTAAGCCCAGCACTAGGAAGCACAGACAGGCAACTCACTGGGCTTTTCTGGGCAGCCAACCTAGCTTACTTTGTGTGCTCCTGGCCAGTAACAGACACTGGACAACATCTGAGGCTGTCCTCTAGCATGTACCTACATATATGTGTGTGCGTATGCATACAAACACATACACACACAAAGACACACACACACCACACGAGAGAAACACATGCACACAATGAACCCTATGAGCATCACTTTGTTTATTGTTTATATACAACCATTTTATCTATTTTATATAACTCCATTTTAAATGAAAAATAAAACTTGACCTCATCCATGCCTTTGTCTCTGTTCCCACCTTGGTCCACAGCTGTTTTACACTATGTGCAGCAGTGCAGAGACTCTCAGGGAAACTCAGAACTTGAGCTCAGGGATCACACAGACTAGGTAGCTCTCACCAACTCATAAAGTTGGAAATCTTTTCTTAAGCAAATGCCCTTCTAGTCTTGAATATCTGCACAAATTTTGCTTTGGTATCTAAAAAGGACTGCGATAAATATATCTCCCTTAAAAATAACACAAACAACAGCCATTAGAGCCAACTGTCTTGTATTCGTGTTGCTTTTTAAATATTTTGGGGACCAGATTATACATGAAGTTGAGTTCCACTATGGTGGTAATACCAGCAGAGGGAGGTTAGTTATCCCTCAACACATACAAATGCACTCAGCCTGCCCAGTGACAAGAAGAAGGCCTGACAAAGGGATATTTGGCTTAAGCAAGAGTGATGCCACATGTTCCTACCAACCCTTGGCACTCTGGTCGCTCTTTTAAAGCGGCGGTATGGAGGATTGCGCTTCTCCTGCCTGTATCAACAGAGGATTGCACTTCCCCTTCTCTATATTAACATGCTCTATTGCACGTCCCTTCTATCTTACATGCTTCTCTAGTTCACTACACAAAAGGTTTTTGAATATTAGTACATTTTTCACTTATTTGCCAAAGCTGAAGAACCACCCATAGTAAAATAACGTGTACCTCATGTGTTTCATATGTGATAATCTTTCCCTCTGAAGTTTGACTTCCTTTTCAAGGTAGTGAAGGTCTATTGTCAATCTTGGTTGATCAGCCTTACAATGTTCATATTTCATTACTTTCAGAACTTCATTTAACAACTGAATAACTGTTAAGAGGTTCAATTTTTCAATCTCATAAACATTTCCTATCTGCAACTAAAGATCCGGAAAGGGGGAAAAAACAAAAATAGTTTGTATAGGTTTTTATGTTAATAAACTGCTACATCTTTATGCTTTTTATTATTATTTTAAAATCTTAAGTAGAAAAAAAAAATCATGTTACCACCTCAACATAAAACTATGTAGATAATTTCAATCCGGTGAAAATTGGCAAGGAACAAATATGCCCATACTACATTTTTATATCATGCAAAAGACTGAAACTAGCAAAAAAGAAATCCAAACAGATGGAAAGGAAAATAAAGAGTGAATAGAAAAAGTAGATTTGGGAAAAAGATCACAAATTCATTTTTGACAAAAGTTGCAAACTGCCAGACAGACTAAGCTACTTACAAAAAACAAACAAAAAATCCCCACCTGAAACTGTCTTCTGGTATCCACGTGCATCTGCGTGCACATACCTGTGTCCATGCACACGCACACACACGCACACACACACAGGACAAAAAATTTAGAGAGCTGAAGAGATAACTCAGTTCTTACAAAATGCTTGCCTTCCAAGCATGAGGACCTGAGTCTGACCCCCAGCACCCACATAAAGACTTGGGTATGGATAGCCGAGCATGGTGGCACACACCTTTTATACCCGCATTCAAAAGAGGCAGAGTCTCTATGAGATTGAGGCCAGCCTTGTCTACATAGCAAGTACAAGACCATCTGGGGCTACTCCTGTCTCAAAAGACAACGAACCAAGAAAAAAAGTAGGGAATGCTACCATGTATTTGTGATCCTAGTGTTAGGGATGTGGAGAGAGGCAGATCCCTGGGTCCGCTGGCCAGCTAATCTACCCTAATCAGTGAACCCCAGGTCCTAGTGAGACTCCCCTCTCAAAAAACAAGATGGACAGCTCCAGGGGAACAACATCGGATGACCTCTGGCCTCCACGTACATGTGAACACATGTGCACACGTACTCAAGGACACACAATCACGTACACACACATCAAGCAAACATATACACACATATATAAGTTGAAAATTAATGACTTCTAAATTTGGAATACGTTTCTTGCCTTATACTGTTGCAGTGTTTTAACGTCATTCAGATTAATTGATAGCATTTTTAAACCCACGTTTAAAAAGTTCACAATGATTTTCTTCAAAGATATTACTTTCTAACTTCTCTGTATTACTATACTTAATCTCTTGTATCTATGACCCGCCTGTACCCTGTAGGAACCTAAATTCATACATCATAACTATTATATGCTATGAATTTGATGCATGTATATTACATCTTAAAAGTGAAATATCTTCATAGTCACAAAAATATTTCACCGTAGTATTTATGTGGTAGATGCTAAATAAATTGTGCTTACTAACAAAAAAAGCCATAGAGATGGAAATGTCCCATATGAAGATAGAAATGGTGCTTTGGTTGAAGAAGAAAGATGAAAAATACCAATTCAGTACTATTACTTTGTAGGAAGCTGTTAAAGCCTTGGTATTATTAAGAAAATGTAGATAAATTTCCAACAGGGAGTAGCCATTAAAGAAACCATGGGGAAGTTACACTTCCATTTAAAATCAGATATTATGAGTTTAAATGAAAAATGTCCCCCAAAGGATCAAGTACTTGAACACTTAGTAAATGGTCCCCAGTTGGTGGTGCTGCTTGCAGAGATTTAGGAGGTTCATGGTCTTGTCCCACTTACAGATTGCTCTCCCTGCTTCCTGCCTATGGATGGAAGCTGCTGTGCCCTCCAAACCCCAAGTATGGATTCTGAGTCCTCTGGAACTGAGAGCCCAAATAAACTGTTTCTATAGGTTGCCTTGTTCATGGTATTTTAGCACAGCAACGGAAAAGTAACGTAGGTAAGAAAAAGTTGAAATAGAAGAAAAAATTGAGATCAGCAGTCTGAAAACCCACAGGAAAATGCAGGTATAGACATTACAAAGCTAAAGGAACAAAAGCCTTTTAATTATATAGTTTTCTGTTTCCTTAATAATAAATGCTTACCTGACATATTTGCTTCTCAATTTTTTCAAGTAACAGCCCTGGGACATTAACAACAACATTAGTTCCATCTAAAGCATACTGGTCAACAAGACTAAGGACAGAACTAACAACTTCTCTCTCGTTTTCCAAAAACATGAGTGTCTCATTCACTGAAGTCCACAAAGACCGAACCTTTGAAAATAAAGACAAAACACAAAAGTTCACACATAATCTGTGTATAACATTAAAGAAATATAAACATAAGTATTTGTTTACCTCTAATGAGGTATTTCTGGAATGAATCCCAGTGAGAAAAACAACTATGTTCTGAACATACAAAAGCACTGATTTTATTTCAAAAGAGCTTGGAAACTGAAGAATTTCTTAGGATAAACACAGCTCATAATTATCAAACAAAGTTAAAAAAATCTTTGAACTACCAGGGTAACAATTTCCTATATTCTGATATGCCATAAATCTACCCTACAACTGCACTCAGCATGGATAAATATCACAAACTACTGATTGAAGAAGTCTACAGAGAACACATTCTATTAACTCCCATTTATATAAAGTACAAACCATGTAAAAATTGATCTTTTAATGTAAGCAAGGACAGTGTTTATCCTTCGGCGAAAAGACTGTGAATGAAAGAGGCCTTCAAGTCACATGAGCACATTCCCTTGAAATTCTGTCAGGCTATGTACTATGACTTGTACACTTTCTGAATCCAGGTTACATTTATACCAGGCATGCAGAATGGAACATGCCTTATATACCTTAATCGCAACACACAGGAGGCAGAAGGAGGAAGATCAGAAATTCAAGATCGCCCTTCCCCACACAGTGAGGGCTACATGAGACCTCTCAAAAAAACAAATTTACGGGGCTGGAGACATTTCAGTGGTTAAGAGCACTGGCTGCTCTTGCAGAGGACCCAGGCTCAGTTCCTAGCACCCACATGGCAGCTAACTAACACCCATCTGTAACTCCAGTTCCATGGGTTTGCATATACATGGTACACTCACGAACATACAGGCATACTCATACACATACTCAAGCAAAATACACACAAAAAATAAAAATAAATGTTAAAGCATTGTTAGAGTTTCCATACATTATACCTAGTGAATTTCAGAAGTTACGTGGTTGAACACATGCTAACAAAAAAATGAATACATTTAAAATAGTTTTTAGTTTTTAGTTGGTTTTAGTTGATGGTGAATTATTACATTTGACACAAAATCTCATTTGGCAGTCAAGACTTGCCTGGCACTTGCTACATATAGCTCAAGTTGGCTTAAAATTCATGGTAATTCTCCTTCTTCAGCATCACAACTGTTTGTGTTATTGGAAGAGCCTCCATACCTGTCTTAAAGCATCCTTACATATGAAAGAAACTCTGAAAAGCTTTTAAGACATTTATTTATATAATACTAACTATGTAGATTTATGGTATTCAATGTGATATTGATATATGTATATTTTATTTTTTAAAAGATTAAATCAAGCTTACCGATTAAAATAAGTGTTAAAATAATTGTTTTAAGGTTTACAGAAGTGAGGAGTTGGTAAACTATGATAATATGCCATGTTAATATCTTCCCATGTTATAAACAGTGTGTTAAACATGGGTCTAGAGAGGTGCATCAGCAGTTAAAAAGCATATACTGCTTTTGCAGAGAACTTGGGTTCAGTTCCCAGCATCCACATCAAGTGGCTCACAACCTGTGACTCCAGCTCCAGCTGGATACGACACATAGCCTCCATGGACACTTGCACTCAAGAACACAGACACACACATAGATGCAATTTTAAAAGGGGGGGGGGCAGGAAGGAGGGAAAGAGGGAAGGAGGGAGGAGCTCAGAAAGTAAAGCAAAGGATGTTAAGTCTAAATTCAACCCCTAGAACCCAAGTGATAAGAGACCTGATTCTAAAAATTGTATTCTGACCTCCATATGTGACCAAGTATGAGGGAGTATATACATATAAATAAATGTAATATTAAGAAAGAAAAGAAATGGACTAGGCATAGTGGTACATGCCTGTAATCCCAGTGCTCAGAAAGCAGAGGCAAGAAAATTCTGAATTTGAGACTAGTCTACATAGTGAAAACCTGCCCAAAAACCAAGTTATCTTACCTTTTGAATTTTCTCTTGTATATTACTTTGGTCATCACAGGGTTCTACTCTAATAAAAATTAAACAGTTCAATTAATCTTAACAGAATCATATTTTTTAAAAAATCACATAGTACTTTTATAAACAAAACACAGACTGGTCTGCAAATCTACCAACAGTCATTCCAATTGAATAATAATCCTTAAACTCAAAGCAACAATCATTTTTTTGAAGACTCGTACTAGAAGTCAACCATGTTCTAGTCCTACCATCACCATCTAACTAATGACATCTTACTAATGTTTCTAGTACTATTTCCTTGCCTACAAAATTCAAGACCTAAAGTACTACCTAAATTCACTTTAAAAGTCACTTACTTTTTAATTTGGTTTTGCAGTTCCATGTGTCTTGATCTCAAATTTCTCAGTTGCTTAACTGTCTGTAAGAACACACAGAAAATGACAATTACACTTCCATTATATTAAATGAGTATTCTTCTCTTTTCCTATCTTTGCTAAAAGCCTCTAAGAAACCTGACAGCTGGCTACAGGACTCTACACCCGCTTTGATGGCCACAAGTCTCTGTGTTACTGAGTGCTGCCAGCTTCTAGCATAGTATATCCTACGGCTTCTTTGAACAGAATGGTGGAATCAGAAAGAATGACTGCTCTTTCATCTTTGTAAGTGGTGAAATTAAATATATTCTCTAAGTTAGGCAGCACTCCAGCTTTCAGGTAACTTCAAAATGTTCTACAGCTTAAATAAAAGGTATCTCACTGTACTGTTTACAATAGTAAAAAGTAAAAGGGCCAGCAAGATGGCTCCACGGGGAAAAGTCAAGTCCTTGCTGCCAAGCCTGGAAACTTGAATTCAGTCCCCAGCACCCCCATGATGAAAGTGAACCAATTTCCAAAAGCTGTCCTTTGAATCAAGCTCTCTCTCTCTGCTTAAAACTTTTTTTTTTTGAGACAGGGTTTCACTGTGTAGTCCTGACTAGAACTGGCTATGTAGGCCAGGCCTGCCTCTGCCTCTCAAGTGCAGAGATTAAAGGTCTGCACTTCCATGCCTGGAAAATGTTTGAAAATTTTCTTACATAAAAAGTTAAGGAGGGAGAGATGGCTCGGCAGTTAAGAGCACTGGTTGCTATTGCAGAGGACCCAGGTTCAGTTCCCAACACCCACATGGCAGTTAACAACTGTCTGTAAGTCCAGTTGCAGAGCATCTGATACCCTCTTCTGACCTCCGTGGGCACTGCAAAACATGAGTGCACCTACCTACATGCAGGAATTATACTCATACACATAAAATAAAATTAATGTTTTTTTTTTTTTAAATATAAGAAACAACTGGGCACACTACTTGAATCCCAGTACTTGGGGAGCTGAGGCAGGTAGATCTCTGTGAGATCTAGGCCAGCTGAGCTTACAGGGAGGCCCTACAAGACTTAAATACAAATAGCCAGGCTTGGTTGTGCATGCCTTGAATCCCAGCATTTGGAAGAGGAAGGCAGATCTCTGAGTTCAAGGCCAGCCTGGTCTA
Organism: Eospalax fontanierii; assembly: GCA_035773235.1. Classification (NCBI taxonomy): domain Eukaryota; kingdom Metazoa; phylum Chordata; class Mammalia; order Rodentia; family Spalacidae; genus Eospalax; species Eospalax fontanierii. Next base: position 10,000,296 of record CM069528.1, on the reverse strand, counting down.
CATAGCTAGTTCTGGGACAGCTGGGGCTACAGGGAGATCCTGACTCAAAAAGAACCCTCCCCACACCCCACCCACCCAAAAAAAACCGTAAAAATAAAGAATGTGGGTGGACAGGTTGGAGCCCAGCGCATACTGTGTGAACCCCTGCCCAGGGAGTTCGGGGGAGGGCAGCCAGCAGGTGGCTGCAACCACCCCACCACGCCCCACCTGGAGCCAACTCTCTTGTCATGGGCTGTGCCATAAGCAGCCACTGGGCAGCACATGCATTGTCCTCCAGTCACCATCACCATGCAAGTAAGAAGCTGGGTGCACTGGAGAAGGGAGTGGCAAATTGAGAGGGAGAGTGGCTGAGGAACCAAGAGGGTGGTAGCTCTCAGCAAAACACAACTCTATAAATTATTCCGGGGAGTCAATCTGTTGGAGAAAAACACTTGGACCACAGTGTGGTAACTGTGCTATATGAGACCCTTGGACAGCCAAAGGGTAGCCTGCATATACTCAGGTTGCAAACGACTGACTTTGATAAGGAAACCCAAGTGTTTCTGATCTCTGAGGAAGAGAGAAGTCCCTACTTGACAATACAGGACAATGCGTAGGAGAAACAGAGAAAAAGTGTTAAAATTCCATTCTAAGAAACCTGGATGTATTCTGACCCCAAACCACATACAAGGGAAAGGGGGATGGGCCCTTACTTTGGCCCGTCTGTGTGTAATAATTACAGGTCACTGGCATTCTAGTGAGATATGATTTTGGCACCCAGCTTAGATGTACTTTCTAAGATGGAAGGGGTTTTCAATTGCGAATGAAGATCATGAAGTTGGGTGAGTGAGGGGGTAAGAGTGGAAATAGGGTCTGGATATGATCACAATACACTGTATGAAATTCTTGAATCCATAAAATTTATAAAAGAAAAATTGAACTTTTTATCTAAAGAGGTACTTTCTTTTTCTCTAATTTGCATTATGCTTCAAATTTTATAGCACTGAAAAACTGGGCCAAAGAGATGGCTCAGCAGGTGGAAGCTCTTGCCTCCAAGCCTGATAACCTGAGTTCTATCACTGGGACTTACACGATAGGAGAGAACAGACTCCTGCATGTTGTCCTCTGACCTCCACAGAAGCACTGTGGCATGTACACACCCACACAAACACTCAGGGACAAATAAATGTTAAATAAATTAAAATGCAAAATTAATAGCCAAGGATACGAAGTAGAAATAGATTATTTCTCTGCTTACTTATATTGATGACATTTGCTAAAAAGAAAACTTTTTTCTAACATCAAATTACTTACTGTGCATTTTCCTGATATTTCTGGGTAACATAATGTTCTCTTTGCAAAGTTTGAAAAAATCTGTTACGTGCTACATGGCATCTGGCAATGCAACTGTGCATATGTCGTGGCTTTATATCAAATGTTTCTGCAAAATGTAGAGAAGAATCTATATGGAGGACAAGATCACAGAAAACATCACCATTAGTTTATCTACCCTTCCAGTGAGAACAACAGAGGAAACAAGACTGCTGTCATTTTATCAACCAATTCACTGTTTCTAAGGACCAAAATAAATGCTAAGAATCAACACAGACATCTGAAAGTCCAGGTTTTAAAAAATATTTTATTATTTTTATTTTGTGTATATGAGCATATTGCCTGCATGTATGTAAGTGCACCCGTGTCATGCAGTGCCCAAGGAGGTCAGAAGAGGGCATCAGATTCCCCTGGAACTAGAGTTATACACAGTTGTTAGCCACCATGTGAGTGCTAGGAATTGAACCCAGGTCCTCAGCAAGAGCAGCCAGTGCTCGTAACCACTGAGCCATCTCTCCAGGAATATAAATCCTATTGTAACAAGAATCCATAAGGTAAAGATAAGTATATTCTGCAAATCAGGGTCCCAACATTGTACTTAATGCAATTTATCCACATCATAGCATGTCACACAGAAATTTCCACAATGTCTAATTACTCAACAGGAAATTAATAAACTGAAATTAGAAGTCATCTAGACATTTAAAATCTTATCCAGAAGTGCTTTAAACCAGGAAAATGGCAAACTATGCTCAGAAGTCCTAATAGACACACATCAAACACTTATTAAATCCAAATGTGTAACTGGACATGGTGGTGCACACTTGTAATCCTGGCAGTTGGGAGGCAGAGACAGGAGGATCAGGAGCTTCTCCTAGTTAATTTCTGTGGCTGCTAGAAAACACTGACCAAAATCAACTTGGAGATGAAAAGTTTATTTCATCTGACTCTTCAAAGTGAGAGTCTACCATTGAGAGAAGTCACTGTAGGAACCTGGAGCCAGGAAGTACAGAAAAGACCATGGAAGAATGCTGCCTACTGGCTTTTTTATATAGCCCAGGCCCATCTGCCCAGGGATGGCATTGCCCACAGTAGGCTGGACCCTCCCACATTAATCAGCAATTAAGAAAATGCCTCACAGACAAGGCCACCGGTCAATCAATCAGATGAAGGAAACTCCTCAACTTAGGTTCCCTCTTCCCAGGTGACTCTAGTTTGTGTCAAGTTAACAACAACCCAGCCAGCACAGAGCCCAAGGCCAGTCTTGGCAACAGAGTGAGTATGAGGTCAGCTGGGGTACATGAGCCCCAGCTTTCAGCAAAACAAAACAAGGAAAAATCAAACATATATATATTTAATAGAAAATGGTTAAATTATGTAATTGGAACAAATCATCTACTTACAGAGAAATTGACTGAATGCTAATGTTGCATTATATTTAAAATACGTGACTGTTTATAATATAAAACATGATCATAGGCATTTAAGTCATGCCTAGAAACTAGGTCAAAGGAAAAAAACCTGCATGTCACACACAAAAAGGTACAATATTAAGAGTTTCTATAAATGAAAAAGACCAAAAACTAAAAGAAAAATAGACAAAGGACATGAATATAGAGTACACAGAGGAAAACTGCTTACACACACAAAAAGAAGTTTCAGTCACTAACAATACAAGAAGTACAAGTTAAAGCTGTACTGAGATTGCATTATAACCCGTTAGACTGAAAAGTCTGTAGAAGTATAACTGGCTAACTTCACATGAAATAATCTGGTAACATCAAGCAAATTACAAATGCATGCTTCCTTTAAACAAATCGTCTTTCAGGAATTAATTTATGTTCACAAACACACTTCAACAAATGTCCTCATACACACAGTTTAGTTTGTAGCATTCTTCTTATACTAGTTAGCCAAGTGTCTGCCAGCAGTAGACTGCTTCAACAATGTAATTTGTTCAGTTTAATACTAAGCAGTTCTAAAGAGGAGTAAGAAAGGTCTATGAACTGATATCCAATAATCTCCAAATGCAAGACCATCCAAAACCAGGTTTGTACTGCCATTTACAGTTTGGTTCGTTTATTTGGTTTGGGTGGATTGGTTTTGGTTTTGTTTTGTTTTTGAGAGCGGGTCTGGCCTGGAACTCCCTATATAAACCAAGCTGACCTTGAACTCAAAATTTGCCTACCACTGCCTCCCCAAGTGCTGGTATTAAAGACATGCACAACCAAGCACATTTTTAAACTTTCTTTCTTTCTTTCTTTCTTTCTTTCTTTCTTTCTTTCTTTCTTTCTTTCACTTTCTTTCTTTCTTTCTGTCTTTCTTTCTTCCCTTCCTTCCTTCCTTCCTTCCTTCCTTCCTTCCTTCCTTCCTTTCTTTCTTCCTTCCTTCCCTCCCTCCCTCCCTTCATCTCTCCCTCCCTCTCTTCCTGTTTATTTGCTTGGTTGGTTATTTGGGGGCAAAAGTCTCACTATGTGACCCAGACAAGCATGGTAGGCCTGTATCTCACAAATCTTCCTGCCCCAGCCTCCCAAGTATCAGGTACCAACACACCAGACTTGTTTTCCTACATAACCCAACAGATCTCAAAACTCACTATGCAGCCTAGGTTGACCCTCAACTTGAGATCCTCCTGTCCCAGTCTCCCAGTGCTTGGATTACAGGTATGCATCACCACACCTGGTTCCATTTACAGTTTGGTTGGCTTTTTAAAAAATTTATAGATGTCTACCTGTCTGTATGTACATATGGTTTCATTTTTTTAAACAAAAGAAAGAACTGCAGGGGAAGTAGTATATGTCTATAATCTCACTACTAGGGAAACTGGGGCAAGAAGAGAAGAAAGGAGAAAAGGGGAAGGGAGACAAGACGAAAAGGGGAGGAAGGGAGGGAGCATTTCCTCATATTACCGATTACACTATTGCATCTACAAATGTAAACAACCAATGGAAATAACACAATTCAGATATAGGGGTGGATGTCAGACTTCTCATACTTTTGGTTTTAATCTGAGAATATATTATCTATTCAAAATAAATAAAATTTATACATATATGCATTAAAAATAAAAGGGAATAAACCAAACAGCAATGCTTATCTTGGTAAATTAGAAGAGATAAGATTTCATGTGTCAACATTTCTTATTCCTTTCCATGTTTTATGAGCAAAACTGAAGCAACACCACAGTTAATAAATTACAAAGTGCTCATTTTATTATCTTTAAAAATTATTTGATTTCTGCCAGGCCTGATGGCACAGGCCTTTAATGCTAGCACTCAAAAGGCAGAGGCAGGCAGAACTCTGTAAGTGCCAAACCAGCTAAGGCTACAGGAGACCCTGTCTCAAAAAGACCCTCCTCTGTCCATTCCACACTCCCCGCCCCCCAAAAAAAACTTTTTTGGAAACAGAAATTATCAACACAATGCCAGTTACCAAAACAAATTTCTGGGCTATCCTAGCAAAAGTTAACATGCTGGCTTGGCCCACTGGCTGTTTTGAGCCAAGCAAGGTAAGAATGGTTTCTACATATTCTGTCTGTCTCAAGGGTTTTTTCTGAAATAGGGTCTCACTACATAGCCCAGGATTGCCTGGAACTTGGACAGCACAGGCTGGTCTTAAACTCTTGATCTTCCCACCACAGCTTCCTATGTGCTTAGATTATAAGCATGTGCCACAAGCCAGGAAAATCTATTTATCTAACTCTAGGTATACATAAACATATACATCTCCCTGTAGCCAGCTTGGCCTGGAACTCACTATGCAGACTAGGCTGGCACATCTCACAGAGATCCGCCTGCCTCTGTTTCCTAAGTGCTAGAATTAAAGGCATGCACCACCAAGCCAGGCTAAAGTCTATATTTTTAAGGGCTGTAGAACAAAGCAAAATGAAGAGATGTATACCACAGGCTTTATGTGGTACATAAAGCCTAAAATATTTATTACCTAACATTCCTATGGAAAATGTATTCCAACCCCAGCATGAGAATATAATAAAATAACACAAAGAACAGGTTCATTATAAGATTTCCAACTATAGTTCCAGCAGAATATTAACCATTTGTTTTGTGAGTTAAATGAATGGTTTAACTCATTTTGCTCTTAATTTTAAAATTATAAATGACGATCTAAGAATAAAAACAAAATACAGTTCTACTATAGCTTAACTTACTTTTAGACTTGGTTTTAAAATATTTGATTGCCACAAATCTTGCAAAATGATACATCAGATGAATAACCTTGGGACCACCAGGAGAAAGAAACTGTGAGCCAACAACTTGAGGAAAAGTACTTCCACATTCAGCCTGTAAAATAAAGAGATGAAATGATTCAATGGCTTTATCAAGAAAAAGTCATATCATACTACTTCTTAAAAGGTATGACAGCCTTGTAGCAGAGACCCCATATCATGATCTCTCACAGAATGACAGTGATAGTTAACCAGGAGCACTCTTGCTTCATAGCAGTGACTTGGAAAAACTGAATTTCCATTATAGAGTGGAAAATAAGTCAGAAAGGGTGAAGCTTTGGCAGCCACTACTCCCATGCCCAGTCCCTCCTCACATCATTCTTTAAAATGATCCACAGGGATGATTCTGTTTGAACCGTATCAACTATTGTTTGGTTTTTCTAAACCTTGGATGGATTTGGCAACAAGATGACTGTAATACTAAAGTCACAATTACTGATGAATTTAAGGGAAAAAGCTAAAAAGTCGGGTCAAAAAAGTAATCTTTAAACCAAAAAAACCTGTAACATTAACTTCCAGGAATCAAAAGCCTATTTACAGTGGTAGGGGGTGTGGGTGTGGAGTGCAGAGACATAAAGACTTAGCTCGTTTCTCAGAAACACTCAGGATCCCATACAAGAAAAACACTAAAAATTATTAGCCAATCCATATTTCCTTACATACCGCTAACATGAAAGTATTAGCTTAACTAGTAAAGTACTTGCCTTTCCAGCACAAGGGCCCGAGTTTGATCCCCAGAACTCATGTAAAAGCTGGGCATGACTGTGCACACTTGTAACCCAGGCACCTAAGGGGGGGGGGGGGGTATTAATGTGGAGGTGCCCATCTTTAATCCCAGCTTTGAGGAGGCAGAGGCAGGTGGAGTTCTGTGAGATTGAGACCATCCTGGTCTACATAGTGAGTTCCAAAGTGAGACCTAAAAAAAAAAGTCTAAAGTCTAAAAAGAGTGGGGGAGCATTAGAGGTGACTCAGCAGTTAAGAGCACTGGCTTCTCTTTCAGGAGACCTGGTTCAATTCCCAACACCCACATGACAACTAATAACCATTCGTAACTCTATTTCCAGGGAATCTGATGCCCACTTCTAACATCCACTGACATTGCATACATCAGTACATTTACACACATGCAGGCAAACCACAAAGATATAAAAGATCGATATAGCCTAGGCAGACATGACAGCTGCCTGTAATCCCAGCACTTTGGGGAGACATAAACAAAATACACAAGGCAAGCTGGCCAACTACAGTAGCAGGAATTGGTTAGCTTCAGGTTCAACAAAAGTCCCTGCCTCAAAATAAAGTGAAGAACAATCAAGGAAGATATCCAACATCCACTTCTGGTCTCCTACACACACAGTGGCTGCACAGTGTTAAAGTACATGCCCCCCCACACACACACAGGTTTCATTTTTGAGAAAAAATTAAGGAAATTTGGTTTGTTGTTTATTTTTGTGAAACAGGACTATGACAGTCTGGTTGATCTGCAACTCACTACAGAGACCAGGCTGGCCTTAAACGTGGGAGTGATTCTCCTGCTTCTGCTTCTCAAATATTGGGATTATAGGCATGACCACCATCGCCCAGGCCTCCTTGCAGTCTGAATACTTACAGAGATCTCTTTTAACCATTCACAGCAATGTTTCCGGAATTCAGCGTCACATTTTTGGTCAAATGGAGGCCAGCAATCTCTTAAAAACAAACATAAAAGCATTAGACTAATGAACCCCTTCTCGCCACTCCCAAATCAAACTAGGGAAAATTTAAAACACATCAAATTTATCTCCAACAGTAGAATCATTAAAACAAAGAAGCTAGCAATCTTAGATTTCAGCTAAAGACCTCAATTTACAGGAAAAAATGGGTCCTTTTCCTAGGTGTAAAGACTTATAAGCTGAATTCAGTTTACTACAAATCAAAACTAAATACACAGAAACATCTTAAACAAAAGAAAGAATACCTATTAAAATTATCAAAAATTAGCTAAAAATAACATTCTAAGTATAGATCCACTGCAAGCTGAAGGCCAGCCTGATCTACGTAACAGGCATCAGGATAGCCAGGACCACATAGTGAAACCATAGTGTCAAAAACTAAAAAGCAAAAACATAAAAATTTGAAAGGGTTGGAGGCTGGAGCGATGGCCCAGGGGTTAATGCTCCTACAGAAGACCTGGGTTCAATTCCCAGCATCCATATGGCAGTTAACAACTGGCCGTTAACTCCAGTTCCAGGGAAATCCAATGCCCTCTTCTGACCTCTGCAAGCACAACACCGATGCGTGCATGTAGGCAATTCACTCACACACATAAAATATAAAATTAAATAAATTTAATTAAAAAACAAATCCATTTTCAAATGTGAGAATAAATAAGAAATTAAAATGAATTTTTTTCTTACTTGAAAACCTCCTTGGCAAGAGACTCATTCAGCGTTTGAAACAAAAAATAAGAAACTATATGAAAGGCATCACGATTTGGCTTGTCAAACATGTTCCTAGTGGTTTAATAGGAAAACAATGATTAATAAAGCTATACATCATCAAAAACTGTCTAACCATTTGACACAAATTAGTATTTTCATTCTCTTCAAAAGGTCAAGGCAAATTAATTTTTCTCATTTGGATACATTTTATAGTCAGTTAAGAAAAACACACAAGTTTCTGTTTCTGAAAACAGATATCCAATAGAAAACTAGCTCTTGCTTTATTACCAGGACACATTCTACAGGAAGGGATGGAATACGCCCTAAGATGAAGATGACACCAACCAACATTGACCGAGCAGCAGTAACAGCGAAGAGTCGTTGAGCTGGCTATTAGTCAGGCGTCATTTCACAGCTTTACAGAGCACGTCATCTCCATCACGTTAGTTTGTAGGACACCATTTGCCCTAACAAACTGTCTTATTTAAAAGTTTAACTGTCTTCACTATACATGAGGAAACTTACATTTAGAAAACTAAAAAGACTGCCCCGCCCCCCAAGAAATCTGATAACCACGAAGTAGAAAAGCCTGAAATGTTACTTGCTCACAGAGCTGAAGTCTAATGTTATTTTATTCCAGAATCCATTACGGTATAACGATGGCAAATTCATTAACTTCTGTTGTTGTTTGGGGGTTTGTTCGTTTTTGTTTTTAGATAGGTCTCCTTGTAGCACTAGTTGGCTTAGAACTCAATAAGTAGACCAGGCTGGCCTCTATCTCAGAGACATTTGCCTGCATCTACCTCCTGAGTGCTGGGATTTAAAGGCATGTGTGCCAACGTGCCTGGCAAATTCATTAGTTTTACAAATATTTTATTTTATCATTTTTATTTTATGTTTATGATTGTTTTGCCTTCACATCATGCAATATCCATAGAGCTCAGAAGAGGCACTGGATTCTTCTGGAATTGGAATTAAGGATGGTTGTTAGCCACCATGTGGGTGCTAGGAACCAAACCCAGGTTCTCTGCAATGGCAGCCAGTGCTCTTAACTGCTGAGCCATCTCTCCAGCCCCTATCATTCATTTTAGTTGCTACAATTTCCCCAATTAATCAAGACAACAAAGTAAAAAACATACAAAATGGAAGAAAAAATCCACTAAATTTGACAAGAAACGTCACATATTTACAAGGAATCAAGACTCAACACAGGAGGCTGGCTAACAACCATTAACTCCAGGGGATCTGACATCCTCACTGTACGACAGGGTGTACCTACCTACATGCAAGCAATACACTCAAACACCAAGCCTGACTACCTAAGTTCGAACCCTGGGGGCTCATGTGGTAGCAAGAAGGAACCAACTTTAGCAAATTGTCCTCTGACCTCTACACACATAAGCACACTAATAATGAATGCAATAAAAACACAAGAAATAGAAGCACTGGGCTGTTAAGATGGTCAAGCAGGTAAATGTGCTTGCCTCTTGACAATGTACGCCTGGCCACCTGAGATATTCCCAAACCCAGGCAGAAGTGGAAGGAGGGAAATGACATCACAAAATTGTCCTCTGACTTCAACATGCATGCCATGCCACACATATCCACACACTAAAATCAAACAAGACAAACGCCTAACCCGGTGTGGTTGTATATCCTTAGACTATACTAAATACTTGGGAGGTATAGGCAGCATGATCAGGAGTTTGAGATCATCTCTGTCTACATACGGAGTTTGAGATCAGCCTAGTATATATATTAAGAACCTGTCGAGAAAGAAAGAAGGATGGAAGGAAGTAAACACACCTAGGCATATTAATAAAACAGAAACTAGAATAATTGAAATTATATTTACAAAAACCAGTCAGGCATGTGGCACACACCTATAATCTCAGTACTCAAGGAAGCAGAGGCAAGAACATCACCACAAGTACAAGGCCAGCCTGGTCTACAGAGTGGCACTGTGGCCAAAAAACAGACTGGAAGAATAGAAGATGGCCAGTGTAGCCCAGATTCTTCTTGGCCTTTAACAGGGGAACATAACTGATACTGCTGAAAGCCCAGCTGTTGCTGTAAAATATGGGCTGTAATACACTATTGGGGTCACATAAGTGAATGTGGGGTATCATGAAAAATGTGGCAACAGTAAAAGGTTTCTGAACATACAATGACCAAAAATTAATTCAAAATCAGTTGATGAATCAGGTTTTCCTGGTAGTATTTGCCTATGTTGCATCATGGGTAACAACCACTGCTTGGTTCTGAACATACAACATCTGTGCACTTTGGCAGTGTTTTTATAGAAACACAGTGATTTCACTATGGAAAAAAAAAATGTTTTCCTTCTATCATTCCACAGCATGTATCCAAGCAGTCTATCTTGGGAGGGCTGCAGATGGCTCAGTGGTTAAGTTTTTCAGACCCAGGTTCAGTTTTCAGCACTCTCTCGTAGCAGCTAACATTTATCTCTAACTCCAGTTCCAGAAGATCTGACACTCTCTTCTGGCCTCCACAGGCACTTCACAAACAGGTGCACTTACACACACGCAGGCAAAACATATACATAAAATAAATAAATCAGTAAGTAGTATAATTGGGATTGGATTGGATGTTTGGTGGGTTTTGTTTTAGGGTTTTTTTGCTGGGGGAGGGGGACGGGGCGCTGAGACAGGGTCTCAACTCCATAGCCCCAGCTGGCCTGCAATATGTAGATCTGGCTGGCCTTGAATTTGCAGCAATCCTCCAGCCTCTGACTGCCAAGTACTGTACTTACATGTGTGCACCACACCACCTTTGGTGGAAAGCTTGATTTTAAAAAGTACTGTGTTACTGACTTGAATCTCAGTTTCTTTAGAATACATGCACTGAAGCACCAGTCGTGGTGGTGCACACCTTCAAACCCAGCGCCAGAGACGCACAGGCAGGGCAGTCTGTGAGATCCAGGCCAGCCTGGTCTACATAGTGAGTTCCAGGTGAGCTGAGACTACAAGGAAACCCTGTGCCATAATAACAAGATACACACACACACACACACACACACACACACACACACACAAGCATGGTGGTGCAAGCCTTTAATCCCATCCCTCAGGAGGCAGAGGTAGGTGTATCTGTGAGTCTGAGGCCAAGCCTAGTCTACAAGCAAAGTCCAATCCCAGGCTGGGGCTACATAGTGAGACCCGTCTCAAAAATAAAAGATGCTGGGTGTGGTGATGCACACCTTTAATCCCAGTACTTGGGAGGCAAACCTCTGTGAGAGTAAAGTCAGCCGGGTCAAATTCCAGGTCAGCTGTGGCTACAGCAAGATCCTGTCTCAGAAAACCAAAATAGAAGATAAAAAACTTTAGGCCAGGTGTGCTGGTGCATGCCTTTAATCCCAGCACTCAGGAAGCAGGAGGATCTCTGTGAGTTCAAGGCTACCCTGCTCTACATAGTGAATTCTAGGCCACCAGCTGGGGCCACAGAGAGACCCTGTTTCAAAAAGATTAAAAAATAAACAAACAAAGAAACTTTAAATTGGGATTAAAATATAATTTCCATTAATTTCTGAAATAGCCCTAAATTCTAAATATACTTCCTTTTTGTCTTTAAAGGTATACAACACCACACACAGCGATATACTTCTATTTTATACATATTTTTACAAGGCACTATTCTCAGTACTGGCAGATATAAAATCAGTATTATTCAACTCTGAGAAACAGTAAGATACTATGCCTACTGCAGTATTAAACATTCAACCAAGATTTACTTCTTTATGTCAAAAGAAAGTCCATCTCACTATTCAAACTTGCTTCCATCCTTAATAGTAAAATTACACGCATACCAAAGAATTATTTTAAAATTACCTTATAACCTATTATCAGTAAATTTTTTGGTTTATACCTATTTTATATACCTCCACAACCAAGGTTGTATAAAAATGTCTAAGACTAAAAGGGGTCACCAATGGAAAAAGTGTAAGTAGCCCTGATCTAAAGTAAACGAGACACAAAAACATAACCATAACAAGTGGCAAAAGAAGGTTAGGAACTTTTGATTTTCACTTTAATGCATAACTGTTTGTCCTAATTACCTTCTATTGCTGGGATAAAAACAACGACCAAAACCAACTCGGGAAAAAGAGGGTTTATTTGGCTTACAGCTCAAAGTCCATCACCAAGGAAAGCCAAGGCAGGAACTCAGGGCAGGTACCTGGAGCATAGACCATGGAGGCTTGCTCCCCTGGCCCATGCTCAGCCAACACAGGACCGCGGGCCCAGGGATGGCACAACAGTGGGCTGGGGCCTCCCACATCTCTCAACAATCAAGAAATACCCACAGATACGTTCACAGGCCACGCCACCGGAGTCGTCGAGGTCTTCTCTTAACGTGTGTTGTGAAGCTACCCATCACACTATTTTTTTGTTTGTTTTGCTAACTGTATTACGTTTTAGTTCCTTAATTCCAAACTAAAAAACATAATTATCTTCGATCGTAAAGGATGCCTCTGAATCCTCAAGGCGTTTACCCCGCCATTAACTGCAGAGCACCGAGGCGAGGTTAAGCTGCATTCGTTTTGCGGGTACGGAGAACGATTCTCCACCGGAGGCTGGCAGCAACGGTCTCCCGCCCCCACCCCTACCCCCGCCCCCGCTCCTTACACTCCGAGGTGCACACGCGACAGGATCTTCCCGCCGATGGTGGCGGCCCGGGCCGGATCCAAGCCCAACGCCTGCAGGTACATCCAGAGATGCTGCTTCTGGAAAGTACCCGGGACCGAAGCCATGCTCACAACCAGACAACGAAGGACGAAGCGAAGGCCCAGGCGGCCGAGGACCCTCAGGACCGCTCTTACAGAAGGCCTCAGGTCGCGCGGGCCCGCGAGCCACCTCGCCTCAAAAGGCCGAAGGCGCGCGGGAAACGGAGCCTGGAAGGAAAGTTGGACTGCCGCAGTCAGGATGAAACCACCACAAACCGGGACTCCCGCGCTAGAGGAAGTGCTCAATACGCCTGCGCCCCTCGACTTCCGGGACTGGTCTTCCTGGGCGGACTCTATGTCCCATCGCACCCTGGAGCTATAAGACCCACAGTGCTTTGCGTGTCCAGCAATTTTTCTCTAAGCGAGGCTAAGAGTGACTGCGGCTTTGGGGCCTGGGTTCTGGATCCTTAGTGTTTGAGGTTCCTATCGACACACTATGGGAGGGTTGTTAGGTCCGCATGGAATTGGGTGAGAAGCCTCAACCCTAGCTGAGGAGCTAGTGACAACCGTTGAGCACTGGGAGGGGGAGAGTTGGTTTTCTTTAAGGGGGTGACACTAACTAGGTTGACCAGGCTCCAGTAGGTGGACTCACACTGAAGGACAACTGGGGACACCAGTGTAGCTCAATAAGCCTTAACGTATATAACGGAATGCATGAAATTCGGTGCGTAGGATATGGGGGATGCACATAGAGGCATAGAGGAAGGGGTTAAATATCAAGATGTATGAAATTCATAATTAAATTTAAAAATAGGTTCAACAAAGAAGAACTAGGTGGAGCACTGTACTTCAGTGTGCTGCGAAAAGCGCTAGGTGTATGGCCCTGAAAAGTCGCCTTTTAAGAAAGAATTTATGTTTTATGTATATGCATGGGTGGAAGGAGGGTGTGTGTGTCAGTGCTGGTGCCCTCCATGTCCAGAAGAGGACGTGAGATCCCGTCTTCTTAAACAGCCTGTGGACCATTGTGTTCGTTTGTCAAGTCCGGATAAATTTAGTTTGAGTACCTGGAGGCACTTGCCTCCAAGAATGTGATTGACACAGATGAAGCCAATAGACTCAACTACTTTCCAACCAGGGGCAGGTCCAGCAGGAAAGTAGAAAGAGCCGGATAGGAGACCCTTGGCAGGGCGCCTAGGGTTTTCATCTTGGGTGTGTGTGCCAGAGGTCCACCGGACTTCTGATCAGAATGCTGGCTCCCCCATCCGAGGTTTCTGTCTCTCTCCAGGGGGCTGAATCCTTTGTAACTATGGAGAGCATTTTTCTGTTCCCTTAATCCTCTCAAACCTAGGGGTCAGGTGGGGCTGAACACCTGGCCTCATTGCAAGAGGCAAATTCATAAGACAGACTTTGTTCTGCTTTGCTGTTTTGAAACTCGGATTGGCTGTGTAGCTCTGACTAACCTGAAATTTGCTATATATAGTCCAGATTGGGCTGGCTTCAAACTTGCTTATCTTCCTACTCTGGCCTTCCTAGTAGTATGGGGATTACAGAAAAAGCCACCACATCCCCCAGAGTTGTTTACGCCACCCTACCACTCAGCCCAGCCCAGGAAAATCTTATATATCTTAAAATCCTAGACAGGTTGGGGGTGGGCTTGTGACAGAGCCTCACATAGCCTTTATAGCACTCAGTTGATGGTTGTTGTCTCAATACACCCCATGTTGAGATTTCCAGATCATTCTAAGGTCCAACATTGCTCCCAGAAGTTTTTGGTGATAGTATACATGTAGGTGACCTTTTCAATATCCAGGTCTCTCAGCTGACCTTCTCTCCTATAATTTTGTCTTCCGTTCTACACACCCTGTCGGGAGCCATTTGCCTGTCTTGAACTATGCACTAGTTTTGGGTTAGGCAGAAGTCAATCTCGTGCACAGAAGTGCTGTTGGAAGCAGGAGTTTTCATTATGCAAATGATTTACACCTAAGGAGAAGTTTATTCTACACCCAAGACTGAGGCCATCTGAAGATCTTTGAAGGAAGCCAATAACATCTTAAGTTATTTGACCTGTGTTAGTATTGTTTTTGTGTTGAACTTTTCACCCATTGTTTTGCTCATTTCACAGTATAAATAAGGGGGACTTAATAATGGCAAGCTGCTTCAGTGTGACTGACAGCCCTCCTGAGTCTGTCCTATTTTTTCTTTCTCTCTCCCCCGCCCCCTCTCTCTCACTCTGCATTTTCTCATCCTCACTCCCCACTTCTGATGCGGTTCGATTTCTGCCGGCAGGCTCCAGCAACACCCACTCTCCTGGCATATAATCCTATAGGTCCTTATCAATTATTGTAACACCCCATAATCTCAACCTCCTTCTAACTTTACAGCTCAATCCCTCTAAATCACACTCACTCATGAATTAATGCACTTAGACATATTTACAGAGTTCAGTGTACTAGATTTACTATCTATATAGAGATTCAAATTATCCTTTATTTGGCCAATGGGAACTTCTTCAAATTTCCCAAGAAACTGAAGGCTCATTTGTGCATTTCCTGCCTCAGACCTGGAATCAGCCATTTCTCCCAGAAGCCCTGCTTTCTGTTAGTGGGAAATATATTGTGACCACAACTTTGGCAGTAAGGATAGTCATAGCTAGCTACTAAGTTAACCATCGTTTCTACAATTTACTTATCTAATTAATACTTATATAATACTGTTTTGTACCAGGCACTACTCCAAGCTCTTCACAGATTTAATTATATAATCTTTATAACAAACCTATTATTGAAAAAAGATAAGGAGACAGAAAAAAATTAAGACATAGGAAGGGAAAAGATCTCAGTTTGGGATCTAGGTTGCCTTTCCTGATGGCTGAGAAGACGTTTCAACACTACTGATACAACTAACATTGCCTTCAGAAATACTGGTGCTTTGCTGAAGACATCTCAAATGAGAATGTTTAAAGCAAACTATATTTACTTAAGACCAGAGTGATGTTGTATCTCCCCACACACAAACCTAAACAATGCACTTCATAAAACTGTAATACCCTCAGAGAAATGCCATGCAGTTTGGGGTCGAATTAGGAGTCCTGTACTAGCCAGCAGTCAGAGATGGGGTTAACACCCAAAAGAACTCTCAACCCCAAGGAGAGGCAGAATGGGGTTTATGAAGGTTAAAACCACAATGACATTATTCCAGGGGCAAAGCCAATAACTATAGTTACATCAGATCATAATACTTACACCAGACCAGAGCCCAGTCAGTTAACAAAAAAGTTTTCAGTTGACAAAATATTTTGGTTAGGAAAAACAAGTTTCTCAGTATAGAAACAATGGGTTCCATGAGATGCAGGCATAGCTATGTGGGAGGTCTTGCTGCCTAGCTACTTGTAATTTTTCCAGTATTGTAGAAACAATGTGCCTCCTGAAACCACAGGTGCGCCCTCCATGGCTGGCTGGTTCTGCCTGGCTGACTGCAGTTAGATTGAGGAGGGGGTCTGCTAGGCAGAAACAGGCTAAAGCAAACGTCTGCTGGAATAAAATGAAATCAGCTTTGCTATTTCACAACCATGTTACAATTTCATTTACAAGAGGATTTGGGGTTTTGTTTGTTTGTTTCTTGATACAATGTCTTATGTGGTCCAGGATGGTCTCTATCTCTATCTCTCTTTGTAGCAGAAGCTGGCCTTGTACTTATGATCCTCCTGCCTTCACTTCAGAAATCTGGGATTAAATGCATGCAGTCCCACAGCCCTGCTGGAAGTTCAAGATAAAAAAAAAAAAAAACCAGCTGGGTGTGGTTGTGGTGACATATGCCCTTAATCCCAGCATTTGGGAGGCAGAGGCAGGCAGATCTCTGTGAGTTCAAGGTCAGCCTGGTATATAGTAAGATATAGGACAGATGGGCTACAGGGAGACCTTGTCTCACAAAGACCAAAAAATAAGAAGAACCAGCTCTATATTTTTTACCTAGTTTTTAAACTTTGCTTAATCTTTAAACCTTTTTGAAAATTATATCATTTGAATAGTGTGGCTTAGAAAGGCACAGAGTCTTATGGCCACAGAAAGACAGTCAACTTTATTGACTGTCTCAAGATTCTGGGGGCTGGAGAGATGACGCAGCAATTTAAAGCACTGGTTGCTCTTGCAGAGGATTTGGGTTCAGTTCCCAGCACCCACAGTGTAGCTAACAACCACCAGTAACTCCAGCTGCAGGGGAATCCAGTGCCTTCTTCTGACCTCCACAGGCATTGCACGACAGAGGTGCACTTACATGTATGCATACAGGCAATATATTCATACACATAAAAAATTAGAAATGACAAATTTTTAAAAAGAATCTAGCAGCCATATCTTGGGGGTATATACTGTCCTTAAGCTCTCTTGCTCTCTCTCTCTGTCTGTCTCTCTCTCTCTCTTTCAACACCCATGCTTAAATCCAGCATGTCGTGTTCCTTTTCTTCTTAATAAATGTACTCTGACTTGTCCTGAAATTTTTTTCTTCAGCAGAGTCAAGTATCCACCTTTACCTGACCGGAAATTCTTAAGTAGGGAACTCCTCAGGCTACTGGCAGCAGTTCTGCGCTATGTCTCCTGCCAGTGATGACAATACTATTCTTATTTTACACATAAGAAAATTGAGGCACCAAGAAATTAAGTAACTTTCTCAAGGTTACCCAGTAAGTGGGAGAGATTAGAGTCTAGGGTCTAAGCCTTTACCCATTACACTATGCTTCCTTCTGGTTAACCAATTTTTGTTCATTCATACCCCTAGACTATAGAAAAGCATAATCTTGACTAGCAAACTCACTGTTACCAAAAGAAGCAAGAATGTCCCGAGACTAGACAAAAATAGAAAATTTTCAGTTTGAAAAAAATAATATAACATCCAGGCACGGTGGCATACACCTTTAATCTCAGCACTCAGGAGGCAGAGGCAGGCAGATCTCTGTGAACTGAGGCCAGCCTGGTCTACATAGTCAGTTCCAGGCCACCTGGGGCTACAAAGAGATCCTGTTCCAAAAATTAGTAACAAATTAAATAAAATTGATCCAGGATCGTACAGCCCAATTTTTTTCACCACATTTGTGTGTGTGTGTGTATGTGGGTGTGTGTGTGTACACAGAGGACAATTAGAGGAAGTCAGTTCTCTTTCCACCGTGTGAGTCCTGGTGATCAAACTCAGGTCATCAGGCTCAGCAGCAAGTGCCTTTACTGGCTAAGCCATCTCAACCCACTCATAGCCCAATTTTATTTTAAGCATTTCAACAATTAAGCTTTGGAGAATTGTATAAAATTATATAACACGTGATGCAGAGCAAGATCTCCTGCAAAAGTTCAGTTCAATCAGTTTCATTTGCAATTAAGATCAAGCAGCCAAAAAACAGATGAACACTCACCAAAGCCACAGAATAAACACTTGAGCAAGCAAAAAGAGGTGACACAAATTACATTTTCAACAAGAGTATTTCTGCGTATTGGTAGCATTCCGCCCTGAGGGGACAGGGCTTTTAGTGTGTATCTGCTCCATCCTCCTCTTCCAAAGGTATAATGTCAGGAACTTCCTCTGTCTCAGACGTCAAGTCAATGACAGTGAAATCAAGCATCTGTGAAAGAAGAATCTTGGATACTTAAGCAAGTACTAGCTTACTTCTCAGTCTTTCGACTGAGGTTAAATGGAGAACAAGCACAGTGAACCTTCACTTCAAGAGCTCCCACAAAAACCAGACTGCATGTAGGTAAACCTTTGTCCAAAGCTGTGAAGTGCTTTTTGTTTTACTATAATTTTATTGTTGTTTTTGAGACAAGGTATCCCTATGTAACCCTGGCTGGCCTGACACTCACAATAAAGACCAGACTCACAGAGACATGCCTGCTTCTGCTTCCCAAGTGCTGGTATTTAAGGTGTACAGAAGCTTTGTTTTTCAAAAAGATGTTTCATTCTTATTCCTCTAATTCATCCATATTATTAAACCACTAAATACCTTTTCTTTTGAGGGAGGTGGGCTGAGATAGATCTCATTATGTAGCCCTGGCTGGCCTGGAACTCTCAGTGTAGAACAGGCCTCTACCTCTGCAGTGTTGGGATGATGGGCAGACGTTATCATACTGGCTCAAATCTTTTCTTTAAAAGAATCCATTAAGGATTTTCTCAAGTAAATATACCAGGCAGAGTAATGCACACCTTTAGTCCCAGCACTGAGGAGGCAGAGGCAGGGGGGTCTCTGTGAGATGGACAGCCTGGTCTATATAGTGAATTCCAGGCCAGCTGTGACTACAGGGAGACCCTGTTGAGAGAGAGAGAGAGAGAACACAAAGCTAATTACATAACAGGGAAAAAAAATCTCTCTCAAAACCCAGGCAGAAATGAAGAAAAGGATAAAGGAATTAATGTCTTCACCATGATTCATAATAAATAGGATTTTTGCTTGGATGACAAAAAATTGTGTGATGTATAATGGTGATACAATGGTCTGCATTGTAAGTGTGTTTAATGCCATTGAATTATACACTCAACAATGGCTTAAATATGCCAGTCGTGGTGGCTCACCGTATAATCCAAGACTTGGAGGATGAGGCAGGAAGAGCAGGAGTTGATTGGCCTCACATACATAGTCAGCCTAACATGTTGAAACCAGTTTCAAGCCAGCCAGGAACGCATAACAAAATCCTATCTCAGAACAGGAGAGAGAGAGAAAGAGGGGGGGGGGGAGAGTGAGGGAGAATATGAATTGTATGTTTCACATGTGCATGCAGTTATGGGTGTTCATGTTCACACAGTTGTGGAGGCCAAATGTCAACAGCATGAGTTTTCCTCAGTCACCATTTACTTGGTTATTGCTGTTCTGTTGTTGTTGTTTGGGACAGAGTCTAACTATGTAGCTCTAATTACGGCTGGCCTGGAAATTGCTATGTAGACCAGGCTGGTCTCAAAGTCACAGAAATCTGCCTGCCTCTACCTCCCCCAGTGCTGGCTTATTTTTGAAGGCAGTGTCTCTCACTGAACCTGGAGCTCATTTATTAGGCTGGCTGGCCAACGAGCTCCCCTTGGAGATCCTTTCTGCCTGTCTCCCACCAGTATTAGGCTACAGACCCACACTACAGTTTCTGGCTTTTACGCTGGTGCTGGGGATCTGAACTCAGGGCCTCCTGCTTGTGAAACAAGCACTTTATCCACTGAGCTATTTCCCTATCCCCACAACAGTAAATTTGATGTTTGTATATTTTATTCCATAACAAAATGGGGAGAAAATTGGCGGCGGGAGGGGGGTGTCAGGGGGTGTATCTGTCTGTCTTCTACATTGTACTTTTCCCCAAAAACTCAGGAGCTCAGAGGACTGTGGTCTGAGGTACAATTTATACTGTTTTATTTCTGAGGCCTTCCATTTAAGAAGGGCAACTTGCAGCTAGGTCTTCATGTATGCTGATGA
This sequence comes from Eospalax fontanierii, assembly GCA_035773235.1. Lineage (NCBI taxonomy): Eukaryota > Metazoa > Chordata > Mammalia > Rodentia > Spalacidae > Eospalax > Eospalax fontanierii. The sequence goes on along the minus strand of CM069528.1, from coordinate 9,980,209 downwards.
AAGGTATTATCAACCAGCAATGCTTATACAAATTGATTCATCATCAGCCTGAAAAGCCAGCTATCATGATATTAGTCTCTTAGGTTAAGATACACTTGGCTTAGCTTTCTATCTGGACTACTGTTATTACATGTATATTTTAATATCAATAAACTGTTTTATTATCTAATTTTATCTATTTTACTGCATCACTAAATTTTACTCAATAACACTTTGTATGCATGAGTTTTTGTTTGTAGCAAGATCTTGCTCTGTACCCCAGGTTAGCCTCAAACTTGTAGTGGATCTTCCTGCTTCAGACTCCCAAGTGCTGGGGTGGGACTACAGCCACCATGCCCGGTTCATTATATTTGTTTTTCTAAATGAAAAATAGAACATGAGGCAACAAAAGAGTATATAACAGAGGGATTTTCTAGACCCCAAACAGGAAGCCAACTGCGGGTTTCTCCTGTCAGAGGGCTAGAATACTAGATTGGAGGATAAAATGCGCTTGATATCAGTAAGACTTGAGCAAAGTCCCCACTCTACTACTTAGTCCTTTTCAACTTGTTTCCTCATCTTTCAGATTTAAAAAATCCCTAACTGGGGGCTAGAGAGATGGCTCAGTGGTTAACAGCACCAGCTGCTCTACCAGAGAACACAGGTTCAGTTCGCAGCACCCACATGGCAGCTAACAACCGCACATAACTCCAGTTTCAGGGGATCCAACACCCTCTTCTGGCCTCCAAGGGCACTACACAACACAGAGGCAATTACATACATGCAAGCAAAACACTCATACACATAAAAAATAAAAATAATAAATAAGGGCTGGAGAGATGGCTCAGCAGTTAAAAGCACTGGCTGTTCTTACAGAGGATGAAAGTTTGAACCCAACACCCACATGGTGGCTAACAACCTTCTATAACTCCAGTTCCAGGGAATCCAACATCCTCTTTTGTCCTCTGCGGGTATAATAACATGTGCACTTTCACACATGCAGGCAGCCATTACACTCATACACATAAAATAAAGATAAATTTTAAAAAATAAGTAAAATGCATTTAAAAATTACACCACAGTTTAGGAAACTGTTCTTGGAAGAGTATAAATAAAATGAAAAAAAAAAACTTTAAAATTTTACTTTGCTATATAAAAGTAGTTTAGGTATATAAATTTTTTTTTTTACATTATCTTATTTGTGAGTGTGTCCTTGTGTGGAGAACAGAAGACAATTTGCAGGCTCTCTCTGCTGTGTGGGTCAGAACTCAGGGGATTGAACTCAGGTTATCTGGTGTATGCTGCAAGTTCCAGCTCAACCAGAGTGAGACCCTGTCTCAAAACCACAACAACACAAACAAAGCAAAAGTAATCTGCATTATATTTTGTACTTCGTACCCAGGAAGAGTAAGTTTCAAATCTGCCTCCTTTCACAAGTAATTTAATTAACACTGAAACTCTTGTAACATTAACACAGAAACATGGAAGCATACAATCAGCGTTGTGACAGGTGTCTAAAAACCCAGTACTCAGGAGAAGCCAGTCAGACTATGTAACAATGCCAGTGTTACCAAGAAAAAGCATGCACACAGCTATTGCATATGAATTTTCCAAGCCTGGTACATTACACACCTGTACTTCCTACAGTCGTAAGGCTGAGTCAGGAGGAGTGTTTGAGTACAGGAGTTAGGCCTCCCTAGGCAGCACAGAAAGACTCCATCTCAAAAACAAAAACAAAGAGTCAGTGGGTAAAGGCTCTTGCTGCCAAGCCTGACAATCTGAGTTCAATTCTGGGAGTCAAGATAGTAGAAAGAACAGATATGCACACACACAATAAAGCAATAAAATAAATGTTTAAAAATATCTACAAACCTACAAACATGACTTTTCTAATTAATTGGAATAAACCACCAGCCTAGAGTTTTGAGGCATAGGGTGGCTGGGTTTTGGCTGATTCTGACTAAGAAAAAAATTTAGTAGCAGAGGTTTTAGAAAACACCAGTAACTGGGGGCAGATAGGCAGGCTCCATCATGAAAATCCATCCATCCTCGAAACCAGAAGCTCCTTAACTGCAAGACAGTAAAGAACAGCTGTGTGAGTGCCAGCAAGCCCCTGCCTTCCAGCTCAGCTCACCTCTTGACTGATTCCTGGAGTCACAAAGAAAAAGCCTGTGACTTGATAAAAATTGTGCATACAGTCACTTACACCAAGGGTGCATAAAGTTATATGCTCCTTCCTGGTGTTCATGGGTGAAAGGTGAGCTGAAGAGTGCGATTCTAGTGAAAGGCAGCCTTGTTCACCTTTCAGCATGACAGGTAGAAGCATGTAGTTCTATTTCACAAGTTCTAGAATTTGCTTTCTTGAAAAGACAGGTTTTGTTTTGAGACAGGGTCCTATGTAGTTCAGGCTGGCCTCAGACTCAATATACAGTCTGAACTTCTGATCATCCTGCCTCCACCTCCAAGGAAAGAATACCAATTATCATGAGGTATCAGGGATGGAGCCAGGGCTTCGTCCATACTGAGGCAGTCTACATTGACTACATCTCTAACTTGAATTTAAAGTTTTGAAACAGTTTGCCAGACTCATGAGACTGGTCCAAAATAACTGACCACCCTTAATGAAGCCAGAAGTCTAGCTACCCTAGGCAGAAAGTAAGATTCCTCAAATGTTTCTTCGATTCTTATTATTCTCGAATGGTTGCTATGCATGTCGCTCTCTCTCGTGGCGGAGTGACAGACACCAGTCGGTGTACCCCCTCTCCAAGTTCACTGTCTCCTGCCCAGCAGGAGAGAGCGGCGAGGGGGATCAGGCGCACAGCTCGTGTCCTACTTCTCTCGGATTGCCCCCGGCCCTCACCCCACGGTTGGTGGGTGGCCCTGAGGGGATCAAAGGCAGATCGGGTGCGACAGCCCACCTGTTCCCCGCCTCCTGAGGGGTTCCCATCCCACCAAAGAAGCGTGCAGCGAGTTGGCTCTTTTGGTGGTACAGCTTTAATGTTGTAACTCCTTCAGTGGTGCCGCAGGAAGCCGTCTATTGAACTTAACAGGCACAGTATAAAGGCTCAGAGCTACAGGTATTAGCATAGGGCTCGAAGTTTCTACCAATCACTTTACTGGTCACTTTGATCATGCTTTTCACTTTACATAGGGGCTATAACTGTCCACACATTGTTCACGAGGGAGAAAGTAATTCTCCTCCAATGGCACTTAAGTTCCTAGTTCACCTAATTACCATGGTATGTGCTATCTCCTCTGGCCGGCCTTTGTTTCAGCTCTCTCAGTGCCATCTTGCCCAGGCCACGAGATGCCAGCCGGTCAATTAGGATTTCTTAAGGCCCAACATATAAACATCACCAATAACTGGTTACTTTTTCACAAAGTAATAGAATAGCAAGTTAAATCCAGCTGAAACTGGACACTGAGCAATCTCATTTATCAATCACTTTTTTTTCTTTTTTGATTTTTGGAGAAAAGATCTCACTATGCAGCACTAGCTGACCTGGAACTGCCTGTACATACGTGTGTAGTTCAAGACAGGTGTGTCCTGAAGTCAGAGATTTACCTGCCTCTGGCCCCCCATATGGTAGGATTAAATGCATGGGCTACCATGCCATGTTATGGGGTACTTTTTAACTGGGCTCCTGACAAAAACTTTCCACTGTCCTCTGTGATGCAAATAACAATCCCCTTACTTTGTCAGTTTTTTTTGTTTATGTCATTGAAGCAGCCAGCTGTCACTAGGTCTTTCTACTGACTGAAAAATCCTCAGGGGTTGAGTAAACCAGCAAATGAAGAACTGTCACTAGTAAAATTCTAATACGCACATCAACATTTTTTGGTTTGTTTTCTGTTGGCTTTTTTTTTTTCTGAGGCAGTCTCACGTAGTCCAGGCTGGCTTCCCACTTTTGATCCTTCTGCCTCTACCTCTCACATGCTAGGATTATAGGTATGTGTCACCATGCCCTGTTTTTTGTTGTTGTTGTTTTGTTTTCTGGTTTTTTGTTTTTTGTTTTTTTGTTTTTTTACTTTTGGCAAAGTTGGGACTGTTCAAGGTGGTAAGGTCATAATCCCTTTCCTGGTTTGTTTTTATTTTTTTTGCTTTTTTGTTTTTGTTTTGAGACAGGGTCTCCCTGTGGTCCCAGCTGGCCTGGAACTTGCTATGTAGACCTGGCTGGCCTCAATCCCACAAAGATCCACCTGCCTCTGCCTCCTAAGTGCTGCAATTAAAGGCATTCACCACCATGCTCAGCTTTGTTTTCTGTTTTTTTGAAATAGGATTGTATGATTTTCTTTAATTTATTTGAAAAAAATCTTTAAGGATAGTTCACATTTTTATTTCCTTATTTATTATGTGTATTTATGTAAGGGGAAGTGAGCGTGTGGAGGTCAGAAGCCAACTTTGGAGAGTGAACTCTCTCCTTCTGCCATGTCTGTCTCCTGGGGATGGAACTCAGGTCATCAAGCTTAACAGCATGTGCTTTTTTCTGCTAAGCCATTTCACTGATCCTCTTCTCCTTCTTGTATGAGAGTCTCACTGTTATCTAAGCTGCTCTCTAATTCCTGGGTTCAAGTGATCCTTCCCCATCCCATCAATCTTATGAGTGGCAATACCACTCCATCCCACGTTATATTTGTTTGAAATCTTTCATCAAACGTTCCATTTGTAACATTAGTCTCCCAAAGCTATTACCCAGGCCAACAGGAATCATGTATGTACATTAATAACTGTCATACAGATCAAGCAGCTCAATGAAAGCAGCACACAAAGTACATGTAAGCAACAACATAAAAGCAATCTATTTTGTTGTGAATTTTATTGAATTCAAAGGTGGCACTTCTTCAACATGATTAAAAAAACTAAGTTCAAGTTGTACAAACATTCAGCATGAAATAAACAATGAAGCCTGCTCAGCGTATAAAATGAGCAGACAGCAGTCTAGAGCAGAACACACGTTCAGTACAAACATTAACAGTCACTAACACAGAGGCCACAGAAAAGACTGAAAGAGCACGCGAGCTTTTTAGTTTCTGGCTAGGATCTGACAAACCTAGCATGCTTCACTTACCAACCAGCTAAACAGAAACATCTACCAATGCCAGAATCTTTATAGCTCTTGATTAGCTGGGAATGAGTACAGTGAGAACCTTTGTTTGAAGTAATTTTTCCAACCTAAAGTCATCTACAGAGCAGGTTGATTTCAATAGAGCAAAAGGTGTCATCTGGCTGGCTACATCATGCACTGGTGACAGAGACAGGTTTAAGAAGTTTTGAGTTCAGACTGCTGGGCCTTGGGGCTGGTCTTACCTACCTCTGCACTCTGAGACTCAGTAGACTGGGGATAAAAGGGACCTACCAGCCAGTTGAGAGGCATGTTGTTAACAAGATAATCCATCACATCATCTAAGGAGTCCTTCATTTTCTGCAGTTGCCCCTTGCTAGAAGTGAGGAAGCCATCGGACACTTCCTTAAAAGAGGCAGCATTGAGGAACACTGAGTAGATGTCCCCAGCCATCACCCCCAACTGGTTGGCCTGATCTTGAATGTTCTGTGGTAACCCTTGGATGTTGGACAGAAGCATCTGGCACATAGTCTGGAGCTGCTGGGTCAGATTTCGGGCAGTAGCCAGAGTACGTGACTCGATGTGCTAAAAAGAAAACAAACTCAAGAATTAACAGTGGATTCAACAGTGCTGTTTGATTTAGCTCAATCACAGTAAGCTGGCTGTGTCTGTATATTCTTTGACTATTGGGGTTGGGTTTGTTTTTTGTTTTTGCAGGGGAGATCCAGGGCAAATGCTCTGTCACTAAGCTAAACCCTCAATCCCCATTCTTTAGCTTTTGTATTTTTTTTTTAAAGATTTACTTATATTTTATGTGTGTTTTGCCCACATGTAAGTACACCATAGGCATGCAGTGCCTGTAGAGGCCAGAAGAGGGTGTCAGATTCCCCTGGAACTGGAGTTACAAATGATTATTAGCCACCATGCAGGTGCAGGGAGTGGAACCCTGGTCCTCTGGAAGAGTAGGAAGAAGCTCTTAACCACTGAGCCATCTCTGCAGCCCATCTTTGACGTTTTATAATTGTCATAACTGAGTAAGGCAGCAGCAATCATATTTCATAGCTATGAACGGAAGTTTAGTATTTAAGTAACTTGCCCACCTAACAGCTAGAAAAGAGGTAAGTTGGAGATATGAACCAGTGACTTGAGACTCCAAAGTTCATCATTTTAAATTGAAACAGCAGTAGACAGGGGAGAGCAGACAGTAAAAATGCACTGTCTGTGCCCATCATGAAAAGCAGAGCCTGTGTTTCTCATTTGGGGATACTGACATCCTATAGGTTGTTAGATAGTCACTCGCTCTCCTGTTTTGCTTTTTCTACCAACCAGAGAATCTAACAATATTGTTCAAGCTTTTGACAGAAATACAACAATACAAAAAATACAATATTTTGCAGTATTGGGGTTTGACCCTAGGATCTTGTGCATGCCTGGCAGTTACTCTACCCAGTCCTCTCTTTAAAAGTTTTTGAAATATTTTATTTTACGTATATGAGTGTATTGACTACATGTAAGTACATTCATGTCATGCATTGCCCATGGAGGTCAGAAGAGAGCACTGGATCCCTTGGGACTGGAGTTAAGGACAGTTGTTAGTTGCCATATGGGTGTTAAGGAATCAAACCCAGGTCCTCTGTAAGAGCAACCAGTGCTCTTAAACTCTGAGTCATCTGTCCAACCCCATCTTTACAATTTTTATTAAGTTGTATTTATTCTATGTGTGCATGCATGAATATACCACGGTGTGCATGTGTGGAGGTCAAAGGACAACCCCAAAGAGTTATTTCTACCACCCTGTGAGTCCCAGGGATCAAACTTAGGTTGTCTGTGTTGGCAGCGAATGCCTTTATCTGCTGATCCATGTCACATTATTCCTTTACTCCTTATTTTGGGAGAGTCTTGGACTTGTTATCCTGTTGTCTCAACATCCCAAGTACGAATTGCAGGCCTGTGCCACCAAGCTAGACTGAGAGAAATATATACCAAAAGGATTTATAGGGACACTGAAACAGAAGTTTCAGAATCAAGAGTGAATGACTGTGTATCATCTTACCTCAGCACAGTGGGATTCATCAGAACCATCATAGCCAATGTTTCTCTTCCACTCCACCCAAGAGACACAGAACTTATCCTGAGCATCCTGAATTTTTAGGTTTGCATTATGCACATTCTTCCTAGCCAGTTCAATCTATGGCACAATAAAACAAAACAAGTCAACTCTAGAGTACTCATTCATTCATTTCCAGTCTGCCTGGAGCTTTATGACATAGAACCGGCAACATAAATACCAAGAATTCAAGGCTGGAGAGATGGCTTGGCAGATGAGATCACCTACTGTTCAAGCAGAGGGCCCAGAAACCCAAGTTCAATTCCCAGTACCCATGTTAGGTGGCTCACAACTGCCTCTCACAACAGCTTCACAGGGCCATGCTTCTAACCTTCAGAATTTGCACTCGTATGCACATACTCCCTACACAGGCACATGTGTATACAAGTAACTCTGAATAATAAAAATATGGTTGGAGAGATGGTTTAGTGCTTAAGAGCACTAGCTGTTCTTCCAGAGGACCTGGGTTTGGTTTCCAGCATCCACATGGAGGCTAACAACCATCCCTAACTCCAGTTTCAAGGGATGTGATGCCCTCTTCGGATCTCTGCAGACATTGCACAATCTGGGTGCACTAACATACAGGCAAAACACTCATACACATAAAATAAACATAAATCAAAAAAAAAGGAAAGAAAGAAAGGACAGGCTGAGCATGGAGGCGGCAGAACACCTTCAATCCCAACCTCTCCAGTGCCAGGCCAGCTGGGACCACAGGGAGACCCTGTCTCAAAAGAGGGGTGAAAAAGAGAAGGGCCAGGCACAGTGGTATACACCTGTCATCCCAGCAGTCGGGAGGCAGAGGCCAGAGGATTGTTACAAGTTTGAAGCCAGCCTAGTCTGTGTATTATGTTTCAGGCCAGGCTGGACTACACACAACAAGACTCTGTCTCAAAAAATAAGAAAGGAAAAGAGGAAGAGACTTCAGCCTTCCGCCTTCCTTGTTACCAGCTCCCCATTTCCTTTTCTGAGAAGAAAAGCATTTTCAGTACAGTACATAATGTTTTCTAATTTAGCAATCTTTAATGACTGCGTAATAATCTATTGTGAGCTATTACACAAACTAGTCCTCTTTCGTTGATGTGCACTGTCATAGTCAACTATATACTGATGTAAATGTGTGACACATAAATCTCTAAAAGTGAACTTACTCTCTTGTTACCCATGTTTGTAACTCTTCTAGAATGATCTGATTTTGCTGTTTGCCCTCTCCTTCCTCATCAGCCCCCATTTTTTGAAAAGATTTTATTTTATGCACATGAGTATTTGTCTACATGTATTTGTGTGTACCATACGCATGCCTGGTGCCCTGGTGCCCACAGAGACCAGAAGAGGACATGGGATCCCTCAGAACTGGAGTTATGGGCAGTTATGAGCTGCCATGTAGGTGCTGGGAAGTGAACTGGGTCCTCTGCAAGAGCCACAACTGTTCTTAACCACTGAGCAATTTCTCCAATCCCAGAGAAGATTTTTCATCAGTCCTCTGAGTATTCCAGAAGTGTACAACAATGATCTTTTCAGTAAGTCATGACAAAGGCATCACATTTACTCATGCAACAGAGCAGGAAGGTATCTGTGTTTGACACCTGAGGAAGATTAGCATCACTTTATATTTTCAGCTAGCTAGTCTTCCTCTTCTTGAGTTGTCTATATACTCTATCCACTTATTCATATGCAATATTAAAATTCCTGAATTTCACAATTATATCTATCCTCATCCCTCAAGATAAAGAACTTACTTCAGACACCTTAAAATTATGTTGTACCCACCAGATGAACAGTAGAATGAAGTTTCGAAATCGTCTCTTGGCTTTTTTGCTTGGCTTCTTTAACCCTGCTGAGAGCCTGCTGGTAGGCTCGGGAGCGGAGCTTGGTAGACAGAGACCCAAGTCTCACATAATAACTTGGCTTCTGAACCATGTCAAATCCTTCTACTTTTTTGGCTTCTTTTTCTGAAAACAAAGTAGTGAGGAGGAGGGGAGGGTGTAAGGGATCCCAAAGTGGGATATTCCCAAGATTGCTTCAGTCTACCACTGGGTTGACCACCCTAAGGTACTCTCTATCTGATATACATGACATGTGTTTACACATGCTTCTTCCCTCCAAAGTGAAATTCTTAGCACACACACCATGACACATAGTAATGTTCCTTAAGTATAGCCCAGGCTGGCCTCAAACTCAGAGATGCACTTGCCTCCACCTCCCAACTGCTAGGAACAAAGGTGTGTGGGTGTCTGACCTGAACCACTGTACCTTTCACTGATTATTTTGTAAAGCAGCTTATTAAAGAAAATCTATTACTTTGAGACTGTTTCTTTAAGTTTCAATACTTACTATATACATATCAATATAAAACTTGATTGCCTTAAGAGAAAAAAGAATGAAGCCAGGCATGTAATCTCAGCACTTGAGAGATGCAGGTAAAGTTAGCCTGATCAATGTAAGACACTATCTCAGAAAGACTAATTGGCCAGCAAGATGGCTTTGTGGGTAAAAAGGGCTTGTCACGCTAACTGGAATGAGTTTAATCCTGGAAGCCATGTAAAAAGCCCAATATAGCAGAGCACATTTGCAATCCCAGCACTCCCGCAGCAAGATGGGAGGTGGAGACAGACAGAGGCCAGAAACTTGAGGGGTAACCAGCATGGAGTACACAAGGAGGCAGGAAGCAACTAGACCCTGCCTCTACAAGGTGGAGGAGAAAACTGACTCCTGAACGTGGTGCTATGACTTCCACATGCCAGTGATGGTTCAGCACATCTGCACTCATACACTTTTCTGTCTCTGTCTCTGTCTCTCACATACACATACATACACACACATAAATAAAAAGACAAAATATCTAGAGACATAAAGATTGAATAGAGTGAAAGAAATGCCCTAAAACCGAATTATGGTGATTCTTTTGTGCAACTCTGCAAATGCTGACTGAAAAATAGATCTCCTGTGCCAAAAAAGTTTACTGACGGCATCTGAGTATGGTGGTGCCTGTAATATCAGCACTTAGGAGGTAGACACAGAAGGTCAGGAGTTCAAGGCCAGCCTGGGCTACATAAGACCATGTCTCAAAAAAGAGAGAGATGGATAGAGAGAGAGAATGAGTCTGTCTCAACGAAGCTGTTAGAAAGATTAGTTCAAAGCTGGACATACACAGCAGCACATGCCTATACTCCCAGCACTTGGGAGGCAGAGACAGGAGACTCACTAGTTCAAAGTCATCCACAGCTACATAGCGAGTTTAAGACTAGCCTGGGTTATGTGAGATCCTGTCTCAAAAACAAAAAAGAAAGATATAAAACATTCTTTCAGTATAAGGGCACTGTTACCTAGCTCTTCCTGGGTGAGAGGAAGGTACTGGTCTACCAGCAGCTCTGATTTGGCAAGTGCATGTTCTACTCCACTGCTCATAAGCTGCACCATCCGATGTTCCAAAACTGTGTTGATACTGCCTTTGACCACAGACTTGGTCGTCTCCACACTGCCAGTAACTGCCCCTTTGGTCCTGTCTACCATCCCCGTGATCGTGTTGGCTACAGAATCTTTGGCCCCGGTCACAGTACTTGTCACTGCATCCTTCGCCCCAGTCACAGCACCCTTGGCACTGGCAACAATCTGTAAGCAGAAAAGCAGATCAACAGCTTATGAGAAATATGGGGTTGATACTCAAGAAGGCTTTACAAAGGCTAGACAGTGAAAGGATCAACCTGTCAAAACAGTTCAGCTCTATCTTTTGGTCTTGGGCATATCCCTAAGATCTGATGAGCCTGAACGTCTCTGTCAGGTCTGTTTGCCCTACCAGTCATCCCTTAAAGTAGCAAAGGAAACAAACATGAAATCAGTCAGTTTGTGAAGGCAAGTTGTTTTGCATTGTTTTTGTTTTTTTAACTAGAAAAACTTTTAATGACATAAAAGAAATACTCTAGAGAAGAAGGCATGCCACAACAAATCAGCTTACCGTATTTAAAATTGAACAAAAAAATTAGGTTGGGTTCCCGAAAACTGGAAACGTTAGTAAACGGGACTCTATTGGCGAGTCATTTAGAGGTTCTGCTGCCAGTGTTCCCTGTGGCTGTGCGCCACCTTCCCGGTCTCATGCTCTGTCCTCTCCACGCCTATCAGTGTTCTCCTTACCCAGAGCACCAGGTTCAGCTTTGTGTCTAGTTTCCTCTCTGGATTTATGTGACTTCTGAAGAAGCTATATAAAACTATATAATCTCAACAATGGGCAATAAGTTCCCATCTTTAGCTGAGGGTTGAACCTGGAGCTTATTTCAGGGGAATCCAATGCCCTCTTCTGACCTCTGAGGGCACTGAATGACACGGGTGTACCTACCTACATGCAGGCAATACACTCAGACACGTAAAATAAAAATAATAACATATTTTTAAAATGATAAATCTCTGACATTTGAATTTGATTAATGGCTACAGGCTCTCCTTCTATTGTACGCTTTGGTTACTATGTAGCTGTAAGTCTGTGATGAAGTTGGAAAACAGTGGAGCCAATGGAGATCTCATTTCTATTAGTTTGAGACAGGATTTCACTTTGTAGTCCAGGCTAATGTGGAATTTTATTGTACAGCCTTGAATTCACTTTTCCCTCTTGCCCCATAATACTGTGATTTCAGGCATGCATCACCATGCCCAGATATAACTGCTATCTTTAAAAAAAATCTTCTAATGTTATTATGTGTGAGTATTTTGCCTCCATGTATATATATGCACCACATGTCTGCTGGTACCCACAGAGGCCAAAAGAAAAGAGGGCGTTGGATCCACTGAAACTAGAGTTACAGACAGTTGTGAGCTGTGAGCTGCATTGTGGCTGCTGGGAACCAAATCTGGGTCCTCTGCAAAAGCAGCATGTGTGCTTAATCACTGAGCCATCTCTCCAGTGCCGTTTCTCTCCCTCTGAGACAGCTCTCACTGTACAGCCCTGGCTAGCCTCAGATTCAGAGGTCTGCCTGCCTCTGTCTTTCAGTGATGGCATTAAGGGTATGTGTTACCAAGACTCAGGACTGTAATTCAGTTTTCAAGTGGCAGGTACTGTGATCCTTGTCTAAAACGCCAGCCTGCACCACTCTGGGGCCTGAAGTTAAGGCTTAAAACTGATTTCTCTTATTGACAGTGGCTCAGGATTTAGAACCTACTTTGTACTTTCGTGTGAGATCTCGGAGAAGTTTGTGAAATGGCTTTGAAAACTCTCCATTTTGAGGCGCAGCCATGCCTAGGAGATTTCTTTTGTCTCCTTCGTCCCCTTCAGCAGACAAAGAACGTGAGTGAATCAGCCCTCCTGGATTGGAAAGCCAGGCCATTCTTTCCTAATCTCCTCTTGCTAGAACTTGCTAGTAGTTGGTCTCCTTCCCTGCTATCATTTTCAGGTGTAAAATTTCTTATATAATATTTGGGGGAAACTGAAGTCTAATCACGTATGTAGAGATAGTGCTGTTGAGTGGGAAAAAATGGAGGGAAATCTGAGGCACAGACTGCATCTCCTTCACACTGGAAGTGGCAGGGGGAGCCCGGCTTTCCCAGAGGCTTCCTCCGGACACCATGAGTGGAGGGTGGGCAGCCTGGTACTCTTAGAGTTCTAGGGACAGATATCTGGGAATATTTCTAGTGGGGTGTAAAGCTGGGACTTCTACCTATGTGTTGGTTCTTTGGAGATGAGTGCTAAGGGCTGGGTGTGCATAGTACATGTAAGAACATATGAAGAAAAAAACTCAGGGCCTGGTACCTACTAGGTAAGCATTCTATCACTGAGCTTCATCTCCAGTGCAGAAGTTACTCTGAATATTATAAACAAGTCATAAAAAAATGTTTTTGAGACACAGTCTCACTATGAAGCCCTGGCTGGCCTGTTACTTGCTTGCAGACTAAGGCTGACTTCACACTCAGAGACTCAACTGACTCTGTCTCCTGGGTGCTAGGATTAAAGGTATGCACCACCACAACCAGCAATAAGTCATCATTTAAATACCCTAAGAGAAAAGTAACCCTAACCATTACAATATACTCAAGCAACACAAGTGAAAGTTTTAAAGACACAGAGAAGCATTCTAAAGGCTAATTCTAAAACTTACTTGTTTAAATGATGAAGAGGGCCAGATTTCTCCATGACCAGTATCATTTTGTGCCAAGCTGTCTCTGTCTTTCTCCCCATATATATATACAGATCTATCTCTCTCTCTCTCTCTCTCTCTCTCACACACATTTTTTTTTTCTTTTTCTTTTTGAGATACGGTTTCTTTATAGCCCCAGTTGGCCTGGAACTTGCTATGGTGATCAAGCTGGTCTGGTTCTCACAGAGATCCACCTGCCTCTGCCTCCTGAATGCTTAGATTAAAGCCATACACCACCACAAATGGCCCTATGCTGTATTCTTAACCTGAAAAGAAAAACAGAGGGCATTATCTGAACCAAAGCTCCCTGAGATGGATGAGCCAACCGCGCTGTCCACAGTGCTAGCTGGCATGTAGGCAGGGGAATCTGAAGGTACATCCCACCAGCCAAGTGAGAGAATCTTCCACTTGCATGCTTAGCCAGCACCATGAGATCACTTTCGTTCGCTTGTTTTAAATTTTCTACTTATTTTTATGTTTATGAATGTCTTGTCTGTGTATATGTAAGTGTACCATGGGTATGCAATGTCAAGGGGCCAGAAGATGGTGTTGGATCCCCTGGAACTGGAGTTACAGATGGTTATCAGCCTCCATGTGGATGCTGGGAAACAAACCTGGGTCCTCTGGAAGAACAGCAAGTGCAATCTCTCCCACCCCTGTTGCTTCTTAGGCTCAACCTGACAGAAGTTGAGGGGATTGGCCAGTGCTCTTTCAAAAACAGCTAGATTCAGATTAAGGGAACAGGTATTTGTGTGCTTGTGGCACACTGCCTCTGCTAAAGAAAATATGAAAACATGCCAAGAATCAAGACACAGCAAGCACTCTGTCTCAAGCTCACCTCAGCTGTTGGCCTATTCAAAATCAGCAGAGACTCCTCAATCCTGTCCAGCCCCTTACAGGCATAGGTATTGGCAACTGCAACTGCAAGAATCACAAATGGAAAAATCATCACATCACATTGTAAGTAGGAAGACTTAAGGCTTTATTTACGCTTATTTCAAAAACAGCAAGAATGTGTGGCTTTTGTTTTGTTTTTTTAAAAACCACAAAACCTATTTCCTGGTTTCTCTAGCTCAAATAGGAAGAGACTTGGTATACTGATGGCAACTTTCTTTCAGTAACATGAAGAGGCTGTGCAGGTAAAACAGCAGAGGCTGGGGAGGAAGTTGGCTAAGGAAGAAGGCCCCTATGTTAATGTCAGGAGTAGACAGGCTTCCACTGAACTCTCACTCAGGAAATAAAATAACTCTCAAAATTAACATTTCCATGCTAGGTTAATACCTATTCTTTAGTACATAGAAATATATTTGGGGTTCTTACCAGGAAACATTAAGCTAATAACACCGTGGTTCTCCTTAAAAAGCCCAGATTTCAGTCCAAACCTCACCCTAAGGACAATAAATCAAGTATTCAAATCAAATTCATTTGGGAATTAGTTTTGTTGGAATAGCAGCTCTTTAAAGGTTCTTTATACTCTTAAAAGCCTCCAATTTAACCCTTGTGGGATGATTCAAATCTCTGTTCAAAAGTAGTTCATTTCTATTGTGGAGAAATCAAAACTTTCACACATTGCTGATAGGGATATAAAATGGTCACGTGGGAAAACAGTCTGGAAGTTCATCTAAAACGGTCATTAAAGACCCATGCCATTCCATTCCTAAGTATATACCCAGGGATACTGAAAACATATGTTCACCAAAAAAGTTGTACACACATGTTCACAAAAGCATTATTCATCATGATTTCCACCATCAACCTCAGACATCCCCATAGACACATACATGTGCCCATGCACATGCCAACATACACACAAATGAGAAAGGGGGAGAGAAAATATATGCTCTACTCATACAATGTAACATTATTCCACAATAAAAAGAGATTAAGCACAGATATGATACATCATGGATGCAGCCTGAAAACTTTTATGCCAAGGGCAATAAATCTATTGAAAAAGAATACATATGACTCTTTGTATGGAAAGCCCAGAATAAGCAAATGTATAGATAGAAAATGGATTAATAGTTGCCTAGAGAATAATGGAAGGAAAGTGGAATGATTGATAATGAAAATGAGCTTTCTTCCTTTGTTTGCAATTGTCGGGCTTCAACCTAGCATTTCATACATGCTATGTAAGCACTACCATGAAGCTATAGTCCATCTCCTTCCCTCTGCTCCTGCCTCAGCCTCCCATTACCTAGGATTACAGGTATAACGTCACATCCATGTCTTCTGTTTGCTTTTTGAGATAGGGTCTTACTGTTGCCCAGCACTACTTTAACCCCAACACTCAGAAGCAGAAGCAGGTAGATCTCTGTGAGTTCAAGGTGTCTCAAAAAAAATACATATATATAGATATAGATATAGATATATGAAAATGTATATAATAAAAACTTCATTATTTCAAAGCTTCTGTCTTTTTGAAACAGGGTCTTACTGCATAGCTGTAAAGTAAGGACACCGGCCGCCAAGCCTGATGACCTGAGTTTGAATCCCAGAACTGATAGAAAACCAGAACCAACTCCAAGTTGTCCTCTAATGTCCATGACCATGCCATGGCAAACACCCATATACATATATACAGACAAAAAATAAATAAACATTTAAGTATATGTATATTGTATGGTTCTAAGAAAGCTAATTTCAATTCACCCCTTGGTGAACTTGGATACTTCCTTTGTAATCTTAGTTACTAACATAGTGGTATCTTGGAAATTTCTTCTTTTTGAAACAGTGTCTTTTAAGGTCATGCTGGCCTGGAGCTCTCTATGTAGCCATGGCTGATGAACTGACCCTTGCAACCACCTCCCATCAAAAGTGCTGGGATTACAGGCATGTGTCACCATGTGGGCAAGAAGTTTTTATTAAAGTAACATGAAAGCCAGGGCACACATCTTTAATTCCAGCACTCAGGAGGCAGAGACATGCATATCTCTTGTCTCTTGAGACTGAGGTCAGCCTGGTCAAATTCCAGGTCAGCTGGGACTACAGGGAGACCCTGTCTCAAATAAAAAATGAATAAATGAATAAAGAAAGTAACAGGAACATCTGTCATGGCTATGAAGAAATCCTCTATGACAATGCAAGTCATGGTCAGTTACTAGGTGGAGGCAGTATTATGCCTCAGGACTCCTTGCTGCTACCAAAGTGCTTAGAACACCCCAAGTAGTCCCCACTTGGACCCAATATTAACAGAAAAATCTAAACTCACTCTGTGGCTCCAGCTTGAGGATGATGGGCAGAGCACTTGTCACAGCCACTGAGGTCAGTGTCCTCACGCCCTTCTCTGCCATCTCACACACAGATTTCAAATAAGGATACTGGTCCTTTGTACAGACATAAGCAGAGGACACCAGGTCGTAGGTGGAGCTCACCAAGGGCAGGTTGGCCACCCTAGTCACAACACTCTGTAACCATAGAGGGGTGGACATGAAGGTCTCAAAACACACAGGAAGATAAGGGGTAGAGAGATAAGTACTTAAAAATCATACCGGTGGTGGATCAACTGCTACAGACGCCATTTTTCCCTCCTAAAGAGAAACCTGGCGAAAGAAGAGAAACGTACTTCACAACACTGGTATTCCCACCCCAGACAAATGCTCAACTCAGAGAAAAATTCTCCCAGCACCAGGGAGGCGGAGGCAGAGGTAGGCGGATCTCTGTTAAGTTTGAGGCCAGCCTACATAGTCAGTTCCAGGCCACTGGGGCTACAGGGAGACCCTGCCTCAAAATCCAGCCCCCCTCTCCCCCAAAAAAAGACTGAGAAAAATTCAGAGTTGAATGTGTCCAGCTGGGGCCTGCCTTCCCACTCTCTGGCTCAAAGCTTCCCTCTGGGCAAACAGCCTATGAGGCAAGGTGAGATTCCAGCGACTATTTACACACTTTAAACAGAGAAGAGCAAAGTTGTTGACACATTTGCCCTGTTTCTCAACCAGGACACTAGAAATGCCTTTGAAGGGCTAAGTTCACAAAAAACGGTAACCAAAAAAAGGCTAATGAAATACAAGGTATCTTGGCTTTACCCACATACCTGCCCTTGATTTTTTTCTGGGTAGCTCAGGCTTCCCCAGAACTCAGGCTCCTTGTCAGCTTCCCTAGTGCTGGGATACCAGGCATGGGCTACCGCACCCAGGGCCCGCAATTCCCTGGGGCTCACCGGCTCAGCACTATCAAGTTGGAGCACTTTAATGGGATTTGCCTTCTTTTTGCAAAGAACTGAAACTAGTAGTATACTGCTACTAAGCTCAAGAAAGCTTCAAGGAAACTGAAGATCGTCACAGGGGGCGCGTTCCCTATACATTTAGTATAGCCAATGGCCCACACCTACACAAAACTGTCTTCAGTCCAGCAGCAGAACCTGCCTGGCCACTTCCCACCCAGTCGGCCCAGCCTCCAGTCAACAAAGGTTCCAGTTCCAAGAAATGAGTTAAGAATGCACCCAGAAGTTTCCATAGCGCCAGTGTAACCCATAAAACACCTCCTTAAAACGTTTTCCTTTCGTTTGGTGAAGGTGTAATTCCAGGCTGGACTGGAGGACTGCGAGTTCAAGGCCATCCTGGGCTACATGGGAACTGCGGGGTGGCCTTCGTTCTCTGCCTAGTGAGGCACCGCCTTAAAGGAAGAAAAGAGCGATTTCCTCTATGTACCCCATAAGTACTTCTATAAGGCATTTTCCTTTAAATAATGCCCCTTCAGGACAAACGCAAGTTGCTTCCCCACAGTCCCGATGGAAGTGCTCACTCGCAGAAGAGAAACCGGAACAAAAGCGAGCGAGCGTGGAGAGCGTGGGTCCTACAGTGGTCCTTTCCCCGCCAGGCTCGGGACCTGCACCCCCGCCACCACCCCTCGGCCCTGCGCCCAGCTAGGAGGCAGAGCAGCAGGCGCCACCCGGGGAGCCCGATGTTGGCAAGGCGGGGACCGTCTGGCACCCACCGAGCGACCTTGAAGATGAGTTGCGAGACGGACGACGGGCGAGTACAGCAGCTACAACAGCAGAGGCTGGGAGCGCAGCCCGGGGCTAAATGCCGCCCCGCCCCGCCTCCCCGCCCCGCCCCGCCCCGCCCCCCGCCCCGCCTCCCCGCCCCGCCCCCCGCCGCGCCCCGCCCCGCCCCGCCGCCCCGCCGCCCAGGTCCGGGCTCTTAGAGTAGGGTAGCAAATGTTCTGGGCTCCCAGGACGTCTTGAGGTTTTGGAAAATGCATATTAACACTTCTTGTGAGTAAGAGTTTTCAAAGTAGACCACTTCCAAATTGAGCCCGGCTTGAATCCCAGCACTCGGTAGGCAGCGGCAGGCAAATTTCTGTGAGATCGAGGTCAGCTGAAAAGACCGTGTCTCAAAAAAACACACACAGAGGAAGGCATGGTTTCTATCCTTTTTCTTTGGGTGAAGAAATAGCAAAGTTTTGTGACATTCTAACCCCAAAATTAATCTGTACAGATTTCTGTTTAGCTGCCTTTAGATTTACAGTTTTATCAGGCCTGGTGGCTCAGGCTTGTCATCGTCAGCAATTGGGAAGCTGAGGCAGGGTTGTTAAGCGTTTTCATCCAGCCTGTTTACAGAGTAAATACCCTGTACTCAAACAAAAACAACTTACTAGACATTTCTAATTGAAAAGTGAATCTGGATTTCCAAAAGAAAGACTTTCGGTTTTTGGAAAATACCTTCTGGGTTTTTCCTTAGCTAGGCAACTCTGAATCTTCTGGGTGATTAGCAGTCAAGGCTTAAAAAACCAGCCAGCTTTGTTGTGGGTTATGCAATATTTTTAAAGGGAACTTAATCAACATCTGAGGCATTTCTTTCTGGTGCAGAATGCAGGGATGTAGACTACATTATTTGATCACGAAAGTTGTACAGCCACCCGGTGAGAGAAAGGTTCAGAGGACTTCTGCGCTGGTGAAAGATGTCCCATAAGGTAGCCACGGTGCAGGCCCTCCTACTCCTTGCAAAGGAGGGGAGGGGAGGGGAGGGGAGGGACTAGAGGGAGCTGGTGACCTGGCCAACAGGACCTCCTCCACCAGACTAGGGAACAGGAGGAGCTGTGCTGGATGGAGCCCAGTTGACAAGGCTTGAAGAAACTGCTTTCTGAGCTGTGAACTTTGAAGCCTAGGAAGCCCTAAGTCAATTGCTGTATGCACACAAGAACTGTTATTATTTTCAAAGGTTCAAAGATGTAACCATCAATGACCCATTGAAAATGCATGCCTGAATTGATCCCTAGCACGGCTGCATAATTTGAAATAAAATACAATATTAAGCCATTAAATGTTTGAAAGTCCAGCCTTTAGTCCCTACAGGTGGCTCTCTTTGAGATCAGGGCTGGCCTGGTCTACAAAGTAAGTGCCAGGAGTGGTGGTGAAAGTCTTTAGTTCCAACACTCAGGAGGCAGAAGCAGGTAGATCTCTGTGAGATTGAGGCTGGCCTTATCTACAAGTCCAGGCCAGTTGGGACTACCAATAAAAAAAGTCTGAAAGTTCAAAGAAGTTCTGTGTGTTTTAAGGTTCTGGATTCCAGAGACGCAGCAGACAAGAAGGAACCAGAGACTCCACTGGGAGCTAACAGGACCCGGCTTTATTAAGTGAAGACCAGATGGGACTAGCTCCTCCCCACCCACGAGTGGAGAAATTTGAGCCCCCCTTGGGGACTAGCCTCCTGTAAGAGAAGGGGGAGGCTAGTCCCCTCACCCCCATCTTGGGGCTGGGGCTCCAGGGAAACGGGCTGGCATGCCCGGGCTCCAGATTGAGATGGAGGAGCTCCCTCAGGGAGAGTGCCAGAGACAAACTCAGCCCCAAAGCCCAAGTCCCAGTTGCAGTCCCAGTCCTAGTCTCAAAGCCTTTAAAAAACCCTCAGCCCCCAACTGGCTTTTAGGGGAGGAGGTTGGGATTGCTATGACATCTACTTCTGGCCAGGAAGTAGTCCTTTTTTACAGCTGCTTGTGAATTTTTTGAGTCCAGAACCTTATCTGTTAAGGAAGCCCGGTGTCCTTTGTGAATTTGGGGTCTGGAGTCTTATCTGAGCTATTTGTAGCTATTTGTAGGGCCTGGATTTCTGAGGAGACGTTGTTGTAAAAGTCAGTCTTTTCTCATGCATGTTTTGTAAAGTCTGGGTCCAGGTTTCTTTCCATCTTCCTGAGTTTGAAACTGTTGGGGGTTTCAGTCATATCTTACAAGTGTGTTGTGGTTTTGTTTTGTGATAGGATCTAATGTATCCCAGACTGGCCTCAAACTTAAACTTGGCTATGTAGCCCAGAATGATCTTAAATTTCAGATCTTCTGGCCATAGATATATTCCATTAAACCTGGGCTTGGGGTTGTTTGTTTATTTTCAATGTTAAAAATCAAATTAAGCAGGATTTGGTGTTACATACTTTTAATCTCAGCACTGAGGCAGGCAGGTCTCTGAGTTCTGGCCAGCCTAGTCTACATAGGGAGTTCTAGGACAGCTGGGGCTACAGGGAGGCCCTGTATCAAATACACACACACACACACACACACACACACATACACACACTCACGCACACACAAACTCACACACAAACTCACACATTAATAATAATAATAATAATAATAATAATAATAACAATAATAAATCAAATCCACCAGGTAGAGTGGTGCAGGCCTGTAATCCCAGTACTGGGCAGGCTGATGCAGGTTTGAAGCCAGGCCGGGTTACCTAGTGAGTTCCAAACCAACCAGGCTACATAGCAAGACCTTGTCCCCCCAAAATCCAATTCTTCTTCTCATTATTTAAAAAATAATAACAAATTTACTCTAGTCCTTCACTAAAGACCTCTCTCTAATCTGACCTTCCCCCCCCCCTTTCCCCCACATAAAGCCTCTTTTCTTTTTCAATTGCAGGCCTGTGAGTCACTTCCCTTCTTTAAAGTTGTGCAGTTTTCCTTCTGCTCTTATTTGCCTGTGAAGCTCAGGGTCCCAGGGACTAACTGGGAACAGAATCTTAAGAGTGAGGGATGCCACAACCAAATTCTTGCTCACCCAGTGTAAGGTTTGGTTCTGAGACCCAGCAGAAATGGAGACTCCAGCTTGGGAATTAACAGGACCTTTGTTAAAGGGATGGGCTAGATCCTCAGGTCAAGAGTGAGGAAAATGGCCCGCTCATCTTGGGGGACTGGGCTGGGGGACCCGGCTTAGCCTCCCCAGGTTCGGGAGATGAGGAAGCCCCAGGCTGGGAGATGAGGGACTGGGAAGGTGAGGAGATTAGAGAAACCTAGCTGCCCAGTAGCCTTCTTATGGGGAGGGGATCCCCATAACATCTGACTGATGTTCAGAGAGATAGTTAACAACTGGTATCAGGAAGCTTATCTTGTCAGTCCCTTTTCACAGATACTGTGAATTCTGGAAGTTTGGCTGGAGTCCCTAAGGTGTCTATCAGTTCTGAGTCCTAGAACTGCTGGGGGGTTTCCTTTCAATCACACCTTACAACCAGCTCACTTCATTTTCACCATCAGGAGAGCACGGAGCCAAAAGCAAGAACTGCGTCCAACATGGTACATGTAGGATTCCCTTAAAGTTGGTTGAGGCATTCTAGGGAGAGTTAGGCTATGAGAATTGGGGCTTCATTCCTGGGAAGTTTCAGCATTCTCTTTGGTTTCCCCCTAAATTCAGTTGGCCCGGCTATTGTAGCTTCCTGGACTCTCCTCTCTACCAGTCTTCAACCTTAAACTCTAAGCAAGTATTTGTTTCTGGCCCCTGAACCACAAGCTAATATAGGACTCCTGA
This sequence comes from Eospalax fontanierii, assembly GCA_035773235.1. Lineage (NCBI taxonomy): Eukaryota > Metazoa > Chordata > Mammalia > Rodentia > Spalacidae > Eospalax > Eospalax fontanierii. The sequence goes on along the minus strand of CM069528.1, from coordinate 9,958,204 downwards.
GTCATTGCTTGCGCTCTTTTCTCCATCTTGTTCACTAGGAAGTCCTCCTTCAAAGCCCAAGACAGATGCCAACCCCGTACCCCCTGTAGGAGTAACTTTTATAAATGGACATAGTCTGGATTAATGACTTTTAATTAACCACAGCAAATCCATGTACTCTTGTGTTTTGAGACCTGGGTACCTGATCTTGTTTCCTGGGAACCTCAATTTGGTACTTCACATAAAAAGATAATGAATGAATGTGGGTATGCTGAGAATTAACATATCAAAATGCTGAAAGCGAGCACACCCATCTCCATTGCACACAATAAAGACTGGGAAGTGTAAGGTTCTGGGTTCAAGAGACACAGCAGACAAAAGAGACCAGAGACTCTGCTGGGAGCTAGCAGGACCTGGTTTATTAAGAGAAGACCAGATGGAATTAGCTTCTCTGCACTTGGGAGTGGAGAAATGCTAGCCCCCTTGGGGGGCTAGCCTCCCCAAAGAGATGGGGGAGACTACCCCCATCATCTTGGGGTTCGGGCTCTGGGGAACTGGGCTGGTGTGCCTAGCTCCAGGTCAGGATGGAGGAGCTCCCTCAGGGAGAGTGGGAGAGGCTAACTCCCTGGGAGAGCGAGATCAGCTCAAAAGCCTCAAGCCTAAAAGCTTCAAAAGCCTAAAAGCCTCTAGCCCCCTCCTAGCTTTTATGGGAGTGGTTCCCATGAAATCTGATTGATGTTTAAGGTAAACTTCTTGTGTGGGGGGGTTGGGGTTCCAGTCACATCTAACAGGAAGGATGGTTTGCCTTGGATGAATGACATAGTCTAGATATATCTAGGTTTATCTATGAATAAAAAAGCAGGATGGTCTGTTACAAAAAGGGAGGAGCCAAGCTTGTACTTCCTCAACTGAAGCTGAAGAAGCCAATTTGAGTAAAATTATGGATATGGCCTGACTCAGGGACAGAGTTCCAGCAGAGAGTTCCATCAACACAGTTCAAGGACAGAGAGTTCCAAGAGATATCTGGGGGAATGAGTGTCCTATGGGTTCAGCCCACTTTTAAAAACTAAATTCAAGAGTTAGGCTTTTTGTTCAGGTAATTATAATGTTAGCACAGTAACACTGCAACCCCCCATGCAGGACCAACTCCCTGTCTTCGTGGAATCAAATGTCTTTGCCTTGAGTCTGCATTTTTGCATAATTTTATGCCTGTGTTTTTATACTTTATTATTATTATTATTTTGGTCTTTTTTGAGCCAGGGTCTCCCTGTAGCTCCAGCTGGCCTAGAACTCACTCTGTCAGTGAGGCTGGTCTTGAATTCACAGAGATCCTCCTGCCTCTGCCTCCTGAGTGCTGGAATTAAAGGCGTGCACCACCGTGCCAGGCTACAATATTATTTTTAACATTCCTTTGTTTGTTTCTGTTGTTGCTGTTTGAGACAGGGTCTCACTATGTATAGTCGTGTTCGTTTCCGTTGTGTCTCACCCCTCTGGGCTGGCCCGAGGGCTTGGGGGTGAGTAGATGCAGAGTCAAGCCACAGACTCCGGAGTCGGACAGGAAGCAGAGTGGCAGTGCAAACTCCTTTATTGAATAGGTGCACGAGCTCTTATAGGTCTGGATAGCCAATGATCATATGGAGTGGGGTCCCAAATACAGCCAATAGTAAGTTTGTCTCCACGTAGGCGGGTTCTTTCCAGGTGCTGGTCTCACAACTAGCCAGAGCAGAACGCCACACCTACAGGAGCCATTCCTCTATTCCTCCCAGCGGGTGGCCTTAGGCTAGGCCCACCTTACATTATGCCCAACAACTATGTACCCTTGGCTGGACTGGAACACATTATGTAGACCAGGCTGGCCTGGAGCTCTGAGAAATCTGCCTGTCTCTGCCTCCCAAGTGTTATGTTTAAAGGCATGTGCCACTATGCTGGCTTTTATTTTGTTTTGAATCAGGGTTTCCCTGTGTATCCCTGTCTAGCATTGAACTCACTATGTAGCCCAGACAGGCTTCCTGTTTTAGCCTTAGGAGTGTTAGGATTACCAATTTGAGCCACCATGCCTGACTCTTAGATGTCATTTTTTAAAATTATCTTAAAATTTTTAAATTTCATTTTGATTTATTTAGTGGGAGGACAACTGTTTGGAGTTGGTCTCTCATTCCAGAATGTGTGACCTGGGGGTTGAACTCAGGTCATCAGGCTTGGCAGCAAGATCCTTTACCAGCTGAGCCATCTCATCAGCCCATTATTATTTTTGAGTAGAGCAAATGAAGATTTATTAAGTGAGAGGAGAAGTGAGAAAGAACTCCTGAGAATGAAAAGGGCTTCAAGTCATTTTTTTTTTCCTGACTTTTGAGACAGGATCTCACTCTATAGACCAGACTAGCCTTGAACTCACCATGGAGCCCAGGATGGCCTCAAACCTGGCTCAGCTTCCTAAGTGTTGGGATTACAGACATGAACCACTCACTATGCCCAGGGAAAAAACATTTTTTACAGAGCTGATTTTTCATGTTGTGGTCCGAAGGCCCCAGAATCACCCACATGTTTATGAGACTTTTTGTTTCCTACCCTGACCTACATGGGCTGGAGCCCAGGAGCCTGTGTTTAACAGTGCTCATTTGGAGCACCTGCACTTCTCTCTCCATAAGCACTTCTGACACGTTGCTTATGTTTGAACCTCACAACAGCATGGAGCCCTTGAGGAATTATTATTGCTGTCTTAATAAACATAGTCTCAGAGAAGTTACCTGATCTGCCCATAGCCTTATGACTGATCAGCAACCTAGGCAAGATTAGATCCCAGAGGGATGGTCAGTGCTAGTTACTCAATTTATCTTTGTTTAGTCCCCTCATCTGTCAACTGGGGATAATAACAGTTCTTCCTGTTTTAGATAAAAGTTTTTGGGCATTTATTGTGTTAGCCTCCCCCGTCCCCCACCGTGGGCTCTTTTTTTCATTTTTGATTTTTTGCTTTTCTGAGGCAGGGTCTTGTTATGTAGCCTAGGCTAGCTTCAAACTCATTGTATAGTAGAGGCCACTCCTGAACTCCTGAGCCTCCTGTCTCCACCTCCTGAATTCTGGGATTACAGGTGTGTGGTCAGGACTACAGACAGGTTAAGAGCACAGGTTGCTCTTGCAGAGGACCTGGGTTCAGATCCCAACACCCACATGGCTGCTAACAACCATCTGTAACTTTCCAGTTCCAGGGGCTTCGATACCCTCTTCTGACTTCTGATGTCATTGCACCACAGGGGTGCACTCACATGCATGCAGGCAATACATTCACACATAAAACAGGAATAATAAAGAAAATATTAAAATAAATAAATAAATCTTTTTTTAAAAGTAGGGTCTGGAGAAATGACTCAGCAGTTAAGAGCACTGGCTGTTCTTGCAAAAGACCCAGGTTCAAATCCCAGTACCTGTAGGATGATTCTGGCAAGGCCAGGCAGGTTTCCGGCCTGCTGGCCTAGAACCAGCTAGAACCAATATTGAGCTTATGTGCACAGTGAACACTTCCTGGGATCGAACCTGGGGCACATCTCAAGCTAGCAGTCATCCATGACCAATGGGAGTGATGAGCTTCAGATCGTCAGGTGTTCAGGACCTACCAGAATGAAGCACGTCAAATGACTAGATAAATACCACCCCTAAGCCTGGCAAAAATATAAATCTGTTCCTTTCTAAAATTAAAATGAGATTGTGGCTCCCAGGGTCTGTGACGTTGACTCTGTGCTGCCTTACCCCCTCCCCCAAGGGATTTGGCCATGCCAGCCAACACCTGGTGCCCACGGCAGCCAACAAGTACCGACCCACATGATGGCTAACAACTGTCCGTAACTCCAGTTCTAGGAGATCTGACACCCTCTTCTGTCCTGCGCAGGCACTGCATGACACAAGTGCACTTACATGAAGGGTATCAGTCATACACATAAAATAAAAATAATTTTAAAACATAAGGATATGGTTAGGTCTGGTGGCACATGTCTTTAATTCCAAAACTTGGGAAGCAATGGTAGGTGGATCTTTGTAAGATTGAGGCCAGCCTGTCTATAGAGTGAGTTCTAGGCCAGCTGGGGCTACAGAGAGACCCTGTCTTAAAAAACAAAACATACACACACACACACACACACACACACACACACACACAGATAGAGATAGTAAACCAGGTATAGTAGCACGTAACCTGAAATCCCAGCACTAGGGAAAGCTGAGCAAAGATTTTCTTGAGTTCAAGACCAGTCTGGTCTACACAATGAATTCCAGCCAACCTGGACTACGTAGCAAGATACTATTTCAAAACAAACAAGCCAAAGTGATGGAGAGATGGTTCAGCACATAACACTCAAGACTGATGGCCTGAGTTAGATCCCCCAGAACCCACATGGTAAAAGGAGAGCACCGATGCCTGCAAGTTATCCTCTGACCTGCACCAGCACATCATGGTACACTTGTACCCTCCCTGCAAATAAGTAGCTAATGTGATTTTAAAGTACTGAACATTTGAGGATGGTATTTGTTTTGTGGGGAGACTAGAGGAAGGGGCCACAAGATGCCTGTTGGGTGTGGTGATTTTCTATTTCTTATTCTGGGAGCTTGTTATGTTTGTATACTCTGAAAATTTATTGAGCTACACACTTACATATTTTTTGTATATATTTCATGCTGCTAAAAAGTTTTGAGAAGTTAAGGAATAAAAAAATAATACAGCTTATTTCCTAAGGTTTTTCTAAAGGATGAAATGAACCCATACATTGATCTGTTAGAATGTGGTACATGCCTTTAAACCTAGGACTCTGGAGGCAGAGGCAAGCAGATCTCTGTGAGTTCAAGGTCATCCTGGTCTACATAGTGAGTTCCAGGTCAGCTGGGGCTACAGGAAGACCCTATCTCAAAAAAAAAAAAAAAAAGGAATGTTACACACATAGAATGGTATTATTAATGACTACACTCCTGGCCTTGTTCAGGAGAGCTTTGTTGGGCACTGAGATGAAGAGTTCAGCTTACAGGGGAGCTGGAAGGGAATCTCAGCCATCAGCAATCTCTATACTCTGCCCAGTCCAACTTCCTGGACTAGAAAACTATTAACACCACTCTTAACACTATTAACATGTTACCTTCCTCAGATCTTAACACTATTAACATGTTACCTTCCTCAGATCTTAACACTATTAACATGTTACCTACCTCAGATCTTAACACTATTAACATGTTACCTACCTCAGATCTTAACACTATTAACATGTTACCTTCCTCAGATCTTAACACTATTAACATGTTACCTTCCTCAGATCTTAACACTATTAACATGTTACCTTCCTCAGATCTTAACACTATTAACATGTTACCTTCCTCAGATCTTAACACTATTAACATGTTACCTACCTCAGATCTTAACACTATTAACATGTTACCTACCTCAGATCTTAACACTATTAACATGTTACCTTCCTCAGATCTTAACACTATTAACATGTTACCTTCCTCAGATCTTAACACTATTAACATGTTACCTACCTCAGATCTTAACACTATTAACATGTTACCTTCCTCAGATCTTAACACTATTAACATGTTACCTACCTCAGATCTTAACACTATTAACATGTTACCTTCCTCAGATCGCAATAAAAATGGCTTGAAGCTTGTGTTTGCAATGCCCTTCTACAAAGTACACAATACCTCCTGCAGGTATATTGCTGACACTAATGACACTGGAATGCACAGAAAACACTGTCCAGAGCAAGGAGAGCGGCCTCCACACCCCAGGATCATTTCTCTGCTAACACCATGCGTTCCAGCAGAGTCTCCTCTGTCCAGTTTCCTCCTCTATACAGCTAGTTCTCTTGCTCCCTCCTTCTTTGAACTTAGCTTTCCCTGTTAGAAATGTCTGTCCCCCTGGCAGATTCTACTGTGCAGCACTCAGTTCTTCACCTCTGAGGCAGTTCCCACCCTAAGACCACAAACTAGTAAATGGCAGGGCTGGGCTTTAAAAAACTTTTTTTTGTTTGTTTGTCTGTTTTGGTTTTGATTGACAGCGTCTCATATAGCCTGGGCTAACCTCAAACTCCCTAAGTTGCTGAGGCTGACCTTGAACTCCTGATCTCCCTGCCTCCACCTCCCAAGTGCTGAGAGGTACACATGCTATCACGCCCAGCAATCAGTCATGTTTTGTCTGACTCAAAAATACATACTTTAGTTCTACTTGGTGTGTACACTTGCTCCTTTGGCATGAGTAAGATGAAGGAGTTTGACTAAACAGCATTTGGGTTCATTACAGCTGTGTTATCTCAAAACAATAACAGAACACACTGTCTCAACCAAACTGGTGACTTGCCAGTCCCTTATCATAAGACAGTTCCCTCCTTCCTCCAGGGAAATAATCTTGTATTCATGACTTCTTTTCACCTGAGCCTGAAGTAGATGAAACTACCTTTTTCATGGATCAGGGACCAAAATAATGAGTCACAGCAATAAGACATAAGGCCAGGTTGTTTTGTTTTGAATAGTGCAAGCTTCATCTGGACTAGTCACCAGCAGGTGCAATTTCTTGGATGACTCAAATACCCTACGGTCCTAATTCAGTGAACTACAGTTCATTTCTGAACTTGGTACTCTGCTTCATCCTTTTGCCACCCCCCCCGCCATGAAGAGAAAAAGACAATACTTTCTTCACATGAACTTCATTCTTCAGTTTCCAAGCAAACCATCTTTTCCCCAATTTTTCAGCCTGCCATGCCCCTTCCCTTATCTATCTAAAATAGATAACTCAAATGAAAGCATTCAAAAGACAGAGCTAATCAGTTCCACACCTCTTTCTCGCTGAGGCTAGTCTTCTACTCCCTCCCCTTTGCTTTGCTAGTTTGTAATCTCAAAAATAAAAATTATCCTAGGAGCCTAGGTGTTGTACGCCGCGAGTAAGAGAAAACAGCCAGCTTGTAGTTTGAGTTCATCTCAGAGGAAATCAGCTTTAGGGAGATTCCACCCCCCTGTGACCACCTGTAGGTAAACTCAGTCCTTAATCTTTGTAACTAAGTCTCACAGGAAATGTCCTGGGGTCCTCCAAAAGGACTCACCTTGTTCTCACCTGAGCTGAGCTAAGAAGGAAGCCCTGACGGCGACAGGGTTCTAGCACTTCCCTGGTTCAAAGCCTCTGCCCCCTCTTAGTGCCACCTTCCTGGTATGCAGACAACTTCCTGGTGGGCTTTGAAGGTTAGAGACAGTGCCTCTCTGTTAATTACCACATTGCTGTATGGATGTATCTGCATTCCTGATTCCCCAAAACTATAAACATCCCCTGAAACAATAAAGCATGCTGCCTATCTGAAAGCCCAGGTCATCATGTGTGTCTGTTGTATGTCTGCGTGTCTGAGCGGCCTGCAGCCTGCGGCCTGCGGCCTGCCTGTAGAGCCCAGGTCCATCCATTCTCATGTGTCTGTTGTAGGTCTGGCCTGTGTGTCTGGGTGGCCTGTCTGAAGAGCACGGGTCGTCATGTGTGTCTGTTCTCATATGTTTCTGTCTTGTATACCCACAGCCGGCCTGTAGAGCCTAGGTCGTCTTTGTCTATCTGTGTCTGTTCTGTGTGTGTGTCTGTTTGTCCCCACTCATTCCAGAATTCCAGAGTCTCAAGGCTCACCGTTGAAACCCACTGGACGGGACACCTAGGGAGATAGCTCAGTCAGGAAAGTGTTTCCCTTGCAAGCCTGTAGACCTAAGTTCCAATCTCCAGAATGCACATTAAAAAAAGCAGGACCTAGTGGCACTGGCTGGTAATCTCAGTGGAGTAAAGTGGAGACAGACATGCTAGTCCCTGGCCAGTCAGCTTAGCCTACTTGGCAAGTTCAACACCAGTGAAAGATCCTGGTCTTTAAAAAGAAAATGCTTGCTAGGCATAGGGCACATGCCTCTAATCCCAGTATTTGGGAGGCAGAGGCAAATGGATCTCTGTGAGACTGAAGTCAGCCAGGTCTATACAGCAAGTTCCAGGTCAGCTGGGGCTACAGGGAAACCCTGTCTCAAAAATAAATGAATGGATAAATTAAAAAAAAAATTTTTTTAAGTATGGGGACTGGAGAGATATCTTAATGGTTAAGAGCACTGACTTCTCTTGCAGAGGACCTGGGTTCAGTTCCCAGCACCCACATAGCAGCTAGAAACTATCTGTAACTATTCCAGGGGATCCAATGCCCCCTTTTCTGGCCTCTGATGGCATTGCATGACACAGGTGTACTTATGTACATGCAGGCGAAATCTCATACATATGAAAAATAGTAAAAAATTTAAAAATTATGAATTCATGTAATTTCTCTTCTTTCTCTTTTTTGAGGCAAGGTTCCATGTAGCTCAGGCTGGCTTTGAACTCACTACATTGCTGAGGCTGATCTTGAACTCCTGATCCTTCTGCCTCCACTTCCCAATTCTGGGATTACAGGTATGTACCACAACATCTGGATGTGTCCTCTTAGGATTTAAAAATGCAAGAAATTGTGAATCCCAGGATAATTTATCTGTGTATGTGTGTTTGTGTGTGTATGCAAATCAGGGGACAATTTCAGTGTTCCTCTACCACTTAATTTTTTTCTACCGGGCATGTATGGAGGTCAGAGGACAGCTTTTAGGAGTCAATTCTTCTCCCATCATGTGGATGCTGGGGATTGAACTCAGATTGGCTCTGCAGTAGGTACCTTTACCCACTAAGCAATCACATCAGCCTATACAATTTATTATTATTGTTGCGTATGATGTTGCAGGGGATGCATGTGTGTTGTAGCATGCATGTGGAGGTCAGAGGACAACTTTGGGAAGTCATCACTCTTCCTCTTTACATGGGTTCCAAGAATGGGACTCGGGTTATCAGGCTTGCATGAGAAGCTCTTTATCCACTAACTAAGCCATCTTGCCAGCCTGTGAATTCATAATTGTACCTTATGTTTGTTCGTTATTTAATTTATATTAATTACATGCTAGATGAAGTGTTTTCATTGTCTTACAAAAAACTACAAAAAATATAGAATAGAGGAGGAATAAACTTGAAATACAAAAGAAAAGCAAAAGCAAAAAACAATTAAGTTTGCAGTGAAGTGTTTTATATTTTCACCACCATGTATACAGTTAATGTTTATGATAAGAGAAAACTGCTGATTCAACAAGGATGAACAAACAGGTTTTCAGAGATCACAGGATATATGCAAGAGATATAATCCAAGTCTCCCAAAAGACACTACAGGCAGCAGCATATCCACAATATGTTCTTCTTCCTCTCACTCTGTTTTGGGAATTAAATCCAGAGCTTTGTACATCCTAGACAAATGTTCTCCTACTGAGCTATAGCTCAGATCTTATGTTTCTTTTCTTACGTATATAAACCTATGCCATTTAATTTATAAATTTGGCATAGTAGATGATGAACAATAATAAAATAGAATAATTACAATAATATAATAAAACTACATGAATGTGGTCTCTCTTCCCCTGTCTCTCCTTGTCCCCTCCTGATTCTATATACAGCACAAATATGTTTGAAAAAGGGATGGCAACTCATGTCCAGAGTGACGTGGAAGAGATGACCCAAAATTCCATCTTGCTACTTGAAACAGCAATTTAACATTTATGAGTTGTTGGGCCACCAAGATGGCTCGGTGGGTAAAGGGACACATATACCCACACAACATCAGACATGAGAATAAGAAAATGCAAAAAAGTATAAGTTATGTATTCCATTTTCCAACAGTTTTTTAAATTGGTTATTTTGTGGGGGAATAGATGTACTACAGCCAGAGTATGTGGAGGTTGGAGGACAATTTGTGGGAGTTGATTTTCTTCTTCCACCATGTGGGGCCTGGGGATCAAACTTAGATCATTAGACTTGATTGTCAGACTTGGTGTTTCAGGCACTTTGACCCAAAGAGCCATCTTGCCAGGCACTCAATCGTGTTTTCTGACTGCAAGTGACCAAGGTAACTGAAACCAAAGGAAGTGAAATCATGGCTAAAGGGGGACTGTTATTTACAGATGTGGTGCTCTGCTGAATATTACCAACAGCCAATTTCTCTGTAGTTTCTTAGTGTGGCACATGGAGAGAAAACTGACTTTGAAGCCAGAGTCCAAGCTTTGGAGGTAATGAGAATTTTTTGTTTAATTTTGTTTCATTGGTTGGTTGTTTTTCTGAGGCAAGGGTCTCACTCTATTGCCCGGGGTAGCATGATGGTACACACCTGTAATCCCAGCACTTGGGAGACCAGAAGATCAGAAGATCAGGAATTCAAAGTCACCTTCAGCCATCTGGTGAGCTCTCCTCAAATTCAGAGTAGCCTGCACTGCATAACAAATTTCAAGCCAACTTGGACTATATAGCAAGACCCTTTCTCAAATTCTGGGCTTGATGGCTCATAAATGTAATTACATAGTGAGTTGGAGGCCAGCCTGGGTAGGAGACTTACGTCAAAACAAACCCAAAACTCCATCACTTTCCCACTTTGTTTTTCTTGTGGCTAGGGCCTGGTTATCAGTGACATGTCTATGTAGTGGCCTCCAAGGAAGGCTGTGTAGGTTGCCAGAGACGACCCCTACTCATCCTACAAAACAAACTGTCTTCTTCAAGGGCAGTTCATGCCTCAGCAATGCAAGTCACATCCCTGTGGTAAGTAGGTTTTGAGGATAGGAACTGGTTCTTGTTCTAGTGTTGGAGTGCTCAGTAAGGCTGAGTCGCAACTTAATAAGCGCATGTCATCATCAGGGTAATTCTTTCCGCACTAACTTCATTATCGGTAAAGAGTGTTAAGTTGTATTTTGTGTACTCTGGGGAAACAACACAGGATTGTAGAAAAATCATAAGTCAGGAACTTCAGACCTTGATTCTAATTGGTCAGCTCTTTGCCTTAGGCAAGTAACTGGAGAGCCTAGCTTGAACGTCCAAAGGCTAACTTAAATATGTTTGTTTATTTGTTTGTAGGTAGGCTATGGTAGGCCAAGCTGATCTCAAATTCTTCTTGTTTCAGCCTCCTGAGTGGTGGACTGCAGGCACATGCTACCATCCAAGGGCTCTTCAGTCTCTCTCCTCTTCCCCTCCCCTTCCTCTCCCTTCTCCTTTCTCGTCCTCCCCTGTCTTTCCTGACTCCCTCTTTTCTTTCCTTCCTTTGTGGTGCTGGGACGTGAACTTGGGGTCTTGTGTGTGCCAGGCAAACACTGTGCTACTTCCAGCCCCCTTTTTTGTACTATTATTGGGTTTTTTGTTTTGAGACAGGCTTAGCCCAGGCTGACCTGTAATTCAGGTTGATTCTTCTGCCTCAAGTTTCTGAGTACTGGCAAAATAGGCGTGAGTCACAGTACTGGTTTCTGTAGAGCTTCTTAATGTATAATTCTTGGAGGATCATCTCTATCTAGATAAGCTACTTTTAAACATTTGTGTCCTAAATATGATAAATCAGAATCTTGGGTGATGAGCTAAGGTAACTTGGAAGGTTACCTTAGGAAGAGAGGGAAGAGGAAGAGGAAGAAGAGGAGGAGAAGGAGGAAGAGGAGGAGGAAAAGGAAGAGGAGGAAGAAGAGGAGGAGGAGGAGGAAGAGAAGGGGGAAGGAGAGAGGAGGAAGAGGACTGGGGAAGGGACGGGGAGGGAGAGAGGGAGGGGAGGGGAGGGGAAAGGACAGAAAGAAACTGGAGATGAAAGTCAGAATCTGCTGCCTTCTCCCCTGGTGCGAAGCCCAGGGCCCTGTGCACGAGGCTACCACCTGGTTACGTTCTCAGCCCTTAGAATATGTTTGTGAGGATTAATTTCTACTGTCAATTTGACTGGATTAAAGAGTACCTGGACATTGATGAGAAACACATGTGACATGTCTATGAGGGTGTTTCACAGAGGTTTAAGGAAGGACAACCCTCTATGAACATGAGTAGCAGCCATCCCATGGGCTTGGGTCTGGGAATGAGTAAAATGGGGAAAAACAGCCAGTATGATGGCACACATCTAGAACTCCAGCAATTTGGGTCAGGAGGATCAAGAGTTCAAGGTCGTCTTCAGCTACCTAATGAGTTCTCAAATACAAGACCAGCCTGTACTACATAGCAAGTTTCAGGGTAACCTAGCCTACATAGCAAGACTCTTTCTCAAAAGCTTGATTTATAGCTCATATATATAATCCCATTACTATGAGGATCAATCAGAGGGATTGCTGAGAGTTCAAGATTACCCTGGGATACATTAGTGAATTTGAAACTAGCCTGATCTACAAGCGTGAGATCCTGAATCCTGTCTCAAAACAACAACAAAAAATGTCTTTAAAACTAAAGAATTGAAATGAAAAAACAAAACTAAAACTGGCTTGTAACACAAAATTATCCTTGAGAAAAGAGCAATGCCACTTTTCCTTTCTGTTGAGACAGTCTCACTATGAAGCCTGGACCAGCCTGGAACTCACAGAGATCCTCCTGCTTCTGTACCCCGAGTGCTGAGATCACAGGCCTGTACCACCATGCCCAGATTTAAATAAAACAAAGACAAAAAACAAAAAATAATAACACTTTTCCAAACCTCTTATTTTTCCCCCTTATTTTATTTATTTATTTTTTAATGTGTATATGTATCCATGTGAATGTGTGTGCCATATGTGTGGATGCACGTGGAGACCAAAAGAGGGTGTCAGGTCCTTCCGCGATGGAGTTATGAGTGACTCCAGTGGCTGCTGGGAACTGAACTTGGGTCCTCTGGAAGAGCAGCAAGCACTGTAGACCTCTGAGCCATCTCTCCAGTTTGCTTCTTTGATACAGGGTCTTATCATGTAACCTAGACTGGACACGAACTCACAATCTTCCTTTGTCAGCTTCAGTTTGGCCCCGGGTTGGGGGTGGTACATCCCCAAAGGCGCACAGAACCCGCCACAAGGGGGTTCAAGTTTAAACTGCAGGTTCCCAAGCAATCACTTGCAAAAGAATCTCTACCTAAGCCTGTCAGATATTGTAAGAATCAGGGATGCTTGGGCAGAACTCTCACCCAGACCACCAAGTTCTTGGTAGCTCTCCAAGTGGCAAAGTCAGCCTGTGTGGCTAGAAAAAACAGTCCTTGTTTATTTGGGGACGGTGGGGGAGACTCTGAATAGGGCATTCTAAGTTTTCACATTCCTAGTAAATAAAGGATCTGACTATCTAATTTGTAACAGTTTCTGATGAAAGATAAAAATCAAGAACTGGGATGTCCGTCATTGGGTTCCAGAAGCAGTGGAGCCAGCCAGTGAAGCCTCTGTATCCCAGCCCCAGGTGGGACGTGAGAATGGCCTAGTGCGACCTGCATGGCCCTTTGAGTTGTCCCCACACACAAACATACACACACACATACACAAAAAGAATGGAAACCCAGTATAGTGGTGTATGACCATAATCCTATGCTAGGGAGGTAGAGGAAGGTGGACCTGCATAGTTAGGTCAAGGCCAACCTGGGCTACACGAAACTTTCTCAAAAACAAAACAAACAAAATGGAAAAAACCAGGCATGGTAGCCCACACCATAATCTCAGCAGTTGGATTGTAAGGTCCAGACCAGTCTAGGGTACACAGCAAGACCCTGTCTAAGAAAAGAGGGGTGGGGAAGGACAACCAAGCCTCAGCTAGGAGAAGGTGGGCAGGGCAACAGATGGAAGAACTGACAAGCCAATCCCACATGCCTCCCTAGCCCACATCAAAGTGTAGCCCACTCCAGCTTCCTTCTAGTCCATCTGCCCCTGGCATTCCTCAGTCCACTCTGGGACAGCTGCTCTGCCTGCTCTGCTCCACCGTTGACCCACAGGTCCCAGTGGTCTCCAGGGTCACGTTGCTGCTTCTGCCTAGCCAGTAGGAGTGCGGGTTCCAGCCCAGGACTTCGCCCCATTCTGTATTTCTGCAGATTCCTTCTGCCTACCATTCTCCAGACCTCGAAAGAGCCTTGGCTTCTAGAGGGCCATGGCACACTTGTTTAGGTTTCTCAGCCCACCCTTGTCTCGGCACTGACTTACCTGGTGCGCACAGTGCGAGGCCCAGGCAGGGCTGTCCTCCACTCCCGGGACTCCCTAGTCAGTTCAGTCAGTCTAACCATAATGCAGAACTCCCAGTTTAGCTGAGCATGTGGTATTCTCTCTGTCTGTTCCCTGTCTGTGACCCCAACCCTAGTGACCCTGGAGGGTGCTGCTATTGCTCCATGCTGGTCTGCTCAGCCCCTCCTGCAGACCCTGACCACAGCTGATGGGCAGGGAGGGTCAGTACCTGGACGAAGGTGTATCCACGCCTCTCCCTTGTCCTAGAGGGCAGTGCTCCCGGATGCCTTCCCCATAAAGAGCAAAGTCTCAGAGGTGTAAAGTTAGTGGCTAAGCATTACTGTTTCACCAGGACCTTGTGGCCTATCTGCAGAGCTGGCCTGTTGCCTCTGCTCTGGCTCCCAGTCCCACTGTTTCTGGACAAGCCTTCCCTGGACCCAGCCAGAACAAGCCTGGGACCAAATGTACACATAGTTGGGAGCTGTGGCCTGGTACCTCCCTGCTCCATCCCCCATTGCTGTGTGTGTGGGAGCAAGTACATACACAGTCGAGAGCTGTCTGCTGCACATCCCTGTCTGCCTCTCCTCCCCTTCATAGTCCAGTCCTTGTGTGGTATCTGCTAGGCCCTTGCTTCTTGTCAGACTGGGAAATAAACATGATTGAAAAGTAGGGGCCGGTAGATGGATGAGCAACCAAAAATTGAAGAATAGTTCCCAGAAAAGAAATATATACAAGGCTTTTATTTCATTTCTTCAGTTATGGGAGTCAAATTTAGGACCTTGGACATGCTAATCAAACTTTCTTCTACTAACTATGTTCCCAGACCCTCCAAAAAGGGAACATAGATAGCTTCACATTCCTCCCCTCCTTTTCTCTCTGTCTCTGTCATGCAAGAGAGAAAGAGAGAGGGAGAGGGAGGGAGAGAGAGATTAGAATATATATACTCAACTGCAAGGAGCATGAAAGAGGTCAGCACCAGTTATCTTTCTCTGTCATTCTCCACCTTATTTTTATGAGACAGGGTCTCTCATTGAACCCAGAACTCACTGATTTGGTTAGACTTGCTAGCCGGTAAGTCCCAGGGATCTTTTCTCTGTCTCCCCAATGGTAGGGCACACACATGTGCAGCATGCTACATCAGTTTCACAACAGACATTCTTGTGATAGTCCAGTCCTGCAATCTGTAAGAATCGCTAACCCACAATTCCCAGGCTGTGGAGGTCCTGAGATTTGGCAGGACCAAAGTACTCTAAATGCTGAAAATCACAGACACAAATCTGGGCAAAACCAACAAGGTTTCCTTTTCTTGTAACTCCCTCCCTTCAATTTCCAGGAACTACCTTTATCAGTGTGACTAATTCCCTGAAAGTTGTTGCTAAAGTTGTTGCACATTTTGTTCATGGTTGATTTTCCAGGCCCCTCAGCAAATGACTAATGGTCACAGAGGCTTAATTTAATCTTAACTGTTGACAACACCTCACAGTTAGTCAAAGACCTATCTTAGAAGTGGACTCTTAGGTAGATTGTTATTAAAATTTCTCTTTGGGAGAGGCAGACTAACTTAACCTGCCTCTCTCTCCTTGCTTGCAACCCAAAGGGTCCCCCTCCCCCAGGCCTCGCAACAAACACACAAAGTTCTCCAGTCACAGTTTAACCAGTTCTAGCTAGTTTACTTGGGCTTACTAACAGAGCATTGGGTGAGGGGGTTACTTACAGAACACAGGCGCCCACCCTCCCCTCCGCAAGTTCCATTAGTAAGTCCACATGGCTGGGATCTTGCAACTTCCTGGTGAACAGATCCTAATGGCCCATGGGGGAGGGGAGAAAAGGGCCCGCCTCCTGGCGCCCCCAGTTTAAATAGCCCCTCCCCTTCTCACATCCAAGGCCAATAGACCGGGCGGGTGGGGCATAGGATTTTCCCAGCTCCTCATCTTCTGCTCAAGGTGGTCTTGGGTGATACCACTGAGAGGGGTGTTTGTCCACCTTTTCCCTCGGAGAAGCAATCCACTCTACAGTCCTCAAAATGTGTAAAGGAAGAATTCTAGAAGCAAGGTGGGGAGCTTTTGTGTTCCAAGACTTGCAAACTGTTGAGCACAATGCACACTATCAAAGGCCTGTTTTCCATCATAATCTGAAGAATAATGTCTCAAAATCAAGGAAGCTCTGCTAAGTGTGAAAGTCTGTGTTAGGTACAAGAGAGCACAAATTCATAATGTCTGCTCTTGAAGAGCACCAAGAATGTCTGGTATGGTGGCATATGCCTGTAATCCCAGAACAGGTGGCTGAGGCTGCAGGATCATGTGAGCCAGCCCCGTCTGCATAGAGTACAGGACAGCCAGGGATGGGAGGGGGGAGAAAGGGAGGGAAGGGAGAAGGAGGAGGTGGAGTAGAGAAGGAAGGGAAGGAGAGAAGGAAAGGAGAGAGAAAAAACCTAAGAACTCCAAACATGTAGTTAGGGGCTGGGTGTGGTGGCACACACCTTTAATCCCAGCACTAGGGAGGCAGAGGCAGGTGTATTTCTGGGAGGTCAAGGCCAGCCTGGTTTACATAGTGAGTTCCAGGGCAGCTGGGGCTACAGGAAGACCCTGTCTCAAATTCTCAAATACATATACATATATAATGTATATACATATATGTATGCATTGTTAATCAGTGTCTGAGATCTCTGTCACGAGGGCTGCAGTGACAGCTGTCCTCTCTTTCCCACCTCTTTCTTTCCTACCCCACCCTCTTTCTCTCTCAGAGGTGGTGTAAAGTTCTGATTCTTCACTTCTTCACTATGCAGACTGCATAAGTCAGCTTGTCTACAGCCTGCCACAGACACGGCTCCTGGAGGACACTCCCTGTTTCTTCACCAGGTCTGGTGGACCAGCCCAAGCTCCCTTTTCTTTGGCCTTTTGCCTTTGGGGCTCTCCTCTCAATCTACCCTTGCTGCCACTGGGGACATGAGCAGAAGATGGGCATGATGATGCTCTGATTTGATGCCTATGAACACTATTTCCCACAACTCAGCTTATCCCTCAGCTTCAAGCCCTCTCAACCATCTTTGACCAGTACTCCTTCTTCCATAACCACTTCTGGGTCTGTCAGTTCTGTGTTACCCTCTGGGGTTCCTGTGTCCTGCTTCTTTTTCCAGCCAACCATTAAGGCTTTAGGAAGAAAGGCCCAATCAATTTGATAAAACATTCTGTTCTGTCAGTCTGAACTCCCCACAGGAGCTGCGAAGTATTGCATTCCTGGCCAGGTACCGAGGACCAATGCCAAGAAGATCCTAGAGGTAACAGGCTTCTTCCTCTGCCACCTCCTATCTATGCTAGGTGCTGTCCTGCCAGAGCTTACAGTGGCCCCATTCTTCTAGTGACCCCATTTCAACAGAGTTGGACTGCTTCTCCTTAGACCAGTGTGTGTGAATTTATGACATTTCCTGATAAACTATAGGCTATGAGCAAATGGGAGCTCTGGCCTGCCTGAATTCCCCAACCCCTGGGCCAGCCACATAGCTACAAGGCTCGGTGCCTTCGTAAGTGAAGGAAGTGGAGACATGGAATGGGAGAGGACAAATTATAAAACTACAGACAATCTCAAAATTTATATTGAGACCAGGTTTTATAGCCAGGCACAGGGGCTCAGGCCTATAATCCTAGCACTTGGGAGGTAAAAATAAAGGAATTGTGAGATAAAGGCCATTCTTGGCTACATAACAACTTTGAAGCCAGCCTACTCTCAAGAAATAAAACAAACAAACAAACAAACAAAAAACCCAAGCAAACAAAAGTAAATTTTTGTGAAACTGGGTCCTAGAAGTTCATAAATTTAATATAAAGTGGAATTACTTTTTTCTGATGCTGGGGACTGAATCCAGGGTCATGGCACTGAATCCAGAGTCTTAGCATATGCCATCCAAGTGTCTACACTAAGTTATACTACTTGACCAAGAATTTTTGTTTTCTTTAGTTTTGTTTTGAGAAGGGTTTTCCTACATAGCCTTGGTTGGTCTGGAACTTTCTATGGAGACCAGAATGACTGGAACTCACAGCAATCCTCCTGCCTCTGCTTTTTAAAATTATGTTTATTTTTGTGTGTGTGCATGTGCACGTGCCACAGCACATATGGAAGTCAGAGGAGAATTTGGGGGAAGCAGCTCTCTCCTTCAGTTTGGCCCCAGGGATCAAACTTGGGTCATCTAGTTTGGCAGCAAGCATCTTTACCTGCTGAGACATTTTGATGGTTCTGCCTCTGCCTTGGAGTGCTGGGACTCCACGTATGTGCCACCATATCTTGCTCCCTATGTGTGTGTGTGTGTGTGTGAATGTGAATGCACAGGCCAGAAGTGTCTTCAATAGTTCTTCACCTTGTTTTGAGGCAGGTCTCTCACTGAACACACAGCTGATTGATTCAGCTGGGCTGGCTGGCCAGCAGGCTCCAGAGATCTTCCTGATTCCATGTTCCAAGTGCTGAAAACTTGCTTTTTACATGGGTGCTAAGGATTGAACTCAGGTCCTCAAGTACTTTGCTGATTGAACCATCAACCCTAGTATGTATTTTTTAACAAAATAAAATAATTAAAAAATTTTTATTGAATTATTGTGTGTTTCAAATGGAACATCTCAATCAATCTTAATCATCTTTATATCCCTTTCCCATCAGCACCTCCTCCATGTTCCCCTAATTGGAATCTATATAAGACATAATACCTACAATCCCAACTATTTGGGAAGCTAAGGCATGGGGATGGTTTGAACCTAGGAGTCCCAGGCTAGCCTTGGCAGCACAGTGAGCCCATATTTAAAACAAAACAAAACAACAAAGATAGGCTGATCTTTGTGAGCTCAAGGCCAGCCTGGTCTACATAGAGTTCCAAGCCAGCTGGGTCTAGAGTGGGACCCTGTCTCAAAAAAAAAACAAAACAAAACAAAAATCAAAACAAACCCACCCCCCCAAAAAAAATGGTTGCTGCCGGAAGGATCACTGTGAAATCCAGGCTAGCCTGATCTACATAGAGAGTTCCAGGGCAGCTGACGCTACAGGGAGATCTTGTCTCATAAATAAATAAATAAATAATCAATCCAAATAAACAAAAAATAAAATAAAGCTGTAATATATATATGTTGGATTTCAGAAGTCTGGGGCCCAGAGGCACTGGTTCCTAAAGTCAGAAGGCTACCTAAGAAGTATAACTCATAGTCCACAGTCACTACACTTGGTTTCCTTCTCAGGGAAACAGGAAAAAAATTACTGCCCACCTACCTCCGAGGGAAGTTACGTGGCTCAGAGGAAGCAATGTTAAAGAACATTAGAAAATTGTAAAGCATAGAACATAGAAAGAATTACTTACACAGGGCTATGCCCAGTCATGAAGTAGTTTTCACTCCTTGTCTGCCACTTTAATGCAAACCTACTGTTATGGGCCTTCCAGCCCTGCAGTTTGACCCTGAACCCCTCACTTTTCTCAGCTACCCAGCGTTGTTATGTCCTGAGTGGTGCCCTACCTGGAAAGCAAGAGTAGAAAAGGCAGTCATTATACTCATAGCTAAAAATGTGTAACTTCATGAAGCCGGATATTGACTTCTTTGGCAATAAAACCATGTGCAGCTTAATTATTACACTGCTTTGAAGAGCAGCCTGGGAATGCTGTTCGGTTTGTTCATTATTCTATTTCATTTTAAATAGGTAATATATTCTCATGATCTAACTTTTTTTCTCTTTTTTGAGACAGGGTCTCCCTATAGCTCCATAGAGAGCCTGGAACTTACTATGTAGACCAGGATGGCCTCCATCTTAGAGGGATCCATCTGCCTCTGCCTCCCAGGTGCTAGGATTAATGCTATGTGCTGCCACACCTGGCTTGATCGACTTGTGTGTGTGTGTGTGTGTGTGTGCATGGGAGAGTTCTTGATTGACTTGTGTGTGTGTGCATGGGAGAGTTCTTGAGCCAGATTTCCTGTCCTGCCTGCTTCCTGTGCCTGCTTAAAGATGTGAGAGCTTTCCTTCCATTCTGGCCACCTCCTTCCATCACGCCTCCCCCATCGCTATGGACCCTCATCCCTGGAAATGTAAGCAGATATAAATTTCTTTCTATAAATTGCTGGTCCTGATGTCTTTATCACACAAACAGAAAAGTACTAATACATTGGACTACTAAGCTTCAGGGATTCTCTTAGGGCCTCCTCAGCCCTAAGTATTAGGTGTGATTGGAACCTCCAAACCCTCCCCGCAGCAGTTCCAACCCAGACTCTCTGGAGCCTCTGAGATCTGAGAAAAGAACTGACTTTTGAATAAATAAGGTCCCCAACCCAGGATTCACAAACAGCTGTAAAAAGGACTACTTCCTGGCCAGAAGCTTACCTTAAACATCAATCAGATGTCATGGCAATCCCAATCCTCCTCCCCTAAAAGCCAGGATGGGGCTGAGGGTTTTTTAAGGCTTTGAGGCTTTGAGGGTTTTGGGTTTGGGGGCTTTTGGGGCTGAGCTTGCTCTCCAGGAGAGTTAGCCTCTCACACTCTTCCTGAGGGAGCTCCTCCATCCCGATCTGGAGCTAGGCATGCCAGCCTGGTTCCCCGGAGCCCTGGCCTTCAGCCTCAAGATGAGGGGGCTAGTCCTATCTGGTCTTCTCTCAATAAAACTGGTCCTGTTAGCTCCCAGCGGAGTCTCTGGTCTCTTGTCTGCTGAATTTCTCAAAACCAGAACCTTACACTAAGGCACACATTGCATGCTTGACCTTTTTAAAAGATATTATCTTTTTTTTTTTTTTTTTTTTTTTTTTTTTGAGACAGGGTCTCCCTGTAGCCCCAGCTGGTCTGGAACTCACTATGTAGACCAGGCTGGCCTTGAATTCGAAGAGATTCACCTGCCTCTGCCTCCCAAGTACTGGGATTAAAGGTGTGCACCACCATGCTCAGTTATTTTTAGAATTTTATGTGTATGATTGTTTTGCTTACATGCACATAAGTGCATCACATGTGTGCAGTGCCTGCAGGGGACAGAAGAGGGAACTAGAGTGGGAGTTCAAGCCCACCTGGAACTCACTATGTAGACCAGGCTTGCTTTGAAATCACAGAGATCTGCCTACCGCTGCCTCTGGAGTACTGGAATTAAAGGTGTGTGCTGTCACATTCAGTTCTTTGACTTTTTAGAGTCATGGACTCAGGTGGCCCAAGGTGACCTTGAACTCCTGATCCTCCTACCAGGTAAGTGCTGGGACCATAGGTGTGTGCCACAACACTTGACCTTTATTTTGGGTTTTCCTGTTATAAAGAAGAGATTTATTTTTTCTCACAGTTTTAGCTCAAGGTCAAGGGCCCACATCTGATTGTTGCCCTCTAGCAGGGTCCCAAGGTGGTATGTACTTGGTCTCCAGGTGAACTCTGGAACTCTGGGACTCCTCACAGCTTGAGTTACACCTTTCTGCACTTCCAAACAATGCACCTAGCAACCTGGAACCCTCACTTGCATCATGCTGTGTTGCACCCCACTGCAAACAATGGAGGAGTTGCTTCTCCTTGAGAACCCTATGCAATACCCCATTTCCATTCAAACATGTCTCAGAACACAGCCAGAAAATGCAGGCTCAGGCCAATCCAGCCTGAACCAGTTTGGGGTGCATTGGCAGTAAGGCAAATTGTGTCCTCTTAAGTGAACTCTTAGAGACTATGAAGACAAAGAATTAGCCTTCTTGATAGAATGTGTAAATTGCAGAAGAGCTATGAAATCCACTAGAGGAAGCCATAAAGTCATGAATTCTTTAAGGTAACCAACTAGCCCTAAATTGGCAGTCTGGCCTCACTCAAAGTTTTATCAACCGGACGCTCCCTGAACTAAGGGAGACTGTTTGTGGCACTGACCTGTCTCCTCTAGGGCCTTGAGATACCAGCCTGCTCACCCTGGGAAAAGGATCTTGAAAGAGGGTTTTCAGTCATCCAAGGACACCAAATCTTGGCACCAAACACATTCCAGATGGGCCCAAAAGAATAAAAACTTTCAGTCTTCCTCACTAGGGTCCAGAGGCTTCTATCTGAGAAGAAATGTCTCTGTCCTCACTGCATAGAAATATGCATTCCTGTTGCAGGTCTGGCTCTGGTTCTTATTTCTTAACTCTAAACTCCATTTCTTTTTCCTCTCCTAAAATCTAGCACTTCTCCTCTTCCAATTGCCCTTTGGATACATGCAGACATAAAAGTGTTTTCAACAAAAGGGGCCTCCAGCTCCCAAGAAGTAAACTAGGTATCCATTATCATAACAAACCCAGCAGAGGTATTATTCATTGCACCATGAGAGTAATGCATTGCTCAGCTGTGTGACCTCCGAAATCAATGCTCTTAAGTCAACTAAGAGCTAATGAAGGTAAAAAGTTTATTTAGAGTTTTCCTCAGTGACACCAAGGGAGAGAGACCCATGCAAGAACTGTGATTTGTGTCAGAGTTGCTGCCCAGGGCTTAATGAGGGCATTTCATGCACTGACACTTTTCCTCAGTGACAGGAAGAATTGTGTGAAAACATCCAACACTTAAGTTCGGTAATTAAAAATCTATACTTCCTTTAGCTGTTATTATTGTTATTCGCAATTTATTGCTGCTGAAATCATGACAAATATTAATGGTTTGTTGCAAAAGCTGAATGCAGAAGCTGAATCCTTTGTACTCCAGCATTTCAAGCAAGGTTTAAACAGATTAACATTCCCAAGAATTGAAAGGGTTTCTTGGGTCTGACTGGTTCACAGTTAAGCCCCAGAGAACACATTTCTTTTTCACTTGTAAGTCCCTGACTTCTTGACTCTGTCCCCCCTTGACATGCCCTTCTGGATGGACTTTAACTGCCCCAGCTAGCAGGGCAGCAACGAGAGCTAGGACGCCTCAGGAACCTGGAATGAGAGGGACAAGAGATACATGGAGGACTGACAAGACAGTTTCTCTGATCAAATCGGCAAAGTTTATTTTTTCCTTAGGTCTTTATATACATATTGGAATTGGAAAAGCAGGAAACAATCACTGAAAAATATCAAGGAATAATTACCTAAATAACAAAAGCATTTCTAAGCTAGGGCTAAGCAAGGGTCAGGTCACAGGTAATTTTCTGAGGAATGTGCACAAACAACCGCACAAACAACCTTTCCAAGAAAGACTGATTGCTGATCAGGTCCAGGAACTTTCCAGACCATGATCAGAAGCCATGCTGGGTTTTTCAGATAGTAATAAATCTTAACATGGAGTCTGGTTGGCTCCTGGCATTTCCTCCTTTCTGTTAAAAAATAAAAAGATCGAGGCTTGGTCCCTGAGCGGTGGTAATGGCTGCAAATGGAGAGAAAGACAGAGGCCCAACCCCCATGGCCTGTTGTAGGCAATCACATCTTTTGCTGGGGAGAGGTTTGGAGTTATTCTTTGACATGAACCTCTATGCAGTTAGGCATGTCTTTAAGAGACCCCGACATATCCAATTTTGGATATTCTCTTTGCAGTACTTTGTCTGACACTCTCAGTTGAAGGCAGCTTTTTGCTCACGAGGTACGGGGGAGCCCCTGAGCCTTTTATATGCATGTATATGTAGGGCATTCCAAGACCTCGGTCTAATTACCTGATCAAATGGGTTTTTTCGATGCCAGAGAGTCAAGCAGCTGATATATGGGGATCAAGAACAATAAAAGGAAACAACCACTTGCATGGCATAAGGTGTTTTTTATAATCTTAGGGGAGGGGTGCTGGTCGTGGATGGCAAATTCTCTGGGTGGTAGGGGGGTGGCAACTCCCCAGGAGCTACGCCTCGATCCATCAAGTCCAGTTGGTGGTAGTGAACCTGCAAAGGGTGCAATCTTACAGACTCAACCTGCTGACGTATAAAAGACGAAAGTTTAGAAATAATAACAGGACCAACTGTAAGAAGTAGGATAAGGATGAGTAAGGGTCCCAGGATGGACAGTAGCCAGGAGAGGGGGGAAGTCATCCACAAAAGGGATGAATTAGATCCATATCTAGAGTGTAAATCATAATTGAGTTTTTGCAAATTTTTTATATTCTCTTCTATAAGTCCTGATTCATTAACATAAAAACAGCATTCTTCCTGAAGGGCCAGACAGGTTCCTCCTTTTTCTGCTGTGAGGAGGTCAAGAGCCTGTCTGTTCTGAAGAACAACTGTGTCAAAGAAGTTATTTGACTCTGTAATGACTCGAGACTGGCAGTAGTGGAGTCTATGGCTTGCTGTAACTTTTCAGAGAGGTCATTGGAAGTATATACTGAGTGACCTAATGCTCCTCCTGCCAGTCCTGCAGAGATAGCAGAGGCTGCCAAGCTTACACCAACCATTATGGGGAGAAAGGCAACTCTTTTGCGTCTGGTATAAAATAGCCAAGCAAACTCATCAGAGCTATAAAGAGTAAGCTGAGGAACTAGGGCAACCAAAATGCATGGCCCCATGGTGGTTTGATTAATATGGGTAAATAGGGTACTATTACATCAAAAGTGAGTTAACTGGGGGGCTGCAAGAGGTATATTAACAGAAACATTAATATACAGGGGAAATTGGGCACAATAAAAACATTGGTGTGAAAACATTGCAAAACAAAAGACTTGGTAACCGGAGATAAAGGAACCTATTTGGTGGGGGGCAAATAACTGTGGATGTAACATTAGAAAGTTGGGAGATATTAACAGAAATGTTTAAGGGGGCTGCCATAAGAACAGGGCGAATAAGAGAGGCACACAAAAGACATGAGGGGGCATTTATCTGGGAAATATTAAGTAAATTAACAGCATACTGTAAATATACAGGCCACGAGTCCCATTTAGAACTTTGAAGGGAAGACGTTGCTCAGCTTTGGAAATATTAGCTTGTACTTGTACTGAAGGAGAGGCAGGAACCAGGTGTCTAGATATATAAATAGTTCCTGCGGGATAGGCGGACCCTCCACCATTATATAGCTTCCCAATGACTCCTTTTGCCCAGCGGTCATGCCAGGGGTCAGAAATATACAAACTAAGGCCTGAATCTTCTGCCCTAAGGATGCCATTTTTATTATAGGCATCGTGGATTCTGCAGCTTCAATACTTACAGCCTCCATAAATAGATTCATATTCTAAGCAGGCATCTTTATTATCATATGAGAAACAAGCAAAAGATCTATATGAGGTGGAAATGGTGGTTGGGGTAAGTGGAATAGAGATGGCTGATGAGCAACCGCTGACCAGACAGCGTTGTGATCCTATGGGAGATATATCAGAACTTCCCACATCTGGTTTTTTCTTTTACTTGGAACTCCCATTGAAAAACAATAGCTTGCACAGCAAGCAGCAAGGTGTAGAGGAGGAGAGGAAGTCTCGAATCCATCACAGGTGTCATCTTGAGATTTTTTTAGTGCCATCCCCCGAAGAAGAGAAAAACAGAAAAGATGCCTCAGGGGCAGGTATCCCTGGGTCTGGTGAGATAGTCTAGGCATTACTAGAAAGAGAGTCAACATCCTTTACAGTATTATTGTTAACTTGTCTAAGCAGGCATTCAGGGAGCCAGTGTGCATTGTTTTCTTGTTGGTCATAGATGCAGGCAGACCCGCGACCCCAAATGAGGACAGGGTCAGGTCCCTTCCAAACAGAGGAAATGGGATCTCGCCATTTGACCATGGCGTGAGAGCTCTGTGTAGTGGGGTGCCAGAGGCGATCAGCAGCAGATCTCTCATATGCATCTAGAGTTAAAAAATTTATAACAAAAAGAGCATGATTCAATACATTTCGAGGAGAGCCACGACTATCATAAAGAGGTTAATTTTTCAGTTTAATAAGGGTGTTCTTTAATGTCTGATGTACCCTTTCCACAATTCCTTGTCCTTGAGGATTGTAAGGAATGCCTGTAATATGCTTAATATTAAGTTGTTTACAAAAGCTTTGAAATTTTTGCCCAGTGTACCAAGGGCCATTATCAGTCTTTAAACGTTTTGGCATGCCCATAGCTGAAAAGCACTGAAGCATATGAGCAATAACATTTCTTGAGGCTTCTCCTGATTGCAAGGAGGAAAATATAAAGCCACTAAAGGTATCAATAGTAACATGAACATACTTCAGTTTGCCAAACTCAGATATATGAGTAACATCCATTTGCCATAATTCATTGGGTACAAGTCCCCGAGGGTTTACCCCAAGGTGTGGAACAGGGAGCAAAAAAACATATCCAGGGGATTGTTTAACAATTTCTCGAGCTTGATCTCTAGTAACTTTAAAAGCAAGGTGCAAGATTTGTGCATTTAAATGATGAAGGGCATGAGCCTTTTGGGCTTGCACAACAGGTTCTGGGAGAATAGCATTAAACACCTGAGTGGCTGCATCAGCTAAAACATTGCCTTGTGTCAAGGGCCCAGGAAGCTTGGTATGTGCCCGGAGATGTCCTATATAAAAACGGCATGTTCTGGCTTGTATGATTTTTTGAAGCTCAATAAACAGGGAAAAGGCATTTGAACAGTTTTTAATATGAGGGACCGTTTCCAACAGGGGGACAGAGTGAGCAACATAGGCACTATCAGTAAACAAGTTAAAGGGCTGAGCAGCAAAAGTCTTAAACACCATTAAAACAGCATAAAGTTCAACTAATTGAGCAGAGGAATGCGGGGTAGAAAAGGAAAAGGATTTGTTATTTATAACATAAGCTCCTTTACCATTAGATGACCCATCAGTAAATATGGAAGGGGCATCGGGTATAGGGGAAACAGCGGTGACTTTAAAAAAGACAGAGGGATGAACATTAGCAAATTGAATCAATGGATAAGCGGGGAGATGATTATCAAGGGTCCCTGTATAGGAATGAAAAGCAACAGGCCAATCATTTGAAGTTTGAAATAGCCTTTTTATTTGTTCAGGTCCATAGGGTAAGATGATGGAATCAGGATCCTGCCCAAAATATTGCCTCCCAAGTTTTCTAGCCTTAATAACAAGCTGGGCCACCAAGGCTAGGTATGTAGTTAATACTTTAGATGGGGAAGCAGGTAAATATACCCACAGCAGAGGGTAGCCATTAGATTTATTAGGCCATTTCTGCCAAAAAATTCCAGTAGGAGCATATTGTGTGGCACAAATAACAAAAATAAGTGGCAAATCATAATTTATTTGCTGTACAAATTGGGACTGAATGGCCTGGTTAATCTATGTAAGGGAGGCTAAAGCCTCAACTGTCAATTTTCACAGGGATAAGGGGTTGGGGTCTCCATTTAAAATCTCTAAAAGAGGGGCTAACTTATAGGTGGGTAACTTTAAATAGGGACAGAGCCATTGAAGATCACCAAGTAATTTCTGAAAATCATTAAGTGTCTTAAGGTGGGAGGTGCGAAGTTGAATGCATGGTGTAAGCACCTGCAGATTACAAAGTTCAAACCCAAGATAAAAATAGGGATCAGTAATTTGAATTTTATCAGGAGCAATTTGTAGGCCATATACATGAAGGCTATTTTTCAAATCAGCAAGACAGGAAAATCCTATTATTTTGGGGTGGGGTCAGCCAAAAGAATATCATCCATATAGTGAAGAATGTAAACCATAGGCCATAATTTACGAACAGGATTTATTGCTGTGGCTACAAACTTTTGGCATAAAGTGGGACTATTAGCCATACCTTGCGGCAGGACCTTCCATTGATATCTTAACATGAGTCCCTGAAAGTTAATTAAGGGCACACTAAAGGCAAAATAAGGTTTATCTTCAGGGTGTATAAGGATAGTAAAAAAGCAATCTTTTAAATCAATAATTATTTTAAAATAGCCAGATTGTATGGCTACTGGCAAGGGGAGGCCAGGTTGAAGAGCTCCCATGGGGACCATTATTTTATTAATAGCACGTAAATCTTACAAAAGGCACCACTTCCCTGATTTTTTCTTTATAACAAATATGGGGGAATTTCAGGGTGAATTTGAAGGCTCTAAGTGTCCTGCAGCCAACTGCTCCTGTACAAGCTGTTGTGCTGCTAGGGCCTTTTCATGTGTAAGTGGCCATTGATCAACCCAGACAGGGGCATTGGCGAGCCAAGAAATTTTTTCTGCATTTTGTACTTGGGGTACAGGCATGTCAATGGCCATTAGGGAAAATTTATTTCAGGAGAACTAGCATTAGAGGGTTTGTGACCTAGCCCCTGTTGCCCAGGATTGGAGGGTGGGAGTATGGGGGCCTGTATACCCTGGTTGTTTTTTCCTAACCCTCTGCCAGGCAGAAAGCCTTGAGTAAGCATCTGTTTTATAATTATTTCACTGGGACTACACATTATAATATTTAGCTGAGTTAAAATGTCACGACCCCATAAATTTACTGGGAGGCCCGAGACTACAAAGGGGATAACCTTGCCTGAGCTGCCTTCCTCATCTGTCCAGGTAAGAAGCTGGGCACTCATTTGTGGGTTGGTGGACTGGCCTATACCTGTGAGATGGGTGGCAGAAGCTGTAAGCGGCCAGGAAGGGGGCCAATCCTTTTGTGAAATTACAGTGGCATCTGCACCTGTATCAATGATGCCCATGAAGGCCTTGCCATTAAGATAAAGTTTTAAAAGAGGGTGATCTGGTGAAATCTGGTGGACCCAATAAGCCTCTGAAGGCCCAGGAGGATCTTTTCCCCAGTGTTGTTTAAAATATTTGTTGAAAAGCACTGGGAGAGGCAATAATATTAATTGTGCCAAGCGATCCCCTTTGTTTATAGGTAGAGTTCTGGCAGGTATGGAAGCAATAATTTTTATTTCTCCAGTAAAGTCATTGTCTATAATGCCAGGTGTTATTTGAAGCCCATGAAGGATGCTGCTGGCACGTCCCAGTATTAAACAAAAATAGCCTGGAGGTGGTAGCCCAAAAACTCCAGTGGGTAAAAGCTGAGGCCCTTCAGAAGCACTTAATACTGTATCGGCGGAGGCACAGATGTCCAGTCCTGCGCTGCCAGCGGTGGCTCGCCAGAGACTTGAGATGGAATTTGTGGGAAGGGAACTGGTTTGACTGCCTGGGGGACAAACCTGATAGTTCTGGGGGTTTGTCTCACGTTTGGGGCCTGGAGCTGGCCCCATGAGAAGTTTCCCACCTGCTGTGGGGGAAGAGGTTGACCTTGCAGGTCGATTTTGGAGTAGCACTCAGAAGCCCAGTGATTTCCCTTTTTACATCTAGGGCAGGGGGTGGAGGGAGGTGGGCGATTAGTTCGGGAACTCCATCCTTTCTACTCCAGCATTTCAACCAAGGTTTAAACAGATTAACATTCCCAAGAATTGAAAGGGTTTCTTGGGTCTGACAGGTTCACAGTTAAGCCCCAGAGAACACATTTCTTTTTCACTTGTAAGTCCCTGACTCCTTGACTCTGTCCCGCCTTGACATTCCCTTCTGGATGGACTTTAACCTCTCTTAGCTGATCTCATTCTTCTAGAGCTTAGTACTTTTTAGACTTGTGCAAGAAACAGGACAGGCAGCTCACTTTACCCATTTAACTTTATCTCTTCAACCTATGCAGACACAACCTTGCCTCCTCTCTCAGAGGTTCCTAAGCCAGAGGATCGGTCCAGCTGCACAGACCAGCTGCATGATATCATAGATGCACATTTTCAGGTCCATCCCTACTCAGTGAAGGAGAATCTGCATTTAATGAGATTTCAAGTGATTCCTATTCATAAGCAAGACCAGAGCACTTTTACTACAGCCAAGATTTAGAAGAAAACCAAGAGCAGGTGTGGGGGTGCACATCTTTAATAGCAGCAGAGCGGCAGATCTTTGTGAGTTGCAGGCCGGGCTGGTCTACATAGCAAGTTCCAGACCAGTCAGGGCTACATAGTGAGACCCTGTCTCAAAAAATTGAATAAAATAAAAAGAGACCAAGGACTTTCGCTGGTTAAAAAAAGGGGGAGAGGGAGTGATTAATGACATTTGTCTTAAGAACTACTTTTTTAAAGCTCCTTTATCTCTTTACTCCTCTCTCTTCTCAACATATAAAAGCTTGTCCTCTGTACCTTTATTTCTAAACCTCAAAGCATTTCAGAGGATATTTCTGTTCCTAATGTATAAATGAGGCTGAGAGAATCATAAATCTGCCCAGAGTTAAATAGCTGTTAGTTTTTAGTTCCTGCTTGCTCTCTTTCCCCTATGAAATATTTCTCTCAAATTCTGACAATGACCCAGCCTAGACCTACCCAATGTGATCAGAGGCCTTATGTTTGCCTGTCACTGAAGGCAGGCGCTCTCTCTCTCTCTCCCTCTCTCTCTCTCTCATTTTTATTGAATTTTTGTATATTTCATACAGAACATCTCAACCAGTCTTAATCATTTTTATAGTGCCTCCCCTCACTCCCCAAATTCATACATTCTGTCATTTGTATTAAGGCCTATTGTGTCAAGTCAGTGTCCCCAGACATTTCTCAGTGCAGTTGATCCACTGAAGGTCTAATCAGCCTAACCAGAAACCCATGCTTTAAGATTAGCTCTTCCTCAGCCAACAGTAATCAGTTGCCAATATTTTTTCGGCAAAGATTGGGGTCTGCTGTCCATTTCCCCATCTCTCTCTCATTTTTAAGATAGAGTCTCATGTATGCCAGACTGGCCTTGAACTTATTATGTAGCTGAGAATGACCTTGAACTTCTGATCCTCCTGCCTCCCCAGTGCTGAGACTGCCAGTATGTACTACTACATCCAGTTTCTTGCAGATCAAACCCAGGGATCAGTGCATGTTCGGTAAGCACTCTACAAACTGAACTACTTCCCCAGTCCTTGGCCCTGTCTCTTCCTCCCCAGTCCCCTTCTCAAGTGCTTTTCTGGACTAATTTACCTGGGTATTATTTTATTAGCTTCCAAGCATCTACCAGATCCTCTACTCCTTGAGAACAATGGTGGTGGTTATGGATGTTTGTACTTCTGCTGGGGAGAGAGCCATACAATGTACTTCCTTAGGATATTCATTCAGCAGGAGGGGCAGGGAAACGATCATGATAAAAGCCCCCAGAACAGTGGCAGATGTGTAGCTCAGTAGTAAAACGCATGCTTTGCATACACAAGACCATGGGTTAAACCCTCAGGACACACACACACACACACAATACATACACACACAACACACACACACACATACACACACACACATACACACACAACACACACACACACACACACACACACACAATGTACAATGTATAAACAGAGCATGAAGGAGAGATTGATAGCACTTGAGGATATCACCAACTGGAAGTGAGGATGGGAGAGGGTGTTCTGGGCAACAGAACACACTCAAACCAAAGAAGGTGTCTTTAGGAAGTGTCATAGATAGAACCATATATGCTGATCTACAAGGTCTGTTCGAAATCTTCTAGAAACCATTCCTTCTTTAGAGGCTGCAAAATAGAAACTACTTGAGTCCCAAGAAGAAGAATAAGGAGAGATTCACGCATTACATTGGGAGTTACTCACTGCAGGCTAAGTGCTTCGCTGGAAGTGGGCTACTGGTGACTAAGACAGAGAAAGTACATCAAAGTATAGCAACTAAGTTAAGGGAAGTGATAGAGTTATGCCTACAATGAACAGCAGAAAATACATCAACAAGTAGCTTTCTAGCTTTTTGCTTGGCAAATCCATTGTGGAAATTAGTTAGCTATGGAAACAAGATGAATGAAAGCTAGATTTCCCTGGTTGGAGAAAGTGGGAGGAAAGTGTCCAGTTCTTCCCCTCGTTTCCTCATGGGTTCTCAACAGACTGCCTCTTTGAAAATCAGCTCTTAGCAGGTACTGATAAAGGTAAGATGTGACTGGAGGCCCCAACCACCCCTCAGCAGTTCAAGGACAGATATTTTGGTGATTCCAGCCAAACTCTCAGAGCCCACTGAGATCTGAGAGATATGAGAAAAGAACGGACTTTTACAACTTTTTGAATAGATAAGATTCCCAACCCAGAATTCACAAACAACTGTAAAAAGGGATTGCTTCCTGGCCAAAAGTTTACCTTAAACATCAATCAGATGTCATGGAAACTCCCCCACCCCCCATAAAAGGGCCTACTAACTAGCTAGGAGGGGGCTAGAGGCTTTTGGCTTATCTCACTGTCCCAGGGAGTTAGTCTCTCACCCTCTCCCTGAGGGAGCTTCTCCATCCTGATCCAGAGCCAGGCACACCAGCCCAGTCCCTGGAGCCCAAGCCCACAAGATGAGGGGGCTAGTCTCCCCCATCTCCTTGGGGAGGCTAGCCCCTGGGGGTGTCTAGCATTTCCCCACTCCCAGGTGTGGAGAAGCTAGTCCCAGCTGGTCTTCTCTTAATAAACCAGTCCTGTTAGCTCTCAGCGGAATCTCTGGTCCCTTTTGTCTGCTGTGTCTCTCGAATCCAGACCTTATAGTAAACAACAACTAACACCTGCCTGCTACCTATCATTACAAAATCCTACTGTAACACAGCAATGTCCATCTGATTGCACACTGGCAGCTTTTAGGTTACAATGACAGAGTTGTGTAATCAGGATAGAGTTTCTATGACCTGCAAAATCAAGACAAAGGTTGCCAACCTTTCATCTAGAGCTTTGTTCTCAAAGTGAGGGCCTTAGACCCTAAGACACTATTGGCATGGAAAGTTCGGGATGGGGAAGGTTGTTTGAGGAATCTTTACCTAGGTGATTTCAGAAGTCTGGAGTTGTGTAATAGGGCTACAGCTCCAGGGTTATGGTCCAGAAAGAAAAGAAAGGAGACAAAGCTGGGGGTAGAGCCCAGTGTGAAAGCCTGTGCTTAGACAAGGGCTTGTGGTCAGTTGGTCTCTGGCAATAAAACATAAAGAACTAAAGCAAAGGCAGCACTAAACATGTTCTACCTCTTAAATTTTTTATTTTTTGGTCAAGGTCTCACTATATAGCACAACCTAGATGTAAACTTGCAGCAATATTCCTCTGCCTTCAGAGTGCTGGGATTTTAGTGAGACTGTCTCAAAAAAGCAAGCAAGCAAGCAAACCAAACAATTGGACATAGTGGCTCACACTAGTAATACCAGCATCTGGGGGGTGGAAACAGGAGGAACAGGAGTTTAAGGTCTGCCTGGATTACACAGTGAGTTGGAGGCCAGCCTTAGCTAGATGAGACCTGTTTCAAACAAACAAACAACAAAAGGATAGACCAGTGCTCTTTTTTCTGGCTGAGACAGAAATGAGCATTTTGGGCTGAGGGTGCAGCTTCTCAGAATGCTCACCTAGCATATTTGAGGCCCTGGATTCAATTCCCAGCACAGATGGGGTGTGGGAGAGGGGGGTGCCAGAGTCCACGCATACAGGTCCCAGGCAGGGCTGTAACCAGAGATGGGAGGGCAAGAAAGAGTGAGAGAGGGGGTGACTGAGAGGAGCCCATGCTGGAGGGAGAGATGCAGAGTGGAGACAGGGCCAGAGGCTAGGCAGCTCCTGGGGCAGGCAAGCTAGTCCTTTTTCACAGCTGTTTGTGAATTCTGTGCTGGGAATCTTATCTATTCAAGAAGTTGTAGAAGTCAGTTCTTTTTTCAGATCTTTCAGATCTCAGTGGGCTCTGAGAGTCTGGTTGAAATCACCAAGGTGTCTGTCCTGGAACTGCTGGGGGGAGGTTGGAGGTTCCAGTCATACCTAAGAAGAATAATCCTGGATGTGGTAGCACATGCCTGTAATTCCAGAACTCTGATAGGTGGAGGCAGAAGATTCATAAATTCAAGATCATCCTCAGCCAAGCTAGCTTGAAAAACATGAGACTATGTCTCAAAAAAAAGGAAAAAGAAAGAAAGGAAGAAGAAAGAAGACAGTCATTTTACCTGTATGTGCTAATAATGTTTATCAAATATTTAGATATCTCAAATATTGACAGGCTAAAAATTATTGGGCTAACCTCATTATTATTAATAATTTCAGGGAATCAGACTTACATACAGGTGAAAGTTCACAGAGGAGTACATGTTATTACATCAAAAACTAGAGCAAAGTTCAGAGCTAGACAGAGTTGCTGAGTTAATTCATCTGCCCTGTAAGATCCACAATGAGGTAGAAATAAAATTTTAACAGGAAGTGATTCAAATCTAGGTCAAAGTTTAGTCTCATGCACAAGGAAAGGTTACACAAGACAAGTGATCTATGTTAAGAGTCACACACAATGAATGAGGTAACACATTGCTCAAGATGCTAATGTGTAACCCATCTTCACAGCAGTTGGAGCCACAGCCTGACCTGGGGCTGTGGTCAGTGTAGAGTTCATAACTAGCATGATGAAGCCCTGGATTTCATCACCAGCACTGAGAAAAAACACACACATAAAGAAAATAGTATATAAGACATGGAGGAAAATATATATAAACCCAGAATTTGGAAGGTAGAAGCAGGAGGATTATCCTTAGCTGTACAAAAAGCTGGAGGCCAGCCTGGACTACATGAGACCCTGGCTCAAAAATGGGGGAGAAGGTGCCACAAGATGACTCAGCAGCAAAGGCACCTGGGAGCCTGATGACTTGCGTTTAATCCCATGACCCATAGAGGGGAAGAAGAGAACAGACTCACAAATGTTGTCCTCTGACCTCCATAGACACACTGTGTCATACATGTTTCTACATACATATGTATAACGCAAAAATCAACACATGTTAAAAAAGAGAGAGAGAAGCAGTTTAAATTAACAGTGCCCTGTGGAGTTAAGACTCTTTTTCTTTTTCTTTCTTCTTTTTGGGACAAGGTCGAATCTTGAATTCATGGCAATCCTCCTGCCTCTACCTCTGAGTGCTGGGATTACAAGTGTGCACCATCGTGTCCAGTTTACACTGACTTTTTGATTGTTTTCTGTTTTCTTTTGCCTGTACTAGGGATTGAGTGGAGGCTCACACATGACAGACAAGCACTCTACCACCGAGCTACATGTCCAGCCCCCTTTTCATTTGAACTTACTTTTTAGCCCAAGTGGTCCTAGTCTACTGCTTCATCCTCACAAGTAGATGGGATCCCAGGCCTATGCCCCAGAATTTGGAAACAGTGGATTCTAACTAATCTCCTACGGAAGCCCCGCTCCCCAGCCCACCTGCCAAACCTTTGTTTTCAGCACTGCATCAGTGTTAGCCTTTGCTCAAATCTTTCTAGCATTTAGGAAGCAGAGGAAGATGATCTCTGAATTAAAGGCCAGCCCAGTAAACACAGTTAGTTCCAGGCCAGCCAAGGCTACATATGAGAGTCTGTCTCAAACAAACGAAAACAAAACAAACCAAAAACAAAGCTGAGCATGGTAGCACACACCTTTGATACCAGCTCTTTGGAGGCAGAGGCAGGCAGATCTCTGTGAGCTTGAGGCCAGCCTGGTCTACAGACCAAGTTCCAGGTCAGGCAGGAGTACATAGTGAGACTGTATCAAAAACAAAACAATCAACCACCCTCCCCAAAACCCCACCAATTTTTAAAGATGGCTCATCTTCTGAAGCTGTAAAACAGAGTCTTGGCCCACTGCTTCTCGACTCTCATCTCCTCTCCTTCTTTGCTTCAGTTGAACCACATTCTAACCAGGATGCTAGGATGGGAAGATGTACCATACCCTTTAAAAAATGAGAACTCATGCCAAAAAGGGTGTTTAGGAATATGACAACTTCACACATAAAAGCATAACAATGAAGGATTTATTTTATATATTGTATATTTCATATTGCTTGCTCACAATGACAAAGATTCAAAACCCAAATCTCAGGGCTAGAAATATGGCTTAGTGGTTAAGAGTGCTGGCTGCTTTTCCAGTGGACCTGGACTCAATTCCCAGCACCCACATGGTGGCTAACAACTATTGTAACTCCAGTTCCAGGGCACCCAGTGCCCTCTTCTGGCCACCATGAGCATTGTATGCTCATAGTGCACTTAAACATGTATGCAGGCAAAACATTCATACACACAATAAATAAATAAATATTTTTAAAATGCAGCTTCTCTGTCTGTTACCATTGCCTTTCACCAGAAACACACCTGCCTATAGTAAGGCGGTTGTAGTGAATTAAATTTTGAGTCAGGGTCTCATGATAAAGTCTTGACTGACTTGGAACTCACTCTGTAGACCAGATCAGCCTTGAATTTGAGGCACTCCTTCTGTCTCTGCCTCCCAAGTCTTGGGATCACAAGCATGTATCACCATGTCCAGCTAAATATCTTAACTTTTTCTTATTCAATATCCCTGGGATAATTCATAGAACTTTTAATTACAATAAAATAGCTGTGATTATTTTTTAAAGACTATGATGATTATCCTGTGTGGTTGCACATATCTATGATTCCACAATTGGGAAGTAGAGGCAGGAGGATTAGGAGTTCAAGATCATCCTTGGTTAAATAGTAGGTTCAAGAGGCTGGAGAGATGGCTCAGTTTTTAAGAGCACTTATTGCTCTTGCAGAGGTCTTAGTTCCATTCCCAGCACCCACATGATGGCTCTCAACTATGTGAAATTCCAATTCTAGGAGATCCTACACCCTCTCTGGACTCTGAGGATACCAGGCATGCACATGCTACATGTACATACATGCAGGAAAAACACTCATACACATAAATCTAAAAATAATAATTGGGGCTGGAAAGATGGCTCAGTGGTTAAGATCACTGACTGCTCTTCCAGAGGCCCCTAATTCAATTCCCAGCACCCACATGGCAGCTAACTGTCTGTAACTCCAGTTCCAGGGAAACTGACACCTTCTTCTGACCTCCTCAGGCACTGTACAACACAGGTGCACTTACACACATGCAGGCAATACACTCATACACGTAAAATAAAAATAATTTTAAAAATTAGCTGGGTGTGGTGGCATACTTCTTAATACCAGCACTTGGGAGGCAGAGGCAGGTGAATCTCTGTGAGTTGAAGGCCAGCCTGGTCTACAAAGTGAGTCCATGTCAGCTCGAGCTACAGGCAGACACTGTCTCAAAAAGAGGGATTGAAGAAATGGTTCAGCAGTTAAGAACACTAGCTGCTCTTGCAGAGGACTTGTATTCAGTTCCCAGCACTCACAACCATTCTTAACTCCAGTTCCAGGGGATCCGACACCTCTTCTGATCTTCACCGGCATTGCACAACATGGGTTCACTTACATATATGCATGCAACACATTCATACACATTAAATAAAAATAATAAATAAAATATTTTTTAAACATTTAAAAATAATAAAAGAAAAAATAGTGAGTTGACCCCAGCCTGGGCTACATGAAACTCTGTGTCAAAAAATAAAGCAACATTTGGAATACTTTATCAAAGAAAATAAGTGACTAACTGTACAGGAAAAAATGCCCGGCATCATTAGTGATGGGGAAATGTAAACCAAAGCCAAAAGAGAAGCCACACCACTCACCAGAATAGCTGAACACAAGAGGGCCTGGAACACCAAACTCATACGCTAGTGGTGGTAATTGGAGCTGAGAAGTATTTGTCTTGTTTTGTTTGAGACAGGGTTTCTGTATAGCCCCACCTGGCCTGGAACTCACTATGTAGACCAAACTAGCCTTAGCCTCACAAAGATCCACCTGCCTCTGCCTCCCTAGTACTGAGGTTAAAGCATACAGCACCACACCTCACAGG
Source organism: Eospalax fontanierii (assembly GCA_035773235.1). Taxonomy (NCBI): domain Eukaryota; kingdom Metazoa; phylum Chordata; class Mammalia; order Rodentia; family Spalacidae; genus Eospalax; species Eospalax fontanierii. The sequence continues at coordinate 9,920,748 of CM069528.1, read as the reverse complement.
ACTTAAAAGTATTTTAAGAGTATCCTATGACTATAGATGTAGCTCAATGGTGGAATTTTAGTCTAGTATACGAAAGCCCCTTGGCTCAGAAATGCAACTAAGCAAGCCAATATGACTTTTCTTTGAGTTTAATTCACATCAATCAACACACACTGTACACCAAAGGCCGAAAACTGAAAAAGAATAAGCTGGCCACGGTGGAGTTCACCTTAGTTCCAGCACTTGAGAAGTATAGGCAAGAAGATGGAGTTTGAGACCAGCTTGGGCTACATAGCAAGACTGTCTCAAAAAAAAAAAAAAAAAAAGCTGAAGGATGAATATCAGTGGTAGGGCTCTTGACTATGAGGCATGTGCATGAGGTCCTGTGTTCAGTGCCTGGTAGCAGGGCAGAGAAGTCTCTAATTATTTTTATTTTATGTGTATGAGTGTATGGCCTGCATTTGTGTAAGTGCACCTGTGCCGTGTAATGCCAAGGAGGTCAGGAGAGGGTAACAGATGCCCTGGAACTGGAGTTATGGATAGTTGTTAGCCTCCATGTGAGTGCTGGGAGTTGAACTCAGGTCCTCTGCAAGAGCAGCCAGTGCTCTTAACTGCTGAGCCCTCTCTCTAACCCCTATGAATGGCTTTTTTTAATTTTTGAAAATAAGAATAAATAATAAGTAATTCACTTGTGGATAAATAAAAACTGCAATGTCATAATTCAGTAGCTAATAAAACCAAAGTTTACTATGAAGCCATGGTTACACTTAAGACTCTGTACTGCCATGTGGTCTAGGTTGGAATACTCACTGAGTGGATTGCAGGTGGTGACTCAGTTTCTCCATGAAAGCTGTGAAATACATAACAATTAGAAACTATTTTAAAACATTCCTTAAAGATAGAGATAGACATTCTTGGGCCTGGAGAGAGATGACTCATTGGTTAAGAGCACCGGTTGTTCTTGCAGAAGACCTGGGTTCAAATCTCAGCACCCACATGGCAGCTAACAACCATCCTCCTGCCTCAGTTTTCTGCAAAAAGGGATACAGAAAATGGTTCATTTAGTAAAAAACTTGTTACTTGAGTGTGCGGAACGAAGTTCTGATAGTCAGCTCTAGAACCTACAGCAATGTTGGGTGGGCATGGTGGCCTGCCTATAATCTCAGCACGTGGAAAGAGAGACAAGGGGTCCCAGGATTAAGCTGGCTAGTTAAACTAGCCCGACCAGAGGACTCTCGGTTCATCTGAGATACCCCACCTCAATGAATAAGGTAGAAAGTGATCCAGGAAAGCCTCCAATGTCAGCTTCCTGCCTCCACAAACATGTGCACACACAGGCACATTTGCCTGCATGTGTTATACACCTTCTAGGATGCAGATGATTCTTTGTTTAAATTTTATTACTGGGAATGTGTTATTGGTTATATTAGTTACTTTTCTGTTGCTGTGATAGAAATACTGACCAAGGGAACTTATAAAAGGAAGTGTTTACTTGAGCTTACGGTTCATGGTGGGGAGGTGTGGTGGCAGGAGGTGCTGGAGCAGGCACAGAAAGTAAAGGCTCATATCTTCAAGCAGGCACAGGAAGCAGAGCCTGACTGGAGACCTAGCAAAGCTTAAGAACTCTCCAAATCTGCCCCTGGTGACGTGCTTTCTCCAGCACATCCACAACTTCTAAGACTTCCCAAAACAGCACCACCAACTACTTGGAGCCTATGGGGGACATTCTCACTCAAGCCACCACACTGGTGTTAGGCACCAAGTGGGTGCTGGGAATCAAACCAGGTCTTCTGAAGAAGCAGCCAGTGCTCTTAACCACTGAGCCATCTCTCCAGCTCACAATTTTTTTAAAGACATGACCCCAGGTTGCCAGGCTTATTTAGTAAGTACCTTTTCCTACTGAGCCATCTCACTTCCCCACCTCCACCCCACCTTTTTTTGAGACAGGTTCTCCAAGCTTGCCTAGAACTCACTATGTAGACCAGACTGACCCCAAAATCACAGAAATCTTTTTGCCTCTGCTTCCTGAGTGCTAGGATTAAAAGTGTGCACCACCATAATTGGTCCTCTTCCCCCTTTTTTGACACAAGGTCTCATGTGGCTCAGACTGTTATGGAAGTTACTTTAAACTGGAGGATGAATATGAACACATAATCTTCCTACCTCAGCCTCCCAAGTGCTGGAAGTCAAAGGCTTAAGTGCTCATCGATTTCTTCCTTCTTGCTACCTGTCTTCACCCACCTCACCACACTCACTTGGGATTAAACCCAAAGGCCTTGGTGCTGGAGAGATAGCTCAGAGATTAAGAATGTTTGTTGCTCTTGCAGAAGACTTGAGTTCTGGTTTCCAGCACCCACATCCAGCTTCTCAAAACCACCTGTAACTTCCAGCTCCAAGGGATCTGACGTCCTCTTGTGGCCTCCACATGTACCCACCCACTTGTTTAGATTAAGTTTTTTAAAAAAATTATATGTATATATGTTGGGCCTTAAGAAAACCTAATTGACCGGCTGGCACCTCGTGGCCTGGGCAAGATGGCGCTGAGAGGAGCTAAAACAAAGACTAGCCAGAAGAGATAAGCACATACCACACATACCATGGTAATTAGGTGAAATAGGGTGTTAAGTGCCATTGGAGGAAAATTACCTCCTCCCTCGTGAGCAGCACATGGACAGTAGTAGACTCTATGTAAAGTAAAAAGCATGATCAGAGTGACCAGTAAAGTGATTGGTAGAAACTTCCTGCTGTATGCTAATACCTGTAACTCTAAACCTTTATAATGTGTCTGATAAGTTAAGTAAACAGCTTCCTGCGGTACCATTGAAGAAGTTACTTTAATAAAACTATATCATCATAAGAGCTGGCTAGCTGCACGCTTCTTTGGTCTGACGGGCGAGCCCTGGTCGTGCCTGATTGTTTTCTGGAGCAGGCCAGGAGGCTGAGAACGAGTACATTAATGCTCAGCAACTAGACAGTGACTTTAATGATACAATTAAGACATCAGGCTGGGCATGGTGGCACATGCCTTTAGTCTCAGCATTGGGGAGGCAGAGGCAGATGGATCTCTGTGAGTTCAAGGCCAGTCTGGTTTACATAGTGAGTTCCAGGCCAGCTGGGGCTACAAGGGACCCTGTCTCAAAAACACAGATGATGTTGGGATTAGAGAGATAGCCCAGGGGTTAAAAGCACTTATTGCTCTTTCAGGGGACTGAGGTTCAGTTTTCAGCACCTACAAGGTGGCTATAACCATCTGTAACTCCAGTTTTAGGGGATTCAAGGACTAGTTCTGACATCCACAGGCACTGCACACACATGTGCATTTACATACATGTAGGCAAAAACTCATATGCATAAAATAAAAATAAATCTTTTAAAAAAGGTATCTAATGCTGAATTCTGATGTGTATGCCTGTAATATCAGCACTTGGGAGGTGGAGTCAGCAGAATCAGCAGTTTAAGGTTATTCTCAACTGCACAGTAACTTGAGAACCAGCCTGGGAACATGAGACCTTGTCCAAAACACAAAACCAAAAAAATAACCAAAAAACCACAAACAAATGGAAACACATTTTCCAAACGGCTGAAAGGATTTGAGTAGGAAACTAACATACAGCTATCGATACACGACTAAACAAACCACAGAATCAGACAGTAGGATCAAATGGCACTCTAGAGTAAAAAACAGTTTATAATGCACAGCCTTGTCTTCCACTTTCAGGATGTTGAGTGACATCTAATGGCCAAATAGGGGCAAATATACACACAGGATTTTTGTTATTTTATGTTCAAGGAAAGGTCCCTTAGAGGAATGAAGAACTTTCTCTCTCCAAGGTCTCACATAGACAGGCTAGCATCAAATGCTATATGTAGCCAAGGATGACCTTGAATTTCTGACTTTCCTGTTTCTACCTCCCAAGTGCTAGGATCACAAGCCTGCACCACTACATTCAGTTTACTTGGTGCTGGGGATCGAACCCAGGGCTTCATGCATGCTAGGGAGTAACCATTTTACTGGATAACTTCTCCATGCCTATGCAAAAATTTAAAAGAAAAATTAACTCAGCCGGGTTAGTGGTCACAGACCTGTTATCCCAGTTACTTGTGAGGCAGAGCCAAAAGGATGGCAAGCCAGGCTTGAGTTCAAGGGCAGTTCTTGTCAAAATAAAAAGTGAAAAGAGGACTGGGAGTTGGCCTAGTGGCCCTGTCTCAAAAACACAAGGAAACATAAGAGAGGTTGGGGATCTGACACAGTAGTAGAGATTGTTCTAGAGGGTCTAGGTTTAATCCCCAGTAGTAAAATACCAAAAGGCCACAATGTTATAATATTCTATTATTTTTATCTTTATTTTATGAGTATGAATGCACTACCTATATGTATGTAAGTACACCAGTGTTGTGTAATACCCATGGAGGTCAGAAGAGGGCGTTGAGTCCCTTGGAACTGGAGTTATGGATTGTTGCTAGCTGTTATGTGGGTGCTGGGAATCGAACCTTGGTTTTCTACAAAACTAGTTAGTGCTCTTAACTGCTGACTCATCTCTCCAACCCCCTATAGTATCTTTATCCTCATTTTATAGGTGAAAACTGGAACTGAGAGCCAACTTTTCTTTTAATGTGTATGAGTGTATTGCCTACATATGTGTAAGTACACTTGTGTCATGCAATGCCTTCAGAGGTCAGAAGAGGGCATTAGATTCTCCTGGAACTAGAGTTCCATACGGTTGTTAGCTGCCTAGCTTGAGAACAAAGAGCCTTCTCTCCCTAATGAAGGGAACTGAACCCAAGCCTGTGTTTACAAAGTATGTGTTCTACCAGGGAGCAATACCTCATCCTAGGGAGGTTCAAGATTATACAGATGGGTAAGTGGCCCTTTAACTTTGGGCAAAGAGAATATCGGGAAAATTAACCTGGCCATAACTAGGCTGGCGGCAAAGAAGTACAGGTGCCCTCCAGCTTACCTCTGACTGTGCTTAGCTGTTCTCCCAAAGTTCAGTCACATCTGCCTCCAATCTGACACCATGTTTCACAGATTTTTTTCTCTTTCTTCCTATTTTTCTTACTTTTTTGTTGTTGTTGTTGAGACAAGTCCCTGAAGCACCAGTCTGGACTCACTATGTAGAACAGGCTGACTTCAATGTCACAGAGATCCGCCTGCTTCTGCATCCTGAATGCTGGTATTAAAGGTATGTGCCACCATACCCAGCTCCTGGATGCTTTTTTCTGTACTTTCTATTTCAGCAAGCACACCAATACTCATTCAATTTAAGCCAGAAACTGAGCATCAATTTTATCAAACATTGATTTTGGCTTAGTGTAAATGTCGTTGTTAGAAAAAAGAAAACAAAATCTTTGTATGAAAATAGTTTTGAAGGGGCTGGAGAGATGGCTAGAGGTTAAGAGCACTTGGCTGTTCTTGCAGAGGATTCAGGTTCAATTCCCAGCACCCATGTGGTGACTAACAACCATCTCTAACTCTAGTTCCAGGGAAACTAACACCCTTTTCTGGCCTCTGCAGGGATTGCAAAAATGGTGCACTGACATAACATGTAGGTAAAACATTCATACAAATAAAATAAACACAAAAAACGGTTTTGAAGCTGGGCATGGTGTTGCAGGCTGAAATCCTAGGACTTGGCAGAGGCAGAAGGATCTGGAGATCAAGACCATCCTGAGCTACATGAGACCTTGGTCAGGAAAAAAAGGTTTGATCTTGTATATTCTCCTGCCAGTTCGCAGAGAATCTACGGGTTCATAGGTTTGGGGATCTGGTCCAGTGAGAGAGTGCTTGCCAGGCCTGAAGTAGGACAAGCATTCCATTCCCATCACTACAGGCATTAAAAAAAAAAAAAAAAAAAAAAAAAAAAAACCCACACAAAAAAACTAACAACGTTTACCAGTTATCATGGCTTATAATTATTGTTATGGTGCTCAGGGCCCTGGAAGGACCACTCAGACTTCATTTGTTCCAAATCTGGCACTCTCTGGGCTGAGAACTGGAGAGCACAGCACCAGGAGGTGAGATTGTGGGCAGGAAAAACTCACTAACTCATTAACACACTAGATATTCCACCCATCTATTTAGCATAACAAGGTGAACCTGTCTTCCTAAGGGTGGTCCTATGAGCAAATGATTGACCAGTGAAACTGGAAAGGTGTGTGTGTGGGGGGGGGGGGGGTTCTCAACAGATACCCTGCAGATTGTTTAGTCTATCCCAGTTAATTTTCTGGGACTATTTGCTATTTTAACATTATAATCTCAGCATTTTGGATGCTAAAAAAGGAAGATGCTGTAGATTCAAGGCAAGCCTTGGCTACAGTATGAGACTCTATCTCAAAATATAAACATGGCCAGGAGATTGTTCAGCAGGTAAAAACATGACACCAAGCATGATGACCTGAGTTTAATGCCCAGGACCCACATGGCAGAAGGTGAAAACAGACTCTTACAAGTTGTCTTCTGAGTTCCACATGTGTCCTGCAGGATGCATCCACATGTGTGGAGGGGGCAGGGTTTTGCTGTGTAACTTAGGTTGTAATAGCGCCAAGACCCCTGGGAAGGTCCACTCCTAGCAGCTGAATTTTATTAGCTGGCCAGCATTGTTTGGACAGGATTTAGAGCACAATACTGATGAAACATGGTGAAAGACAGTGTTCCCTAGTGGGTTCTTAGTCTCATTAATAAAAGAATTTAAGAATGGACCCAATTGGAAGCTTTAGGAAAATTTTATTGGAATTTAAAGAAAAATCCTCAAGGCAGGGAAGCTGGGGATCTCAGCAGCTGCCTGAAGGAAGAGAATGGAGGGAGAAGAAAAGAAGCCAAAAAGTCATGCAGGTTTAGAGCCTGCATGGGGGTCAGATGCATGGCGGACTGGCAGTCACATGGCTGGGAGAAGCTTTAGAGAAAAATTAGAGAAATACAAGATGCTAGGGCAGCCCAAAACCCTAGAAAAAGCATGTTTAGAAAAGGGATTTGAAGAAGAGAAGTAAAGATAACGCTTTTCTGAATTCTTCAGAAAAGTGGGCAGACTTACAGAGAACTACAAGTCTGTGGCCGGGTCCAGAAGTACTGCCCTGGGAGGCGGGATTCCAGGCAGGAAAAGTTCACTGCCTCATTAACACACTCTGTATTCCGCCCATCTATTTAGTATAACTTAAAGTGAACTCACCTTCCTAAGGGTGGTCCTATGATCAGGTGATTTACCAGTGAAACTAGAAATGTGGGTCTTTCAACAGATAAACTAGAGAATTTATAGTCTATCCCACCTAGATAGCTATTTGCTCTCTAACAGTGACTCGGAGGAAAGCAGAGCTTATAAAGGCAAAAACCACATCCTGATGGACGAGATTACACAGACATGACATTTTTTCCTGCAATAGTCATGACATGTTTGTTTCTGCAGCAGGCAAGCAAGCAGTTACAGAAGTTGTAAGACATTAACTCAGACCTTCCAAATTTTATGGGGGTATTTTCCATAGTTAATTTCTCCTGGAACAGCCCTGTGATTAATGCATTCTGGAACTGCCTGCCAGAGTCACAGTTCATCCAGATGGCAGCCTTATACAAAATGGAGGAACTCGGGCCATCACAAGTCTAACTTGGAATTTGTGATCTTCCTGCCTTATCCTCCCAAATGATGGCATCACAGGCTTGGGCCACCACTCCCAACTTCAAAGCAGGGTCTCTTGAATTTGTTTTATCATCAGAATAACCTCACATCTTGACTGAATCTTGATTCCCAGAATAGGATTTTTATTTACCTATTTTTTTAAAAATTTATGTGTATGATTATCTTGTCTGCATGTATGTAAGTGTACCAGTATCATGAAATGCTCACAGAGGTCAGTAAAAGGCCTCAGATTCCCCTGGTCCAATTTCATTCTTCTACAGATGGAGATCTAGCTTTGCCAATGCCATTTGTTGAAGATGCTGTCTTTCCTTCCATGTGTGTTCATTGTACCTTTGTCAAATATCAAGTGGTTGCAACTGCGTGCACTCATGTTTGGGTCTTCCATTTTACTCCATTGATTTGCTGTTTTTGAGCCAATATCAGGCTGTTTTATGACAGGGTTCTATGACTAGAGTTCTGGATGATTGTTAGCTGCCATGTGGGTGCTGGGAATCAAACTGGGGTCCTCTGCAAGAGCAGTCAGTGCTCTTAACTGCTGATTCACCTCTCCAGCCTCCCTGTTTTTGTCTTTGCTGCTTTGTTTTTTTTGTTGTTGTTTTTTTTTTTTTTTTTTGGAGTCCCACTTTGCAACCCAGGCTAGCAGCAACCCTCATGCCTCAGCCTCTAGAGAGCATAAGCCATCATGCTGGGCTCAGACTACAGGTTACTCCATGCTAGCGATTCACAGTCAGGAACCTACAGCGATCCTAGGGAGCAGGGAAACTACTGGAGTTTACTTCTCCAACAGAGAAACTACTACACTGGCCGGAAAAAGTCAAATGCTGTCTTCAAAGCTGAGGTCATTAAAGAGTGACTCTGCTCCAGCAGCCTCAGCATTATTTAGGAGCTTGTGAAATTCAAATTTTCTGGGGCCCAGACCTATTGAAGCAGAAACTCAGGGTGGGGCACAGCAATTCGGTTTTTATCAAGCCAGGTGGTTCTGATGCTGTTAAAAACTGAGATGCACTGTTTAAAGGCATTGTTACCAGAAGCTAGAGTAGCAGAGAACCCCCACCTGAGCACTAAAGGGCTGGGCTTCATAAAGGCTTTGTTCTCAAGAAGCAAGCCTACAAGTAAGAGCAATTTCCAGAGATGCTGGCAGCCAAGGCATGGATTTCCAAGGAAGATCTGCAAATGGGATTCAGGGCCAGCCTTCTGCAAGTCAAGGGATGCATTTTTTATTGTATATTTTTATTGAATTTTTGTGCTTTTTCTACAGTAGATCTTAGTCATATTTAGAACTGCTCCCTTATCTGCACCTCTGATCACCCTCCCCGCCCTCCACTGCATTTCATTCTGTCATATGTTTAGGCCAAGGCCTATCCAGTCAAGCTTTTGTACCCAGATGTCCCTCAGTGCAAGTTCCTCCATTGGAGTCGAGTTAGCCTCTCTAGAGTCCCTTAAAGACTATCAAACCTACGGAAAAACACACACACAATATCTGAATATGAGTGCATGTGTATAGATGAAGGCTTGTTGTATACAACAAGAAATGCTGTGCCCAGGCTATAGAATCCTCTCAAAAGACCACCATGGAGGGCAAATCTGATGCAAGCACAAAGGGTCTTTATTACAAGCTCGAGCTCGGTCCACCACCCGGCACACCAATGCAGTGGGCGGAGGGTAAGTGGCCACGAGGAGAGGTTGGAGGGGCTTCTTATAGATTTTAGACAAAGGGAGGAGGGGGATTTGCCATGCTCCCCCTAGGCTGGTCACAAAAGCCCGCGCGCGCGCCAAACCTGTCTTTAAATTGATTGGTTATGAATACCAGAAATGGGTTGGGAGTCTCTCATTGGTGAGAGTCACCTTTAGGGCAGAGGAATGTGCTGGCCATTACCTAAGTATATTGCAGGCTTGTTTATACCTTATTGGGTCCTTTTGTTTCCAGGCTTGCCTAACATGCCTGGGCCTGTCTCTTTTTGTCCACAGAGCCTGAGACCTGTAATAGTTAAGTTGGAACGAGGGATATTTTGTGATTCCTCTTAGGCCTCGTCCTCACAGAAACACAGTGCCAGAGAGAGAAATCTCCCTTAGAGTTGTTGGTCAATGTGGTCCAAGTGACTCCCATAATTTTACAGGCTACTGCCACAGCCCTTAATTACGTTCCAGAACTTTAAGGTAAGACCTTATTACTGAAAACAGGATATATTTCATATACAGGACTTTGGAGCAAAGGAGTTGGAACTGACCCGGAAGCCTCTTCCCTTAAGCTTAGCTCTCATAGCTCTAGAGGATACTATGCAAGCTGCTTAGGGAGAAAAATCAATCAGTGGTCCAATAAAGCCTAATAACCTAATAACCTGGTTAGGTTATTAGCTGGACTGGGCTACAAAAAAGCAAATGAGGAAGAGTGCCTGCATCTGGCCTCTTCATGGTGGTGATCAATCCAAAACATGCCATGCCCATCCCCCTACATTGGGACCACCTGAAGCACCTCCCACTGCTCCAGGGCTTGGCTTTTCTGCCCTTCAGTAGACCTTTGTAGACTGCCCAAGAATATCTAAAATGGGCCTCCACTTAGCAACTTCCCAAATTGTGCTGTGACTTCTTGCTAGTAGAGGCTCAAACCTTAGAAAGAAGCCTGAGAGTACTTGACTGGCACATGACTTGGGTTTCTGCAAGAGCTCCTGCATTGCTTGACTGAAGCCTTTTGGTCCCTTCATTATAAAAACAAAAGAGAGAACCTGAAGTCTAGACAAACCAGCTTTACATATTCAATAAGAAAATAACCAAGGCATACCAATAATACAAATAGATGCAGATTTCAACACAACAAAAGAAAGCTTGAGTTTCATACCAGAATCACAAACAACAAAAGAAATCCAAATGCAAAATAACAAAGGAAAAATAATAACATGGAAAACCAAAATAAGATGTTCCGACCAAACACCACCAGTCTTATAGGAGAGTTCTACAAGGAGAACTTCCTAGAGATAAACCAGGACAAAGAATTAAAAAGAGGACTCATAAAAATGATCAAAATATTCAGAGAATTTAAAGAACACACACACACACACACACACAAAACAAATCAAAAACTCAAAGAAGAAAGGGATATACTTCTGACTGAATTAACAAAAGGGATAGAAACATTGAAGAAAACTCAAGCTGAAATGAAGAAGGAAGTGAAAAACTCAATAAACCAATTTGAAACAAGAGAAAGCCTCACTGATAGAATAAATGAAATAGAAAACAAAATATCAAGACTGAATGATAAAGCTGAAGACAGTGAGAGAGACAGAGAAGAGATAAAGCCTAACTAGTATAAAAACCCGAAGGGAATCATATTAGTCCAAAAACCTAATGAAAAATTACACAATTAATTATGAATCCATTCATTTACTCAAATATTTCTTGAGCCATGTGCTAAATATATGCTAAATTTGTCCTTTGGATAATTTGGAAAACAACCCAGAGGTGGTGATCTTTTGCACAAAGCTTATGCAGACTGGTGTATTATGGCTTATTACACTTACCAACTGTATCTTTTTTTGCTTTTTTTTTTTTAATTAATAGAAATAGAAACAATGGGCTAGTAAGATGCTCTGTGGGTAAAGGCACTGGCTACCAAGCCTGATGAGCTGAGTTACAGCCCCTGGGCCCATATAGTGGAAGGAATCAACTCTCCAAAGTTGTCCTCTGATAGGGCACATGCCTGCTTCTCCTCCTCCACACAAAATAAATAGATGTTAGATAGATAGATAGATAGATAGATAGATAGATGATAGATAGATAGATAGATGTTTTAAAAAAAAAAAAAAAGGCACTCCCAGGAACAGGAGTGGGCTAGTGAGCTGGGAAAAGGCATCCATTTAAAAGTCTGCTTTTGTTTTTTTGAATCAAAGTCTCACACTGTAGCCCAGGCTGGCCTTAAACTTGAGGAAATCTTTTCTGCTTCAGCCTTCTGAATGCTGGCTACCATGCCTAGCTTTTATTTCTGTTTCTTTCTTTTAAATTACATTCATTTCCAAGGAGAAGGGTGGCCATGCCTATGGAGGTCAGAGGATAACTTTTGAGAGTCAGTTTCATCATGTGGGTCTCGTCACACTCAGGTCATCAGGCTTGGAATCTTTACCTGATGAGCCATTTCACCAACCTTGTAAAAATTTTGAATGTGTGTGAGAGATGTGTGGGAGTAGGAAATGGGCACATGTCACAGAGAAAGTGAGGAGGTCAGAGGACAACTTTGAGAAATTGGCTTTCTCTTTCCAATTTTTTCAGATTGCACTCATGTTGTTAGGCTTACATGGTAAGCCCATCCCCTCCTTGTTAGAAATAAAATCTGAGGCCCAAGACCCTATCAATACCACAGGAAGAAGAGGAGGGGAAAGTGAAAGTAACTTGGCAAGGCAGCTTTTACTTTTGCAAAATGGTGCCTTTCTTGGTCAGGTCAGTAAGATCCAATAAGTACACACAGGACCCAGAAACTTGGGATGCCTTTATCCCTAATACAGGAGAACTGGGTCTTTTTCCCCATTAGCTGAGGTCTGACCCACAGTCTTTCCCAGCTGTCTGGTTTGAAACAATGGGTGTGAAGGGAGAAGAGCTCCATTACTCTGGACAGTCAGGCTCAGGAAAACATGAAGGCCTTCCCTTAAACAAAAGTCTTACAGGGGGTAGTATAGATTAAAAACTTTGAATTCCTTGTCATAAATCAAGTTTCAATTTTAGAGTTTGAATGAAAAGACTAATATCTACTGTTTTTACATCCTGAGTTATTTGATCAGCACCTATTTTTTTAAGATATTAATCATGGAGATGGCTCTGTGACTGGTCACTGCAGCTGACCACCCAACCTTGATCACTGGAGTTTGATTCCCAGAACCCAGGTTTAACAAAAAGTCAGATGAGGTAGTACAAATCTGTAATTCCAACACTGTGACAAGATGGGAGGCTGAGACAGGAAAATTGCCTGGAAGCTCATATGCCTGAGAACCTAGAGAACTCAGAACAGCAGCAGAAAAAAGAGAGATCGTACATCGATAAAGTAAAACTAACTCCTGAAAGTTGTCCTCTGACCTCCACACATGTACACACACACACACACACACACACACACAGCCTCCCAAAATATTCAAATATATAAAAATAAAATATATTATTCATGTGACAGTTGGACTTGGTGACATAGGTCTGTAATCCCAGTACTCAGGAGGTGGAGGCAGGAAGATCAAGACTTCTGCACATCTGTTATATAACATATTTGAGGTCAGTCTGGGCTACATGAGCTCTGCCTTAAAAAAAAGAATCTTTAATCTACCAACTGTGTCATCATTCATTCAACCTATTTTATTTAATTTAGTTATTTTGTGATGGTGGGAATGAAACCCATGTCCTTGCTCATGCTAAACCAGCATTCTCCTTAGGTCCAACTATTTATCAAATATTGATTTATATCTAATCTACCCTGTTACCTAAATGAACTAGATGTGGAGCTAACACTCATGGGCTCTCCAGGTAAGATCTTTTAAACAGTAAGAATGTTAGGTTTCAGCTTCTCATGGACTGGGGAGGTAGCTCAGTGGTAGAGTGCTTGTTTAGCATGTAAAAAGTTCTAGGTTCAGTCATCAGTATGGGCAGATAGGGTGAATAATTCAACTTCTTCATCTCCACTGACTAATCTTATGATATCTTCTATGACACATACTAAGAATTGATTAGAATTCATCTATAATTATACTGACTTTTCCTTGGATGGAAAATAAGGTTATTGGGGCTCATGGGTGAAGAATGCTTGCTGCTCTTGCAGAGAAACATACACACACACACACACACACACACACACACAGACACTCACATATATTAAATAAATAAATACATCTTTCCTAAAAAAAATAAAAAGAAAGTGGGTATGATGATATACACCTTTAATCCAAGCACTCTGGAAGCAAAGTCAGGTGGATCTCTGCAAGACCGAGGACAATGTGGTCTACCTAGTGAGTTCCAGGTCAGCTGTGGCTACAGGTCTCCAAAAAAAGACTAAAAAAAATTTTTTTAATAAAAAGAAGATTATCATTTTTGGCATAATGTGATTGTTAAGCTTTGGCCTCAGATAAAATGTCCTTCACTGTGAAGGGCATGTGCCTTCACTCACTGGCAAGTGTTTCTCTGAGGGCTGTGGGTCCTCTTTGAAATAGTATTCCACCCTGGCCTGCGAGTTCAGCTCCATTTCCCCAGCTCTTGGCTGCTTTCCCCTGAGATGCTCGTCCAACGTCATGATTTTCTTCTCACCAGAGACCTCTTCTGCTGCTCTCTTCCAGTTATCTGCAGCCCCTCCCCCACACACTGCTTCTTCCTTTTTCTGAAAGCTTGGTTACTGTTTCTCTGTATTTAGGGTTCTTTAGCAGTCACTATCTAAGAGATAAGGAGGTAAAAGCAGCCAGCTGACCTTTGTTAAGGCCAATGCACTTTGGTGAACGCCCTGTTCAGTCAGCATTTTCACATTTTACTGTTAATTTTGGAGGTGTGGGGAAAGCTGGTTGTAGACTAGGGATTGTTTGAACTCTGCTCCAGTTTCTTCAATCTGTAGCTGCAGATAAACATTTTAGAAGCCACTGGCTGTTAGCTTTTATTTAGGCTCTCTCAAGACCCTAGAATTGTTTTGTTTTGTTTGAGACAGGGATTCCCTATAGCTCCAGCTGGCCTGCTACTTTCTTCTGGCCTATGTGGACACTGCACACAAATGCTGCACTACCATACATGCGGGCAAAACACATAAAATAAAAATAAATTTTAAAAAATCTGTGCTCTGTAAAAAATATGTGAAGTCTTACTTTATAGTCAGTGTAGTCAAGACTAGAATAACTCAGTCCACCTGTTTCACTTACCTAAATGCTGGGATTACAAGTGTATATCCCCCTGCCTACCAGTTATATGCTAATTCTACGTTTAACTTTTTCTTTTTGTTTTGAGATGAAGCCTCTAGTTTCTCAGGTTGTCACTAAACTTGCTATTCCCAATCACTGCCTCCCACCTCTCAGGATTATAGGTATGTGCTGGCATACCTGGCTATTCATGTTTTACTTGAGTCACCCAACTTTTCCACAGAGACTGTATGATTTGACATTCCTAGTGGAGAGTACAAGAGTTCCAATATGTTTTGGCCAGTGAGACAGCTTAGCATTTATAGGTACTTGCCACTATGTCTGGCAACCTGAGTTCAAACTTCAGCACCTATATGATAGAGGAGAGAATCAACTCCTACAAGATGTCCTTTGACCTCAACACTTTAACACTCATGCCTTGACCCACATGTACAGACACACACAGGGACACAAAGTAAGTAAATGTTTTAAAAGTAATTCCAATTTTCTACATTCTTGATAATTATTTTAAATATATTCGTATATTGTTATAATATAGTCTCATAATTTTTAAAAACAACTTTATTACATACTTGTTTGGTTTGGTTTTTTTTGTTTGTTTTGTCTTATTTTTAATTTTTAATTTTTTTGAGACAAGGTCTCACTATGTAGCCCTGGCTAGTCTAGAACTCATTATGTAAACCAGGCTAGCCTCGAACTCACAGAGATTTGCCTGCCTCTGCCTCCCAAGTGCTGTGCTATTTATTTTTGAGTTAGATTCTTGCTATGTAGTGCTAACCTGGAATTATGGATTTATAGCAATTTTCCTACCTGGTTATCTTAAATCCTGAATCAAAGTCATGGGCCAACACAGCCAGTCTGTTTTTATAATTTGAGAGTTTCACACTGTAACTCTGACTGTCCTCAAACCCAAAGCAATCCTCCTGACAATGTTGTTCATTGTTTAAGTATAGCATCTCAAGTAGTCCATGTTGATCTCAAACTCCATGTGCAACTGATGATGACCTTGAATTCCTGATCCTCCTGTCTGTGCATCACCACCCCTGGCTCCCATAAAGTTTTATATTTTCTTTTTGAGGTTCTGGGAATCAAACCCTGGACTTTATGACTGCTAGGCAAGCACTCTCCCACTGAATTTCATCCCCAGTTACTGCCATATAATTTTAATTCTTACTATTATGTTCATGAGAGTATCAGGAAATAATGCCTTTGAGTATATACTTGTGTTTTCTGGGATTTTTGTTTGTTTTCTTGGTTGGTTGGTTGGTTCTTGGGTGTGTGTGTGTGTGTGTGTGTGTGTGTGTGTGTGTGTGTCTGCTTGGTTGGGGTTTTTGTTGTTGCTGTTTTTGTGGCTTTGTTTTGTTCTGTCTTGTTTGAGACTGGGTCTTGCTTGTAACCCAGGCTTGTCTCAAACTCACTATGTAGCCAAGGATGGACCTTGAACTCCTGGTTCTCCTGCCTTCACCTCCCTTGTGCTGAGTTACAGGCTTTCACCACCACACCTGGCTTTGGGCTGTGTTTCCTATGATGTGGAAATAACAACATTTGTAAATTGCTCGGTAAGTCTCCTCATAAATTTTTGTTATTGAGTGTTAGTATACTGCATCAACTCTGAAAATTCATCAAGAACTGGAACTTTGTCAAAGTCATCTTTCTTTAGTGTGTAGCATTTGTCAACCATTCAGTGACTCTGTTTTTAAGTAAACAAGCGATTTAAAAATCAAGTAGGTCGACTGAGTGCAGAGGTACCCTGAAATTCCAGCATCTGGGAGGCAGAAGCAGAAGGACTGCCAAGAATCAGAGACCATCTTCGGCAGCATAATGCCTCACCCTGAGATACAACGTGAGAAACAAACAAACAAACAAAACCAAAACAAACCAAAAAATGAAGTAGGTCACCAGGCATGGTAATACTTGTCTGCAGTCCTTAGCAATTGGCAAGCTGAGGCAGGAGGATTACTGTGAGTTTGAGGCCACCTTAAGCAGCATATTCAGATTCAGTACCAGGTCATCAGGGCTACATAGACCCTGTTTCAATAAGTATGTGAGAGAGAGAGAAACAGAGAGAGAGAGAGAGAGAGAGAGAGAGAGAGAGAGAGGGAGGAACTGAGTGGAGTGTCTTGGAGTATGAGTGGAGAGTTAGGAAAGTATATGGAGGAGGATTGGAAGAAGGGAAAGTGTTCTGGGGAGGGAGTAGATAGGTGCCATGGTACCAAGATGTGCCTAGTGTATTGGTGTACTCTAGAATAAGGAAAGATCAGAAGTGATGGGGGAAAGTAGGTATCCACACAGAGAAGAATAAAACTAGATCCACATCTCACTCTGTAGGGTTGGGCATTTAACTAAGTGGTTGTATTAGTTTTATATCTGTTACTGTGATAAAAACCCCATGACCAAGACAACTTACAGAAGTAAGAGTTTATTGAGCTTACAGTTTCAGAGTTCATCATGGTGGGGAGGCATAGCATCAGAGGGGGACAGAGCAGAAAGCTGAGTATTCACATCTTTAAGCAGGCATAGGAAACAAAGCTAAACTGGAAGTGGGATGAGGCCTTATACTCTCAAAGCCTGGCCCCAGTGACATGCTTCCTCCAGCATGGCCACACCTCTTAAAGGTTGCATGACCTTCCCCAAACAGCACCAGCAACTGACCAAGTGTTCAAATACTTGAGCCTATAGGGGACATTCTTCACTCAAACCATCACAGTGAGAGAGTGCTATTTTAGCAAGCACAAGGCCCTGGGTTCCATAATACCACATAAAACCAGACATAATGGTGCAGTCCCAGCCCCAGTGAGATGAAGACGGGAGGGTCAGGGGTTTACTGTCATCTTCTGCTACATATCCAGTTCAAGGGCAACTAGGCTATAGGAGCCTTTATCTTAAAAACAGTCAAGCATGGTAGTGCACACCTTCAATCCTACCACTGGGGAGGCAGAGCCAATTGTATCTCTGTGAGTTCCAGGCTACCTTGGTTTACACAGTGAGTTCCAGGTCAGCCATCCAAGGCTATATAGTGAGAACTTATTTCATACAAAACAAAACCACACACACACACACACACACATACCTTTTAAAAAGAAATTATATATGAGCGTGATGACACATGCCTTTAATCCCAGCACTCTGGAGGGAGAGGCAGGTGGATCTCGTGAATGTGAGACCAGTCAGGCCTACATAGCAAGTTCCAGGCCAGTTGGGGCTACATAGTGGGACTCTGTCTTAAAAACAAACAAACAAATAGAAATTTGGAGAGAATGTTACTTCTTGGAATCCCTCCCTGTCTCTGGAGTTTTAACCACTTTCCCTTTTTAAATCTCAGCTCACTCTAAAAGGAAAAAAAAAAAAAAACCTAACACTGGAGCAAAGGACAGTTAATAAAAGGGGAAGAGAGGCTGGAAATAGGGAGAGAAGTCAGGGGTGAGCAGAATGTCAGTTTGTTTGATATGTTTGAGATCAAACCTAGCAATATGCAAGTTCTTTACCGCTCAGCTACAGTCCCAGCCCTTTAAAGGCAGAGGGTTTTGTTTGTTAGTTCTTGGATCTCCGGTAGGCCAGGCTAATTTCCAACTCACATGTAACTTCAGGCTCACCTGGAACACCTGGTCCTCCTGCCTCCACCACTCTAGTGCTGGGATTATAGACAACGACCACCATTCTCCAGCTTTAATGTCAGTTTTTAACATCACAAAAGTTTTATTTTTTCAGTAAAAAACATTCTTTAGGTTGGCATGTATACACAGAGAGGTAAAAAAATCTAACCTTCTGTTCAGGAAATCAGACCAAGGGAGCTAAGGATTTATCTTGAGTTTAAATGTAATTTGAAACAATAAAATGAGAAAGATTAAAGAGTCATGCTACTGTCAGGTGTAGCCATCTCTATGTATAATACTTTGACCCAAGTTCAAGAACTAGTTATCTTTATGGAAACAGTACTCTTAACATTTTTATTGCATTTATTATTTACCCATGTGCTCCTGTGTGTTTGTATGGTTGTCTGTATATGTGTGTATGTGTTCACAAGTGCTATAGCGATCCTGATTGCCTACCAGAACTTGAAGGTAAGACCCTATTGTTGAAGACAGGACAGACTTCATGCACAGGATTTGGAGCAATGGAGCTGCAACTGATCTGGAAGCCAACTCCCTGGAGACTAGCTCTCATAACTTGGGAGAGCACTAAACAAGCTGGTAAGGGAGAACATCAGCTGCTGGTCCAACCCCAGCTCCAAGACCTAATGACCACATCAGTGACTAGCAGAGTAAATGACATTGGTACAGTAGTAGCACTTTTATCTTGGGGATAATCAACAGTTACCTAATTCAACTTAGAGCCCACTCATGGGAGGAAACTTATGTGTGGTACTGTAAACCCAACCAAATACACATAGCTGGAGAGGCCATAGATCTTAGAGAAAACCCCAAGGCTGTCACATCCTAGACAAATGTGATTTCTTACTGTATACAAAATATGGATCCTTAAATTTACAGACAAGTATCCAGCCACTCTTATCAAAGAAGCTTCTCTTGTAGCAGATGGTGACTACTACAGAGTTCCACAACTGTTCACACACAGATATTTTCTATGAAATGCCCAATCCTAGGTGACACATCTACAATGGAACCTCTACACCTACGACTCACAGAACATAGTTGAACAAGGGTAGCAAGAGTACTAATCCATTTCTGAACTCTCATTAATGAAGCTCCTCCATGCAACAGAGGTCCATGAACACAAAAGGACACAGATGGACAAAGCATAGGCTATAAGAGTCTGCAGAGTGTGGGTCCTTGAACAGGACTCCTATATTAAAAATCCATCCACCCAGGGCTCAGAGACCATTGAGGAAAAGGGGGCAGAAAAATTCTATGACCTATGGAAATAAGAGTCCTATAGGCTCCTGGGACTCTGATCATATGTACCTATAACAATGGTGTCAGCATGTCCATGACCCATTAAACTCAAGCAGACAAAAACACATCATAGAACTGTGGAAATGGACAGCAGACCCCAATCTTAGCCAAAGAATTATTGGCAGCTGATTACTCCTGGTTGAGAAAGAGCTGATCTTCTTAAAGTGAAAGACCCTAGATAGTCTGACTAGACTTCAGTGAATGAACTTGCATGGATGGATGGCTGCAGACACTAACCTGATATGATAGGCCTCAACGCAAATGACAGAATGTATGAAATTCAGTTTGGGGGTAGGCTATGGGCAGTGCCAATGGGGAAGGGGATATAAAGTTGATTAAGATATTCTGTATGAAATACAGAAAAATTCAATAAAAATGTTTATATACAAATAAATTTAACTGCAAAAATAAAGAAAGAACAAATGCAATAAGCTGGGATAAACTAATGAAATGGATTAATGGGCTGTACCAATAGGCTGGGCTTGACTAATCTAAAGCCTGGGCTATGGACTGCTGGACTAGGCGAATGGGCTGATGTTGGTCTTAGCTAGATTAAGGTAAATGTCTGGGCTAATTGGATGGGATGATGGCCTGGGCTGAGGTAATGGGCTGGCTGGACTAGGCTTCTGGGCTAAGTAATGGTCTGAGTTGGCCTAAGCTAATGGGCTGAGCAAAGGGCCTTGGTGGGTTTGGCTTAATTAATCTAATGGGTTGGAATAGTTGGCAGGCTAACTGAGTGAGTGAGCTAAGCTGATGGGTTGGTGAAGGTTACACTAATGAGCTTGGTTGATAGGCTTGGCAGTGCTAAGCAAATTGTCTGGCTGGGGCTAGGCTAATGGGCCAGGCTAATAGACTGCTTTAAAAGTGGGCTGGACTGGGGGATAATCTAATGGGTTGGGCTAATGATCTTGGCAGGGCTGAGCCAATGGTTTGGCCTACTGGACTGGGCAGGGCTGAGGTAATAGGTTGGGTAAGGCAAATGGGCTAAGACAATGGGCATGCCTAATGGACTGAAATGGGCTAAGCAAATGGACTTGGCTAATAGTCTGAGCTGGGCTAAGCTATTCAATAGTCTGGGTCAATGGACTGGTCTGCACTAAGCTAATAGACCAGGCTAATTGGCTGGGCTTGGCAAAGCTAATGGACAGGGCTAATGGACTGGGCTGGGCTAAGCTAATGGCCCAGGCCAATGGGATGGGCTAAGCTAGGTTAATGAGTTGGGCTAATGGGCTGCTGTGCAAATGGGTTGAGCTGAGTAAACTAATGGGTTAGGCTAATGGACTGGCCAGGCCTGAGCTAATGGACTGAATTGGGCTATGCCAACAGGCTGGGTTAAATTAATGGACTAAGTGAATAAACTGATCTGGACTAAGCTAACGGTCAGGGCTAATGGGGTGGGCTGGGAAAAGGAAATGAAATGGACTGGGTTATGCTAATGAAAGAGCTAATGACTCTGCCAATGTCCTGGTTTGACTAAACCAAAAGTCTCTCATAATGGGCTAAGCTAATGAGCTGGGCTGGGTTATGCTATAGGCTTGGACTAATAGACTGGGGATTAGGCAAATGAGCAGAACTAATGGGATGCTTGGCAGGTGG
Source organism: Eospalax fontanierii (assembly GCA_035773235.1). Classification (NCBI taxonomy): domain Eukaryota; kingdom Metazoa; phylum Chordata; class Mammalia; order Rodentia; family Spalacidae; genus Eospalax; species Eospalax fontanierii. The sequence goes on along the minus strand of CM069528.1, from coordinate 9,899,769 downwards.
GCAAAGCTGGACTAAGCTAATGTGTTGGGCTAATAGGCTGAACAGGGCTGGGCTAATGGGTTGGACTGGGCTAAGCAAAATGTAATGGGCTGGACAAAGCAATGTAATAGGCTAATGCACCGTGCCAGTGTGCTTGTCTTGATTAAGCTAAATGGCTCGGCTACTGGGCTGGTCAGGGATAAGGTAATGAGCTGGACTAATAGGGTGGAGCTGGACTGGGCTAAACTAATGGGCAGGCTGGGTTAAGCTAATGTACTAATGAATGGGCTGGGCTAAGCAAAAGAATGGGCTGGATTTAGCTAATGAAGTGGGCTAATGGGCTAGGCTAATGGGCTGGCCTAGATTAAGCTAAAGTACTGGGCTCATGGGTCTAATGAGCTAGGCTGGGCTAAGCAAATGGAATTAGCTGGTTAATGGGCTTTGCTGGAGTAAGCCAATGGACAGAGTTAACGGTGAGTTGCGAAAATAGAACTCAGCTAAGTTAACAGGGTGGCCTGGACTGAGCTAATGGGCATTGCTAATGGGATGGACTATTCTAAGCTGTTGAGCTAGGCTAAGAGGCTGGACTGGGCTAATTTCCAGGGGTCACATAATGGACTGGGCTGGGCTAGGCTTGTGGTTTGGGCTAATAGACTTAGCTAATGGGCTGGACTGAGCTAAACTGACAAAGCAGGGTAATGGGATTTGCCGTGTGCGCTGGGCTTAACTAAGCTAAAGGCCTGGGCTAATAGACTGGCTAATTGGCTGGACTGGCTTAAACTAATGACCTGCACTAGCCTAAGCTAATGAGCTCAGTTAACAGTCTGGGCTGTGCTCAGCTAATCTGCTGGGCTGGGATATGTTAAGCTAAATGTCTGAGTATTTGGATGGGCTGGGCAGGGCTGAGCTAATGGGCTGATTTTGGCTAAGCAAACGCATATGGAATGGGCTGATCTAACTTAATGAAACTGGCCAATGGGCTGTGCCAATGGACTGGGATTGACCACTAAAGTGTGGACCTAATGAGCTGGGCTAATGAGTTGGTGTGGGCTAAGCTAATGGGATGGAATATTATATGGGTCTGAGTTGGCTAGGTTAAACTAATGGGCTGAGCTAATTGGATGGATTAAACTTGGGCTGAACAATGTGCTGGACTGGGTTAAGGTAATATGCTTGGTTAATGGGCTGTGCTGGGTTAGGCTTATGTGTTTGGCTAATGTGCTGGGGTTGTGCTAAGCCAAAGGGCAGGACTAATGGGCTAGGCTGGACTAAACTAATGAAATAGGATAATGTACTGGAATGTACATAGCTAATGCACTGAGCTAATGGGTTGGGCAGGGTCATGACAATGTGTGGAGCTAATGATCCAGGCTGAATTAAGCAAATGAAATGGACTGGACTCAACTAATAGGTTGGGCTGGACTAAGTTAATGGGTTGATACAATGTGCAAGGCTAATGAACTGGGCTGGACTAAATAAATGGAATGGGCTGGGATCAGCAAATGGGTTGGGCTGGACTATGCTAATGAACTGAGCTCCTAGACTGGACTGAGCTAAGATTAAATGGTTTGGCTAATTGACTGGGCTGGGCTAGGTTTATGGACTGGGTTCATGGGCTGGGCTAGGTTAAGCCAATGGGCAAGGTTAATAGAATGGGCTTGGCTAAGCAAATGAATGGGATGAATTAAGATAATGGGCTGGGGTAATGAGCTAGGATAATGAGATGGACTGGGTTAAGATGCTGGGCTGGGTTAAGGTTCTGGGCTAGATTAATGGGCTGGGCTATTTGCCTTGGCTGGGCTAAGCTAAAGGACTGGGCTAATGGCCTGTGTTGGGCTAAGCTTATGGCCTGGGTTAGCCTAAGATAATGAGCTCAGTTAATGAGTTGGGCTGGGCTAAGATAATGGACTGGGCTAATTGGACAGGTGGGTTGGATGGACTAGGCCAATAGACTGCAGTAGGCTAAGGTTATAGGCTGTGCTAATGGGCTGATCAGGAAGAACTAATGGGCTGGGTAAATTAGCTAGGTGGGCAGGGTGGGCTAAGCAAATGGTTTGGACTGGGTTAAACTAATGGGTTTGGGTAAAGTATTCCTGGGCTAGGACTAGAGTCTATACTAATGGTCTGGGTTAACTGGATAAATGGATTGTGTGGGCTAAATAAATATACTGGGCTGGGCTAAGCTAAGGAGCTGGGCTTGGATAAGCAAATGTAATGGGCTGGGGTAAGCTAACGAAATGGGCTAATGGTATGTGCCAATGGACTAGACTTGACTAAACTAAAGGGCTGGGCTAATAGGTTGGACCATTTTTCTAGTCTGGCCTAAGATAATGGACTGGGCTACTGATGAGTCTGGATAGGGCTAGGTTAAGCTAATGATCTGGGCTAATTGAATCCTGTGGCAGAGCTGGGCTAAGTTAATGGAATGAGCTAATGGACAGGGCTAGACTAAGCTTATGGGGTGGACTGATGGGCTAGGAGGGACTAAGCTAATGGCTGGAAACAGTAAGGTAATGGGCTGGATCATATGATGGGCTGTGCTAGGTTTTTGGGCTGTGTTAATGGTCTGGGCTAATGCACTGGGCCGATCTAAGCTAATGAACTGGTGTAATTGGCTGGGTTGGGCTAAGCCAATGGGTGAGACTATTGGGCTAGGCTGGGCTAAGCAAATGGGCTTGTCTAATTGCCTGTTTAGGCTAAGTTAAGGGGCTGGGTTAATGAACCAGGGCTGGGGTGATCTAGGTTAAGCTAAAAGTCTGGGCTAATTGAACTGGTTATGTAGAGCTGGGCTATGCTAATGGGCTGGCTAATTAGCTAGGTAGGCTTGGTTGAACAAGAAAATGTGCTGGGCTGGGTAAGCTAATGAATTGGACTAAATGGCTTGGGTGGGTTAATTGACTAGGTGGGCTGGGTGGGTTAAGATAATGGACTGGTTTGGGCTAAGCTAATGGGTTGGGCTAATGGGCTGATCTGGGCCAAGCTAATAAACATGGCTAATGGGCTGTGCTGGAAACTACAAATGGGCTGTGCTAGATAAGGTAATGGGCTGAGCTGTGCTAACCTAATGAGCTAGACTCATAGCTTGGCTTGGGCTATGCCAATAGTTGGGACTAATCAAATGAAATGGACTGGGCTAAGCTAATGAAATGGACTAATGAGCTGTGCCAATAGCCTGGGCTTGATTAAACTAAAGGACTGGGCAAATGGGCTGGGCTAATGAGCTGAACTGGGTTAAGCTAATGGTGGTGTCAATGGGCGTGACTGGGCTGGGGTAGGTTAAGCTGATAGTCTGGGCTAATTGCATGGGCTGGGCAGGGCTAGGCTAAGCAAGTGGGCTGGGCTAATGAACAGAACTAGGCTAGGCTTATGGGCTGGGCTGCTAAGCTAAAGGGCTGTGTTAATGTACTGGCCTTAGAGACACAAATGGGCTGGGTTAATGTGATAGGATAAGCTAAACTAATGAGCTGGACTAATGGCCTGCTGGTCAAGTGGGTTGAACTGGTTAAGCTAAGTGGTTAGACTAAAGGACTTGGCAGGCCTGAGTCAATGGGCTGGACAACCTTAAGTTAATGGACTGGGCTAGGATAAGCTAATAGTCTCAGCAAATGGGGTGGGGTGAGTTAAACTAATGGGCTGGGTTAATTGACTCTTCTGGGCTAAGCTAATGGGCAGTGCTAGTGGGCTAATCTAATAGACTCGGCTGGCCTAAAGAAGCAAACTGAATGGACTGTACTAAGCTAATGAAATGGTCTAATGGACTTTGCCAATGGGCTGACATTGACAAAACTAAAGGGCTGTCTAATGGACTGAGCTAATGAGCTGGACTCGGGTAAGCAAAAGGGTTGGAATAATGGGTATAAGTCAATGGGCTGGGCTAAGAAAAACCAAATGGAATGGTCTAGGCTAAGCTAATAAAGTGAGCTGATGGGCTGTTCCAGTGTGCTGAGCTTGACTATGTTTAAGGGCTGGACTAATGGACTGAGCTAATGAGCTGGGCTGGGCTAAGGGGCTGATACTGGGCTAGGTTAGGCTAAGCTAAAAGTCTGGGCTAATTGGATGGGCTGATCAGGTCTGGAGTACATACATGGAGCTCAGATAATGGGCAGGCCTAGCTAGCTTTATGTGTTGGGCTAACAGGCAGGGCTAGTCTGGGTTTATGTGCTGGCCTAATGGTCTGAGCTAGACTAAGCTAAAGGGCTTTCCTGACCTAATGAGCTGGGATGGGCTATGCTCATGGGCTAGGCTTGCTGGAACTGGGCTCGGGAATGTCATGCACTAAGCTTATGGGATGGACGAATAGGCAGGCTTGGCTAGGTTTATGGCCTGGGAAAATGGGGTTCCCTGGAATATTCGTATGGGCTGGACTAATGGGGTGGCCAGGGCAAAGATAATGAGTTCAGTAATGGCAGAGCTATCCTAAACTAGTGAGCTGGGTTAATGAACTGGGCTTGGTTACAATAATGTGTTATGTTAATGGGCTGGAAAAGGCTAAGCTTATGGGCATGACTGATGGTCTGGAATAATGGGCTCAGCTGCTCTAGGCTAATGTGCTGAGCTAATAGGTTAGTCTGGGTTAAGATAATGGGCTTGATTTATGGACTGGGTTGATGGGCTCTGCTGGGTTAAGCTAATGAATTGGGCTAATGGACTGGGCTGGGGAATCCAATCTCTAAACTAATGTGGTCAGTTAATGGGCTGGGTTGGGATAACCTAGTGGACTGGACAAAAGGGTTTTCTTGGGCTGTGCTGAATTAAGCTAATGGGATGGGCTAACTGGCTAACTGTGATAGGTGGGCTAAGCTAATGAGCCTAATGAGCTGGTCAGGGCTATAGCAAAGTGCTGCGCTAATGGATTGGGCAGGACCATAAAATAGGTGGGGCTGGGTTAAGCTAATGGGCTTCCCTGGCTAAGGTGCTAAACTTGACCAATGGGGCAGGCTGGGCTAAGGAAATGGGCAGGGTTAATGGGCTGGGCTGGACTAAGTAAATGGAATGGGTTGGACTAGGTTAATGGGCTGGCCTAATCTGAGCTAATGGGCTGAGCTATATAATGGGCTGATCTTAAGTTAATGAGGTGGGCTATAATGGGCTGGACTAGGTTAAGCTAGTGAACTCAGCTATTAGGCTTGGCTGGGGTAGGTTTATGGACTTTGCTAAAGTCCTGGGATAATGGGCTGAGCTGGGCTAAGCTAATGAGCTGTGCTAATAGCCTAGGTTGGGTTAAGCCAATGAGTGGGGCTCATGGACTGGTCTAGCTAATCAAATGGAATGGCCTAGGCTAAGGTAAAGAAATGGACAAATGGACTGAGTCAGTGGGCTGGGCTTGACTAAGCTAAAGTGCTGGGCTAATGGACTGTGCTAATGTGTGGGTTAAGCTAATGGGCTAGGCTAATATGCAGGGCTGAGCTGGGCTAGGTTAAGCTAATCAACTGGGATAACTGAATGGGCTGGGCAGGAGTGGGCTATTTGAATGGGCCGGGCTAATGGGTAGGGTACAGAGTGGATTGTGGGCTGGGTTAATGGACATGGTAGGGCTAAGTAAATTGGCCAGGTTAAAGGGCTGGCCTTTCCTGTGTGAATTATTGCAGTGGACTGAACTAATGGGCAAGACTGGCCTAAGTTAATGTGTTGATGGGCTAGGCAGGGCTAAGCCAATGGGCTGTGCCAATGGGAAGTGTTTGGCTAAACTAAAAGGTTTGACTAATGGGCTGAGTTAATGAGTTGTGCTGGGTTGAGTTGATGGATTCAGCTGGGCTAAGGTAATTGGCTGGGTTAATTGGCTGGGAAAGGCTAAACCAATGGGTGAGCCCAATGAACTTGTCTTGGCTAAGCCAATGGAGGAGCCTAATGGACTGGGATAATGGACTAGCCAACTGTAAGCTAATGATCTGGGCTATTTGACTGAGTTGGGCTAAGCTAATGGGCTGTGCTAATGGGTTGGGCTGGGCTGGGCTAAACTAATATGCTGTACTCTGGGACTGGGCTGATTAATGATTTGGGCTGGGCTAATAGTTTGATGCTGGGCAGGGCTAAGTTAAGCTAAAAGTCTGGGTTAATTGGATAGGATGAGCAGGGCTGTGCTGTGCTAATGGGCTGGAGTAATGGGCAGGATAGGCTAGGTTTAGGGTAGGCTAGGTTTATGTACTGGACTGTACTGGACCAGGTTTATGGGCTGAACTAAGCTAATGGGCCAGGTTAATGGACTGTACTTGGTGAAGCTAATGGGCTGGTCTAATGGACTGGTCTATGCTAAGACAATGGGCGAGGCTAATGCACTGGGCTGGGCCAGGAAAAGGGAAATGGAATTGGCTGGACTAAGCTAATGAAATGGGCTAATGGGCTGTGCCAATGGGCTAGGTTTGACTAAGCTAAAGGGCTGGGCTAATGAGCTGGACAGAGCTAAGTGAATGGACTTGAGTAATGGGGTGTGCTAGGTTAGGCTTAGAGTCTGGGAAAATGGGCTGGGCTAGGCTAGGTTAATGGGCTTTGCTTAGGAACAATGTTAATGGGCTAGGCTGGACTAAGGTAATGGGCCAGGCTAATTGGCTAGGTTAATGGACAGGCTTGGGCTAGGCTCATGGGTTGGGTTAATGAGCTGTGCTTAGCTAAACCAATGGGCCAAGCTAATGGTATATGATAAGCTAAGCTAATGAGCTGGGCTAATGGGCTGTTGGGCAAGTGCTTTGATCTGGGTAAGCTAATGGGTTAAGCTAATGGCCTGGGTAGGGCTGAGTTAATGGGCTGAACTGGGCTAATTAATGGGCTGGGTTGGGTTAAGGTAATGGTCTCAGTTAATTGGTTGGGCTGGAAAAAGCTAATGGGTGGTGCTAATGGGCAGAGCTGGGCTGAGCAAGTGGGCTTAGCAATGCTGAGCTAATGGGTTCATTTGGGCTAAGCTAATGATGTGTCTTAATAGGTTGAGCTGGGCTAAACTAATGGGCTGGGCTGGGCTAGGCTAATTGCCTGAGCTGGGCTAAGTTAATGGGCAGGGCTAATGGGTTGGGCATGGCTAAGAAAACGGAATGGGCTGGGATAAGCTAATGAAATGGGCTAATAGGTTGGGCCTTAGATTGTTTAGATTAAACTAAAAGTCTGGGAGAAGTTAATGGGCTGTGCTTGGGTAAGCAAATGGGTTGGGTTAATGGGCAGAGCTGGATTAAGGTAATGGGGCTCAGCTAATGGTCTGGGATGGCCTAGGCTTATGGGCTGGGCTAATAAGTTGGGCTGAGCAAAGCAATGGAATGGGTCAGGCTAATCTAATGAAATGTACTAATGGATTGGGCTAATTGACTGGGTTGGGCTAAGTTAATGAGTTAGACTAATGGGCTGGGCTTGGTTAAGGTAATGGACTCAGCTAGGTTATAGGCTAGGCTAATGGGCTGGGATGGACTAACTTAAAGGGCTAGCCTAATGGGCAGGGCTTGGCAATGCTAATAGGCTATGTTAATGGATGGGGATGGGCAGGGCAAGGTTCATTTAGAAGGGTAGGCTAATTGGGTGAGCTGGACAGGGCTGAGCTAAATGAATGGGACTGGCTCATGGAGAGGGCTTAAGGGAGGCTTATGGAAAGGGCTAATGGACTGGACTGGGCTAATTTAATGGGCTGTACTGGACTAAGCTAAAGGGTTGGGATAATGGACTGGGTTAGTGAAAGATAATGACCTTGGCCAATTGGTAGGATTATGGGATAGGCTGGGCTAATGGACTGGTCTAATGGGCTGGTCTTGGATAAACCAATGCTAATGGACTGGGCTGGGCCTGAAGAAACAGAGTGGGCAGGGCTAAGTTAATCAAATGAGCTAATTGGCTGTGAGAAAGGGCTGAGCTAATGGGCTGAACTAATGACCTGGGCTGGGCTAATGAGCTGATGCTGGGCAGAGTCAGGTTAAGATAAAAGAATGGGCTAATTGGAAAGACTGGTCAGTCCTGGGCTAATGTGCTGCTCTGGGTTAGGCTTATTGGCTGGGTTGGACAAAACTAATGAACTGGGCTAATGGGCTGGGGTGGGTGAAGCAAATAGGCTGGGCTAAAGGGCAGGATTTATCTAGGTTCATGGGCTGGGCAATTGGGATGATCTGGGTAAGCTAATGGGTTAGGTTAATGAGGTGGGAAGGCCTGGTCTAATGGGATGGGCTAGGTTAAGTTTATAGGCTGGACTAATTGACTAGGTAGGCTGGGTGAGCTAAGCTAATGGGTTGGATTAATGGGCGGGACTCAGTTAGGCTTATGAGCTGGGCCAATGGACTGGACTGAACTAAGCCAAAGGGCAGGGTAATGCGCTGGATGAATGGGCGTAGCTGGACTACCCTAATGGGCTGGATTAATAGGCTGGGTTAATATAAGGTAATTAGCTGAGCTAATGGGATGGGATGGGCAAGTCTGGGCTAAGCTAATGGGCTGTGCTGCACTAAGCTAGAGCTCAGCTAATGGGCTGGGTTTGGCTAGGTTTATGAGCTGGGATAATGGACTAGGCTGGGCTAAACTAATGGAAAGGGCAGGGCTGAGCTAATGGGCTTGGGTGGGCTAAGCTAGATGGGGAGGCTAATGGTCTGGGTGGGTTAGACAAATGGGTGGGCCTAATGGGCTGGGAATGGCTATGCCTATGGAATGGGATGGGCTAGGACTGGGCTGGTCTAATGGCCTGGGTTGTTCATGCTAATGTGCTGGGCTAAGCTAAGCTGATGGCCTAGGCTGGGCAAAGCAATAGAATGGGCTGGGCTAAGCTAATGAAATGGGCTAACTGGCTGTGTCAAGGGGCTGTACTGTGCTAGGCTAATGGACTTGTCTATTGGGCAGGAGCTGGGCAGAGCTAGGTTAAAAGTCTGTGTCAAGGGGCTGGGCAGGGCTGGGCTAAGCTAATGAGCTGGGATGATCTAAGCTAATGGTTTGGGCTAATGGACTGGATTCAGCTAAACTAATAAACTTGGGTAATTGGCTTTGATGGGCTAAGCTAATGGGATGAGCTAACATAAGCTAATGAGCTGTGCTAATGGTATGGAGTGGGCTATGCTAATGGGGTTAGTAATGGGCTGGGCTGGGTTAGGCTTACGGACTAAGGAGTTGGTGAAAGGAGAAAAAAACAACTCCTATAAATTGTCCTCTGACCTGCCTGCCCCCTCCCTGTAATAAATAAGAAAATTAAAAAAAAAAAAAAAGAATCTTAGAGAGATTTAGCTTTTTGTGGTGGCACATGCCTTTAATAGCCACACCCAAGAGTGGGGCAGGTGGATTACTGTGAGTTCTAGGTCAGATGGTCTACATAATGAATTCCAGGCCAGTCAGGGCTACATAGTGAGACCCTATTTCCAAAAAATTTAAAGAACTAAAAGTAGAAAGAAAAGAAAAGAGCCAAACAGAAATGTTGAAAGTAAAAAGTCAGTGAATCACTGGGTGTGGTGCATACCTTCAATCCTAGCACTCAGAAGGCAGATCTCTGTGAGTTTGAGGCCAACCTGATCTACATAGTAGGTTCCAGGCTACAGAGAGACCCTGTTTCAAACACCCTCCCCCACACAGAAAAGTCAATGAACCAAATAAGAAACAATGGAAAGGATCCACAGAGAAGACTAAGTAGAAAAATGAACTATAGGGGTGGAGGGCTAGAGAGATGTGCAACTGTTAAAGGCTCAGGCTCACAACCAAAAAGACTAGCATTTGGTTCCCAGCATCCACCTTTGTCTCTCAAGCTACGATTTTATGCCTCCACCTCCACCTGTACACATGCAGCATGCAGACATATCATAAATAAATAAATATCCGTTAACAAAAAAAAAGAAAAGGAAGTGGGCTGGAGAGATGGCTCAGATTTAAGAGCACTGGCTGCTCATGCAGAAGACTCAGGCTCATATTCCAGCACACAAATTTGGGTTGGTAGAGAACTGGCTGGAGGAGTTAGGGGGTGAACATGATGAAAACATGTTGTGTGACCTCCTCAAAGAACTAATTTTAAAAATGAATAAGGAAAAAAATCAGGAGTTTGGGTGTACTGCAGTTGACAGTGTTTACTTCCCATGTAGGAAATCATGGGTTTGATCCTTTGCACCACATACACTGGGCATGAGCACGTGCCTATAATCCAGTGCTTGAGGTAAAAGAGGAAACAAAAATCCAAGGTTGCTGGCTGGTGGTCCACGCTTTTGGTACCAGCCCTTGGGCGGCAGAGGCAGGTGGATCTCTGAGTTCCTGCAGCCTGGGCTACATAGAGACCCCGAAAGAAAAAAAAAAAAAAAAAAAAAAAAAAAAGGAGTAAAACAAGAAATAAAGCAACAAAACAAAAAAATTTCAAGGTCATCTTCAGCTACGTACCGAGTTTCAGACCAGCCTGGGCTACATGTGACACTGACAACCCCCCCCCCCCAAGGCAGAAATTTCATACTCTAACGATGAACTTCAAGGTCTTTGAATACAGGGATAAGACCAACCCTTAGAAGCAGAAATTTATGAAATGGAAACTGAAAGAATACGTGGAATCATAAAGTTCTCTGGAAAAAATAAACAAGATTTACAAACTCCAAGTCAAACTAACCCAAACTAAACTACTAAAACTAGAGATGAAAAAGGGATTGATTACTCTGCCACCCACAGAGCAAATGCAGGAGCCCAGGCGGCACTGGGCTGGGACATGGGGATCCTGAACTCAGGAGCCAAAGGTTCTCCCTTCTGGCCCTAGACAAGGAGCAGGCGGTGCCGCACACCGGGGGAGGGGGGACGGAGCACCGCAGCCGCACAAACACCCGGAAGCCGCAGCGTCACTGGGGCAGATCCCAAGTTCCCCAAGTTGCAAGGGGAAACTGAGAACTGAGCGTCCTTGGGGGGTGGGGAGGGTGGAGCTGGACCGGAACCTGAGAACTGAGCCACCTTTGCAGTTTTCTGAACTCCCGGCAGGTGTTCCGAAGCCCGGTAGAGGAGAATCCTGGGACTGTTGGGAGGAGCTAGCCTAGCCTAACCTTTGCCAAGAGCTGTTTCAGAGAAAACCTGGCAATTATGGAGCTTTGCCCGGCTCTAGGCAAAGAGCGCTCCCCTACGCCGGAGGGGGTTCACATCTCCGCTGGCACACCGGTTAGCCCTGCCTTCTGTGGCCCTTAGCCGAGTGATGGGCGCTGCAGCATTGGCAGCAAGAGCAGCCTGTTGCCCTGCAGGCTTCCTTGCTCTGAGAGTACTGCCTTTCCTAGCCTGCCCAGATTGCGCCCTGGGTACTGCTATGGAACTGAAGATCTGGACAAGGCTTTAGCTTTGCACCTGGAGTGCTGCTATGGGCTGAAGTCCTGGCGGGGCCCTCACCCTCCACCCTCCTTCCTCTCAGCATACACCTTGGCAACTGCAGCCAAACAACTTCGTGAATTCCTGCGTACTGACCAGCTAGGCGGGGCTAATGACACACTCGCCCAGAGAGTTAGCTGTTTGCACCTGCCCTAAGGAGGTCCCCTCCCTCTCCTCCTCCCTCTTCCCCTCCCCATCCCTCTCCCTGGGCACCCGGAGCCCCTACCCCAGCCTCAAGATGAGGGGGATAGCCTCCCCCATCTTTTTGGCACTCCCTAGTGCTGAGAAGCTAGTCCCATCTGGTCTTCTCTTAATAAAACCAGGTCCTGTTAGCTCCCAGCAGAGTCGCTGGTCCCTTCTGTCTGCTGGGTCTCTCGAACCCAGAACCTTACACTCATCCTCCCTGGGGGGATGGAGACTAAAATCCAGGAATGTTTAGGGGTGTGTGTGTGTGTGTGTGTGTGTGTGTGTGTCTTATAAACTGGGACAGAGGTGCAGAAAAAACAGTGGGGAGGGGAGGAGAGGAGGAGATGGGATTACTACAGGTAGCAGTGAAAAGTACAGAGAATCATTAGGGAGTTACTTCGAAAACTTGCATTTCAAAGAACGGGAAACTAAAAAAAGAAATGAATAAATTCCTAACTATATCAAAAAGAATTCAGAAATATAAACAGATTCAAGCCAGGTGTGGTGGTATTTACCTAAAATCCCAGCACTTCGGAGGTGGAGGTAGGAAGATTAGGAGTTCAAGGACATCTTCAGCTACTTGGTCAGTTCAAATCCAGCCAGACCTACATGAGATCCTGTCTCAATAACAATCAAATGAAAACCATCTGTAACAGGCAATCAGACAGAAATACTGATTAAAAGTCTCCTAGTAAGTGGGGCATGGTGGTGCACTCCTTTAATCCCAGCACTCATGGAGGCAGAGGCAGAAGCAGGTTGGTCTTTGAGTTCAAGGCCAGCCTGGTCTACATAAGGAGTTCCAGGCCAGCCAGGGCTACAGAGATCCTGTCTCAACAAGATAAAAAAAAAAAGTCACCCAGTAAAAAAAAAACTTGTTCACTTCCTAATTCTACAAAACTTTTAAGAAAGCACTAACAGCTAATGTTACCCTGATACCAAAATTGGATAAGAAACAACAAAGAAATTAGAGGTCAATTTCCCTGATATTATAAATGCAAATTTTCTCAAGGGGGCTAGAAAGATGGCTCGGTGGTTAAGGGCACTTTCTCTTATTGAGAACCTAGGTTCAGTTCCAAGCATCCACATCAGGCAGTTGACTACTGTCTGTAATTCCAGGGAATCTGACACCCTCTCTGGCTTCCATGGGCACTTCATGCAAATGGAGCATTTATGCACATGCGGGCATGTGCATATTTTACGTGTAAAACAAAAATAAATATTTAAAACAATTTCTTGGTTTATCTCTGCTTCCTGACTATGGACACAGGTAGATAGCTGCCTCTCACTCTGCTGCCCATCTTCCCCATGACAGGCTGCACCCTCAAGTCTGAGTTAAGATACCCCACTTAAGTCACTTTTGTTGATTAGAAAAAGAACTGGTACTGAAGAAAGGAGTTGTTTCTTGAAAAACCTGACTATGGTCTGTTGGCCTTTGGAGCTGGTATGAGTTAGGAATGTAGAAGAGCTGTAGGATAAAGAAGCAGCCTCTAGCTTCTAGCCGGCAGAACTCAATGGGCCACTCTGGTGGGGCTTGGAAGACAGGACTGCAGACAGACAGCAGAGGCTCAGCTCACTAGGTTTCAGAGGGGAACAGGGCCTCTACTGGAAACTGCACTAGGCACCATTGTTGGTATAGTCTAGCAAAGATTATGGTTGAATTATACCTGTGTCCTCAAAAATTGGTTGAGGCTGAATTAAAAAGCAAAGGACTAGTTTCTTTGGTGGAGGCAACTTCAAGAGATGATTTGGGCTGTGACCAGGTTACTAGTCACTGCTCTTGGTCAGTTCTACAGTGAGGACAGAAAGAAACAACAGAAAACAACAGCATAAAACAAAATAAATGAAAACCAGTACAGTTTATCAAGGAAAGAAGCTTGAGCAAGGTTAATGATGCAGACAAGGTAGATGTGGAAAAAGTAGCTGTGATTGTTGGAGATTAATGCCAATAATGAGAATAATGTCTTTACTGGGACAGTAGGAAAGTCACTGTGAGGGCAAGACCCCATCATCTGAGGCTCCAATTTGTGAAAACGGAAATTCATTTGAAAGGAGAGAGCCTGAATTGAGGATTAAGAATGCAGCAGAAGGGTTCCCTGCTTGGAAACAACTGCCTAGGGAAGTGTTTTCTCATGATCAGCAGCCAAGGTGCACAGAGACCACTACACTGTGGCAGAAGAAGCCCAGACTATACCTCAAGCAGATGGCAGAAATTTGCAGTGTCAGTCATGTGATGCTGGTTTTAAAGACATGCAAAAAGCAAGAGTTACAGCATTGTGGAAGCTTGTACCAAGGTTCCAGAAAGTCACTGAGGCCAGCAGTTTGTGGCAGGGTTGGATTCCCTGCAAGGAGACCCTGAGAGCTATTGTGTGAAGTTGCAAAGGTGAAGAAATCGCACTGGAGTCTCCAGGATCATGTGATATCCACCAAGGAAAACTGCAGGCACAAAGTGCAGCTGGCCCAAGAGAGAGGTTACATGTGCTGCAGGTGACAGAACTGGATGGGTGGGGATACTAAAGCTCTTGGAGCCCAGATGGTTCTCCAGGTACTGAATACAGAGCTGCAGTATTTGGTGCTTGCTCTGCTGGGTTTTGCTCTTGCAAAGCCTTCTGTTACAAATGGAATCTTTTTATTTGTTTATTCATTATTTATTTATTCTAATTGTGTATGAGTGTATTGTCTCAATGTGTGCAAGTGCATCCATGTCATAAAGTGCCTGCAGAGGTAAGAAGAAAGTGTTGGGTTCCCCTGGAACTGGAGTTACAGATGGTTGTTATCTACCATGTGGATGCTGGAAATTGAACCTTGGTCCTCTGCAAAAGCAACCACTGAACCATCTCTCCAGCCCCACAAATGGAATCTTACCTAGCCTTGTAACCAAAGTTAATCCTCTTATAAGAAAAGTTCCTTTTTTCCCATGTGATGCTGGATGTACAGTTTCAATCAAGAGAGAGCAAGATCTTTGTTACAAGGGCAGTTCTGAGCAAAATCTGAAGGAACAAGTTCTCAAAAAAGATTGGGCACATTCTTTGTTTTAATAGATGTTAAGAGTCAGACATCACTGCTGCAAAATATACCTTGATATAACAAAGGCCTTATATGACAAAACCATATCATATGGTTAAAAGGAAAAAAAAAATTGGAACAAGATAAGGTGCCTACTCTCTTCACTCTTATTCAGTACAGTAATAAAATGTTTAGCTAGACCAATAGGACAAGAGAAAAATAAAATAAATACAAATAGGAAATGAAGAAGTGAAATTATCTGTATTTGCAGACCAATCAATTCCAAATGGATCAAAGATCTTAATGTGACATTTGAAGCTTTGAAACTAACTCACTGGTAACATACTTCAGTAGGCATAGAGCCAGTCCTGGTGACACACGCCTTTAATCCCAGCATTTGAGAGGCAGAGACAGGCAGATCTCTGTGAGTTCAAGGCCAGCCTGGTTTACACAGTGAGTTCCAGGCTAGCTAGAGCTACAGGGAGACACTGTCTCAAAAAGAACAACAACAACAAAGAAAACCACAGATTACAACCAAAGGCTTGGCAAAGGCAGTCATATCTCTGTGAATTCAAGGCCAGCCTAGTCAATTTAGTAAAACCTCATCTCAAAAAAACAAACAAACAAAAACAGATTACCTAGGTATGGCAGTACGTACATATAATACAAACACTCTAGAGGTTGAGGCAGGATCACAAATTCAAGGTCAGTCTGGGCTACAGAATAAAACTTTTATCTCAAAAAAAAACTAGAAGATGGGTTAGAGAGCTCAGTGGTTAACAGCACAGACTGTTCTTGCAGAGGACCCAGATTCAATTCCCACCACCCACATGGTAGCTAACAACAGTCCATTAATCCAGTTCCAGGGGATTGGAAACCCTTTTCTGACCTCTGTGGGCACTGCATGACACAGGTGCACTTTTATACATGCAGGCAATATTCATACATATAAAATAAAAATAATTAAAATTTTTTTTTAATCTAGAAGAAAACCATTGATTACTAGGTCTTTCCCTAGAGACAATGATATTTATCTAGATTATTCAAATGTAGGTAGCCCTCGGATTACACTTTGAAAAACAATGACCCAAATTTGGTGAAGAAACTCTTTAAGAAACTAGGAATATATCTTCTGGTCTGGAGAGCAGTTAATAAATGTTAGCAGCTTCATTTCTCCAACATAGAACACAATGCAGTTGAAAGGGACTGGTTCATTTTGCAGAGCGTGTTCACCAGTCTCTGAAGCACAGAAAGATTTTCCATTCGTGGTGTGTAAACAGATTGCTGGCCTTCTTAAATGAGGCAGGTCCAGACAGCAGCCCGTTCTGAACATTTCTACACAAATAAAATCAGGTCACAGAGAATATCTAGAGCAGTGTGAGGAAAACAAAACAAAACTCCCTAAAGTGCAATGTATAACTAACTGGTTTGCTCTGGTGAGGGCTGGTGCTTGTCCTGTGAGCCTCAGGCCTTCCTGTTCTAGGTAGCTGCCTTCTGAGTCACTATGGGTCTGGCATCAGAACACACTGGACAACTGGACACACTGGAGAAGCCAATGTGCCAAGTTTGAAATGAAAGTGCAACTGCAGCATTGCTTGTTCTCATTTATTTAAAAAAAATTCTTTGTTTTTGTCGAAGTTGAAAATTAGTAGACACAAAAACCAAGCTGGTAAGTGGAACTCACATCTGGGAAGTGAGAACTGGTGCCAGTCTCTGAATGGTTTAAGGGTGGAGTGCACTAACAGGGTAAAACAGTAAACCAAAGCAACACTTCCTTATAATGTAGCCTTTCCTAGGAAAGGCTTAAAATGCAAACCTGGAATGTACAACAGGCAAATACTATATCTAGAAATTTAGAAAAGTCATTTTTATTTTTCTCTTTCCCTTTCTCTTCAGCTATTGGAGGATGTTGTTGGGTATATTACAGTCTGTAAATTAAACTTTGACTATTAAATACATTTAAATGGTAAAAGCCACTGAAAACTTTAGACTGAGGCATGCAAATCCTATGTAACAGAAATGGCATTGAGGTACAATTTATCTGAACTTGTCCTTTAACCCAGGGTCTGGAGTTATATGAAATAATGCTTACAGAAAATGGAAGTTTACTTTGGTTTGGTTTGGTCTTGACTTATTGTTTGTTTGCTTTTAGAGTCTTGCTGTGTAGTCCTAGATGGTCTCAAACTCTAGGCAGTCTTCCTGTTCAGCTGTCTGACTACAGGGATTACAAGTCTACCACCATGACTATGTCAGACTAATTTTTTTCTTTCTCTTTCTTTTCTTTACTACAATTACTATTTGTTTTTGTTTTGCTTTTTTTTTTTTTTCAAAAGGAGTCTTTCTTTTATTTCATTCTCCCATTTAGAGAATTATATTAAGAATGGGTAAGAAGTAAAGTTGAAGGGTATTTATTGAAATATACTTGAGTGTACTCCTAGGAAAATGTAATTAGTATGTAAACAGGCTATACAAAATGGAGCCTGGAGGGTAGGAAATTTAAGTAAACAAGTAGAAACATGTCAGAGTGGAAAATTACAAGTTTGCTGTGAAAGAATGGAAATTTACAAGTTTGCTGTGGAACTAAGATTAAGATTTGTGGTGTTTTTTGCTGTGACTGGAAATCCCCTAAAAATAGATAAACACTCGCATCTGCTTATCTATCAATGACATAGACCAACAGGGTCTGAAGAGTATAAAAGTGAAAGCAGGAGCGCTCAGCCTCAGAGCTCTTGTGGTCTGGGCTGGAAGCAGTAATGCTCCCCCTCACGGAACTCTCCTCCACCAACCTACCTGTGGTCTGGGCAGGAAGCAGTAGTGCTCCCCCTCACGGAACTCTCCTCCACCAACCTACCTGTGGTCTGGGCAGGAAGCAGTAGCGCTCCCCGCACAGAAACCTAAAGACCCGAAGGTCCGAGGGAACCTAGCGGATTGAGACCGAGCGCCCGAAATCTCTGGTCGTTCGCTTATGCTCCATCGTTTCCTGATTGCTGGGTTCCAGACCTGAGACCTGCTGACCGTCCCCGCATTGGTGACTGACGGTCTCCGCCCCTCGACCCTTGTGATTTTCCTGTAAGAGGCATCCAATACCTGAGGAAACTGGACGACGCGAACTACAGACGGACTTGCGGCTCTCCCGCCACAAACTTTGTTAATACGAGGTACTTTAGTAGTTGGCTGTGTTAGACCCAAATAAACCGTGTGATTCATGAAACTGAAACTAAGTGTGGGTCTGAATTCCTTCTCCCATAATTTGGGAGTGTGCTCTCGTCAGAAAAGAAATAATTAACCTAGTAATCAAAATACAATTTTCACAGCCGGACATGGTGGTATGAGTCTTTAATCCCAGGACTTGGAGGGCAGCAGCAGGCAGATCTCAGTTGCCTAGTCTACATGTGAGTTCTAGGCCAGCTGGGGCTACATGGGCATACTATCTCAAAAAAGACTACATATATGAAATTTTCAGTGAAAGGAATAGTACCTGATCATAGAAAGCTTATTTGATGTCATGATAAGCTGTATAATCCTGTCTTTTCTTTTCTGTCTTTTCTTTTTTTGTGTCATTTTGAGATAGGGTCTCCCTGTAGCCCCAGTTGGCCTGGAACTCTATATGTAGACTAGGCTGGCCTTGAACTCACGGAAGTCTGATCCACCTGCCTCTGCCTCTGAAGTGTTGGCATTAAAGGCATATGCCCCCATGCCTGGCTTAATCCTGTCTTTTCTTAGACATCTGATACCTTCCAAAGACATCACTTGGGTTATCTAACAAATGACAAACTGACCATCTTTAAGAAATAGTAAACTTCATTAGTCATTAAAAAACAAGAACCAGAATTGGAGAAATGGCTCAGCAGTTAAGAGCACTGGATGCTCTTGCAGAGGGCCTGACTTCAATTCCCAACACCCACATGGTAGCTAACAACCATCCTTAACTCCAGTTCCAGGAGATTCAACACCCTCTTCTGGCCTCTGCAGGCATGACATGACACAGGTGCACCTATACACATGCAGGCAATACATAAATACACATAAAATAAAAATAATAGATATTTAAACAATTTTTAAACAAACAAGTGAACAAAAATAATAACAACAACACACTAGAGTTAGGAATGGTGGCACACACCTTTAGTCCTGGGCCAGCACTTGGGAGGCAGAGGGAGGTGGATCACTAGGGAGCCAGGCCAGCCTGTTTTACATAGTGAGTTCAAGGCCAGCCTGGTCTACATAGCAAGTTCCAGGTCAGCCAGAGCTATATAATGAGACCTTGTACCAAAAGAAAAGAAGAGAGGAGAAAAGAAAAACAAAACAAAACAAAACAAAAAAACTCCACTTAGGTAAAGGACCTGTTAACTTTTTTGTTTACTTGTTCTTGTTTTTTTTTTTAGACAGAGTCTCCCTATACCTCCAGCTGGTCTGGCACTTGCTATTAGACAAAGCTGGCCTTCATCTCACAGAGATCCACCTGCCTCTGCTTCCCCAAGTACTGGGATTAAAGGCATGTGCCACCATATCTGGGTAGGACCTGAAACTCTTGATCTTACTGCCTCTGTCTCCCAAGTACTAAGATTACAGGCTTGCAACATTATGTTTGGCAAAAGTATATTTATTACATTTATTATTTATGTGTGTACATGCATATCACAGTGTCAGGGGACAACCTGCAGGAGTCACTTCTCTCTTTCCACTATGTGAGTTCCAGGGATTGAATGTGGGTCATCAGATTTGATGGCAATTGCCTCTACTCTCTCTCTTCTCTTTCCTCCTTACATTCTTCTTTCCTTTCTTTCTCCCTTCTTTTCTTTTTTTTTTTTTCAGACATGGTCTCATGTATCCCACTGGCTTATGTAGCTGAGGATGAACTTAAACTTCTGATCCTCCTGCCTCACCTCCTTATCGTGGTCTACATATAGAGTTCAAATTCCAGACCAGCCAGGGAGACAAAGGAGACCCTGTCTCAATAAAACAAAAGAGGTGGAGATAGAGGAAGACATCTGATCCTGTAGCCTTCACATGTACAAGTATGGGAGCTACACACTCTCACACACACATGCACACACACAAATACATACCCATGGAAACACCACACACAGTAAAATAAACAATAAACTAAAAGTACAATATTCAATAAATAGTAATAAATTTGGAGGGGGGACAAAAGCTATATCTAAGTAGGAGAGATGGTAAAATCCCTCCTTAACATTCTCTTTCTCAGGAAGTTATAATTCAGAAAATATAAAACTCCAGTTACGCAGGAAAGTATTGGGTAATAAACATGGTAACCACAGACAGGACAGTCATTAACACTGACAAAAGATTATATCTCCTCTTCAAAAATAAAGGAGGTTTAGTTATGTACCTCGAAAGTCCTGGATTCAGTCCCCAAGATCAAGGAAAAAAAAATGCATAAGAAAAAAAGGCAGAACTTGTTTCCCCAGAAACAACATGAAAATGTCCACAGCTGTTACCAAACACTGTCAGGAGACATAGAGTTATGCCCTGGCTCTCTGTCTAGAGTCATAAGTTGGTCTTACTCTGAAAACCTTAAAACCTTTGGTTTGAAACCACAACAACAGAGACAGTGTGATCTTTTCAGAACCATAGATTCTTGAACTGTAAGAACCTTGAAGGTGATTTGGATAATAGCTTTATTGTTTGTCAGAATCCTTATTGAAACAAAAATAGGAGGGGCTGGAGAGATGGCACAGCCATTAAGAGCACTGAGCACTGGCTATTCTACAGAGAACCATGTTCGGTTCCCACCACCCATGTGGTGGTTCATAGCTGTTGGTAATTCTACTTCTGGGGGATCCAAAGCTCTCTTCTGGCCTTCAAGGGCACCAGGCTTGCAGGTTGAAATACCTATATGCATGTGGGCAGACACTCATACACATAAAAGAAAAATAAAGCTTGTTAAAAGAGAGTAGATTCTGGTCTCTTCATCCCATTTCTCGGGTCTTCCGGGGTGTGTTAGGATCCACAGCACAGTATTACTGACTTATTCCAGGCCTTTGCATTTACAAATTAATCAAACTGAAACTTTCTGGACCTAATGTCACAAACCTGTAACAGGAGGATTATTAGTTCAAGTCCAGCCTAAGTAACTTAGTGAAAGTTGCTGCCCTCTCAAAAAAATAAAAATAAAAAAAGGAAAAATGAAAAGGATGGAGTACAGTCGTAGAGTGCTTGCTTACACAGCATGCATGAGTCCCTGGATTTTATCCAACTCCACAACAAAGAGAGACTCAAAGCTATTAAAGAGATTTTTCTCAGTTAATTGAAAGTTAGTAGTTGATTTGGAACCTTTTGTATATTTAAAAAATTCATAGTACATTGCCTTGATGATTTAAGTGCTCTTTTCACTTAGTTTATCTCATTTAATTCTTGCAATAATTCTTTGAGGTATAGGTCTGAACCAAGATCAACTCAAAGTTGTTTTTTTTCTTTAAGTAAGAAGATAAGTAATTGCTAAAAGTTCACAGTCATCATGTTCTCTTCCTGGAATTCTGTTGCTTCATCTGTAAGTAGCATCTGGATGAGATCATTTCTGAGGCACGTGTTCTTGAGGGCCTCTATACTTTTCTGCCCATAATTTCAAGTTGTGAGACTGCTTCTTCCACCGTGACTGCTCCTTTAGAGTCAGGCACATTCTTCAGCAATGCTTTCTATATAAAGCACACTTTTTTTTTTTTTTTTTTTTTTTTCTGAGACAGAGTCTCCTGTAGCCCCACCTGGCCTGGAAATTAATGTGTAGATCACAATGGTCTCTATTTCACAGAAACCTGCCTTTCTCTGCCTCCTGAGTGGTAGGATGAAGTATATGGGCATAAGGCCATTTTCAATAAAAAAAAAATTTGTTTTAGCCAGGTGTAGTGTCACATACCTATTATCTTAGTACTTAAGAGGCTGAGGCAGGAGGATAAGAAGTTTGAGGTATCTCCGCACCATAGGCAGAACATGTCTCAAAAATCATTGTTTGTGAACAACTTGGCCGAAGGGCTGGACCTCTGTTGAATGAAGGAGCTTTATTAATGAGAGAGTTGAGAGATGGATTAGTATTCTCTCTACCCCTATGTTCTGTGAGCCTTAGGTGTAGAAGTTCCATTGTAGATATGTCACCTAAGATTAGGCATTTCACAGACAATCTCTGTGTGTGAACAGTTGTGGGACTCTTTAATAGTCGCCATCTGCTACAAGAGAAGCTTCTTTGATGAGAGTGGCTGGATACTTGTCTGTAAATTTAAGGATCCATATTTTGTATACAGTAAGAAATCACATTTGTCTAGGATGTGACAGCCTTGGGGTTTTCTCTAAGATCTATGGCCTCTCCAGCTATGTGTATTTGGTTGGGTTTACAGTACCACACATAAGTTTCCTCCCATGAGTGGGCTCTAAGTTGAATTAGGTAACTGTTGATTATCCCCAAGATAAAAGTGCTACTACTGTACCAATGTCATTTACTCTGCTAGTCACTGATGTGGTCATTAGGTCTTGGAGCTGGGGTTGGACCAGCAGCTGATGTTCTCCCTTACCAGCTTGTTTAGTGCTCTCCCAAGTTATGAGAGCTAGTCTCCAGGGAGTTGGCTTCCAGATCAGTTGCAGCTCCATTGCTCCAAATCCTGTGCATGAAGTCTGTCCTGTCTTCAACAATAGGGTCTTACCTTCAAGTTCTGGTAGGCAATCAGGATCGCTATAGCACTTGTGAACACATACACACATATACAGACAACCATACAAACACACAGGAGCACATGGGTAAATAATAAATGCAATAAAAATGTTAAGAGTACTGTTTCCATAAAGATAACTAGTTCTTGAACTTGGGTCAAAGTATTATACATAGAGATGGCTACACCTGACAGTAGCATGACTCTTTAATCTTTCTCATTTTATTGTTTCAAATTACATTTAAACTCAAGATAAATCCTTAGCTCCCTTGGTCTGATTTCCTGAACAGAAGG
The DNA here is from genome assembly GCA_035773235.1 of Eospalax fontanierii. Taxonomy (NCBI): domain Eukaryota; kingdom Metazoa; phylum Chordata; class Mammalia; order Rodentia; family Spalacidae; genus Eospalax; species Eospalax fontanierii. Next base: position 9,877,384 of record CM069528.1, on the reverse strand, counting down.
TTAGATTTTTTTACCTCTCTGTGTATACATGCCAACCTAAAGAATGTTTTTTACTGAAAAAATAAAACTTTTGTGATGTTAAAAACTGACATTAAAGCTGGAGAATGGTGGTCGTTGTCTATAATCCCAGCACTAGAGTGGTGGAGGCAGGAGGACCAGGTGTTCCAGGTGAGCCTGAAGTTACATGTGAGTTGGAAATTAGCCTGGCCTACCGGAGATCCAAGAACTAACAAACAAAACCCTCTGCCTTTAAAGGGCTGGGACTGTAGCTGAGCGGTAAAGAACTTGCATATTGCTAGGTTTGATCTCAAACATATCAAACAAACTGACATTCTGCTCACCCCTGACTTCTCTCCCTATTTCCAGCCTCTCTTCCCCTTTTATTAACTGTCCTTTGCTCCAGTGTTAGGTTTTTTTTTTTTTTTTTCCTTTTAGAGTGAGCTGAGATTTAAAAAGGGAAAGTGGTTAAAACTCCAGAGACAGGGAGGGATTCCAAGAAGTAACATTCTCTCCAAATTTCTATTTGTTTGTTTGTTTTTAAGACAGAGTCCCACTATGTAGCCCCAACTGGCCTGGAACTTGCTATGTAGGCCTGACTGGTCTCACATTCACGAGATCCACCTGCCTCTCCCTCCAGAGTGCTGGGATTAAAGGCATGTGTCATCACGCTCATATATAATTTCTTTTTAAAAAGTATGTGTGTGTGTGTGTGTGTGGTTTTGTTTTGTATGAAATAAGTTCTCACTATATAGCCTTGGATGGCTGACCTGGAACTCACTGTGTAAACCAAGGTAGCCTGGAACTCACAGAGATACAATTGGCTCTGCCTCCCCAGTGGTAGGATTGAAGGTGTGCACTACCATGCTTGACTGTTTTTAAGATAAAGGCTCCTATAGCCTAGTTGCCCTTGAACTGGATATGTAGCAGAAGATGACAGTAAACCCCTGACCCTCCCGTCTTCATCTCACTGGGGCTGGGACTGCACCATTATGTCTGGTTTTATGTGGTATTATGGAACCCAGGGCCTTGTGCTTGCTAAAATAGCACTCTCTCACTGTGATGGTTTGAGTGAAGAATGTCCCCTATAGGCTCAAGTATTTGAACACTTGGTCAGTTGCTGGTGCTGTTTGGGGAAGGTCATGCAACCTTTAAGAGGTGTGGCCATGCTGGAGGAAGCATGTCACTGGGGCCAGGCTTTGAGAGTATAAGGCCTCATCCCACTTCCAGTTTAGCTTTGTTTCCTATGCCTGCTTAAAGATGTGAATACTCAGCTTTCTGCTCTGTCCCCCTCTGATGCTATGCCTCCCCACCATGATGAACTCTGAAACTGTAAGCTCAATAAACTCTTACTTCTGTAAGTTGTCTTGGTCATGGGGTTTTTATCACAGTAACAGATATAAAACTAATACAACCACTTAGTTAAATGCCCAACCCTACAGAGTGAGATGTGGATCTAGTTTTATTCTTCTCTGTGTGGATACCTACTTTCCCCCATCACTTCTGATCTTTCCTTATTCTAGAGTACACCAATACACTAGGCACATCTTGGTACCATGGCACCTATCTACTCCCTCCCCAGAACACTTTCCCTTCTTCCAATCCTCCTCCATATACTTTCCTAACTCTCCACTCATACTCCAAGACACTCCACTCAGTTCCTCCCTCTCTCTCTCTCTCTCTCTCTCTCTCTCTCTGTTTCTCTCTCTCTCACATACTTATTGAAACAGGGTCTATGTAGCCCTGATGACCTGGTACTGAATCTGAATATGCTGCTTAAGGTGGCCTCAAACTCACAGTAATCCTCCTGCCTCAGCTTGCCAATTGCTAAGGACTGCAGACAAGTATTACCATGCCTGGTGACCTACTTCATTTTTTGGTTTGTTTTGGTTTTGTTTGTTTGTTTGTTTCTCACGTTGTATCTCAGGGTGAGGCATTATGCTGCCGAAGACGGTCTCTGATTCTTGGCAGTCCTTCTGCTTCTGCCTCCCAGATGCTGGAATTTCAGGGTACCTCTGCACTCAGTCGACCTACTTGATTTTTAAATCGCTTGTTTACTTAAAAACAGAGTCACTGAATGGTTGACAAATGCTACACACTAAAGAAAGATGACTTTGACAAAGTTCCAGTTCTTGATGAATTTTCAGAGTTGATGCAGTATACTAACACTCAATAACAAAAATTTATGAGGAGACTTACCGAGCAATTTACAAATGTTGTTATTTCCACATCATAGGAAACACAGCCCAAAGCCAGGTGTGGTGGTGAAAGCCTGTAACTCAGCACAAGGGAGGTGAAGGCAGGAGAACCAGGAGTTCAAGGTCCATCCTTGGCTACATAGTGAGTTTGAGACAAGCCTGGGTTACAAGCAAGACCCAGTCTCAAACAAGACAGAACAAAACAAAGCCACAAAAACAGCAACAACAAAAACCCCAACCAAGCAGACACACACACACACACACACACACACACACACACACACACCCAAGAACCAACCAACCAACCAAGAAAACAAACAAAAATCCCAGAAAACACAAGTATATACTCAAAGGCATTATTTCCTGATACTCTCATGAACATAATAGTAAGAATTAAAATTATATGACAGTAACTGGGGATGAAATTCAGTGGGAGAGTGCTTGCCTAGCAGTCATAAAGTCCAGGGTTTGATTCCCAGAACCTCAAAAAGAAAATATAAAACTTTATGGGAGCCAGGGGTGGTGATGCACAGACAGGAGGATCAGGAATTCAAGGTCATCATCAGTTGCACATGGAGTTTGAGATCAACATGGACTACTTGAGATGCTATACTTAAACAATGAACAACATTGTCAGGAGGATTGCTTTGGGTTTGAGGACAGCCAGAGTTACAGTGTGAAACTCTCAAATTATAAAAACAGACTGGCTGTGTTGGCCCATGACTTTGATTCAGGATTTAAGATAACCAGGTAGGAAAATTGCTATAAATCCATAATTCCAGGTTAGCACTACATAGCAAGAATCTAACTCAAAAATAAATAGCACAGCACTTGGGAGGCAGAGGCAGGCAAATCTCTGTGAGTTCGAGGCTAGCCTGGTTTACATAATGAGTTCTAGACTAGCCAGGGCTACATAGTGAGACCTTGTCTCAAAAAAATTAAAAATTAAAAATAAGACAAAACAAACAAAAAAAACCAAACCAAACAAGTATGTAATAAAGTTGTTTTTAAAAATTATGAGACTATATTATAACAATATACGAATATATTTAAAATAATTATCAAGAATGTAGAAAATTGGAATTACTTTTAAAACATTTACTTAGTTTGTGTCCCTGTGTGTGTCTGTACATGTGGGTCAAGGCATGAGTGTTAAAGTGTTGAGGTCAAAGGACATCTTGTAGGAGTTGATTCTCTCCTCTATCATATAGGTGCTGAAGTTTGAACTCAGGTTGCCAGACATAGTGGCAAGTACCTATAAATGCTAAGCTGTCTCACTGGCCAAAACATATTGGAACTCTTGTACTCTCCACTAGGAATGTCAAATCATACAGTCTCTGTGGAAAAGTTGGGTGACTCAAGTAAAACATGAATAGCCAGGTATGCCAGCACATACCTATAATCCTGAGAGGTGGGAGGCAGTGATTGGGAATAGCAAGTTTAGTGACAACCTGAGAAACTAGAGGCTTCATCTCAAAACAAAAAGAAAAAGTTAAACGTAGAATTAGCATATAACTGGTAGGCAGGGGGATATACACTTGTAATCCCAGCATTTAGGTAAGTGAAACAGGTGGACTGAGTTATTCTAGTCTTGACTACACTGACTATAAAGTAAGACTTCACATATTTTTTACAGAGCACAGATTTTTTAAAATTTATTTTTATTTTATGTGTTTTGCCCGCATGTATGGTAGTGCAGCATTTGTGTGCAGTGTCCACATAGGCCAGAAGAAAGTAGCAGGCCAGCTGGAGCTATAGGGAATCCCTGTCTCAAACAAAACAAAACAATTCTAGGGTCTTGAGAGAGCCTAAATAAAAGCTAACAGCCAGTGGCTTCTAAAATGTTTATCTGCAGCTACAGATTGAAGAAACTGGAGCAGAGTTCAAACAATCCCTAGTCTACAACCAGCTTTCCCCACACCTCCAAAATTAACAGTAAAATGTGAAAATGCTGACTGAACAGGGCGTTCACCAAAGTGCATTGGCCTTAACAAAGGTCAGCTGGCTGCTTTTACCTCCTTATCTCTTAGATAGTGACTGCTAAAGAACCCTAAATACAGAGAAACAGTAACCAAGCTTTCAGAAAAAGGAAGAAGCAGTGTGTGGGGGAGGGGCTGCAGATAACTGGAAGAGAGCAGCAGAAGAGGTCTCTGGTGAGAAGAAAATCATGACGTTGGACGAGCATCTCAGGGGAAAGCAGCCAAGAGCTGGGGAAATGGAGCTGAACTCGCAGGCCAGGGTGGAATACTATTTCAAAGAGGACCCACAGCCCTCAGAGAAACACTTGCCAGTGAGTGAAGGCACATGCCCTTCACAGTGAAGGACATTTTATCTGAGGCCAAAGCTTAACAATCACATTATGCCAAAAATGATAATCTTCTTTTTATTAAAAAAATTTTTTTTAGTCTTTTTTTGGAGACCTGTAGCCACAGCTGACCTGGAACTCACTAGGTAGACCACATTGTCCTCGGTCTTGCAGAGATCCACCTGACTTTGCTTCCAGAGTGCTTGGATTAAAGGTGTATATCATCATACCCACTTTCTTTTTATTTTTTTTAGGAAAGATGTATTTATTTATTTAATATATGTGAGTGTCTGTGTGTGTGTGTGTGTGTGTGTGTGTGTGTATGTTTCTCTGCAAGAGCAGCAAGCATTCTTCACCCATGAGCCCCAATAACCTTATTTTCCATCCAAGGAAAAGTCAGTATAATTATAGATGAATTCTAATCAATTCTTAGTATGTGTCATAGAAGATATCATAAGATTAGTCAGTGGAGATGAAGAAGTTGAATTATTCACCCTATCTGCCCATACTGATGACTGAACCTAGAACTTTTTACATGCTAAACAAGCACTCTACCACTGAGCTACCTCCCCAGTCCATGAGAAGCTGAAACCTAACATTCTTACTGTTTAAAAGATCTTACCTGGAGAGCCCATGAGTGTTAGCTCCACATCTAGTTCATTTAGGTAACAGGGTAGATTAGATATAAATCAATATTTGATAAATAGTTGGACCTAAGGAGAATGCTGGTTTAGCATGAGCAAGGACATGGGTTTCATTCCCACCATCACAAAATAACTAAATTAAATAAAATAGGTTGAATGAATGATGACACAGTTGGTAGATTAAAGATTCTTTTTTTTAAGGCAGAGCTCATGTAGCCCAGACTGACCTCAAATATGTTATATAACAGATGTGCAGAAGTCTTGATCTTCCTGCCTCCACCTCCTGAGTACTGGGATTACAGACCTATGTCACCAAGTCCAACTGTCACATGAATAATATATTTTATTTTTATATATTTGAATATTTTGGGAGGCTGTGTGTGTGTGTGTGTGTGTGTGTGTGTGTGTGTACATGTGTGGAGGTCAGAGGACAACTTTCAGGAGTTAGTTTTACTTTATCGATGTACGATCTCTCTTTTTTCTGCTGCTGTTCTGAGTTCTCTAGGTTCTCAGGCATATGAGCTTCCAGGCAATTTTCCTGTCTCAGCCTCCCATCTTGTCACAGTGTTGGAATTACAGATTTGTACTACCTCATCTGACTTTTTGTTAAACCTGGGTTCTGGGAATCAAACTCCAGTGATCAAGGTTGGGTGGTCAGCTGCAGTGACCAGTCACAGAGCCATCTCCATGATTAATATCTTAAAAAAATAGGTGCTGATCAAATAACTCAGGATGTAAAAACAGTAGATATTAGTCTTTTCATTCAAACTCTAAAATTGAAACTTGATTTATGACAAGGAATTCAAAGTTTTTAATCTATACTACCCCCTGTAAGACTTTTGTTTAAGGGAAGGCCTTCATGTTTTCCTGAGCCTGACTGTCCAGAGTAATGGAGCTCTTCTCCCTTCACACCCATTGTTTCAAACCAGACAGCTGGGAAAGACTGTGGGTCAGACCTCAGCTAATGGGGAAAAAGACCCAGTTCTCCTGTATTAGGGATAAAGGCATCCCAAGTTTCTGGGTCCTGTGTGTACTTATTGGATCTTACTGACCTGACCAAGAAAGGCACCATTTTGCAAAAGTAAAAGCTGCCTTGCCAAGTTACTTTCACTTTCCCCTCCTCTTCTTCCTGTGGTATTGATAGGGTCTTGGGCCTCAGATTTTATTTCTAACAAGGAGGGGATGGGCTTACCATGTAAGCCTAACAACATGAGTGCAATCTGAAAAAGTTGGAAAGAGAAAGCCAATTTCTCAAAGTTGTCCTCTGACCTCCTCACTTTCTCTGTGACATGTGCCCATTTCCTACTCCCACACATCTCTCACACACATTCAAAATTTTTACAAGGTTGGTGAAATGGCTCATCAGGTAAAGATTCCAAGCCTGATGACCTGAGTGTGACGAGACCCACATGATGAAACTGACTCTCAAAAGTTATCCTCTGACCTCCATAGGCATGGCCACCCTTCTCCTTGGAAATGAATGTAATTTAAAAGAAAGAAACAGAAATAAAAGCTAGGCATGGTAGCCAGCATTCAGAAGGCTGAAGCAGAAAAGATTTCCTCAAGTTTAAGGCCAGCCTGGGCTACAGTGTGAGACTTTGATTCAAAAAAACAAAAGCAGACTTTTAAATGGATGCCTTTTCCCAGCTCACTAGCCCACTCCTGTTCCTGGAAGTGCCTTTTTTTTTTTTTAAAACATCTATCTATCTATCTATCATCTATCTATCTATCTATCTATCTATCTATCTATCTATCTATCTAACATCTATTTATTTTGTGTGGAGGAGGAGAAGCAGGCATGTGCCCTATCAGAGGACAACTTTGGAGAGTTGATTCCTTCCACTATATGGGCCCAGGGGCTGTAACTCAGCTCATCAGGCTTGGTAGCCAGTGCCTTTACCCACAGAGCATCTTACTAGCCCATTGTTTCTATTTCTATTAATTAAAAAAAAAAAAGCAAAAAAAGATACAGTTGGTAAGTGTAATAAGCCATAATACACCAGTCTGCATAAGCTTTGTGCAAAAGATCACCACCTCTGGGTTGTTTTCCAAATTATCCAAAGGACAAATTTAGCATATATTTAGCACATGGCTCAAGAAATATTTGAGTAAATGAATGGATTCATAATTAATTGGAAAACAGGCTGATTTCTTAAATACACATACTTAAAATAGGGTAGACATTGGCTACCTTTGGAGGAACCTATTGTATTTTAATCCCTAAATTCTCAGTGTGGAGGTATAAATTCAACTGACCTGAAAAGGAATAGGAAGATGGGTATGGTGGCATATACCAGTAATTCTAGCACTTGGTAGGTAGAGTTAGGAAGATCAAGAGTTCAAGGTCAGCCTTGGCTACACAGTGAGTCTGAGGCCAACTTAGGCTACTTGAGACACTGTCTCAAAAAAAACAAAGGGGCTGGAGAGATGGCTTAGTGATTAAGAGCACTGGCTGCTCTTGCAGAGGACCCCACTTTGGTTCCCAGTACCCACATGGTAGCTACAACCATCTATAACTCCAGTTCCAAGGATCCAACACCCTCTTTTTGGCCTCTACAGGCATTGTATGACACAGGTGCACATACACATATGCAGGCAAAATACTCATGCACATAAAATAACTAAATCAAACAATTTAGAACCAAACAAAATAAAACAAACAAAAATAACCAAACAGAAAATCCACTTACACCTGTATTCCCAGCACTGCAGAGGGTGAAACAGAATGACTGTCACAAATTCAAGGTACCTTGTCTTACATTAATGAGTTCCAGCCTAGCCTGAGCTACAGATATTACTGAGATTATTGAGAAACAGGTTCCATTATTATTATTAGGAAACAGGTTCTCATTCTACAGCCAGGCTGGCCTGAGATCTTCATGCCTTAGCCTCCTTAGTCCTGTAATTGTAGGTATGTACCATCTTGCCTTGCTTCCTATATTCTTTTTTTTTTTTTTTTTTTGACAGGGTCTCATAATGTAACATTGGCTGACCTCAACTCACTATGTAGGCCAGGCTGACCTTGAACTCACAGGTATCTGTCTGCTGCTGCCTCCCAAGTGCTGGGACTAAAAGTGTAAGTCATGTCACCTGGCTGTTGTCTATATATTTTTTAAAATATTAGATATAAAAGCTTTTAGGGGTGGGCTTGTGAGATGGTTCAGTGCTTAAGAGCACTTGCTGCTCTTTTTTGTTGTTCCTATTTGTTTGTTTTTTTTTGAGACACAGTCTCACTATGTAGTCGTGGTCTGAAACTTATTATGTAGACCAGGCTGGCCTTGCACTCACAGAGATCCACCTGCCTCTGCCTCTCTAGTGCTGGCATTAAAAAGTGTGCTGTACCACCACATCTAGTTCTATTTTTGTTTATTTATTTATTTATTGAGTAGGGTCTTCCTGTAGCCTCAGCTAGCCTGGGACTCCCTATGTAGTTCAGGCTAAATTTGATTTCACAGAACTTGGGTTCTTTAGAAGAGCTGTAAGTGCTGTTAATGACTGAGCTATCTCTCTAGCCCCCTTGCTGCTGTTGATTTTAGACAGGCTGTGTAGCCCATAGTAGTCTTGAATGCTTGACAGTCCTCCTGCCTCAGTCTCTCAAATGCTGGAGTTACAGGCATGAGCCACCCCAGCAATTACTGGCTATTCTGAGTTCCTTTAAAATAAAAACATGTGGGCCAGAGGTGGTGGTGCAGGCCTATAGTCCCAACATTCAGAAGGTGGAGGGAGGTGGTTCTCTGTGAAATTGAGGCCAGCATGATCTACATAGGTTTGCATAGCCCTGCTGGGGCAACAGGGAGATCCTGTCTTAAAATACCAGTAGTAATGATAACAATAAATAACTTAAAAAATGGAAAGATGTGAGTCCTTAATAGCAGACATTTTAAAAGTTGAGGCAGATTGATGGGACATTTGCATTAAGGCCATCTCAAGTTGCAATATTTGCATTTCCAGAAAGTGAAATTGATAATCCTAGATGCCAAGAAATTAATAGGTTCAAACATCTATACCCATGATAAGTATTGGTAATTTAACATGATAATTGAAACAAACTAATGTCAGATTCATACAGTAGGATTTTATAAGTGTCCAGCCAAATTCATACTAAGTACTATATGCCCATGTCTGGACTGATGAATAGTGACAGCATTGGGAAACCTTAGCTCCTCCTCCTTAACTATGCCTGAGCCAGATCAAACTGTTCAGGCAAGTGTGCCTCTACTTGGTGAGCAAAACAGGTGTGAGCACTATGGGTTTGAACTGTGGAGCCCCTGAATATCTTTTTTCAACTCAGTAATCACTAGTTCAGCATATTCTTCTTATATCCTTGGCAGAAAAACCTTTACAGACAGATAACTCTTATACAAGGTTTTAAATTTACTTATTACTGTTCTGTGTTGGTATGTGTACGCCTGTGTCACGGTACCTGTGTTAACCCCAATTCCAGGAGATTCAACTTTGACTTCTGGCCTCCTCCAACATCAGGCAGGAAAGTAGTAAACTTACATACATGCAAGAAAAACATACACATAAAAAATAAAAATTAAATAAAAAGTATAGTAACAAAAATACATTTTAGGTTGAAAGAATAAGGCCCACAGTCACAGTCTCTTAAAAAAAGAAAGCCTTCCTTATCTACAGAAATCAGAAATTTTGTTTCTTTCAGTCTATTTTTATTATGCCTTTTTTTTTTTTTTTTTTTTTTTTTAAGTAGAAGTGGAATTTTTGTTTTGTTTTGTTTTTCTTGAGGTATGTAGGCCTGGTTGACCTGGAATTCACTATGTAGACCAGGTTGGCCTGAAATCACAGAGATTTATGTGCCTCTGCCTCCTGAGGGCTGGGATTAAAAGTATTTACCATCAAGCCTGGCCCTTACTTAAAAAAATTATTTATTATTTTTATTTTATACATGTATGAGTGTATTACCTGCACGTGTATAAGTGCACCTGTGTCGTGCAATGCCTGTGGAGGTCAGAAGGGCATCAGATCCCCTGGAATTGAAGTTAATGATGGTGTTAACCCCATGTAGGTTACTGTTAGCATACAAAGATTCATGGTCACATTTAGGGGCTGGACTCAACTCGATAACTTTCTTTTTTATTTAATAATTTATTTGTTTTGGACAGGGTCTTACTGTGTAGCACTGGCTGACCTGGAACCCTCTATGTAGACCAGGCTGGCCTTGAACTCACAGAGATCTGCCTGGTGGTGCTAGCATGCCTGTCAAAGAACTTTCTCTCTTTCTCTGTCTCTTGTTTTTTGAGATAGGGTCTCCCTATAGCCCCAGAGGCTCAGAATTCACTGTGTAGACCAAGATGGTCTCTTTCTCACAGAAATCTACCCACCTCTGCCTCCTAAGTGCTGGGACTAAAGGCATGTACCACCACAGCTGACTCTTTTCAGAGAGTCTCATAGCACAAGATGGTTTCAAACTCACTATGTAGTAAGAGCTGGACTTGAACTTGAGCTTGTGATACTTCTGCCTCACTTACCCAAGTGCTGGGATTATAGCCATGAGCCTTCATGCTGGCTAAGAACATTATTAAATAGTGAAGAGACTGCATAGCAAAGATAAGAAGATAATAAGAAAGACAAAGAAAAAGCTGAAAGCAGCAACCAGCACTCAGGACTAATGCAGCAGATCTCTGAACTGCAGGTTGAGATTTTTGCAGACGACAGATGCCTTAGTTCTTCTTAACTGTTCACTGATCCCCACATCACACTCAGCCATTTATTTATTCGTTTATTTATTTTATTTAATGTGTATGAGTGTTATGTCTGCATGTATGTAAATGCAACATGTCACACAATGCCCAGAGAGGCCAGAAGAGGGCGTTGGATCCTCGGAACTGGAGTTACGGATGGTTGTTTGCTGCCACATGGGTACTAGGATTCAAACAGAGATTCTATGCAAGAGCATCCAGTGCTCTTAACCTCTGAGCCATCCTCTCCAGTCCCATTATTTATTTGTTTTTTGTTGTTTGAGACAGGGTCCCACTATATAGCCCAGGCTAGCCTCCAACTTGCAGCAAAGCTGCTGCTTCTACTGTCTGAGTGCTGGGATTATAGGCAAGTGCCACCACATCCAGTTCAACTTATTTTTTAAATTAGTGGAAACCTAAACCTAGACTACATTATTCTTTTATATTATATGGACAGTATATTACCTACTGATAGCAGAGGTTCTTACTACAAAACAGTGCTAAATTCACTTAGTATCAGAACACTGATGCTGTCATAGAGCAGGATAAACCTAGAGTCCCTGCACTTTAGAAATTGAGGCAGGAGGATCTTCACATTGGCAAGTTCCAGACTAGCCTGGGTTATGTAGTGAGTTCAAGATCAGTCTGGCTGGGCACACCTTTAATCCCAAACTCAGGAGGCAGAGGCAGGCAGATCTCTGTGAATTTGAGGCCAGCTTCGTCTACATAGTGAGTTCCATCTTAGCCAAGGATACATAGTGAGACTCTGTATCAAAAAACAAACAAAAAAACCAATCTGTGCTACATATTAAGACCTTGTCTCAAAAAGTAGAAAGGAGGCAGAAAGGCAGCCAGGAATACATCTCAGCAGCATGTTCAACCAAGATCCCAGGTTAATCTCAAGTGAGTGTGTGTGTGCTGGGAGTGCTGCCAGAGAAGTGCTGAAGCACAGAATGCATACACGGAGGAAGTCAGCTGGCCCCAGGCCCTCCTCACTCTGTCTCAATGACAACAGATGACTGTTCTCCCATGGAATTCCTGCTCCCCACCTCCATTTCCAAGTGCTTGGTGGGCTCTCAGAGCAGTGATTTATAAAATGACGGAAGGAATTGGGAGTATTGCATACTTTTCCCATTAGGAATGAACTCTACTGGTGGACATGTGGGTACCTCTTCTCATTTGTAGGCATTATACTCTGTGATGTCGACGAAGTAGCAAATGCTGAGCCATTGCTCCTAGCAGAAATACAGGTTTAGGTTTGCTCCAGTCATAAGAGTTACAGCTACTAACCATCACATATCCCATGTTTATCTGTTTCTGTTGAAAGAAATCTTATTTTATCCATGTGGTAACTCTGTGCATATCAGATAATGTTCCAGAGTGAAGCTTATTGAATACACATTTTTTCCATAAAGCATATCACAGTTTCTTTTTGGCCTATGAACACTAAGCTGCACTTTGGCAGTATACCAAGAAGCTATTTAAATAGCAAAATAACCAATAAAACACACAAAAATGTGAATATAGCACCCAATACACTGTAAACAAAACAACAAACACTACAGAAAAGATGATTTGCCTACCATATGAGAGCTCCTATAGGAAGCAGGGCCTTGCGCTGCCCACCTCCATCTGCCCTAATGGCCTCATTCTTTACTTCACATTTTATTTTGTCTAGTTGGATATACTTTTGTAAGGCCCTTAAATGCTTTCTGAATAAAGAGGAGCTAAGAACTTTAAAAATGAGTCAATGGCTGTTAGAACTGGTAAGGAAGATGAGAACAGTTATTTCTGGCCCTGAACTCACTATGTAGCTGAACTTCTGGTGATTTTTACCTCAGCCTCCTATACACCAGCATAACTGCCTGTAGCGTGAAAAAAGAAAGCAAAAAGCAGTTTTCTGTCTGCTATGAGGGATGGACTTTGGCCTAACAACTGAGCAGCCAATGGTTTAAGTGAAATGCAGGGGAGGCTGGGAAGAAGAGAGGTGGGCGGGGGGGCGATGTATCCATCATGGGTGCACACTCTGGGGGTTTGATCAAAATGCAAGCTCTGTCATAGGAAACCTCCTTCCCTCTCCCTCTGGAGATGAACTTTTTGGGAGTAATATGGAATAAACTAATCTCCCTAAAGAACATTCTCTATTCGTTCAGTCAGTTCAAACCTGGGGGTGGGATGAGGCCGAATGCTGGGTCCATCATGAGAAAATTTATGCAACACTGCCTCAAAGACGGAAATTGTAGGTTTTTGTTTTTGAGACAGAGTGTCCATATGTAGCTAGTCTGGAACTCGTATAGATCAGGCTGGCCTAAAACTCACATTGATCCTCTGACTCTTGATTTCCATGTGCTGGGATTACAAGTATGAACCATCATGGTCAGATTTTTATAAAGCTCTTGGTTCAGCCTGGTTATAAGTGCCATGAAGGTTAAAACCAGGAATGATGAAAATGTCTACTATAGGGAAGGTGATCTGAGCTTCACTGAAGCAAAAGTTGGTGTTCCTGACAGGACTGGTGCAGGATTCCTGTTTTTGAACTATAGTTCAAGAAGTGCTAATGGCCAAAAAGCCATCTAGTGTCATCCTAAATGAAGACAATTGGGTAGCTCATTCATCGTTTATAAATAGCAAGTGGCTGTTTATAAATGTGTGGGACTGTTGTAGGTACCAGTGAGTAGGACCAGGTTCCAGTGTGTAAAAAACTGTAAGAGCCAGGCGTGGAGGCACACATTTGTAATCTCAGTACTTGGGAGGTAGAGGCAGGAGGATTAGGGACCAAAGGTTATTCTCTGCTACATAGCAAGTTCAAGGCCAGCCAAGGGTACATGAAATCTTCATGAGATTTTTTAGGTCTCAAAACCTAAAGAAACACAGACTTGGTGGCATATATCTTTAATCCCAGAATTTAGGAGGGCAAGGCAAGTGGATCTCTGTGAGTTGGAAGGCAGCCTGGTCTACTTAGGCCAGCTAATGGTTACCTAGTGAGACCCTGTTCCCATCCCCAGCAGGCAGAATTAAAAAAAAAAAAATTAGCAGAGATGGCATTTCACTTTTGTCCAGGCTCTGTCTTTTTACTGTGGAGTTGTAAGAATTTGGGGTGGGCTAGGGACGCAGCTCAACTGGTGGAGTACTTTCCCAGCATGAACAAAATCCTGGATTTAGTCTCCAGCACCACAAAAACTGGGCATGGTGGCTCACAGCCTAGCACTCAGAAAGTTAGAGGCAGGATGATCAGACGTTCAAGGTCATCTTGGGATAAATGAGACAGTTTCAGAAATAATTTCTTTTTTCAGTGCTGGGTATCAAACTGTGTGCTAGGCACATAGTTGTAATAATTTTAAATTAATTTTATTTGTATTGTTTATGTGTATGAATGTCTTGCCTGCATGTATGTAAGTGCACCACACTCATACAATGCCCACAGAGGCCAGAAGGTGTTGGCTCCCCAGGAACTGGAGTAATGGACTGGAGTAATGGATGGTTGTTAGGTGCTGGAATGAAACTTGGATCTTCTGCAAGAACAGCAAGTCATCTCAACTGCTGAGTCATCTTTCTAGCCTTAAAGCCTCATCTTTAAAATAAATATTTTTATTAATTCAAGAATTCCATACAATGTATTTTGATCATATTCATCCCTAATCCTTCCCTTATCTCCTCCAAGACCTACCTCCACCTCCCTATCTCCCAACTTTTATTATTATTTAATAACTTTATAAAGCCTAATTTATAAATAAAATCTGAAAAAAGTATCAAACTAGAATGCTCCCTTCTTCTTGGTTGCTAAAGTAGGAAAGCAACAATGTAAATAGCTAATGGCTGGGATGGTGGTTCACCCTGTGAGTCCAGCACTCAGCAGGGAGGGCAAGGCAAGAGTATTATTGTGAGTTAGAGGCCAGCTTGGATGAAGTACATAGAGAATTCCACCTTGGTCTGGCTATAATAAAGTGAGACTCTGCTCCAAAACAAAACAAGAGCTGGGTGTGGTGGGGCACGCCTTTAGTCCCAGCATTCAGGAGGCAGGGGCAGATAGATCTCTGTGAAATAGAGGCCAGCCTACATAGTGAGTTCAGGTGTACATAGTGAGCTCCATGCTACATGAAGACCCTGTCTCAACAAAACAAAACAAACCCTGAACAAAAGGTTAATGTATTTGGATATACTAATTAGGTAGAATTCAAAAGACTTTCTGATAGAGCACTCTAGGAATAAGTAATTAACGAGAGAAATAAAAAATAGATTTTCCTTCCTTGTACAGATGCTGGTATCATATACAGCAGGCACACCATAGCCCACAGATCCCATATTCATGGATTCAACCCACCACAGGTTGAAACTATTCAGCAAGAAAGAAACTGGTCAATGTGAACATTATAAACTTGGCCTTTTCATTCATGTTCTTTAAATGGTGTGTTCTAACTACTGCTTTCCAGGTATTTGCATTGGATGAGGTGTTCAATATCATTGATGATGACATGGGATGATGTGTTTGGGCTACATGCCAATATATACTGTTGGGGGCCAGCTGGCTCCAACATGTGCACCTAAGCTGCTGGTGCCAGGAGGTGGTACGGCAGGAAGAGGAAGTACAGAACAATAGGTCCAGAGAAAGTTCCAGGTGCATGATCAGCACATGAGTAGCATGTGATCCCTAGGGTGTAATACCTGACCTTTAATGTGATTGGTTGAAGGATGACCTTTTGGCTGATTGGTTGGCCCATAGCTTGTTTACTACAGTGTGGGTATATAAGGTGGAAAAATAAAGAGGAGGCAGCTGCAGTCTGAAGTAACATCATTGTGTGTGTGTCGTTATTTGTCCTGCTGGTCGGGACAATATACCACTTTCTATAGGGCACCTAAGTATTCAGAGGTGTCATGGAACCAATCCCCTATGAGCTTTAGTTTATATTTATATATATAAATATAATTAGTGTGTGTGTGCACCCACACATGTAAGTGCTAGCATGCCATGGACCATGTTGCAGATCAGAAGACAACTTTTAGGAGTCAGTTTTCTCCTTCCACCATGAGTCCAAGGATTGAACTCTGATTGTCAGGCCTGCACAGCAAGTGCCCTTACCTTACCTGCTTAGTCATCTCACTGGTCCACTAATCTCTTGTAGACACAAAGGAGTCAACTGTACTGAAATAAGGTAGTTCAGCTTAATAGGAAATCAATCTCTCTCTGTCTCTGTCTCTGTCTCTCTGTAGGACAGGGTTGGTCTGGAACTCACTATGCAGAACAGGTTGACCTTGATTTCAGAGATCCATCTGTTTCTGCCTCCTGAGCACTGGGATTAAAGGCATGCATCACCATGCTTGGCTGAGAAAATATTTTTTAAGTTGAAATACTTCTGTTTTCCTCTTTCCTTTCTTTTTAAACATTTTAAATTTTATTAGTGTGTGTATGATACATATAAGTGTGGGTGTACAATTTTCAGGAGTCAGTTTTTTCTTTCCACTGTGGATTCTAGAGATGGAACTCAGGTTGTCAGGCTTGTATGATACTACTGCGCCATCTTGCTAGCACTCTCTCTCTCTCTTCCTTCATCTGAGGATGGTCTTGAACTTATGATCTTCTTGCTTTCAGTTCCCAAGTGCTGGTGCTGGAATTGAACACAGGGCTAGTACATGCTAGGTAAGAACTCCAACTCAACTGCATTTCTACTAATTGTTCATCCCCAGCTCCAATAGTTCTCTTTTCTATCAACCCATTTTATTTATTTTAAGTGATTTCTGAGACAGGGTCTTACTATGTAGCTCTAGCTAGCCTGGAACTTGCTAGGGAGACCAGGCTGGCCTCAAACTCACAGAGATCTGCCTGCATCTCCCTAGTGCTGGGATTAAAGGCATGTGCCACCACGACCAGCTTATTTTAATCTTAAAAATTACAGTTATTTATTTATATATTTATTGTGTATGGGCACACAGACATGCTACAGACACATGTGGAGGTTAGAGGACAACTTGCAGGTGTTACTTCTCACCTTTCATCATGTGGGTTCCAGGGCTTGAACTCACGTCACTCAGGTCATCAGGCTTGATGGCAAGTGTTTACCTGCTGAGTATCAGTGTTTACCAGCTGATCTACTTTAGAGATAACTTTATGTTCGCCTCAGATAATTTTTTCCTTTTGTGCATGAAAGAAACCATAACATCTGCAAAGATTTTTGAATAGGTGTTAAAGCACTAGATCCCAATCTTTTTCTTTTTTTGGTTAGGGCCTGTAAAACCATCCCTAGCCTACTGACCTCAGACTGAATGTAAGCTAGAAACTGAGTAATACATTTGAGATTTTCAGGTAGTTTCTCAATCTTCTGTTACAAGTCTGAATAACTAGTCATCTTGGATGTCTAGTCAAAGGATGTCAAAGGAACAGGTCCTTAACTTAAATTCTTGGAAGCATGCAGAAGCTGGAAAAGACTGTGGCAGCAACATTCTAGTTCCTCAATGAGGTATATGGCAAACTCAAATCCAGCAGGTGGGAGTTGTAAATTTAGAGGTGGAAAGGAGAGGGCTCTCCAGTATTTCTAGGTCTTTAATATTAAAACACACTGCCAGGTGTGATGGTACATACCTTTAAGGCCAGCACTTGGGAGGCAGAGGCAGGCAGATCTCTGTGAGTTCAAGGCCAGCCTGGTCTATATAGCTAGTCACAGGTGAGTTGGGGCTACAGGGAGACCCTGTCTCAAAAAAGACCAAAAAAAAAAAAAAAAAAAACCCTTAAAACTCACTATAAGGGACTAGAAGTATGATTTAGTATTCACTCACCTTGAATGCTCAAGGATCTTGGATACTAACACTACAAAATAAAAACAAAATATAAACTAAAGGCTGGACATGGTGGTGCATGCCTGTAATTCTAGCACTCAAGGGACAGAGATAGGAGGATCGCTCTAAGTTTGAGGCAGGCTTGGGTTGCTTAGCAAGTTCCAGGCCAGGAAGGTATAATGTTGGTCTCTGTCTCAAAAACAAAAGTTATGGGGCTGAAGAGATTGCTCAGTGGTTAAGAGCACTGGTTGCTCTTGCAGAAGACCCAGGTTCGAATCCCAGAACCCTCATGGCCACTAACAACTGTCGGTTAACTCTAGTTTCAGGGATCTGACAGTCTCTTCTTCTCTTCTTTCCTCTGCAGGCACTGCATGACACGGGTGCATTTACATGTATGCAGGCATAACACTTATGCACAATGAATCAATAAATATTTTAAAAAGTTGCTAATTGTCCTTATGATTAAGAATGAACTTTTAAATAGCTTTGTGGTTATCTTTTTGAAAACTCTTTATCTCTTTGAGAGACACTGAAATGTTTGCAGATAAAATGATAAGTATTTGCTTCAAAATATTCAGCTGAAGAGAGAGGAGTTGGGGGACTTATACACGAATAAGATTAACATTAGTTAACTGATAAAAACTGGGCAATGGATACAGAAGTCTTCCCTGTGTCATCCACACCACCCCTCTCCCAGTGCTGAGCATCAAATCCTGGGCCTTGTGCATGTGAGGTGAGTGCTCCATCACCACTGTGTTTATACATCTAACCCTAATTCATCACACTACTTGTAGAATAGGAGTTCAGTTCAGGCTGGTCTTGAATTTGTGACCCTTCTGCCTCTACGTCTCCAGTGGAGGAATTATACTACATCTGGCTTTTCCTCTATTCTTCTTCTTTTGCTTATTTTATTGAGAAAGAATTTTTTAATTTTTAAAAATTATTTTTATTTTTATGAGTGTTATCCCTGGATGTAAGTGCACCACATATGTGCACTTCTGGCCTGGGGAGGCCAGAAGAGGGCATCAAATCCTATGGAACTGGAGTTAGATGGTTGTTAGCCATCATACTGGGCACTGGGACCCAAACCTGGAAACTCTGGTTCTCTCCAAGAGCAGTCAGTGCTCTTCTTAGTCACTGAGCCCCCTTTCTAGGTCCTTCTTCTGTTGTTTTAAAATGTTTTCTTTTATTGTTTTTGTCTTTTCGTCCTGGAACTAGCTATATAGACCAGGCTGGCCTTCAACTCAGAGAGATCTGCCTGCCTCTGCCTCGTAAGTGCTGGAATTAAAGGTATGTGCTACCACACCTAGCTTAAAGTGTTAATTTTATTTATTTGTGTGTATACTATGAGGATGTGGACGCCTGAGGAGGCATCAGAAGAGGGTGTGAGATCCCTTGGACCTGGAGTCACAGGCAATTGTGAGCCACCTGCTATGGGTGGTGGGAACCAAACTCAGGTCCTCTGGAAGAGCAGCAAGGCTCTTATCCTTGAACCATTACTCCAGCCTCTCCCTTCTTTATGACTGTCAGTACTCTATTCTCAGAATCACTGACTTACCTCCAACTAAAGTTGATGCTTTCTTCCAATCCTCCTCACTCGTAGCTTAACATTTGGCTGGTAGGCCTAGCAAAAGAGGCTGGATAGAGGCAATTCTGAGTAGAACCCAGATTTTCACATGAGCCATCCTGATAGTACAGGGACAGAGTGTATTCAGATAAGGTATGAAAAGAATGCTAGCACTCTGTGGAGAGTGGGTCACACTGGGTCATTTAGGTATCATACAGACTGGTGTGTTGCTGCACACCTTTAATACCAACACTCAGGAGTACCAACACTCAGGAGGCAGAGGCATGTGGAGTTTAGTGAGTTCAAGACCAGCTTGGTCTACATAGCAAGTTCCATGCCAATCAGGGCTGTAGACTGAGACCCTGTGTCAAAACAAAACCAGCCAAGAACAAAACACCATAAAATAAAGCAGACTGTTGGGAATGTAGCTCACTGGTAGAAGACTTGCCTGACACATACAAGATCCTGGGTTCAATTCCCAGCAACACACACACACACACTCACAAAGGACTGGCCTGGTTGTATGGGTCTGTAATTCCAGCACTTGGGAGTAGGAGAACACAGGACTTCACAGCAAGACTGCTGCCAATATTATATGAGACCCGTTTTCAATAAACACAGAGAACAGCCTAGGAAAACTAATTACCACATTTATCAAGTAAATTAATTAGAATAGATGATCTGTAAATATTCCCAAGCACCCAAGCATCAAATTTAAGAGATCATGATTTTTTTTTTTGTCTTCTTTTTGAGGTAGACCAGGTTGGCATCAATCTTACAAAAATCCACCTGCTTCTTCCTCTTGAGTACTCCCAAGTAGTGTGCACCACTATACCCAGCTTAATATGTTTTTCTTTTTGTGTGTGCACATGGGAGTGGGTGCCCACAGAGGCCTGAAGAAGATCCCTTTAATAAGTAGTTGTGACCTGCCTGATGTGAGTGCTGGAAATGGAATTCCAGTCTTCTACAAGAGCAGTAAGCACTCTTAACTGCTGAGCCATCTCTCCAGTCTCACACTTCAATACTTTTTTTTTTTTTTGATACAGGGTCTTACTGTATATCCCCAGCTGGCATGGAACTCATTATGTAGCCCAGGCTGGCCTTGACCTCACAGAGATATGCCCGCCTCTGCCTCCTGAGTGCTGGCATTAAAGGCGTAAGCCACCATGCCCAAAGTACCACAATACACTTAAAAAATTGTGTTTATTTTTATTTTGTGTATGAGTGTTATGCCTGCATATAAGTGCACCTGTGTCGTGCAGTGCCTGAGGATATCAGAAGAGGGTGTCAGATCCCCTAGAACTGCAGTATGAACAGTTGTTAGCTGTCATGTGGGCACTAAGAACCAAACCCAGGTCCTCTGCAAGAGCAGCCAGTGCTCTAATCACTGAGCCATGTCTGCAGTCCCTGTTTTTAAAGACTTATGTATTTATTTTATGAATATGTGTGTGCCTAAGTGCATATATGTGTAGAACTGTAGAGGATGGACGAAGACATAGGATCCCCTGGTATAGGAATTAGAGGCAACTGTCAGTCACCAGATATGTCAACTTGACACACAAACACAGCACTACTAAACCATAACCTTTCTCTTTCTTATCCCCAAGATATGATGTTAATATTAATATTACAATACAAAAGAGTACAACTTTAAAAGTCCCACAATCTTTAAAAAAATTCCAACACTTTGAAAGTTCAAAATCTCTTAACTGTGAGTTCCTGTAAAATCCAAAACAAATTTAAAATACTGTCTTATTTCAAAAGGGAAGAACTGGGCACACTTAAGTTAAACCAAAGTCCAGCAGTGCAGCTCAATGCTGGACATCTTGGATTCACTCAGTATCAGAGTCTGGGCTTCAAAGGACTTGGGTAGCTCAACTGCTCTGGCTCTGCCATTCACAGCACACACAGCTTGTCTCATGGGCTCAGGCCAGCTCTGCTCCACACCTGCAGCTGCCCCTGGTAGTCATTCCATGGTCCTGGCATCTCTAATATGCTGGGGTCTATATCTTATCTGAGGCTGCACCTTCACCAATGGCCTCTCCTGGCCTCACACAGCGCCAAGTCTCAAACTCTCTTCATGACGCCTTCATGTCTTTAAAACCACTACCATTAGGAGACTCTTTTTTTTAAAAAAATTATTTATTCTTATTTATTTTATGTATATAAGTGTATTGCCTGCATGTATGTTAAGTGCACCCATGTCATGCAATGCCTGCAGAGGTCAGAAGAGGGTGCTGCATCACATGGAACTGGAGTTAGGTCAGTTGTTAGCTGCTATGAGAAGGCTAGGAATTGAACGTGGATTGTCTGCAAGAGCAGTCAGTGCTCTTAACAGCTGAGCCATCTCTCCAGCCCACAGAAGACATTATCAAGTCTTGCTTACAGCTTGAGATAGAGCTTGGGTCCCCCCGTGGACTACAGCTCCGGTATACTGTCCTTGAGGAAATACTTCCTAGAAGATTTTGTCATAATGATGCTGGTCTCTTGTTACTCCCCACTAATTTTTCAGCACCACTAACCAGCATCAATTGTCCCAGACAAGCAAACGTTTCACTTTAGCAGTGCCAGTCTCTTCTTAATCATAGCTGATTCTCCAGACTGAATAGAAACCACAGACTCTCATTCAAAATACTCTATAAACAGCTTCCCTTGAAGCCTCACAAACAAGGCCACCAATTGTCCACATCTTTCGGCACACCTTCTATGTTCCTATAGAACAGCTCACTGAGCTCCAAGCACTTTTCCAGTCCAAAGTTCCAAAAACTTCTACAATCCTCCCAGACGCATATGATCAGGTCATCAGCAATTCCTCAATTCTGTTACCAATTTCTGTATTAGTTAGCTTTCTATTGCTGTGATAAAAACACTGACCAAAACTGACTTGGGGAGGTAAGGGTTTTATCCGGGGTCAGCCCGAGGAGACTGAGGGGAACTCCACTGAGGGAGGATGGGGCTAGTAGACGCAGAGTTAAGACACAAACCCTGGGAACTGGATGGGAAGCAAGCCAAGTGCGTGGTACTGCAAACTCGTCTATTGAATAGGTGCAAAAGCTCTTATAGGTCGGGATAGCCAATGACCTTATGGGGTGGGGTCCTGAATACAAACAATAGTAAGTTTCTCCCCAGGTAGGCAGGTTCTTTCCCGGTGCTAAGCAGAAGCTGGTCTCACAACTAGCCAGGGCAGACTGCCAGGCCCACAGGAGCCATTCCTCTATTCCTCCTAGCAGGTGGCCTGGCTAGGCCCACCTTGCATTATGCTCAACAGGGTTTATTTTATCTTACATTCTCCTAGGTCACAGTTCATCACTGAGAGAAGTCAGAGCAGGAACTCAGGGCAGGAACCTAGAGGCAGGAGTTGAAGCACAGACCATGAAGGAATGCTGCTGTTTACTGGCTTTCTTATACAACCCAGGACCACCTTCCTAGAGGTGGTACCACTTACAAGTGGGCTGGGCCCTCTCACACTATTCAACAATCAGGAAAACGCCTCATAGACATGCCCACAGGCCAGTTTGAGAGAAGCAAATTAATCAATTGCTGTTCCCTTTTTCCAGGTCTGTCAAGTTGACACCTAACACTACACATCACAAAGCCAAGTGGGGGAATCAGACCCCTGGAACTGGAGTTTCAGGTGGCTGTGAGATGCCATGTACGTGCTGGGGATTGAACCTGGGTCCTCTGCAAAAGCAATAATTGCTCTTATCTGCTGAGCCACTTCTCCAGTCCCTAGTCTGCTTTTCTTTAAAAAGAAAAAAAAAAAAGCCAGTGGATACTTCTACCTTATACTCAAAGAGAAGGAACAACTGGGAAGGAGCAAGCTGTTGTAAAGATGAAAGGCTGCATATCATCTGCACAGAGTATAGTTTACCCAAGTGGTCTACTTAATAAATTATTGCAAATCAAGAAATTATTTTACTTTTTAGAATATCATTCTATTCACTTTTATATGAAGACAAGATACTCTATAGCCGAAATTAGAGAAGAAAGTAAGGGAAGCATAGACTGACTCATGTAAATCATTCATCAAATTTTTTTCTTCTCTCCTTCCTTCTTTTCTTTTGTCTCTCCTTCTTTTCTTCTCTTCCTCCTTCCTTCCTTTTTTTCTGTTTTTGTTTGTTTTGTTTTGTTTATGGCACTGAGGAGTGAACTCAGGGCCTTACACATGATACAGAAGTACTCTCTACCTCTGAGCTACATCCTCGACCACATCAGTCATCACTATTATTATTTCATTAATTTCAATTTTATGTGTATGAGTGTATTGTTTGCATACCCATATTAGTGTGTTGCCTGGGTGCAATGCCCATGGAGGACAGAAGAGGGCATCAAATCCCCTGGAACTAGAGTTTCAGTAGGTTGTTAGCTGCCATGTGGGTGCTGGGATTTGAACCTAGGTCTTCTGTAGGAGCAGCCGGTGCTCTTAACTGCTGAGCCATTTCTCCAGTCCTGATTATTATTATTTTTTAAGGGGATAACAGTTTATTCTGGAAGCAAATAACCATGGCTCAAGAATATAGATTCATGTACCTTAAATTCCCTGTTGGTAACAGTTTCAGAAGTTTTCACAGTAACAGAACAAAAAACTTAAATCAAGACAGTTTTCAAATATACTGGTAGGTACACTGGTAGGTGGGTTATAGCAAGGCAGGGAGAATTCTGCTATAGGCCTCAGAAGCTATCTGATGCCACTTTTAGTCTTCTGATTGGAGGAAGCTAAGGTTTTAATTCATTCCAAAAGGTTTTTATATGTTAGTCACAGGACATTAGATCAGCAGCTACTTAGGGGCTAAAGATGGCCCAGGACAAATGGTAATTAGGCTCTGGATCTGCAACATTCCACACTCTTCACAATCATTGAAGTTCTAATCAGTTGATCAGTCTTGCAGAAGGTTCAGGCTGAAGATGCATTTTTTTCTGGAAACTTTGGTTCACAGGCTGCTTGTGAAAGATTATCATGGCTGGGCTTGCTGACTGCTGGTGCTCTTTCCCGCTTTAGCTGTGAGAGGTGCATCAGAGCCCTGGGCACTGTCCCTGCCTCAGCTCCTCCTCTTCCACATAACAGCAACAATCACAGCTCCCAGGGCAGTGATGATGACAGCAAGTACCATGATGGCGGATGGAGGACTGGGAAGACCTCTCTATGAACAGCAGAGTCTCTTTCTCTTTTTGTAGGTTCTGAGAAGCCACTCCAAGCACTCCTCATCCAGGAAGGCCCTGTCCTCACCAGACTTCTTGCACTTGGGGCTGGTGATCTGAGCCATCATGTCCGTGAGCTCAGATTTCATTCAAGATGATATAATTTTTGCTTCACATCAATTATTTTTTGAGACTACTATACATGGGTTACTATGATAGTTCTACATACCAGAAAAAGAAAATGTCATGTAGGCACACATGTGACCTTGCACCCCCAGAGCAATGTGTAGAAGATCTTGAAGAGAATGATGAAAATGTGACACATTGCAGCAGTAAAGAAAGCCACCAAAAATTCAGCCTATTTAAAAAATTTCAGCATTTCCATTTAGTTCCTTTGCATTACAAATCCACAGAAATCTACAGTGGTCATGACCACTCAGGAAGTGAGAAGGAGCCTTCTGCTAGAATGTTTGGATTCCCTTCTTCAATGGGTTGACTTGATTGTTCCTAGGCACCTGCTTATCCCCTCCTCTTTTTGTACAGTCGAGTATGGTCAAACCCACAACTTCACACATGCTCAGCAAGAGCTCTACCTCCACTTCTGTGTATTCTTATATCTATAGACTCAATGGAAACTTCAATGCTATAATGACCACGGTTATGTGATGATTAGATTCTTGAGCTCTCTTATGGCTTTTTAGAAAAATATTTTTTGATTTTCTCTCTTTCTCTTTTTCTCCCTCCCTCCCTCCTTTCCTTCCTCCCTCCCTCCCTCCTCCCCCGTCTCCCCAGCCCTTTCTTTCTGAGACAGGATCTCTCTGTAATCCAAGTTGGCCTGGAACTTGCTATGTGGACCAGGTTGGCCTCGATCTCACAGAGATGCACCTGCTTCTGCCTCCTTAGTGCTGGGATGAAAGTTGTACATGTCTAGTTATTTAGTTTTTAAATATTCATGTATTTTATGTACATACATGTGTCTGAATGTATGTATGTGTGCCAAACATGTGGTGATTGTGGAAGCCAGAAGAGGGTATTGGATCCTCTAGAACTGGAGTTACAGGCAGTTGTCAGACATCAGATGTGTGTGTTGGGAACCAAACTCAGGTCCTCCCTAAGAGCAGCTCTTAACCACTGTGCCACTTCTCCAGCCTATATGTTTTTCAATTGGAGATTAATTTTTTTATTCTTGAGAATTTCATACATGTATACAATCATATCTGCCCCCATTTCTTCCCTCCAACTCTCCCCATACTCCTCCCAACATGCTTCCCCCCCGTTTTTGCTAATTCACCAAGTTCTGCTGGTGTGCTCATATGTGCATGGGTGCAGGGAGGATGGGAATCCTGCCAGTGGCCACATCCTCATAAGAGAATGATTTTGCTTTTCCTGGCAACTATCAACTGCCAATAGCTCCCGAGTAAAGAGAGTCAAATATTTATATATTAGACATCAAAGTGAACTTATTTTTCCTGGACACGCACCAGTGATGTTGAGAAGGCTGCTGAATCAAGAACTTCCAGACTAAAGAATAGCTAGCTCAGATGAAAAATCATACTCACAGGTTCATTCTATTGAATACTGGGCAGAAAAATTTATAGTAAAACTATAGGATGATGAAAACATAAAGAAAAAGTATAGAATTTCTCAAAATCTGTGTTGCAAAATAAGAAGAATCTATCAAATGGAAGAACCTGGTTTCCATTTTTTTAATTAAAATTTTCTTTTTATTTATTTTTGTTTTATGAGTGTTATGCCACGTGTATGCAAGTGCAAAGCCAGAGGAGATCAGGACAGGGCATAGGATCCCCAGAAACTGGAGTTAAGGATGGTTGTTAGGTGCCAGATTTTCTGCAAGAACAGTCAGTACTCTTAACTGCTGAGCCTTTTTTCCTGCCCTGCTTCTCCATTTTTTACTTTAAAATTTTTATTTATTGAATTTTTGTGAATTTCATAAAATATATTTTGATCGTATTTAGACCCAGTCCCCTCCCCCTATGCACCCCTTACTACCTCCTGCCTGATTTCATGTACTCATTTATATATATTTATCTTTTTATATCTTTTCTTTTTTAAAGCCCTAAGGAGTCAAATCTGTGTCCTCAAATGCCTTTTGGTGTGGGTCCATCCACTGGAGTCTGGTTAACCTACCCAGAGTTGTCTCCTTAGCAAAGACAGACTCTTCCTCCACCCAGTAGCTATCAGCAGCCAATAGTTCCTCAGCTAGGGTTGGGATTTCTTATCCACTTTCCCATTTCTATGCTGGGATTTTGTCTGGCTTGACCTCACATGGGACATGTGTATGCTGTCACCATTGCTGTGATTTCATACAAGTTGTCTGGAAAACTCAAGTGCTGCCATGTTTGACTTTATCTGCTTTTAAAAAACTTTTTTAATTTTAACTTTTTTTTTCAGAGCTAGGTATCCAACTGGGACTTCATACAGGCTAGGTAAGCTCTTTACCACAATTAAATATTCTGAAACTATCAATTTTCACATCGGTGAATAAGTACAGGAAGTCCACAAGCTCGGTTTTCAAATAGTAGAGTACTCTTAAAATTTCTGCTGCCTGGATTGTTAATGTCAGAAATGGTTTACGAGGCTTCCAAACTAACTCGAAACTACTGTTAAGCAATCCTTATTTGCATTGCTGTGCACTTCTTGGATGAATTTTGACTGCTACTGTGGTTAGGAAAATGGCTTCTGTTACACATACGTATAAACCTTAAAAACAAACAAACAAACAAACAACAAAAAAAAAAACCCTTAACCTTTTCTTTTCTTTTCTGGTCTTTTCGAGCCAGGGTCTCCCTGTAGTTTCAGCTGGCTTGGAACCTGCTATGTAGGCCTAGATCTGTCTTTGCTTTCCGAGTGCTAAGTAACTTTTAAACAGCATGTAAAGAGTGTGTTTCTTTATGTCCTTTTCATACATGCCATTCATTATACTTTGTTCTTTTCTTTTTTCACCTCCCCAGAAGGTAAAAAGGCTTTGATTTATTTCAAGTCATTTGCTCCTAGAATAATTTCTAGCTTAAAAAACATTGTCAGGGGGTTGGAGAGATGGCCCCAGAGTCAAGAGCACTGGATGCTTTGGCAGAGGGCCCAGTTTCGATTCCCAGCACTAACACGGTAGGTAACAACCGTCTATATTTCCAGGGGATCCTATGCCCTCTTATCTCCACGGGCATTTCACGACACAGGTGCACTTACATACATGCAGGCAATACAGTCATACACGTAAAATAAATAAAAATAAGAAAAAAATGTAAATGCTTAAAAAAAAAAGGATTTGTCAGAAATACCTTGCCAAATTTGCATTACGGAGAGCGACTCAGAATGCGTACCTGAGTTAAGGAGGCTACATTGGGGAGGCTGTAGGGTACCGGACTTATCGAAAGTGGTCCATTTAGGAGTTCCCGCCGCGAAATCTCCGCAGAAGTAGCGAAAGCGAACGCAGCTAAGGTCCGAGGCGCTAGGACCCGAGAGCGTCCCAAAGGGCAGCCCTCCTGTCTCTGCAGCGGACTACCGGCGTTCACGGCCTCCTGGGCGCGCTCCTCCTTCACATTAAGCCATCCAGGGTCACTCCCCCAGTCTTTGACGCGCGGCCGCCAACAGCCCTAGGCCACTGCAATAGGGACATCCCAGCAGCTCCCCGAGCGTGACCTTTCCCGGCCTCGAGGCCAGCTAGGCCAGCCAGTGGATCTCCAGAGGGCGGCCAGGTTGGGGTAGTCTCCCTGGACGGAGGAGGGCAGGGGGAGTGGAACAGGGACCCTCCGTTGGCCCAGATCACAAGGACGTAGCCCGAGCGCGGGGCACTGGCTCCACGCAGGGACAGGGCCTGAGCTCGCGGGCATGGCCGGAACGTGGGGCGGGGCCTGGTCGCGAGGGCGTGGTCCAGGACTAGGGGCGGGGTCCTACCTCCCCCGCCCTTTCTACCGCCCCCGCAGGAAAGGAAGCTGGAGGAGGAAGGGAAAGTGCTGTTTTGTGGATTGGGGCGGAAGGAGGGGAAGAGAAAAAGAAAAGAACATAGTAACATGGCGGTTAGCTGTGGAGACAGCCTCCTCGCGGGCAGCACCTAGACCACAGCTCCCGCCGCCCGCTCTGTGGGACCCTTCACCCTCACGGCAGGCGGCGCCCCTAGACACCCGGAGCAGGCGCAGGCGCAGAGCGGCGGGTGACCGCTGCAGTCTCCGGCCCGGCCCGGCCCGGCCCGGCCTGCCTGCCCTACCCTGCCCTGCCCTGCGGAGGGCGCCGAGGCCGCGAACCGGCACTTTCATGCTCCCGGAAGCTGCGCCGTCCGGCGGGCGCTGACAGAGCTGCGCAGGTGAGGCCGTGGCCGGACCCTCTGCGCTGGGCCGCGCTGCGGGGCTGGGAGGGCGGCCGGCAGGTGGCCTCAGGCTGGAGCTCCCGCTGTCGAGGGTCGCCCTGGAGGTGGAGAACGGGCAGCCGCGTTCTTGGCCTACTTTTCCTCACCGTCCCGGGGGCGGGAGTCCCAGAGCCCCAGGCCGCGGGTCGGGAAAGGCTCCGTGGGCCTCGCGGGGCCGCCTCGGTGCAGGGCGAAGGCCTGACCTGTGACCACCGCCAGGGCCGGGCGGAAGCGGAGCTCCGGGACCCGGACCAAGTTTGCGGGTCTGGAGTGGGTTGCGGAGTGGTGCTCCGGGGAGCTTGGATGCAGCTAAGGGTTCGAGGGACACTGAGGAGGTTGAGGCCGGGGCGGGTAGGTATTCAGGTGAATCAAGGACATTTGCTCCTCGAATGCTCCTTGCATTTTTCTTGGAGATAACTTAGAGGAAGGCAAGTTCCATTCAACTCCAGACTGACAAATCGCTAGTAAAGCCGACTAATGAGCCCCTAGTGCCGACTCTTGGGAGGAGCGGTAACTTTTCTGCATTGTGGATGCTGACACCCCCCCCGCCCCCGCCGCCCCTTTTCTGCTTCATAGGCCCTTTCCCTCCCGAAGAATGTGCTTCGTGTGAGCAAATAGGGAATGACCCAGTTTCAAAATGTCCCCCTCTCCTCCTTACCCCACATTGTGTTCGTTTTACACGGGAGAATTTAGGGCAGTTACTGTAGTTACTTGAGCAGATGTGAGGAAAGGTGTCCTCCCTAGTAGTGAAACTTCAGTTGCTTGTGCGATTGTGCCTGAGACATTGTAGTACTTTGTAGCCTGAGAAATTGACCTACTGAGCCTGCTTGTGTGCAGACCGGTGCTAAGATGTTCTCAGACCCTAGCTTGCCGTAGGAGTAGGTCTTCACTTCTTCTGTCTCCCTGCTTCCACGGTGAAGCGTTTCTCGTTAGATAGAGGAGATGCCTAGTTCTAAGGTGCTGTCTCCAAGTTTTCAATAAACTTTTGATTTGAGGTAATCGTGTATATTAAATTACCTCAAATCTAGAATGTTTCGTGTGACTTCTGTACAAAAGTTGAAGGAAACCACTTCTTTGTATCTCAATCATTATAACCATAAAACCCTCTATTACTGTTAGAGTTGGAAAACTGCCTTCTTGATATGCGACTGAGAATTGAAAAAAATCTCAGAGATAAATTTAGATTCGTATTCATGAACATGACCTACCTCTTATTTGACTAACCCTTTGACTGTTGTAAAATATTTGATTGAGATTTGGGGGGGGGGCGGCTAGTCTTTTCTATTACTGGTTTTAGTGAAGTGGTTCTACGTCATTTGATTTTGGCCAGTAGTACCTTCTCTAGTGTATAATTGTTTGATTTGTTATTTGGATGTTAGAAAGTTGTGATGTCAGAAATGTTGAAGTGTGTGTTTTAGTAATTTACTCCGGTTTAATCTGTAAATGTGTGTATTCTGTTGAGAATAAATACAGTATTCTGTAGTATAAATTTGAACTTTTAGCTGAAGAAATTGGCAGAAAGAGTTATGTGTGGAGATTATTCTTAAAAGCAAATGTTTTAAATGAGGAGGAGCTGAAGTGGTGTGTAGGCTGTAACAGTTTCTGGTGCCAGATTCAGCTCATCATTTGGGCCAGGTGCTCCTAAAGAAACAAGGTAAACTCTGTAAGAAAAGTTAATTTGTAACTATACCAAGAAGTTTGCATGATAAATAATAACAAGGCAGGTTTGCTTTTTATATATCTACCAGTTAAGGCTGAAAATCTCATATTTTCATTGCTATTTCCTACTAAGACAAATACTATCGGCTTCTTTTTGTTTTAGCCTTGTGCTTGCATCTTAAAGACAGGTTGTAACATGAAAATGAAAGCAGCTGAGTCAGTGGCAAGTTGTCTCATTTGACTGTTCTGATTTGAAAAGAGAATTTCTGTTATAATTGGAATTTCTAATATAATGCTTGTTGAAAAGTAGTACATAGCTTTTCATAATATTAAAATGTTACTTTTTTCACAAATTGTACCTTCTCTGTCAGATTACCAGCTTCCAGATTTGTAGCAATGGGGTGCCCTAATGAGTGGAAATTTTCTTTTTTTTTCCATGTTTTATTATTTTTATTTTATGTGTATGAGTGTATTGCCTACCTGTAGGTAAGTGCACTAGTTTCGTACAATGTCCAAGAAAGTCAGAAGAGGGTGTTGGATGCCCTGGAACTGGAGTTATGGATGGTTGTTAGCCACCTTGTGGGTTCTGGGAATTGAATCTAGGTCATCTGCAAGTGCAGCCGGTGCTCTTAACTGCTGAGCTATCACTCTAGGCCCCACCGCCCACCCCCTTTTAAACATTTTATTTGGAATGGGAAATTTCTTTAACAGTTAAAATTTGGGAAGCCAGTTGTGGTGGTGTACACCTATGCTCCCCCCACCCCCACCCCAAAGCACTTGGAAGTTATATTATAGCTTGTATAAAAAAGTAAGCATCATATTGCAACATCATATGAAGACTTTCAATATTAGATATTTTATTATTTGAAATTTATAGTCATATTTGTGGGAAGAATGTAGGATTTATTTATTTATTTTGAGGCAGGGTCTGGAACTCACTTGTCTGGAATTTTCCAAAGTAGCCCAGCCTGGCCTTGAATTTTCTATAATCCTGTTTCTACTGCTCCAGTGCTGGGATTACCAGCATGAGCCATCATGCCCAGTCTGGAAAAAAAAAAAAAAGAATTTTATTTTTCAGTCAAGGTCTTGCCTGCCTGGCATGTAGTCTAGGCATGCCTGGAACTTGCTCTGTAGACCTGGGTGGCCTCAGACTAGCTGTAGTCCTTCTGCTTGGACTTCATAAATGCTAGGAAAGGTATATACCATCATGCCAGACTTTTAAAAAGTTTTTTAAAATTTAAATATCTTTATTTTGTATGTATGAGTGTATTGCCTGTATGCCTATATGGGTGTAAATGTACCTGTGTCTTGCAGTGCCCATGGAGTTCAGAAGAGGGTGTTGGATTCCCCAGAACTGAAATTACAGACATTTGTTAGTTCCCATGTGGGTGCTGGAACCAAACCTGGGTTGTCTACAAGAGCAGCCAGAGTTCTTAACCTCTGACCCATATCTCTAAGCACCCTTTAAAAAGAATTTAAAAATTTTATTTCTAATTTGTGTATGCCTGTGGTTGGCCTGGAACTCACTATGTAGACCAGGCTGGCCCCAAATGTGCAGAGATCCACTTGCCTCTGCCTCCCAAGTGCTGAGATTATTGAGATTAAAGGCATTCACTACCATACCCAGGTTCATTTTTTTCATTTGTATGTGTGTCTGTCAGTTTCTTTATCTATGTGTGTATCTGTGTGTGCGTATGTACTTGTTCATGCAATGCCTACCAAAGCCAGAAAAGGGCATTTAAGCCTTTGGAGCTGGAATTACAGGTGATTATGAGCTGCCTGACATGATTGCTGGGAACTGAATTTGGGTCCTGTGAAAGAGCAGCAAGGGCTCCTAACTGCTGAGCTATCTCTCCATTTTTAATACAGATTTTAAGCAAGAGGGTTAAGAGAAGAAAGAAGGGACTCAATGAAAAGCACAACCTGAGAGTGTGAGGATTTCTGTAAGTGAAAGTTGCCTGATTTGGGTTTTCTGGAGATCTCGTGTTGCCTGGGCTGGCCTCTAATATGCTGTATGATTGAGGATGATCTTCAACTTCTGACCCTCCCTGTCTGTCCCCCCATTCCCTGCTCCCATACTGGAATTACATGATTACAAGAGTAAGAGTCTGTCACCATGTTGACTTTGCTTTACTTTTCTTCATTGCATTTTATGAAATTAGAAGTTTACTGATCATTTTCCAGCTATAATATTAGCCACTAAATGCTCTCAAAGGCAGGGCATTTAGTGTCCTACTCCCCATGTCACCCTGGCTGACTTCAAACTTATGTAACCTAGGCTGGCCTCTGCTTCACCCTCCCAAGTGATAAGCCATTATATCCTGTTGGATTCCATATA
This sequence comes from Eospalax fontanierii, assembly GCA_035773235.1. Classification (NCBI taxonomy): domain Eukaryota; kingdom Metazoa; phylum Chordata; class Mammalia; order Rodentia; family Spalacidae; genus Eospalax; species Eospalax fontanierii. Next base: position 9,844,707 of record CM069528.1, on the reverse strand, counting down.
TTCATTACTGTGATTCTTAGCATTTTGAACAAGGCTTGCCAGTACACATCTTTAACCCACCGAGCCATCTTGCTAATGATCCCAATACTGTGCTTTAAAAGTAGTTCCAAACAAAGATCTTCCCTCTAAAACTTTTTTGTTGTTATTTTTGTTTATTGAAATGGGATTTTGCTCTGTATCCCAAGCAGACTTGCAACTCACTGTATATACGGAACAGGCCTTAAACTCATGGCAGTCTAACTGCTTCAGTCCCTAAAGTGTAATAATTATAGGTTGTACCAACCTGCTTTCTTCCTGAAACTTAAGCTTAAATGAAAAACTTGAAAAGTTTTCTTTTAAATCAGAGTGAAGAGAAGGAGTTTGCAAGATCAAAAACATACCTTAACAATTAATTGGATGTTGCTTGGGAATTGGCTAGTGGGACAAAACATAAGTTGGGTTTTTTTTCCTAGGTGATATGTGATTTTAAAAAATTAAAATTTAATTTTTTGCGTATGAGTGTTTTGCCTGCATGTATGTATGCAACTAGACCAAGGGCGTCAGTTCCTAGTTCTTTTAGAACTAGGGTTATGAATGATTGTTAGCTACCATGTGGGTGCTGGGAATGGAACTTGGATCCTCTGTGAGAGCACCCAGTGCTCTTAACTACTGAGCCATCTCTTCAGCCCCTGATAGGTAATTCTTTATTTTTTAAGAGTGTTTCATATTGAATCTTGGGTCTGCTTGTACATGATAACCATTTATTTGACTGCTTGGCTATATTCCCAGCTTCTACATATGAGATTTTAGTATATAGAAAGGTGAGTATGGGGCTGGAGAGATGGCTCAGTGGTTAATAGCTGCTCTTGCAGAAGACCCAAGTTTGGGATCTGAAGCTCTCCTCTCAGTTCTGTGGGCATTGTGTGACACAGGTGCACTCATATACATGCAGGCAGTACACATACAATAAAATTTAAAAAAATAAAAAATGTTAATGTTTTTGTTAGCATTATATTACACATAACAATAGCTTTTATTAGGACATTTTCATATATTTATATAGTATACTTTAATCATATTCACCCACAGTACTCTCTTTTGTCCCCTCCGCCTCCCTTTTTTTTTTGGTCTTTTTGAGACAAGGTCTCCCATCTGGCCTGGAACTCACTATGTAGACTGAGCTGGCCTTGAACTCAGAGAGATCCACTTGCTTCTGCCTCGAGGGTGCTGGAATTAAAGGCAACATCACACTCGCTGGACCCTTTTTGTCCCCTTGAGGTTATTTTGAGGCCTGTGGGTATGTTACCAGTGGTTACAACACTGAAGAAAATGTTTCTCCTTCCCCCCCTCCCCCAACTATTAACCTTGTATAGATCCTCCCAGAGGAGTGGAACCTTGTGAATGCCTTTTCTTTATACCATAGGGTGTTGATGGGCCTAGTCTTGTGCAAGTAATCTCATCTACTGAGAGTTAAGTCATGTCATGCCAGGATACCAGACTTCCAACACACACTGTCCTATCCTTTGACTCTTTTTGCCTCTTCCGTGATGTTCCCCGTGCCTTGGTGATGGCCCATTTCTGCCTATACATTTAACATTCATGTAATTTCAGCTTAGGACAGAATGTTGCTGCTGGCCTGAAACTAGAAATCTCCATGCCTCAGCCCCCCGCCCCCAAGTGCTGAGATTAGATTAGTTCCACCACATTTGGTTTAATATACTTTTCCTGTTCTAACAGTCAATCACAGGTACTAAATTGCCTTTAGCATATGTATATTTTAAAACCATGCATTCATACTGATTCTTCTAATTTCTTTCCAGTATGCAGAATCTTACTTGCCTTCACATATCCCAGATTTGTTTTCTTTTCTTACAGCAGGAAGTCTGGCTTTCAACAAATGTTTACTCATGAGTAGATACAAAATAATTTCACAATTGTTACACTAGTCCTGCTATGGAAAAACAGTCTCTTTTTTTTTTAGTTCAAACCGGCCTTGAACTCACTGAGATCTGCCTGTCTCTGCCTTCCAAGCACTGGGATTAAAGGTGTGCGCCACCACAGCCTTTTTAAAAAATTCTTTATGGCAAGGTATTATCTTCAAATGTTACTTAGATTTGTTCTTTTTTGAATTTCCCTGCTGGGTTATCCTGTATTTGATAGGAAGTTAGGCTAACTGGCTCTCAGATCTTTGGTGGTGAAGCTAAGCATTTAACCATGTAACTATGTTGTAATGTTGTCTTAGTGGGATTTAGAAGCACCCTTTTCTAGACTTCTTTTGTTTGTTTTTAATAGGATCTTCCTATGTGACTCAGGCTCACTTTGAATTCATGAATCTCAAGGCTGTGTGTCTGGCTTGCACTAACAGGCCTGGCTCTTTTCTAGAATGAATATTTAGAACAAATACTTGCTGCTTTTGTATTTTGTTTAGACTTAAATTTTAAGAATTTTTAGTTTGTTGTGTGTATGTATATGTGTATATATATATATATATATATATGTAGTGTGTGTGTAGAGATTTGCATAAAACAATCTTGGTTTCTAACTTTCCTTTTCCTTCCTCTTTCCCCTTCCCCCTCTCTTTTCCTTTTTCTTATGGTCTCCTTTCCCCTCCCTTTCTCCCTTCCTCTTTTCCTTCTTCCTTCTCCCTCCTAATTCCCTCTTTTCCTTCCCTTTCCTTTCTTTTCTTTCTCCCTCATCCCAGCTTTCCCCCTTTCCTTTTCTTCATCTCTTTTCCTTTACCTTATATCAAGTACTATGTTTATAGTTCCTTAGATAAGTTCTTTTTAATGTCCCTACTATGCTGTTACACTGTTAGTTTGATACATAGGTCCTTTGGCTCACAAATCTTAGTGGGAAAGCTGACCATCTCACCCCCCCCCGCCCCCTTTCTGAGACAGGATATCACTTTGGAGCCTAGGTTGACCTAGAACTTACTGTGTAGCCCAGGCTGGCCTAGAACCCTCATCAGTCCTTCTGTCTTAGTTTTCTGTATGCTGTGCTCTGCCTGAGGACTTTTACACTTTGTGTTTGCATTGTTTCTTTACAGCATTCCTGTGTAAAACTTTGTGTGGCGGGTACAACAGTGGAGAAAATATCAAGTGATTTGATATGAAACTGTTTCAGTTTTGTATTTCTTTAAATCAAGAGGCACTGCTGACCTTGATATAGCTGTCTGAAGAAAATCACCAAGGCCCTGTTAAATTGTTTAAATGTAGTCAATAACAGATAAAAGGGCACTTTGTTGATTAGAAAAAGTCTCACTCATTTTGCATGGTATAGGAACATCAAGGAACACCCAGATTTTTTTGAAACTCAAAAAAGAAAATGTTTTTATTATAATGAGCTATATTTACTTATATAAGTTGAAGTTAATGGTGTTTATATTAATGAATTTCTTGGTATGTATGCTGATAATTAGGTAATATGAAATACTTCTGGAAGACTATCTTTATTATAATTGGAAAGTAAAACTTAACTACTGAACTATATAAGTTTATTTTACGTGTTTTACTTTTTCTTTAAAAGCTTTGTTAAAGCTAATCCTGGTGACTTACATCTGTAATCTCAGTACTTGGGAGACAGTGGGAAGCAGAATCTCTGAATTTAAAGCCAGCCAGGGCTATACAGTAAGACCCTGTCTCAACAAAAAATCTGACTCCATAAAGTGTTGAAGAAGATGTTGAACAGTTGCAACTGTACTTCCAATAGCATAAGATGGCACACTTATTTTAGAAAAAGTTTTGTAGTTCTTATGTTGACTTGGTTGGCTTTGCTTGTCTACTTGACATACCTGGGAAGAGGGAACCTCAAATTGAGAAATTTGCTCTGTCACATTAGCCTGTGGACATGTCTGTGAAGCATTTTCTTAATTATTGAATGATGTGGGAAAGTCTATCCCAGTGTGGATGGTGTCACCCCTGAGCAGATGATCCTGGGTATATAAAAAAGCAGGTTGAACACAGGCCAGAGGTCTTCTTTCATGGTCTCTGTTTTAACTCCTGCATCAAGGTGCCTGCCTTGAGTTCCTGCCCTGACTTCTCTCAAAGATAGATTGTGCTTTGCATGTAAGATGAAATAAGCCCTTTCAACCCAAATTGTTTTTGGTCATGGTATTTATCACAGCAGTAGAAAAGTATCTAGGAAATGGGGTATGGTTAGCCTACCAGATAATCCATTTCATCCTAGAAATTTATCCAAAGTTATTGAAAACCTGTATCCTTAAGGCTTTTACCCAGGTGTTTGTGGCAGCTTTATTTGTAATTGCTTAAATAAGAAATAGCCTGAATGTCTATGTTGATATTAATATGAGTGAATGGATATATATTTTTTGAGGGCGGGGAGGAGGCCTGGAACTCACTGTGTAGATCTGGCTGTCCTTGAACTCATAGGGATCCACCTGCCTCTGCCTCCCAAGTGCTGAGATTAAAGGCATTCACTACCACTACTGGCGTATATATATATTTAAGATAGGTTTAGTGAAGCCTAGGCTGGTCTGGTCTTGAATTCTCCATGTAGCTGAAGATGGTTTATAGCACTTTCAAACAGTAGAATACTACTTATCAGTAAAGATTTATGAACTGTTTATTCAGGTAATAATATGGATGAATAATGCAATCGCGATGTGAAAATTATTATAAGTAAAAAAAAAAAAAAAAAGGCCAGGCCAAAAAAAATGCATATTATTTGATTCTGTTTGTGTAAATTTTAGAAATTGTACTGAGTAGAAAGTAAATCAGTTGTAGCCTTAGGAGAAGAGATAATAGTGAGGCAGGAGAAAATATGGGGCATTGATGAGTATGTTGACTATATTGATTGTGGTAAGTTTCCAAAGTATAAAGATTTGTAACTTTTTAAAGATTTTTTTTTTATTTTTAATTGTGTGTGTGTCTGTCTGTGTCTATGTGTGGGTATGTGCATGTAAGTGAACATGCCTATGGAGGCCAGAAGAGTTGGATTCCCTAGGAACTGCAGGTACAGGTGGTTGTGAGCCACCTGATATGGGTGCTAGGAGTTGAACTGGTCCTGGGAGAGCAGTACCTGCTCTTAACTGCTGAATCATCCTTCTAGCCCAATTTGTACATTCTTAAAAATCTCATATTTTTATTGATTCTTTGAGAATTTCATATATATTTAGTTTTTGACAGAGTCTCTTTGTAGCCTTAGCTGACCTGGAACTCACTATGTAGATGAGGCTGGACTCGAACTCAAACAGATCCACCTGCCTCTGTCCTAAGTGCTGGGATTAAAGGCATGTGCCACCACACCCAGCTTCATATATTTTGGTTATATTTCTGGCTCCTTATCCCCTGCCACCTCCTGACTCCTCCCAGATCCACCTTCCTACCGCTTCGTAACTTAATGTCCCTTAAAAAAAATAACCCACTGAGTCCGGTTTGTACTTCCCTTATACTCTGGAGCATGATTCATCTACCAGGGGCCAATCCTTAAAGAAAAGAGAATGTCCCTCTCTCAAAAGCAATCAGCTGTAGGTATCTCCTCAGTTAGGGACGGGGGCTTGTGAACCCCTCCCTCCTCCAAGATTTGTGCATTTTAAGTATGAGTCATGCACTTAATTTTATTATAAATATTTTTATTCTTAAGTTTCATTGTGGTGTTTCATACATGTATATAATGTGTTTTGATCATATTTTAAACCCCCCATCCTCTTTTGTCCTATTCATGCTTCCACTGATCCCCTTCTTCCCAACTAGTCCCCCTTTTATTTTTTTCAAGATTTATTTTATTATTTGTGTATCTTATGTGTGTGTGTGCGCTCAAAGATTTGTGAAGGCATTCATGAGGCCGGAAGAGAGGGCATCAGATCCTTTGGAACTGGAGTTATAGGTGTGTGTGAGCTGCCTGGTGTGGGTTCCAGCCCTTTGATAGAGCAGTAAGTGCTCTTAACCACTGAGCCATCTCTAGCCCCTTCCCTCTACATCCCCTATTTTTTGAGATGGGGGGTCTCAAGTAGTATGTAGCTTTGGATGACCTTGAACTAACTCATGATATAACCAGTGATGACCTTTACTCTTGATCCTTCTATGTCTGCCTCTTAAGTGCTAGTATTACAAGTGTTTACCACCATGCCTGGCTGAGTTGTAGATTTTAATTTTTGGAAAAAAATTTATTTTATTTTATTTTATTTTTTTTGTGTGTGTGTGTATGATGCTTTTGTGTAGGCGTGCATGTGGAGGTTGGAGGACAGCTTCTGAGAATCAGTTCTTTACTTTTACCTTTATGAATTCCAATAATTGAACTCAGGTTGCCTGCCCAGTTGAGTATTTTAAAGATCTAAATTTTACTGTATGTAAGTTATATCTCAATTGCCCCAGCATTTTTTTTTTTTCTTTTTTGCAAACTGACTTTGAACTTACTCTGTACCAGAGGATAATCTTAACTGCTGAGCTCCTTAAATTATTGATCCTCCTGCTTTGGAGACAAGTGCCTCTACTTTATCAACTATCTCACCAGCCTTTTCCATTTTTTGAGAGAGGATCTCATTATGTAGTTTAGGCTACCTCAAACTCAAAATTCTTTTGCCTTAGCCTTCCGAGCATTGGGATTAAAGGTATAGGCCAACATACCCAACTGATTTATTCTTAAAATAAGTGCCATAGGTACTTGAAATGGTTACAGTTGGGTTGAAACAAACTTGACACACTTTGTTTATATAAAAGCTGAGAAAATGATAAAAGCCTACTTATAAATCTGAGAAGTATGGTAATTGACTTACTAACTCAAAGATACCTTAATTTTAGTCACAATAAAGTATGTGATGACTTTTCTTCTCTTTTAGGAAACAGAATAGCAGCCATGATGGAAGACAAAGGACCAAGAGTGACAGACTACTTTGTTGTGGCAGGTCTCACTGATACATCTGCTCTTTTGGATCAAGAAATAAATCGTTTAGATGCTAAGTCAACTGGACCTAAAGCTCCAATTACAGACATTGCAGTTATTATCAAATCAGCTGGGGAAGCAGTACCTGAAGGTTACACCTGTGTTGAGTCCACTCCATCGGCACTCCAAGCAAACTTGAACTATGGAAGTCTAAAAAGCCCAGAACTTTTCCTCTGTTATAAGAGAGGCCGAGATAAACCACCCCTTATAGATGTTGGGTATGGTCACTTTCTTTTGCTATATACAGGAAATCAAATTTATTTAAAGAGAAAAAAATTATTAAAGCTACATAGTAGTAGAAATGTGAATTTCTTGGTTATTTCTTCAAGATTAAGTACAGGAATATATTATATAGCTATATGTACTTTTGATTAAATTAAAAGAATGAGGAGCTGTGATAAAAGATGCTGTGTGATTAAGGCCTGTCAGTTGTGTATAATGAAGGCCTGTCGAGCACCTGAACACCTTTAGGAAAGCAACATTCCTTAAAGTTAGGTGTGGTACATGCCTATAATTCCAGCACTTGGTGGGGTAGACACCGGAAGGTTAGAGCTACATACCAGGAAAAAGGCCGTCCTGGGCTAGAGTGAAAGCCTGTCTCAGGAAACTGAAAAAAAAACTGTTCAACTGCTCTGTGTTTCTCTTTCTCCCTCTCCTCCCTCTACTTCTCTTTCTCCATTCCTCTCTTCAGATAGGGATTGAAGCTTATTTTTAAGTTACCTAGCATGAACAAGGTTTGGTTCGATTCCAGCACTGCATAAAAAGAAAAATAAAAATTTTCTGTAGTTGTCAAGAATTATTTAGTATATAGTTACAAGAGCTTTTTTTCCAAAAATGTCTATATTGATTTTTCAGTGAAAACAAAATGCTTTTAGAATGTCCCTAGTAATTTACCATATGTGCACATATATTAAGATATTCTGTTGTTTATAATTACCTTAGTTGAAAGACATGTGGAGTTGGGCAGTCATAGTGGTACTTGAATGTAATCCCAGCACTTTGGTAGAGGCAGGAGGCTCAGGAGCTCAAGGCCAGTCTCAGCTACATAACTAGTTTGATGGATGCAGGAGAGCTTGGAGTTAGATATTTGAGAGCCTCCTGACAAATATGTTTTAGCTTCAGTTTGTCTGTTTATGCGAAACATGCAATTTTCTTTTTAATTTTTAAAAATTTATTTGTATTTTATGTGTATGAGTGTATTGCCTGCATGTGTGTAAGTGCTCCCATGTCATGAAGTACTGGTGGAGGACAGAAGAGGGTGTTGGATCCTCTAGAACTGGAATTAGGGATGGTTGTTAGCTGCCATGTTGGTATTGGGATTTGAACTAGGGTCTTCTGTAAGAACAGACAGTCCTTACAGAATTGACCAAAATGTGCAATTTTCATGGAGATTACATTAAATAGTGGGATCAGTTTGGGGAATGTTATCTTTTCAGTATTAACTTTTCTAGCCTGAGCATGAGGTATTTTTCTTTTATTTAAATTGCACTGAATTTATTTTAGTATTGTTTTGTGGTTTTCACTGTATGTCTTTTCACGTCTTGGTTGTTTATTGATAGGTATTGTATTCTTTTTGAATCCTGTTAAACAGAGGATTTAAAAATTAAATTTAAAAAATTTTAGTTATGTGTATATGTATGTTTCTGTGGTTTGTACCTGTGAGAGCAGATGACTGTAGAAGCCAGAGGCCTTGGATCTCCCAGAGGCTGAGTGTAACTCAGGCAGTTGTGAACCACCTGTCAAGGTTGATGGGAGTTGAGTTTTCGTCCTCTGGAAGAGCAGTGCATTTCTCCAGCCCTAGGCTTAATTTCCTTTTTGGATTCTTCAGTAGTAAAGTATGGAAATGTAGCTGGTTTTAGCGGTTACTCTTGTTCCTTATAGCTTCATTGAATTTATTTCCTCTACTGGTTTACTCTGTCTTTTTTTTTTTTTTTTTTAACTACAGGGTATTATGTAGCCATCACTGATCTGGAACTCACTATGTAGACTAGTCTGAGCTTGAACTCAGAGATCTGCCTGCCTCTGTCTCCTGAGTGCTGAAATTAAAGGAGTGCACCATCAAGCTTGGCTTTTTAAACTTTGTAAACTACAAGATAATGTCACCTGCAAATGTAAATAGTTTCAACTTCCTTTGTGTTTGGCTTGTTTTTATTTTCTCATTTAGTATCTGTGGCCAGAGCTACTACAGCAGTGTTGAACAATGTAGTTGGTTTAATGTTCTGTTCCTGATTTCAAGTGCAAAGCTTTTGGATTTTATCATTGAGAGTGATGTTAACTCTAAATTTTTTATAAATGCTCTATATTTGGCTTTTTTGTTTGCATATATGAATTGTATGGTTTTATCATAACTTTTGAGACAAGGTCTCCTGAAACCTGAGCTGTTCTAGAACTTGCTATGTTAGACCAGGCTGGCCTTGAACTCACAAAGATCCATCCTCCTGTCTCAGCCTCCCAAGTGTGGGATTAAGGTGTGAGCCAGTACTCTTTACAATAAATTGTGTTTTCATTTATAGCAAGGATTTTATGTATCACAGGCTGACTTCAAACTCTCTGTGTAGTTGAGGATAATCTTGAACGTCTGGTCTTTCTGCATCTATTTCCCTAATGGTGAGATTACAAACCTATGCCACCATCAAACTCAAAGTTTCATATATGCTCGGAAGTGCTCTATGAACCGAAGCTACATCCTCAACCTTTATTTTCATTTTCATTTAATTCTAGAAGTTCTTCCAATTCTTCTCTGATTTCTTAAGTGACCCACTAATCATTCAAAAGCATATTTACAATTTCTCTTAGTGTTGTATAGTTCTTATTACTCTTGATCTCATTTTCTTTTCTTTTTTTTTTTTTTTTTTGTGGGTGGAATGCTCGGGATGAAATCTAAAACATTGTTCATATTGTACATGTTGAACAAGTTTTCTAATATTGAGCTACATTGATAGCCCTATGTTTTTGAGACAGGACCTCACTGTGTACAGTACAGGCTGATCTGGAACTGGTATGTTGCCCAGGCTGGCCTTGTTCCTATGATCCTCCTGCCTCACTTGCTGTGAGTACTGGCATGTGTGACCATGTTCTACATGTATGGCACTCCACATGCATGTGCCCATACACTCACACAGGCATATATACACAGACACATGCATACGTACATATAAATTAGGAAAAAAATGATGGTGCATCCCCTTAATTCCAGTACTCGGGAGCAGAGGCTGGTAGATGGAGTTCTAGGAGAGCCTGGGCTGAATCGTGAGACCCTGCCTCAAACAAACAAGTGCCAACAACAACCTAAAAAATCTAGAATTTAGTGTGTTGTCCAAGCAGGCCTTGAACTTGAGGCAATCCTGCTGCCTCAGCCTCCTAGTGGATGTAATAATGGTAGATATTTTGTTTCATGCTTTTTTTTTTTTTTTTTTCTGGCCTTCAAAGTGTCTGTTGAGAAGTTTGCTGTTATTCTGATATGCTGGCCTTAAGTAACTTGATACTTCTCTTGCAAGCTTCCATATTCTTCCTTTTTTCTGTACTAATCATATTTTAAGTTGTGGAATATTTCTCAACGTGTTTATTTGGAATTTGAAATGCCTCATGTACTTGTTTTTCTAGATTTGGGAAGTTTTCTTCTATAACCTTCTGAGTAAGTTTTTTGTGACTTGAGGCTGTATTTCAGATGAGATTGGGCACATTCAGAGTGACATGGCCATAGAAAAAGCTACATTTCTTTTACCTCTTACATGTCAGGTTTGAGTTTTTAGATTTTTTTTGTTGAAAAATTTTATTTTTCTGAGTGTGGTGTCTTTGATCCCAGAATGGAATGGAGGAGGCAAAGGTTTAAAGGTGGGTTCTGTGAGTCTGAGGCCAGTGTTAGTCTGCCTAGTGAGTTCCAGGCCAGCCAGTGCTACATAGTAAGACCCTGTCTCAAACCCATACTCAAACAGAGTATGACTGTTTGCCAGGATGTATATATATATATATATATGCTACACATGTGTGCCTGGAGCCAGAAGAGGGTGTAAGGATCCCCTGGAACTGGAATTATAGACAGTTGTGAGCTGTTCTGTAGATGCTGTGAATCAAACCCAATTCTTCTATAAGAGCAGCAGGTGCCATCTCACTAGCCCCAAAGTTTGTTTTTTTTTTTAAATTGTGTTCTACAGATTTCCAGTGTTGTAATCATCATTAATTTTTTTTCTTTATTGCTATGTGACCATCTTTCCGTTATTTTTTTTTTTTTAGTTTTTTGGCCTTTTTTGAGACAGGGTCTCCCAGTAGCCTCAGTTGACTGGAAATTACTATGTGGAAAAGCAAAAGAAAAATACTGAAAAGCAGTAAGAAGAAAATACAAAAAGTTTTTTTAAATGACAAATTAGAAAAGCTTTTCTCTGGAACTTCTGATGTGGAATCTTCCAGATAAGGGGTATGTAGTAAGTCAGGGTAGACTGCCGTTCCAGCTGATGCTGTGTATGCATTGAGTCTTCAGGCTGGTCAGGGGTCAGCCTGATTGTTGTAGCCTGTAGGCCAGGCAGGTTCACAGAGGCTCCCTAGTTTGTGTTTCCAAGGGTGGTAAATGTCCACACCTAGGCCTGTTCCCAAAGTATGTTAAAGAGTTTGGGAAACAAATAGAACCCTGAGTTCTGTGTTGGATAACCCTAAGAAACTGCACTCTGCCTGTCTCTGCACTTTCTTATCTATGTTACTTGTGGTGGGAGTAAGCTAGGGAATTGAACCTAATCTTGGCAGGACTAGAACAGCACTAGAGGCCATGTAATCCTTGGCTGTTGTTTCAGAGCTCTCAGTCTCCACAGTGATCCTCATCTCAGAGAGTAAGCCACTGCTGTGTATGCCAAAACCCAAGCTCAAGTTCCTTAAACTACTCAGAAGGTCACATCTGCCCTCCTTCTCCACAGACATCCAGAATTAAGATCAGTGGTAACTGTACCCACATGGCAGCTAACAACCATCCATAACTCAGTTCCAGGGGATCCGATGCCCTTTTCTGGATTATGTGGGCATTGCACAACATGAGTGCACTTAACTATATGTAAACACTCATTCATATAAAATTTTTAAAAATTATTTTCTTTTATTTTTAGTTTTTGTATGAGTGTATTGCCTGAATGTATATAACTGTACCTATTTCCTGCAGTGCCCATGGAGATCAGAAGAGGGTGTCTGATCCCTTGAAACTGGAGTTATAGACCGTTGTTAACTGCTCTGTGGTGCTGAGATTTGAACCCGGGTCTTCTGCAAGATCAGCCAGTGCTGTTAATTGCTGAGCCATCTCTCCAGTCCTGCATATAAATTTTTCAAAAATTAGAAAAAAGATTGACAATTCCTGGAGTTGGAGAGATGGCTGAACAGTTTAGAGCACTGATGCTCTTCAGAGTTTGTATCACAGCACCCGTGTCCAGTGGTTAACAACTACCTGTAACTGCAGCTTCAGGGGATCTCTTGACCTTTTCTGGCTTCTGTGGGCACTGACACACATGTGGCATACACACACAGATAGACACACATCCACATTTTTTTTTTTAATCCATGGTTGCTTGTTTTAGTTTTTCAGAGTAGCTCAAACTCTTAACAGTAGATCCTCTTTTAAGATGGCATCTGACTGCCATACTCTTGAGTTATGGGCAGCAACAAAATATATTTCATCCCTGTGCTGACTTACCTTGGAGGAAGAGTTCTTGTCACAGTGAATCTCCCACTGCATTTAAGACTTGGGATAACTGCGAGTTTCTCCTGTGGTTAGGATTGCCAGTCTGTTGTCAGGAGAGCGGCCTGGTTTACCTTGGATCTGTGGCTTTGCTCCCACTGCATTATCACTGTGGAGCCCAAGGTTGGAACTACAAGCTCTTCCATGTTCTGTATAGTCTTTCTGTTTCTCTGTGCTGTTGAGCTGTCCTACCACCTCTTTTGTGATTCCAGGTGGCCTTTTTCTCTTTTTCTCCCTATGGAATATAGATAGTCCTTTGTTACCTTGGGTTTTATTCAAAGTCTTCTACTGTTCCATGTTGAGGCAGTTTTCTGAATGTCAATTAAGATGATCTTGTGTTTTTTTCACTCTTTCTATTATTTATGTATTATTTGTTGTTGAACTTCTGATTTTGGTTAGTGCTGAGATTATAAGCATGTGTGTCTACTGTGCCCAGCTTTTTCTTGGAAAAAATTTTTTAAAAAAAAAGCAGGGCCTCAGTCTAGCATAGGCTAGTTTGGATCTCACTAGTGATCCTCCTATCTCAATCTCTCAAATACTGGGATTACAGGTGTGAGCTACTACTCCTGGTGGAAAAATTATTTTAAAGGAGGAAGGATTTATTTTGGCCCATGGGTTCACAGGGTTCAGTCTGTGTTCAGCGGGACCATGCACTTGAGCAGAACACATACTGGTGAGAAAGTAGTTGTTTTACATCATGGTGGACAGAATGCCAGGAAAAGAGAAATACTGGTATTTTTGAAACTTTTGAAGTAGCTTTCATTTTTATTTTAAGACAGGATTTCATGTAGCCCAGCTGGTCTGAACTCACAGGATCTCATGTAGCCCAGCTGGTCTCAACTCACAGGATCTCATGTAGCCCAGCTGGTCTCAACTCACTATGTAGCTAAGGATGCCCTTGAGCTTTTGATCTTCCAGCCTTCCAGTTGATGAGATTATCCTGCATTCCAGTTGATGAGATTATAGGTGTGCACTAGCACACACAGTTCTGTGTAGTGTTAGGGATTGAACCTAGGGCTTCCTGCCTGCTAGGCAGGTACTCTATCAACTGAGCTATAGCTACCTAGTTCAGGACAAACTTCTAAAATAAGTTGTTGACAGATATTTTTTCCTAGTATGTACCTTGTCTTTTGACTTGACTTGTGGAATTTTTTGGTCATGTGATTTTTTTTTTCAAAAAAATGCAGTTTATTTTATTATTATTTTTTTAATTTATTGCTTCTAGACTTTGGGACATAAGGTTTGCTTTTCTAAAAGCTACTTTTTCTTTTAGCATTAGTGTAGTTTCATTCTTTACATTAAGATCTATGATCAGTGGAGTTCTGTGATATATAATATGAAGTATAGATAGAATTTTACCTTTTTTCTCAAATGACAACTTACTTGATAATAGTAGTTATCCAAACAGTACATTAATTTGGTCTAGAACTTGCTATGAATGCTAGGTTGACTTCAAACTCAAAATTCTTCTGCCTCAGGTTCTCAAGTGGTAGGATTGCAAGAATACAGCATGATGACCACCTTTTACCTTACTATTTATTTATCAATCACAGAGTCACAAAGTTTTATTCTGTTTTTTTTTTCCTAAGACTTTTATTGTTTCACTTGTTTAAATTTATTTGATAGATTCTGGGCTCTTTTGGGTATGTAGTAGAAGGGGTCCAACTTGATGCCTTGTATATGGCTGTCCAGTTATATCAGTTGTTGAAACAACTATTCTTTCCCTTGAATTGCCTTGGCACTTTTGTTAAAATCAGTTGCCGGTAAGTATAAGGGCCTGATTTTGGATTGTCTGTTCTGTTCCATTGAATTATAAGTCAATTCTTACATCAATACCAGATTGTTCTTTTTTTCCCTTCTTCCATTCCCTCCCAGATTATTGTGATTACTATAGTTTTGAGGTAGTTTTGAAGTAGGGAAGTACGGGTTTTCCAACTGTTTTTTTTTCCAGATGCTTGGGCCATCCTGAGTTTTCAAATTGAGCAGGAAATTTTTGTGAAACCAGCTGAATGCTTAATAAAATTTCTAGAATTTGACCTAAGGATGTTTGTGGTGTTACCTATTTCTTTCTTCTGTGTTTTGGCATTAAAATGCTAAGTTGTTCAATCCAATTTTTGCTTCTTAAATAATAGTCTAGCTTTTGAAAAATAATCTAGAGATTTACAGTTCCTAAAGTAATATTTTTAGTTTCGGTTGAAATTTGGGGAAACAGGAAGAATGACCAAAATTTTGTTTGTTTCAGGAAGAAAACCTAGTTAATACTTGACTCTCTGTTTGTCTCCCTTTCTTCCCTGCCCTGTAGAGTTTTATATGAAGGGAAAGAAAGGCTTATTCCAGGATGTGAAGTGATCCAAGCTACGCCCTATGGTCGATGTGCTAATGTAAACAACAGTTCAACGACTTCCCAAAGAATCTTTATCACCTATCGAAGGGCTTCTCCAGTTCGACCCCAGAATTCCTTAGCTGTGACTGACATCTGTGTTATTATAACCAGCAAAGGGGAAACCCCCCCTCATACTTTCTGCAAAGTTGACAAGAACTTAAATTGTGGCATGGTAAGAATAAAGTTCATTTATTTTCAAGTTTTCTTTTAAAAATAGCCAAAAGGGTTAACTATTAGGTACATAGTTTATTTTCATATTTTTATGGTTCTTAGTTTTATCTCTCCATTTTTAATTAAAAATTGTGGTGCTGGGCATTAAACCAGGGCCTTGCACACGCTGTAGCACCCCTATTACTGAACTGTATCCCTAGCTCTCTAAACATGTCAAATTATATATCGAGAATGAAAATCCAGAAGTATAATTTAAATTGGGAATTTTTTGTGTGTCTATGTGTATCTTAATATTGTCTCATGTTGCATAAAGCTTTTTATTAACTTTTAATTTTCAGTGGTATCTTCAAGGACAGTTGTAGAAAGATTGAGTATGATCTTTCCTTATATTTATTTAAAATATTGTGGCTTTACATGCTTACCTTTTGAAAGAACTGGTAAAACCTGGGCAGGACTGTAAGTTAGTACTCTCGGGCAGGAGTAGTATCATACGTTAAAGCCAGCATTGGCTATATGGAGAGCTCCAGGCCAATCTGGGCTACATAGACAGACTGCCTCAAAACAAAGAAATAGTAAGCACAAAAGCAGACAGAATTGTGAAGAAGAAAACTGAGCATACACATTTAATTGTTTTACAAAACTAGTTTGTTATTGGGTGAGATTTATTTTGAAGAATATCTTTGGGTCACACTATTAGCTTAATGTGATATATGCAGAGAATCTGTAACCATTGGTGAAAGCAACATGCATGTCCTGTGGAGGTGATGACTACATAGCTCCCCAGTGAATCCAGTCTTTCCTAATTTGGGCCCAGTCCACTTTGTGTGGTTTCTTTTAAGCACAAGTAATCTTTGAATGATTACAGAACTCTGTGTTTTTTTAAAAAATTATTTGTTTGTGTGTGTTTATGTATGTGTATGCACTTGTACATATCCACGTTGATGTCAGACCATAACCTCTGGGAGCTGGTTTTCTCCTCATACCATGTAGGTCCTGGAGATGGAACTCAAGTTGTCAGACTCAGCACCAAGTGCTTTTACCTGTTGAGCCATCTTGCCAGCCTCATGAATGCTAAACTTTTGAAACTGCATTTGAAAACAAAAACCAACTTTATTCTTTTCTTTTAATGTTCTCAAGTATATACTTTTATTTTATTCCATGTAGCCTCTTCAATAAACAGAATATTTTGCCTTTTCTTTTTGTTACTGTAACTGAACTCCAACACTGAGCTAAATTTTTATCCTTATAAGTATAGACTTTGTTTTTTAAAGATTTATTTATTTATTTTTGGTCTTCTTTTTGAGACAGGGTTTCCTTGTAGCCCCAGCTGTCCTAGAACTCACTGTGTAGACCAGGCTGGCCTTCAACTCACAGAGATCCACCTGCCTCTGCCTCCTGAGTGCTGGGATTAAAGGCATGCCCCACCATGCCCAGCTAAAATTTATTTTTATTTTATGTGTATGAGTATTTTGCCTCCATATATGTGTACCAGTCATGTGCAGTGGCTGTGATGGTCATAAGAGGGTGTCAGTTCCCCTAGAACTGGAGTTACAGATGATTGTAAGCCACCTTGGAAGTGTTGAGAACTGAACCCAGGTTCTCTGCATCAGCAGCAAGTATTCTTAACCACCGAGCCATCTTTCTAGTTCCTTAAACATAACTTTTAATTAAATTAAATGCCTCCTCCTTCTCCTTCTCTTCCTTCTCCTTCCTCTTCCTCCTCTTCTTCCTCTTTTTCTTCTTCCTCTTCCTCCCTTTTTTTTTTTCTTCTTCTTCTTTTCCTTATTACTGAGATAGGATATCATGTATCCCACACAGGCTGGCATGGAACTTGATGTATAGCTGAGAATGACCTTAAACTCCTGATCCTCCTGCCTCTAAGCCCCTTTCCCTAAACACACCCTTCCCCAGTGTCAGGATAACAGATATAGACCACCATGTCCAGTTTTATATGTTGCTAGGGATCAGACCCAGGGCTTCATGCATGCTAGACAGGCCCTATTAATAAAGCTGCATATCAACTCTTTTTGTTTTTTTAAGACAGAGGGCCTCACTGTGTAATCCATGGTGGGTATACCATCTTCTGCTTCCTCTTCCTGAGTGCTGGGATTATAGGCATGTGTCATCACTTCTGAATAATATGATAATATTTTATAATAATGTTTTTCTAAAGGTTTATTGAGACAGGGTCTCCCTGTAGCCCCACCTGGCCTGGAATTCACTATATAAACCAGGCTGGTCTTTATGTTACAGAGATTCACTTGCCTCTGCCTCCCAAGTGCTAGAACTAAAGAGGTGTGCCACCACTCACGGCATCAAGTATGAGTTTTTAGTAGACTCCTGAATAAATGATCAAAATCTCTAGATGACATTCAAGAACATCAGTTATTTTTCCCTTTTTGTTTTATAAAAACTCAATTTATCTTTTACAGTGGGGTTCCAGTGTGTTTCTCTGTTACAAGAAATCTGTGCCTGCTTCAAATGCAATAGCATATAAGGCTGGTAAGTGAATTAAGCACTTGTCCCAATTACTGTTAGTTACTGGTGAATGTTAACATTGGTTTGGCTAGGAGAGAGAAAATATGTACTTTGTGGAATTGATTTATTCATAGATCACCTATAATTCTAGCATATTTAGCTTTAGTTTTCTTAAATGCATTTTATACTATACACTAATAACCTCCAGCATATGTTGTTACATTTAAACTTTAGTCCAAGCAAGTATATGAGGAATAAACTTCTGAGCTTTTGGTCTACAGGAATAGATTTAATAATTTAGTGGAAAACTGCTTAGTCTCTCATCTTTTCTATATTTTGGCAATCATAAAGGTGTCAAACTGCATCTTTATGTCTTATATTTCCTTCTCTTATCTTTGTGTGTCTGATTTGAAACCGCATGTTACTTGCCATGAAAGGTGGACTTGCTTCCTTTCTCCCTTGTTGCAAAGAATCAGCTATATGGAGGAGAGGAGGGCCTGAGAAACTTTTCTACCATGAAGTTTTTGGGAAATCTATCGCCACATTCTAACTGCACAGTAAAGTGTCCAGGGCTGTAAAGAGTTAAATGTGACCTCTTCATCCCACTGGTATGGTGGGATAAAATCTGAAAAATACAGGTATGCTCTAGTTGTAAATAGAGATGCCAAAATACTTCTTTGTGTAAAGAAGCAGTACCAACTACTTTTTGCTTAAGCAGTTTTTAAAATGAATCAGGCAGATTCATATTTGAAACTTTTGATTGTTCTCATAAAATCATTCATACAAGTGAGGTGTGGTGGCTCATGCCTTTAATCCTAGCATTTGGGAGGCAGAGAGGCAGGTTTCTGAGAGTTCCAGGCCAGCCAGAGCTACATAATGAGACTCTGTCTCAAACAAACAAAAATTAAATAAAACAGTTACTCATACTAATGAATTAAACCACATAATTTATATAAAAAGCAACAATATGAAATTCAGTATGATTTAAAAATATACTGTTATTGCTGTAATGTGTTGATTATACACAATACCCTAAAGACTTACTGGAAGTTAGACAGTATCAACAAACAAATGTCAACCCCCCAAAATATTTCCAGAGAGGTTTGCATAAGTATTTAGGTTTTTATTATGAGACACTTACTTTTAGAATACAGAGTTTGGAGAGTGAATTTGGTCCCAAAAGCCTACTCTGAAGTGTTTATCTTAGAAGTGGTTGGTATATTGGTGACACTGGTAGTTAACTGATGCTGTGCAGCGCCTTTATTCAGAAGGGCATTGTTCTGGTTCTGAGCTACCTGCTCCATTTATGGCCTCATGTATTCTGCTCAGTCTAGGGCTTATGTTGAATGCCTTTTACAATGGTTCTGTCAACATGTGTGTAGGGGGGCTATATTAATTTCTCTTGGCTTGGCAATTCTTTTTTTTTTTTATATTTTTGAGACAGGGTCTCCCTGTAGCCCTGGCTGCCCTGGAACTCACAGAGATCTGCCTGCCTCTGCCTCCCAAGTGCTGAGATTAAAGGTGTGAGCCACAACGCCCAGCTGGCAATCATTTATAACATTCATTCCTTTGCTGAATTTTTTTTTCCAAAGACTAACTGAAGTTGGTGAATTTTGCTTTAGCTTTCTTACCGATGTCCACAAGTTGTTGCCATATTTAAAAAAGTATGTATTAAGACTGCTGATCAAGATTGCCTGAAATCATTTTAATTAGTATTTTTAATACATTTCCATGTTATAATTAACTGTAAATCTTGAGTAACATTTAAAAGGTAAATTTGCTTATCTTAATTTTTCTCTTCTAGGAAGAGACAAATTGGTTTTGAAATTTCACACAAATATTTCTAGGAAAATTAAAATGTCTCATGAATAATTTATATAAAAATAACTTTAAATGTTGTTTCTTTAAAAGGTTTAATTTTTCGATATCCAGAAGAAGATTATGAATCTTTTCCACTCTCACAGTCTGTACCTCTGTTCTGCCTTCCAATGGGAGCCACTATTGAATGCTGGGATCCTCAAACCAAATATCCACTTCCTGTTTTCTCAACTTTTGTCCTCACAGGTTCTTCAGCTGAAAAGGTATATTTTTTGCCTTGTTGATTAAATCTGTTTTGTTCATGTTTACTTTGTAAAGTGGTTAGAATGTTTTGTTTGAATAAAAGACATTTACATTTGTAGTATAATGCCTAATGTAGTAAGTCAACATGGAAATTGTGATCAGTACATTGATGTTCAGAGACTTTCTACATAGTTGTTCTAGTTTCTTATTTTGTGACCGTGGGAAGAATCAGTAGTACATAAAACAGAACTGGATTAGACCTTTAAGACATTGAAGTGGTAGAATGAAAATGTGAAAGTCATTAAATTAATTATGTACTTTAAATAATTCAAGAACAGGGAAGTTTCAAAATATCAAGGAAAGAGCACAATATATAAAGAAAGTGAACAGACCCTGACAGTGTGGTGGTGCATGCTTTTTTAATCCCAGTACTCCAGACACAGGCATCTGTGAGATGGAGGCCAGCTTGGTCTACATAGTGAGCTCTAGGCCAGCTGGAGCTACAGGGAGACACTGACTCGAAAAACCAACCAACTAGAAAAACAAACAAATAATGACAGAAAAGAATAGATTAGAAAAAAGATGCCTAGAACTTAGAAATATGATCTTTAAAATTCAGTGAATAACTTTGTTGTTTTCAATTTCTTAAATTTTGAGACAGGATCTTGCTATATGGCCAAGGCTGACCTAACACTTATGGATCCTCCTTGCCTCAGCCTCTCAAGTTTTGGAGCAATACCCATGTCATACCTGAAGGAAGAATTAATGAAGTGGAAGGTAGATTTTCTAAAATGCAGCACAGAAAAAGATAAAATGTAAAAAAGCATTAGCAGTAGCAGATAGTCAGAAGGTTCAGTAAGTGACTTGCAAAAGGATAGGCCAGCAAAGAAAGATAACATTCTTTTTTTTACAGATTTTTTTATATATTGTTTTTATTTATGTGTATGAGTGTATTGCCTGCATGTGTTTAAGTGTACCTGTATCAATGCAATGCCCTCGGAAGTCAGAGAAAGGCATTGGATCCTTTGAAGTTTTGCATGGTTGTTAGCTGCCATGTGGTGCTGGGAAACGAACCTGGGTCCTCTGCAAGAGCAGTCAGTGCTCTTATCTGCTGAGCCATCTCTCTAGCCCCAGAAAGAGAATACTCTAAGAGCTATTGGTTGGTTGAGAATTTTCCAATTTAAAAAATTTATTTTTATTTTATAAGTGTTCTGCCTCCATGTATGTAAGTATACTATATGTATACAGTATTTGTGTCATATAAAACATGTTTTGTGGGGCTAGAGAAATGGCTCAGTGGTTAAGAGCTTTTACTGCTCTTGTAGAGGACCCAGGTTCGATTCCCAGCACCACATGTCAGCTAACAACCATCTGTAATTCCAGTTCCAGGGGATCTGACACCCTTTTCTAACTTCTGTGGGCATTTCATGTCATGTATGCATTTATATACATGCAGACAGTACACTCAGACACATTAAAAAATGTGTAAGACAGTATTAAAACATAAAATTATTTTTTTTAAAAAGGCAAAAAATAAAAATATTTGAAACTAAAATGCAGGCTACAATAGAAACCAGAAAGTTAAAAACATCCTTAGGAAATTCTACATTACAGGCAATATTCTTAATAAAAAAAGAGTAAACAAAGTTGACTTGTGTGGATCAGAATACATATGTGGTCTCATGCTGAGAGTTTCTGACTACTGTATTAAAAATAGTTTATGACAGTATCCAGCAGAATGTCAGGGACATAGTAAACACTCAGTGGGAGGGAGTACTGCATTGATCACACCGCCTACAACTAAAGTAACTTGATCTTTAATAATCTTAATGATCATTTTAAGCAGGGATCTGGTGGTACAGGCCTTTAATCCCAGCTGAGGTAGGAGGATTGGAAGTTCAAGGCCTGTCTGGGTGACAAAGTGAGTTCTTATAGCCAGCTTGGACAGCTATCAAAGCCCTGACTCAAATAAATAAATAAATAAATAAATAAACAAACAAACAAACAAATAAATAAATAATAGCTGGTGGTGTAACTCATTGGAGTGCTTGCCTAGCTTGTTCTGCTAGGTTCTGGGTTTAAGCCCCAGTGTTATACCCAAACACACACTAGCAAACACATAGTTTCTTTTTAGAAAGACAGTGATAATTTTAAAACCTTGAAAGCCAGGCACATCCTGTATTTCCACTAATAGTATTACCATGAGTTCCAGGCCAGTCTGGGCTATGCAGTGAGACAGTGTCTCAACAAAACCCAAAAAGAACCACAACAAAAAAAATCAGACAGCACTAAAGTATTAAAAAATGTTTAGACATGCCAGGCGTGGGGCAGAGGTGAGTGAATTTCTAGGAGATGGAGGCCAGCCTGGTCTACATGTTGAGTTCCAGGCCAGCTGACGCTACAGGGAGACCCTGTCTCAAAAAGACGGAAAAAAGAGATACAGACACAACATTTAGAAATGGTGTGTGTGCTTATTACTATACTGAGGTTCTGTTGGAACTCTCAGGATTTGAGAACATCATGTCATTTATATGAACTTAGCTTTTTACCTGCAGTAGGGAGGTTTGGAAGGATTAAATAAATGACCCAAATGGACTATCCTTAGCCAGATGTGGTGACTTGATGTCTGGAATTCCATTACTTGGGAAGTCGAAGCAGGAAAGATTGACCTACTTATGTTAAAGGTCAGCAGGGGCTACCCAGACACTGTCTAGAAAACAAACAAAGCATCTTTTCACTGAGACCACTTGGGGCTTACTACAGTGGTTTCTTTGAGATATGAGTGGAAGTGGAGTTGAGAAGGACTCTCAGGTTGCTGGCCTGGGGACTGGGTTGCATTGTGTCTGGGTGATACTGGGTGATATTGTCAGTGAGTGAGTTGGGAGCATTGAAAAAGTATGTATGCAGTGAGTTCACTCTGTGTCTGTATTCACTCACATGGCACATGTTGTATATATGGGTGAACATGCATATGGAGGCCACAGATTGATGTTTGGTGTCTTTCTCAATTGCTCTCCACCTTGTATCTTAAAAAAATTTGTATTTATTTATTACTTTTATGTATATGAGTATATAGCCTGAATATATTTAATTGTACTTGTGTCATGTGATGCCCGAGGAGGTCAGAAAAAGGCATTGAATCCCCTGGAACTGGAGTGTTGGACTGCTGAGCCATCTCTCTAGCCATCTCACTTTCTATCTTGAGGCAAGGTCATTCACTTGAACCCAGAGCTCACTAGTTTAGTTTAGCTAGCCAGCTTGCCTGGGATCCCCTTTTTTTGCTTCCTGGGCACTGGGATTATAGGGTGGGAGATATGGTTGCTGGGGACCTGAACTCAGTTCCTTCTGCTTCTGAAGCAAGTGTTTTACCCTTTGGGCCAGCTTTTCAGTTTCTGTTCACTTTTTAAAATAATGATTTATGGTGCCTTTAGGGCATCCAGGTGCTGCCAAATTCTCAGGAGTCCAGTTCAAGGATTAGTGTTTTGTTAGTAAAATGTTTATGGTTCAAACCATAAGAGAATAAAATTTTCTCAATAGAGTTAGAAGAAAAGCTTGGGAAATATTGGTACTTACTTGATGGGCAGAATTAGATCTAGTATGGGTAAGAAAAATGTTGATAGCTGGGCATGGTGGTACATGCCTTTAATCCCAGGACTTGGGAAGCAGAGGCAGGTATATCTCTGTGAGTTAAGGCCAGCCTGGTCTACGTAGTGAATTCCAGGCCATCTGGGGCTGCAGGGATACCTTGTCACAAAAAGACCAAAAGAAAAAAAAAGTTAACAGAGAATAAAGAATAATGTATACTGTCAGGGATATCAAAGGAATAAGATTTGGAAGACTGGACAATCAGATATATTTTGTATCAAAAAGAATGAAAGGAATTAAGTACTGAAATTATTTTACTTAGAAAATCACTGGGGATCTTGATTAGAATTGCTTTAATTAAATCAAGGGTATATGTTGACGAGAAATAAAACCAGAATTCCTAACATAGAACAAGAATGTTAGCCCTCTAAAGGTGTCTCACTGAGAGGACTAGGAATAGAAAGTGATTCAGGCCATGTACAGACCCACAAATGAAAAGTAACTGGAGGAAAACAGATATGACTGACACACAGGTATGTATTAGATAGACCATGTAAAAGTTAATTGTCGTTTAGTGATCTGGAACTTGCCAAGCCTGTGAAAGGCCTTGAGTTGGATCCCCAGCATCAAATAAACAACCATAAGCTAAACTAAAATTGTATCACAGGCCTCAATTTAAAGACTTAACAGTGTAAAACCTGGTCTGAGAGTGGTGGCATACACTTCTAGTTCTAGCACTTAGGAGGCAGAAGCAGGCAGATTTCTGTGAGTTCCAGAACTACATAATGTGGCCCTGTCTAAATTTTTTTTTTTTAAGTGTAAAAATCTTAGACGAGGACTAGTGCGATAGCTTCGTGGGTAGTTACTCACCCTGAAAACCTGGTGCAACCTTAATTCAATCCCCAAAGCCACAGAAGGGTAGGAGACAACTAGCAATCATCTCACACATTGTCCTCGGAACACCCTCAACCCCACCACTCACACATCTTGGCATGCGTACCCACATAGACACACACACGTGCGCATACATGCACTGAATAAAAGTAAAAACCCTTAGAAGAAATCTTAGGGAAAGTCTTCATGATATTGGATTTACTAATATGACACCAAAAGTTGATGTAACAAAAGAAAAATGAAATGGCTGAATTAGATTCCACCCAGATTGAAATCTTTTATCCGTCCAAGAAAACACAAGTGGTGCACACCTCTAATTCTAGCTCTTGGAAATATTCAGCCTATCAAGTTGGAGGCCAACCTGGGCTACATAATGAGACCCTACCCCCAAAAACAAACATGCAGACAAACAACATTCAGAGAGTAAATAAGAACACAGGCAGTAGAAAGGGAGAAAATGTTTGTGAAATAATGTATTTGATAAGGCTTTTCTTTCTTTTTCATGATGGGGATCCAACTCAGGGCACGAGTCCCAGGTATTTTGCCATTGAACTATACCTGTAGCTCATAAGGTGTTTGTATATAAAGACTGCCTTTAACTCAACAAGAAGAACTTGAAAAGCACAATTTAATCAACAATAGAATCTTGACCATCCCAGTTTAAAAATGGGCAAAGAACTTTAATAGACATTTCTCCAGAAAAGACACACTAAGATCATAAAAGATGCTCAGCTTCTGTTCAGAATGGAAATGCAAATGCAGAATTACAGTGAGCTAGCATTTCCCATCCATTCCAATGATTATTAAAATAGCAAACCCCACAAAATCATTGTTGATGAGGATGTAGAGAAAGTACAGCTGAGCACTGCTGGAATATGGAATGTGGAATGTGGAATAGCAGTGGACAGTAGACAGACAGCTTTTCTAAAAAGAAAACAGAATTATATGGTCAATTAGTTTTGTTCTGAACCTTTACCCCCAAGAATTGAAAGCAGAGATTCAGAAGACTATGTATTCATAATAGCATTGTTAAACAACCAGATGTCCATCAGTGAATCAAAGGATAAGTAGATTTGGGTATGTCTATACTGTGGAATATCACTCAGTCTTAAAAAAGAATGAAATTCAGATGTATGCTGCCACGTGAATGGATTTTGAAAATATGTTAATAAGCAAGACACAAAAAGAATGAACACTATGATTCTGCATGTAGGAAGTACTGTTAGAATATTAAAATTCATTGAGACAGAAAGCAGATAGAGGTTACCAGCAGTTAGGTTGGGCAGGGGGCAGGAAAGATTGATGTGAAGGCTGGAGAGGTGGCACACACAGGTAAAAGCACTGACTGCTCTTGCACCCACATAGCAGCTAACAACCATTTGTAAATCTAGTTCCAGGATATCTAACACCCTCTCTGGCCTCTGGCATTGCACACATGCGACACGCTTCCATATATGCAGCAAAACACATATACACATAAAATTATATCCCCTCCCCCCAACGTTTTCTAAATGGCTCATGTGGGGTCTGGAGGGCGGCTCAATGGTAAAGAGCATTGGCCGCTCTTTCAGAGAACTTGAATTTGGTTCCCTGAGTTGGTAGATAACAGCTATCTGTAATTCCAGCTTCAGGGTATCTGACAACCCCTTCTGCATGCACATGTGCACTTACATACATGTAGATAAAACGTACATGTAAAAGCAAATAAATACATTTAAAGAATTTTAAGTGTTTAAGAGCACTGGTTGCTCCTGCAGAGTACCCAGCTTCAGTTCATAGCATCCACATGGCTGCTAATAACTGTCCTAACTCCAGTTCCAAGGGATCCTTTTCTTCTGTGGAAATTGCATTGCATGAGTGCACTTAGGTATATACACATAAAATAAAAGTAGTAAAAATTTTTTTAAATGTTAATGTGATAAACATTGTTTCTGTATATCTAGTAGATTCCATGATTAAAAAAATCACATAGAAGCAGGTAAAACTGAGTGAGATCATTAGAGCGCATTCTCTAGAGCAGGTGCTAGTAAAAAATGCACTGAATGGGTAAGAAGGAGAGTAAATTCAAAGAAGTTCCCACTTAAAAAAAAAATTGTCTCAGTTATGTACATGTGTGAATGTAGGTGCATGTGTGCCATACCATGCATGTGTAGAGATCAGATGACAACTTTTGGAAGTTGATTGTTTCTTTCCACCATAGAATCTGGGGATTGAACTCAGGTTGTCAGACTTGCATGGTAAGTGCTTTTACCTATGTAGCCATCTTGCTACATAAGAAGTTAACTTAAAAAAAAAATAAGATACTTGCTTAAATATTTAATTACAATGGGAAAAATTCTAGCGGGTTTACACAAAAATCTGGTTGTTTCTAGGGTAGAGATTGGGTGAGATTTTTTTTTTTTTCATTTCATTTACTATTTTAGTGTATAGTTCCAGAAAATATTTCTTGTTTATTTAAAGAGGAAGAGAGAGAGGGTTAGGGATGTAGACCTACTGATAGAGTGGTAGTTAGGATGCTCAAGTCTTGGGGTTCAAATATGTAGAAAAAGTAATTTTAAAAAGCAGTGTTAAATCTTTTAACATGATTCTTTGACTCTAGGTATATGGAGCTGCCATCCAATTTTATGAACCATACTCTCGGGAACTTCTCACAGAGAAACAACTTATGCAGCTGGGCTTGTTGACACCTGTGGAGAGAAAAGTGGTCTCCAAATCCATCAATTCAAACAAATGCATTTGTTTGCTTTCACACTGGCCTTTTTTTGAAGCTTTTAGAAAATTTCTTATGTTTATCTACAAACTTTCTGTGTCTGGACCACATCCTCTTCCCATTGAAAAGTATGTATAATGATTCAAGTTCTGCATCTGGTGGAACATAAACAATGAAATATTTATGTATACATCTTTATCTAACTTTGAGCAGCAAAGCTGAAAGGGAAGGAGAGTCATCGTCACTCTATTTTTATTATTACTCCTTTCTCTGTCATTGATTGTGAACTTAAACTTGAGGAGTCTTGGTAAATAAACATGACTAAGTTTGATTCTTTTGTGTGAGTTCAGCTGAGGAATATAGATTGTATGTCCTTCCTATTCATTATTAAATAAGCAAAATAGACAAATGTTCTCTCTTTCTCTCTCTGATTGTCAATCCAAGATCTAAGTATAAACTTTATTTCTAAACTGGTGTGGAAATTAGTGTGAGTGAGCTGATGTAAAATGAACATATTATTTTTGCTTTGGCGCCAGACAGAATTCTTTATGTTTTTCCTTTGATTTATATTTCTCTTTGTCATGGAAATCTTTTGTAAGCAAGAAAAATGGATGTGGAACCACTCTGCCTTTGCAGCTTTTTGCAGGGTCTCTCTATGTAGCCCAGGGTGACTGCAAATGCCTGAACCTTCTGTCTTAGTTTTCTGAGTGCACTTCCATACCAGTTCCTTATCCTTTCATTTAAAATTTTATTTTTGAAATGTTATTTGTGTGTGTATGTGTGCATGCATGCCATAGCAAATGAGTAGAGATCAGAGGACAACTTGTGGGAGTGAGTTCTTTCCCTTCATTTCTAGGTTCTGGGGGTCATACCCATGTTAACATTTTGAAATGTTATTTGTGTGTGTATGCGTGCATGCATGCCATAGCAAATGAGTAGAGATCAGAGGACAACTTGTGGGAGTGAGTTCTTTCCCTTCACTTCTAGGTTCTGGGGGTCATACCCATGTTACCAGGCTTAGTGCAAAGTCCCTTTACTCACTGCCATCTCTCTGACCCCAGCCCTGTCATTTTTAAACTGTCTTTTCTGATTCCCAGTGAGATATGATTTTTATTGTTGTGTATAATCATGTATTTTAGTATCAATAAAAGAAATGTCAAGAACTTTGTGAAAAGTCATCACAATATCACAAGCTTGGTATAGAAAGAGGGATAATAAATAGACATACATTCAACTTTAATGTATTCCTGGAATGTTAATTTAATGATTTATAGTTTTCAATTTAACTTTTAGTTGTCAGATTAAAAATTGAAACAAAAATTTAAGATTAGTGACAAGTTAGTAAACTTCTAGAAAATTGAGATTCTTTAAATAGTTTATGAAAATACAATTAGTTTATGTAATCAGTGTTTTTCTGTTAAGGTAATATCCTGCATTCTTTCACTCCTAAAAGCTTAACACTTTGGAGAGAATTCAGAAATATTATTTCTGCAAGGAGTGATGGCACATGCTTTTTTTCCCAGTGCTTGGGAAGCAAAGGCAGAGGTGCACTCTGTTTTCTATGAGATCAAGGTCAGTCTGGTCTACTTAGTGAGTTTCGGGTCAACTGGGGCTACCCCTGTCTCAGAAAACCAAACCAAACCAAGCCAGAACTGACAACCAGAACATTATTTCTAGGTGGAGAAATAAGAGTATAGGTGCTTTATTTTAAGTTCTAGTAGTAAATCTAGGATTAACTTTGTGTCAGTGTTAATTCATTATATTCTTTCAACTGGCACTGCTAGCCAGATCTATAAAAATAGCTTCTTTTTTAAAAAAGATTTCTTTTTATTTATGTATAAATATGTGTGTATGTCTGTGTATGTATATCATGTGTGCAGTTGCCTATAGAGGCCAGAAGAGGGCATCAGATCCTCTGGAGCTGGAGTTTCAGGCAGTTGTGAGCTAATTGATGTGGGGGCAGGAAACTCAGGTCTATGCAAGAGCAGCAAATGCTTTTGTTTTGTTTTAAAACTCACTGTGTAGCCCAAGCGGGCCTTCAGCTCAAAGCAGTCCTCCTGATTCAACCTCTCCGGTACTAGAATTAGAAGCATTTGCTACTATGTTTGGCAAAAGTTTATTTCTTTACCCTCGGGTTTAAATAACTTATTTTCCATATGGGTGATATATAAGATGTGAGATATATAAAATATGTAAGATTTTTTTTTAAATCTATGATACATTTTAGAAATGGGCATAGTGGTATGGTGGTACATGCCTTTAATTTCAGCACTGAGGTGGCAGAAGCAGGCAGATCTCTGTGAGATTGAGGTCAACCTAGTATACATAGTAAGTTCCTGGCCACCTGGCTGGAGCTACAGAAAGATCCTGTCGTGTGTGTGTGTGTCTATGTCTGTGTGCGTGTGTGTGACTAAGAGCAATTATGAGCCCTGGCTGCTCTTGCAGAGGACCCAGGTCCAGTTCCCAGTACCCACATGGCAGCTAACAACCATCCATAACTCCAGTTCCAGGGGATCTGACTCCCTTTGCTGGCTTCAGCATACATTGCAGGCATCTAGTGCACTTACATACATGCAGGCAAAACCCTCATACACATAAAATAAAAATAAATAAGTAAAAAAAGTAACTATATGGTGTTTATTTTATAATCTTTTCTAGGCATATTTCACATTTTATGCAAAATATCCCTTTTCCTTCATCACAAAGACCAAGAATCCTCGTACAGGTAATGAAGAGGGATATATTCATGTCGGTTAATGCAGAGTTCTTTGCATTTAAGATGAAGCAGTATGCATTTGTGAATTACTTGATTTTCCCATTACTTACTAGCTTCACTGAAATGCTTTCTTAATGGGTTTTGGATCCCAGGTGTTTAAATTGGAGTAAATGCAATTTATCATTCCTGACATGCATGGCCTTTATGTAACTAATGTACAAGAATTGTGTTATTATCATGTTCTTAATATGAAATAGTTAATAAATATTTTGTATTTTAATACTTAAATATTAAGTATTTGATGTGTTTTGGGGAGGGATCTAAAATAGTCTATAACAGTGCTTTCAGACTATGCTAAAGAATTGGTTTCTTTTTCATCCTAAAAGTGGCAGTCTTGGGTAGGTAAACAACTGTGAGACTCACTGTGTGAGAGCTATATAATTGTAATTCCACAAATTGATTGCTTGGCTGTATTGGAATGAGATAAGACTGCTGTCATTATCAATTGCAAAACATTTAGCTTTCCATTTCTATACTACCTCTTCACTATCTCATCCTAGACCCAAACAGTGTATATACTGACACATTGGGTAGCACTATATTTTCTCTAGGATGTTATCTACATTATTTATAGCAGAATTTAATCAGATGCTGTTGATACAGAATATATTTCTGTTCAACAATTAAATTAAAAACTACTTTATTTTAATTTTTATGTGTATGAGTGTATTGCCTGCACATATGTACTTGCACATGTTGTACAGTACCCTCAGAGGTCAAAAGTTGAATTCCCTGGAACTGGAGTCAAGGATGGTTGTTAGCCACCACGTGGGTGCTAGGAATCGATCCCAGATACTCTGGAAGAGCAGCCAGTGCTCCCAAATGCTTACCAGTCTGTTGAATAAATAAATTTAAAGTTTATATAAAAGAGCAGTTATTCCAAAAATTTTAAGTAACTGCATTTTAATCAATTGAGTCAAAACTCAGCCAATAATTTAATTAATTACAAAGAGTTAACACAAATACCACCCGAAATTACAGCTATCATTTTACATCTTAGTGTGCTTAAAAAATATGCCTGTCTGCATCTGAAACAATTTTCAGTTTTGCCATTGATTTAAATACTTAGACTATAAAATTGGGTTGGCTAATTTATCTTTTTTGTTTAAGCTGTCAGTCCATGATGCATTAATACTATCACAGCCAGTTTCCACACCTTTACCTCTAAGGTAAGTCATGGGTTGTTTGCTTGTTTATTTGGGGATGTAACTCAGGGCCTTATGTGTGTTAGACCTTATGAGCTATACCCTCATTCCAGTTGATATTTAAAATACTATGTTTATTTGTTTGGAGTAAAATGCTTTAAAATACTTCAGGGACCCAGGCATGATGGCAAAAATTTATAATACTAGCAGTTTAGGAGACTGAGGCAGGACATTTTTGAGTTTGAGACCTGTCTGAGATACATAGTGAGTTCAAGACCAGCTTAGGCAATTTAGGAAGACCTATTCTCAAAATAAAAGTTAAAAAGGGTTGAGTAGAGTGATAAAACACTTACGTAGCATATATCAAAGTCCTAATTTCAGTTTCTAAATTAAAAAAAAAAAGACAAAATGAAAAAGAGGAAAGGTTGGAATGCTTTAGGAATAGAGTAATAAACTAGTCGTAGTGTTTCTGCCTTTGATATCTGAATAGGTGGTGTGCCTGTTTTAATTATTGTAAAACTTAAGCTTTTATTGATTTATTTTTATTTTATGTATATGAGTGTTTTGCATTTGTGTATGTAAGTACACCTATGTGTACAATGTTTGTAGAGACCCAGAAAATCCCCTGGATCTGGAGTTACAGGTGGTTGTTGTCTTAAGAACTAAACCTAGGTCTTCTGCAAGGACAACCAGTAGTTTTAATTCCTGAGCCATGTCTCCAGCCCTGGAGAAAAGACTGGGAACTGGGTTTTACTGTGTAGCCCTGGCTGGCCTGGAATTTACAATGTAGACCAGGGTGACCTTGAACTCATAGAGAAGTCTATCTGCCTCTGCCTCCCAGATGATGGGATTAAAGTCTGTGCCACAACCCCAGTCCTATTGTGGCACTGAAAAGAATTGCAAGGGCTGGGAAGATGACTCAGTAGGTGAAACACTTGCCCCTGAAAGCAGGAAGACCTGACTTCTGATCCACAGAACCTATATAGAAAGTCAGATGGGTGACACATGTCTGTAATTTCAACAATGGCAAGACAGGAAGCAAGGACAGATGGATCCCTGGAAGTTCACCTGTCAGCTAGCCTAGCTTGCTTGATGAAGTTCCAGACCAATGAGAGACCCTGTCCCAATCAGGTGGTGGAACATGCCTGAGGTTGACATCTTACTTTGTCCTGTGACCTCCATACTTGCACATGTCCATTTACAGACTTGCATGTGTTCACATGCACAAAATGAAAAATTAAAAACTAAATTGTAGCACTTAAGAAAATTGCAAGGGCTGGGGAGGTGGTTCATTCTGTAAAGCACTTGGCTCAAAAAAGTGAGGACATGTGTTCTGATCCCTAGAGCCCATGCAGGTAGCTGGTGGTTATAGTAGCCCATGCTTGTTATCCCAGCACTTGTGAGGTGAAGATTCCCTGGGGCAAATTCCTGTGACTTTCTGGTCAGACATCCTAGTATACTTGGTGAAGTTTCCAGCTAATGAGAGGTACTCTTTCAAACAAAAGAGAAGGTATCTGGAGAAGGTATCTGAGGACCAATGTCTGAAGTTGTCCTCTAACTACTAAATGCATGTGCACACACGAGCATGTGCACTCATGAGCATGTACACTCATCAAAATTCCTCCAGAATTATAAACCTGGATATAGGGAGTCCTTTCCTCTTCTGCTCATCTCTCCTTCTCATATTCAGTTTATAAGTAAGTATTTATGGGAGCTAAACTGCTGAACCAACTCTCGAGCCCCATTCTTCAGTTCTTTATCTACCCTGAACCTGTGTGTCCTTTGAGAATACAAATATAGTTGAGTCATTTCTATTTAGCCTAACCTCTTGTTATTTTTACCTTCTTTATTTTGTAGTTCTTGAATTATGAAATTAGCCTTTTCCTGCTCCGGAGCTTTTGTACATGCTGTCTCCCATCCCAGCCTTGCCTTTGTTCCTTTGAACTCAGCGCAAATGTTTTGACCTCAGAAATTCTTTTATTTTTTATTTGTTTATCTTATATGTATGGGTGTTATGCCTGCATGTGTATAAGTGCACCTATGTTGTGCAGTGCCTTCAGAGGTCAGAAGAGGGCACTGGTGTGGGAATTCGAACCCAGGTCTTTGCAAGAGCAGCCTGTGCTCCTAACTGCCAAACCATCTCTTCAGCCCCAAGAAATTCTTTCTTACTAAATCTCTCTTTATTACCAAAGGATGAGCTTGAATCATACCATATTACCACCTCATTAAATTATCAACATTTTGTTTTCTATTGCCAAGAATTGAAATTAGCATTAAATTCTTAACATGTAATAGTTTACTAAGTAAATCTTAATATGTTTTAACAAAGTGGTTCACATCTCTTTGTACTTTTCTTCTCTAGTGGAGCCAACTTTAGTACCTTGCTGATGAATTTGGGTCCTGAGAATTGTGCCACACTGCTGCTCTTGGTTTTACTTGAGAGTAAGATTCTGCTTCATTCTCTTAGGCCAGCTGTCCTTACTGGGGTGGCTGAAGCTGTTGTTGCTGTAAGTATGGCTTTTTCCTTTTAGAAAAAAATTGCTAATGAAAGATTTGTGAAGTTTCTTCAAAGAAAGCAATGTTGTAAATAAACAGCTCGGTAAAAGTTTAACATAGATATAATTGGGATATATGAAGAAAACAAAGATGATTTCTAGTTGTGAGAGAAAAACAAATGTCTGTTTCTCATTTTTCACATTTTAGTATCCTCTAGAGAGTAAATATTATTACACAATAGATTTGTTAGCTAAGTCTGGTGTTACTTTCCTGTAGTCCCATGCAGTATGACATTTCCTGGGGAGACACAAATGTCCACTCACCCTAGATAGGGAACCAAGTACAGACCAAAGTCATGATTCTACCAGAATCCAACTTGACAAACCAGTGAGTTCATTGGAAATACTTAACAGAAGAGTGGGTGACAAGCTATTTACAGGAGCATGAACATTAAAATGTTAGTTGTATCATGGAAAAGCCCACCTCAGCCTGAGTGACAACTCAGAGATGCTATAGCCCTAGAGCTCCCGTGGGACTTGCAGGCAGCCAGAAGGTCAGAATCTCCTCCTCAGTGGTGGTTTAGGGTTTCTGTAATGTCAGAAAGGGGCCTTGTGAATCTTGATTCAGTGTTCCCAGACTTGTTAGTTTCTACCTGAGTCTCATGAGCTTCTTTTCTCATGGAGGGGATATTTCACTGCCAAGGAAGTTGCTACACAACATCCCAGCACTTTGGAGGCTGAGGCAGGAGGATCAAGAGTGTGAGGCCAGCCTGAACTGTATACATAGTAAGACCCTGTCTCTTAAAAAAAAAAAAGACCAATCCAAACGTGTGAATGCATTAAGTGAGAAACTTAGCAGTTTTACCTTTAATTATGCTAATTAATAACATGGTTAATTTCTGCTTATTTTAACTTTTAATCATTTTCCTTAGCTCTTATGTACAGTACAAATAAAGTAATACTCTTTCTACTTAAAATACTAATGCTTTGTTACTGCATTTGGAAATATGAGCATGCATAAGTTTTTGTTTTTACTTTACAGTTTTTTTTTCTCTCTCTGCCTGCTCAGAAACACTTGACACCAGACTTGTTCCCTGGGTGATGGGTTCTGGACTCTAGTCTTCATGATTGTACAGCAAGAGCTCTTCTTAAATGCTGAGCATTTCTCTAGCCCTTGATTTTAAATTTATTTAATTAATTAAAAATCTTAAAGTATTATTATTTTTTTATGTGTCTGAGTGTATTGCTTAATGTGTAAGTGCACTTGTGTTGTGCAGTGCCCATGAAAGTCAGAAGAAGGCATCGAATCCCCTGGAACTGGAGTTAGGGATTGATTGTTAGCCACCATGTGGGTGTTGAGAATCGAACCCGGAATCCCTGCAAGAGCAGTCAGTGCTCAGCTACTGAGCCATCTCTCCATCTTCCAATTGATTAAATTTTTATGTGTATGTGTATGGGCGTGCACATCTTCTGGAGTTGGAGTTCCAGGAGGTTGTAAGCTGCTTGATGTGAATTGCTAGAGGACTAAATGTGGGTCATCTGCAAGAGGTGTTTTTAAAACAGCTCTCATACATTTAAAGCTGTCCTTACTATGTAGCCTACATTGATGGTCTTGAAACTAAAGCAGTCCTCCGGATGAGCCTCTGGGGAGTTGGGATTAGAGGTGTGAGCCACCTCAGGAAATCACATTTTTTGCTACTTTAGCGCAGCCTCCACACCTGTCCTATTCAGTATATTGGAAGCACTCTTGTGATAGATACCCTCTCTCATGTTTCAGGTAGTGATCTTTCTTAGTGAGGCTTCCAATGTTTGTACTAATAGAACCTGCTTCCCTCCTTCTGCTCTGAACTCTATCCGTGTCGTGAGGCTTTACCTTTTCTTTTTCTGAAGTATTAATCACTTTCTAATATAGCATATATTTTGTCTGTTTTCTCCCTCTTACTGTCTTCCAGGAGTTTTGCAAATAATAAAGTTTTATTGGAACCTAGACCATTTATTGTTTCATTGCACAAAAGCAAATTTAAAGTTACAAAGGCTGAAAGACCTAAAATACTGGTATATTTTACAGGAAATAGCAGACTAAAATCCTAGACTGTGAAGGTATGAGGGCATGGATCTTCCTACTATTGACTATTGGTTTTGTGTAGACTAGTGCTTGGCAGTTAATAAGACTTATATACTTATTAAATATTTAATTCTTGAAGACAAAAATTCCAGTCCTGAATAATAATCATAATACCTAGAAGGAGTGTTATAGACATTTCTTTGGGGTAGATGAGAAATGAACCAGACTTTGAAAGAGTGATTCTTACAGTAGGGGAAAATTGATGGTCATTGGTTAAAATTTTAGCACTCAAATATCAGAGGCAGGAGGATTAGAAATTCATGGTCACCCTCCACTACATTGTAAGTTTGAAGCCAGCCTGCGTTATATGAAAACCTTTCTCAAATAAAGATAATTTTCTTTGTGTGTGAGTGAGGCCTTTGGTGTCATTGAAGTACAGTTGCTTGGGAAGAAATCTGTGTGAACCAAAATAATAAAATTTTAGTCTTTTTTTTTTTTAAACCAATAAAAGTATGGATTTTTTTATAGTCATGCCTAATAATTTATAAATGAAACTGTTAATTTTTGTGTGTTTATATGTTTGGGGTGAACTTACACATGTGAGCATGTGTGTATGGAGGCCAGGGGTCAACTTCTAGCCTCATTCTTCTGGTACTTTCCACCCATTTTTTTTGCCTATCTGTCACTTGTCTTCATCTTGCAAAGAAGCCTAAGGTGGGTGGCTAGTAAGCCCCAAGGGTATGCCTGACTCTGCCTTTCCAGCTCACCTTGCCTGCCTTATTGTGTCCTTGAGATTCTTGGGGAATGTTTTATATTAACTGTATTTTGAAAATGTCAAGCTTCACTGAAGTTCAGTAATTTAAAATTTTTATTTATTTATTTATTTATTTACTTACTTACTTATTTGAGACAGGATCTCCCTGTAGCCTCGGCTGACCTGAAACTCACTCTGTAGACCAGGTTGGCCTCGATCTCCCAAAGATCCATCTGCCTCTGCCTCCCAAGTGGTGGAATTAAAGGTGTGCACCACCACACTGGCTTATTCTATTTTTGAAAATTACTTATTATTTTTATTTTATGTGTATGAGTGTATTGCCTCCTTGTATGTAAACACACACATGTTATACAGTGCCTCCAGAGGTCAGAAGAGGGTGTCTGGATCCCCTGGAACTGGAGTGATGTAAGAGTTCTTAGCTGCCATGTGGGTTCTGGGAACCGATCCCCAGTCCTCTGCAAGAACAGCTAGTGTTCTTAACAGCTGAGCCATCTCTCAGCCCCATTTTACTTTTTTTTTAATGTGGTAGTTGAGACAGAATCCAAGGTCCCAAGCATGCTGAGCATACACTCTGCCACTGAGCTTAACCCCAAGTCCATATAGCCCATTCTTCCTATCCCTGCTCCTTCCTCCCCCCTCCCTCCTCCTTCCTTCCCTCTCTCCTCCCTTCTTCCCTCCCTCTCTCCTTCATTTCTTCCTTCCTTCTGCTCTTAATTAGATTTTAGTCAGAGGTTAATTTGAGTGTTTGGAAGTAGATATAATGCTTAAGTGCAAAAAGCATAAGTTTGTTTTGTGGTTTGGGGGATACCTTCATCTCTTTGCTTTGATTTACCATAAAATATGCATGTGAGGTTTATTTTGAAATTGGAAGAATTAACCTGCAAAGAATTGTTAGCATTTTTATTGTGCTGTGATCATTATTATTGAAATTTTTAATCACATTGGTTTGTAGTATTGATAATATTTTTTGTAATTTATTTTTGGAATGAAATTTAGAGTTAAATAGATTTCATTGCTTTTCAATGGTCCCTTTTAGTAATAAGAATTAATTATATAATTTTTATTGTAAATTTAAAATTGGTTAATTTTTAAAAACTTTTCCCCTAGATGATCTTTCCATTTCAGTGGCAATGCCCATATATTCCCCTTTGTCCTCTTTCACTGGCTGGAGTGCTTAGTGCACCTTTACCATTTATAGTTGGAGTTGACTCAAGGTATTTTGATCTTCATGACCCACCACAAGATGTTGTTTGCATTGACTTGGATACGAACATGTTATATGTGTAAGTGGATTCATCTTCTATTACCTCCCATTTATAGTTTTCATCATATATAGCTAGAGCTATTTGGAAACATGTAAAAATAGGTTGGATTGGCAGAAAATGAGATAAAAATTTGGGGGCTGAGAATGTAGCTCAGTTGATAGAGTGCTGGCTTAGCATTCATTAAGCCCTGAGCGCCAATCCTTAGTACTACTTGAATACCACAGCACTCAGGTGGCAGAGGCAGTAGGATCAAAAGTCCTACTAATGAGTTTGAAGGTTTTAAAAAATATTTTTTATTTACAATTTTTATTTTATGAGTATGAATGTATTGCCTGCATATGTATAATGCAATGCCCACAGGGGTGAGAAGGGGCCGTTGAATGCCCCCAGAACTGGAGTTATGAGTGATTGTTAGTTGCCATGTGGGTGCTGGGAATTGAACCTAGGTCCTCTGCAAGAGCACCCAGTGTTCTTAACTGCTGAACCATCTCTCTAGCCCCTGTTGTTTTTGAGTGAGGCCTTTATGGTTACTGCAGTACAGTTGGTTGAGAATATATCTTCATATGAATCAAAAGCATAGTTGTATGAAAAGAAGAAAATATTTGCCTAAAAAGTAACACTGAAGCCAAGTGTGGTTAACTCAAGCCTTTAAACCCAGCACCCGGGAAGCTGAAGTAGGAAGATCATTGTAAGTTGGAGATTATCCTGGGCAATATAGGGGGATCCAGGTCAACTTTGGCTATAGAGTGAGACACTGTCTCAAAAACCCAAAAATTAAAATTAAAAGAATACTGAAATGGATATAACACTATATTTGAAACTATATTGTAATAGTAGATGATTATTAACATATATTTAGATTTATAGATAATCTGAAGTAATGAACCACTTCATGAATTCATTCAAGCTTCCCTCTCTCCTACCTTTCTTACCCTTCCTTTTCCCCTGTGTTGGGAATTGAACTGAGGGACTTGTGCATGTTAGGGGTGAGCTCTACCACTTAGCTACATAGCCAGCTCAAAAATTTTTTGTTTGTGAGAGTCTCATATATCCCATGCCATTCTTGAACTTGAACTGGCCATGGTAGCCAAGGATAGCCTTGAATGATCTTCATGCCTCCCCATCCTAAGTACTAGGGTTATAGGTATGTACCACCACACTCAGCTAACATCCTTTCTGTCTTATTGTGACAGAAATAGAGTTTTTCAATTGATGACCCCTTGATCAGATGAAGTGTGGTGTCTGAATTTAGGACAATTTGTGTACATTAGATGCATTGTTATCATTTTGCAGATAAGAAATTTGAATAGTAGACTAATAAAGTGATTTTTGTAAAGTCAGACAGATAGTAAATGTCAGAGCCAGGTTACAAACTGATAATAATAGGAATAACAGTTTTCATTTGGGAATCTAAAATGTTGCACTAATATAGATGCTACATAGATATTACATAAAGTAAGAAAAATTTATTGTAATTAAATTTGCCATGCCATCAATTTTAAAACATGTTACAGTTTCACAGTAGATCTTTACATCTTTTTTTGTTACTTATTTGTTTGTTTACTCATTTATTTTTTTAAAAGAGTTGCTTTGTAGGCCTGGTTAACCTAAAATGTGTTGTGTAGACCAGGTTGGCTTTGCCTCCTGAGTTACAGGTGTATATTACCATGTCTAGCTAAAGTATGTGTCTTTTAACAACAACTGGGGCAGTAGGAGGCTTTTTTCCTTTTATTAATCGTCTTTTCAGAGAGGATGCTCTATTTGTTTCTGTGCTGGTTGTATTACCAGAAGAAAAAACTTGAAGTTAATTTCTACTTGGGGTTTCTTGGACTAGGCTGGTTATAAAGTCATACCGTAAACCTGTTTTTGAAAGTTGACAGAACTGTAGAAATTGAAGAGGGGTCCTTTCTCACTTGAAATGTAAGCTAAGCAAATCTTTTTATTTGTCTACTTAAGTCTAATATACCAAGACTCTGTGTTGTTTGCTCAGAGAGGCCTTTAGAATCCAAGACTGTTAATCTGTAGGGTAGATGTGGTGGTCTTGGTGTTCCTGAAGACTTATTTTCTTGCCAGCTAAGCTAGAAATTTAAAAGAAAGCTGGTTATATACTTGCAACATTTGTTTTTTTTTTTGTTTGTTTGTTTTTGTGCTTTTTTTGTTTTGTTTTGTTTTTTTGAGACGGGGTCTGCCTATTTATCCCTGGCTGGTCTGGAACTCACTATGTAGACCAGGCTGGCCTTGAACTCAAAGATTCTTCTGCTTCCACCTGCATGCTAACTTTTGTACAAGACCACTTTCTAAGCCATTGTCTTTGCTCTATTTTATATTCCCAGATTATAAAATTTTAAAATATCATCTTTTACTAATATCTTTTAAAGTGTTTTATTTTTTGTGTGTGTTTTTTATGATCACATATTGTATTAAATAATGGTATTGGGACTGGAGAGATGATTCTGGGGTTAAGAGTACTAGCTGCTCTTGCAGGACCTGGGTTCAATTGCCAGCACCCACTTGACAGCTAAACCTTCTGTAACTCCAGTTCCGGAGGATCTGACACCCTCTTCTGACCTCCATGGGCATTGTACAACATGTGGTACTTGCATACATGCAGACAATATATTCATATACATAAAATAATAATAATAAAACTAATAGTTTTATGATTTTTTTCCTTATACCTCTCTGAGAAACTGAGTGAACTAAGTGTACTTTTAATCCTTTGTTAAATCCCAGTTCCTCAGTTTAGACATGTAATATTTTAAGTTTGCCAGTAGTTGAAATCTCAAGTAATTTATATTCAAAGCCTGAAATACTGTAATTTTAAAGTCAGACCTCAAGTCATTATTGTTTTTCTTACTCCAACCATGAAAAATCTGTTGGAAAGTTAGAAAGAGATGCTTCAGCAGTTAAGAGCAGTAACTGCTCTTGCAGAAGACATGGGTTCAATTACCAGCACCCACATGTCTGTAGCTCCAGTTCCAGGGGATCTGATGCCCTCTTCTGACCTTGGCAGGCATTGCATGACACAGATGCAAACAATGTCTTTTAAATTTAACCTAAGAATTTTGTTTAGTAAAAATAGATTATGAATAACAGTTTTTCTTGATTGTGTTCTTATTGAATAGCTCTGATGAAAAAAAGAACATGAACTGGAAGCAGCTTCCCAAAAAACCATGCAAAAATCTACTGGGCACCTTGAAGAAATTATATCCCCAGCTATGTTCAGGTAAATGCAGAGAAGAAGGATATGGGGGGAGTGAGGTGCTGAGGGTAAAACCTAAATGATAATTTTTTTACCTTTCTTTTTTATATTAAAAAGATTTATTTTTGTTTGAATTATGTTTGTGTGTGTGTCTATGTGTGTGTATTTCTATGTATATTCATGCAAGTGCCCATGGAGGCCAAAAGAAGTTTTGGAAGCCCTGGAACTGGAGTTCCATGTGGTTGTAAGCCACATGATGTAGGTGTTGGGAACATAACTTGGTTCTTCTATAAGAGCAGTATGTGCACCTAACCACTGAATCATCACTCCACCCCCCTTTATGTTTGAAATGGTGTCTTTTCTGTTATAGCCCAAGTTGGCCTGAAACTTATGATCCTGTTATTTCTGCTTCTCTTCCGCTCCAGAATATTTTAAATGGGAAGAATACATATAATACTTCTTAATTTAAACAGTT
Source organism: Eospalax fontanierii (assembly GCA_035773235.1). NCBI lineage: Eukaryota > Metazoa > Chordata > Mammalia > Rodentia > Spalacidae > Eospalax > Eospalax fontanierii. The sequence goes on along the minus strand of CM069528.1, from coordinate 9,803,635 downwards.
TCCTCTGTGTAAGGAGTAATTACATAACAGACATATGTAATTATGAGCAGTGATTTTTTTTTTGTTTTTTTAAGCAAATTCTCTGTACCCTGCCCTCCTTGCTAGTCAAAGATGACCTTAAGCCTTGAACTCCTGATCCTTTTGTCTCTACCTGCCAAGTGTAGGATCACAGGTGTGCCCAGTTTATGTGGTGCCCAGGATTAAACCCAGGGCTAAGCAAGCACTCTATCAACTGAGCTACATCCCCAGCTTTTTTTTTCTCCCCCTTTTTTGAGACCGAATCTCTCATTATCTAGGCTGGCTTCAGATTTGTTATGTAGCTGAGTAATGCCAACACTAGTTAGGCCAAGACAGGAAGATGTCTAGTTTGAAGTCAGCCTGGGTTACATAGCAAGAATGTAGTGAGACTCTCTCTCAGAAAAGAAAGAAAAAGTATTATAGGCCTTATTTTACTTTTTTGTTTCTCTGTCATATAAATAGATATTAGATACTAATGCTGTTTTGTTTTCACTTTGTCAGTTCACCGAAAAACTCAAGAAGGTTCAGCTGTTGAGATGACTCCAATTGAAGCAGATTTCTCTTGGCAAAAAAAGATGACACATCTTGAGATGGAAATTCAAGAGGCATTTTTGAGATTCATGGCATCTGTTTTAAAAGGATATAGGGCATATCTCAGACCAATCACAGAGGCTCCTTCAAATAAAGCCACGGCTGTAGATTCATTGTTTGATCGACAGGGTGAGTGTCACGGAAATTACAGATGCTTTTAATTGAAATAAAAGATATTTTTAGTAAGTATTGCTGTTAAGTATTTATTACAATTCTTAGAAATTCATACTAAAATATACTTTATTTCTAACATAGCTCTTTTAGTAGAGAATTTCTTTTACTTTTTATACCCCATTATTTTCCTGAAAAATCTGAAACTTCAAGTCTTTAATTTGAAAAGTCCAAGATGTTATTTACATTACATTTACATATAATCAGGCATCATAGGAAACGTACCTGGTGATTGGTTTTATTTTTTCCTCAGTTTGTAGAGTTCATGGCTTTAAAACAATTATTTTATGGACCAAAACCATGAGTTTTAACATTTTGACAAATGTAACTTTGTTCCAGGAGAGAGCATGTATTTGTTCTTTCTAGGATGTGTTGTTTTAGTAATTATATTTTTGTTATTACCTATTCATTTATATAGTTGCAAACTTACATCTATATACATATTCATATGAAAATTATATTTTCTCTAATTTTACCTAGCATTTGCTTTTTAAAACAATCTTAAGAACTCTGTTTTCCCCAGTAATCTTTTGTCCTTTATAATTTGTGCTTCAGGATAATTTAGCACTCACATATTTAGTTATCTCTTATTGGATCTGACTAGTTTATTTCATAGGGATGTGAAGTAATATAAAATCTACCTCTCTGGGATAAGTGGGAAATATCTAAATATTACGAAAATAGAAAAAAGAGATTGCAAACAATAATTCAGACATTCTAAGAATTTGGAAAATGAGCTGGGCATGATGGCACCCGCCTTTAAATCTTAACACTTGGGAGGTAGAGGCAAGAGATCTGAGTGTGAGGCCAACCTGGCCTTCATAGTGAGACCCTGTCTCAAAAAACCAAAATGTAAGAGTCAATACATTGGAAGTTTCACAGAGACCACTTTCCCATCTTCTTCATCTACTACCCTTGCCAAAATGAAAACCAAACAAAAAATGATTGGTAGAAGTAGCTTAACTTTATAGAAGCAAACCAAATGGAAGAAGTAGACTGAGAACAGTACAAAGATGAGAGCTTTAGAAGCTATGTTGACTACTCCCAGGGAAAGTAGAGTGAGTATGATTACATGTAGAAGTTGGAAATGGATAGATAGTAGGATTGTGGAAAACTGTGGCATGTAGAATCTAGAATGTTTCATGATTTGTACATCAGTTTCATTTTCATTAATGTGACAAAATACCTGAGGAAAAACTAATTGTTATAGGCCGCTGATGAAGCAAAAACTTACTGGAAGTACAGGACTGAGGAGAACTGCCTACCTCATGACAGCCAGGAATACTGGGAGAGACCAGAAAAAACCCTTGGGGCAAGATACATTCTTCTCAGGACTGCCCTTAGTGACCTGCTTCTACCAGATGGCCTACCTGCTAATATCTCATTTAATATAGACTCGTGAATAGATTAACATACTGATGACTAGAACTTATAATTCAGGCACCTCTCATAATGCTACCAGCTGTAGACTAAGCCTTCAATACTTGTGCCATTTTGTGGGACATTTCATAGCCAAACCACAGTACTGTAGATAATGATAGTGATGATGATAGGACTTAGAAGAGACCTCAGTGACCTCAGTAAAACAGCAGAATAGCTACATGAGTGAACTTTAAGTGAGCAGATGCTTATGTATAGGATTAATGGTCTGCTAGCACTCACCATTTAGCCATTGACCATTGGCTCAAAAGTAGTAGAGTATCAGAGAATTTGTTTGAGGACAGTGGGCTAGAGGTTCTTTAGAGAAGATTCAGAATTCAATTATAGGCGTTTCCGCTACCATTGTGTCTCACCACTCGGGGCCAGCCCGAGGGGTTGGGGATGAGTAGACGCAGAGTCAAGTCACAGACTCCAGGAGTTGGATGGGAAGCAGCCCAAGCGCTTGGCAGTGCAAATTCATTTATTGAATAGGCGCACAAGCTCTTACAGATCTGGATAGCCAATGACCTTATGGGGTGGGGTCCCAAATACAGCCAATAGTAAGTTTGTCCCCAGGTAGGCAGCTACTTTCTAGATGCTGGTCTCACAACTAGCCAGAGCAGAATGCCACACCCACAGGAACCATTCCTCTATTCCTCCTAGCAGGTGGCCTTAGGCTAGGCCTACCTTATATTATGCCCAACATTCAATGAAAAGATTAATATGCCAGATTTTTTATAGTTGAGTCAGGCAGAGTGATCTAAATATGAATACTAGAAGTTACCATAAATGTGGATTTGTATACAGGGAATGTAATACAGGTAAGTTTGAAGTGATATTTGATAAAACATTCTGTTTTTCTTTAAAATTGCTTATAATTTTGTTTTCTTCAGGGTTTCTGAAAAGCCGAGATCGTGCCTATACAAAATTCTATACCATTTTATCCAAAACACAGATTTTTATTCGTTTCATTGAAGAATGCAGTTTTGTAAGTGATAAAGATACTGGATTGGCATTTTTTGATGACTGCATAGAGAAGGTAAAAATTTGTCCTGTATACCAATTTAAAAAAACGTTTAGTTTACCTCTAAAACCACTATTTTTAGCTCAAAATAATTTTGAAGAAGACAGATAGTGTCTGTGTGTGTGAATCTGGAGAACATTTCCTTACCTGCCTAAGTCTTACTGTGTTTTAATTTAAATGAACAGGGTAGGATTCAGTTTTATTCAAAAGTTGTGAATTTAGGGACTGGAGAGATGGTACAGTGGCTGAGAGCTATACCTTACTGCTATTGCAGAGGATCTGGGTTTGGTTTCCAGCACTTACATGGCAGTTTTCTACTATCTATAACTCCAGTTACAGGGGATCTGATACCTTTTCTGGCTTCGATAGGCACTGTGGTTCACATACGTACTTGTAAGCAAAACACTCATACACATAAAATAAAAATAAAATCTTTTTTAACTAGTGGGTATCCTGTTTCTTGTTTTAAGGTCTTTCAAAATTCTTTTCCTATTATCTTTGGGGACTTTTTTAACTCATTTGAGGATTTTTTGAGCTCAGGTTGGCTACGAACTTACTATGTGGCTAAGAATGATCTTGAACTTCTGATGTCCTTGCTCTGCCTTCCAAGTATTAAAATTACAGGCATGTGCCACTCTTATCCTAACACCCCTACTTTATTCCCTATCTCCCTGCCCCCTCCCCTATACCTTTGAGATAGGATCTTACTTTATCACGCTGACTGGCCTAGAACTTACTATATAGATGAAGCTGGCTTTGATCTTGGAATCCTGCCTCTGCCTCTGCATGCACCATCACTCCCAGCCTTTTACCTTGTTTTTTTTTTTTTTTAATTTTATTATTATTTTTATGTGTATGAATGTATTACCTACTCACATAAGTGCATCTGTATCATACAATGCCTGCAGAGGTCAGAAGAGGGCGTCAGATCCCCTAGAACTAGAGCTAAAGATGGGTGTTAGGCATGATGTAGGTGCTGGAAATCAAACCCAAGTCCTCTGTAAGAGCAGTCAGTGCCCTGAACCACTGAGCCAACTTTCCAGCCCTCCTTTTCTTGATTTTTAACATTGAATCACTTGCATGTCTCTTTCTAATTTTTAATAGGGTTTTGTATTTTTGCTAAGTAGATCTTGGGGCCAGTTGTTTGTACAAACCAAATGTTATGAAAAAAAATTGAGCTGGGCATGATATTGTACAACTTTAAGCCCAGCTATCAGGAAACAGAGATCAGCAGATCTCTGTTTGTTGAAGGCCAATCTGGTCAACCTAGTGAACTCTAGGGCAGGGCTACATAGTGAGACCCTGTCTCAAAAAAAAAGAAAAGGAGAGAAAAAACAAAAAAAAAATTGAGATTGTATCAAAATTTACTCAGTGATTTATATGCTTTACCAATCAGATTTGTGTGAATAAGGTTTATGAGAGAACAAATTGTGCCTAAAATCACCATACTTGAGAGGCTAAGGCAGAAGGAATGTTAAGTTCAAGACCAGCCTAGGCTACATAGCAAAATCTAGGTTATCCTTGCCTCCACAGTGAGACCTGTCTCAGGTAGAAAGGAAGAAGGGAAGGGAGTACAGAAAACTAATAAAAGTGGTTTTCAGTCCTATTAGCCACAAGGCAAATAAAATATATTTTAATCTAAACATATAGGACCTAAAAATATATTGTGAAATGTTTTTATGTACACCTGATATTGAAAAAAAGGTAGTTTCTCTTTTGTGTGTATGTGTTTGTGTGTGTAGTTAAGTGTGCAGCATTCACATGCAGTGACCAGAGGGGGATGTTGGGTGTCTGATTCTACCACTCTCCTCCCTACTCCTTTGAGACAGGCAGGGTTCTTCACTAAACCTGGATTTAGGCTGATGGCCAGCAAGCTCCAGCATCGTTTCTGTCTCTGCCTTCCTCCCCATCCCTGAGCCCATAAGCACCAGGGTTATAGGCACATGCCTCTTTTTTGTGTGCGCTATGATTTAAGCTTAGGTTCTCATACTGTGTACCAAGATCTCAACTACTGAGCTATCTGTCCAGCCCTTAGTTTGTTTTTTCCTCCTCTTTTTCCTCCTCCTCCCTCCTCCTCCCTTTTTTACATTAGGACTTAAAACAAAAATTAAGGTTTTTCACTAAGAATTTCTTTTCTCTTCTAGTTGTTTCCAGATAGGGGTGTAGAGAAAACAGATAAGGTATTTTTTTTTTTCTTTTTTACTGTTGAAATTTGAGCTTTCAGAATTATATCTTGCTTATATACAGACTAATTGGAAAATATACTTATTTTTAGATTGATTTGGATTCAGCAGAAGACACTAAGTTGATAGAACTAGATGATTCACAGAAAAGTGAGCACACTGTATTTGTAATGCCGCCTGAGCCACCTCCTGATGATGGGAAGGACCTGTCCCCAAAGTACAGGTAGAGTATTTTTAAAGCACTACTTGGATATGGCCTTGATAGTTTATTTGAGGCTTTTTTACCATTATCAATAGATAGATATTTTTGAAATTTTTGAAGCTAATTTTCAGTATTAAGTTCATGAAATAAGAGGTGAATGTTCTGTGGAGTTGCTACCAGGTATTGTAATTTAAAGATAGATGATCTTATTGCAAGGGAAGTCAAATGTTGATTGGTTCTGAAGAAGAAAAGTTTTGTTTTTATGAGGTTCCCTACATCCTTTAGGAGTTTTAATATTGTGGAATTCTTATAAATTGTTGAGAACTTAAAAGTAGAAGACTAGGGATCATTCTCTGTAAAGTAAACCTATCAAATAGAATTTGAATGAGAATATTTTAAGAGAGTACAGTGAATTTGTTTTTTATTATTAAAATCATGATAGTAAAGTTTAATAAACTTATAAAATGAAAGAAAAAATCTAATACATCATTTAGAACTTGTTCTTAGGTCTATTAATAATTTTTATGTATGTATATATGTATTGTGTGTATGAGTTCATTTTATACATTTTCTTTGTAACTTTTATTTGCCTTTAATGGTCTGAACATTTTTCCGTGCCATTAAAGGTTTTAATGTCTTATGGTTTTAATGACCATATTGTGTGCAAGCACCAATTCATTTGATTATAAGTTGATTGTGGGTTTGTTCATTATTCTTTGTTATTTGTATCTTTATGAACATACATGATTGTTTTTTTTTTCCTTAAGCTATTTTTCTAATACAATTCCTTTAAGAGAAAGTCAAGCAAGTACTTTTCTAAAGAGAGAGACTAATGTGTAATCTCATCAGGGCCACCTGACATTGCAGTACCTCCAAGAAGAAAATTTGCCAAAGAAAATAAGTAGACAGTTTTTAAGAGTCAATAATGAGAGAATATACTCAGCTTTTCTAGCATTGAAAGGAATGCAAACCACACTGGTGATTGGAATAATTTTTAACTTACTTAATGGAGGCTAGAGTGTGCCAGTAGAGTACATGTTGAATATGGCCTTTCTTAAAATAATCTAAAAGTTTTGTATTATAATAAATTTGATTCTCTTGAGAAGCATTGACTTAGAAAACCCTATTGTGAATTCATCCTAAGAAATTAAGTAAAATAAAGATACGTATCCAGCGACATTTAGAATATTCAGAAATAGCCTAATCATAAACAGTAGTGTGAAGAATTGGTTAAATTATAGTACATGTCTAAAATAGAAATCTTATTTTGTTCTGTTTGATAATTAATTTCTTGAAGTAAAACGTAGTTACAGAATTTTTTTTAAATTATTGGGCACATGGGTTTTATTGAAAATTATTAATTCCTCTTTTAAGTAAGGTGTCAGGGATTTCTCTCTTCAGCACTTCATTGAAAATAACAGCTGGGTTGGGAAGGAGATAGAGTTTCCACTATCTTTATATTATAGCTATCTTTTCTTATACTTTGAAAAAAAATTATAAGAAATATTCACTGAAATAACTGGGTAATATGAAGAGTTTAATGTATTTTAAAATCAGCAGTTCTATTTTTGCTTTTTATTTTAGTTACCAATACTTTCCAAGATTGGACCTTAAACTTTTTGACAGACCACAGGAGTTGAAACTTTGTTTTAGTAGACACTCTGCTGGGAATAGCATTACAAACAGTCCTGCTCTCATGGCTAAAAGAACTAAACAGGTCAGATACTCTTTATCTAATCTTTGTTAATTAGAAATGTAAGATATGTATATGTGACGTGCAGCTTATAATATAGAACCCTCAGTGTTCATTTGAAGAGTCTTTATGGTTACTGAATTTAACTAGATTTCTTACAACTCTACTTAATGTTAAGACTGAAGGTTTTTTAAGTATATATGTGTGTGTATACACATTATATAAATCTTCAAGAGAAGCTTTGGGAACCAAACATACTTTAAAAAGATAAAACTTTATTAAGTATGGTGGTACACACCTTTAATTCCAGTACTTGAGAGGCAGGTGAATTTCTATATGTTTGAGGCTAACTTAGTCTACATAGGGAGTTCCAGGCCAGCCAGGGCTACATAGTGATATCCTGTATCAGAAATATGTGTGTGTGTGTGTGTTTAAAACTTTACTCTTATAATTCACATATCACCCCATTTATATGCTTAAAGTGAATTATAATTTAGTAAATTCAGTAGCTCCCCCCGCCCCGGGGTTACACAACCACTGTCTCAGTTAATTTTAGAAATATGAATCACCCCAGAAAGAAAGCCCATGTTCTTTAGCCATTAGACCCCACAGCTGCTATCCCCAACAGCCTTCTACAACTGCTGCTTTAATTTTCTGTCTCTACAGATGAAGTGTTTGTATTCTAGGCATTTCGTATAAATAGGATAATATATGTTGTTTTGTGATTGTCTTTCATTTAATATCTTTTCAAGGTCTATCCATCTTGTCACATGCATTATCCTTCAATTTTGACTGCATAATACTCCATTGTATGGACATACCAGTTTATCTATTCATATGAATGTAGCAGTTCTTTTGACTATTAGGAATAATGTTGCTAACACATAGGTTTCCATATCCCACAACAACTGTTGCCCTCTGCTCCTATTGCTGCTAAGTATCTCCAACCATGAATTTCAAGCAAGCTGTGGGCTTCTTTTTTTCTGTGGCCAAACCCACTAAATGCAGAGCCATAAATTCTTCCATGTGGAATATTTTTGTTTGCCAAACTTCACTAATGAAGACTTTTAACATCATCTCAAGTCTGTCCTATAGTGATGAACTTCATTCTTTTATTTTTCATAAGATGACCTAATTGACCACCTATTCTGGGAAAGGAACCTTTGAAGCAGTATTTTGGGAATGATGATGATTTCCTTTAATGCACTGAGTTTAGGGAAGAGAGAATACAGGCAGAGGAGCCCCAGAACAGTGTGGCCACAAGCCTGTATGTAATCTCTCTCACTTTTAATGGACAAACAATTCTGCAGTGATAGGAAGAGCAGAGCACTCAATAGCCACCTGCACATGTTGTTTCTACTTCTAAAGGTGCCTGACCAACTTCTTTTTTAATATTTTATTTATTATTTTTATTTTATGTGTATGAGTGTATAGCCTGTATGTCTATAAGTACATCTGTGTTATCAGAAGAAGGTGTCAAATCCCCTGGAACTGTTGTTATGGATGGTTGTTAGCTGCCATGTGGTGTTGTTAATTGGGCCCGGGTCTTCTCCAAGAGCAGCTGGTACTCTTAACAACTGAACCATCTCTTCAGCTCCATGACCAACTTCTAATAGAGGATGTTGTGAAATAAAGAATTGGGGCTTGCTCTTCTAAAAGCCCCCATTTAAAAAGAAGAATGTTGCAATAAGCATTTGTATACAACTGTTATGTAGTTGTATGTTTTCATTTCTTTTGGGTATATCTAGTACTACATTTACTATATCATATGGTAATTCTGTGTTTAATTTTTTGAGGAAATGACAAGCTCTTTTTCAAAATGGCTACTCCATTTTGTATTCCCACTAACTTAAATAGCAAATATTACATCCTAAAGAGAGTAACACAGGGTGACCTAGACATCTTACTTTACTACAATATCTGATTTAGGAATAAAGGATTAAGCTGTGATTAGATATGCATTAAAATAAATACTCTTTATACTGACATTTTGGGGTCCTTCAAAATATAGAAAATTTCAGAATAAACTGCAACTTGTAACAGTCCAGCTAACTCACTCTCCTGAGTATTGGAATTACAGATATGAACCAGCATGTCTAGCTTTGGATCATTTTATTTTTATTTTATGAGTATGAGTGTATTGCTGGCATGTATGTAAGTGCACCCATGTTGTACGTATAGAGGTCAAAAGTTACTCGATTCCCCTGGAACTAGAGTTACAGATGGTTGTTAGCCACTATGTGGCTGCTAGGAATTGAACCCGGGTTCTCTGAAAGAGCAGCCAGTGGTCTTAACCACTGAACCATCTCTCCAGCTCTTGAACCAGTTATTTTTAAAGTACAACTCAGTGAGAGAATTAATGTAAATTGGAAACTCAGAAGGAAGAGTGAAGTAGAAATCATGACAGGAAGTAACCTAGGACATCTTAACTGTTAGGAGAGAGAAGAATGTTGTTTAAGATTGGAATAGGAAGCCAGGTATGGAAGCACACCTTTAATCCCAGCACTTGGGAGGCAGGAGCAGGTAGATCTCTGTAACATCAAGGCCAGTCTGGTCTACATAGTGAATTTCAAGTCCGATGGGACTCCAGGGTGTGTGTGTGTGTGTGTGTGTGTGTCTCTCTCTCTCTCTCTCTCTCTCTCTCTCTCTCTCTCTCTCTCTCTCTTTCTTTCTCTTTCACTCAGACAGACAGACTATATAGCAGGGCTGGCAAGGCGCCTCATGAGGCAAAGGTACTTGCTGGGCAAGCCTGGCAACTTGAGCTTGATTTCTCAAACTCATGTAAAGGTAGATGAAAAGAATGGCTTCACGGAGTTGTCCTCTGACCTCTACATGTATGTTGTGGCCCACATACCAACATCGAAACTGTCTCTATTCACACACACACAAAGACACTGGTGTGCACTCTTCCACATAGTTTAAAATAAAGAGTAGAAAGCCAGGCATGGTGGTTCATACCTGTAATCCCAACTTTTAGAAGGTAGAGGTAGGAGTGCAAAGCCAGCCACAGCTACATAGTGAGTTTGATGTCAGTCTACGCTACATGATGGGAATCTGTTTAAATAGAGAATCATAAATGTGTAAGTCAAGATTATATAGCTTTAACCATCTTTTTACCTATTAGTGGCATCGTTCCCTACTATATTAACAACATTTGTTTAAGTATTATAAAATGGGGCTGGAGCAAAAGGCTCAGTGGTTAAGAGCACTGGCTCCTCTTGCAGAAGACCTGGCTTCAGTTCCCAGCACCCACATGGCAGCTAACAACCTTCTGTAACTCAAGTTCTCTCCCTTGCTCTCTTCATTACAGGGTCTCCCTGTAGCCCCAGCTGGCTTGGAACTCAGTATGTAGACCAGACTGGCCTCAATTTCACAGAGATCCTTCTACCTCTACTTCTTGAGTACTGGGATTGAGGGCGTGCATCACCACATCTGGCTAAAATACTTTTTTTTTAAGGCCTAATTTTGCATTAAGAATTTTGCTTTTCCTTCTCTTTTCCTCTAATGGATTTTAGAAAATGTGATATTTTGTTTTCTTTCTAGGAGATAAAAACAGCCCATAAGTTGGCGAAGAGATGTTATACAAATCCACCACAGTGGGCCAAGTGTCTGTTTAGTCATTGTTACAGTTTATGGTTTATCTGTCTCCCTGCCTACATTAGAGTTTCTCACCCTAAGGTCAGAGCACTCCAACAGGCATACGATGTACTTATTAAGATGAGGAAGACAGATGTGGATCCACTAGATGAGGCAAGTATAAGATATTCAGCTATTATAATTTTTTTTTCAGTATTTATGCTAGGTAAGTGAGTTATAATCCTAACCCGTGAAGATAAATTTTATTTTATATTTTTAAGAGTTTAGGACTGGGGACTGGAAAGATAACCCAGCAGTTAAGACCATTTGCTGCTCTTGCAGATCTGGATTCACTTCCCAGCAGATGGTGGCTCACAGCTGTTTATTACTATAGTTTCAGGAGATCCGATGCCATTTTCAGGCCTCTGAGGGTACCAGGCATTCACACAGGGAACATACATACATGCAGGGAAAGTACTCATATACATAAAATTTAAAATAAATAATAAAATAAATTCTTTAAAAAAGAGAGTTTGGTGGCTCATGCTTGTGATCCTAGCACTTCCTGAGGGAAGAAGATTGCTCCACATTTCAGGGTAACTCACCCTGGGCTACCAAGTGAACTGTCTCAAAAACACAGTTTGCTAGTCTCAAATTCACAGAGATGTGTCTGTCTCTGCCTCCAGAATACTGAGATTCAAGGTTTACCTACCACACCCAACTTGTCGCAGGTCTTAAAAATAACTTTCATAGGTGCTCAGACCGGAACAAAAGATTCAATCATACTAAATAAGAGAGATGGCTTAGTGGTTAAGAGTACTGACTGCTCTTGCAGAGGACCCAGGGTTTGATTCCAAGCACCCAGATGTCAGCTAAAAACCATCTGTAACTCTAGTTCCAGAGCATTTGATGCCTTCTTTTGGCCTCCACGGGCATTGTATGACATGGGTGCACTTACATGCAGGCAAAATAAAGTAAAATTTAAAAATTTGAGTAATCATTTTGTTTTATTATTTATTTTATTTATTTTGGTGGCATAGTCTCAATGTGATTCAGGCTATCCACAAACTCACTATGTAGCCTCGAAGGCTTATCTTAAACTCCCTATTCTCCTGCCTCCACCTCCCGAGTGCTGGGATTACAGGTGTGTATCACCCACTTGACTGAGTAGTCTGTTTTTAAAAATCTCTCTGCGTTTCAGACAGATTCATATGATAACTACTGATGTTTCAGTGTTCTTATTGTCAGGTGTGCTATCGGGTAGTAATGCAGCTCTGTGGACTTTGGAGTCATCCTGTTTTAGCAGTGAGAGTCCTATTCGAAATGAAAACTGCTAAAATAAAGCCCAATGCTATTACTTATGGCTATTATAATAAGGTAAGTAGGATTAATATTAGGCAGAATGATGATTTTTAAAAAGAGCACTAACTGCTCTTGCAGATGACCCAGGTGTAATTCCCAGCACCTGCATGGTGGGAATTGTCCATAACTCTAGTTCCAGGGGAATTCCGTGCCATCTTCTGACGTCTGTAGGCATTACATGACATGGATACACTTACATACATGCAGGCAATACATTCATACACATAAAAATAATGTGTATTTAAAAATATTTTAAAAAATAAAAATATTTTTAAAAGATTATTTGTTAAACTTCTATTGAGAGGAGGTTTGGGGAACATAGTTCTTTACTCCTCATTGACAAAAGTTGTATATATTATGTAGAAGATGTTTTGAAATATGTGTATATTATGAAATGGCTCAGTCAAGCTAATTAACATGTATTATCTCATTTACTAATTTTTTAGGTAGTTTTGGAGAGCCCGTGGCCTAGCAGTACCCGTAGTGGCGTCTTTTTATGGACGAAAGTACGGAATGTGGTACATGGTTTGGCACAGTTTAGGCAGCCACTCAAAAAGATGGGGCAAAAATCACAGGTCTTTTCAATATCAGGTAATTCATTTGTTTGGAAAGATTTTTAAGAAAAACTGTAATTCTATATTCATATAAACTTGTAAATATATTAAGTAGAGAACTTGATAGTCTGCTAGATATTTTCATATACAATTGAAGATAGGTAACCTTACTACAATTTTTCACCCAGAAATCTACAAATTGTTGTGTAATTGTAATTTATACATGTTTAATTTCAGTGTTTAAGTTACTGAACTGAACTACATTGTCCTTATCTTTAGCTCCTCAGAATGCCACAGGTGGAAGTGATGGGGACACAGTGAGCCACGGTAGTGTGGATAGTTCTAACGATGCTAACAATGGGGAGCACACAGTCTTCATCAGAGACTTAATCAGCCTTGATTCCATTGATAATCACTCTAGCACAGGTACTAAAAATCTGTGTTTTACTAATCTTTCATTTGCTACCATGTCATTTTTTTTTTAAATTTACATTTACTGAATTTTTGCAGTGGGAGTACTTTTTAAAGTAGTATATGTTAATGAAAGGAGAGTACACTTTTGCATTTCTCTTTATTTCCTACAGTTTGTAACCAACTTTGGAGTGTTGTATACAGTCTGCTAGCATGGTACATCTTTGTATTGTCCTCCTTAATTTATGAAAGTGTCTAATGGTTGGAGTTTGAATATTAATGACACCAATTTAAAAATCTTTTTCATTAAGTTGAACATATGACTTAGAACTGTGAGATTATAAATACTGAAAAAAGGAAACATGTCACTAGGAAAAAACATGTTTACTTTTAGGACTCTTTATTTTTAGAAGCCACTTATATGTATGTAACCATAGGCCTCTATTGTCTGAAGTTGAGATGATGACTGTAATTAACTTAGCACATTGGGCAGATATGTGTGTTGTACATCTTTCCTGTGTTTTGTTGTTGTCATAGTTGTTAATATCTCAAACCTTCTTTAAAAAGAATTCTGGTTCTAATTCCTGTGCTCTCTCTGATGAACTTGTCTCAATGACTGAAGTTTCCTTTTCTCTGCTCTTTGTTGCTCTGCTTTTTGCTCTGTGCTGTTTCTTGGTGCTGCATTTGTCCTTGGCTGTCAAGGTGTGGGGTGCAAACAGACTTTTATGAACTGAAGCTATGGATTCACGTGTGCATTAATTCTACCCTTGAATGTTAACCACTTCAGGTAATTTCCCATTTATTAGGTCAAGTTTTTCTGACATTCAAGGGTGGGGGAAAGACTTTTTGTTTTATTTTAAGTGTTATGAGTGGGGAACATTTTAAATTCTTGGCTTTCTCCTTTAAACAAGATTAATTACATATGGGCACTCTTGAAAATATCCACGTAACTTTCTATGATCAGTTTATAAAACATTTATTATCATACTTGAAAATAAATTATGCCTTGTAATTATAATTTTGACTTGTTTATAGTATCATTGTGTAAAATTCATATGAAAGAATTTAGTGTTCCAGCTGTTGGAGGTTGTCTAGAACTTGTCTGCTTAATTTTTGTTCCCCAAACTGCCTTCCTATAATTATAAGAGTATGTATAAATCATTGAAGACAACATAAGTCTGTAGGTTACAGTCTTGTTTGTAATTAACTTAGAGTTTTCAGACACATTTGTAAATTAACAAAATTTTGCAGGACTTTTTTTTTAATGTGTATGAGTGTTTGGGCTACATGTATATATGTGTACCATGTGCATGCCTGGCCAAGAAGGCCAGAAGAGGGCGGCAGATTCCCTGGAGTTAACAGCTGGTTGTGAGCCAGGTGGGTGCTGGGAACTGAACTAGAAACTCCTTCAAGAGCAAAAGGCGCTTTTAGCCTCAGAGCCATCTCTCTAATCTTTATTTTGGTCTTTATTAAAAAAACACTCTATTATATAGTTTTTATTTTATGTGTATGAGTATATTGCCTGCATGTATGTAAGTGCACCCATGAGCCTTCAGAAGTCAGAAGGGCAGCGGATTCCCTGGAACTGGAGTTACAGATGGTTGTTAGCTGTTTTGTGGGTGCCAGAATTCAAACTTGGGTCCTCTGCAAGAGCATCCAGTGCTCTTAATGGCTGAATCATCTCTCCAGACCTTATTTTGGTGTTTTTGAGACAAGGTCTCCCTGTAGCTCCAGCTGGCCTGGAACTCTCTATGTAGAGCAGGCTGGCCTCAATCTCACAGAAACCCGACTGCCTCTGCCTCCTGAGTGCTGGGATTAATGGTGTGCACTACTGTGCCCAGCATCAGGACTTTTTTATTTTAAACCTACCTAATAAAATATTGTTTCCTTGGTACTTTTTTCTCATACCTTTGAAGAAATGAGTTTTATGTATTAAAAAGGCCAAGTATGTAATTTTTGGTATAAAACCTGTTTACCCCTATTCCTCAAGTGTTCTAAACATGTGTTTTAAGGCAATTTGGTCTTTTACTGAATGGGAGAAAAACAGTCTCTTGGTAATTCTAGGTAATTGGTGTAAAGAGTTTAGTAATTGGGACAGAACTTTTGATATCATATGCAAATATATGAATATTTTCTAATGACTGATAGGAGATAGTGAATTTACAGTGACCCTGTGTTCTTACAGGGTTTCTAGTGATACTGTGTGACACTTCGGAGTCTTCCAGCCCAGATGCTGATTGTGTTTCATTAAGGATTATCTTGTGGATTTGCTTGGTACATGATACTGTTGCCCTTAGCTCCTTGGGGACTCCTAGTTTCATTAGTGTAACTCCTTAGTTAGTTATTCAGCTCATGGCACCGTATTTCAAGAGCAAACTTTCTGAAGAAGGCAACCAAAATAACTGGTTAATAATTCTTTAAAAAAAATGGGTTTATTAATTTGTTTAATTTAGTGTGTGTGTGTGTGTGTGTGTGTGTGCGCGTGCACGTGCATGTGTGCATGCGCGCGCGCACACCATGATTCACATGTGGAGGCTAGAGGATAACTTGTCTGTTCTCTCCTTCCACTATGTGGGCCTTGGCAATAGAATTCAGGTTGTCAGACTTGGCAGCAAGAGCCATTACACACTGAGCCATCTTGCCTGCCCTGAAGTTAGTAATTCAAAGTAGTAGTGCTGAAGGAAGTTAAAATCTTTTGGCATATGGCAAACCTAATGTCAGAGTAGTTGTGTAATAAGTGGTAGAGAGTAAGCCATTGAGTATTGCGTGTCACTCATTGACAGCTTTATAACTTTTTTCCTAGTTGTTGGTCTTAATGTTGACCTTAAATTATATATAAATTAAATTTTATATTAAAAAACTTCTTAGAATTTCATTTTGTAATAATTTCAAGCTGACTGAAAAGTTTTAAGAATCATTTTGGAAGGTCTTAGTGTCTTATCTAGGTTCACTTTTTTAGTTTGCAATATTTTGTCTTATTGTTTTCATTCTTTATACATATACATCTATTTTTCACCTTTGTTATTTATTTCATTTTTATGTTGTTGTATGAGTGTTTCTACCTCATGTGTGTAAATGCACTAGTGTTGTGAAGTTCCTGCAGAAGACAAAAGAGCATGTTGGAACCCCTGAAACTAGAATTACAGACATTTGTTAGCTGCTGTGGATACTGGTCTTCGAACCTGGATCTTCTGCAAGAATAACCAGTGTTCTTAACTGCTGAGCTATCTCCCCAGCCTGTTTTTCAATTCTTAATTCTGCTGTGGTGCTTTCTCTTAGGTAATTTAACTTAATTAGCAAATTCAAGATACCATTTATATATACTTAGTCTGTCTTCCAGTTTTATCTGTTGTCCTTAGTGGTACTTCAGTCCCTTTTCTTTGCTCTCCTTTACCTTATACACAATTCCACAGCATTTATTTATTTGTTATCACCCTAATCTAGTTGAAAGATTTATTTTATAGAGTGTTCCTTAATTTGTGGGACTGGAGAGATGGCTCACTGGTTAAGAGCACTGGTTGCTCTTACAGAAGACCCAGGTTCAAATCCCAGCACCCACATGGCAGCTAACAACCATCCATAACTCCAGTTCCAAGGGATCCAACGTTCTCTTCTTACCTCTTTGGGCACTGTACAACACGGGTACACTTACAAGATGTAGGCAGTACACTCATACACATAAAATAAAAATAATAAAACTAAAAACATTCCCTAATTTGTGTTTGTGTATTTCCTTGTAGTTAGGATCCATAAGTATACTGCCTATGTGATGTGATGGCCCATATAGGTGGCCATTTTATCATTTTCTGATTTGTCATTCTTATATTCCTTTTGCAGAAGCAAACAGGTGTGTGTGTATGTAGGGGTATGTGTATGTTTCATTTTCTTTCCTATGAAATGTCTTCTCAGATTATTACATTTCTAGAGGCAAAGAATGTCTCTGTGGCCTTCATTGGTAATGTTAATTTTGGTCACTTGATCTCAGTGTAGCCTGGTTTCTTTGCATATAAATATTTTACCCATTATACATAATAAGCTATGTCTAATGACCCTAGTTCAAGAGCCAATTCCCAATAGCTGTTCTCTGATCTCCACATGAGTACCATGGAAAGTGGTATGGGTGCACGCTTACACACACATATAAGTAAAATTTTTAAATCTTTAATTAAAAAGTTACTTGGACTCTTCCTGTCCTGAACCTTGTGTGTTATTGCATTTACAATATCAGTTGACTGTATCTCTTTCTGTTTGCATCAGTTTTAGATACACTCTCATTTTTGTTGATTTAGGTTTTTTTGATATGTAGAAATTTATTATATCTCCAAAAATAAAATCAGTACAATAAACCATATTTTAAGATTTTATTTATTTATTTATCCTTTATTGCTGGAGAGATGGCTCAGCAGATGGTTGCTCTTGCAGAGGACCCTGGTTTGGTTCTCAGCACCCACATGGTTGCTAGCAACCATCATTAATTCTAGTTCCAGGGGATCTGATGCCTTTCTCAGGCCTCCACAGGCATTTCATGCATTGGTGCATTTACATGCAGCAAAGTACTCATACACATAAAATAAAAATAATTTTTTTAATAGGTAACAATTTCCTATTTTTTTCATCCTGTTTTCCTCTACCCCATATAGGTGGCCATTTTTATTGTTTTCTGATTTGTCATTCTTGCATTCCTTTTGCAGAAACAGCAGGTGTGTGTATGTTTGTGTGTGTTTCATTTCCTTTTCTTTCCTATAAAAAAGGCAGTATATGTCTCTCCACAAGAGACCTCAAAACATGTCCAAATTGCTTTTAATTTAAATGATGAAATTAAGGTTTGATACTTTCAAATGTAGAATGGTTTTTGGTCTGATGTTCTGTTTTTCCTCCTCTTTGCTTCTTGTCATTGTTGTAAAAAATGCTATGTGCCTCGTGGGCTTTCTTACCTTTTCAGCAAATTTAACTGTGTAGGTCAGTGTAATTTTTTTTTTTTTGTATTTTATAAATGGATTTTAAGTTTGTGAAAACATTTTACAACCTTGCTTTTTTTAAATCAGGTGTTCAGTCTGACCAAGGGTATGGCTCTAAAGATGAACTTATAAAGGATGATACAGAGATTCATGTGCCTGAAGAGCAAGTAGCACAAGGATTGATGACTACAACAAAATTGCAGATAGAAGGCTAGTACCATTATTTATAAGCTTTCTTTAGAAAAGTACTTATATTCCTTTATCTTACTTGGTGATTTTGGCAATAATTTTTAGGAATTTATAGTCTATCTCCTAAGAGAGACTGATACTCTCCAAGGTTTAAAATTTAAAAGACATCAGTGAATTTGTAGATTACCCTTAACTTTGCAAGAAAGTACCATTCATTGGCAGAGTTGCATGGAGACATATATTTGTTTTATATAAAACTAGGAGTAAACTTTGTAGTAATGGCTGGCCTTGAACTCTGTTCCTGCTGCCTCTACCTTTAGAGTGCTAGGACAACAAGCATATGCTAACCACTACACTCTAACAGTATGATTAAATTTTGAGTTATCAAATTGAATAAGTGGCCCCCTGTCCCTGACTCTGGTGCAGGGGAATCATCATATCCAGGATCTTTCCAGGCAAACATTTTACCACTGCTCCCCAAGGTTCCTTTGATTTTAAAATGCTTTTTCATTAGAAAACCTTCAGTTGTTTTAAGTAGCTGTTTTTTTATTGGTAGGTTAAAAATAGTCTGTGTGGTTTTCCCATTTTTTAAAGAACTCACTGAAGTAGAGACAATTTTTTATAATCACTTTATAGAAATACAAGGAGTATTTTGGTTTGTAGTAATAAGTTCTTCCTCTTCTCATCAACTAAAGTATTTTCTTGATTCTGTTATTTTCATGCTCCAGAGTTACATACAAGCTGCTTGACAAGTAGAAGAAGTGAAAGTCAAGGCCAGGGCTTTAATTGATGCATTTGGGCCACTCAAGTTAGGATATTTGAAAGCTAAACAGAACATTTGTTTCAGTCAATACTCTTGGAATTTGTGTCATAAAATAAGCCAGATACAATAAATCAGTAAAAAAAAAAAAATTAGTTATGAACCCCCTACTTGAAGAAAGACTTCATCCGTATGTAAAAAATCTTTACTTCATAAGTAAAAAGTCTCCATGGTCTGTAACTGTTAATGGCAAAAGTAGAAATGATAATCCCCAAATATTTTTTCCAGAGGTATGTGATGTGTCACCTATTGTCTCAAAACATTCTCAACCTAGTCCAGAGCCTCAGAGTCCTACTGAACCTCCTGCAGGGGGCAGCAGTATTGTGAAAGTTCCGTCTGGTATATTTGACACGAACAGCAGGACAAGCAGCACGGGTAAGTATATACAATATTTAGAAAGCATTGGGTTTTATTGTTTTTGTTAATCATTCTTTTTTGAGACAGAATCTCATCACGTGGTCAAGTTGACCTTGAGCTTGGCATTTCTGTACCTCAGCCTCCTTAGTACCAAGATTATGGGTGTATACTAACATTTCCAGCTAGAATGTGTCTTCAATGCTATTAATTTTGTTAATTGTAATGGGTTTGTTAGAAAACCATGAGTGAGTCTGAATTCTGTAAGTGACTCAAGAAAACTTAAAATTTTGTTTCTTCAAGGTACAGTTAGGAGCAGTGCATGGGGCCTCAAAAAGGCCCTTAAAGCATATATGAGACTGTGTGTAAGTTATATGTAAATACTGTGCCATTTTATATAAGAGGATTGAGCATTGGTGTATTTTAGTATGTGAGATACGAAGGGACACCTGGATTTAATTTTTTAAGGATAAGTACGTATATGTTTGTTACTTGGTATGCCTTTTCTATTATTGTACCTGGTCTGTTTGGTCATGCTTTTTCATTATAGATAATAAAAGTGCTGTAAAGTCTCCTGTTCTTATCAAGAACAGAGACAATGATATGATCTAATCCCAGAAGGCTTATGTGTGGCAGGATAATTGATGTCACTAAGGGAAATGGAAGAAAAGATACATGTGCCACATCTATACAAGTATAATAGTGGGTATTTATTTTGGCTCATTTCTTATAATTACCCTAAGCTGTGACCTATTTCTTTATTACATATTTTTAATGAACACTTGCATGTAACTCACTTCAGATTGAGTTTACTCTATGATTCCAAGTATTTGGTTCATTTTTTTAAAAAAAATTATAATTTATTTTTATTGTGTGTGTATGAAATTTTTTGCCTGTGTGTAAGTTCACCCGCCAGTGCAATGCCTACAGAGGCCAGAAAAGGGCATCAGATCCCCTGAAACTAGAGTTATGTTATGAATGGTTGTCAGCTACTATTTGGACGCTGGGAACCAAACCTGGGTCCTCTGCAAGAGCAACCAATGCTCTTCACTGCTAAGCCATCTCTGTAGCCCCCCCCCCCTTTTTTTTTGAAGGAGGAGGAGAAGGATGGGAGTAATGTTCAAGAGAGGTGGTACTGACTTCATCAGAGAATTCTATCAGAATATTAAAGTGGAAATGATTTGGTGACTGGTATGTTTCCTTCTCTTTTCAGTCATCAGATGCATATACAACTTTCCTTTTGGGGAAGGAGATTGATATGGAGTCTTGCTCTATAGCCCAGGCTGGTCTTGAACTTGTACTTCTTCAGTTTCTGCCTCCTGGGTTTTAAAATTGTAAGAGTGCCCAGCAACTACAGAAATTTCTTACAGTTGTGGAGGTTAGAAAGTTGAAGACCAGGTACCACGTGATGAATTTTGCTGAGAGTCCTCTTTTACATTGCACACTGCCTCCTCCTTCTTGTATCTAAAGGGTAAAGGGTACAGTGTGCCAATAATCCCAGAATTTGGGAGACAGAGGCAGGATGAGTAATCCAAGACAGGTTTCTGGATTCTCCTTTGTAAGGAGAATGATCTCATCCATGAGTCTCCACCTTTATCACCTAATTATCTCCCAAAGACTTCTCTTCATATCACCACATTGGGTTAGGATTTCAACAGGAATTTTATGGGGGCACAACCATTTAGGTAGACTTAAAATTCTTTCTTTTTCCAGTTTTGTTCTTTTGAGATGGTCTCACTGTAAGCTTAAGTTGGTTTAGTACTCATTATATAGCACAGGCTAACCTTGAATTCAAGATCCTACTACTTCAGCCTTCCCAGTATTAAATTTTTAAATTTTATTTTTTTCATTATTAGTAATGTGTGTGGGGAGGGTACCACAGCATGGTTGGAAGTCAGAGGAAAACTTTGTGGTGTTGATTCTCTTCTTCCACCTTTATATAGGGTTCTAGGGATCAAACTCAGTTTGACACGCTGAGCCATTTCACCAAATGTCTTTTGATAGTTTTGAGACAGGGTCTCTTGTTCTTCAGACTGGCCTTGAACTTGCTATGTAGCAGAGAAAAGTCTGCTTTTACATTCCTGGTCCTCCAGTGCTGGGATTACAACCATGTACTACCATGCTGGGCCCAAATCTAAATTTTACTAACAATTCAAATGAATAGCTTTTGGTCTTGGGAGTAGAAAAAAATGTATTGAAAGAATGGAAAACCACTTGCTTTCCCCCAAAACAGGAATTGGTTCTTAAGGCTACTGCGTACTTTTGTTTAAAGATCCAGTATGACTTTTATTTGCCATTGTTTTCCTAGGACCTCACATAGTAAAGAACTAGTAGATATTTGTGGAAGGGCCAAATAGAACTTGAAAAAAAAAAAAGTTAAATACTCAAAGAGTTTATCAGCCTTCTTAAAATTTTACCAATTCTGGACTTTTTTTTTTTTTTTTCTTATTTTGAAGCAGTTCTTTTATTTAGGACAGTAATGCTATGGCTACAAAAGATGTATAATTTCTCCATTACTACAAACTTGCTTTGTACAGAATAGATCCTCCTTCCCCTCACCCCTCTGTGCGTGTGTATGATGTTGGGATCAAACTCAGTTCTTCCTTTTGCTAAGTGAGTACTCTACCGCTCGACTTGGGCCTCTGACAAGAATTTGTTAAATTGGATATATGAAAGCTAAATTAAAAAAATTGTTTCTTCTGGAGTCTGCTATTTAGCTCAGAATACTTTTCTTAAATTGATTCTTAAAATATAAGAATAAGCCTGAGCTTACTGATACATGTGAATAGTGTAGGTATATTGCTGATGTGTTTTCATAGATATCTGTATGCTTAAAGCATGAAAGCAGGTTAGACATTAAAATGTTACTAACTGTAGGAGACAAGATTGAATAGATCTGGGGGGTACTTTTTGTCTGCATATCTTCTTTATACCTTTTAAATCCTCTGAATATTTTACCCTGAGCAGGGGTTACTTTCATAATCAGAGAAACAATCTTTTTGTTACACTGGAAAATAATGAAAGTTTGTTTTTAATGTTTTACTGTCCCTTTTAGGTAGTACAGCAAATGTGCTGTTTTCTACTCAAGATCCAGTTGAAGATGCAGTCTTTGGTGAAGTTCCTAATTTCAAGAAGAACAGTGATAGAGGAGAAAAAAGACAAAAGCATTTTCCAGAGAGGAGCTGTTGTTTTAGTTCTGAAAGCCGAGCAGGGATGCTCCGTAAGAAGAGCAGTTTGGATCTGAATTCAAGTGAAATGGCCATCATGATGGGAGCAGATGCCAAGATCCTCACAGCTGCGCTGACATGTCCCAAGACTCCACTTCATGTCACAAGAACTCACAGCTTTGAGAGTGCTAGCTGTCATCTGACTGATGCTAGGACTCGTTTATCAGAAAGCACTTGGGATTCTGAGTACAAGTCATCTCCTGTGCTAGAGATGCTTGAGGAAAGCCAAGAGCTCCTAGAGCCTATGGTTGATGATAATGTAGCTGAAACGATAACAGCAAAGGTTACATATGACAGTCTACAAAATGATAGTAACAGTAATCAGTCCAGAGACTTGAAAACAGGATCCCAAGATACAATAAACAAGAGAAGTAGTTCATATGGTATTGCTAAACCCATTGAGAGGGAAGATGTTGAAACTGGACTAGATCCTTTGTCTCTTTTAGCCACTGAATGTATAGAAGAAAAAACTTCTGATTCTGAAGATAAGTTATTTTCTCCAGTAATTTCACGTAATCTAGCTGATGAAATTGAAAGTTATATGAACCTAAAAAGTCCTCTGGGTAGTAAATCTTCTAGTATGGAATTGCATCGAGAGGGAAACCACGAGTCTGACACTGTTCCTTCATTTATTCACCCCTTAGAAAGGAGACCAAGTCTACCTTCAGATCACGGTGCGCCACCAGCACAAAAAAACTTGAAAATTGAAGAGTGCTCCCCTGCAGTGTCTAGGCCTAAAACTTTTACTGGGCGTTTCAAGCAGCAAACTCCCCATCGAACTTATAAAGACCGTTCTACTCTATCATCATTAGTACGCTCTTCACCTAATAGCTCTTTGGGTTCTGTGGTAAATTCTTTGTCAGGGCTAAAGCTGGATAATATACTCTCAGGGCCCAAGATAGATGTCCTAAAATCTAGTATGAAACAAGCAGCAACAGTAGCCAGTAAAATGTGGGTGGCTGTAGCCTCTGCCTACAACTACTCTGATGATGAGGTAAGAAAGTTGTACATGTGTTGTCTTTCTGATAGGGGAATGTTTGTAATACCTTTATATATATATGTATGTATATGTATGTGTATAATTTAGAGATTTCTGGTAGTGATTTTTTATATATATTTTAAAACTTTACACATGCTGTTTCATAAAGTAACTTTAGGAAATTGATAGCGTGCAGAAATATGTCACCAGGTGTGGTGGCACTCACCTGTAATGCCAATCAATACCTGGGAATTAGAGGCAGGAGGATCAGGTCATTTCCTAGAGGAAAAGTCTCATATAATGAGTTTGAATTCAACCTAGACTACATGAGACCCTACCTCAAAATCAACAAACAAAAATAATGTGACAGTCACTTTATAATTCCGTAGATGAGTCTAAATTAAAACTTTAGGCTAATTTTTTGAAAGCACTGATACTTCCTGTTTGAAATGATAACACCATGTTCTTTAACATTTTACTTTTTTTCTCTTCTGGTTTTTGGAGACAGGATCCCTGCTATACAGCCCAGACTTACCTCAAACTCAGTCCTGCTTCAGTCTTGCAAGTGCTGGTGTTGCTGGCATTACCCCCTCCCTCTCCAGGATACTTTGCTTTTTAATAATTTTTACCTGCATTATCTCCTTAACATATATGAAATCATTGTAGCTTAATCTGTAGATGTCATGCTACATGATTGATTGTCATTTAAAACAATTCTTTGTAAACAAACTTAATCGTTAGATTATTCTTTTTGTGGAAGTTGAAAGTAGAAAGTTACTTATTTTAAGGAAAAAAAATTTAATTTTGCCTTTTTGTTTACAGAATTGTAAGTGCCATACTACTTTATGCAAGTTCAAAAGACAGTTAACATCTGTAAATGTCTGTTACTTTCAACAGTGTATTCTAGGGTCTGTTGTAAATTTTATATCAATTTTTGTATATAAATATGTACAAATATATCTTTGTTTAGGTTTCACAGCAACCTTAGAAAGAAGTAGTGTTATCTTCCTTTCCTAGAGGAAAATCTCACAGTAAGTGACAGAATTAGCATTTGAAGTCTCAGAAATTGGCTTTGGAGTCCATCTTCTACATAAGAAGGTTAGCTCAGGAGAACACAATTAAGAACAGTCTGCTAAGGCCAGAAGTGCTGGTGTATATTTTTAATCCCCAGCATTTAGGAGGCAGAGGCAGGCACATCTCTGTGAGTTCAAAGCCAGCCTGGTCTACATAGGGAGGTCCACATCAAGACTATAAAATGTGTCCCTGTCTCTTAAAAAAAAAAAAAAGCAATTTGCTAAAAGAGATTGAGGTTGGGATCTGTCCAGGAAAAAAAAAAAAAAAAAAAAATCAAGCAGATGGTATCTTAGGTTGGGTTTTCAAGGATGAATTTGAAATTTTAGATTAATCAAAAATAATAGGGTGGCAAAAAATGTCCTATCTGAGAAAATAGTTTTGGCGGGGCCGGGGGCAGAAACATGAACTTTAAAACATGCATCTTCAAGATAATATAATTTCATATTGCTAAAGCTCTAGGAAGCAAAGCCAAAAAATAAAAAGAAATAGGAAAAAAAATTGAACAAGTAAAATATACTTTTTGAAGAAAATCTATAGGAAAAATACTAGCTGAATAAAATAGAGAATATTACAACAAAATAATTTTTTTCTTTGTTGCCAGGGCCTTTGTACATGCTAGGCTAGCATTCAACTATTGGAGCTACATCTCAAGCTCTTGTATTTAAAGAGCCTTACAAGGTCAGTCAGTGGGACACAAAATAACTTCAAAAGTGTGTTAGCCTAAGGCCAGAGATGTGGCTCACTTGGTAGTGTGCTAGCCTAGCCTGCAGGATGCCCTTGGTTTGATTCCCAGCAGTGTGTGTGTGTGTGTGTGTGTGTGTGTGTGTCATGAGAGGTTAACTGGACATTGTGATAAAGAGCAGAGTGAACCATTTTATTTTCAAAATTTTATCTAACCTTGTTTAAAAAATATTTTCACTCGGTCTTTTGGACTTGGTGTACATGGCATAAATTCCTCAGTGATCAAGGATAAGGGCCTTTGCTATATATCTCTGGCACCAGGAGCAGTACCTGGCTTAGAACAAATAGGATCTACATAAGGGGTAGTTGCAAATGAAGAAATGAATTAAAGGTTTATGAGATATTCATAAAATTTACCCAGAATTTAGAGAAATAAGATTATGTGTAAAAATAGCTCAAAAGATCTGTCAGTGTAATTTGTATAAGAATTAAAGCATTTTGTATGCTTAGCAATAGGGGGTTTAGTAATTACATAAGTAAAATAATGAGTTCACCTGGGGTACAACACAGTCTTCTTTTGAAATAGGACACTTTGTAGGGGGGACCCAGGACCTTGACACCCCCATCCCCCTTAGGTCACTTCTTGAATGTCTTAGACTGTGGAAAGAAAGTTTCAAAAATCACTGAAATGACTATGGTTTTGAAAACATACAGGGATGATTTGTTTTAAAATACAGAGTTTGATTCTGAAAAGGGTAAAGTGAATATATTCCCATTGCAGAAGACATTATTTATGTATATGGGGTTTTATTTTTTTCAATTAAAGGAAGAAACTAATAGAGAGAGAGATTATAGTTTCCCAGCTGGCCTAGAAGATCATATTTTGGGGGAGAATATATCACCCAATACGAGTGTCTCAGGGCTAATTCCCAGTGAACTTACTCAAAGCAACACAAGCCTCGGCAGCAGCAGCAGCAGTGGAGAAGTTGGAAAACTGCATTATGCAACAGGTATGGGAAGGTTTGGTCTTTGGCATTTTGTGCCTGCTGTTTTATTTATTTGTGGTGCTGAGGGTTGGACTTAGGGCCTTTGCATGCTAGGCAACAGCTCTTCTATAGAGCTTCATCTCCAGCCTGTTTGTTCTGATTCTAATTCTGATTCTCTTTCATCCCCATACATTCTATTTTTTGTTTTGTTTGAGGCAGTGTCTCCTGGAATGCACTATGTAGACCAGACTGGCCTTGATCTCAGAGTGATCCACCTACCTCTGCTTCCTCTTTTAAAGGTGTGCACCATCATGCCCAGCTACTGTTGCTTATTTTTTGACTGACTAGCCTAGATCTTTTTAGCTCTTGGAAATTATATTATCTTGAAGATGCATGGTGTTTTAAAGTTCTGTATTCTTTTCATATTATTTTTTTGAACATACCATTTTGCCACCTGTCATTTTTGGAATTTGTTTTTTAAAAAAGTGTGTGTGTGTGTCTCAACTTTAGGAAAAGCTTCTGATACTGAACTTTGGGATGGCACCTTGGAATCTGAATTTTTAATTTATTCTCTGAGTTAATCGGTGTTTGAACCAGCCCCCTCTATAATATTTAAAATTTTGTTATCTATTCTCTTGTGTCCCACTCTTTGAGACAGAGTCTCTTCATATAGCTCAGGCTGGCCTCAAACCCCATATCCTTTTGTCTTACCCTTGCAAGTGCTGTCACTACTTCTATGTTTTTGTTAGGAATCTTGAAAAGTTGAAGAGTTGTATAATGAACAATTATATATCCTCTTCCTAGATTTAATTAACTTTTATTAATTTTATCCATGCATATATTTGTATGTACACACATATTTATGTATTGAGCCATTTGAAAATAAATTTCAGGTTTCATAATACTTCCCTCCTGAATACTTTAGAATATATTTCCAAAGCACTCAGAACATTCTTGGACTGGGGAAATGACTCAGTGGTTAAAGTGACAAGCATGAAGACCAGACTTTAGATCCCTAGAACCTATGTAAATACTCATGTGAGTGTGGTGGCCCATCTGTAATTCCATCATGTGCATGTGGTGGCCCATCTGTAATTCCGTCATAGGAAGGTGGAGATGGGATCCCCAGCGCAAGCTAATTGGCAAGACTAGTCATGTCTGGGTTTGACTGAGAGACCCTGCCTCACTGAATAAGATAGAAAAGTGATAGAGAATGATTCCCAACATCAACCTCAGTTTACCATGTACATGTATATGCAGACATACTTGAAAATGGAACAAGAACCTTCTCCTACCTAATGTGTTATATTTTTATATTTCTTACTCTTCTTTAGGTGAAGTTCCATTTCCAAGAAACATAAAGGGGCAGGACTTTGAAAAATCAGATCATGGGTCTTCTCAAAATACCAGCATGTCTAGCATCTATCAAAATTGTGCAATGGAGGTAAAAATTCTATATTCTGTGTATGATAAATTGATTGTAGAAATGTTTTTATTTTATAACAGTATTTAGTAGGGTTCTGTGAGATCCATATGGACAGAACAGTAAAATAAGTCATTTTAGTGAATTTGCTTCATATCTTGTACAAGTAAGGCAATGGACTGGTCGTTTTATCTGTAATCATATAAATTAAAAGACTATAAACTCTGGTTTTGACCAGTAAAATAATGAAAACTTATTTCCAGATTGACTTTTCATACAGAGACAGACAGTGTCCTTATTTTTTCTCTTAGGTGTTGATATCAAGCTGCTCACAGTGCAGAGCTTGTGGAGCTCTAGTTTATGATGAAGAAATTATGGCTGGATGGACAGCAGATGATTCAAATTTGAATACAACATGCCCATTCTGTAAAAGCAACTTCTTGCCTCTTCTCAATGTAGAATTTAAAGACTTGAGAGGCTCTGCAAGGTTAGTATTATAAGGCCTTTCCCAAGAGGCAAGTGCCCCCCAGAAGATTGAGTTTTGGGCCAAGAGTGAACTATTCATTTTCTTCCTCTCCTTCACCTTCAGTAGTGAAATAGAAGTTACTTTTCTATTTTATTTAATATACAATCACCAGTAGTAAATTCTTATAACTGTAGCTCATTCAAAACTCTGGGTTTACTTCAAAACTTCTTGGGCAGGGCAGGCAACTCATTTGTTAACATGTTTACTGTGCGAATATGAAGACCTAAATTTGGGTCCCCAACACCCACGTGAAAAGCTGCACTGGGAAGATTCTAGCACTGAGGAGGTGGATACAGGTAGATCCTTGGAGCTCAGTGACTAGCGAGCCTATCTAAATTAGTGAATTCTAGGTTCTATAAGATACTACCTCTTAAAAAAAAAAAAAAAAGGGAGGTTAAAGAGATGGCTCAGCAGTTAAGAGCAGTAACTGCTCATGTAGAGGACCCAGATTCAATTCCTGGCACCCACATGGCGGCTAACATTCATAATTCCAGTTCCAGGGGATCTGATGCCTTTTCCTGACTTCCACGGGCATTGCACAACATACATGCAGGCAATACTTCCATACACATAAAATAATAAATAAAATATTTTTTTAAAAAATGGGATTGGGAGATGGCTCAGCAGTTGAGTGCATAATGCTCTTGCAGAGGACCTGAGTTTGTTCCTCAGCACCCACTTTAGGTGGCTCACAAACACTTGTAAGTCCCAGCCCCAGGAGAATCCAAAGCCTCTGACATCTGCAGGCACAATCAAGTGCACATACACACACACACACACACACACATATATAATTAAATACAATACTTCTTTTCAAAGGAGAGTGAAGAAGACATCAGACTTCTGGTCTCCTCAGGCATGCACACACATACATACATGCACACCTGAACTTGCATGTGCACATAACTCTACAAATATATACATATAACACTTCTGCCTTGGTGACCTAAATTATGTCTTCAAGTTTTTTTCTTGTTGTCACTATCTGGTACAGTGAAATGAACAAATCCTAGGCAACAGAAATGAGACTGATTAGGGAGTGTGATATGGTTCATTACTTGCCTAGCATGCGTAAGATCCTAGTTCAATCCCCAATGCCGCAAAAAAATTAAAAGAAAAAAAGGAAAAGAAATGAGATTAACAGGTCTGCTATCAGTCACTAAGTAATTCAGAGTTTGGTGGGTAATTGATAAGTGTACTGATCTATGTATGTATTTTGTCGTCTTTCATCACTTTAATAGTCCTGAGAAACTGAGGCAGTCATACACTGCTGTAGACCTTTTCAAATGCAAATTTTAGTGTAGAAGAGCAGAGAGAATGAGAGTAGATATGTGTATGCTTGAAGTAGGTAATATTTTCCTATGGTTGTCAGCAAATTACTGTTTTATTTAAGTAATTCTAAGTATAAAAATTTGAAGACTCGAAGACTTCAAAAAATATATGGGGTGTGTGTGTGTCCATGTGTGTCTGGGTATGTGTACAGAGGCCACAGTACAACTTTATAGAGTCAGTTCTTTTCTTCTACTGTGGGCTCCAGGGATCCAGCATGGGTCCTCAGACTTTGGGCACAAGCACGTTTGCTCACTTAGCTACCCTGGATTTTTTTTCTTTTAAAGGCCTTTTCTTTTTTTCTCCTCCATAATTAGCTTTTTCTTGAAACAAAGTACCTCTGGTGACAGTTTACAAAGTGGCAGCATTCCATTGGCAAGTGAACTCTTGGAACACAAACCTATGTGCAGTTCAGCAGAACCTGACTTGATCAACTTCATGGACTTACCGAAACACAGTCAGACCATAACAGAAGAAACAAGCTATACAGTTCAATCAAGGTACCACAGGGTGTACAAAATTCATTGTATATTTGAAGGAAACTGCATGGGCATGGTGGTACATTTTTGTAACCCTAGTACTATAGAAGCTGAGACAAGAGGATTATCATGTTCAAGGCCAATCTGGGCCTAGTTAGGGAGACCCTTTCCAGCCCTGTCCTTCACTTCCTCAAATATAAATCAGATCTTGTCTCTATTCTTAGGAAGAGCATGGACTAGTAGAAAGTAAATGTCAGCAAATCTACTTATTTACATTTCTAAATACTTCTGATGATTTTGCTTAATAAAGATGAAGGAATGTGTTGTTGTTTTTGAGAAAAAAGTTTTACTGTGTAGTCTTGCCTGGAACTCTCTTTGTAGAACAGACTGGCCTCAAACTCACAGAAATCTACTTGCCTCTGCCTCCCAAATGCTTGGATTAAAGCCATGTGCCACTACACCTGGCAGATGAAACAATGTTTGAATAAACAACTGAATGCACTCACTTTTTAACTTGTGTTATAAATCCTTTCATACCCCTCATCAGTTATCCACTCCTCTCTGTTCTTCTGACCAATTTTATGAAAATGCTTGGAAAATGTTTTATCCTTTGATGTGGAGGATACTAGGGATTGAACCCAGGGCCTCATATGGGAGGCAAGTGAGTCATACCTCCAGTCCCCAGTTTTAATTATTAAAAGATAATCCTGATTCTTTTCAGGAGTATTTAGGAGATTTCAAATCCATTGTAGAAAATACCATAGCTCTCTAGGTTTAGATTATTTTTTTCATGACTAACAGAAGATTTTTTTTTTTTTTTTTAGTGAAGAAATAAAGAAAGCCAGTGGAGATGTCCAGAGTGTGAAAATTTCATGTGTGCCTAACAGTTTATCCAAACGAAATGTATCTTTGACCCGAAGTCATAGTGTTGGAGGCCCTTTGCAAAGTACTGACTTCTCTCAGCGACCATTTCATGGCATTTCAACAGTTAGTCTTCCAAATAGTCTGCAGGAAGATGTGGTATGTAGCGTTGTAATCATACTGTGTGCTCTTGTAATATGGCTTTAGAGCATTGTATAATTTATGGCAGACTCATTTTAATTACATGACAATTGATATATAAAACTTTTTTGGTCACTCACACCTGTAATTCTAGCACTCCTAAGAAGGCTAAGGTAGTATTTCTACAAGTTAAAGACCAGCATCCACATTAAAAAGCCAGGTATGGCTGTGCATGCCCATAATCTCAGCACTGTGAGACAGGAGGGTCCTTGGAGTTTTCTGGCCAGTCAGTCTAGCTGAATTGGTGATCTCTAGTTTTACTGAGAGACTTTGCTAAATATAAAGGTAGAGAGTGATTAAGGAAGATACCCTTTGGCCTCCACACACACAAAAACATATAGAAAAATTTGTCAAGTGTAATGGTAAATATCTATACTGAGGAGATAGAGGTTGGAAAGTGACAAGTTCAAAGTCAGCCTGCCCCACCCAAAACAAAATCAGTAAAGCAACTGAAGACTTTTTAATCTTGAATTTTATTTAATTAATTAAATGTATATTTATATTAACTTTAATTTTTTTTTAATTTTAAAATTTTATGTATACATGTGTTTTGTCTGCTTGTATGGAAGTGCACCCCTGTGTTCAGTGCCTGCAGGGGTCAGAGGAGGGCATCAGACCCCCTCTAACTGGAGTTAAGACAATTGTTAGCTGCCATGTAGGTGCTGGAAACCAAACCTGACTCTTAACTGCTGAGCCATCCCTCCAGCCCTGGCATTTTGAGACAGGATATTGCTCTGTAACTCTGACTGACCTGAAACTCACTGTGTAAACTAGTTTGACTTCATACTTGTGGCAATCCTTGTA
The DNA here is from genome assembly GCA_035773235.1 of Eospalax fontanierii. Taxonomy (NCBI): domain Eukaryota; kingdom Metazoa; phylum Chordata; class Mammalia; order Rodentia; family Spalacidae; genus Eospalax; species Eospalax fontanierii. The sequence continues at coordinate 9,771,540 of CM069528.1, read as the reverse complement.
CCTGTTTCCCAAGTGCTAGAATTATGGGCATGTGCCCCCATGCCTGGAACTTTTTAAAATAGAAAGTTTCAGAGATGTGCAGAATTAAGTCTCTTGACCCATTATTTACCTTCAGTAAGTTTCAGTTCATGACCACTTTTTTTTTTAATGTAAATCTTTATTTACTTCACTTTACCTACTCATGAACTTGTCTTACAAAAATAAGCAAATAATAAAACCCTAATAAAAACCGAATCTAGTTAAGTTTCTAGATACGAATACCAATTTGTAATATCAAATCAGGATTGTGGGAACCTGTAGTACCTAAAGCTCTAAGGACTCAATCAGTTAATTACTAGGAGAAAAAAAAAAACCTACAGATTTAAAAATCACTAAAGTGTACCGACCAATGTAAGGCATACTTTACATGGTCCTGAGGCCCAAAACCACATCCATCTCATGTACATTTGACACATGAGACACTAGAATTCTGAACTAAGACTGAATAACCTCTTGATTACTTGTAGGTTAGCTTACTTTTTTGTTTTTGTTATGGTAATAGCATTGTGATTTTATGTACATACATACACACACAGACACAGACACACACACACTAAAAAGAAATTTTTTAAAAACAGGATCTCACTGTGCCCTGGGCTAGAACTTGCTATGTAGACCAGGCTGGCCTAGAAGGGACAGAGATCTTTCTGCCTCCTGTGTGCTGCTGCTAAAGGTTTGTGCCATCGTGTCTGGCCCTGATTATTGTTATGGTGGTGGTGGTGTTTGTTTGAGACAGGGTCTCTCTGAAGTCCCAGCTGGCCTGGAACTCACTGTATAGACCAGGCTGGTGTCAATCTTCCAGAGATCAAACTTGGGATTGTCAGACATGGTGGCAAGTACCTTTCCCCAATGAGCAACCCTCTAGTAAAATTTTAAAATGTGTTTGCACCATCCATACTTTCTTATATGACAAGGCATTTTATACTTATGTTCTGCATTCCCATTTCTAGACCTAGCGTAGGCCTATATTTCTATAGAAAGCTTTGACTCCTTTTAGAGCGAAACGGTATTTGAGAAAACATTCCATGTACCACTGGTCCATTAGCTGCTCCAAACATTTGCATAACTTACAAGGTGTAGGTTTTCTTGGAGTTTTGTTTCATGCCTTATTTTATTTGAAGTAAGAAATGGCTATGTCTTTAGTTCCTGCAGTTTTTGTCCAATCAAATGTAAGCAAATTAGATAGAATTTTTAAATGACCCAACCGAAATACATTTTTATTTATTTATTCATTTTTTGAGATTGGGTCTCACTCTGTAGCCCTAGCTGATTTTGAACTTACTGTGTAGCACAGGCTATCCTCAAACTTGAAGCAGTTCTCCTGCCTCTTCCTTTTGCATGCTGGGAACACAGGCATAAGTCACTACACCAGGCTAACAAAGAATACTAGACAAAGAAATCACCCCATTTTCAGACATGGGAAACAAATATCACACTTATTTTAGCCTTTAATTTTAAAATAGCACTTTGTTATTTTTATTTTATGTGTGTGTTTTGCCTGTGTATATGTAAATGTACCCATGTCATGTATGTATGTAACTGCACCCATGTCATGCAATGCCCTGCAGAGGCCAGAAGACAGTGTTGAATTCTCTGGAATTGGAGTTCAGACTGTTGTTAGCTGCCATGTGGATGCTGTGAATTGAACCTGGGTCCTCTGGAAGAACAGCAAATGTTCTTAATTGCTGAGCCATCCCCCTCAGTCCAATCCTAAATTTGTGTGTCTGTGTGTGTGTGTCTGTGTGTCCCATAATGCTATGTGGAGTTAAAAAACAACTTGGGGGACCAAGTTCTCTGCTTTCACTGCCAGTGGTCCTGAGGCTCAAACTGAGGTCAACAGGCTTTGCAGCAAACACCTTTAACTCACTGAGCTGCCACATCTGCCCATCACATATTTTTAATATCATTGCTATAAAGTATGTAGAAAAAAATTTCTTTTAAAAATTAAAAAAAAATCATAAGATATTATACTTAAGAGGCTGGAGAGATGCTCAGTGGTTAAGAGCATTCACTACTACTCTTGCAGAGGACCCTGGTTCAATTCCCAGCACCCACATGGAGCTAACAACTGTCTGTAACTCCAGTTCCAGAGGATCTGATGCCTTCTTCTGACCTTGGTGGGCATTGCATGACAGGGGTACACCTACCTCCATGTAAGCAATACACTTGTACACATAAAAAATAAAAATAATAAATAAGTATAATCTTAAGCAACAGATTATTTTAAAGGCTCTGTTGATTTTTACTCTTCTTTTGTATTGATGTAGTTGAAGGATAATGAAATGGCTTTGTTTGCTTCTGGTTTTCATTCAGTGGCATGTTTTGCTACATGTATAATAGTCCTGAAAAAAATATTTTAACAGGTTAGAGAAGCATAGTTTCACTGCAAAGCACTGACAAGCATCAAAGTTAAACAAAATAGTATCCACTTATTTTTATATTTTTTTAAAGGACGGTCTAGGAAAAAGGCCCAATCCTCTCCCTGTGTCTGTACCCTATTTGAGTCCTCTAGTGCTTCGGAAAGAACTGGAATCCCTGCTAGAGAATGAAGGCGATCAGGTGATTCACACATCTTCTTTCATCAATCAACATCCAATTATTTTCTGGAACCTCATTTGGTATTTCAGACGGCTGGACCTTCCTAGCAATCTGCCAGGACTTATTCTTACATCTGAACATTGTAATGAAGGTGTTCAGGTGAGGTACCAACTTCTGTACTTACATTATGCTGGTGTAGTTTGAATGAGAATAACTTTTCAGTTGCTGAAAGAATATAACAGTAGCGTTAAAACATCACAGGTAAAAGTTTGGGTAGTGGTCCAGGGATGCTACAGTGTTCAGGATCTAAGATCCTTCTATGTGTTTTTGCTTAGCTATGCATGACGTCTTTTTTTAAGGTCTCCTGTTCAGGATGACTGACTGTCTTCAAGCTATCAAAATCACATTCCAGGCAGCAGTAAGGAGAATAATTGTCAGAAATGTGTCTTCTCTCTTACAGCTTACAGAGTTGTACACTGTGTTTCTAAGTGTGTCCATGTGGCCTGGACTGAGTTGTTTGCCTTGTCTAGTTGCACAGTGGGCTACATAGGGAAGTGTCTATCATATATGAACTGCCATAATTTCTCCTGAAATTCATGCAGCCACCTTACTTGAAAGATCTTATCTATATTTTTCAGATGCATAATTAAAAGTTAGACAAGTTAAATAATTTGTGTAAGGTAAATACCTAGTAAGCCTTACATGTAACCCTAGCAGGTCTTGAACTCGCTGTGTAGACCAAACTGACCTCAGTCTCACAGAGATCTGCCTGCCTCTGCCTCTTGAGTGCCAGGAATAAAGGTCTGTGCCACTACACCGAGCCTGACTTTTATTTTAAAAAGTAATAAGTGGAAAAGAAAGTTACATGGTAAAATAATAGAAGCTTTTATTCTGTGTCTTACCTTATGATTTGATATAATGATTATTAACTTTTCATGTGACTATTGAGCCAGTTACTAAGTTATCAACCAATCTTTGTAAAAGACTGATAGCCTGTAAGTCAGAACTAGAAACTTAGAAGCCAGAAAATAAGACCATTTATCATTAGACATTAATAAAAAGCAAAACTTTTGCTCAGAACTTTGGGTTTAGAGTTTCTAAAAAAAAAAAAAAAAATCATCTGTTTTATATATACAATCAAGTTTTGCTCAGTCCAGTAGTTAGGAAACTTAATTTTTTGAAATTAATCTCTTTTAGCTTCCTCTATCATCTCTGTCCCAAGACAGCAAACTTGTATATATTCAACTCTTATGGGATAATATCAACCTTCATCAGGAACCAGGAGAACCTCTGTATGTCTCATGGAGGAACTTGAGTAAGTAAAATAGAATTTAAAAGACACAACCAAAGCTGGAGAGATGGCATAGTGCTTAAGAGTAGTGGTTGCTCTTGTGGAGGACCCAGGTTCAGTTCTCAGCTACCTATGTGGTGGCTAACAACCCTTGATAACTCCAGTTCCAGGGGATCTGATGTCCTCCTCTTCTGACCTTGTGGAAGTTGCAGGACACAAATATACTTATATACATGCAAACACTCATACACATAAAATAACAATAAATAAATAAGCATTAAAGAAAAAAAAAGACACAGCAGAGCTAGGTGCATACCTTTAATCCCAATACTCAAAGAGGTAGAGTCAAGCAGATCCTTATGAGTTCAAGGCCAGCCTGGTCTATATTGTAAGTTCCAGACTAGCCAGGATTGCATAGTGAGACCCTGTCTCAAAAGAAAAAAAAAAAAAGACACAATAGGGATGGCGAGATAATTCAGTGGGTAAAGGAGCCAGGCCCGACCCCTAGAGTTCAATCCCCCCACCAGGTCTCACGTGGGAGGAAACAACTGACTCCTGAAGTTTTTCTCTGACCTCCACACCCACACCATGGCATACCCATTTCCACTATGTATTCACACATATATAATAAATGAGTAAATACAATTTCTAAAATAAAATATCCCTCATTTTTTAACTGTAGGCACTTATAACTGCAACTTCCTCTTAGAACTGCTTTTGCTCCCTCTCAAAGTTTCTATAACTTGTGTTTTGTTTTCATTTGACAGGAATTTTTCAATTTCTCCCTGACTTTTGCATTGACCCACTTACCATTCAAAAGTGTATTGTTTGATATCATTGTGTTTATGTAGTTTCTCTTGGTGTTGATACCTAGTTTAAATCCATTGTGATCTGGTAAAATACTAAAAATTATTTTTTCCTTTATCTTTTTTTCATTTGTTGACTGCCTTGTAGATTAAAATTGATCCACTTGGGTGAAAGTTCTATGGTCTGCCAAGAGGAATGTATTCATAGCGGTTGGAGGGAATAGTCTATAAGTGTCTTTTAGTCCATCACATATATGGTGCCGTATAACTATTAACTGTCCTTATTGATCTTTTTGTCTGGATCATCTCTTTGTTGTAGAGAGAGGTATTAAGTCACCCTCTTTAATTGTATATGAACCTGTCTGCCCCTTTGTGTCCAGAAGTATCTGTTTTATGAAATTGGGTGCATCAACACTTGGTGCATATATAGATTCAAAACTGCCATACCCTCTAAAGGACTGAAGAACCGTTACTGTTAATATGTAGTGATAGCCTTGTTTTGGATGAGAGTTGCTTGCTTATTTGTTTTGTTTTGTTTCATCTAGTCCAGGATAGCTTTCAGCTCCCTCTGTAGACAAGGATGAAGTTAAATTTCTAATCTTCCTCTCAAGTGCCTGGCTTTATAATGACCTTCTTGATTTCTTCTAATTTTGCTTTTAAGTCTGCTTTCTGAGATATGCATATAGCTACTGCACTTGTTTTCATTTCTACTTGCTTGGTATATTGACTTCTGTTTTTTCACTTTCAGTCTGTTTCTTTGCCATTGGTGTATAGCTGGCTTTTGTTTTTTAAATTCAGCCAGCTAGTCTAGGTCTCTTCTACTTGCAGAGTGAAGTATATTACTGAAAAGAGTTTGCTGATTCTTGTAATTTTAATTTGTGTGTGTGTGTGTGTGTGTGTGTGTGTGTGTGATGTACATGTACTCTTAGAGAACAACTTTGTGGAGTCAGTTTTTCCTCCTGCCTTTGTACTGATCTCAGGTCACCAGGCAAACACTTTACCCACTTGGATCTCCCCAGACCTGTTTCCTATAATTTTGTTGGTTGTTTTCCTGTCTGGTTGAAATATTCTTTATTCTTTTCTTTCTCTGCCATTCATATTAATATTTATTGAATTGGATATGACTGATTCTTTCCTAGTTCTCCTTTACCTCTTCTCATGACATGTATTGTTTTCTGTTCTCATGATTGAATATCCTCTGCTATACTGCCTTGGTGCTCATGAATTGCCTTAGTTTGTACTTGCCCCAGAAGGTCTTCATTTTCCCATGGATTTTAAAAGATATAAAAGATAGCTACATATCCAGTTATTTGTTTTTAGGGCTTGAAATAATATCATTCTGTGCTTTCTTGGCTTTTACGGTTTCTACTGACAGTTAGATTTTTGTTTTGGTTCGGTTTTTGAGACAGGGTCTCCCTGTAGTTCCAACTGGCCTAGACCATGCTTTGTAGCCCAGGCTGGTTTCAGTCCACAGAGATCCACCTACCTCTGCCTCTTGATTGCTGGGATTTAAAGGTATCACCACTCCTAGCTGGAATTATTCTTATTCAGTATTGTAAATGAATTGGTGATTGGTTTTTTTTTTCTTGCAGATTTTATTGTTTCTTTGTTTTTTAGTCTTGGTATTTTGTGAATAATATTTCATGGAGGATTCTTTTCTCTGCTTATGTCTCTTTGACATTCTAAATGCCTATTATGCTTCAGTGTTCATTTCTCTACATTTGAGAAAGTTTTGTTATAATTTTAGTTATACTTTCTATGTCAGCTCTTTTTTACATTCCGAGACAAGATCTTGTTAGGTAACCCTTGCTGGCCTTTTAACTCATTTTGTCACCAGGTTGGCCTTGAACTTGCAGCAGTTCTCCTGCTGGAGAGATGACTCAACATTTAAGAGCTCTGGCTGCTCTTGCAGAGGACCTGGGTTCAATTCCCAGCACCCACATGGCATGGTGGCTAACAATCATCTATAACTCCAGTTCCAGGAAATCCAACACCCTCTTCTGACCTTTGCAGGCAATGCATAATATGGATGCACTTACATACATGTAGGCAATACATTCATGCACAAAAAATAAAAGTAAGGAATTTGTGTTCTTAAAAAAAAAAAAAATCAAGACTTGTTGGGCATGGTGGTGTATACCTTTAATCCCAGCCCTTGGGAGGCAGAGGCAGGCCTATCTCTGTGAGTTCAAGGCTAACCTGGTCTACCTGGAACTAATGAGTTCCAGGTCAGCTGGAGCTACAAAGAAACAAAAAAAGACTGATATCATAACCAGTAGGAGCTAGCAGTCTTAGTAACTGTGCTATTTGAAAAATTCAACATTACTTTATGACAAATACCAGACACAGAGTAGCTGAGGACCTATTTATTGGATACATATTTCCATCTCATGCAAATGTGGGTATAGATGAAAGTGTATGGTTCTTGGTTCTACTTTAAAATATTTCTTTTTTCCAGGCCAAGATCAAACCTTTTTGGTTTATGCATGTTTAGTGTTAGTATATGATTCAGCTCTACTCCCCCTTTAACATACTTTTCTAACCTATCAAATGTGTGGAAATGTTTGTTTCTAGTAGAGCTAGGTATGTCCTTGTTTTAATTAGGTCTGTCTACTCTCTTAACATTTAATTTTTTAAAAAGTGGCATAAATAATTTCATAAGAGTTTTCTTTCATTATATTTTAGCAGTTATGTTGTATACCATAAATATATACAATTTTAATTTTATAATTAGAAAAAGGTTTAAATTATGAATTGCATCATTTCTAAGCAATTCCTTTCTCCTCGGGGGTTCTGGTTTCTTGTGGTATAGTCAGTTTTACAATCAGTAATGGTTGCTTCTTGGTTCTGCTATCGTTTCTGGAATAAGATCTATTACATTCCAACCCAGGCAAGAAACTGTAAGTTGGAGAAGAGGGACCAGGGCTAGTCACCCTATTTAAAGAGAGCAAGAAAGGACTAGAGTGATAGCTCAGGGGTTCAGAACACTGGTTGCAGAGGACCTGGATTTGGTTCTCACGTGGTGGCTCACAACCATTTGTAACTCCAGTTCCAGGGAATCCAGTGTATTCTTCTGGCTTCTGAGGGCACTTGGCACACATGTAGTACATTTACGTAAATGTAGGCAAAACACACACATAAAAATAAAAATAAACCTTTTAAAAAGAGAGAACAGGAAGTAACTTTTAGCTGGTACCATGTCACATAATTTTACTGGGAAGTGGGAGATGATGTTGAATAGACAGCCAGAAAGTGACACAACTAATAATTGGAGAAAACTTACTCTTACTGTGTTCTTATCATTAGATTCTGAAAGGAAATTGTCTCTTCTGTCAGAGGAGCAACAAGCTACGAGCATTTTAGTTGAAAACATTAGGCACAGTATCCAGCATAACGATGTTCTGAAACCCATCAACCTGCTTTCCGAGCAGATGAAACCAGACGTGAAAAGACAAAGGTAATGCCCTTAGTATTTCATACTTGTTGCCACTTAGTCATACATTTTGTAGTGGGATTATTTTTAATACCTGTAGTTGTAAAAGACATATGTATTGTTAAACATTTAGTTATTCTGATAAGTGCTATTCATATTTATGTATTCATATATGTCAGGTAGAATTAATTTTTAGCAAGGTAAGTTATTATTGATGAATGTTTTGGAAACATTTTTCTTCATTGGAAATCTGTGAATTTCCAAACATTGATATACATAAGCAGTACTTGTTCCAGTCCTGTGATGACCACATACTTCTTTCTTGTTGGATGTAAAATATGGGATTAGAAGTCCAATCAGTTTAGGACAGTGATGGAAGCAGGGACGTTCTAAGGATGTGAAACTAACCTGACCTTTCCATACTGTCTGCTATGGCACATTTGCATCTGTATTCATGCCCCCTCTTGGCTAAGTGAATTTACAATAGGGCTTCAGAAAAGGGCATATAGTTATATCAAACATTACGAAAGAAAGTCCCTGGAGTTCCCTGAAAGTCTTCTATCATGGCTTCTTTGTGCATCTCAGAATAGGGCAAAAATTTGTACTGAAAACTGATGGCCCAATTAGAATCTTAATTGTTGAAGTTGAGATGACCTTCGTAGGCAAACATAGTACCACAGAGCCACATCCCCTGTCCTCATCTTTATTTATAACTTAGTTATGAAGCTTTTTTTTTAATTCTTGAAACAGGCTCTCCTTATATAACCCAAGCCATCCTAGAATTTACAGTGATGCCTTCATTTTTCAAGTGCTGGTGTTATAGACATGCACCATCAAGCAGACCTAACTCATTTTTAATGTTTTATCGTGTGACTCTCTTGTTTGTTTGTTTGAGATAGGGTCTTTTATGTAGCCCTTGCTGACCTGGAACTCCCTGTGTACAGCAAAGGAGCCTCACACAGAATCTGCCTGCCTCTGCCTCCCAAGTACTAGGATTAAAGGTGTGCACACACCAGCCATTTTGTAACATTTTTAGGTTCACAAACTTAATAAAGGTGATTTAACTTTTGCCATTTGATTAAATAACAAACAGACCATACTATCTTTTACATTATAGCCAAAGACTTTAGACCCTTGGATTAGAAATTAACGTCACTACGTAAAAATAGATAGAAAAGAAATTAAATTAATTTTACCTCTTTGGATGTTGCTACATAAAAAAGAGAAATTAAATCTGTCCTTTTAGATGGTAAGAGATGAGATAAGGCTGCTTTTGTATATATGTATAATAAGTATATACAAATATATGTTCTGGCCTGGAACTCACTGTGTAGACCAGGCTGGCCTCCATCTCCCATCTGTCTCCCAGAGTGTTGGGATTAAAGGCATGGGCCACCATGCCCAGCTTTGTTTTTTGAGCCATTAACTTTTTTAAAACTTTCTTACAGTTTATATTAGAGGCTCATGAATATTGTGAAATAAAACCAAGTTTAATGTACCCTTCAAGCAGCTTCCGTCAAAGAGCTCTCGTACACCTACAGTATAATATAAAAACCAGGATGTAGTTACAAAACTTTTAACCAGTCTATAGAATTTAATGTGTTTTTACTGTTTTATTTTTTAACCTGCAACTGCCAAATATGGTGGCTCCATTTGTAATCCTAGCACTTAGGAGACTGAACCAGGAGGGTGGCCAAAAGTCTCAGGTCAGCCCTTGGCACCATAGTGAGTTCCAGGCCACCCTGGGCCAGAATGAGACCTTCACAAAGAAGTCCCAAAACTTAAACCTGTGTCTATGTATATGTTTGTTTTGTTTGTTTATTTGCCCATTAACTTTCAGAATCTCTTTTTTTGATAGGAGTTTATACAGAGAAATCCTTTTCTTATCATTAGTGTCTCTTGGAAGAGAAAACATTGATATTGGTAAGTTGACTAATGAGGAATAATTAAAATCAGTTATTTTCTTAGTTGAAAATTTTTTTAATGGAGTCTTTGGAATGAGAGTGTAACCTTGTTAGTGCTAAACCAAGTGCACTAAAAACCTTACACAAAGACCAGGTTCATTCACCAGTACTGAAAAAAAAAAGAAAATGCAGTTCGTATGAATAAATAGTTGCCTTTAATCCCAACACTTGGAAGGTAGAGGCTGGAAGATCTCTCTGAGTTGAAGGCCAGCCTGGTCTACATAGCAAGTTCCAAGTCAGCTGAAACTACAGGGAGACCCTGTCTCAAAAGTAATTAAATAAAATAAAAATAAAGATTGAAATGTGATAGGCCATAGTTTTGCTTTTGCTAACATGCCTTCCCATTATACTCTCTAGAACTGTAAATTAAAATAAAACTTTAAAAAAAACTGTGTTTAGCTGGGCATGGTGGCATATGCCTATAATCTTAGCACTTGGGATGCTAAGATTGGAGGATCACAAATTGGAGGGCATTATGGGCTCTATGTATAGTAAGGCCCTGTCTCAAAATAAAATGAGGACTGAGGTAGCTTAGTGGTTAAGAGTACTTGCTGCTGTTACAGAGGACCTTGGTTAAGTTCCCAGCATGTACATGGCAGCTGTCAACTGTCTATAATTCCAGTTCCAGATCTGACATGCTTTTCTGGCCTTCAAGGATATTAGCATACACATTGTGTATGTGCAGGCATATACACATACACATAAAAATAAGTACATCTATTTTTAAAAGTCAGATCAGGCAGTCCCCAAAACTCACATGGTGGAGAGAATTGATTCCTTCAAATTATCTTTTTGGCCTCCACACATAAATACCATGGTATGTGCCCCCGATTCCCCACCCTCCAAAAAAAAAAAGTTTAAAAAGATACTAATTACTACTTTCAAGTAGGCAGTTTAAATCTGTCACATGACTCAGTATGATTTTGTTTTTAATGATAGCTTTTGTTTTATTCACAAATTACAACTGCATTTTTAAAAATGTCTTTCAGAGGCTTTTGATAACGAATATGGGCTTGCGTACAAAAATCTGTCTTCAGAGATTCTTGAAAAGTTACAGAAAATTGATGCCCCACCAAGTATCAGCGTGGAGTGGTGCAGGAAGTGTTTTGGAGCACCTCTTATTTAAATTAAGATTCATTAGAATTTTGATAGAGTACTAGGGAAATAGATTCTACCAGAAACAAAGTGTTTTTTTTTTTTCCAAATCGTAAGACTTGGTGAAAGCTGAAATGAAGTAACTCTTGATAAAATGTAATGGATTATAATTCATACTAAATCATCTTAAAATGTCAGATGCTATTAAATGTCCTGAGGTTTACTAATGTTTGAAGATTTTTTCAGCTCCTGACCTATTTGATGCTTCCATTGAAAAAAAAAATTTTTGGATTTCACATTATTTGCATAAGAGAAATAATGAAGCTGTCATCACTATAGACACTAGTATTTGAAGCTGTTGGGTTTGGGAAATGGCAAACTAAACTTGCCTAACCTCAAAACAAATGACACAATTCAACTATAAGAGTAACTGTATATATATGATTGTATATGTGTGGGGCTATGTAGTATGTATGTGTATAAGTGTATATTTATTAAAATATTTAGATTGCATGTTGCAATAGTTTTCTGAACGAGGCCATGCTGCCTCTTAAATGACTACTACTAAACTCATTTGTAGTCGTTAATTCCAAAATCATCTTAAGTCACAACTGCCTTCCCAGTTGCCATGTACAACTTTTAAATTATGTATTATCTTAATGAATTGTATCTTGAATATCCAGGTACTTCTGTCTTTTCCCAATACCATGTTAATTTGCAGTGTTTAATTAGAGTCTAATAGATAAAATTTAAAAATTTCCTAACTTACAAAATTATTTGGAACATGCAAATGTATGTTAGTCTTTGTGTAATATTTGTTCAGGCACATAAATTGTTAGTATTGGTTACTTTTTAAAAACCCGTGGGAGCTGTGCCAGGCAACTCAGGTTTATGATCCCAGTTTCTTGAGAAGCAGATCTCAAGTTCAACGCCAAGCCTTAACTTTTGAGATCCTATCTCAAAAAGTTAAAAAGAGGCCCAGGAGTTACAGCTCAGTGGATGAGCTTTTGTGTAGCATGCAGGAGCCCAGGGTTCAGTTCCCAGCACCACCACCAAAAAAAAAAAACCAAACAAACAAAAAACAAAAAAACCCTTGTGGGATAAACTTGCACTACACAATAAAAGATTTATTCTTGTACAATATTTTTTATTTGTATGCTTGTGAATAAAATGTGCATTTGTAAATACTGTTGTTTAGGTTGAATCAATTAAGTCTTAATTTTACTGCTTATTAAGCTCAATGCCAGCAGGTTTAAAATAATCATGACTTCACATGCCCTACCTTGACAGTGACTCTGCTTTTTGTTAAAAACATCCACTGGGAACAGCAAATTTGCCTTAGTTCTCTGCATGGTTTAGAAATCCAGTTAATGTGTGCACTTACAGTAACAATGCAGATCATTAAACCAGTTAACATGTAAAAATTTACCTCCATTTGGTACACTTTAATAGCACAATTCTGTGTCTGAATTTTTGCAGAATTCTAGTCTGAACTTGAAGTGTTTAAGTGAAAAACAATTACCAGAAATTTTCTCAGATCCTCATTACTTTTAAATTGGATCTTTTGTGGTTTCAAGTATATATTTTTACAATATCTTTTATTGACCCAACAACTTTTCAAATTATCTTTTCATATGCAAAATTAAAGTTGAATAAAAATGAAAAATAATCAAGTTTGTTGTGTCTGTCATATTTTTACAGCTATTGCAATCTCTAGGACTTACTGTTATAAAGAGTTCCATTATTGAGATTTCTGTGATTTTTTTCATAAATCACATTTATGAATGCTACATACCAAGGTTAAAGTACAAAACTTAAAATATGTCTTGATACCACTTTTCAAATCTGCTACCATTAGGTTTCATAGGAACTGATTTCTTATATTTAGTTTTTTTTTTTTTTAAGTTTTAGTTTTGAGAGAGGGTCTCCCTGAAGCCCCAGCTGGACTGGAACTTGGCTGTGTAGACCAGGCTGTTCTCAGTCTAACAGAGATGCACCTGCCTCTGCTGTGGTTGAAAGGCATACACCTAATACCTGGCCTATACCCCAGCATAGTCAGAAAGAAGGAACCATTACCATTTATAGGACAAGCTGGGCTTGCACTTGGACAATTGAAGATCAGGAGTCTAGAGCACCTTCAGCTTTATCATGAGATTAGCCTAGGCTATGGAAGATGGTCTCAAAAAACAGAGGCCAGCAAGGCCTGGTGGTACAGGCCTTTAGTCCCAGTCTGAGATTGAGGCCAGCTGGTGTACATACTAAGTTCCAGGCCAGCTAGGGCCATAGGGAGACCCTGTCTCTAAAAGAAGCCAGGTATGGAAAATGAGCTTCTTCATGACTTCTACAAGCAATCTTTAAATTGGTTCCTTAGGGAAAAAAGAAAATGATACTGGATTTATTTTGTGTGATCTTAGCAACCTACATAATCAGGTTAACACAGACCTCTTAAATTAAGGCCTCTTCCATGCTAGGATGGCAGGTCTATGCTCAAGTTATTTTTTTCCTTTTGTCCTTGAGACAGGTTCTCTCTGTTAGCCCCAGCTGGCCCAGAACTCAGCCTGTAGACCAGGGTGGCCTCTTAGAGATGTGCCTGCCTCTGCTAGGATTAAAGGTATGCACCATCACAGCCACTATGTTTGTTTCTTTTAAGCAGTATAGCACTACTTGGCCTAGAACTTGTAGATTCAGCTGGCCTCCAACTCAAGGAATCTGTAGCTTCTGCCTCTTAAAACTATTTGAAAATTTTATTCAGAACATTTTCTAGGGAAAATAAACTTGTATTATTTAGACTTCACCACACCTAACATGTCTTAAGATCCTGCTTACACAATCATAAATCAAGTTGGGCATGTTGGTGCACACTGATGACCCCAGTACTCAGGCCAAGCAGAATCTTAAGCCCAGCCTGGGCCACAGAAAAAGACCATCTCAAAAACCAAAAGAATGAAATCAAACAGGCTATAGCCACTTTAGGAATTACGGTGCATCACAGGAGTTAGTGGATTAAGTGACAGATTTTGTAGTACAAATGCTTCATAATGAGACAATGGGCTTTCCCATGCCAGGCACGAGACCCTTGCTTTAAAAAGTTTTGTGAATGTTTCAAAAAGATCCCACATTAACTACGCCTTTACCATGAGCACAACTTTCTCTGCATTGTGTACAGGCCTTTAAAAGTTATCTTTAGATAAACTTCAAGTCCTGAACATAGATTCCCATTTCTATGACCCATTTACTTTCAACTTATCCTGTTACTTCCTTAATGAAAAAAAAAGAAAAAAATGCCAAAAAGAGATTCAAGGCTTGATCATATTTATTTGTTACTTTTAAAGATTATTTTTGACTAGACTCAGACTTAGAAGTAGAAGCTCTCAGTGAGGACAGCCTGCGTCTCTTGGCAATCTGTTCCTGCCGTTTTTCTTTGGCTTCCTAAACAAAACCAAAAAAGCATACAGTTAAGGTTTTATCTAGGTGAGAAATGGAGAGGAAAAGGCAGTCAGTCCTGTACCCACCTTCATTCTCTTGGCCAACAGTTTAGCATACTCTGCAGCCTCCTCCTTATTTTTCTTGGTGCGTTGTTTCTTGAGAGCAATGCGTCGGCGTTTGTGTTGTAGGACTCGGGGTGTAACAAGACGCTGAATTTTGGGTGCTTTAGTTCTGGGCTTCTTACCTAAAATCCAGACAGTGATCATTTGCTCAATACCTTTGTCTCATTGGGGTGTACTTGCTCAACATACACATGACCCTAAGTAATCACTGCACACACACCAGCAAATCTGAATTCTTTCTGAAACGCCAACCAATTCACACCAGCGTCCTAGTCACAACTTTTTGTAAGTACTGATGTGTGGTCAATGCGTTTTTTTCAAGTTCCCATTTATGCTTGGGTCATTACTTCCTGGCATTCACTACCCCTTCAGATTCATATTTGGATGTTTATCGACTACAGGTCTTTGGGAATAAAACTCTCAGATGTAATTTCAGGTTATGGATGCCGCATAGGGGTTAATACTTCAGGTGTTATATATCCAGGTTCTGCTACAGTTCAGCTACTCCCCGAATGCCAGGAGACGAGGACCATCTTTAAGACACTTATCAGCCAGGTCACACATTTCCTACAGTGCCATGTATCTATTTTCTTAAGGTTAGGAACTTATTTGAACCAAATACTCAGCACCAAAATAGTACCTAACACATGGTAGGACTAAGTGACTAGTGAATAGATATTTATAAACACAGGTCAGTAGTCCCAAGAATCAAAGCCAAATTCATCTTTCTATTTAACGTAGACACCATGTTTATTACAGAAAGATTAACATTATGTTACTGATTCTATGATGACTGACAATGTGGTATGTTGCCTAACAAACACACCTGCTCCCTCATAGAGCATTCTTCTCATTTTTACAACCTTTGTGATCCATATCCCACAGATGAACACCAGCCATGCATTGAAGCAATTTCAATAGATGAAAGGTTTCTTTTGTAATCCAAGAAAGTTCCCATTTTGAATACAATATCCCTGGGATATGTATGATGCATGAGAACTGACTTCTGCAAGTTATGCTGACCTCCATGCCCGTAGATGGCTCAAGCAGAGAATGGGGTGTTCTCACACCCAACACCCAAATGGCAGCTAAGAACTGTCTTTAACTCCAGTTCTAGGGGACCCAACACTCTTCTGACCTCCATGGGTATTGCACAACATGGGTACACTTAAACATACATTCAATACACTCACACATAAAATGTGTCAGAATACTTTGCTTTAAAGTTTTATTTTACTTTTATTTTTATGTATCTGAGTGTATTGCCTGCAGTTGTGCAAGTTCACCTGCATCATGCAATGCCTGCAGAGATTAGAAGGCATCAGATTCCCTGGATCTGGAGTTATGAACAGTTAACTGCCATGTGGGTGCTGGGATTCAAACCTGGGTCCTCTGCAAGAACAGTCAATGCTCTTTTAACCCATGAGCCACCACTCCAGCCTCTAGAATACTTTCATAATAGTACAATTTCTAATTGTCTGTGTCACTCCTAAACCCAAAACAATGAATTTTTAAGTGTCTAGTAAATTAAATCCCATCTCTAGGCAAACACTGCTTATACTGCTATGGTAGATTGTTTTCTATATGCACATAGAATGCCACAGTGATTAGAATTACCCAAGCCTTAAAAGCATAATCCCTCTTTACCTTCTTTGTTCAAGGGCTTTCTGACAACATATTGGCGGACATCATCTTCTTTAGAGAGATTGAAGAGTTTCCGGATTCTGCTAGCTCTTTTGGGCCCCAACCGCCGTGGTACAGTGGTATCTGTCAGTCCAGGAATATCCTTCTCTCCTTATAAATGGTTGGACAAAGATATTAAATTTCATCATCATCTTCATAATTATATTCCTAATCAGCAATAGATTCAATGTGGACAATCCCAAAATCTCAAATCACTTGAAGCCATACATGGCTTTAAACCCAGCACATGGGAGGCAGATGGACTCTCTGTGAGATGGAGGCCAGCCTGGTGTACATTAGGAGACCCTGTCTTTTGTACTTAAAAAAAAAAAAAAAAAGGGAGTGGGTGAGTGTTGGAGAAATGGCTGAGGCGTTAATAATACTATTTTTGCAGAGGGCCCCAGGACGCACATAGTGGCTAACAAACATTGGTAACTCCAGTTCCAAAGGAGTCCAACACCCCCGTCTTCTGACCTCTGCAGACACTGCACAACTACCTTTTTTCACAATGACCAAGTTGAGGACACTCAGATTGGCATCCACAATGCATCCCCGAACAGACTTGCGCTTTCTCTCTCCAGTTCTCCTGGGTCTATAACAAGAATGCCCCTTGCTCAGCAGCAGGCGCACTCTGCCATGGGTCAAGACACCCTGCTTCATAGGAAAGCCTTGTTTGTCGTTTCCACCACTGATTCGGACCACATAACCCTGCGTGAATATTCAAAAATATATTACTGCTCTTGTTCCAAATTTATAACACAGGCATTTGATATCTATCAACCACATCTCTTAACTGAGAACCACTTTCAATCTAAGTTGTCTCCATTTCCAACTTACAAGTTCAATTAGCAAACTCCTTTCATTATCTACTATTAGGGCATTAGAAGGATAAAAATGACTAACAAATTACTAGCAAGCAATGAACAAAGTCATTTGGTACTTTTTTCTAGCTTAGTCAATTACAAAGTCTCACCAGGTGACAGCTTTCCTTCACAGTACCTTAACCAAGACTAGAAGGCATTGTTCAAAGTGCATACTGCATTCCCAACACCAACCTACTCTCAGTCAACTTTACCTTCCATTCTTCGCCCAGGGCATCAGCAGCAACTTCTGTGGCCATGCGCTTCTCATAGAAAGTACGAAGTTTGCGTTCATCGTCCACTTCAATGAGTTTCTGACAGCCAGTGGCTGGGAAAGAGATATTGAGCTAGGATTTGAAAGATAGGGGGAAAAATACTTAGACTCCCTCACATGTAGTGGCAGTGCACATCACAACGATAATTTAGTCACAGAACATTTTTTTTTTGCGTAGTTCCCACACAACCAGCAGAAAATTCGCGACGCTAACTTTCATCGCCTGAAAGCAGCAGTGTGGCCGCACCACACTCATGAGAACGTTTTCCTTCAAGTCCTTCAGCGTGACACTGAGGACGAGGGTGCCTGCAAGCCGCATGTCGGGCCGCACGAAGGCCGGCCTCAGGCCCAAGTGTGCATGGCCGGTGGCCGCCATGGCACTCTACCCGCCGCCGCAATCGCCCGCCATCCGCTCTCCCAAGGAGCTCCAGGCCCGCGACAACAAGCTTCCTTCTGCCTCAGACCCTTCCCCAAGTAGAGGTGGGGTCGTGGAGGCCCAGAGCGGAGACAACGCAGCGCTCTGGGGTTCGATGCATGCCCACTCAGCACCAGCTGCCACGTCCTACCTTCATTTTCACGCAGCCTACCGCCTAGTAGGACCCACGAAAAAGAGAGCTGACTTCCGCTTAACCCAGGTCACATAGCGCTCTCAGTTCTCGCGAGAACAGGTACTGGCACTCGGAAGTGCGTATGGAGGGCGGTACTTCCGGGGGTGGGATTATTTGAGCACCGCCTTGGTCGTGTGGCGCTTCAGCGTCATTGGGTGTTCCGGGGCGGGATCCTGTCTTCAGGGGGTGAGTTAGCCGTCTCCTTGCTAATCTTTGGGGCCTGGGTCTGAGTGTTTGCGCCACGGAGGAGCGGGACCTCGGGACCTGACGCCCACAGCTAGCGGTAGAAAGGCAAGTCTGCTCGTCACCAGGGCTGATCTGTCATTTCCGCGGAAGATGGCGGGATCCAGAGTTTACCTAGTCCCAGCGATTGTCAGCCCAAAATACCGAAAGCCTTGGTTTGCTTTCCTTTTCTCTTAATACTGGCTCAACCACTTGACCTTTAACTGCTTTGCGGGTTATGTCATATCACTGAGTAATACTCGTAATTCAAGTCTCAGAAGCCTGTAGGCAAGGTTACCCCAGTACAGAACTATGAGGTACCTCCAAAAGTCTTCCTGCTTTTTCTCCGCGATCTCACCTTTCGGGGAAGGGGAATGAGTGTTAATTCCTGGCGATTGAATACAGGACCTCAAAGGAAATTGCACCTAATTAAGCATTTTCCATTTCTGCCAGTCCCTGGCTTAGGTTTTTGAGTTTCATCTACTTGCTGTTTGTGTGGATTTACATATTCTTTCCATATCTTACTAATAGGATCACACAATATGTTACCTTTTGTGTCTGACTGCTAACATTTTTGAGATGTAGCATATGCCAATATTGCATTGTTTCTATGATTAATGTTCCATTATGCATGTAGGTGGTAATTTACTTGTACACTGAAGCACCATTCGGACTGTTTCCAACAATTTTTTTTTCCAGTGCTGGCAACTGATCCCAAAGGCTTCCCACGTGCTAAGTAAGCACTTTACCTCTGAGCTACATCCCGTTCTGTTTCCACCTTTTGACTTTTGGAACTAGTGTGGCTTTGAGACTATTCTCAATATTTCTGGGTTGTACCCAACTCTAGTCACAGTGATGGTCGAATTAAGGTCAAGAGCAGGCTCATGCCTGAAAAAACTCTCAACCCCGAGGGGTGACAGGGTAGGGTTTATGTTTCAGTTCAAGACAAGTTTTCTCAAAAATAAATTTCCCAGTACTATAGGAAAAATGAACTAACTGGAACTGCAGGTATAGCTGGATTAGAGCCTTCTGCCCCTCAGCTTGAGGTTGGTTAGGGCGGCCAGAGCCGCTGAGTGAAGCAAAGGTGAAACAAAAATGGTCAGCTAGTCATTCAGAACAAAATGAAGTCACATTGGATAGTTCTGGGCATACACCTAGGAGTCCAACCATTCAGTAATTTTTTAACTTTTGGAGGAACCACAAAGTGGTATTTGCAACACTTTGGTCCCTTTACACTTCCACTAGCTGTGTATGGGGTTCTGTCTTTTGTTTAAAAAAATATTATGTATATGAGTGTCTTGCCTGCATGTATGTAAGTGCACCCGTGTCGTGCAGTGCCCTCAGAGGTCCGAAGAATGCATCAGATTTCCCTGGAACTGGAGTCAAGGATGGTTCTTAGCCACCATGTAGGTGTAGGGAATCGAACCCAGATCTGCAAGAGCAGTCAGAGCTCTTAACTGCTGAGCCATCTCTCCAGCTCCCTGATGTCTTTTTATTAATATGTTTACTTATTTATTTGTTTTTTGGTGGTGGTGGTGGTAGTGGTATGTATGCCGTAGTATGAGTGTGGAAGTCAAAACACGACTTGGAGCAGTCAGTTTTCTTCTTCCACACAGTGGATTCTAAGGCTCCACCTCAGGTCTTCAGGCTTGGTAGCAAGCACCTTTACCTGCTGAGCCAGGAAGTTTCCAGTGTCTTTACTTCCTGATCAGCGCATGATGCTCTCTGTTGTTTATTAATCCATTCTTCTGATATGGAACCTCACTGTAGCCTTAATTTACGTTTCCCTAAGGAATAATGTTGAACATTTTTTTCCAATGCTGGGAATTGAACCCAGACCCTTTACATTTAACCTAGTAAGTGCTCTACCTTGAGCTAAATCCCCACCCAGCCCCTTGAGCATTGTAATGGAATCAAGCTCAGAGCCTCATGCATGCAACCCTGCACTTTACCAACTGAGTTATATCCCCAGTAAGCATTTTAAAAAAGTGTTTCTTAGCCATTTGTTTATCTTTGGAGAAATGTCTACTCAATCTCCTGGGTCTTCCCCCCTCCTTTATGGACAATATTTATTTTTTGAAATAGTAGTGGTGGTTTATTTGAGAAAAAGAACAAAGTCTAGAAGCATACATCACTATTATTTATTTATTCATTTATTGAGACAGAGTCTCATTGTGTAGCCCCAGCTGGGCTTGATATGTGGACCAGGCTGACCTGGACCTTACAGAGATCCACCTGCCTTTGTCTTCCAAGTGCTGAGATTAAAGGCATGTGCCACTATTCCTGGCCACTTTTTCAAGTTGTATAAGTGTATGTGTGAGAGAGAATGAGTGTGTGGGGGTATGCTTCTGTGGAGGTTAGAGGACAACTTTGAGAATAAATGCCATACTTCTACAATGGGAAGTTCTGGGTGAACTCAGATCTGTGAGTGAACTGGAAGCCGGGCAAGACCATGAACCCTCAAAGCCCCACTCACAGTGACACATGTCCTCTAACAAGACTATGTCTAAAGATTCCATGACCTTCCAAACAGCACCATCAACTAGGGACAAAGTAGTCAAGGCTTTGGGGGCCCATTTCTCATTCAAAGCACCATATTAGTTTCAAAAAAAAAAGATGCTAATTTGAGGCAAGATAAAAGGAAAACTGGTTTTACTACCAAAAAAAAAAAAAAATGATAACTTTGGGCCAGAGAGATAGATGGCTTAGCAGTTAAAAGTGTGTACTGCTCTTGAAGAGGACCTGAGTTCAGTTTGCAGCACCTGCATTGAGTAGCTCACAACCATTTGCACCTCCAGCACCAGGGATTCTGACACCTGGCCTCTATAGACATCTACCCTTGGGTACACAACCCCTTATACAGAACATACTTATATACACAATTAAAAATAAAAATATTAAATTTTTTCTATGTATTTTTGTTTTATGTATATTTTGTGTTTTGCCTGCATGCACACACTCATGCAATGCCTTCAGGGACCAGAAGGGGGCATGGGAACCCTTGGTGTTGGAGTTACAGACCACCATGTGGGAATTGAAGTTGTTAGCTGCCAGGTGGGTACTGCGAACCTGGGCCTTCTGCAAGAGCAGCCACTGCTCTTAACCACTGAGTCAATTCTCCAGCCCCCTTTAAAACAGTTTTTAAAAATATGATACTTTAAACAATATTTTAAATCAATATTTTTAAAGTATTTCCAGATATGTAGTCCCTGTGTGAATTCCTGGATAGCCTGGTCTACATATCGAGTTCCAGGCCAGCCATAGTGAGACTCTGTCTTAAAAAAAAATCATAGGTCAGGGATGGAGGCACACACAATCCCAGCACATGTAGGAGATGGAGGTAGGAGAATCAGGAGTTCAAGGCTAGTCTCAGCTACATAGCAAGTCTGAGTCCTTGTCCCTCAGTTTTTTATGGAGAGTTGGTTTCAAGAGCAACTGGGGATACCAAAAGTCCATCCATGCTCTAGATATTTACATAAATGGCATAATATTTGCATATAGCACATACCCATCTTCTTATGTTCTTTAAAACCATCTCTAGATTACTTACTAATATAATATAAATGCTGTATAAACAGTTTTTTTATTGAACTTTTGTAATTTTCATACACTATAATTTGACGGTATTTAGATCCCCTCCCCATCCCATCTTCCCTTACTGCCCCTCCCAATTTAATGTATATATACACATATACATACACACACAGACACACACACTCACACACACATATATATATAGCCTTAGAGTCTAATTTGTGTCTCCAAATGTCCTTCAGTGTGGGTCCATCTACTGGAGCCTGGTTAACCTATCAAGAGTCCCATGCTTGAAAGAGACTGCCTCCACCCCTCCCAGCAGCCATCTGTTACCACAATTTCCTTAGGTGGTGTTGGAGCTTCTTTCCCTATATTTTTGTTTTTAAAAGCTTTACTTATTTTTATATTTATTATTTTCATTTTATGTGTATGAGAATTTTGCCTGGATGTATGTAAGTATACCTGAGTTGTGCAAAGCCTACAGAGGCCAGAGGAGGGTATTGAATCCTTTGGAACTGGAGTTAGGGATTGTTATTAGTTGCCATGTAGGTGCTGGGAGTTGAATCTGGGTCCTCTGGAAGAAAAGCAAATGTTCTTAACTGCTGAACTATCTCTCCAGCCCTAAAGATGTATGTGTGTGTGGTGGTGGGGGTATGTTCATGTGAGTGCAGGTGCCTGTAGAGGCCCAAATATCAGATTCCCCCTGGAGCTGGAGTTACAGGCAGTTAAGAGCTGCCTGACCTAGGTCCTGGGAACTGAACTTGAGTCTTCTGGAAGAGCAGTAAGTGCACTTAACCACTGAACCATCTCTCCAGCCCTGTTATATTGCAATTTTTAAAAGACTAATGACAAGAAAAAGTCTACAAATGTTCACTACAGATGCGATTTATTTTTCTTTAAATATTCAACATAGTTATATCCAGAGATACAGAGTCCATGGTGTAAGATGTGACTGAAGAGAAACCACCCCCCCCCCCCCCCAGCAGTTCCAGGACTCAGGGGAACTGATAGACACTTTGGAGACTCCAGCTTAACTTCCAGAATTCCAGGGACTGACTGCAGCTCCTTAAAACTGATAAGCTTCCTGGGAAGATAAGCTTCCTGACACTAATTATAGGCTGGTTTTTGTTAATTACTTTTCCCCCCTTTAAAAAGCCCACGAAGCAGCCAAAGAACTGGAGCTGGGCCCTTAATAAACTGGCCCTGTTAATACCCATGCCAGAGTCTCTCCTTTGTTTCTGCGGGGTCTCACTCTGAACCAAACCAGAACACATGGAAGTATAGGGCTTGCTGTACTTAGAAAATTAAACATCAACAGGACATGGTGGTGCACACCTGTAATCCCAGCACTTCAGAGGTATGGGCAGGAGGATCAGTAGCTTAAGGTCAGTCTCAGCTATATAATGCATTTAAAACTGTCCTGAGCTATCAAACCAACCAAGTGGCTGGGGGTGGGAGGTGCACTCTTCTAAATCCCAGTACTTGAGAGGTTGAGGCAGGAAGATCAGAAGTTTGAGGCCAACCTGGGCTACATAGTGAGTTCCAGAACAGCCTGTATTATGATACTCAGGCCCCTGGGAAGGACCACTCATAGTCCAGATGTTCCAGATCAGCCAAACTTATTTAACTGGGCCAGTGACTGCACTCTGAGAATTCAGGGAGCACAGCACCGGGAGGTTGGACTGCAGGCAGGAAAACTCATCACCTCATTAACACACTAGGTATTCTGCCCATCTATTTAGCATGACTTAAGGTGAACCTGCCTCCCTAGGGGTGGTCCTTTGAGCAAAGGATTTACTAGAGAAACTCTAAAGTGGGGGTTTTCTCAACAGACACCCTGGAGATTGTTTAGTCTATCCCAGTTCATTTTCTGGGGCTATTTGCCACTTTAACACCTGGGGTTAAAAAGTGAGATGTCATCTTGAAACAAAACAAATTCCAAAACAAACAAAAAACTGTAAGGCTTTGGCTTCCTTTCTTAAAAAATATTTTATTCATTTATGTGTATGAGTGTATTGCCTAGATGCACCAATATCGTACAATGCCTGTGGAGGTCAGAAGAGGCCATCAGATTCCCTGGAACTAGAGTTACACATGGCTATTAGCCACCATGTGGGTGCAAAGAATTGAACACAGGTCCCCTGCAAGAGCAGTCAGTGCTCTTAACCACTGAGCCATCTCTCCAGTCCCTCTAGTGTCCTTTTTTAAAATTTAAGTTCTGTTCCCAAAATAAAGTATGCCATATTTTTAAATTAGTTTCTTCGGTATAAGAAACTGTCCCTAAAATTGAACTTTTTGTTTAATTTTACAAAATTTTAGATACAAAAAATATCTAAAATGATTGGCTTTTTTCTTCCTGTTTTCTAGACTGGGCTAGAAACGAGACAACTACTGAAACACAGAAACTCATTTCTTCCCCTACCACTTCTCACTTCCCTTACACTTTTTTGTTTGTTTTGGAATTTGTTTTGTTTTGAGATGACCTCTCACACCTTTAGTACCAACACTTGGGAGACAGAGGCAGGCAGATCTCTGAGATTGAGGCCAGCCTGGTCTACATAGCTGGGGCTACAGGAAGACTCTGTTTCAGAGAGAGAGAGAGAAGGAGAAGAAGAAAGAAGAAGAAGAGGAGGAGGAGCAGGAGGAGGAGGAGGAGGAGGAGGAAGAGCAAGAGGAGGAGGAGGAGGAAGAGCAGGAGGGGGAGGACGAGAAGGGGGAGGAGGGAAACTAGGAAAGTGTTTTGGAATTACTTCTGTAACTGTAATCAGAAGCTACAGTTACTATGGCTTTCTTGCCCTTTGTGTCAGGGACTAAGATGTTTATGCAGAGGTGTCTTTCTTTCTTTCTTTCTTTCTTTCTTTCTTTCTTTCTTTCTTTCTTTCTTTCTTTCTTTCTCTCTCTCTCTCTCTCTCTCTCTCTCTCTCTCTCTCTCTCTCTTTCTTTCTTTCTTTCCTTTTTTCCCTGAGATGGGGTCTTCCTGTAGAGCTAGCCTGGAACTTGCTATGCAGACCAGTTTGGCCTCAAACTCACAGAAATCCATCTGCCTCTGCCTCCCAAGTACTGAGATTACAGGTATGTGCCACCACATCCAGCTGTGTCTTTTTAAGACAGAGTCACATAGTTCCCAGGATAGTCTCAGACTTGCACATAGCTGTGAATGTCTTCTGAGTGCTGGGATTATAGGCATGCAGCTCAGAGCCTGGCAGATCTGCTAGTAGACATGAAGAAAAGGAGATGACAAGAAAATGCACGTATGAGTCTTTTTTCTTTTTCTCTTCTTTCCTTCCTTTTTTAAAAAAAGATGGTCTCATTATATAACCTTCTCTGGCCTGACACTATGTAGACCAGGCTGTCCTCAAACTCACAGGGATATGCCTGACTCTGTGTCCTAAATGTTGTCAGCAAGTGCTATCTCTCCAGCCCTAGAATGAGTTTTTTATTTTATGCATATGCATGTTTTACCTGTATGTATTTAAGTGTACCCATTCATGTCATGCCCATGGGGGCCAGAAGAGGGCTTTGGATCTCCTAAAACTGGAGTTAGAGGCAGTTTTTAGCCACCACATGGGTGCTGGGAACTGAACCAGGATTTTCTGCAAGAGCAGCCAGTGCTCTATCCACAATTTAATCCATCTCTCTAGTCCCTAGGAGTCTTTCATATCAGGTCAAGCCAGTATATGAAGGCAGCCTCTGTCCCGTGTCTGCATGTATTTCCTGTTTTGTTTCTTCATGTGCTTTTTGAGAGGGTGATATCTAGCCTAGGTTAGGCTCAGATTTACTCTGTGGCAGAAGATGACTTTGAACTCCTGCACTTCCTCTGTACTTCCTGC
Organism: Eospalax fontanierii; assembly: GCA_035773235.1. Classification (NCBI taxonomy): domain Eukaryota; kingdom Metazoa; phylum Chordata; class Mammalia; order Rodentia; family Spalacidae; genus Eospalax; species Eospalax fontanierii. The sequence continues at coordinate 9,745,815 of CM069528.1, read as the reverse complement.
CCTAGCTTCTAAATGCTGGGCTCACAGGCATTTCCCACCGTGCCAGATCTCTCTTCTCTCTTCCTCTTCCTCTTCCTCTCTCTCTCTCTGTCATTTGTTTGTGTATACATGTGTGCTTTTAACCACTGAGCCATCTCTCCAGCCCCCAAACACACATTTAAAAAGACTAATAAATTGCTGTTCTTATCATTTCCATCCTCATCTCATCCCCCCCTTTTTTGTTCAATCTTTACAATTTACAAAAGTTACATGGCTTTCTTATCGCATCATCAAGTCTCCTGCTCTTGAGGTACGTAGTTATTCAGTAGTATTACTTTTGAGACATAGTTTCCTGTAGCCCCAGCTGGCCTGGAACTCAATGTGCGTGTCATCATACCTGGCTGTATTATTAGTATTATTTTATTTATAGATTCAGAATTGTTTAAATTTTGGAAAAGTGTACTTTTTTCATGTTTCTTTTTTTCATTTTATTTTGTGGCACTGAGGATTGAATCAGTGAGGTAGGCAATCTGTATATAGATTATATATACTCAACTATATTTTATCTTCCCTTCTCTTCCCCTCCCTCTCTTACTCCTTCCCACCTTCCTGACCTTCCTTCCTCTCTATGTGTGTGTGTGAGTGTGTGTACATACATGTTTTGAGACAGAGTCTCATATGCTGGGGTCTCATGTGCTGGGGATTATGGGTGTGTGCTGCATGCTTTTTTTTTTTTTTTTTTTTTCTAAACAGGATCTCATGTAGCCCAGGCTGGCCTTGAGTTTGTGGCAATTCTCCTGCTTCTGCTTCTGAAGTATTAGGAAACATCATGCCTGACTCCTTCTTTTATATCTATGTTTATATCTACCTATTTTCACACACACACAAAATGTTGCTCCTTGATTTGTTGTTGTTGCTGTTGTTGACAGGGTCTCTCTGTAGCCACAGCTGACTTGGAATTCGATTTGTAGACAAGGCTGACCTCAATCTTATAGAGATCTTCCTGCCTCTGCCTAGGTATTAAAAGTGTTTGCCCCCACACCACTCCTTGTGCTATTCTATTAAAAACATATCAAGGAGTGGGAGGAGAGATAGGGGTGTGGAAATTAAGGCTGAATATCAGCAAAGTCCAGTGATATATATGTATGAAAATGTCATAATGAAACCTATTATTTTTTATGCCAACTAAAATCAAATGTTAAAATGTATCAGGAGAACTTTCTCTTTGAACATAAAAAGAGCTTTCTTGTCTTAATGATCCTTTCCTATTAGACAAGTTGTTTCCAGTTACTTGCTCTTGCCAATAAAGATGCAATTATTGTCTCCTGTGTTGTCTCCTATGTCTGGGAGTATAAATGAAAAATAATTGCTAGAAGTACAATTGCCTGGGTCAAAGTGGATATAATGTTTATAATTTTGATGATGGGACTGGAGAGATGGCTCAATGGTTAATAGTACTGGTTGCTTTTCCAGAGGACCTGGGTTCAGTTCCCAGCACCCACACAACAGCTAACAACCACTTGTAACTCCAGTTCCAGGGGATCCTGTGACCTCTTCTGGTCTCTGTGGGCATTGAATGCATGTGGTGCAGTTACATACAGACAGACAATACACAAGGCATAAATTAAAATAATTAAAAAAAATTGATGACCCCATTAGCAGTGTGTGGGAGTGGTAAGTTTACCAAATGTCACCAAACTTTAGGATTTTATCAGTCCATAGAAGACTAAAAGCTATTTCAAAGTAGATACTTTTTAAAAGCCTCTTTTCCCTCAATGTAGGCTTGTCCATTTGTTTGGTATAGTACTATGTAGCAGGCTGCACTGGAACGTGCAATCTTCCTGCCTCACTTCGTTAGTATTGAAATTATAGGCATCTACACGGTGCCTTGCTCAGTGCAATTTTATAAATTTTTATTTATTTTTAAATTATGTGTGTGTATTGTAGGTATGTGCATGTGTGTGCAGGTGCCCTTAGAGGCCAGATCCCCAAGAGCTGGAGTTACATGAGGTTGTGAACCACCCAATGTGGGTGCTGGGAATGATACTTGGGTCCTTTGGAAGAGCAATATGCATTCTTAACCACTGAACCATCACTCCCGTCCTTCAATGTAATTTTAATTTATAAGGATTTTTTTCTTTTTTGTTCGTTTTTTGAGGTGGGGTCTCATGTAGTCTAAGCTGGCTTCTAACTCACTTTGTGGTCAGTGCTGGCTAGGATTGCAAGTGTGTGCCATCACTCCTGACTTTTATAGTTTTTCTGAGCTAAGGATATTTGTGTGTGTATGTGTGTGTGTTCTTATTGTAGCCCAGGCTGGCCTGGGCCTATTATGGAGCATGGTGGCATTGAATTCATGGCAGTCCTTAATTCATAGCCTCTCAAATGCTGGGGTTACAGGCATAAGCCATGGTGTCTGACTTAATATACTATACTTTCTGTTTCTATTTTTTATTCATTTCTATTGAAATGTTGACACTCATTATTAAGGGAAATTAGCTGTGCATAAAAATTTCACATTTTTCCCAATGTGTCTCCCTATTTCTCTCTGTTGTAAAAATGTTTATTTTATTTTATTTTCTGTCTTTTTAAGGCATGATCTCCCTGCAGCCATAGCTAGCCTGGAACTCACTTTGGAGACCAGGCTGGCCTCGATCTCACAGAGATCCTCTGCCTCCCAAGTGCTAGGATTAAATGTTGCTCATCACCACACTTGGCTATTTATATTTTTTATGTGTATGAGTGTTTTGCCTACATGTATGTAAGTGTATCATGTGTACAGTGCCCTCTCAGGCCAGAAAAGGGCATCAGATCCTCTGAAACTGGAGTTACTGACTGTTGTTAGTTGCCATGTGGGGTCCTCTGCAATAGTAGTCTATGCTCTATCTGCTGAACCATCTCTCCAGCCCCTTTTTAAAATTTTTTGATCCAGGCTCTTTGTCATTCAGGAATTCACTGTGTAGCCTGTGCTATCTTTGGCTTACAGCATTCCTCCTGAGTCAACCTCCCAGTGCTGAGATTACAGGTGTGAGCCACCACACCAGCATCTTTGTGTCCTTCATTCTTTTCTTCTTCCATTCTTATTGACTTATTTATTTAAATGATAAATAATATTTATCATTAATTTATAAATTAATTTTATAAATTAATAATTTAATTAATATTAAATATTATTTTAAACGCTTACATTTTAAAAAATTTAGTTTTGGGGGTGGAGAGATGGCTCAATGGTTAAGGGCACTTCGTGCTCTTCCAGAGGACCCCAGTTCAATCCCTAGCACCTATGTTGGGTGGCTCACAGTAACTGGGGTATCTGATGCCTCTGACCTCCACCTGTATTCAAAGTACACAGCCTCCCACCACATACATATAATTAAAAAAATTAAAAAGGACAAATATTTAAAAATAAAGATTTATTTTGTTTCTGTGTGTGAGTATACACATGATGTGTAGGGTGAGGGAACATGCATGCCATATTGCCTGTGTGGAGGCCAGATGACAGCTTTGTCTGTCTTCTCCTTCCACCTTTATGTGGTGTCTTTGCTTCTTTTCTGTTGCTGGGATAAAATAGCCTAGCCAAAAGCAACTCATGGGGAAAAGGGATTGATTTTAGCTCACAGTTCTAGGTGATAGTCCTTTATTGCAGGGAAGTCACAGTGGAAGGAGCTTGAAGCAGCTGGTCACACCATAGCCATAGTCAAGAGAAGAGAGAAACCAATGCATGTGGGCTTTCTCTACTATTATAACAGTTCAGGGCCCCAAACCAGGAAACAGTGCTGCCCACTTTCTATCTGGTTCTTCCTCATCAGTTATGGCAATCAAAACAGTCCCTCCACAGAACTGCTGCAGGCCAACCTGATCTAAACAATCCTTCATTGACATTCTTCCCAGGTGACTATAGATTGTGTCTCATTGACAATGAAAACTGGCCATCACACAGGGGTTCCAGGGATCAGATTTATTCAAACTGTTGCTTGTTTCAGTTGATGAGCAATGTTCCATGACGTGTATGTCCTTTAGTCGGCTTAACCATTTACCCATTGAAGAACATCTGAGCTGTTTCCAGAACTTGACTATTACAAAGAAAGATGTATCAATAGTCATGAACAGGTTTTTTGTTATAAATGTAAGCCATGATTTCTCTAGGATAAATGCTCAGGTATGCAACTGCCGAATCATGGAGACTCACTGCTTAGATTTTGGATCTCTACCCAGAGTTATACATCAAGATGAAAGAAGAAACAGAACTTTTTCATCTCAAACCAAGGGAATTTGTCATTATTATACTTATCCTATAAGAGATATTTAAGTAAGTTTTTCAGAAAGAGAAAGTTATGAGGGTGAGAACTTATTTCCACATAAAGAGAAAGTACTGCAAAACAAACAAATGAAGACAAAGTAAATCTTCTTGTTTAGATATTTATTACTTGAGATAGGATCTTGCTACACATTCTATGTTACTCTTGAACTCCGTCTTCCTGTCCTAGCCTCCTCAGTTCTGAAATTATAAATCTGTGCCACCATACCAGGTTAAAACCATTTTTCCTATTTTTAACAAAACAAGAAATGCAGCTGGGTGTAGTGGTATGTGCTCTAGAAGCATGTAGAAGGCAGCAGAGGCAGGATGACAACAAACACAGTCAGCTTCAGCTACATAGTGAGTTCCAGGCCATCCTAGGTGGCATCTTAAGACCCTGTCTCAAAAAAAAAAAAAAAAAAAAAAAGCAAAAAACAACGGGCTGGAGGGATGGCTCCACTGATTGTTCTTGCAGAGGACCTGGGTTTTATTCTCAGCACCCACATGGTGGCTAACACCTAGTAACTCTAGTTCCAGGGAAATCCAATGGCCTCTTCTGAACTCCGTGGGCATTGCACAGCATGGGTACATGCACTCATACACATAAAATTAAAAAATGATAAATAAAATATTTTTTAAAAGAAACAAAAATAAATGCAATTAGGTACTAATACACAACTATCAAGATGGTTAAATGAAAAACAAGCCTACCAAAAGCTGGTCAGGACATACAGACTGGCTCACTGACTTCCTGCTGAGGCACAAATGTAAATTGGCAGAGGTGCTCTGGAAACTTTGGGTAGAGATCCAAAAACTAAGCAGTGAGTCTCCATGATTCCGCAGTTGCATACCTGAGCATTTATCCTAGAGAAATAATGGCTTACATTTATACAAAAAACCTGTTCATGACTATTGATACATCTTTCTTTGTAATAGTCAAATTCTGGAAACAGCTCAGATGTTCTTCAATGGGTAAATGGTTAAGCCGACTAAAGGACATACACGTCATGGAACATTGCTCATCAACTGAAACAAGCAACAGTTTGAATAAATTTTCAGAGTCATGCTTAGTGAAAAAAGCAAAGTGTGAAAGGTTGTTGTCTGTGCTGTGTTAATATAGCACTCTTGAAATAAAAAAGCTATGGATGGCCTGATCATGCAAATGGTCTAACTCCCTAGTGGAATTAATCTGCCTAGAAGCTGGAGAAAACCCCTCTGTCTCTGACAAGAGCAAATGATAGCTCTAGCAACAAGTGGCCTTTGGAATCTAGCAGGTTTTTCTGAAGTCAGAGTTCTGTGTGGAACTTGATCAGTTCATCCTGTACCAAGCACCACACACAGAAGTTAGAAGCACAACTCAGAGGGCCCAAGGAGCTGAGGCTCCTGGACAAGAGGAAGGAACCCTATGCATTTCCTGATCCTAACTGGTCAGAAAGGTGGGCATTTCAAAAGTCTGTGGTTCTTTTATAGTTCGTGCATGCAGTTAGATGGCTGAATTATACCTTATAGATGGCATTGCACATCCTGACAAGGTTTCATTTGAAATGTCCTAAAATGTGTAACTTTTCCACATGAATGGAAGAACATAAGGGTGATCTGACTTCAACAGCTGTCAGCCCATAGACTGCCAGCATTGATTCAGCTGATCCAGTGTGTCTTCTTCCTCCCTCTCTGCTCTATGTGTGCGTCTCCTGAAGGAGGTCAGTGGACAGTTTTGTAGAATTGGTTCTTTCCTTCATGTGGGTTCCAGGGATCAAACTCAGGTCAGTAGGCTTGCATAGCAAGTGCCTTTCACAAGCAGGCACCTTACTCAATGAACTATCTCTCCTGCCACCTCTTTCTCTCTTTTTATGGGGGGCTGGTGTGTGTGTGTGTGTGTGTGTGTGTGTGTGTGTGTATTTGCATGCATGTGAGGGGAGGCTAGAGGAGAAACTTGAGTGTCCTACTCTACCTTATTCCCTTGAGATGGGACAGGGTCTGTCACTGAACTTGGAACTTCCCTCCTGACTCCACTCCCACAGGTATGCTCCAGCAGGCCCAACTTTTTAACTGGGTGCTGGGAATTTGAACTACAGCCCTCATGCCTGAGGCAAACACTCTTACCTGCTAAGCCTCGTCCCCAGACCACTTAAGTTGTTTCTTGTGAGGTATTTTCTCACAGAACTCATTGTAACTAATTGTAATGCCAAGCATGGTGGTACATGCCTTTAATCCCAGCACCCAGACGGCAGAGGGAGGTGAACCTCTGCGAAATCAATGACACCTGGTCTACATAGTGGGTTCCAGGCCAGCTGTGGATATAAGGAGACCCTGTCTCAAAAAGACCAATTGCCCAACTGCTGACCAACCAACCAAACAAAACAGAACAAAACAAATCAAAAAGCAAAACAAAAGAAAAAGTAATTAGTACACCTATTTTTACATTTTAAATATTTCTACACAAACCACTTTTCTTTAGGCTCCAATGACTCCAAACTTTGCTATGCTAAAGGAATATCTCATATCCCTTCTGAAGCTCCTGCCTAATCTACATGCCTTCCTTCTTGGCCATACAAATATCACCTGTCCTTTGGTGACACTTTACTCCATCTGGCATAGTTCCTCTTCATACCTCCTTCAGTGTATCTCCATGTCTCCTATGTGTTTCTGGGCCTTTGACAGGCCTAGGAGTCAGAGAATCATGAAATGTGTGGGCCACAATCATGTAGCTGCCAGCAGCTAAGATGGGTGATCTCTGAAGTGCCAGTACTGGCTTCCTCAAAGCCCATTCCTAAGGTCCCTAAGGGGCGATAGCACTGACCCGTCAAGGACCATTCTAACTTCTGGGTTCCAGACAGTGTGATTACTGAATCATCAGAACTCACCCAGGAGGCTAGTAGTAGCTTGTTTACCAAAGCCTCCCTGGATCCAAAGCTTTCCCAGGAAGAGAGTGGGCGGTGTCCTTTGCAACTTCAGATTAGGGTAACCCCTTGCTGCCCAGCGTGTGCTCTCTGGAACGCAGAGGAAATGTAGCAACCACAAACTGAACCAGAACTGCCTTTACCACTGACTTGAATTTCTGCTGTTCCTAGCTATGTGATGTTTTTGGAGACAATCTATTTTAGATGCCCTTTGTTTCTTTAAACAATTTAAACATGTACCACGCACATGTCTGTCACCTAGTTACAACAGATCTATATGGGCCACTGTTGTTCTATCCATGCTCCCAAAGCAATCCAGCCCCTCCCCTGTTATTTTCAATATAAATCTTACATGCTTTATTTTATCATAAATAATTCAGTACATCTCTAAACAATTCTTCCTTTGTGATTATTTTTGGGCTTGCTCAGATTCACCCTTAAAGTCTTGAGATTTGTAAACTCATGAATCATGTAATCATCTTAGGACGGTTTTCTCACTTCCAGCTCTCCCATACCTATCTCTAGGGAACTCCCATTCCCAAGCAGCACAGGTTTGCTTTCTACTTTTATAGTTTTATCTTTTCCTGAATGACATAAAAATGGAGCCTTTTGAAACCTTGTCTTTTAAAATGTAACTGCAGAGCCAGGCATAGTGGCACAAGCCCATAATCTCAGCATTTGGGGTATGGAAACAGAATTGCCTTGAGTTCAAGGCCAGCCTGGATTATATGAGACTTTGTCTCAACATTCTCCTCTCCCCACCAAAAAAAAAAAAAATGCATGCAGGTCGTTAAATCACAGTCCAAATTTACATTGAACAGGGTCCCCAGTGATTCCTCTGCTCCTGTAAGTTGGTAATGAGGAGATTTCTTCCCACCCCAGGGTTTTACACTGTAGCCCAGACTGGCCTGGAACTCTTGGAAATCCACCTGCTTCATTCTCTTTAGTGCTGGGTTACAAGTATGAACAACCATGTCAATAGAGAGGCAGTCTTGATGTAACTTGGTCTCCTCCTCTTTCTCCCCCTTCCCCTCCTCCTCCCCCTTGTCTCCCCCCCTTCGCTTTCCTCTTCCCCCTCCTCTCCTGCAAGTTGCTAGGGTGTACCACTTGCTTCTCAGCTCTGCCCACCTTTCTCTCCACACTTCTTTGACCTCTTATCAGCTAGGCCTCTATAGATGTAAGCGTGCCCAAGGAAATGCTGCCCACCTCCTATTCTCATCCCTGGTTTTAGCTCTCAAGTATCACATTTAGCCCCTGACCTACAAATCTCTCTAATCTTGATGTGTTCTTAATCTGCTAACGTGCATTTTCAGTGGCAAGAAGGCTATGTCTTTCCAGATATTCTGCCTGCACCTTCAACTCAAGTCAAATCCAAATCACCCTTTTTTCTCTTTCCTTTGGATTAGTAACATATTTTCTGATGGCTCAAGATAGATTATTTGAAGTTGTCTTCCCACTCTTTCTTCCCATTTTTTCATGCCCTACCTTCTTATTAGTGGTTTAGCTTTAGTATCTCCTGTGTTTGCTAGCTTCATTAAGTCATGCTCTGGTAAGAACCAAGCCCCACCCCACTCCATGTCAGTGAATTATGACACATTGCTACTTAACCCTGTTATATGTTGGCTCTGGATTTTTCATAGCTCTGATTTGCTTCATGGATTTTCTACATTTGAGAATCCAGACTTAAGAACAGCTCTGATTTGAGATGTAACAGAGGGAAAATGGCATGGCAAAGCCTCTGCTCAGTTTCAGCACAGATCAGTTCCATTTGGTCCTAGCAAGTAACAGGTCAAATCCTATAACAGTGGGTTTGAATATGTATTCAAATATCTAGAACTGAATTCCCATTGTGTGTCTCAACTGCAGAGCACCTGTGTATATGTGAGTGCCTATGTATAACACACACCCATACCCACACCCTCCCACTCTGTGCTTCTTGCTCCCCCCCTATTTTGAGACAGGATTTCATGAAGTTCAGACTGACTTTGTTGCATAGCTGAGGCTGACCTCCCAAATACTGGAATTACACACCAGCATGAGCACGTGGGCTCTTCCCTACTGGGTGTGGTGTGTGTGTGCCGCTTTTACTTGGGTTCTGGTGATTGAAATCAGGTCACTAGGTTTGTACTACAAGCACTTTTACCTGTTGAGTCATCTTACGAGCCCTCCTTAACTGTTTTTTTTTGGAGACAAAGTCTAGCCCAGACTGGCAACTGAAGTCTCTGGGTAGCTGAGGCTGACTTCAAACTCATAGTTATCCCCCTGCTACCGTCTCCTGAATGCTGAGATTAAGGGTGTGAGCCACCATGTCCCACTTTCAAAGACCTTTACTCCTGCTTTAAACTCCACTTCTTGGGGCTTAGAACCCACTTTCTCCGCAACATTTCCCTGATATTCTTGGACTAGGTCACATCTACTGCATTGGCCATTGTGGGGTTTGTACTTCTTCAGAACACATGGCACAACTGTGGTAATAACCACTTCTAAACTTTCCCCCTAGATAGCAAGTTATATGAATTTAGAGGGTTACCCGTTTCACTCAGTGTTTTAATTTTGGCCAGAAATAGAGCAAGTTATTCAATAATTGTTTTTAAATAAATAAATTAATACTTTAGTCATGCCCATGTCATCCTTCATATAAACTACTTACTGGAAGATGCGATCAGTAGGTTTTTAATCTCTAATGCATGATTCCATCAGGTTTTTCCTCTCAGTAGCAGGGCTAGGAACCAGGGCCTCGTGCATGCTCTAGGTAAGCATTCTGCCACTAAGCTACATTTCCGGTCCTCAGGCTTTCCTTCTTAATGGCTTCCTCTTTTCATTTCATCGATTAGTTTCCTAATGTGTACATTTTTCCTACCTCAGTGCTTTTCTTTTTTAACTTTATTTTGTGATTGTGTGTCTGTGGGAATGTGCTTATATTACAGCATGCATGTCAGAAGACAACTTTGTAGAACTGGTTCTTTCCTTCCACATTTACTTGGTGTTTTAGTTTCATTTCTGTTGTTGAGATTAAAAAAAAAATATACCCTGACCAAAGCAACTTAGGGGAAAGAGTTTATTTTAGCTTAAAATTCTAGGTTACAGTTCATCACTGCAGAGAAGTCAAGGTGAAACGAGTTTCAGACAGCTCATAAGATCATGTCCACAATCAAGAGTGGAGAGAGACTGAATGCCTGCCTGCTGCATCACTTGCTCACTTGCCGGTACTCAGCTCAACCTAGAGAACGATGACACCCACAGTGGGCTGGGTCTTCCCACATCAATAAGCTTCAGACAGTCTGCCACAGACCTGTCTACAGGCTAACCCAGTATAGATGATCTCTCATGGACACTGTCTTCCCTAGTGGTTGATCTAGGTTGTGAGTTAATTAAAGCTAACCATTACAGATAGGCTTCTGTGGTGAGGCCTTTACCTGATGATCCATTTCAACAGCCTGTCTCTGTCCTTTTGTACATGTAGTTCCTTTTGTGGAATTCTGCCTCATCAGGGCTCTCTGGGAATCTCATTCCTCTTGTAAATCTCATCTCTGAGACTACTTACTTCACTGACTCTTAGCATGGACTTGAGCCTGGCCTCTCTGCTTCTGCAATGTATATTTCTCCATTTTACCAATTATCCTGTTTCACTGTATTGGGGCTTAGAATCCGCTTTCAGCAGAACATTTCCCTGATATTCTCAGACTACATATTCTGTAGCTCTATCTTGCCTGGAACTCACTATGTAGATCAGGCTGGCTTTGAATTTGCAGTGACCCTCTGGGGCTAAGAATGAAAGGGTGCACCACTACTACTACCAGGAGGCTAAGCACAATATTTTTGCTTGTTTGTTTGTTTTTATGTTATCCAGCACTTAATATGGAGATGCTTAAAAACTGCCTGTTACATCTTGTCAAGGTGCAGTTAGTTAATAGTTATCTAGTCAAAGGCAACAGCCAAAACACATGATAATCTCATGCCTTTTGGGAAGGCAAAGCTTCAGATTTCTAATCAGAAGCTTCTTTTTTGTCATTTTGAGACAGGGTCTCCTGAAGTCCAGGCTGGCCTCAAACTCACTGCGTAGCTGAAAATGACATTGAGCCTCTGATCCTCCTGTTTCAGTCTCTCAAATGCTGAGATTACAGGCATACACCATTACATACATTTTTGTGTGGTGCTGGGGATAGAACTCAGGGCCTTGTGCATGCTAGGCAAGCATTCTATCACCTAAACTACATCCTGAATCCCAAATCCACTTTTGTTATATACCCTGTCCTAACACTGTAGTTTTCCAGTGCATATTAGAGATGGAAGAGAGACACACTTTTAGAGGCCTTTTACAATAGCAGAAAGTGACCATCAAGGGCCTGTCAGCAAACAAGTACAGTATACCCGACCAGCAACTGTGTCACCTACTTGTAGTGGCTGTAGTGTTTCCTGGCAAGGACTTTCTATCTGCAACTCTCTCCTTTTTGTTTGTTTTTGTTGTTTTCAGTGCAAAAATGGAATGCAGCCCTTTACAGGATAGGTATTCCCTCTATCACTGAGCTTCAAACCAGCCCTTTCCTTCAATTCTAAGCCTGGAATTTCAAAAACAAATAGCCAGGCATAGTGGTGCATGCCTGTAATCCTATCACTCATCAGACAGAGGTAAGAGGCTCATGAGTTCAGATAATAGGTTTTATTATGACATTTTAAACATATGTTATTTCAGTTATTTTTGTTATTGTTGTTGCTACAACCAAATACCTGACAAAAAGTTACTTAAGGGAGGGAGGTTTGTTTTGACTCCTAGTTCATTATGGAAGGAAGGCCTGGTGGCAGGAGCAGAAGGCAAGCTGATCTATACAGTCAGGAAGCAGAGAGCCGTGAATTCTTGTACTCAGCTGGATTTTCCCTCCACTCCCTTTTTTATTCTGTCGGGAATCCCAGCTTGTGGAGTGGCACTACTCACATTCTGGTTGGGTCTTCCTTCCTCTGGTAAACCTCTCTAGAAATCCCCTCAAAGTCACACCCAGAGGTTTCTCTTCTTGGTGATTCCAAATCCAGTTGACAGTGATTATCCATTACATTTGTCATTCTACTTTGTTCTTATTCAACTCCTCTCCCACTGTTGGATTTGGATTTTTATTTGGATTTTTGTTGTTGTCGTTGTTGGTTGTTTGGTTTGTGACATGGTCTTCCTGTAGCCCCAGCTGGTCTGGAACTCACTACATAAACCAAGATGACCTCCATCTCACAGCAACCTACCTTCCTCTGCCTCCTGAATGCTGGGAGTAAAGGGGTATGCCACCATGTCTGGGAGATGTGGAATTTGGGAGAAGCATAGTCCAGTGTGAAATTGTGCTCCTTTACACACTTTGTCAAATTTGACTAACAGCTGGATTGGGGGATTCTACCCAGTTTGATCTAGTATATCTGGGGTGTGCACCAGACAGTTTGTGAATCTGAAAAGCTCCTAAGTGATGCTGATATTGCTCGTCTGAGAATCATTGGCCTAAGTAATGGACACTGATGAAAACTCGGACTAAATAGAAAAATGCAGAAATTCAGTCCTTGATGAGGACTTCTTGCTTCTTTACTCAAGTGCCTACAGTTTTTTTTTTTTTTTCTGCAATAAAGATTCTGTGCCTTGATAAATTTCACTTGTGGAACGAGCTGAGCTGGATATTTACCATCAGATATTTGCTTAGCCCAAGTAAGTGTTGTCATATACTAAGTGTCATAGGCATGGTGACTTCCTTGTAAGGGTGGTTCTCCAAAACCTGGTCTCGTGAATCTGTATCAGTGATTCATATTTAGACCAAGGATACCATAAGCAAACTCACCAGAGAACTGACCTACACTCCCACCCCACCTGCAAACCATTTACAAGATAGATCAGAATTTTATATGAAATCATTGAGAGTAGTTTTTTAAGCACCATAGTATTAATAGAAATCAGTTTCAAAATATATTTCTTGATGATAGACACTAATATTAACTTAGTAAGTTTATAGTTACTGGAAAAGTGCTAATATCAGAAAAGTTTTGCTAGGCGTCAGAAGAGCAACAATGGTGTTGACTGAGGTGTCTGACGTTGGTGTTCTGTCACTCACTGACACCTGCTGGCTCACACCCAGTGTTTCTTATGGGAAAGAGCTGAAGAAGTGAAGGAGTTAAGGCAGAGTATGCTGGTCTGGAATGGTGATTATTTCAAGCTGAAATCACATGAGGAATTTTAGCTTCAGGGCCATTTGTCCTGCCTTTCTGTATATGCAGCAAGCCACAAAGATTCTATGGGGATGGGAGTGTGCCTGGCATGCTTGGGGCCCTGGATTCTAGCCCTAGCACCACAGAAACAACAAAAAGATCGTTAGTGAGGGAAGAATGTTCCCCACACTCCAAGATTAGAAAAGAGCTTTGCTCCTGGAAACTGGTAACGAGAACTTGAATTACACTTTGAGTATGCCTTCTCCACTAGTTTCTACATATTCTGCACCTCCTGTCCTCATTTGTCTCTTACTAGCAGCCCTGCCCTAGTCCAGGCAGCCGTTGTCCACTCACATCTTCATGAAGTTTGTGTTTTTGTTTAAGAATTATAAATACTCTGCTTTGTACATTTTTTCAGACTTTACTTTCTTGTGAAGACCCCAGGCACGTGTGAAATTAACAAATCTAGCCAAAGACCACACAGGAATTAAGGGCTTGTTCTCCCCGCAGCGGAAGACTGATTTTGAAACTGAATTGTTTCTGACAGCAAAAGCTCTTACGGAGGGTAAAAACCTCTGTCGTGCCTGTGATTCCAGCGCTTGGGAGACAAGAGGCAGGAGAATAAGGAGTTCAAAGCTGAAACTATGTAGCAAGTCAAGGCCAGGCTGAGCTACAAGAGACACTGTTTCAACAAACAAACAACAAAACCACAGCAGAGTTTCTGTGGAAGATAACCATCCCTATTGTACCTATATGGTGGCTCATACCTATATCCTGCTGGTGAGCTCCTGATCAGCCTGGGCTACCATTAGCAAGACGTGGAGCGAAGGAAGAACCACTTTCATTGAATTCCATATTTTGCTGTGCTAACACTGATGTGATTGGTACCATTAACGTCTCTGAAATTCCCTTGTACTTAGCTGATGCATTTACAGTGAGTCATTGAGCAGTGTTTTGTGATCACCCTAGGCAGGTGGTAGCTGTGACATGAAGTCACTATCTACACATGAGTAAACTAAGTGTAATTCTTGACAATGATTTAGCAACTATAATCTCTATGTTTCTCTCAATAAATCATATAAGAACCATTTAGAAAAGAAAACATGCTGGCTGTAGTCTGAAAAGCTTGTGCTGACAGTGTCATGTATGAGCAAGAGAGGAAAACAAAAGACAAAGTTAATACCCAAGATAAGGGCTCACTTTGCAGCCTAGTCTAGCCTTAAGATCCTCTTGTGTCAACTTCCAGAGTGCTGAGATTGCAGTGCCACCATACCAGTTGCCCCAAGAACCCACTATGTACACCAGGCTGACTTTGAACTCATAGAGATCTGCCTACCCCTGCTTCAAAAGTGCTGGGGTTAAAGGCGTATACCACCATTCTTGGCCTTTTTACAGATTTAAAACTATTGGCATACACCTTTAATCCCAATACTTGGGAGGCAGAGGCAAGCAGTTCTCTGTGTGCTTGAAGTCAGCCTGGTCTATATAAGTGAGCTCTTGGGGCTACAGGAAGACTCCGTCCCCCCCGACCCCCCCCCAAAAAAAAAGATAAAAAAAAAAATTTGAGGATCGTAGAGACTGGAGAAATGGCTCAATGGTGAGTGCTTACTGCACAATCGTGAGGAGTAGAGTTGGGATCCCAGCAGTCATTTAAGAAGCTGGCCATCTGGTGCAGTCCTATTGTAAGGTTTCTTTTGGTTCGCGAGACATAACAGGAATTACTCAGAGTCGGGAATTGACTGAGCTGGTTTATTGGGTTGTTGAACTGACTCCAGACCGGGAAAGGGAAAATCAGCTGGGACTAGTTTTCTCCCGGGAGTGAAGAAAGCACTAGCTCATCCTTAGCTGGTCATTAGGGCTTTTTATAGGGAAAAGGTACCCCCTTGGCATCTGTTTGATGTTTAAGATAAACTTTTAGCAGGAAGGAATCCCCTCCTTTGCAGCTGTTAGTGCATTCTTTGAGTCCAGAACCTTATCTGTTAAGGAAGCCCAGTGTCCTTTGTGAATTTGGGATCTGGAGTCTTATCTGAGCTATTTGCAGGGCCTGGATTTCTGAGGAGAAGTTGTAAAAGTTGGTCTTTCCTCATGCATCTTTTGTAAACTCTGGCTCCATGTTTCCTTCCATCTTCCTGAGTTTGAAACTGTTGGGGGTTTCATTCACATCTTACACCTATAACCCCAGATTTAAGGGGGACAGAGATAAGATCATTGCTGGGGTTTGCTGGCTTCCAGAGTACCCACGAAAAAAATGAGAACCCCTGGTTCAGGGATTGACTCTGCCTTATAGGAATAGGTGGAAAGGAGAACACCTGACACCCTCTTCTGCCCTCCATATGTACAGGTGAACAGGTTTGCCCCCCCCCCATGTTTGCATACACTTACCCAGATCCATGCATAAATACATCAATCTTAAAAAAAACTGAATTGGCCATGGTGACACATACCTGTAATCCCTACACTTGGAAGGCAGAGGCAGGTGGACCTCTGTGAGATCACTGCCAGAATGGTCTACATAATGAGTTCCAGGCCAGCTGGGACCACAGGGTAACCATGTCTCAAAAACAGAAAGCAAAACAAGAGACGATACATAATCTCTATTAATGTGAGTCTATCATATACCTACGAATTATATATCTACATTTCTACCGTGCTAGAAATTAATTAATTAATTTATATTTTATGCATATAAGTGTTTTGCCTGCATGTATGTAGGTGTACCTATCACAAGCATGCATACTGGTGGAGGCCAGAGAAAGGCATTGAATCTCCTGGAATTGGAGTTGCCAATAGTTGTTGGTTGCCATGTGGGTGCTAGGAGAGGAAACCATGTCCTCTGCAAGGACAGCAAAATGTTTTCTTAACTGCTGAGCCATTTCTCTAATCCTCATATTAGAAATTTAAACAGGTTTTTAATGCCTGTGGATACATAAGCAACATTATGTAGGTGTCACATTACACATTATGTTATGGCCTTTGTAAATGAATGTCAATGAAGCTAGATGTGGTAGTGCATGCCTGTAAATCCTGGCACTTGGGAGGCAAGCCTGGGCTACATGAGACTGTTTCAAAACTTTTTAAACAATTTAAGAAAGATAGCAAAAAGGTAGATAATATTACAGAGTTAACAGGAAAAGTTTTGACTGTATGGAGCACACTATGCGAATGACTGGAGCATAAAAAATAGTAGTGTGTTTCATATTATTAGAACAGAAAAATGTGTGTATCCTTTCTTTTCTGGAATTACAGACATGGGCTTGTTTTCGCTTAAATTACTGAAAGGAGTAAAATATGATTACATGAGAAAGAAATTCTATTGCTGGACATTTGGTGTTTAGAATGAGACATCTGATCATTTTTCATCTGGGACTGTGGTCAGTTCACTCAGTAATTCTGTAATTCTGACCATAGAAGGTGGTTCTGGTGTGTGTTCTATCTGTGTTCCAGGAGGTAGTGGAACTGATTGTGGAGGAGGAAGAAGGAACAGAGGGGTTGAGATGGTGAAGACGAGGAGTGATTTGGCCCTTGGGGAATAAACTGGATTTCATGGGGGAAACAGGAGGTGGTGGACACCCATGGCTTCAGCCAGAGATGGAGCTCTGGAGAGGCATATGTTTGTGTGAGTACCATATGGAAGACAGAAGCTGGTACATAGGGCATTGGAGCTCCAGCTAGGAGAGAAGGCGACGCTCACTCCCCCCTCCCCCAGTAAGCAAGGAAATCCTAATGACAATCACTTCACTGATGCCCACAGAGAGCCTCCTCACCTGGAACTTTCTAACGAGTCCAGGAGCTGCCATCAAAAAGAACAAAGTGGGCTTGGCTTTCTCCAAGATCTTGGCCTACGTTTAGAAACTACAGAGGCAAAGCAGTTTGGAGTTATCCAAGGTTATCCTGCTTGAACTCCATTTCTAGCTCTAAACAGACTCCCTTCCAGGTACTAGATGAGTGACACATGGACGCTCTTCAAATAGCGCCCAGCACATATTAATACTATGTGTTGTCTCCTGCACATAGGGTGTCCTGGCGATGCCATCATAACTGTGACATTGCATGCCTATGCTTCCCCATTAAAAACTAAAGTCTAGGGAAGGAAGGGCACGTCATTACTGCAGAAACGCTCCCTTGGAGAGTGGGTGTCCCGGGCTTCCACAGCCCAGAGAGCCTGTTCCTATTGTATCAAATCCTGTCTCATCAGGCAAAGCCTTCCGGCCTTCAGGAGGACCGAGGGCTTTCCTTAGGCAAGAAAGCTGGCGTCCCATGCGCAGACAAGCAAATGGGTGCGAACTCCCAAGGAGTCCGAGGGGGTCTAGTTCTTCTTGGGTTTCTCCATATTTTACATTTTTTCCAGGGAGGGCTTTGGAATTCTTTACATAGTCTGGAGGTGTCTGAGCCTCTGAAGCAGGAGGCGAGCGTGAACAACGGACCATGAAGGCTTTTGCCACCAGTGGTCAGCAGAAGAGCCTGCGGCGGGTCCCCGGAACGCGACCACCCGCTCTCCCAACCGCTTGGTCCTCTACCCCCTCGATCCCGCCCACGATGGGCGTGGCCTCTGCGCTCTGGGCTTGCCGGGGCGGGGCCAGGGCGGACTAGTTGCGGAGGGGCTGCGCCCTGGGAGGCCCGCTGGGAGGTGCAGCCTCAGGAGCCTGTCTGGCACTGAATAGAGCTACAGAAGCCGCGGAGAGCTGGGCAGCCGCTCCGAGCTGGTCGCGCCTCGGAGACGCTGCTCCGAGGCTTCAGAGCTGCCATGGGCGTCCAGCATTGGTGGGACCAGCTGCAGGCCGGCAGCTCGGAGGTGGATTGGTGCGAGGACAACTACACCATTGTGCCTGCCATTGCCGAGTTCTACAACACGGTGCGGGATGCGGGAGCCGGGAGGGAGGCCGGCGGGCGGAGGGAGGCTCTGTGCACTTGGCCGCGGCGCCTGGCGGCTGGAGGTGGATGGTTTTGTGCGTTGTCCCGGGCACTCTCGACCCGGAGTCGCTCCACACCCCTCCTCCACGCGCGACCGGAGGTGTCTGGGCTCCTCCCGGCTCCTCCTGTTATTTACCTCTAATCGCTCTATTGTCTTGCTGGGCTCCTACCGTGCTGGAACCTGGGGTCCGCAACTACCCCTTCTTCCAGTTTGGGTCAGTTGGGGGTGTCGACCTACGGGGACAGCTCCCTTTCTCCCTCTGTGTCGTGACGTACTTGGGTCTCATTGTGCGTTTTTGCGCTCAATACCTGCTTTGGGAGCACCGAGAGAGGGGAGTCCTGGGCGAGTCCAGGGCTGAGCTCAATCTCACAGACGAATTTGCTCCCCCCTAGAATGTGACAGTGTTGATGGAGTTACTTTTGTGCGGAATCAGGTTATTAGTGAGTTGTTCTTCTGGTTGCTCTCAGTATCCAAGTTTGAGCCAGCCCCTGGAGGTGACAGGGAAGTTACAGAGTGATAACCGGTGAGGATAACTTGCGTAGGTAGATCTGGGCAAGCGGAAACTTGCAGAATCCCGGGGCTTAGTTTTTGTGGGAGGGAAGGGTTGTTCCTGGGAGAGGAAACATCTCTGCTTTGTCCCTGTGCTCGTGGCTCAGGACTCTGGTACCCAATGTTACCTTGCATGGTCATTTCTTGTAGAGTCCTGGTCTACGTTCCTTGTCCAAGTCCCAATCGGCGCAGGGCTGCGGATTGAATGATGCACATATAAGACAGAGAGAGAGACACACACACACACTTGGTAGGAGGAAAGGAGAATGACTGACTTTATTAAGAGGCATCAAGCCTTATATACCCTGAGGGCGGGGCTTTACAGGAGGTTAAAAGTTCAGGTTCTCAGGAGACATCTAGCCACATGACACACACCTGATGTAAACTGAGGAAGTCTGTAAAGGTCAAGTTGTTTTCTTCGGAACTGCAGCTGACAACATCCTGCTAGCTCTTGGCCTAGAGCCTAGCACTAAGAGAGAAGGGCTGCAGGGGGGCCAGGCCCTACAATTTCTCATGGTCTTATCTTTTGCTGCTCAAACACATAAAACAGAAACTCCTGATTTGAGTCACTGTGAGTTTGAGATTGTTATTTAGGATTTGTTTTTTTCCCCTTGGATTTCTGTAAAGAATGTGCTCAGTAAGAATCACGTATCAGTGCCTCGTCTCTTTTTATTCTTCCTCCCCTTTTGTGCGCCTTCTTGCCACCCTGGCTCATCTTTTGTTTGTTTGTTTTGTTTTATTTTTGCTCTCTTTTATTCTTGTGGGAGGTGTCATCCCCGCATGCATCCAGAATTCTCCGCATTTCCTCACCTCAGTGCTAAAATGCTACCCTCAACATCAGCATCCCTGCATTTCTTTATATGGCCAGGTGACTTGCTCAAGGAAACCAGATCTTTGACATCCACAGATACAGGGAAAGATCCAGTCAGTGGAAGTGGTCACACTTTCCCTATTATACAACCTGGTGACACATGCTGCCCTTGGGTATATGAGGAGGTGGCGCAGGAGGGGTTGCTTTCCACAAATAGAAGCACCAGAGGCATCAGGTGGAGAATGCTATGAAATAGTAAGGATTTCTCCAAAGTTAAAGGAATGACAGATTAGTGGCAGATCCTTACACACCCAGCATGGTAACTACCTGTGGTCTCTCAGGTCTTGAGGAGAGGGTCAGTGAATTCATAATGTCCCCCAAAGCTGCTGTGAACCAGCCTTGAACTCCAGTGCTCGAGGAGGGGGAGAATTTAGCTCACCTTTCTCCTCTTTCTTTCCTTCTCCTCTCTTCTCATCTCTCTTTCTAAGGGTCTTCCTAGAGTGGCCTAAACTTGAGGTCTTCCAATTTCAGCTTCTCAATGAGCCTATGTGCCTGGCTGCTTGTCTATACCTACAATCGAGGCACATTGGAGTTGTTTATAGTGAGTACTAAACATTTTTGTCTTTTTTTAGAAAAGAGCTTTAGTTAGTCTGTGTCTGCTTAGTCTAGCTTGTTTACTTAACAAACTTTGGAATATTTAAAGCCTCAAATTATTCTCTGGAATGTGGAATGTCCTAGATAAAGTAGCTGGTCTTACCTGTAGATCTAAAGAATTTAACAAAACCTTTTCCTCCTCTCTGCCCCATGGCCCTGTGATCTGATTCTATCATAGACTGTCCCTGAGCCTTTTTTACTCTTGTACTGAGAAAGCCAATGAATTGTTACTTGATGATAAACATCTCATTGGTCCTCATGATATGGCCTCAGGCTTAATTATTCATTTGTTTTAAGACATAGTCTCCCTATGTAGCCCAGGCTGATCTTAAACTCACTATGTAGCCCATGCTGACCTTGAACTTTCTAAGATCCTCCTATCTCAGCCTCTAGAATGCTGGGATTGTAGGTGTGTGCTAGCTTCATTATACATTTCATAAGAAACTAGTACTCATTACCAATTTTGAGAAACAGTTAAAGGACTGACAACTGAATCAGGAGAAAACTGTGGGAGGAATCTTCGTTGAGTCTTAGGGGTAGTAACACCACTACTACAACCTCAGTTATTACCAGCTACTGCTAGCTATTTGTTGTATGTTGAAGCTCTGTTGGGTACTCTGTGGTCACCCTAGGCAGTGAGTGCCATTTATTCACTAGACTAAGGAGAAAATCCTAGCCTGTTTAGTTTATATTATTTGTTGAATGTCAAGAAAATGGCAGAGATGGAGTTAGAACTTGGCCCTTTTTACTCTGCCAAGAGTTCTCTTGTAAATACAAGCACTTCTGTGAGTACCTGAAATTTATGTTTTTGGCATAATATATGTATTTATTGTTCAGTCTATCCTTAAATTAAAACTCTTAATGGGAACCATTTTATCTTAGAATAAAACTGATGATGTTTGGTCATAATTAAAAAGAAATCTAGAGTATTGAAGTTATAAAGTAACAAATTCTCCCTTTTCTGCATCTTTCCAGACATTTCCTAGGCATATGTAAAGAACCTGGAGGGGCTGGGGAAGTAACTCAGCAGGAGAGCGCTTGCCTGACCCCAAGTATATAGTTTTTTTGTGTGTGTATATAATATGTGTGGATAGTATACACTAAACATTGTTTTTCAACCCAACTGAGATCATATTGTAAGAACTGCCTGTGCCTTGCTTTTTTCACTTAGTAAGGCTTGGGGATGGTCCTAGTCTCATATTTAGAACTATCCTCTTAGTTCTAGACTGGAGAGATGGCTCAGCAGTAAGAGCACTGGCCGCTCTTGTAGAGAATCTGGGTTTAGTTCCCAGCACCCATATGGTGGTTCATAACCGCCTGTAACTCCAGTTCCAGGGAATCTGATGCCCTCTTCTGCTCTCTACAGGTGCTGCATGCATATGGTTCATATATATATATACACATACATACATACAGGCAAAAACTTCTATACAGAAAATAAAACAACAATAACAAAAAATAGAAATATCCTCTTCACAATGTCAGCCATGCTATTTGTAATGAGTTGGCCATAATTTACTTAGTCAATTAACTCCTGTTTTTGTTTTGTTTTGTTTTAGACAGGGTCTCCCTGTAGCCTAGCTGGCCTGGAATCCACCTGCCTTTGCCTCCCTGGTGCTAGGATTAAAGATGTGTGCCATCATGCCTAACTCCAGTTAACTCCTTGTTGAATATTTAAGGCAGTTTCTGTGTGTTTATTGTTTCAGTTTTGACTTTTGAAGAGGTCACATATACATATGTGCATCTGGATATACTTTTTTTTTTTCAGTGCTAAGAATCAAACCTAAGGCCTCATGCATGCTTCCTAAGCCCCCTCCTTCTGAGCTATATTGATGGCCCATATGGAGATACTTTTATGGAGTACTAATTCTAGTTGGAGAATTGTTGTGTTGAGAATGTTTTGTTGTTTCAGATTTTACTTTTTTGAGATATAGTTTCATTACATAGTCCTAACTGGCCTGGAACTTGCTATGTAGACCAGGCTAGCCTAGAACTTCCAGCAGTCCTTCAGCCTCAAGTCTCCCAAATGCAGGGATTACAAGCATATGCCCTTGTGCCCAGCTGAGCATGTTCATTTTATTTGCTTTAAATTTATTTTATATTTTCTTTTTTGAAATAAGGCCTTATGTAACCCAGACTGACTTCAGACTCCCTCTGTAGCTGAGGATGGCCTTGAATTTCTGGTTCTATAACCTCTACTTCCCAAGTGCTAGAATTACAGGTGAATGGGCACACCTGACTTGAAATGTTCACTGTAAATGCTACTCCGTATTGCTAAATGGCTCACCAGCGAGAGTCCACTGACACCCTTCCACTGTTAGCCACTGCCTCAGTTCCTGTTATTCTTTGCTTCAGATAAGTTCACCTATCTCCTCCAAGAACTCATCACTTCCATTTGCTTGCTCACCTAAGATGCTATTTCTTCAACGTCCAGCTTTTACTGGATTGAGTTCTTTTTTATATTTTATGGGTTGTTTGGTTTAGTTTTTGAGACATGGTCTTATAAAGCCCAACCTGTAGCCCAGGCTGGTCTTGAACACAGAAAAATCTTCCTGCCTCAGCCTTTTGAGTACTGGGCTCCTGAGTACCGTGAGCCACCATGCCTGGAATCTGCTTTGTAAACACTAGGCCTGGTTTGGGGACTCTCTTGCTGAGCAGTGACTTGGGAACAGAAATAAATTAACTGATGTTGAGGAATTCATGAAGCAAAATACATGCATAAAATCAGCCTCTTGCTCGCTACACCTAGTCATCATAAGGAAAGCTGAGCTTTTTTGATGTGCCAAAGCCCTATCTGTTGGGCAGAATCTGCCTGATTGCTTGCCCATCTAAGTATTTACTACTGTGTGCCTGTCACAGAGCACATCTGGAAGTAGTTATTTGTCAGTAGGGGCTGTAGTACTGGTATAACAAGCTGCTGAGCGTGTTTTTAATATTTTGCATGGGATTATGCATTGTAGGGCTGGGGTGGAAGATTGTATGAAGATGTCTGAGTAAGGTCACCTAAATTGTCCTGGGTACATTGCTTGCCATTTTTTTGATTAAAAACACTTAAACATTTGTTTAATTAATTTGTGTGTGTGTATATGTATTTGCATGTCATGGTGTACATACGGAAGTCAGAGAACAACCTTCAAGAGTCAGTTTTGTCCGTTGTTCTGGGGTGTGAACTCAGGTCCTCAGGTTTGGCAGAAAGCATCTTACCAGGCCAATTTTCCTGATTTTTACTTTATTATTTATTTGTATGAGTGTTATGCTTGTGTGTATGTAAGTGCAACTGTGTCATGCAATGCCCACAGAGGCCAGAAGAGGGCACTGGATCCCCTGGAACTGGAGTTACAGATGGTTGTTAGTGCTCATAAGCTTCCAGCCTGTGGTTTGGCCTGTACTTACTCTTTCCCTGGAAAGGCTCATTCACACACTACAGAGATTCAGTGTGTTCCTTGGGAACAAATGCTGCTTGGGAAATTTGCAGAATAAGGAACTTTTAAATGAAACAATATATTTTGAAATTGTGATTTCCTTTTAATTAAAGAAAAAGGTCTTCAGACAAACCAATTCTTCAAGGGATAATTCACAATAAATTTTAAATAAGCACCCTATGGCTGAGCTGTTCTATAACTTTAGAGACCCACAGTTTTGAAGGAAAGTTCATTCTCAGTAGAGCTGGAGCCACAGAGTCTCTCTTTTAACCATAGCTCATTTTTTTTTTTTTAATTCTTTCCTCTTTTTGTTTTGAGGAAGGTCTCCTTCTAATTTGAGCTTTTCCTTCCCATATATTGCTGTCTTTAGAAGGAACAGTGGTGGTCAGCAAGCCTTGGAGGATGGGCTCCATAGAGGTGAAAACGGGGTCAGTGTGGCAGCCTATATCGCAGTAATGCTTTTAAATGGTGCCTTTTGTGTGCATTTAAAAATGATGTCCAGGCTGGGCATGGTAGTCCAGCACTTGAGAGGCTGTGGCAGGAGGATTGCCATGATTTTAGGTCAGCCTGGGCTATATGAGTTCTAGGCCAGCTTGGGTTATACTGTGAGACACTATCTCAAAAACCTAAAAATGTAAAACAATAAAAATGTTTGAACTCTCATAATTTTACGGCAGGTGCAGTGACTGAACTCATGCATTTGTGAATAGTTTATTTATGTGTGACCAGGGTATCGATTGCCTGTGGTAATATAAGACTATATTGCCATTTAGGGAACAGCTTGCCAGTATACAGTTATACTTGGCTAGAGCAAGGGAGACTGATAAACCCCCAGGCAACAAAGATACATCGGGGTAAAGGACAAGATGCATTATACAGCAGGGCATTTTGTTGCACACCTGTAATCCTAGTAGATAGAGGCAGGAGACCATGAATTTGAGGTCATCCGTGTTTGCATAGTGAATTTAAGGCCAGCCTGGGCTAAATGAGACTCTATTTCAAACAAACAACCACCCCCATGTCGGGAGCCATTTGCCTGTTTTTTGAGCTATGCCCTAGCTTAAGGGCTAAACAGACAACAGTCACAGAAGTGCTGTGGGAGCAGGGTGCTTTGTTATGCAAGAATCTTGTGACTCCTGAATGGGAGTCTGCCTTGAGCCCAAGGCTGAGGACCCATTGTTAGTAGATGTGAGTGGTTTGAATATTTTCACATATGTAAATGCATGCTTGAACTCCTGATGGTGGTATTGTTCCTCGTGCAGTTGTAAGACTATAACTACATTGAGTAAAATAAAGCCGGTGCCTCAGTATTGACTGAGAGCCGAAGTCAAAAGATTGTTCAAGGTTCCTGAATAAACTGCATAAAGAAGAGTCTGGTGTTACGTCTTCCTTGCTGGACGAGACAGACGCGACAAGTGGTGGCCCATACGGGGAACTCATCGAGAGACTCAGAACTTTTTGCAGTCAGGGCAGTGCACTGGAAAAGTCCTCAGGTAAAATGAGGATCCATGACAAAAGTGGGAAAGTCCTCAAGTAAATTGAGGATCCGCGACAAAAGCGGGGTACTTTGCTCCCTCTGTAGATGGAGCGGGGAGAGTTGGGAGATTATAGTAAACTGAAAGTAAAAATGAATTTTTATATGATCTTTGCTATAGGAATGGGCATTAGTTTTGTATTCTGGTACCTCATTTTTGCCTATCTTTGTAGAGAGTGTACAAGAAGTACCCAGAAAAATGTTACGGGAAATACTAGTTCTCACCCAATTTTTTTGGCTCTAAATGAGCTACTTTGTTCTAAGAATTTGGAGCTTGGGAAAAGCACTTTGGAGAGATTCTTGGAGGACTGTGATACCATTGCACCTTGGTTCGCGGTATCTGGAAGCCTCATGATCCCTTCATGGGAAAAGCTAGGGAGAGATCTGGACTTTGCTGCCGATCAGGGAACTCTGAGAGGAGGAGTGCCACCTATTTGGAAACTAGTAAAGGGCTGCCTTGAGGACCAAAAGTGTAGTAGAGTGGTAGAGAATGGGCAGACAGCTTTGGGAATGTTACAACAGGAGAGTCATATACCATACAATATAAAATATGTAACTAGAGGCCTCCAGGAGATTATTTGAGAATCTCCTGTGCCACAGGCATTTAATCACATGTCCTAATCTTATTGCAATTTGTTTTTTTTTTTTTTTTGGTTTTCATTTTGAATTCTTAATGAGATCATAAAAAAGCAAAAAGTTCTCTTACAGGGCCTTTATAACTAGGTTTGTAGGACCCCCGATTTCATGGAAAAATACCTGGTCTCCTTTGTTAGCTTACCTCTTCCCAAACTAGAAAATCCCAGAGACCACAAAGGTCATGTCAACATCTCATGGTATGTGAGATAATGTCTGTGGGTTAAACATTTCACAGGAAGAGCCCCTGATATCCCGTCTATAGAGTTAGTTGTAGGTTAAACATTCCACAAGAAGCGCCCCTAATATCCTGTCTATAGCATTGTGGGTTAAACATTCAGTTAAGTCAACATCTTGTAAACTGCAAAATAATGTGTATGGCATTTCTGGAAAAAAGGTTGGACTATGTAAAAATTGTCTTCTCTGTGACCCTGGTCTGTAGGCCAAAAGCAATCCAAATGTAACAAGTGCCCTATATGATAATGTATGATAATACTGTGAGTTTCTACTATAAAAAGCCTGGCCCAGCCGAGGTCGGGGGCAGCTTGGCTCCCCCACTTGCGCAAGTGAAATAAACCTCGTGCTTTTTGCATCTGACGGTCTGGATTCTTGGGACTGGGGCTCCCGACGTTAGTCGCCCAGGTGGCCCATTGGGGTTCGAGTCCCCGGGCTGAGAGTGGGGTCTAACAGTTGGTGCGTTGGCCGGGAAATGTGCCTCACCCCAACCCAGATCCGCCAGGAGGGAAGAAGTGCTGGCCAGCCACTGTCTGTACCTGTCTGTACCGTACGGGAGAGAGTTCTAGGTTTGATCGGCCGAAATCTGTTAGAGTACGTGTGGAAGGGGACTGACGAGTTCCGCCCACAGTCTCGAGAATCCTGGGGGACGCCCCACGGATTGCCTGGAGGGGTGTAGTCGCCCTCATACCCGGGGCACGAGGATTTATTTCCCCGAGCCCATCTGAGTCTGTACTTTTCCTTTTTTAAAAAAACCCGTGCAGCGACTTTCTTTCTACTTTGTTTGTCTTTCTACTTTGTGTTGTTTGTCTGTGGTTTGCCTGGCTGGAGTCACACCCCCACCTGGGACAGAATCTAACCACTCCCTTGAGTTTAACTTTAGATCACTGAAAAGAAGTCCGGCACCAGGCTGGAAACCTGTCCGTGGAAGCCCTGTCCGTGGAAATCCGAAAAGGGAGATGGCAGGTTTTCTGCCGCTCCAAATGGCGCCCAACGTGAGTGGATAGAGACCAAACCTCAGTCGCCTGTAAGCACCAAACATATGTAAAAATGGCCAGCCTAGAGTTTTCGTGTCTATTTTTGCTTCCTGTGTCAAATCCTGTTTCTGTGACTTGGCAATAATCTGGCTTGTGTTAAGGTCTGTGTCTGTTTTGGTTTTGTCTTAAGTGTTATGATTGCTTCCTCAAGAGCCAGAGTGAGTCCGAAAGTGTCAAAATATCGCTACTTTAAAATGTATAGTGACCAACTTTTCTAAATGCCTTTATCTAGGTTCTTTTCTTCTCCCTTCATTCTCTTCCTCCAGGCAGCTGCTGAGATCCCCAGCTTGCCTGTCTTGAGGATTTTTCTGCAAAGCTTTTTTTCTTCTTCCAGGCAGCTGCTGAGATCTCCAGCTTGCCTGTCTTGAGGATTTTTCTGCAAAGCTTCCGATTGGGTTCATTCTTAAATTCTTGTATGAGTAAGACTAAGAACCCCCTAGAGGATGCTCTCATTTCACCCTGTTTCAGTTTGGCAAATATGAAGGGATCCCCAAAATTTTAATAACTTATTTGGTGGCCATGTGGCGATTTTTCTATGTGTAGAGAATGTGGTCCGGAGATAGCTGCTTTTTGAATAGATCTAAGCATTTAAAATCTTTGTAAACAAGGAAAGCCACACACGGTGCTCTGGGGAGACGTGTGCTCTCAGAGCAACAGCCCAAGTACCTTTGTACTGGACAGAACTTCTCATTCCTTCTGCTGCCTTTTTTGAGTTATTTCCCCAGCAATAAATAATATCTAGAAATGAAGATATCCAGAGGACACTGCTTCACATTCACCTTTGCGCTGTGGTAAGGTACATGGACTCCCATCCTTGGTTTGAGACCATGAATTCTTTTGCTTTGCTCTCTAATCTGGGGTCTATGTATCTGAGGGTACTACTTTAACCGAGTGCTATCTAAAAAGAGTTTTTGGTTTATATTTTGAATTCTTGATCAGATCATAGAAAAGCAAGAGAGTCTAACACAGTCTTTTACAACAATGTCAGTGCATTTTCATGTCAAATTAGGAGACGATATCAGCAATTTAATATCATTTTGGTTTGTTTTTAATAAAAATTATTTGTCTTAGATATTTTAAATTTATATAATATCTTTATTTAATTTTAAAGAAAATCATTTTGGTTCTGATATTGTTTACATGACATTTACGTTTTATGGGTAATTATTTTAAATTTTAACATTTTTATATGTTATGTTTGCTGATTTCTAAATGTATTTTAAAATCTTACATTGTTTTACGTAATATATCTATCAGTTTTTAAAAGAAAATCTAAAGTTTTTCTAGCCATGGACTTCAAAGACTAACTAGGTACAAAGCTGGTACAAAGTAAGCTGGAGCTTTGTGATGGCCACACCTGGGAAGCTTATGTAAATTTACAGAACTTCAGGGCCAAGCAAACATTACATGAGACAAGCTGCTACCAGGAAACAGCTACAGCAATGGGAGGTAAAGAAAAATAAATGACTTAGATAAAAGGTGTAAGATGCAGCCTTCACTGGTGTTAATTCCTGCCTTTCTACATTGTTATCCAAGGTCTGTTTTTCTTTCTAAAATAGGGTATGTCCCTCTCTGATCCTTAGTTGCTCCAAGCTTGTTTCTGTGCTTGCCCCTTCATGTCCTGAGCACCTCTGCTTTTCACTTTCTAGCTATAAGGCCATAGATAACTGTGTTCCTTATTGTCCAGAGTATGGGTACTTAATTCAAAATTATGTATAATCATAATATAGATTTTCTAATTCAGACAGACTAAGAGCCTTTTTATAGTCTTGACTCTCATAATTAAAAAATAAAATAAAATTTAAACAGACAAGTTATAACTTTTGAGAAAAGGATCAGAGAATCTCTGGAGGACGCTCTAGAGAAGGAGGCAAAGAAGAGTTTGGAAGATGTTCCAAAATGTCTTCTTTTGCCTCCCAGATAGGTAGCCACTTGTCTTCAGCAAAGGCTCACCTTGGCTGTATCCTTGCCCATTAGAATCTCCTTGATCTGATCCACAGACCTTGAGAAAGAAAAACCGATGTCTTTCTGCATTCAGACCTGGTCTAGATATACAGTAAATGACACCTTATGCCTTCCATGGACAGAAGTGTCCCAACCTTAAATAGTATCAGCTTGTCCTTGCTTCATAACTAAAAGCATGGGGAGAATTCCAGAGACAGAGTGCCTGTTCTTTTGGCAAGTAGTTGAGACACAGTGGAGGACTCTTGGAAGAGCTGTGCCCTGCACACCAGCTGTACAGGAGCTCTAAGATGCCAGCAATTGGCTTGTCCATCCTCCATGGCTTATTTGCCTAGTAATTGTACTTGGCTGTCTCTACATGTTCACGGAAGGCAAGATGATTAAGAGATTGTGACACTGTTTTTTTTTAAACTAGGTGGATCAGCTCTAGAATTTAGGCATTCATACTTCTGCTGAGTTAGGAACCTCTTCCTCAGTTAATGATTTATGCTGAAAATTCTAAGCTCAAGTTGATAAGATATTACTATGTACCAATTGCTTCTCTCTATCTAGTATCTACATTCTCAAGACCTAAAGCAAGGTTTTAGTAGACCAACTCACTCTATAAGGTTTTTCCAGAAACTTATAAAGTAAAATGTACATTATCTTATGTGTAATTTACATCCCATGTTCTTTGTTAAGATGATGCTGCACAGCACTCCTGAATAACTGCCATGCTCGTGACTTCAGCTGTGCCTACTTACAGAAGTTCATCATAGTTGGGTTTGCTAACGGTTGTACTCTTCAACTAAAGGAGGAGTAAGCTGGACCCCCCACCTGAGTATCCAGCTACTCTTCCCAGCCAGCTGTATGTAATTTTGCCCTAGTCACAAATGGTCTCCTGCATTTGGGGAAAAAAATTTTTAAAAAAGGCTAAAAGAAAAAACTTAATGCATGACGTTATAGAAAAATCAACATCCATGCTAAAGACTACAGTACATCTGCTCTCAGGTTACCTGTATACCTGTTTGTAACACCTCACCCATCTGTAGGTGTAAAGTCATTCATTCCACAGGGTGAACTTTAATATAATCAAACGTTGGTTTAATGCTAAAGCAATTAAAGGTCTGAGACAATGTATTGTAATATATAAAAGATAAAAGACTTATGTATGTGAGTCTTGAAATTCTTGGGGTGATGGCTCGGATGGTCTGAAGAACAAATATATGTTTGACCTTTGTCCGAGCTTTAGCTACATAACATACAGTAATTAGTAGTTCAGTATTGGTGAAACTAACCTTCTTGGGTGTCTAACCACCATATTTAAAGGCCTCTAATCTGGTCTGAGGGACTTAAAGAGACAATTTTTTGTCTCTTGCCCTCCAAGGTCAACTAAGTTCCAGGGGACTATGGGGCATCTCTCATAATGTCCTGTAAATGTGATGAGTCACCTGTCCTCCTGTTCAGGGAGTTCGTGGAGGCTCCACCAGAAGGACTTGAACCAGTGTCTGCAAAGAGGAGGGTCAGCACAGGAAAACGTTTCCTTGCTTTGCTTCAAAGTGAAGCTATGGTCTAACAAGACCTTCTGACTTATCTTCACATAGATGGAACTGGTAAAACAAGGCTTATGGAGCCAGGGGCTCCTCTCAAGCCCATGTGATCCCCCTGAGGAACAGATACCCAACTGACCTTAAGAATCAAACTAAATTGGTTTATTTGGGCCAAATTATATGATCTTAAACACCCAAAAGGAAAGTATAACCAAAAAATTAAAGTAATTAGTATACTTCTTTAAGACTATAAAAAAAATTATATAAGATGTTATTCACTAATGATTTTGTTCTTAATAACAAAATGCCACTCAGATGTAAGACTTCAATTCTTGGCCTACCTTAACACTGCAGTACATACCTGTGGCCAAGAAAGGCAAGCCCACCATTGTTCTAACGCCAAAATTAAATGATTTCTTTTCTCTCCCTGTCTAGAAGCCATTTGGGAGGGAATTCACCCCAATTCTAGCTACTCCAGCTATCAAGGTGCCTGGAAACAAATCCTGACTTCAAGACTCTGAAGTTCAGCCTTGGCAGTCAGAAAGAAAAACACAGAGGAACCCAGAAGATGAAAGTCCTTAAGCAAAAAATTCTAATGGACTTTAAATTGGACATTTGAGCTCTTCCCTGTTATGATTATTTTAATTTCATCTTCCAGGGACCAGTTAAGGACTTTCTTTTTCCTACAACTAACCGTTATGCAATTCAGGGGTCTTGTAGGTAGACTCACTGAAGAGGTACCCCTATTGCCACAATCTACGACCCTATTCAGCCTTGAAGGAGCCAGAGCGGTCTGCGCCCCAATTCCCTATTGGCAATTAGGGTGACCTCTTCAGAGGGTGATGCGATGAAAATAGGAGGTAAAATGTGGCTAGGCAGTTCAGGGTAAAAAGACCCCAAAAGACCAAAAACTGTCCTTGTGTCCTTCAGCAGCCTATCAAAGGCCAAATAGATAATAGACTAACTCAGTTTGTGAAAGATCGTTTGTCAGTCCTTAGTACTCACTCAGCAATACCATACGCTGAAGCAAAATGATACAAGTATTTAACCATGATTATAAGATTATAATCAGGTACAAAGAAAAAGGGAGGAATGTAGGACCCCCGATTTCATGGAAAAATACCTGGTCCCCTTTTTTAGCTTACCTCTTCCCAAACTAGAAAATCCCAGAGACCACAAAGGTCATGTCAACATCTCATGGTATGTGAGATAATGTCTGTGGGTTAAACATTTCACAGGAAGAGCCCCTGATATCCCGTCTATAGAGTTAGTTGTAGGTTAAACATTCCACAAGAAGCGCCCCTAATATCCTGTCTATAGCATTGTGGGTTAAACATTCAGTTAAGTCAACATCTTGTAAACTGCAAAATAATGTGTATGGCATTTCTGGAAAAAAGGTTGGACTATGTAAAAATTGTCTTCTCTGTGACCCTGGTCTGTAGACCAAAAGCCAATCCAAATGTAACAAGTGCCCTATATGATAATGTATGATAATACTGTGAGTTTCTACTATAAAAGCCTGGCCCGGCCGAGGTCGGGGGGGGCTTGGCTCCCCCACTTGCGCAAGTGAAATAAACCTCGTGCTTTTTGCATCTGACGGTCTGGATTCTTGGGACTGGGGCTCCCGACGTTAGTCGCCCAGGTGGCCCATTGGGGTTCGAGTCCCCGGGCTGAGAGTGGGGTCTAACAGGTTAATACATTTCTATGTCAAATTAAAAGGAGTCAATGTCAACATTTTAATATCATTTTAGTTTGTTTCTAATGAAAAGTATTTAAAATTTTAACTTTTAGTATGGTGTTTACTGATTTAAAAAATTACTCTTTTTACATTGTCTTCTGATATTTGTTTATATAATATCTTTATCTATTTTTAGAGAAAATTATTTCCAATACTTTGCCATATTAGACTTGCCCCAAAAAAGTAAAAACCTCACAACCCACAGGGACAAACTATCATGGAGCACAATTACAAAAAATAAAAAGGGGGGAGTTATATCCCAGATCTCCACAGAACTCTTTAAATCATACTCTTTTTATTTTAAATTTTTTAAATGTGGATGCTCTTGGTTTTTCTGCTGCAGATAGGTTGTGGTATCCCAAAACATTGGATACCTATGCAAGAGTGAGATAAAAGGATCCAATTGATGGGAAATGGCATGGTCCAGACCCAGTATTAATTTGGGGAAGAGGGCATGTTTGTGTTTTTCCACAGGATGCTGAGAATGCCAGGTGGCTGCCAGAAAGGCTGGTTCGGTTCGCAGGGACTGAGAGCAGGAAGAGTGACGCTGTTGTAGCTGTCTGAGATAGAATCAGTTCGCCTGATGACACACGGAGAGCTGTATTGGACTCGTGTACCAGATTCAACTATGCTGCATCCAGCCATATGGAAGGAAAAAAAAGTTGCAATGATGGATAATGATATTCGCCTGTCAAGACATTCTTACATGGGACAGCAAAAAACTGACTTTAATTATTCAGATATATTA
Organism: Eospalax fontanierii; assembly: GCA_035773235.1. Classification (NCBI taxonomy): domain Eukaryota; kingdom Metazoa; phylum Chordata; class Mammalia; order Rodentia; family Spalacidae; genus Eospalax; species Eospalax fontanierii. Next base: position 9,712,708 of record CM069528.1, on the reverse strand, counting down.
TGGACTGGTCAAAAAACAATCAGGACATTGGACAATTAAACATCCCTCATGATGTTATCAGGTTTAATGTTTACTGTGTTCTATGTAACTTGTCTAATTTACATTTCCATAAAAATGTAAGTTATGGTATTTCAGCAATTTCCTATGTAACTTGTCTAATTTGCATTTCCATAAGAATGTAAGTTATGGTGTTTCAGCAATTTCCTATGTAACTTGTCTAATTTGCATTTCCATAAGAATGTAAGTTATGGTGTTTCAGCAATTTCATTTATTGTGATTTGCTTGTAAAAGTTACAAAATTTCGTTTAGTATGTCATGCAGACTATCAGTGAATTTGTGTTACTCCCAAGATATACAGTCAATGTAATTTGGAAAAAAGAATGCATTTACAAGGGGTTTAGCATAGTGAAAATTTGGCCACTTAAATTTGACTCTGCAAAAACTACTGCTGAGTTGTTAGCAAAATTGAAAGCCTGTTTGCTTTCTGGGTCTTTAACCTCATGGTTAAAAGGTATTATAGCCTTGGGCCTTTGTGTTTTCTTTAGAATTTGCATGCTCCCTCCATGGTGATATCCTCAGCACATTCCTAGAATATCAAGGCTAAGGTACAAAATGCTAGGCTCTGAATCTACCTTAAGTAGAGGTGCCCCTAGCAGAGGCTGGGTAGCCAGAGACGGGCAACCTTCTCTCGAACTAAGCTAACCTAAGACAGGGCGTGAATGGTGGGCATTCACGTGCCAATGACGGGTAAGGTTTATGTTTTGGAGAGAATGACCTAAGACAGGCACAGTCTTTCTGCCCATAGCTGGGAAAGCTATGGTTTTTTAAAAAATAATAAAGGGGGAGCTGTCCGGAGCCATTTGCCTGTTTTTTGAGCTATGCCCTAGCTTAAGGGCTAAACAGACAACAGTCACAGAAGTGCTGTGGGAGCAGGGTGCTTTGTTATGCAAGAATCTTGTGACTCCTGAATGGGAGTCTGCCTTGAGCCCAAGGCTGAGGACCCATTGTTAGTAGATGTGAGTGGTTTGAATATTTTCACATATGTAAATGCATGCTTGAACTCCTGATGGTGGTATTGTTCCTCGTGCAGTTGTAAGACTATAACTACATTGAGTAAAATAAAGCCGGTGCCTCAGTATTGACTGAGAGCCGAAGTCAAAAGATTGTTCAAGGTTCCTGAATAAACTGCATAAAGAAGAGTCTGGTGTTACGTCTTCCTTGCTGGACGAGACAGACGTGACACCCCCAAATCTATTATATTTCCCAGTATTGTAAGGGAGACTCTAAGTTGTTCTTCCCCCTGAGAAACAGCTAAAGAAACTTGTGCTATCTGAAGCACATACACTAGAGTGAGAAGGTTTTCAGGATGCTAATGTTGCTATATGGGGTATATCTGTTTGTATTCACATAAATGCAAAGAAGTCACTTGAAGGCTTTGCATCTAAAGCAGTTTTTTTCTCTGGGGAAGAGGATAGAAAGTTCTTAACTCTGCCCTTTCTCAGAAGGAGAGCTTGTTCTTGAATATGAGTGAGGCTGATTAAGCTACTGATGCTATAGCAATTCCAGGTTCTTCTTCCTTTTCTCTCTTTGCTATCTCTCTCCTCATTTTATTTTCTTTGGCCTATGCAATGAAACTCAAGTTTAAATCATGTGTGCACAGTATGATGCAATTCATAGTTCTTAGATACCAGTGAAGGAAATAAATCAGAGAATTTAGATGTGAATGGGAGAGTTATAGGTGAAACTTTCATGGGGTGGTGGAAAGAACCAGCTGGCTTTGGAATTTGGCCAGTCTTGGAATCTTTCTGGATCCTTATTTACCCTTATAAAACAAGGGATGGTTTGGAAGACCTTTCAGTTTAACCCTGAAGGATATCTGATTCTTTCAATGGTTCCACTGGGAGTTAAAGGTTGTGATCTGTGTAAGCAGTGCAGTAGGTAAGTACCTTGCCCCATTACTCTTTATTCTGCTTTGGAGTGGGGTGTGTGTGTTAGCGATTGAACCCAGAGCCTCACGCATGCGAGTCAAGTACCATACCACTGAGCTGCATCCCCAGCCTTCATTTCCTAATGAATGAGAATTGGCTGTATTTCCAAGCCTGGGATATCTAAGATTATTTATTCACAGTCTCACTCAAGGTCATCGGTATCTTAAAGATTTTGTTGTCTGGTAACTTTATTATTATTCTTTCATTTTATTTTTCTCCCACTCTTTCTAAAAATTATCATTCCTAGCCGTGCATGGTGGTATATTCAACTTGGGAGGCAGAGGCAGGCCTCTGTGAGTTCAAGACCAGCCTAGTCTACATAGCGAGTTCCAGGCCAGCTGCGGCTACAGGGAGACCCCATCTTAAAAAGACCAAAAAAAATTATTTCCAAGAGATTGACCCCTGAGTTCTGCTGAAGCATTTCCTCTGTGTGTGTGTGTGTGTACATGCACTTGAGTGCAAAGACCAGAGATCAATGCTGCCTGTCTTCTTCAATCTATTTCCACTTTTTTATTAAATTTATTTTTATGTGTGTGAGTGTTTTACCTGCATGTATGTAAGTGCACCTATGTTGTCAATAGCGAAGGCTGGAAGAGGATGTCAAATTCCCTGAAACTGAAATTATGGATGCTTGTTATCCACCATGTGGGTGCTGAGAATCAAACCCTGGTCCTTTGCAAGAGCAGTCAGTGCTCTTAACCACTGAACCATCTCTTCAACCCCTTTACCCCCATCTTATTTTTTCAGATATATTTCTCACTGAACCTAGAGTTCACCAATTTGGCTAGACTAGATTGTGAGCAGGCCCAAGGATTCCTTCTGTCTCTACCTCCCCAGCATTTGGATTAAAACATCAAACCCAGCTTTTTACATGGGTATTGGAGTGCTGGGGAGCCAAACTTAGGTCATCATGCTATGTGGCAGGTACTTTCCTAACTGAGCCATCTCCACAGACTCCACTGAAGCATTTAATTGTGATGTGTACCAGTGTGATTTGTTAGGTCTCCAGGAAAGCCCTCCTGCCCTGCCCTCTCCACCTGGGATCAATCCAAATGGTTCTTTTGAGCTGTCCTCTAAGTGATCTTTCGTATTTTCCAACATAGATGGCTATACCTTTCCTCTGGAAGCCTTCTGCCAATGTCTTCGATTTTCCATCTTTACCTCTCATCTTGGACTGTTTTTGTTTTTTCAGACAGAGTCTCACTTTGCAGCCCTGGCTGGCCTAGAGCTAGATTGGCCTCAGGCTCACAGAGATTTGCCTGCCTCTGTCTCCTGAGTACAGAGATTAAAAGCATGGGCCATGGCACCTGGTCCCAGCCCTCTTTTTATTTATTCTCTCTTTCATTTTTAATTTAATGTGTGTGTATATATGTATGTGCTATTACTAGAAGGAGTTGGTTCTCTCCTTCTAACATGTGGGTTCTGTGAATCAAACCTAGGCTGTCAAATTCAGCAGCCAGCACCCTCCTTATTGAGCCATCTTCTCAACCCCTGTTTGGAATTTTTTTATTATCAGACAAAGCCTCACCAAGTTGCCTGAGTTGCCTATTCACTTTGTAGTCTAGGTAGATCTTGTGATCTTCCTACCTCACCTCTCAAATAGCTGGGATGACAGGTGGAGCCACCAAACTCTGTTCATTTTGTTTAAAATATTTTTTGTTGTAGATATTGTCTATCTTATCCCCAGGGACACTGTCCATTAGACTTAGCTGTTTTTTTCACATTCTGTGCTTAGGTCTGAACCAGGGGCCCCTCACTCCACAGCTAGAGCACAACAATGCCGAATCTCAAGAAAGTATAATAACTGTTGGCAAGGATTAGAACCCTTGTGCATTCTTGGTGGGAATGTACAGTAAAAATAAAAATTCTTAACCCTGCCGTTGACATAGAATTACCAACTCATCCATTGTCCAAATCTGTTTATGCTGACACAGCAAAATATCTTTTTGGGGAGGTGGGGGTGGTGGGATCTTTTTGAGACAGGATCTCCCTGTAACCCCAGCTGGCCTGGAACTCACTATGTGGACCAGGCTGGCCTTGGACTCATAGAGATCTACTTGCCTCTGCCTCCCAAGTGCTGGGATTAAGGCTGTTTTCTACCATGCCCAGCCTCAAGCAACAATATTTTCAATAGACTACATTAGATAGAACATTATTAACTTTTTTTAAGTTGAATGTTCTTTGGAAACATAATAGGTTTAAATACAAATAAAATCTCTAGGATAAAATAAAATTCTTTCTCACCTTTTTTTTTTTGAGTCAGAGTCTCATGTGATCCCCTCCAACTAATTATGTAGCTGAGTCTGGCCTTGACCTCCAGGAGATCCTCTTGCCTCTGAGTGATGGCATTGCTATGTGTACCATTAGGACTCACAAAATGATCTTATCTTAAAGCTGAGAAGAAACTCACAATCTTGATCTTCTCTTAACACTAGGTTTTGATTAGAGAGAAAACTGACAGGGGACCTGAAGGAAACACCTGGGAAGAGTGCTTCATCGTGTGGGTCCAAGAGCAAAAGCTGCCCTTGCTGGCCTGAGACCATTAGAAACTGGGAAGCATCCTGCTTGTTTGTTTTACAGCTATTATTTAGTATAGAATTTATCTTCTAAAATGTAAGCGCATGTAAATTGGAATGCTTCATGATTAATGTGTGGAAAAGCAAGTTATTGGTTCGTTGAATTAGGGGAGCTTAGAGAATTTTCACATTGAAGTATTATGTTTTTCTGATGGGTACTGCAGATTGAACCCTGGACTTTGGGCATACTAGGCCAGTGCTCTGTATTGAGCTCCACCCCTGTTCCCAATAATACTGTTCATAGTTGCTCCTATGATCAAGAGCAGCAAGGAGCCCTTAAATGGGCATTAAAGATGTTCTAAATTTTCCTCACTATATATTTGCAGTTTTGAAAAGGCAAGAGCTTAAACAAGATGTATGATCACATTAATCCCAGTTTGCAAAGGACTCAGTTGGAACAAGCTGCTTTCCCCCCTTTTTTTACTTAATAGTCATCTTTTCCATTATCCATTCTCTTCCAGATCAGCAACATCTTGTTTTTCATTTTACCACCCATCTGCATGTACTTGTTTCGTCAGTATGCATCGTGTTTCAACAGTGGCATCTACGTAATATGGACTCTCTTGGTTGTAGTGGGTAAGTGGATTCATGTGGGAACAGGGACTGAACGGTGGAAGTGGGATTCTGCACATTTCCTGTCCCCTTTGAACATAATGTTTGTAAATCAAAGTCACTCTGACGTCTTTGCTCCCCTGACTCCAAAAGAAGGACTCTTGAATGCCAGCTAGATAACAAAGCTGCCTGTAACACTCACATAACTGCACTCAGACTGCATCTGTGGGCCAGCCATTGGTGGTGTGCCAGTGTAGTTGTCTGAAAACCTCTGAAGAAAGTCATGTGAAACAATTGAACTCTGATAAAATGTGGCTCCGGAGGACCGAAATTAAAAGAAAACGTTTAGATGATTGGTTCTTCATTGTTCTGTGAATGACTTGTGTAATTTCCGTTTCCTCTCCCAGGCAGTTTGGGAATTCCTAACAGTGAGATAATGTTGACTTTTATTTATTGCGTGTTCTTCTCAAGGCTCAGACGATGAAGACAGAGAGTGCTTAGCTGAATTCTTACTGTTGTGATGTGCTGATGTCTGAGCCAACTTGAAATCCTCTTTCTACACTATGGAGAAGGCTTTCCTGAAGGCCTTTGTGTGTCTGTTCTGTGGTAACCTTTTTCTTTTGTTGGTTATAATTGATTCTAGGAATTGGATCTGTCTACTTCCATGCAACCCTTAGTTTCCTGGGTCAGATGCTTGATGAACTTGCCATCCTTTGGGTCCTGATGTGTGCTTTGGCCATGTGGTTTCCCAGGAGATATCTGCCAAAGATCTTTCGTAATGACAGGTAAATTTGTGCCAAACACTTCTGCATTTGCCACTAGATGTGGTTACCTGTGTAACGTACCCATCAAGGAAACCAGCACATGATTGAGTTCAGCTAGTGAGGACTATATCATATACTTGTTTAGTGTCTGCCAATTTTTATGATTGGGCAGTATAATTAAGCTGACAGATAAAAGAAGAAAAATTTAAATGCTTGAGGAAGACCTTTGGGATAGAAAATCAAATATCTGATTTGTTTGATATAAGCAAGAGTGGAAAGACTTGGAATGGGAGAGAAATTTCTGGATGGTAATTCAAAGTTCTCTCATTTTCTGCTAGAATATTTCTTGAGTGTACTACAACTCTACCAGTTTTATACACATGAAGCAGAGTCTCCACTGATGGTTTTGTTCTTGGACCTACAGAGCTAGTTTTTAGAGTACATCATTTTTTTGCTTCTTATAACACACAGAGACACATCAGTGTACACTGTGTGTGTGTGTGTGTGTGTGTGTTTGAGCTGGAAACCCAGAGCTTCAGAAAGGGATACATTAGGATTATATGGTTATTCATTCAGCAAATATTTTATATGATACATTTTTCTAAACTCTAAGGCATATCAGTAAACAGAGTACCAGCTTCTCTCTCTACTGAGCTTCCAGTGAAGCTCAAAGGTGATTACAAATCAGCAAACAAATGGATGATTTTACTGTAGAAGTGCTGTCATAGAGAATGTGTGGTGCTGTGGGTATGTCAGTAACTTGGATGCTAAGCTCAACTGAGGAGCTGTGTGAGTTTGTTCTCATCTGAAGGCTCAGAAGAAATCAACCTAATGGAAATGAGATATGTTCCCAGAACATATTACCCACACATTTCTCTGCAGGATTCTATGTTTTATAAAGATGTATACAGAATGTGGATGAGCAGTTTAAAAATATGGGGTCAACAAAGCAAGCTATGCCTGCCTAGGGAAGAATTATACCAGAAAAATGAAGAAATTCATGACAATTTCTCTAGTATTTTGGAAAGGGGCAGGATCTACATATCTATTAAAGACTAAGATTGCTCTCAGGAGCCTGAGGTGGAGGAGTATTTGTGAAAAATACTGGCTACAAAAAGCACATGGTAGGATTGTGTGTGTGATATCTTACTTTTAGAATCAATGAAGTAGATTCCATATATGTAGCATATATATAATATATATTTAAAGATTTAAAAAAATTCTGTGTATATATGTATATGGCAGATATACATGTGTGAGTGCAGGTGCCCATGGAGTCCAGAAGAAGATATCAAATCTCCTGAGCTGCCCAACATGTGTGTTGGAAACTAAACTCAGGTCCCCTACAAGAGCTGAATGTGCTCTTAAGCACTGAGCCTTATCTCCAGCCTCTGCCCCCCCCCCCCCCCCATTTTGCTTTTTGAGACAGAGTGGAGGCTTCGTATGATATGGAACAGATAACAGTTCTGCAATGGAATAGTGCTTAAGACTTAAGAATTCCTATCAGGAACTGGAGAGGTGGCTCTGTGGTTAAGAACACTGGCAGCTCTTGCAGAGGACCTGAATTCAGTTCCTAGCACCCGCATGGCCACTAACAATTATTAGTGACCCCAGTTCCAGGGGATCTGATGCCCTCTTCTGGTCTCCATTGGCATTGCACACATAGGTGTACTTATATGCAAGTAAAACACTCATATAAATAAAATAAAATAAAATAAAACATTTGAAAAAATAATTTCTATCAAAGTAGGGACACTATAGACCAAGAAATGTTTGGTTTAGCTGCCTGGACTTATTAGATACTGAATACCCTTTTGTCTCTCTATACCCTTTTAATTAATTAATCAATTAACTTAATTATTTATTTATTTTTGGTGATCTAGACTTTACTGAATATATTTCTAACAAATGTGAACAGTAGTTCCAGGCCAGGAGTGGTTCATGCCTGTGATTCTAACACTTAGAGTTGTAGGCTCGTGGATTAGACGTTCAAGTCTAGGCCAATGAGATGACTTAGCAGGTAAAGGTACTTACTATGCAAGCCTGAAGACCTTCACTTTACTCCAAGAATCCATGTAAAGGTAGAAGGAGAGAACTGACTCCACAAAGTTGTCTTTTGACTTTTACATGCACACCTTATCATGAATACCCATGTAGACACACACGCACACACACACACACACACACACACACACACACAATTTAAAAAAAAAGAAATTCAAGGCTAGCCTTTCCTATATAGCAAGTGCTAGCCTAGGCTACATGAGATTCTGCCCCAACCAAAAATAAGTACCAAAAATAAATAGTAAAATAGAACCTACAAAACCAAAACATAAACATCAACAACAAAAATAGTTTCAGGTCATAAGTGGAAGTATATGCTTATAATCCTACCACTCAGGAGGTAGGAGCAGGAGGATCATGAAATCAGGGGTAACCTAGGCTGCATAGCAAATTCCAGGTTCTCCCAAACAAATACCCAAAATATATACACAAAGAGATCAAGAATCAGATTTCTGGAGAAGAGTCTAGTGGCTGACTCAGTTTGAATCAGCTTTGAATCATGATCTTTTTTTTCAAAGCTCTGGGACCTCATATTGCCTCATCTGTAAAGAGGAGATAATGAGAGATAGCTCAGTAGGTATGTGACAGGAACCCCCCCAGAACAAAGAAAAAGAAATCCAGAGTGGTCTGTGCCTGAGTTCATGTACACAATTCTGCCTGTCATGACTTTATAGCATCAAGACATGTGTGTTACTTTATATGGGAGACAAAGAAACTGAGCTGTAAAGGGAACCTAACAGAGGGTATTATAGCCTGACCCATTCATTAAGGGCTTTCTGTCTTTTGGGTAGACACCGCAGCCAGGTGCTGGACAAATAAATTGATTCTTGGAGAAAAGAAAGCTTTGATGTTTCATCTCTCTGCACACAGCACTTGCAACAGGGAAAGTGCTTGCTGCACAAGCCTGAGGGAGGACCTGAGTTCAGATCCCCAACACCACATGGGCATGGAGGAGCACCCCTCTGACTTCAGCACCAAGCTGGGAGTGACAGGAAGATCCTGGAGGCTTGCTGGACAACCAGTTAAGCAGAAACAGTGGGCTCCAGGTTCAGTAAGAGACCCTGTCTCAAAAATAAGGTGGAGGACAGTTGAAGAAGGTCCTGAAGTTGACCTCTAGTTTGACATGGTCTCTCTCTCTCTCTCTCTCTCTCTCTCTCTTTCTCTCTCTCTCTCTCCTCAGATGTAGCTAATTGTGGAGCACATCCCTAGCATCCTAGTATGTATAATGCTTTGAGTCCACAAAAAAAAAAGAAAGAAGTGAAATAAAAATGAGATGCAGTACCTTCTTCACACAGAATAAGGATTCAGTAAAGCTAGAATCAGCTATAAAATGCAAATCTTGACTAGTATTTGGAGGATAATCCTATCTAGTCCAATATGGAAATCATTGTTCATTATGTCAACCAGATATAATTAATAGGTTCGAAAAAGATTTTCTTTCATTTTGCTTCAACTACCACAGGAATCTTTAGGATATACATTCATCTACTGATGGTTATTAATAACTTTTAGATATTTTATTTTCAAAAAAAAGAACAACAAAATTGAATCTACCTTTTTCTTTTTCCTTTTTTTAAATTTTATGTGCATGAGTGTATTGCCTGTATGTATGTAAGTTCACCCATATCATGTAATGCCCACAGTGGTCAGAAGAGGGCATTGGATCTCCTGGAACTGGAGTTATGGATGATTGTAAGCCTCCATGTGGGTGCTGGGTCCTCTGCAAGAACAGTCAGTGCTCATAACTGCTGAGCCATTCCTCCAGGCCCCAAATCTACTTCCTAAATAACTTTTCTTCATATGTACTTTTATGATTTGCTTCTATAAAATCTAGAGACATCCCTTACTTTGTAACCCATTTTAGTTTTTGAATCTTGAATAGATAGTGAGAAGGGTAGGAACTGCCCAGCCCTCTAGCACACTTGAGGCCAGAACTTAGCTTTGGTGACTTACTTATAGAAGAATAGGGTTGGACAGCTCTGTGAGGTCCTTCCCAGGACCATGTACCATAGTGCTATGACTAGCAAGGGTTGGCAATTCTAAGTAGGTGATGTTTTGGTTCTAATGGTTGAAAGTGAATTCTAACCAGAGACATTTCTATCTCTTAAGGGACATCTTGGAAGTCTGGCAACCTCTTTTTGGTGGTCACAATTATGGCAGGTTTTATCATCCATAAATCTCATCTCACTTTGCAGGAGTAAAGGGGTCATTACCAAATGCTAAATATAAAAAGAAACACAGAGCCAGATAAAGTGGAAAGCCTCTGACCTAAAGGGTAACTAAGGAGAACAAAAGTAGCAGCTTTATTAGAAGGTAATCACTACACTGGATTACTAGATTCTGGTTTGGAAAACAGAGGAAGAAGGAGTAGGTACTAAGAGTTCCTTTACCTTGTACTGAGCTAAAGCAGGATGGAAGTATGAACTGCCTGTCATCACAGCTTAGAACGTATTCTGCCAGGCCCCTCAATCCTGGGCATTCTAACTGTCTGGCATGGAAGGCCTCTAGTGACTCAGGTGTGCTGAACTGGCTGGCTTTCTGCTGGCCATCTGACCTTTGTTTACTTCTACTAGTTGCAAAATAGTATGTGTTCACAGGATGTCCTTGTTGCCTGGTACATTCCTCCACCCTGTCTGGACACCCAGTGTTGGGAGGTGTTTGTGATGGTATTCTTAAAGCATATGCCTTTAAACAATTTGGCAATGCTATCCAGAGCCCTTGGGGAATCACAATAGTAGATCAGTCTGATTTTCCTCTACAGAATATTATCAACAAGAATACTTTTTTCTGTTTTGTTTATGTTTTTTAATTTCATTTTGAGACAGGGTCTAACTCTTAGCCCAGGTTGGCCTCAAACTTCATAGCAATCCTCCTGCCTCAACCTCCCAAGTACTGGGATACAGGTATGAACCTTGATGCTCAACAATAATATTATTTAAATTGTATTTATTTTCAAAAAGATGATAAGGAAGATGGTGATGATGGGACATCACAATGGACTAATACCCCATATTGGGTGCTGTGCTGATATAGCTCTATGTTAATAGTGTATAATGCTCACTGTTTGTTAGTGCTGTAGCTTCACATGGGAAAGAATGGAAGAGTTAAGCTTCTTGCTAAAAGTTCCATAGCTACTGAGTGGTAGGGCAGGATTTACACACCTGGCTTTCTAACTGAAACACATGTGCTATTCGTTACTCTAGTCCTCTAGCCTTTCTCTAACTGGTTCTTGAATCCTAAACCATTGGGTACGGGGAAGTGATACACTTTGCAAATTTCTTTTTTTAAAATCTCTTTTCCTCCATCTCCTCCATCTTCTCCCTTTCTCCTCCATATTTTTCTCCCTCCTTTCCTTCCTCCCTCCGTCCTTCCTTTCTTCTTTCTTTCTCTTTCCTTCCTTCTTGTGTTCTTTTTAAAAAAAAAAAAAAAAAAAAAAAAAAAAACAAGGTCTCATGTGTCCCAGGCTGGCCCAAAACTTACTGGCTAAGGATGACTTTTAATTTCTTCCTGCCCCACCTCTCATGTTCTAGGATTACAGCTACATACTACCACATCCAGTTCTGAGGTGCCAGGGATGGAACCCAGGACTTCATGCATGATAGACAAGCACTGTGTTAACTGAGCTACATTTCCATCCCACAAATCTTTGATTTTGTGTTTTTTAATTAAAAAGAAAAAAGATCATTCAACACTTGGGAGGCAGAGACAGGTGGATCTCTTATGACAATGAGACCGGTCTGGTTTGCATAGCAAAGTTGCCAGCAAGCTGGGGCTATAGGGACACCCTGTCTTAACACACACACACACACACACACACACACACACACACACACACACACACACACTCAATGGAATAAAGCATTTTTAAAGGAAAATGAAAACTTAGAATGAAGCCCAAAGGGGCAGATGGGTAAAAAATATACAGAAAATGTAAAGAACCAGGTTGTAGTGACATCCAGAGTGCAGTGACGTGATAAAGAAGCACATGTGATTGGCATGTGGGAAAGAGAAAAGAGAGATTGGAGCAGAAGCAAATCATCCAAAGGTCTATAGCATGTCAGAAGTTCACAGCAGGAGGGTTGATGTAACCCCCAGGGCCATGTGCATGGTGGCAGTCGACTGTCCTCAGGCTGGGCAGGCAGCCTTTCATACAACTGAAGAATGCTGGCCAAGGCCAGGAGGAAAACATGTCTCCGGAGGATTTGCTGCCTGGTTCCTTTTACACACGTCTTTTTTCCCCTGGTTGAAGTTGAGGGCTATGAAGCCTGTGCATTCCGGTCAGAAGGCTGACAGCTTGATTGATGATTTCCTGTGCCTTGATGATAAGTAGTTTCCCTATTTAAAAGATAAATTTATATTTTGAAGGTTCAGTAACCTTTGATTTCTTTATAAAAGAGCTTCATTCACATTAGTTTCCTAACTGTGACCTGTTCCATGACTCTTGGCCAAAACAAATTCTGCTAGTGAGAAATAACAGAGGAAAATCATGTGCCCCTTAATTTAAGCCATGGATGAGACCTTCAGGAATGTCTAGGCCAGGCTTCTTGCTCTATAGATGAGGAAGTAGGGTCCCTGGAGAGAAGAAGGAGTGTGTTCAGGATCACGTTGCCACTTCTGGGTTTTTTCATTAAAAGGACCTTAACTAAAGGCCTTGAGGAGAGTGCCAATGGTTTTTCCAGGATATCATGTTAAAAACTTGTCCAGATAAACTTCCCGTTCATTCTGAACTTACAGGTTGTCAGGAAACATTTATACTATTTGAATTTTTTTTCACAAAACTTCTAGTTTTGTATACTCAGCCCATAGGACTTCTTTTTTTTCTTTTATGGTTTATGGACGGTCTCTGACTCTCTCTTAAGGGGCTCCCACCCCTGGTGGAGCAGGCTCGACAGACTGTGCACTTGGGAATGGATGCCCCTCCCCTTTTTTCATTTAAAAAGTTTTCTTTTTTTGAGGCAAAGTCTGTCTGTAGTTCCGGCTGGCCTGGAACTCATTGTGTAGACCAGGCTGGCCTTGATCTCACAGAGATCTGCCCATCTCTGCTTCCTGAGTGCTGAGGTTAAAGGCGTAAGTCATTATGATCAGCGCCCCCCCACCATTTTTGTAATCGAGTCTTATTGGCACATAGCCATACTTCATTCTTTTTTTTAATGTTTTATTTATTATTTTTATTTTATGTGTTTGAGTTTTTTGCCTGCATGTATGCAAGTGCACCACATATGTGTTATGCCCCACAGAGGACAGAAAAGGGTGTCAGATCCCTTGGAACTGGAGTTACAAATGCTAGTCTTGAACTCCTGATGCTCCTGCTTCCACCATGCTGGGATCACCGGCATGTGCAATCATGCCTGTTGTATAGGAAATGTTTGTTAAGCCTGGCTGAAGAATATCGAAAGAAATACAGGAAAATAAGACCAGGGAAATCGTCATCACGTTATCAGTATCTCACACTCAGAGGCTTAGGTTGACTGTGGCCTTACCATTCTCAAAGCTAAATGTCTCAAAAGTCTCTGAGTTCTCAAGAATCAATTTCTAAAAGTAGAGTGAGAATGAACGGCTTTTAGACGTTGGTTTATTTGTGAGCTAAAGGTACTTAGTGCAGAATTTCTTTTTGGCTTATACAATAGTGGTGGCTGTACTTTGTCAACATTGTACTGAGGTGGCTAGGGCTTGCCAAGCATGCATAGAGCCCTGGGTTCCAGCCTTAGCATGGGATGGGAGAAGCACATTAAATCATAAATGAACAACTTGGCTTTACTTCCACTGATTCAGGGGCAGGTTCAAGGCAGTGGTATGTGTCCTGTCTGCAGTTACAACATGCCTGGCGTTTGTCAAGCCTGCCATCAACAACATCTCTCTGATGACCCTGGGGGTTCCATGCACTGCTCTGCTCATTGCAGAGCTCAAGAGGTGAGTGCCATTTCTCATGTGCTTTGCTGCCTGGATAATCGTTTTCTTCTGGGAAGTTGTAGGTTCATATCCAGAAACATTTTATTTTAGCTTTTATGTGTGAGTCTTCTTGTCCCAACTAAAATACATACAATCACAGCTTTCATTTTCCTATTTGCTGAAAATACTGTTTTCAGTTTCAGTTACTTTAAGGTTTTTACTTTCTAGATTTATTTTATGTGTATGAGTGTTTTGCTTGCATGTATGTATTTGTGTGCCTCGTACTGTGGAGGTCAGAGGAGTGCCGGAGCCTGCTGGCAGAAATCGAACTGTACCTGAATTGGGGAGTTAGGATTGAGAAATAAAGAGAGAGAAAAAGAAAGAGATAGTTTTGGGAGGGCACTCAGTCAATACTGAGGCCTAGACTTTATTCTTCTCAATGTAGTTATACTCTTACAACTGCATGAGGAACAATACCACTGTCAGAAGTTCAAGCAAAAACAAACATGCATGTGAAATTATTCAAGCTACTCACATCTACTAACAATAGGTCCTCAGCCTTGGGCTCAAGGCAGACTCCCATTCAGGAGTCACAAGATTCTTGCATATCAAAGCATCCTGGTTCCACAGCACTTCCATGATTGATCTCTGTTTAGCCCTTAGCTAGGTCATAGCTCAAAACAGGCAAATGGCTCCCGACAGAGGAGGATGCTGGATATCCTGAAGTTGGAGTTAGAGACAATTGTGAGCCACCATATAGGTGCTGGAAACTAGTCCTCAGCAAGAGCAGTGAGTCCCCTTAACTATTGAGCTGTCTTCCCAGCCCCTCATTGCATAGTTACTTCAAAATGCATTTTTTGGCAAATACATTTAGTCCCAGTACTCTAGAGGGATTGGCAGGTGTATCTCTGTGAAAGGGAAACCAACCTAGTCTACATAGTGAGTTCCAGGCTGACCATGTTAGAAAACAAAAAACCAAAAAACAAAATAAAAATGCATTTTAATTTATACTTCTCTTACTGTGAACAGTGTCTTAGTTTTTTAAGACCAGACCTTGCTATGTAACATAGTCTGCCCTCTAGCTCTCTGTGTAGCCCAGGCTGGGCTCTAAGTCATGGTGCTTTTCCTGCCACAGCTTCCTTAGTGCTGGGATTATAGGTGTAGGCTACTATGTCCAGTTTTGAGTGTCTTTTACATTAAAAATTTTTTTTATTAAATTTATTCTTTGACAATTTTTATTTTGTGGCCCACTGAGTTTAACCAGGGTCATCTGTGTGAGCATGGGCTTAGATCTGTCTACTGGAGTCTGGTGGGCTGACCTCAGAGGTATACAACTGAGAAAATGGCTGTCCCTCCTCCAAAACTAACCATTTGTCAATAATTAAGCATGGAGGGTGAACCCTCTCTGATCTGTGATTGACCATTGATAAAGTCAATCTTGTGGAGGCACCCCAGCTGCAGTGGGATTGTGCTGGCAATATCAGTGCCACATCCAGAAGATGGCGTTTTGCAGCCCTTCTTTCTGCTTGTCTTCCAGCTCTCAGATTCTTCCCGTCCCAGTCTTAGGAGGGTATAAATACCTCGTTCAATGCTGAGCATTCAACCCTCACTTATTCTCAGCACTTAGAGTGGCCGTGAATCTGCATTCATCACCATTCACTGCAAAGTGAAGCTTCCCTGGTTATTTGTACCATTTGTCTATCGGTATAAACATAAATCCCCTGGAACTGGACTTACAGGCAGTTGTTAGCTGGGTCCTCTGCAAGAGCAGCCAGTGCTCTTAACTTCGGAGCCATCTCTCCAGCCCCAGCTTCAAGTTTCTTAATTCAAGTTTGATTTAGCTCCCTTAGTGTGATAATTGCTCTATGTAATGGGTTAGCTCAGCTTTCCCTTTTTTATTTAGAGAGAAGATGATAATTTCATTCTGTTTGCTTTGCTTCCCAGAGTTGCTTTGATTACCAGTGGTAACAGGGTCAGAGGTAGCTGAAGAAGCATTTAAACCTACTGATTCAAATTTGCTAAACTGCAGGCTGGGAAACCTACACTTTGAGTTCCTCATTAGAGCCAGCAGCCTTGAATCTGTTCTTCCTGAATTTGTTCACTTACTTTTCAAGTGTTTCTGGAGTCCTTACAAGTGTCTGCAGCCATGTTCTTGGAACCCGGGGACTCACTCAGGAAGTGCGTTTGTAAACACAAGATGCTGGCTCTGCCTGTGCAACAGTTTTGATTTGGGAGGGGTAGGCTAGGGCTATGGACATCAAGGGAGTTTAAAAACCTAAAACCTTATTATTTGGGCTACAAGGAGGAGATGGTCATGTCTGCAAATAAGTAAAGGAGCTCTTGGTGCAATACTGAAAAAATTGTAAAATTAGATGGTGATGATGGTTGAAGGACTCTGAACAAGCTACAGTGCCCTGAACAGGACACTTTACAGTATGTGAAATATACCCCATTAACACTATTAACATAACAGTAAGCTTCAGAACCTGCCCTGTGATTCTCTGGAACCATGGATCTGTCCAAACTGCACATTTCAGGCTTGGGATATTCTGAAGGAAGCACTTACTCCACTTCTTGGAAGTAAATTGGTCTCAGTGGACATGAAGAGATGTAAAGAGGGAGAAGATGTATCTTTGAAAAAACTAATGATTATCTCATCAGTAATGCTGAGTGAGCCTGAAGCCACATTCTGCCATCTAGACAGGCTTCTTTTGGAGGAAGTTTTCAGTAAAGCTCATGTCAAACCATGCCTTTCCTGACAGTGTTCTCTTGTGCGTCCATGCACCTAAGACTGTCATCACTGATGCCCATGCTTGGAGTTCTTTTTGCCACAGTGCCTGCAGGTTTGCTCAGAGTTGTGCATGCCTGTCTTATGACCAAAAGTGACTGACTGAGGTCCATGTCTGTAGCCAGGGGAGGAAGGAGGAAGGGGACGGATGACACAGTGACTTGCTTCTCTGTCTTCTATGGCCAGGCTTTTGAGAGAGATGTCTCTATTCATTGCCCTTCCTTCTTGGCCATGCCTTCTCCAGTCCCCTGCAGTCTGGCTTCCCTCCCCATCTCTAGTCTGAAGTTATTGATATCCTTTTTAAATGAAAGTTAGTTTTTATAAAGAGAACACTTTGTTGTAGAAAATTGGAAAACACAAAAAAGAAAAGCACAAAGGAAAATAATCATTATTAAATAAAATAATATTTGGTAGTACTTAGAACAATACTTGGATCATATCAGTGAGTAAAAATAGTTAAGCTCATGGCTGGACATGGTGGTGCACCCCTTTAATCCCAGCACTGGTGGTGGGGGGCGGTGGACAGAGGCAGGTAGATCTCTGTGAGTTCCAGGCCATCATAGTATACATGGACGGTTCGAGGACAGCCAGGGCTACAGTGAGACTCTGCCTCAAAACAAAGAAACAAACAAAGCAAAACAAACTCCTAAACCTGCACTCCAAGATGATGACTAATAGCCTCTTGTTGTCTGTTTTTCTAGCCCTTTTCTTTGCCATCCTGTTAAAAAATTTTTTAATTTTTAAATTAGTATACAGTTTTCTAAAAATGAGGTTACTTTTCTACAAGTTAGCTTAAAATTTTATTTTCTCACAGCTGTATTGCAGCCCTTTTTCTCTGTAAGTAAATATATCTGCACAAACCATCGTTAATGTAGCATTTGAACTTATGGCTAGCTGTGGTGGTTGCATGTGTATCCTAGAACTGGGGAGGTTAGAGGCTGCAACCAGCCTCAGCAATATGTTTAATTCAAGACTTTGTCTCAAAAACAAAAACAAAAATAGGAGAGGCAGTTAGGGGAGAGAGACAGGGAGTGAGAATTTAAATTTTGTATATACTAAATGTAGTCAATTAATTTTTGAATATTTAGGTTCTTTCTGGTTTTCACTATTATAAGTACCTGCGTAACAAACATCTTTGTGCATTTTGGGGTAGTCATAATTATTTCTTTAGACTGTAATAGCAATCTTTTTAACTTCTAAATTGGAATAAGAAGCCTTTGCTCTTTGTCCTCATTCCTGGACTGCAGGGTCTGAGAGCTGCCCTCCTCATTTTCTTCTGTTGGCTCCTGTGACCTGAGCGATCCAGGCCTTTTCTCCTCCTTGACTATTCCCACTGCACTCCTTGCCTTCTGAGGGTAGACAGTCTCCAAAATTGAGTTTTCAATCCTTTTAGTTTATTTATTTTTTAAAAATTGTGAATTTATTTTCTTTTATGTGTATGAATGTTTTGCCTACACTATGTGTGTCTGTGTTGTGCAGTGGGAATGGAGGCCAAGAGGAGGTGTTGGATCCCCTGGAACTGGAATTACAAATGATTGTTAGCTTCCAGGTGGGTGCTGGGAGTTGAACCCAGGCCCTCTGGAAGAGCAGCCTGTGCTCTTAATCACTGAGCCATCTCTCTTGCCCTGAGTTTATTTCTTGAAGGTCTTATTCAACCCTTGAGTCCAGTTGTCATGCCCCTGTAGGAACGTCTGCAGTTGGTTCTCCTCTCTGCTGAAGTCCAATTTCACAATCCCAGTTGCCTCCTGGGTCTTTCCCAAAGGGTAGAGGCAAGGTTGCTGTTTTGTCTTTACGCTCCCTGCATCCTCCCAGTCTCCTCACTATGCCACTTATTATGCTTCTCAAATCCCATTTTAAGATTTCCGGATGATTATCACTAGGTCCCAAGTCTCTGGCCACCTCAGTGATCTCTGTATTCTATGGGAGCTCTTTCTACAGTATCTCTTCTGTTCCCTCCTCTTATTCCTAATGTCCTATCCTCCCATGGATCATTGCATTTGTTATCGACCTTCTCTCTTTCCTATAGTCTTCTTTCTTAAATGGGACATTTTTTATGTTACTTCTTTGTCCTTCTACAAACATCTTCAATATCTCCTTACTATCCAAGTTTCCTTTAGCATTTTCTGACCTTGGATCTTTACATGTGCCTGGTGACCAGTCAGTCTGGACAGGCTCCTTGTTCATAATGTCTCTTATCTGTGGAAGGCTGTAGCTAGAATTCCTTCTGGGGTGGGGGTGTAAGCAATGTCTATTCCCTCCTTCTTGGTCCCAATGACAAACCGAGGTACAGTTCACTAAACAGCAGGCTGGGAAACCAGTGAGTTTAATGGGCTTCCTTACAAATCAGTGGGTGAGGATTTATTTTCAGGAGTGTGGGTGCTCATACTGTAAGACCACAGTGGAAAGTCTCCATCCAGCCTTGGATGGTGGCTTCCCCATAGTCATGCAAAATGATGAGAGAGACCTTCCCTAGGCTGCCCTAACCTAAATACTTATAGCCCCTCTCCCAGGCAGGTGGAACTAGGGTTGACGGTTTGGTTGGGAGGTGTGACTGGACTCTTAGGCAAGGGTCCTGTGACTCTCTTTGTCCCTCCTTTCTTGTGGGGCACAGTAGTTAACAAGCTCAGCTGTGATGAGCCTAGGCAAGCAGATGCAATTGAGCTTTGGAAGGTGGCATCTGTCTTTTGGAGGAGAGTCCTATAGAACACAAGCCCTTATTACTGCTTTGCAAAGTCCCTGCCCTTCCACCGCAGCATCTTGGATGTCTACTCCTCTCTGAGGCATTTTCTCACTCCTTCTTCCTTCTTAGCTAGAAGTGGTATCTCTCTTCCTAAACTCTTTGCTTCTACATTGTACTTGACATATTCTCCCTCTAATATAGATATTTCTCTTCTTCCTCTCTGGTGTATTATTCAAAGACAGAAATTATACTTATCTGTAAATTTTCCAAGGTATTCATTACCTTTGAAAATTCTAATGATTGTATCATCCCAGACTGTTTGTCAGGTACTACTCTTCTTATTTCAGCACCACAGGACTCCTTGAGAACACATGCTTTCAGTGGAGAACGTTAGGAGAAACCTGGGTTCAGAGGCTACACAGCACTGCATCTGAGTCTTAGATTTGCTTTCCATTAGCTCAGAAATTCTTAGCATTATTTCCTTCATGTCTTTTGGTCTTCTTGTTCATATTTTAAATGGAGGATAATAAGAATAAGGTCTTTTTTTTTTTTTTTAAAGCAACAAAATTGGGAGTGC
Organism: Eospalax fontanierii; assembly: GCA_035773235.1. Taxonomy (NCBI): domain Eukaryota; kingdom Metazoa; phylum Chordata; class Mammalia; order Rodentia; family Spalacidae; genus Eospalax; species Eospalax fontanierii. The sequence goes on along the minus strand of CM069528.1, from coordinate 9,692,830 downwards.
TGGCAGCACTTGAGAGGCTAAAGCTAGAGAATTGCAAATTCAGGGCCTGGGCTATTCAGTGAGACAAACAAAGCTTAGTTCTAATAATTGTATAGTGAGGATTAAGTAAGGCATATATAGTATAGTATCTGTCTCATGGTGAATACTTAGCAAATATTAGTTGTGTTTCCTTTCACTCATCCTTAGGTTCTAACAATGATGGTTAAATCAACGTAAAAAGAGGCATACACTTCTGGTTTTATTTATCTCCTCTTCTAGGCATGTAATTCACTATCAAAGGATTCTCCTTGGCTTTCCTTGGGTGGAGGTGTCCGCTGAACGACCTTTTTTTTGGGTAGAGACTTTGGCCTCTCCCTCTAGGCAACCCCAGATATTAACAGATCTTGAAGCTCTGTGGAAGACACCAAATTAAGTAGCTAGTGAAGACATCAAAATTAGATTTTATTTGGAGCATTCAGTCCAGTGGCTTCTATTGGACATGAGTGAATACAATGTTTTGGATGTAGCTGTTGCTTGAGACTTCAGTACAGTCACTTGAGTCCAATAATATGCTTTAGCTTATGTCTCATGATATTTATTTTCCATGACTTAATGGGTGGGGTCTGGTTAATCCAGCTGGATACAATGGAAACTGATCTTCCATTAAGAGAGAATGATTTATTTAGGGCAATTTACAAAGTTACTGGTTACCTGCTGCTGCCCACAAGGTCCAGGACAGCTGGGCACAGGGCTCTTAGTCCATTCCCAGCCAGAATTTCGCTTCCACTCACAGTATTCTTAGGACTGCGAGGACTTGGAACGCTGCCTCCTGAGTCTTGGCCTTCCACGTGGGCCTGGGGCTGGGGCATTTTTCTTCCCATGTGGCTTCAGTGACTTCAATCCGTGCCCTTCCCAAGGACTCACCTGTCTCCCCTTTCTCCCCACCTTCCTGCTCCCTTATTGGTCAGAGGGCGGGACTTGCCATGGAATGAACCAATAGAGAAAAAACCTCAGAGAGAACCCCATTTTTACCATACACTCCACCCCTTTCTCTCTGGAAAACAAACAAAACATAACAATGCAACAATAGCCATAGAGGAAAGCAGTAACATCCATATAGACCATCACAAACACAACTGTCTAGGCAGTACTTAAGTAGATGTATCATATTCACCTCACAAACAATCACAGTAGTGTCTTTATTGGGGCACATAACTTCCTCTAATACCATTGGGAGTCAACCTTCTTTTTTTTTCATATCAGACATGTGTTCCGTCCCTGAAGAGCGGGCCTTAAATCCAGTTATGAATATGCTGAGGATGCACCTACCAGACGAGCCTCTATTACACCTGTAGAACATCTGACAGTGAAGCATGCAAGATCTGTCATTAAGCAGAGATTTTCAGGACCATTCTCCCATGGCGGTCTGCGTAGCTCCCTCTAGCACTATGAAGGCCAGCCATCCATTTGTAGGGAGTCTTCAGCTCAGTCCCAGTTAGATCTCTCTTTCCATGTTTGAGCCATGTCGCATTTTCAGTAATAGGGCCTTACCGTCCATTTCCAGTGTGCGACCAGCATTGTGATGTGGCAATTGCCTTTTGTTTTGGTAGAGGGGACTTTCAAGGCTCCCTGGCCAACAGCTCATAGGGAGGGTCAACCCATGCCTGGTACTGGAATTGCTAGTTAACAGTCACATAAAGTATACCTTTACTCTTTGACATCTGAAGGCCTAGGCCCATAGAACTCCCAGAATTCCACAACTATACTTCACCCTTGTACTCTGTATGAGTTACATTCCATTCTTGTTCCTTCAGGTATACTTGACATCTCTCAGTTGGGTTTCATATCTGTAAAACAACTCAGAAGTTAACATTATATATACAAGGTCTAACATAACATGGAAAATTAGCCAGTCCTTTACTGTGTTTAGTTATTGTCAGGAACCCATTTAGTGTCCCAGAGTTATCACATGGAGCCTCCATGCATTCCTGCATCCTTGCCAACCTTGTTGATGTTGGCCCAAACTGCCTGGTCCTACAATAGGGCCAAGGAAGAATAAGGCTTCTCTTGTCCCTGTCTCCCCTGTTGATTCCTAGGGCCAGGGAGACCCTGGATCTGATTCCTGACCCTAGCCACACCTGTAGTCTCTCCATTGACTACACCTGTCTTGTTGGGAGAGGCCCTGGCCAGGTAAATTGTCTCCACCCCTAGAATAGCCAGTCACAGGGGAGAAATGTACTCTGTTTACTCTGGGGAGGTTAGTATCCACCCCTGGGATAAGCTTCATCCTCTGTGTACCTTTTGTGAACTGTTTCTCAGGGCTCAAAGCTTCCCAGAGCTGCTTTAGCACAAAATTTGGCTTTTTTATCCATCTTTTCTTTAGGAACTTGGGCTAGACACAAGTCTCTCCACATTTGTCTATGAGTAACCCAAGCAGGCCTCCTTTTCTGTTTTGCCTCCCTTATGCATCTTTTAGGTCTTTCTATTTTTCTACAGACATACTTCATATCCTGGTCCCAGTTGTTTAAAGCTGTCAAAGCCTCTCTGGCCTTGTAAAGTTCCTGCCCCACTAGGGATTCTAGTAAGGACAATAAATCTCCATACCAATGTTGAGGTCCTTGTTCAATGTAACCTGTCATTAGATCTCTAGTGAACACAGTCCTATCAGGGCCAGTGAAAGGGCTACTGTATATTGCTTTCCTCATGCCCAGTTCTCTTAAGAGCACCTGTCCTTCTTGTGTCATATTCCAGCTCCTGGAATTCATGGGGGTCTCCACTGGTGATGACCAAGTGTCTCCTGTGGCATGCACAAGCCAGTTAATCGGTGACTGCTTTTCCTTGTATTGTGCCAGGTTATGCAGCTTAAATCTCAAGGAGGGATGAGTTCTTTATCACACATAGCAGAGGCCATGCTGCCTCAGCCATTGCCTGCTGGAGTCTTGGCTCTTTCCCATCCAGCAGTGTTTTTAAAGTCTGCGTCAGACCCTCTGCTGTTCTCAGAGTATCACTGTAATCCTGTGGTGAGGCCCAATGGCTCAGTAAGTGCACCACCCCATGCCAGCTACAAGTGGGCTCCCATCCTGGGATTTCTCCCCCAGACATTGCTGGCTTTGGCAATATTAAATTAATTAGCCACTTGAGGATCCACTGTAACAGCCATGCCAGAACTCCGTTTGTCTGCATTCCCTCTTGCAGGTCTGCTGTAAGCTCAGGTAGAGCTCTTAACCACTGAGCTATTTTTCTGTTTGTGCCAGCTGGATCCTGCACGACTAGGCCAATTGTCTCATGAAATTTATTTTCCATGCCTTAGCGGGTGGGGTCTGGTTAATCCGGATGGATAAAAAGGAAACTGATCTTCCATTTAGAGAGATTGATTTATTTAGGGCAATTTACAAAGTTACTGGTTATCTGTGGCCTGCCCACAAAGTCCAGGACAGCCGGGTGCAGGGCTCTTAGTCCATTCTCTTAGTCCATACTTGGGGAACCAAGTCCATACTTGGGGAACCAAGTAGCGAGGGCATTTTATTATATAGTTTAAAGTTCAGCTTTCCTCTGAATTCCACTAACTCCTTTCCAGTTTCTTCAGCTAACTTTCTTCAAAAAAGTACATCCTCAGGTCTCTGTCTCTGCTTTCTATGGAATGGAATGCTTGTCTCCCTTTAGATTTATGTGTTAAAACCTATTTACCAAGGGTATGCTGTTAGGAGGTGGAACTTGGAGGACTTGATTCTACAGCCCCCATGAAGGGTATTAGTGCCCTTCTGAAAGAGGCCCAAAGCTGGGTGTAATAGTGCAGACCTGAAACCATGGAATTTAGGAGGGTTAGACAGGAGACTTGCAAACTGGACACTAGTTTACATAATGAGAACTTTTTTTTATTTTTTCAAAAAAAAAAGAGGCCCAAGAGGGTTCTTCTCCCTTTCTCTGTATTAGGACCCAGGTCCCTAACCTGGAGAAAGGGACCTCCTAGTCTCCTAAACTGTGAGAAATAACTGTTTTATTGTTTATAAGCCATCTAATCTGTGTGTTTTGTTGTAGCAGCCTGATGAAGTAAGACAGCCTTGTTCTTCCTTGTCGTTCATGGATCTGTCTACTGCATATATGTGGCTGGCTGCCAAGTTTATGTCTCCAACCCCGTCCATAGCTCAGTCTGGCTTCAAACTCACTTTGTAGCTATGAATGGCCTTGAACTCATGACCTTCCTGTTTTTACAGTCGCAGAGCTGGCATCATAGATGGGTGCCACCAAGTCCTGCTCATCTCATTCCTCTATCTCTGCCATTATTGGTTTTGACGGCTTACCTGACTCATGCAATTGTATGGATAGAGTTCAAGTTGTCCAGAGCTAGGATCCTTTCCTCTTTCTTGTCTCTGATTTTCTCTGTAGTATTTCTGGTTGCAGTAAATAGGCACACCGTTTATCTAGGTATTCAAGCCAGAAACCTTCCTGAACATCCCTTCTGGTCATAGTCATTTTTCTATTAGTTGGTACTGCAATTAAGAAAATTTTAAAGTCCTTGATACACCCCTTGTGCTGCCCCTGTAAGCTGATCTCCACTTGAGCTCTCCCTTCTGCCTTTCCTCAGCCATTCCAACTTCTGTGCCTGTGAATGAGCACGGATCCCTCCAGCTCCAGGCAATGGTCGTACTTCTCCCTTTCCAACCGACTTGTGCAACTGACTGGTGCTTGTCCCTTAGTTTGGGCTCAACTGTTTATGTGCTCTCTCTCTTTCCACTCTGTTATGGTTACTGCTTTATTCAACTTTGTCTGACATTGGCATGGGTAGAGTTGGGAACTCTTTTTTCCCTGCTGTAGCCCAGTTACCACTTGAGTTTCCTGCTTTGAGAAGATTCTCAGTAAAGGGGGTGTGCTTGGTGCTCTTTGCATTTCCTTCCAGCATCTTCCCTGTTCTCAGCAAGGCACATAATGTCTAAGCCAAGTTTTTTCTTTGCATCCTCCTTTGCTCCTGAAGAGGAAGGACAGCTCTTTAGCTTTTGGTTTCTCTCTAGCCTTCCTTCCCAGCACTGGTTTGGCCTTGTCATAATTTCATTGCCTTTTTGAACCTCCTCTCATCATAAGAAAAGGAAAGATTATTCTGATTTGCGGTCATGACCTGATATTGCTAAAATTTGGGATGCTTAAATCATTGCCTAGGGTTCATCTGTACATATAGTACCTAAAAATATCTTTTTCAGGGTTGGAGAGATGGCTTAGTGGTTAAGAACCACTGCTTCCAGAGGACTTAGGTTCAGTTCCCAGTACCCACATAGCAGCTAACAAAAGTTCTAAGGGTTCTGACACACTCTACTGTGGGTATTGAATGCACAGGTGCGTTTCTGTACATGTAGGCAAGATGCATATACACATAAAAATAAATTAAAAATTAAAAAAACCCAAAAAAGTAAAAAAAAAAATCCTTTTCTGATTGCGAGTGATTTTGTTCTTTTTAAAAAATATTTTATTTTTATTTTATATGTATGAATATATTGCCACATGTGTGTAAGTGCACCCATGTCATGCAGTGTCCACAGAGGTAAGAAGGAGGCATTGGATCCCCTGGAACTGGAGTTACAGGCAGTTGTTAGCTTCCATGTGGGTGCTGGGAATCGAAACAGAATCTTCTGCAAGAGCAGTCAGTGCTCTTAACCACTGAGCAGTCTCTCCAGTCCCAGTCCCAAGAGTGATTTTATTCTTAACAAGACCTTCAGGAATACAATAAAGGGGGCTGGAGAAATGATCTAGTGGGAAAGTCATTCTTGTGTAGAAGACCCAGGTTTGGTGCCCAGCACCCACATGGTGATTAACAACTGCTGGAGCCAGCCGGGTGAAATCGAACTGTACCTGAAGGGGGAGTGAGGACTGAGAAATGAAAAGAGAGAGAGAAAAGATAGATTCGGGAGGGCTGTCAGTTAATACTGAGGCCCCGACTTTATTTTACTCAGTGTATTTATACCTTTACAGCTGCATGAGGAACAAAACAAGTCATGAGCTCCAAGCAAAAACAAACGTGTATTTATATAGGCAGAACCATTCAAGCCACCCACAGTCTTCTTACAATGGTCCTCAGCCTTGGGCCCAAGGCAGGCTTCCATTCAGGAGCCATAAAGTGTTTGCATAGAAAAGCATCCTGCTCCCACAGACTTCTGTGACTGACCTCTGCTCAGCCCTAAACTAGGGCATAGCTCAAGGCAGGCAAATGGCTCCCGACAAACAACAGACCTCAATTCCAGTTCCAGGGGATCTGACACCTTCTTCTGACCTCCACAGGCATTGCATGACATGGTTGCACTTACATACATGCAGGGAAAACACTTATACACATAAATAAAAATAAATTAATAAAGATACAATAAAGAACTAATATGAGAAGAAACAGTGAGAATTGCCCTTAGGGTTTTTGTCATGAAGTTCAGTCCTATGAATATATTATTTTTGCACTGCTTTTTTCTTCTGAAAACCTCCCTTTTTTTTTTTAAAGCTTTAGTCTTTTTGAGACAGTGTCTCCCTGTACCCCCAGCTAGCCTGGAATTCACTGTGTAGACCAGGCTGGCTTTGAACTCAGAGAGGTCCACCTGCCTCTACCTCCTGAGTGCTGGGATGAAAAGCATGCATCACCACACCTGGCCACATTGGTATTTTCTAAAGATTTATTTATTTTTATTTGTGTTTATGTATATATCTGTATAAATGTACATGTACCACATGAATGCTGGTGCCCTTGGAGGCCAGAAAAGAACATTGGATCCTCTGGAATTGAAGTTATACATAGTCATGAGCTACCTGATGTTAGTACTGGGGACTGAACCCAAGTCCTCTGCAAGAGCAGCAAGTGTTCCCTAAGCACTGAACAATCTCTCCAGTCCCTCACTTGATATTTTGATGAAAGTCCTAACAATGAGACTGAAACCCAGTGGAGCCCAGCTTTGGGAAAGTCTGAGTACAAACAAGTCTGGTCAGCAGCTGCTAGAAGAACCTTTAGCCTCTGGAGATACAGGGAGGTGTAGTGGAACTGCCCAGGTTCTGTCTCTGCACTGGCCTTGCCCCTGTTCTGTCTGGCCCTTTGTAACTCAGCCTGATATTCCACTGTAATTGTTGCTGCCCACACTGCAGCTATACCATTTTGCTCTCTGTTCTGGTGTTTTCCTTAACTTAGGAAATTAAACCCAAATTGCTAGACTTAATTGCATTGGGTATTCATGGAAACTTTATTTCAAAATAATTATGTGTAAAAAAAAGATACTTTATTTTTTTTTGAAAAGGGTCTCATGTAGCTCAGGATGTCCTGAAACTTATTATATAGCCAAGGATAACCTTGAACTCCTGATCCTCCTGCCTTCTTCTCCCAAGTGCTACTGTGCCTCTCTCTCTCTTTGTATATATATTAATGTTTGTTCTTGTCAGTTTTAATTTTTTTTAATTGCCAGGCAATGGACCTTGTTTATTTTGCCTTCTCTAGAGCCTAGCACAAACTTTGAGAATTTGTGCCCAATCAATATAGTTACTTTTAAAAAAGTCTTTTCTTTCCCTTTTCCCTTTCCCTCACTCTCTGCTTCATGACCCTTTCCCCTCCTCCCTTTCCTCTTCTTCCCACTGACTCTCCTTCTCTTCCCTTCCCTTGATAGAGTTTCATTATTTAGCCTAGTCTGGCCTTGAACTACAAATTAGAAATTGAAGGCCAGCCTTAGCTACATAACTGCAGACCAATTAAAGTTGTCCTTGTACTTGATTATTTTATTCATTCCTTCGACAAGCATTTTTATCACCTGCTTTGAGTAAAACAAGAATAATTTTTACTGTCTTTGATGTTCTAGACCTTAAATCATGACACAAGGAAATACAGTTTCAACTGTGGTAATTGTTAAGGAATATAGCAGGGTTCAATGAGAAGATGCAATGTGGTGAGGTGGTCATTTAGAGGGCGCTAGGGTATCAAAGAAAGCCTAATCAGGAAGTATTCAGGTTGAGACCTGAAGAGAAGGTGGGCCCAAGGGAAGAGCTCTTTGGGAGAGGGAACAGTAGCCAGAAGCTGTTATTCTAGGTAGAGTGTGCTCCAGCAAGGGGAAATTAAGATGGTTGACTCTCTGGTTCAGTCATAGGAGAATTAGAGTCTGTAGTTTGTATCTTCAATGTCTTGACTGCTGTCAGCCTATGGCACTAGTCAGAGGACCTTATAGAAGGAAGGAAGTTAGGTCATATGAGGATGTGTCCTTGAAGGAGATTTTGGGACCCATGCCTGATTCTGTGTCATGCTTCCTGGCAGTCATGAAGTGAGCAGCTTTGCTCAGGCTCATGCTCCCTGCTGTGATATATTGTTTTGCCACAGCTCCAAAGGCAACAGAACCAAAAAGTCAGGGCCTGCAACCTCTGAAACTATGAGCCAATATTAATCTTTCCTTCTTGTAAGTTGTTTGTCTCCAGTATTTTGGTACAGTGATAGTAACCTGACTCATAGTTTCTATGTGTTATGAGTCTATACTTTCTTTCAAAAACAGTTTTCAAAAGTGGCATTTGGTCCTCCTATAAGAAGGCTTTTTTTTTATTAAAAGATTTTAAAATTTTATGTGTGTGTGTGTGGCTCCTCATGTTTGTGTACCGTGTGTATGCAGGAGCCTGTGGAGACCACAGTTGGATTCCATGGAACTGGAATTATAGGTGAGTGAGTTGCCCAGTGTGGGAACGGTGGGAAGTGCCAGCTCTCTAGCCCCCTAGTTTGTGATTTTAAGTAGGTCTTCGTGAACCTGTTGTCCTGCCCCATTTTCAATGAAGCTTTTGCTTATGTTTCTCTGAGAAAACTAACATGCCAGGCTTTTGACATCTGCCTGTTTGCTCAGTAAATATGAATTAAACTTTTTCTTGGACTCTGGGCCCCCAGGAGTGGTCAGGTCACTGAGGGAAGGGTTTAGCACACCCTCAGCCAGCAGCTGTCTCTGGGCAGTCCCCCAAAGAGTGGAAGTGGAGTAACTCCATGTAGTGGTTTGAAGGAGAACGTTCCCCACAGGCTCTAAGTATCTGGACACTGTCCCCACTTGGTGGCACTGCTGTGGGAGGTCTGAGAAGGTGCGGCCACGCTGGAGGAAGCGCGTCATTGGTGGTGGGCTTGGAGAGTTCTTAAACGTTGGTGGATCTCTGGATCTCCAGTTGCTCTCTGCTTCCTGTGCCTGCTTGAAGATGTGAGTGCTTAGCTTCTGCTTCTGCTCTAGGCACCTCTGCTGCCACGCCTCCCTGCCATGATGGACTCTTGGCTCTTTGGAACTATAAGCTAAATAAACTCTTCCCTTAATAAGTTCACTTGGTCTTTGTTTCTATTGCAGCAACAGAAAGCAAACTAATACACTCTATAACAAGGAAAGAACATAGCTACTGCAGTTTCCTCTCAAGTAGTAGGAAAGTAAGAACAACTGCTAGTTGTTCAAGAGCACATTTTGTCTGAATGTGTATAACAACTCTTTCCTTTGTTTACCAAATTTTCAGAGCTTTCTCTGTGCCCAGCACTGTTCTAGGTGCAGATGATACAGCAGTGAACAGTTTATGTACCAGTAGGGGACACAGAAGATACCAGAGACAGACATTAAAGGAGGAATGAAGGACAGAAGGGAGGATCTGAGGGAGCTATTGCAAGTATTAAACACTGTGGTCAGGAAAGGGCTCTCTGAGTGATGTTGAGCAGAGACTTGAAGATGATCAACTATGTGTCTACGGGAAGAACCAGATAAAGTGAGTAGGAAGGTTGCAGGACCTGATAAGGCCTGGGGTGTTTGAGGAATGGCACAGATCAAACATGGCCTGAGCAAGAAGGAGGAGAAGAAGAGAAGAAGGGGAGTCCATGCATGGGCACTTGGGACCACTGTAAATGCTGTGGCTATTCTCTCTCTAAAGTGCTGGAACAGAGTGTTGCAAGTTGGTTATAGGGACAAAGGTGAGAGTAGATCATAGAAGTGATGATGGGGGCCTGGACCCATGTGGTCATAGGGCAGAGTTGGGATGTATTCTGAAGAACTGAGAGGCTGGATGTGGGAAATCTGGGGTAGGAGGAAAGATTACCTGTGCATATGTTGAAATTATATCTGTACTGGACCACAGGGTATTGTGCCTCTGGTGTCAGAGGCCAGGCCGGTCGAAAACAGGACTAGGTAAGCCGCATATATGCATGTGATATTTGCATCCATGAACCTGTGGAGTGACAGTGTCTTCTGTAAGAACTCCAGTGCCAAGAGACTGGGGAGATGAGAAGCAGTGGACACACAGGAGAGGTGATCAGCCGACCAGGGGGAGGACTGACATTGTTCTCTGCTTGCCTCTTGCAGATGTGACAACACACGTGTGTTTAAGCTGGGTCTCTTTTCTGGCCTCTGGTGGACTCTTGCCCTCTTCTGCTGGATCAGTGACAAAGCCTTCTGTGAGCTGCTGTCCTCCGTTCACTTTCCCTACCTGCACTGTGTATGGTAAGCCCAACCCTGGGAGGTGGCTGTGACCTGGGGTCTGTACTTGCTGCTGGATGAGGTGTACCCTGCTATGTGCACGAATGGGTTCTGGGGAAAACGGGAGAACAGAGCCAAGCATTCTGTCTCCTCACATCTAAATGTTGGACATTTTAGAAGCAAAGGAAAGAAGTGTAGAAAGTTAAATTGGGTCCATCTGCAGAACAGCTGTCAGCTTCTCTCCTGCTCGTCCGCAGATAACACAGACTGAGTCTGCAACCAGAGTGTTGCATGAATTGTGGGGGAGGGGGAGCTTGAGACCTAGGAGATGTAAGGAGCAGCCTTGGTAGGAGCCATGCCTTTCAGGCTTAAATGGCCAGTTGAAAGCCTGGGCCTCACAGGCCATCTAAGGATGCCCTCACCTAATCTTTTTACAGGTACAGGCAAAACCCAGAGCACCAAAGTAAACTGTTGAGCAGTACTCACTTGTCTCTATAGAATCATCCTTGGTGTTCTATAGTAGGGACTTAGAGCAACTACATTTTTTGGAAGCTTGGAATCACTCTTCAGTTGAATAAAAGAAAATAAAAGAAAAAATAAATTACAAAATCATATGCAGAACACACTGAGAAAGCAGAGGAGGAGCAGGGGACATAGCTCAGTGGTGGAGTGCCTGCCCAGCATGCACAAGGCACTGGGTTCAAATCCCAGCATGGAGGTAGGGGGTGGGAGTGGGGATGGTTTTCATCTTAAAAACTGACTGCTTCAGTTTCAAACCCAGGGTAGTCTTTATGTCTCTGTCTTCCAAAACTGATTTTGGAAGACAAAATTTGACAAAGAACATGAGCAATGGTTGTCTTATGTTCTGGTAGACGGAGAGCATCCAGAAGAAATTCTAGTAGTGCTAAAGCTCTGGAAGCTTTGTTCTGCACATTCAGAAGCTGACTTCTATCAAGAAGCCACTCACAGATCCCACTTGTGTCTTTCTATACATGTATATAATATAATATATATAATTTTTTTTGAAGCAGAATTGAAGTTTAGAGTTTAGGAATGACTTTAATATAGCTTTTAAGTAGGGGCTAGAGAGATGGCTCAGTTTTTAAAAGTACTAGCTCCTCTTGCAGAAGACCTGGGTTGGCTGTACCTATTTGTAACTAACAACTCTGTAAGTCCATTTTCCAGGGGTATCTGATACTATCTTCTGACTTCCAAGGGCATTGCATACACATAGTACACGTATATGTGCAGGCAAAACACTCATATACATAAAATAAAAATAAATGAGGCATGGTGCATATGCCTTTAATCCTGGCACTTGTAAGGCAGAGGCAGGTAGATCTCTGTGAGTTTGAGGCCAACCTGGTCTACATAGTGAGCTTCAGACCAACCAGGCTACATAGTGAAACTCTGTCTTAAAAACAATTCCCCCAAGTCCCCAACAATAAATAATAAAACTAAAAAATTTTTAAAAGCTTTTAAGCATGAGAATTGAGAAAGCGAAGCACTCAAGGAAAGAAAAAGACCCACCACAGCACAGGGTGGGCTTCTCAAGGGAGAGGTGCCAAGCTTAGGTACATTTGCCATGGGACCCAGCCCCTGGGGAATTCAGTTTTGGAGTCTTCAAGAACCACTTGCAAAAGACCAAATCAAACAGAACACAAGTTGGGGCACCCAGTCATAGGATTTACTTTGTTTTTCAAAATTGAACAATCTTTTCTTTCCCCTTGTGAAGGGATTGTATGGGGTGGGGCTGCACGTGCCACGCTGAGTGTGTGGAGACCAGAGGACAGCTTTTGGATGTTGGTTCTCTCCTTCTACCATGTGGGTCCCAGGGATAAACTCAAGTCATGTTTGGGGTTAGTGCCTTTACCCACTGAGACATCCCACCAGCCCCATGAAGTGAGTTTTGAATAATAAACTTAAACAACATAGACATAAAAGAAAATAGTGCTTATAATTCTCCCTAAAGAAAGATACCTAGGGCTGGAGAGACACCTCAGGGGTGAAGACCATTTACTGCTCTCCCCAAGTGCTAGATTTGGTTCCCAGCACCCACACAACAGCTAACATCATCCTTAGCTCCAGTTCTGGGTATCTGATGCCCTCCTCTGGCCCCCACAGGTACCAGACATTCATTTAGACTTTTATGCATGCACGCAGGGCATTCGTGCATATAAAATAAAAATAAATAGTTTTTTTTTTTTTGAAAGAAAGGTAAGACAGGCATGGTAGATCATGCCTTTAATCCCAGCACTTGGGAGGCAGAGATGCAGGTGGATCTCTGTGAGTTCAAGGCAGCCTGATCTACATAGCGAGTTCCAGGTCAACTAGGGCTACAGGGAGACCCTGTCTCAGAAAGACCAAAAAAAAAAAAAAAAAAAAAAAAATCTACAATTTGATGTATGTTCTTGTAGATTAACTAGTATTTATACATACAAATTTTTCAAAAACAAGCAAAAGCCCCAGTAACTTTCCCCCCTTATGCTAATGAAAAAAGAGGGAAAAGCAAACCAGAGCAATGGAGAGCGGGTGTCAGGGCCCACATTCAGTTCAGGACTTCTGTGAGTTTGAGGCCAGCTGGGGTCTACATAGTAAGACTCTGTTTCCAAAAAGAATCCCAAACCAGCGGCTGGAGAGATGGCCCACCAGTTAAGAGCATGACCTACTTTTCTAGAGGACCTGGGTTCAGTTCCCAGCATCTGCATGGTGGCTAACAACCATCTGTAACTCCAATTCCAGGAATTCAAACACCCCCTTCTGACCTCTGCAGGCATTGTATGCATAAGTACTCTTATATAAGGTACCCTTATATACAAAATACTCAAACATATAATTAAAAAAAAAACCCCAAACCAAACAACCCAGCAAAATGTATTTCCCCGCCTATCCAGCCCTCACCCCGTACCCATGAATCATTCTGTTTTTTTAAAAATAGAAAAACAGTGTCATTCTATATATGATACAAATGGGTACTATTCCTGTGAGCCACCTATAGCCAGTGATCTAAGGCCCAATAGGCTCATTTGGGTCCCAGGATAGCTGTAATGTGACCCAATGTATTTGTAGATGACAGTAGGATTAAAATATTGAACAATCTTGTATCTAAATCATGGGTCCATGGATCTCTCTCTCTCTCTTTCTCTGTCTCTTTCTCTCTGACAGAAGTGTCTTTTGTCGCCCAGGGTAGCCACCAATTCACTATGAAGCTGAGGATGACCTTGAATTTCTGATCCTCCTAACTCTATCTCACAAGAGCTGGAATATAGGTGTGCACTACCACTCCTGGTTTATGCTGTACTGGGGATGGCACCTGGTGTTTATGCAGTTAGACAAGCACTCTACCAACTGTGCTATATCCCCACCCCCACCCATGGGCATTATTCTTTATATATATTTATATATAGATATGTGTGTGTACATATATTACTACTTTTCTATTTAATGCTTCATAAGTTCCATGCTCATATCGATGTTTTATAATTTATTTAACCAATCTTTTTATTAATGAGTATCAGATTCTTTGGTTTATGTGTGCATCTGTGTATGTCTGTGTCTGTGTATGGCATATTGTATGTGGTGCATGCATATGAGGCTACAGATTTATGCAGAGGCCAGAGCAGGGCGTCAGTTGTCTTGAGACCTTGTCTCTCACTGAAGCAGACATTTGCCTTTTCAGCAAGACTGGGCAGCCAGAGATCTCGGGTTCTGCCCGCCTCTGCTGCAGCCCAGTGCTGAGGTTACAGGCACACAGAGCTATGCCTAGCTTTTCTAATGTAGGGCTGGAGATTCAAACTTAGGTCCTCGTATTTGTAGAGCAAGTGCTCTTATTTACTAATGAGACAGGGCTCCCTGTAGCCCCAGCTGGTGCCCTGGAACTCATTCTGTGGACCAGGCTGTCCTCCATCTTACAGAGATCTGCCTACCTCTGCCTCACTAGTGCTGAGATTAAAGGGGTATACCATCATGCCTGGCTGGTGCATACCTTTAATCTCAGCACTCAGGAGAAAGTGGGCAAATGTTTATAAATATGAAGCCAACCTGGTCTACACAGTGAATTCCAGGCCAGCAAAGACTACATAGTGAGACCTTGTTGGAAAGAAGGAGAGAAGGAGGGAGGGAGGGAAGGAAGGAAGGAAGGAACGAAGGAAGGAAGGAAGAGTCAAACTTTTTTTGTTTGTTTCTTTCTTTTTGCCTTTTTGAGACAGGGCTCCCTGTAGCCTGGCCTAGAACTCACCCTGTAGACCAGGTTGCCTTGAACTCATAGAGATCTGCCTACCTCTGCCTCCCACTTGCTGGAATTAAAGGCATATGCCACCATGTCAGACTTTGTTTTGTTGGTAGTGCTGAGCATGGAACTCGGGCTTTGTGAATGCCAGGGCCCTGCTCTGCCTGTTCTATCCCTGTGCCACACCCCAGTCCAGTAAATACATAAGTCTGTAAGGATCTGTAAGTGCATCACACGCATGCAATATCCATGGAGGCCAGAAGAGGATGTTGGATCCCCTGGAACTGGAGTGATGGCTGGGTGTTAGCTGCCATGTCCCCGGGCTAGGAACCTAACTTCAGTCCTCTGAGCAGCCAGTGCTCTCAATCACTGAGCCATCTTTCAGCTTCCTCAGTCTGATCATTTTAAAGTACAAATCAGGCAGACTGACATTTTGGGTGTTATAACTTATTAGTTTTAATTCTATCACACTGTGCAAATAGTTCTCCCTAGTTTCCCATCCGTGTTTTAGCACGTTAATATTTTTTGTGTTGTATTCATTTTTAATTATCGTGTTGCCATAATGTGTCAAGTTTTCTTTATGGTTTTTGGACTGAAATGTGTACTTTTTGGAATATATGTTAAAAGCATAGGAGTTGGAGACACAGCTCAACAGTTAAAAACCACTTGCTCTTCCAGAGTATCCACTTTTGGTTTCCTGCACCATGTTGGGCAGCTCACAGCTCCAGTTACAGGGGATCCAGTGCGTCTGGCCTCCACAGACACTTGTATACACATGGCATACACTCAGACAGACACACACACATAGATTAAAAAGAAATAATTTAAATTTTGTTATTTATCTTATATGTATCTGCTTGTCTGTGTTTGTACCATGTTGTTACAAAGATTTCCCGGCATTCAGCCTCATCCCACCCCCAGGTTTGAACCAACTGATCGAATAGAGAATGTTCTTTACAGAGATTAGTTTATTTCATGTTACTCACAAAAAGTTCATCTCCAGAGGGAGTTGGAGGGAGGTTTCCTATGACAGAGCTTGCATTTTGATCACGGGAATCCCCTGAGTGTGCGTCCAAGATGGATGCCTTGCCCCCGCACTCGACTCTCTTCTTCCCAGTCTCCATTGGCTACTCAGTTGTCAGTCAGGCCGAAGTCCATCCCTCATAGCAGACAGAAAGAAAACTGCTTTTTGCTTTCTTTTGTCATGCTACATATAGCCCACCCCTTTTTCTCTCTGGCTCTCACATACTTCCCACCATCTCTTCCGTGATAATCCCTGAGCCATAAGAGCAAAGGGTTTGAGGAGAGAGAATAACCAGTATAGGATAGTGTTCTTTTCACTGTGGCTGGATTATCCTCTTGCTTCAGCGATGTTCCTTTTACTGTAAAAACACAATAATTGTAAAACATCAACAGTCCCAATAACAAAAACAGCAAAAGTAACATCCACACAAATACCGAATGACCTAACCTATGAGTGTAAACAGAAGTGCTTAGGCAGTGCCTAAGTGGGCACATCATATTTATCCGGTAGTTTCTTTATGGGGGCTTGTAACTCTCCCCCTCACTATTCGGGGTCGACATTCTGTTCCTAGTATCATATGTGTGTATGCACCCTTCTTGAAGGGCAGACCCTGAGTCCAATTATGAATACGCTGAGGATGCACATACCAGACGAGCCTCTATTACACCTGTAGAACATCTGACAGTGAAGCACGCAAGATCTGTCATTAAGCAGAGCTTTTCAGGACCATTCTACCATGGCGGTCTGCATAGTGCCCTCTAGCATCATGAAGGCCAGCCATCCATTGGCAGGGAGTTTTTAGTTGGGTTCCAGCTAGGCCTCTTTCCATGCTCGAGCCATGTTGCATTTTCAGTAATAGAGTCTTACCGTCCATTTCCAGTGTGTGACCAGCATTATAATGTGGCAATTGCCTTTTGTTTAATAGACAAGGGCTTCCAAGGCCTCCTTAGCCAACAGCTCACAGGGGAACAACGCACACCTGGTATTGGAATTGCTAGTTAACAGTCATATACCTTTATTCTTTGACATCTAAAGGCCCATAGAACTCCCAGAATTCCACACCTATATTTTACTCAAGTACCCTGTATGAGTTACATTCCATTCTTGTTCCTTCAGGTGTAGTTGACATCTCTCAACTGGGTTTCATAACTGTTAAACCCTCAGAAGTTAACATTATATACACATACGAGGTCTAACATAGCTAGGAAAATCCCTTTTCATTTGCATCAGCTGTTTTTTCAACAGATCCAGGTTGGGTACAATGGCATGTAATTCATTTAGTGTCCTGGATTTCTTGGTCCTACATAGGGCCAAGGAAGAATAAGGCTTCTCTTGCCCCTGTTGCCCCTGTTGATTCCTGACCCTATCCACACCTGTAGTCTCGCCATTGACCACATCTGGCTGGTGGGAGATGTGGGCCTGGCAAGGCAAATTGTCTCCACCCCTCGAATAGCCAGTCACAGGGGAGAAATATACCCTGTTTACTCTGGGGGGGGTTAGTATCCACCCCTGGGATAAGCTTCACCCTCTGTGTACCTTTTGTGAACCGTTTCTCAGGGCCCAAAGCCTCCCAGAGCTACTTTAGCACAAAATTTGGCTTTTTATCAATCTTTTCTTTAGGAACTTGGGCTAGACACAAGTCTGTCCACATTTGTCTATGAGTAACCCAAGCAGACCTCCTTTTCTGTTGTGTCTCCCTTACATATTTTTTAGGTCTCTCTATTTTTCTACAGACATACTTCACATGCTGGCCCACACTGTTTAAACCTGTCAAAGCCTCTCCAGCCTTGTAAAGTTCCTGCCCCACTAGGGATTCTAGTAAGGACAATAAATCTCCATACCAATGTTGAGGTCCTTGTTCAATGTAACCTGTCATTAGATCTCTAGTGAACACAGTCCTATCAGGGCCAGTGAAAGGGCTACTGTATATTGCTTTCCTCATGCCCAGTTCCCTTAAGAGCACCCGTCCTTCTTGTGTCATACTCCAGTTCTTGGAATTCATGGGGGTCTCCACTGGTGATGACCAAGTGTCTCCTGTGGCATGCACAAGCCAGTTCATCGGCGACTGTTTTCCCTTGTAATTGTGCCAGGTTATGCAGCTTAAATCTCAAGGAGGGTTATGCAGCTCAGCTCTCTTGCCTCTGCAGCGTTGAAAATAATCTCATCTGCTCCCATGTCCCATAGTCTTACAAGCCAAGTAGTTAACTGTTCCCTTCTGGTTTGTTTGAATGTCTTTCCTAGCTCCAACAGTTCCATTGCTGAATATCCCTGCACTGGGTACAGCGCTCCGCGGGTCCTGTTGTGGCCATGGCGGTGGCCCAGCCCTGCACCTCTCTCGTTCCTTTTTGACTTAAAAAGCGGCAGGCTAAAAACTCCATCTCCTTTTTTCTTTGATCCAATTTGCTAGCAAGCTTAGTGGCTAGTATCGAAGAAGAGAAGCTTATATCTTTATCTCGATTTAGTTTGTCTTTCACACTTTGAATTTCCTCTTGTGCTAAGACCTCAGCCTGAGACTGCCATCTTGCCTGCACAGCCTGGTCCCTGGTGTCTCTGGCGTGTGCTATTCCCATCCGTATCTGTCCCATACATCTCATCTGCACTGTAGACCGCCCCAAGCCTGCAATGGCAGCCATACATACCAGTCCTATGGGGATAATCCACCATGTCAAGAATTCTTCTGCCGATACTCTTTCCTTTGCTGATTCCCATATTAACTTAGACTCCATAACTCCTTTTCACGGGAGCATTCTCCTTTTGTCAGTCGGTCCTGCTAGACTACGCCATTTTTTGCAAAAATTTTCTCATGGTGGACCCAGCATTCAGCCTCGTCCCACTCCCAGGTTTGAACCAACTGATCAAATAGAGAATGTTCTTTACAGAGATTAGTTTATTCCATGTTACTCACAAAAAGTTCATCTCCAGAGGGAGGGTGAGGGAGGTTTCCTATGACGGAGCTTGCATTTTGATCACAGGACTCTCCGGAGTGTGCATCCAAGATGGATACCTCACCCCTCGCCCCTTGACTCTCTTCTTCCCAGCCTCCCCTGCATTTATTAAGCCATTGGCTACTCAGGCTAAAGTCAATTCCTCATAGCAGGCAGAGAGAAAACTGCTTTTTGCTTTCTTTTTTCACGCTACACATGTGCACACACATTCCTGAAGAGGTCCAAAGAGGGCATCAGATCTCTCAGAAATTGAGTTACAGGGAATTGAGTCACTTGATGTAGGTGCTGGGATCCAAACCCGGGTCCTTTGCCAGAGCAGCAAGTATTCATAACTGCTAAGGCATAGCTCAAGCCTTCAAATAAATCTTTTTTTAAAAAAAAGCATATTGTAAATATTTTTGTAAATATTTTTGCCAGGCATGGTGGTGCACACTTTTAGTCCTAATATTCAGGAGGCAAAGGCAGACAGATCTCTGTGAGTTCAAAGCTAGTATGGTCTATGTAGCAAGTTCTAGGTCAGCGAGGGTTGCACAGAGACCCTGTCTCAAAAAACAAACAAACAAACAAACAAACAACCTCAAACCAAAAAATAAAAACTTAGAATATTTTTTAACTAAGTATATTTTTGTATATTTATTTATCTATTTGTGCATGTGTGTATGTGTGTGTGGACACGTGCATGCCATAGTGCATCTGTGGAGGTCAGAGTCAGGGCTTTCCTTCTACTTTTGAGTTCTGGGGATCGAATTCAGGCTGGCAAGTACTTTACTCATTGATTCATCTTACCAGTGTGTATTTTATTTATTTAATTGTTTATTTAGGGAGACAGGGTCTCCATGTAGTCCTGGCTGGCATGGAATGCCTATGTAGACCAAGTTGGCCTTGAACTCACAAAGATCCATTTGCCTCTACCTCCCACACACTTAGATTAAAGGTGTGTGCCCCACACCAGGCCAGTACCCCATTTAAAATCTTTAATTCATTTGGAATTAAATTTCACTATAAAATATAAGGGAGGATCCATCTGTCTTTAAACAGTCTATTTCTTGATAAATATTAAAATTGAAGCTTTTGGCAAGCACAGTAAAGTTAAAATTTTTAAAAGGATTTCCCTATAAAACTATGAATGTACTTTAATTAGTATAGGCTTATTCCTGATGAAGGGCACAGCTAAAAGCAGTTGGTAAGGAGAGGAGGCAGGATTATATTCTGTTCAGTTGTTTCTGTCTTGGCGCCTCTGACTCTAACCCTCCACCTCAGTGTTACTGGTCGGCCCCGAGGCATTTATCCGTTTAGTCCAATTATCAAGTGGGATTTTTTTTTTTTTTGAGACAAAGTCTTGAATTATAGCTCTAGCTGGCTTTGAACTTACTACAGCCTTAAGATTTTTGCAGTCCTCATGTGTCATCTTCCCAAGAGTGCTAGAGAGTACAGGCCATTTAAAGTGGATTGTTTTTGAGTGCTAAGAAGGGGCTCAAGTGTGCAAGATTTATCATATTCTTGTCTGACATTGTGAGGCCTCTGGACTGTAGTGCTGGCAAGAAAGGTGGTCCAAGGGAGGAGCCGGGGTCTGCTGCAGGAGGGTCCTGACAAAGTCCTCACAAGATCATCTCCTTCTCCTTTTACAGGCACATCCTCATCTGCCTCGCTGCCTACCTGGGCTGTGTGTGTTTTGCTTACTTTGATGCTGCCTCGGAGATCCCTGAGCAAGGTCCTGTCATCAGATTCTGGCCCAGTGAGAAATGGGCCTTCATCGGTGTTCCTTATGTGTCCCTCTTGTGTGCCCACAAGAAGTCACCAGTCAAGATCACATGATGGCAAGGCAGTGGCTCTTTGCCTATTTCTCTTCCTGCACTGGGCTTTGTTTTCTAGCAAAGACAGCCAAGGGGGTTGAAGAATCCCTGTGGGTGTGTCTGGGTATGTCTTTTTAAAATTCTATTCCTTTGAGCTCTAACTGAACCCCCCTGGAGTGGGAGTGGGGCTAGGGATGTCCCTGTTCTTTCCCTGGGATAAAGTAGAGGGCCCAGGAACACTAGGTTTGGCCTTTCAGCCTCCCTTTACAGGCACATGGCCTTGTGGCCCTGACAGAGCAGTTCTTTGAGGTGCCCAGGACATCCTAGGGCTTCTTCCTGGTGAAAGGTGACCTGCTGCAGACCCCATCATTTCCAGGCTGTCTGATGGAAGGTGCCAGAGCTTTTCATTTGGGGAAACTGCCCTTTAACACAGCCAAACGGACAAACACGGGGCTGTGGCAGAGGAGCTGGCTTTCCCTTGCACCTCTCAGCTACCCCAGATCTCCGTTCATCTGTGGAAATGCCCACCTCTGGAGATATGGAAACTTAGCTTCAGAGGGTGAGGCTAATAGGTAAAACTCTCCATGCCAAAAACTGCATCCCACTTTAAGCACAACATTTAAATGCGAACCTGTTTCTGAGCCCCCAGTCAGCAGCATTAAACCCTCAGAAAATTGATCACTCTGGTGTGAAGATTTCACCAAGTCCCCTCTCCTTGCCACTTGCCCTCTGTAAGAGTGCCAAAGGCTCCTCTCAGCCCCCGAGGCAGCTCTGTTTTTGACTGTGGAGCAAACGTGAAGGGTTTGGAAAGTTTTTTTCACCCAAAGGATGTTGTTACACCTTGCTTTGAGACTGTTCCCAGGGAGGTGTGTCCCACACTCCTAGAGTACCTGGTGCTTTCTTTAGTTTCCCAGAGCCTTTGACTGGGGTCAGTTTTCAATCTGGATTTTTCTTACCTAATGTCACATTAGCTACAATCACTCTCTTCACTGGGCTGAGCCTTCCAAGCTGCCTTCAGGTTCTGAGATGGGGAGGGTGAACCTCAGGGATTTTTGCTGTAATTCAGGCACCCTCTGCTTTTTCACCTTCCACTGCCGGTCACTGGCAGTCCTCATGGGGAGGGAGTCCCTCATGGGGTGGGAGTCTGCCACTGTCTTGAGTAGAATGAACAGTTTTCTAAACTTAGAGAAACGCTCATTGGGTTAGAATTATCACAGGATCTGAAGTGAAAAGTGAACTTGGAGTTTACAACAACTTTATTCTACTTTTGTGGTTTTCAAGTTTTCTAAGTAACTCAAGCTAGTTCCTATTTGTAGTAACAAATCTTTATGAAACATTAATGGTAAAATAAACTGTCTTTTATTAAATTTATAACTTATTACTTTACTATATCTTAGGGTATATTTAAAATTTTCAGTTATGTTCTTGGAGACCTAGGGCGCATGGAGTAGGACTGCTACTGAGTCCATTGGCTTCCAAGTCTAGATGTTTTTTAGAGGGAAAAATTAAAAGATCCACTTTTCTAGTTCATCTTACCAGGCATGAGGTCCAGTCTTATCTATTCTGCAGTATAAAAGTGCCCTGAAGAGCCTCAGCTGTCTTAGTTTGGAAGCATAGAAGAGTAGGGTATAGGAGACAATTTGCAAATTCAAGGTTTAATTTGTCGTAAGGTTCCTTTTGGCAACAGCATTATCCTCATAGTCTGGGAGGAAAAGAACTTACCCCTAGGGCCTGCCCTAGCTTGCCTAGTTTGCTGTGACAAACCGTTCTGACCAATACCAACTTGGGGAGAAAAGGGTTTGTCTTACATCTCCCAGGTCACACAGTTCAGCAGGGAGTCCAAGGTAGAAACTCAGAGCAGGAACCTAGAGGCTGGAGCTGGAGTACAGGCGGTGGAGGAATGCTGCTTATGGACTTGCTCCCCTGGCCGATGCTCAGCCTGCTCTCTTATACAATACAGAACAAACTGCCCAGTGGACTTGGCCCTCCCGCATCACTCAACAATCAAGAAAACACCCCACAGACATAGTCACAGGCCGGTCCAATGGAGGAAATTCCCCAGTAGAGGCTCCCTCTACCCAGGTGTGTTGAGTTGAACTATCCAGCACAGAGCCTTTGCTGACACCCTGTAACTCCAGACCCTAGAAATAAGGATAAAATGTTCTGAATAGGCTTGGGTAAAGGAAAATAAATGCCCTGATTCAGTAGCCAGGTGTTTGCCATCTATGCCTGGCTTGGGGTAGAGGTGAAAAATTTTTTCTGACAGGCTTTTGCTCAGGTATCTCAGGCTGGCCCCAAACTTACCATATGGCCCAGGCTAGCCTTGAACTCACAGTGATCCTGTTTCAGTCTCTCAAGTGCTGGGTGTAAGCTACCACAGCTACCATAACCCCACTTTGATTAATCAAGAGAGTAGAAATATCCTAATCTTATTTTAGGCTGGGCTTGGGCATCATTCACATTTACATCAGTCCTACATGTTCTTTAAAGAAAATTGGGAAACTACAGAAAAGTAGAAGAAAGAAGTTGCCCAGATTTCTATTGCACTAGAGTATCCATTGTTAATATTTGTTGTATTTCTTTCCCATCTTTTCCCCTCTACTATAGTTATAAATAGGTGTCTTTTAGAATCAACCATTTATCCTGTGGCTTGAATGGAATATGAATGCCAGCATTTTCACGAAAAGCAGGCACGGACAGAATACACCAGAGTTAGCTCTCCACCTGGATGCTGGCCACTAGATTCTGAGCTCACTACTGGAGCTTCCAGTGTAGTCAAGCCTAATATGAGTGGGCTGAATTCAGCTTCTGGATGTAATACTTTTACATTCTGACCACCAGGTCATAGCAAATAGCTGTTCAAGATGTGACTTCATAGATTTTGTGTGTGTGTGTTCAGGGTTTTGAAAATGAGGAGCTTATTTCATTGACTGATGTGCAGTCCCTTCCCTCCCAATAGAACAGATGTTAAGGAGTGAGGTCATGGCCATGGTTACCAGCATGAGTATTGGATCCTGTTCTGTTTAGAATCTGTCTGAAATCTCTATGGAGCAGGAACAGGATTTATGATGTAAAAACCCATTCATGTTACCAAGTGATCATTTCTGTTAGTGATTTTGGTTTTGATTGATTATTGAGTTTAAAAAAATTCTTTCTCCCCTTTGTTGTGCCATTGTTGCAGCAAGCTTTTGAAGGGACACGGGGTATGTGAGGAAGAGACCTCTGCATCTGTTCGGCAGTGTGCCTTGTGTGGGGAAGCCCTGGCCAACCCAATGAGTGCCTCAGACACTGAGTCTAGGTCAACAGTGTGCTAAAGAACAAAGCTTGATGGTCCTCAAATACAAGCTTGACAAAAAGACTGCCACTTATTCTGTTGGTTAGACTTCTCAGGTATCTAAAACTTCTCTCAGCAGTTCTTCATGTTCCCAGAGCCAGGGACATGGCTGAGGCACCTGAACTAGGCTGTGAACCTTCCCTGCTTCTTGCTCCCTGGGGGCTGACAGTCCGGGGGACTGGTGCACTAAGGCTTGCCTGGCCAGGGTGTCTTCTGTAGCTCCTTTTTCCCAGCTGAATTTGAAACCTTCCTAACCAGGCTTGACTGGCCAAAGAGACATCTTGGGCCAGATTGGGATTCTCAGTGGATTTTATAGACATTATTCTCCCACAGATTTTAAAACATGGCTCCTACTCCAAAGGACTTGTATCTTTTTCTACATGTCAAGTCAGATTTAAAACTATTTTATAATCACAATATGTAATAAGAGCAAATAGAGTATTTTCAGATACATACCATGCTTTATACTTTGTATAGGGTATGCTGGGGACAAGTGGCGTGTGCACTGGCTGAGATAGTTTAATCTCCATTGCACTGGGAGAGACTTAAATGCCTTTTAACATGGAGCTTTTGCACTTTATGCTTTTTTTTGTGAACAATGATAACTATATTTAATATTAAGGCCATTGGTGGCATTTTTTTGTGAATAAACAAGTATGTGAGTCTATTTCCAAAATGATTTCTTCTTTAAACATTTGTATTGTGTGTGAATGTGATGTGTGTATTGTGATGTGTTTGTATGAGTTGGGGCCTTCATAACCCTGTGGAGTCAGTTTTCTGCTTCCACATTTCTATGAGTTCCAGGGATTTAACGCTCAGATTGCCAGGCATGGGTGGCAAGTGCCTTTACCTGTCGAGCCATCTTACTGGCTCATGATTTATTGATTTATTTATTCTTCCTCTTTCTCCTGTTTCTCTTCTCCCTGCTCTCTTTGTGTTTCTTCCTTTCTTCTTCTCTTCCTCCCTTCCTTCCTTTCGATGGGGTCTCATGAAGTCCAGGCTGTCCTCAAACTTACATATAGCTGAGGATGACTCTGAACTTTTGATCTTCCTACATCTGCCTCCTAAATGTTGGGATTATAGAAAGGAGCCCCCATGCCTAGCCCTCAAAAATTATTTCTGAAGTATCTGTAATGAGAATTTCTTTTTTCCTTTTTCTTTTGAGCTAGTATCTCATACTGTAGGCCAGGATAGCCTGGAGCTCACTGTATAGCCTCAAACTATTATCTTCAAACATTATCTTATTTCATGCAGCGGGGCTTGGAGGACTGCAGTTGCCTTCTGCCAAAGCATCTGGACCCAGATTGCTCCTTCCACCACTGCTACCATTTGGCAAAGGCCATTTACACAATAATATACAAATACACCTTTCCTGAAATGTGAAGACTGTGGCGTATATCACTTTTGATAATTAATATTCAAATATTCATTGGAACAATCCTATGAAGACATTATCTAGAGGTCATGGGTCATTTATCATCAAACTGATATTCAACCCTGGTTCAGTGAGGATGATAAGCTATTTCTTAAGTACTCAAAAATAATTTCTATAGTGTAGCATCACAGGTAAGTGAATATCATGCATCTGACTAAATGTTTGGTTTGGATAAAAAGCTAGCTATAAAATTCACTAAGTGACACAAGAGGAAAAATTCATAAGGGCCAATTATGCATGGTATACTATAGATGATTACAAAAGCTGATTAATATTTCTGAATTATTAACTCTGACAGTACAATCATTTTTTCTTATCTCTTCTGTTGACACCAGATGTTTAATGCAGAGTAAAATGTTACTGTAGCATTATTTGCTGTATTTGTGGCTAGAAAACTCAAATTACATGCTATCTATATATGAGTATGAAGACATACATGACATAAAAAACAAATCAGATGCCTTAAGAATTTTTGCTGGTTTAAAGTAGGTGACTGTCTTGTGGAAGATATAGGCAAGAGGAGATTTTCTATGACAAAGGGGACTGCATTTCATCTCATGCATAATAGAATGTGTCACTTTTATAAATTGGTATTATTAGTAGCTGAGGTGATGTGATCATATGTATCAGACTCTGCCCACAGAAACTGAAATTTCAGTTGGTATCAGGCCTCATCAGTGAAATTTCTTAATGAGGAGAGTTAACATTTATTTGGCTCTTATAATACACTTAGCTTTATGTAGGCTAGGCATTAACTTAATATTTACAAAACTTTTGTGTGTTGAGTGCTATCATTTTTCTCATCTTAAAGATCTTTATCATTGGGGTTAGAGAGAGATACTCAAGGATTAAGAGCACTGCCTACTCTTGCAGAGGACCTGGGTTCAATTCCTAGCACCCACATGGCAGCTAACAGCCATCTATAGCTCCAGTTCCAGGGGGATCTGATGCCCTCTTCTGACCTCCATGGGCATTGCATGACACAGGTACACTTGCATACATGGAGGCAATATAACTCATATACATAAAAATTAAAACAATGAAAAAAAAATTAAAAAGATCTTTATCGCAGGGCTGGATAAGAGCTGTTAAGAGCACTGCCTGCTCTTGCAGAGGACCTGGGTTCGAATCCCATAACCTACATGGCAGCAAACAACTGTCTAAAACTCCAGTTCCAGGGGACCTTCTTTTGTCCTCTGACATGGGTGCACTTACATACACGCAGGCATAACACTCATACATAGAAAATTTAAAAAATAAAAGATCTTTATCAGAAGAGGGCCTCATCAGGTTGAACACCCTCCCTGGTGTCCCACAAGGATTAAGAGACACAGTTATTAACTGGAATGTGGACCTTAGAGATCTGCTTTCTGAACCTACCTTCTTAAAACACACAAAGTGCCTTCCCTGCTGCTGCTGGCAAATATCAACTACCCTCATTCTGGGCTCCCCTTAATCTCCAGCCCAGCTAGTGTTATCAAATGCCATAGCTTTAGTGGTTAGAGAAGTCTTCTTGCTGACAAAAGAGGAAGACTAAAATGCAACCCTAATACAGGCAAACATTGTCCAACGTTTTAATTCTTTAATAGTTTATGCTTTTGGCATAAGCAAAATCTTTCAGGTAGAACAGGCCTTTTATCAGAAAATTCAATTCTATCATCACTCAAAGGGAACATGCTCGAATAACTATAGGGTTTCCACTTTGAAAAGAATCAAGAGACCATGGAAACAAACTGCTGGGACTGGGGATGTGAGTAATTATGCCAGTCTATGGGAATTCGTTCTAGAGCAATGAGAATGCTGGTGGCCTCAGCATTAAGTTTTCTTAAAATAAAATGAAGATGAAACTCCAAAGAACTTGTATTTATTTATATACAAAATCAGCCTAGTTCCATGGCTTAGGACTTAAAGTTATTTTCAGACTTTGGAATACAGCTTTTGATAGAAATGTAACATTCTACCTTAGCAGCGCATGCTAGAGAAGGGAAAATATTATAGGTATTTCTGCCTATAATATATAGGCATTATTACCCAGAAGGCCTCTGGTAAGGCCGAATTCTTCTAGACATTTTCTGGGATCTCACAAACAAGACTACTGACTTTATTTACAGTAAAAGTGTTCTACCTTCCTGCATCCTTATAATTTAGTTTTGACTTATCAAATGTAAATACCCCTTGATTTCATTTAAGTTCCTTAGCATCTCTTTAAACATAAGGACTTCAAAACTCACCACATTTCATGTATAGCTAAGTAAAGAAAGCGAGGTCTCACTTTTGAGAAGCCCACACTTGTGCTCTCTGCTGTGTCTTATTCTTTTCCAGAACATTACCATTTCCTTTATAACTTTGCTAATATTTTCTTTGAATAAACTTTAAATTCTGCCTTAAACAAGTCTGTCCTGAAATTCTGTTCTGCACTGAAGGCAAGGATTAGGCTTTATCTGATTCCAGGCCAGGTTGCTCCACAAAGCAACTTCGAGTCTGTCTCTGCCACTGTTGACAGAAGAACTCAACAGAGCAGTTCTATTCAGTCGTGGCTAAACATTTCATTTACTACATAGTTTTAAAAACAATCCTAGTGTTTGAGTCCATTCAAATGAATTAAATCAGATTTTCTGAGATCGAAGCCTAAACATTCTGTTTTTTTGTTTTGTTTTGTTTTTTGTTTTTTTTTTTAATGGTGCACTCCCAAAACGGAATGATTTTTTATATCTGCTCCATGCTGAGGAACACAGAATGAAAGACTGCTCTATCTGTACATGTTTCGACAAAACTAATATAACATATTAGTTAGGCTAGCTAACTAATCATACTCCAGCAGTTTGAGCTTCAATTATTCTTTATTTGTTAGGTATAATTATAAATCTGGAGGACTAAAAAACCTACCCAGTTTGATAAACAAATATAGGACATACAGGCATATCTTGCTTTGCTCTAATGATGCTTGCAACAGATGAAATATTATTTGAATTAACTTTGTTATACAGGGAAGGAAAGTACATTATAGAATATGTTCGTACTTTTGGCTCCTTGATAAAATTTTCTCTCGGTGATGAGAACACTGTTTTATGAATTTGGATATTTGATGGCATTAAAGAAGGGTATTACTGGAAATTTGCACATAAGAAATATTCCATTTGATATGAAGATCTCTCAGAAGTAGACAATGCTATTAGTAGATACTGCAAGAAGAGAGTAATATTTTCTTTAGTTAGAAAAAATATTTTCAAATTTGCTACTTTCTGTAAGTTTATAGTATCACGAGTTGACAAATTTGAGATTTGGCAAAACATTCAAATATTTAATTGATTCTCTTATCTGAGTATCTTTAAGCATGTTGTGATTGGAACCATTATTTTTGAAGCTGAGAGTTTAAGAAGATGCAAGATGTTCAGTATACTGGGATCAATACAATGCATTCTCAATATTGGTCTCAATATTCTCAATATTGGTAAAACTGATCTCAAAAAAGTTAAAGGAGGGAACTGGAGAGAGGTCTTCATGAATAAAGTGCTGGCTGCACATGGATGAGGACTGGTATTCTGCTCCCCAGCATCCACTTAAATTCTGGGTGGGCATCCTGCCTATAATCCTGCTCAGGAAGCAGAGAAAGAGGGTCCCTGCCTGAGTAGAGGACAAAGTTGACAAGCTTGGAGTTAATCGAGAGAGCCTGCCTGAGCAAATGAATTGGGACTCTATAGAAAGGCAGCATACATCAAACTCTGGCTTCCACATGCATGTGCAGACCTGTGAATGTGCACCTGCAGACATGCGTGCCCACAAACATATACACACATATCCAAAAGTTAAACTTAAAGAATTTGAATTCTTTATAAAAATGTCTCATAGATCCAGATCCCCCAGGAAATCTTTAAAAATACTTACAAAACATAACTGCTTCTTATTTCAGTTTCTGGATCTACCTTGTGCTAAGCATGGAAGACCCTTACATCACTCAGAGCATGCAAGGCTCTGTGTGATGTGAGCAATCACAAAGGATGCAGCAATGTGTTTAGTACCTGCTGCTGTGGGAGAGATGGGTTTTGTGAGGCCCGTGTCTCAGCTGCACCAAATGCCTGACAATTATGTAGCAATCATGTGGGTTTATTTACACTACCTCCAAGGAACTTGACATGTCAAGGGCCACCAACACAACATAATGTTCTTTTAGGTTGCAGTACTGGGAGCAATAAAGCCATTTGTCTCTAAAGAAAAGTCTCCAGACCTCTGCCAGAATCTTTGAAACAGCTACAGTTTGACGCATCATCCCTACTTGGAGAAAAATCAAAGCCCAGAACCCTGATTGGCATTAGACAGGACAGGCATGTCTAACTTTCTGACATTGCAGCACTTTTTCATTATCTACAGTGTTCTCATTCTAGAACCATGTAATCAAGTTACATTTACAATTGTAAAACAACAAACAAAACAAGCAAACAAAATTGAAACCAGAAAACTCACATTTTAAGTAAGCTTATGGTTCTGTGCTGGACCACATTCATAATAATCCCAAGACTCTATCAACAGCATTGTCTTTTACTTGAATGAATGCAATAGTTTCTTCACTGGACTTTGTATGAAGTCTTTTTGTGGTCTACTCTCAACAGAACAGTCAGAATAAGTCTGCTAAACATAAATCTGATGGTACCACTCCTATGTAGAACACTTCCGATAGATTCTAATCTTATTCAAAACCATAATATTCATTCTTAGGAACTGCCTATTTTATCACCTGCTTCCCTCTTCCTTATAATGTCTTCTATGTTGTCTCTATCGCTAAGATATAAGATCCATGAAGGAAGGAATTTTTCCAGGAGCAACATGATACATCAACAAATAAAGGGGCTTATAAAGGTGATAAGCAAAGAATGACTGAGCATAAAAGAACAAATTTATTCAATACCCAAACACAGCTGGAACAAAAAATTAACTGGGAAATAATAGGTCATTGTTTCTAGAATCTACTGAGCATAATATACCATTCCCAAATTTAGGGGTTTAGACCAACTTGTTATCATTTCTTACACTTCTATGTCTTGACTGCTTTCAATTGGACAGAACCTGATTGATGTCTTTCAGACATGTGTAGTTGGGAGAGATGCCGGAGGAACAGTCATCCAGTATGGGTTAGGAATTCAGAGTGGTTCAGCCAGAAAGCTCATAGTTGATGCTGACTCGTAACTGGGAACTCAGCTGAATTAGTGTTCCAGGAGTTAGGGAGAACAAATGACCAGGCCCATGAGAGGCTGCATCTGAGACAGACGCAGTGTCATTGCTACTCTCTTCTATTGGGTAAAGCAGAAATGAATTGCTCACAAAGATGGAGGCAGATAGAGACATAGATTCTCTCTCTTACCACTGACAGGAGTAGCCATGCAATGGAGAGATTTTGGTAAACATCTCTGAAACAAAGAGTTTGTCACAATGATCTCTAAAGAGTGGACTATGAAATGGAGGAGTACCAACTGAACAATTTCCATTCAGCCGGAGTGAGGGAAAAAGTTCCAATGCTAGTAAGAGGATTCCATTAGTTCGAATCTTGGTCTTTAACTTTACTGGGAAGGTCTGATATTTTTCATGCTGGTCTCAGGTGCACATCTCTTCTACGTTATCTGGTGCACTCATCCCTTCTCTCCTCGCCTCACCAGATCACACATTGGATTTACCCTTGATACTCTCTGTGGAGAATTCAAGTATTTCAGTCCTTGAGAAGTCAAATTAACACACTGGCATCTTGATTTGCGTATTTGTCTCTTGTAACGTTATTCAGTGTGAATCTATTCTAGACAATCTAATCTATTCTAAAATGCATACGATCACATTTTCCACATTCAATCCCAGAACCGAGATACCTCATTATCAAATTGCTACCCTGTGATGTGTCATACCAGTAGCCAACTGATCTTCTACCTCATGTTTATCTATCTTGCTTCAACCTAAGATTTTAGAAGATTTAGTATATATTATTGCACCTATAGAGAACAATGCTTTGGAAAACTGTCCATTTTACCTACAGGGGTAGAGGGGGGCTCTTACTATAGGTTGTTCAGATACACTCATGATCCTTTTGTATTCTATACCTCTGATAAGGGGACTTGATTTGTAACTAATTTACATTTACTGAGCTTCTACTTTGAGCAATCCACTGTATTACACTGTTTATATATTACCTCACAAGTACAAACTCTTATAGATAAAAGAACTAAGTCATATGAAGGCTAACAAACACAAGAAGCCCATTCAGTTAGAAATAAACTATCTCACTTTACATTTATTATTGTTTGCAAATACAATATGCAATGCCTGTAAGGTTTTTTGGTTCACAAGACGTAACAGAAATGGACCAGAGTGCTGGGAGTTAACAGGACCGGTTTATTAAGGGCACAGGACTGGCTTCCTCAGTCAGGAAAGAGAGACCAGCCAGGACTAGCTTTCTCCTGGGAGTGGAGAAAATACTAGCCCATGGCTAAGCTGGTCAGTAGGCTTTTTATAGGAAGAGGGTTCCTCATGGTATCTGACTGATGTTTAAGGGGAGATTGTAAACTTTTGGCCAGGGAGCAACCCCCTTTCAGGAATCTTACCTGACCAAGTAGCTGTAAAAATTCCCTTTTGCAGGAATTTTGCAGACCCCGGATTTAGAGGCCTTATCTAATCAAGAAGCTGTAAAAGTCAGTCCATTTTTTGCAGGAATTTGCAGATCCCAGATTTAGAGGCCTTATCTAAAAGTCAGTCCCTTCTGCAGGAATCTGCAGATTGTGCCTGGGAGAAGTTGTAAAAGTCAGCCTCCTCTCATGGACATTTGAAAATTCTGGTCCCAGGTTTCTGTCAGTCTTCCTGAGTCCTGAACTGCTGGGGAGTTTCCTTTCAGTCACACCTTACAATGCCCAAGAAGATAAGAACTAAGTAAGGCATGTTGGTGCCTACTAGTAATGCCAGTATTCGGGAGGTGCAGTAAGGAGAATAACCCTGACATTATACCCTGTCACAAAAGAAAAAAAGGAATTGGTTATGGATTTTTTTCATTACAAATCCAAGGTAAACATTTACTGAAGATTTTATTTTATATACATGTTATAGGTCACATAATTTAATACACAGTAATATGCCTTTAAAACAAAATTGTCCCTAAGACTTACAAATTAAAATTAACTAATTATAAATTCAAATTTATTAACTGTGACTTATACAATGACATTAAATGAAAGGAATTTCTTCTCCTTTCATCAGGACTTATGGTTTTAGGTAAAGATAAACAGTCTGCCTGATATGTATTCATCCTTTGCCTATTTGAGGAGAAAAAAAGCAGTAGTTTTGTAACAACTCAATTTGACAAAAACAAATGATTGGACTAGTTACCTAGATGCAGTAAAAATAGACCGTCATTAGAATCAAGGCTACTGTTCCTCACAAGTCTCTACCTAACAGTGTTTGTATGGAGCTCAGTCCAGTTTAGATGGTGTTTTTAACTTGAAAGCTTTTAAATTTTTTTCCTTGGTCTGATACCCTGTTTTGAGTAGGACAGGGTTTGCCTTGACATACTTCACCAAAATCAATGAAGATTCATTTATTCATAAAACTATTTAGGATTCTTTCCATCTTTATTTTCCAAAATAAAGTTCATGGAGTTGGGGAGTTGACTGAGAAAATAAAAGTGCTTCCTGAAGAAGTGTGACGACCTCAGTTTGAATCCTCTGAACCCATATAAAAGCTAGATTCTGTAGTGCAGGCTCTATTATCCCAGCATCTTCAGAGAGATGGGAGGTGGAGACATGAACATCTCCAGTAACTTCAGGAACAACTAGCCTGGTTTATGCAGCAGTGAAGAGACCTTGTCTCAAACAACATAGAAAGGCAAGGATCGATAGAAGGTTGTCTTCTGTTCTTGACACATTTATCATGTTATACACAAACAAGCACAAATGATACAGAGAGAGAGAAAGAGAAAGAGATTTACTAAGCTACTGAAATGCCAAGATGTAGTGGTCCAAATATCATGAAAAATAAATTTAAAAGCACATGGAATTCTAACATGTGCACACCTGAAGTGGTCATCCATTACCGACAGTTCTCTATTGAGTATCTTCACTTAAACTTACATGAATACTTTAGTTGATTATTTTACCATTTATCTTTGAATGAGACTCACTGCAAATGTATTTCCATACAGTGAACTATCTGAAATAACACTGTTTTAGTGGGATTTCAGTCTCCATATGGCTGAAATTAGACATGCATACAATCACACATCTGTCAGATGCAGCTCACTTTTGAACAAGGCCTAAGCCTGCCAAGCCAAGTTTCTGTTCGTTTTGTGAGGGGGCATCATCTTTCCTCTCAGTTCAGTAAACTAGCCACTAACTTTTTCTTTTTAATTTTCTTTCATTTATTTCCATTAGTCTGTCAAATATACCTCATGCTCCAAGAAACTTGAAACCTATAAATCATACCTGTATTTACTTCCTTTTTAATAAAACCATTTTAAAAAATAAAAACTCACTATTTTTCAGTTACTGAGTAAAAGAATTGCTTAAGAATATGCAGATATCAAGACAACATAGCAATAATCCTCAGAGATATCTCATGTACTACAATGTATATTTTCTTTACTAGGTATTTACAAAGTATATTTATACAATAAATCTATTAACAGTTCAAATATGCAGTATGAATGTTTTATGTGGCTATGTGCACACAGAATGACCATGATTCAAAAATCACCAGGAAAAGGTTTCACTTTCTGAAAAAAAAATCCCATTGTTGAGTATCCAGTGCTTTGTGGAAATCAGAGGAAAACCCAGAGAAGAAATACATAAAAATTAATTACTGCTGTAGCATACATCACATAACCCCTTTTGCAGGGATCAACCACAATACAAACAGTTTTTATGGCTTCCTCTTCTTTGTCCTTCTTGGCAGGGAACTGCATTCCAGATCACGAGGATGAGTTAGTCTAACTGGAAAAGAGCCTCATTTTATTCCCTTGTGGCCACAATGGAAGATCTTTGTGGGGCGGCTTTTCTTTCATGATTGCTACTGGTGCCCTGGAGGACTGGAAAAGACTGTTTCCAGTAAACTCTGTAAGAATGTGCTGTGTGACGTCTGTTTCAATTGTGGTCAACTTTGCTGAGAATTACTATGAGGTTTTACTTCTCCATTTTAAGTTTAGGAAAAAACAGCATGCTGATTCTTTCTAAACTTAGTACTTATCCTTAATATGTGAATATATTTTTGCATAAGCAGAGAGGCTGAAGTTATTCTAGTAATTGTTCTTAGTAAATATTTCTGCATTACGCCTCTCATACATATCTCAGTAAAACTGGGGACAGGACAAGAGGATCTCAGCTACTTCTGTGGCAGATTTGGAGAATCACCATCTCAGAAATCACCAGGACTTGTGCTGCCCAGCTGCCAATAGTGTGGACAGACACAGGCTCCAGCTCTCAAATCCTTCAAGGCTGTCCTCCACTTCAGAGGGCCTACCCTTCCCTAGGCACCTCACACTCCATGGTGGTGTGAGATAGGGATGTAAAGACCTGAGTGATTTGGCCCTGTGAGGGAGAGTCTGACAGATCTCTATTATCTAGTATTTTCAGTGGGTTGACTAAGACTGATTTTAGAGGGCAGCCGAACTTCCGACCAAACCTGCCTGCTCCACATTTCTTAATTAATTCCTTTGTAGCATCCTGTGCCACAAGCTGTCTTAGAAGTAGTATCTGCAGAATCAGACTGAATTATTTTACCTCATCTGTCTTCATGTAGAAGGACACTAAAAGGGCACAATATAAATTATTTTGGTAAATTATGATGTGCTGTTTGCTCTTACTGCGAACTAACAACAAGAGAGGACCCTTTACACCAAGGGTCTGGGTTGGGGCAAGCCACGCACCCGATCTCTCCCAAGCTCCCCTCCCTGGGGGCGGGGGACAGCGTTAATCACAAGGAGGAAGAGGAATACCATCCCCTATCTGCTACGCCCATCGTGTCAACCATGAGAGGCGCAGCACTCACCCTGCACAAAACTCAACTCCAAATGTATCAAGGGTTTCAACACAAGACCTGATACCCGTTTGGAGGTATCTTTTGGAGGAAAAAGTATGGAACATACTTAAGCTTATAGGCACAGGAAAGGACTTTCTTAATGGGACTCCAATAACACTGAAATTAAAACCACAGTTGAGGAAGGGGACCACATGAAACTAAAAAGCTTCTGTACAACAAAGGACACCATCAATCAAGTAAAGAGGCAGCTCACAGACTGGGAAAAAGTCCTTACTAGCTCTCCATCTCACTGAGAACCAGAATGTAGAATATACAGGAATTCAAAAAACTAAACATGAAGAAAACAAACAACCCAATTGAAAATTGAAGCGTGGAACTAAAGGAAAAATTCTCAAAGAGGAAATAGAAATGGCAGAGACATCATGGGGAGTGGAGAAGCGGCTCGGCCGTCAAGACCACTGGCTGTTCTTATAGAGGCCCCAGACTTGTTTCTCAGCACCCATGTGGCAGCTAACAACTGTCTGTAACTCCAGTTCCAGTGCTCTCTTCTGACCTCTGCAGACATCACATGGCATGGGTACACTTACATATATGCAGGTAATGCACTCATGCGCATAAAATAAAAACTAATAAATAAAATATTAAAAAATGGCTGAGACAGTCAAAATGTTCAACATCTTTAGTCATCGGAAAAATGCAAATTCAAACTACTTTGAGATTTCATCTAACGCCAGTCAGAACGTCTAAGATCAAATGAACAAATGATAACTAATCCTGCTTTAGATATGGGAAGATAAGAACATTTATTCATTGTTTTGGGGAGTGGTGTATGAAAATCACTGTAGCAGTTCCTTCAAAAGCTAGAAATAGATCTACCATAGGATCAAGCTATACCACTCTTGTGTGTACACCCAAAGGAACCTATATCCTACTGCAGAAATACTTGCTCCTCCATGTTTACTGCCGCTGTATTCACAATCACCGAGAAATGAAAACAGACCAGATGTCCATGAACACATGGATGAATCATGAAAATGTGGTACATTTTGACTATGTAATATTATTCAGCTATAAAGAAAAATGAAGTTATGAAATCTGAAGATAAATGGATGTTGTTGGAAATGATCATTCTCAGTGAGGCAACTCTGACTTAAAAAGATGCTACATGTTCTCCTTCATATGTATATGCTAGATTTCCATCTATAGATATATGTGTCAATGGGGTACCCATACAAGTCAAGAAACAGTGAGGGACCAGGGGAGAGGGGGCTTTAAAGAGAGGAGAGATAGAATGCAGGTATCATGAAGGGGAAATCTGGAATAACGGAGCAAGAAAGGTTAGATGGAGTGGGGATGGAGACGAGAAGAAAGGGAGGAGTTTGGAAGGATAACAAACACTCCTTAAATGCTTTATGTAAAAAAGCATATATATTCCTAATATATACACACATAAAAGCAGTTTAAATGTGCTTACCCTATAATAGAGGAGAGAACAATGCCTCTCCCAGACACCACAGGCTGTCAAATAAAAAGCCACATGACAGGAATAGGGTCACCTCTTTAGGTGACTGCCATTGCTCTTGGTTACCTTCTAGAACTTGATGATAAGATCTTATTGCTAAAGGCATCACATACTTGATTCATTGAAGAAATCAAGCTGTTACCAACCTAGAAGCTCCATCCTTACTGGCTAGCTTTCTTTCATAGAGCTGTAAAATGCTGTGACCACTACTGGGGGGGTGAAATAACAGTCTTATCCAGCTGTGAGCTCTGAAACCCACAATAAGGACTGACCTGACAAGACAGGTGCACTGGTGCAAAAGTGACACAAATGTTCTGGCAGTAATCATACATTTTCTGATGGGCTTTAAGGCCAGCTCCACCAGACAGAATTTGTGACTGGCCCTCATTAATGGGGCCAAGAACCTGTCGCTGAGTAGGTTATAGGCTTTATTGGAGAGCCTAGTACTATTCCTGCTAAATGGATGTAGTAATAAACTTCTCCCTAAATATTTATCTTTATATTATTAAATTAGTGACTCTCAATGAGCATCAGAGAAGCTTCTTTTTGTACTGGATGGTAATAAACACGGAGACTCACAACTGGGCCAGGTGCAGAAAGTAAGAGTCTGGAACACTCGGTGTTCCTAAACAGGGTGGGGTGTCTGTTTTACCCTTCCTCCTCCCAAGGTTCATGGATCATCATGGAAGAGGAGGCAGAAAGACTGTAAAAGCCAGATGTTGTGGATGACTGCAGAAAAACTATGTTTGCCAGATACAACAGAGTAGTCGTACATATGAACTCACAGCAGTTGGGAATGCATACATAAGGCCTGCTCAAGACCAAGCCAGACAAAATCTCATCATGGGCAGGGGAAGGAGTCACAAAGTCCCACTACTAGGTGAGGGGCTATTGGCAACTGATGGCTGTTGGGAGAGAGAAAGTCAGTTTTCTTCAGGGATGCGGTTTCTGTGAGGCTCAATACCTATGCTCCAGTGAACAGCCCTACACCCTGGCACAGCATTAAGTGGATTCTGGGCTTAAAGAAAGGAACTTATGAAATTAGAAGAGAATAGTTGGGGAGGTGAGGAAAGGAGGCATTATGGGGAGGAAAAGCAAGTGGATATGATCAAAACACATTATATACATACATGAAATTGTCAAAGTCAAAAAACAAAGTATGTACACCGAAAATTTAAGTAAGTTTCCTGAAGGAAATATTAAAGGAAAAATTACAAAATGTTCTCTTCCTTCTTAGTAAAATAAATATTTTTGTTGTTAAGTGATTTGTGAGTGTATTTTAGTTATGTTCAATGTAATATGAGATGAGATCTAATGGAAAAATGTTTATGAATTGGCATGAACATGAGATGATACTAGGGCTTATAAATAGACAAGTGGGTCAATGGAATTCTGCCACTGAGTGAACTCGCCTAATGAAATGCATGATTCCATAAATCTTAGGACCTTCTAACTCCACTAAGTATGCCCAACACATGGAATGGAAAAAAAATGGAGTCATTACAATGTTCTGAACAAACGGGAGTTATTTTTCATTTGTTTTCAAGTGAATTGTTGAAATGTAGCATATTTCTTAGAATGTAGCATAAAAAGAAATGGAGAAAATTACTTCTTCCCCTTCAATTTGATTTGTATGTTGCATAATTGAAAGAACAGTTTTGTATTCAAACTTGAATTTAATATGCCTCATTTAGGGGATCTTTTAAATTGGTGATTAGAAGTACAAAGCACTCACCTCTTCCTGAACAAACAAAGCCAAAACAACAGGCTTGTAGCTATATTTTGAAAATAGTAGCCATGAGAGAACATAGAAAATCATCAAGAGAAAGATGGTAGCCTCGTAAGATTCAGAAACTTTGGATAACAACATAGTAACACAAACTAACCTCTGGCATATTCCCCCACGCAGGGGGAAGAGTGTGTCACCATTAAGGGGAAAGGAGTCAGAGTCCCAGCAACACTGTCAAAGAGGACTCTAGCAATTGTAGCAATTAGGAAGTTTCAGAGTCTTCATAAGCTAGCAATCCATTTAGATAAGTAACCCCAAATCACCACAGTATTCTTGCTTTGGAAAAGGAATTCAGATCATCTACCAGCAACCATTTGGGATGCTGTAGCCAGGAACTGTCTTTAAAAGAAATATACTATCTGACTTTGGATTACTCCATGAATCAAGAATTTCTAAATACTCCCATCTCTAGGATAGACCAACATTCTACTACACTGGCTCAAAGGGTAAATGCCTCATGAACTAAACTTGGCTCACCAGAGTAAGTTCTGGATACCCTGTACCACAGGAATAGATGCTGTGACACAGTGAGGAATGGAAGATGCCCTCAAAGAATGGGAGAGAGGAGTATATCCCCCACACCCTTAAAGAAAAGGGTTTCTTCCTCTCCCAGTAGCTATAAAATGCCAATTTCTACATAGCTAGGGGTGGAACTTCTTCTCACCTCCTTAATGCATGCAAAGATTTTTATCCAGCTTAAGCTTAAACAGATAATTGCTGTGAGTTCATATGTTCAATTGTTTTGCTATCTGGAAATTACCATTTCCACGTAGGAGAAAAGCAACCATTAGTCTTATCCAACTGTGAATCCTGAAAGCTACAGTAACAACGTGCTTTGTAAGAAATGGCCACCAGTGTAATAGTGGCAAGAATGTTATGGGAATAAACAACAACAATCTGATTGGATTTAAGGCCTGGTCCATGAGATGCAATCCATAACTAACACCTTTATCAGGGCAAGAACCTAACTAGCTAAGTCATGTACCATAGGAAAGAACCTATTACTATTATTAATATTCATTTAAATTGGCATAGTATTATAGTGACTCTCAAATACTTATTGTTATACCCATATCATTAGAGAAGCTTCTTGCAGTAGAAAGCAAAAGAGGTCTCTCTAATCAAAGAGACTGACAGTTGGTCAAAATGCAGAAAATAAGAGGTAGCTGAGTGCTCAGCCCTAAATGGGATGCCTAAATCACATCCCCCACCCAAGGCTCAGTCATGGAGAGGGTAAGAGAAACCAGAGGTGGTGAGTAACTGCAAGGAAACTGTTCTACATAATAAATGCTTTAATTGAAAGCTATCGACTGGCAGAACTGATTAAAAAATATTCAACAATATGATGTATATAAGAAGTACACATCACTAGACACATATGAACACATATTGAATGGAGAGAATACAATCTTCCAAGAAAATAGAAGCCTAAAGTGAACAGGAATTGTTACAATTGTCTTTCAAACAAAAGCTGTAGAAAGATACAAAGAAGGTGACTCATAAAGATGAAGGAACTGATATATGAAAGATACATAACAATTCTAATCTTCATGCATTTACTTGTTGAAACATACAGTTTTATAAAGTAAACATTATTACACTTAAAAGGAAAAATAGACCACAATAGTGGGGGATTGCAATACCCGTCTCTTATCGATGGACCATCCAGACCCCCACACACTCACACTAGAAATTAACTAAAAACATCAGAATTCAGTTATACTATATATGCAACTGATTCAGCAGACATTTTCAGAGCAGTCCATCCAATAGCAGTAGACACTATATTCCTTTCATTAGCAAATGCAACTTTCTTTAGAATGGGCCGAAATTCATCCACAGTGTAAGTTTTAAGAAATTAATACCATATGCAATTCTTTCATGATAATTCTGGAGTTCAACAAGTAGCTGATACCAAATATTCTTTAGGAATTATACAAACATATGGAGACTGAGCAATATACCACACTTTAGAACAAACAGCGGGTCACCGAGGAAATGAAAAGTGAAGTAAAGAATCTCTTGAAACAAATGAAATGGAAACAATATGCCAAAATCTGTGAGTATAGGAAAAATAGTGTTAAGAGGACAATTTAAGCAATGAGAGTCTACTTTTAAAAATAATAATAGTGCACATCAACTAATTAGAGAAGCAGGAACAAAACAAACCTAAGATTAATAGAAGAAATGAAATAACAAAGATGAGTGCAAAAAATAAAAGAGACTATAAAAGTTATTGACAAAATATTTACTTTTAGGGGGAAAGACTAAAAAATTAAAAACTTTTAGCTAGACTAATCAATAAAAAAGTGGACCCAAATAACCAGAAAACAAAAAGGGGAATTACAGTACATTATATAAAAGATCATTAGGAAGTACTCTGAAAAAAATCTCTAATCAAAATTTGGAAAACGTAGAATAAATGAACACATTTATAAACAAATATGACTTATCAAAAATGAACCAAGAGACTGAAACATTAGACTAAATGGATAATGAGCAGTGAGACAGAATCTGTACTAAAAGAATTTAGGAAACAACAGGAACTGATGGCTTCACTGCTTTAACAAGCTCTTCAAGCACTGGAAATGCCCAGGTTTTTGGATCCTCACAAATGGTTAATACGAGTTTTTATGGCATCTCAAGTTAGAGACATTCTTTTGAACATTTAGAGTTAAAGGAAATGAAAGTATATAAAAACACAAAGATAAATCATTACATTTTGAAAAAGCATTCTTGAGCAATGATTGTTTTAATATAAAAATTCAAACAAACATAGATGTTAAAAACAAATTGAATTTCTTTATGTTTTAGATCTTTTTGGAAAATATGGATATGATGTGGTATAGATTATTAAGACAGAATTATATGCACTGAATTTATGTGCCACTCTAGTAAAGGTCTAAGAATGGCTATGAAGTCTTAATTGCTGTTTCCAATTGCTCTCTCATTATGTCTCTCTGTTTCTGTTTCTCTGTCTCTGACTCTCTCTCTGTCTTTCTCTCACACACACACACTCACAAAGCAGATGAAGCACAAAGGAAGGATGACAATCTTGTTTGTTGTACTTGTTTGTGCCCACAAAGTAGACAAAATAACCCTTTCATTCCAAGAACAGCTGGATTATACCGAACCTACAGAAATTGTTTTGATACTAGACTTGAAGAAAAAGTTCAGAGAATGTCTGGTAAGTCATTATTTTAAAAGTTTAAAAAAACTGCTCTAGAATTCTAAATAAAATGCTCTAGTGCTTCTGTAAAGTAGCTAGCATAAAAGCTAGATTTTTCTCTCCTTTATCTTTAGAATAAACTTTTTAAGAGATTGTTGCAGTTTCTCTTGATGCTTAGCAAATCATGATTCTACAAGCCAAACTTTTGAACATTTTGTGAGGTTTAGGGAATTGGTGATCGACCATGGAAAGAACGTGTCTCCAGATAGCATTGCATCTGCCCTCAGGGAAACTTCAGAGGCACAGGAAGCTGTCTGTGTGAGTGAAATGAAAACAGACACCTGCCTCTGACAGGAATCCACAGATACAAAAGAATCTTCTGGTACAATTCCAACATAAGCCAAGTATCAAGAGCCTGAGGTTTAAGGGCAGAGACTATTTTAAAAAAAGCACAACTGCTCTGGAAGAAAGAGCTGGATAGAGAAGAAATGTAGAAGGTTGAGGATAGAGAACAAGGAGAAGAGACACAGGAGAATGGAGAGAGGTATGAAGGTAGCAATGAACAAGGATGGAGCTATTCTAGACACAGAGGAAAAGGCACTGCAAAAGCCTGCTCTCTTCAGTCAAAAGATCAGAAAAGAGACATCTTAGAAAAACAAAACACTTTTATGTGATGGTCGCTGTACACCAGCCAAATAACATATAAAACTCATGGCTCTACTAGCACCCATGTCGCCAAAGGCTGAATGATGACAGATTTTATCCCTGGGTAGGCTCCAGTGAAGCACTTAAACCTTAATATCTGAAGGTGTCAGAAAGGCCAAAGAAGGAGCCACAGTGTTCCTCCTCATTAGGCTAAACAAGTGCCCTTCCCACACATTGCCTCCCATGCCCAACAGAGTAGTGTCAGGAGATGCCAAGGAGAGCAGCCACAAGTCCTTATACTTCTCAACCAGGAGCTTCCAAGGAGGTTCAGTGAGGACCAAAGCATATAACCTTAAAGGAGCAGTAACAAAGACCCCCTCCACACTGAGGTGTCAATGGAAAACAACTAGGTACCTAGGCTTTTCACTATCCAGGGGGTATATCGTGAGGGTCCCATAACCTGATACCAGAAAAATTCAAGTTTCTACTAGAAATCACTTATAATAATAAGAATCATGATGATATGTTAATCAGAAAGAACAATCAGTGAAATCCAAGAATATGACAACCATATCAGAACTATCATCTGTTACAAAATACTACAGTGGGGAATGAACCACACTGCTAACGTAAATATGAACAGTAGACTACTGAAACTAAAAAGAAGACGTGAAGAAAGTCTCAATGAAAAAGTGTAGAATTTTTAAACTCAGTAAGCAAAATAGCTAAAGACTAAATGGATGCATTTAATGGCAAACTGGAGGAAACATACAAAAGCAGTGAACCTGAAGACATAGCAATAGAAATTACTGAATTTGAAAAAAGAGAGATAAAGAAAAAGTTTAATATGCTTGTGGACTGTATAATATGACTCAGTAATATTTATGTCACCAAAGACTAAGACAATGAGAAAAAGAAGGGTCTGGAAACATTCAAGAAGAAATAATGGCTCACAGCTCTTTAAACAGGGCAAAAGACATCACCTTCAGATGAAGATGCTCACTACATCCAAAATACTGGTCCAGATATAAGGACACACAAATACTATTTCTGAAAACCTGAGGATAAAGAAAACAGTCTTCAAAGCATCGTGAAAGAAACGGTACCCTATTTATGATGAAAGAACATTGACATCAAATTCCTCATTAGAAACCAGAATGATCAGGAGGAGATGACAAAGATTTTTTCAGGTGCTAAAGAATCTGATTGGGACTGGAGAGTGGTCAGCAGTTAAGAGCACTGGTTGTTCTTGTAGAAGAGCCAGGTTTGAGTCCCAGTACCCACATGGTGATTAACAACTGTCCATAAATCCAGTTCCAGGGGATCTGACACCCTCTTCTGTCCTCCATGAGCAATGCACGACACAGGTGCAATTACACATATGCAGACAATATGCTCATATGCATAAAATAAAAATAAATTAATAAAAAAGAAAACAGCTATTTAAAAGTCTGGCTTAATCATGTAATCATATTTAGACTTCCTCTCTCTTGCCCCTCCAAAAGCCTGCCCACAGATTTCACGCATTGTGTCTTATATGTTAAAGCCTACCCAGTCACATTTGTGTACTCAACTGTCTCTCAGTGTGATTTCATTCACTGGAGTCTCTTGAGCCTGTCTAAAATCATTCCCTTAAAGAAGATCAACTCTCTCTCACCCAGCAGTGATCAGCTGTCAATAGTTCCTCTGATAAGGTTGGGCCCTCTTGTCATTTTTCCCCAGTTCTAGGCTGGTCTTGTGCATACTGTCACCATTGTTACTTTGTATGAACAAGCTCCCAGGAGCCTGTAAGACTATGTTTCCTTATGATCATGTATTATTCCTATAAACCAGAATTTTAGATCCATCAAAATGATCCCTCCGAGAGGAAAAGGAAGTCAAGAAATTCTCACATAAACGGAAATGAAAAAAGTTTATTGCCTAAAGAATCTATGAAAGAAGTTCTCTAAACAGAAAGTGTTTTATAAAAAAGGTAATTGTCACCTCAATAAGAAAGAATATAATAAGTCAAAATGTGGCAAGACGGTTGCCACAAGTTTGAAGCAACCTGGTTTACATATTAAGATCTAGGCCAGCCTGGACTACACAGCAGTACCCTGAATGAAAACAACAAAAACAAACAAATGAAACCATAAGTCAAAAATGCACCTGGTTGTGAGATATGAGTTACAGTGTTCTGTGGCACAGGAGCTTGGCTATAGTTACCAATTTTTCACATATTTCAAATCAGCTAGAAGAAAGGACATTGAATGTTACCAACACAAAAATGTGAGAAACATTTGAGATTATGAATATGTTAATTACCTTCATTTTGTCATTACAAACTATATATATCTATATATCAATACAGCACACTACTTCCTATAAATATGTACAATTTTATGTCAGTTAAAAAATTTAAAAGAAATCAGTAGCAAATAGGGACTGGAGAGATGACTCAGTGGTTAAGAGCA
The DNA here is from genome assembly GCA_035773235.1 of Eospalax fontanierii. Taxonomy (NCBI): domain Eukaryota; kingdom Metazoa; phylum Chordata; class Mammalia; order Rodentia; family Spalacidae; genus Eospalax; species Eospalax fontanierii. The sequence goes on along the minus strand of CM069528.1, from coordinate 9,648,097 downwards.
TTGACTGCTCATGCAGAGGACCCAGATTTGATTCCCAGCACCCATGTGGCAGCTAGCAACCATTCATAAGTGCAGTTCCAGGGGATCTGACACCTTCTTCTCACCTCTGTGAGCACTGCATGACACAGGTGCACTTACACAAATGCAGGCAGAACACTCATACACATAAAAACATAAAATAAATATTTTTTAAAAGAAATTAATAGTAAAAAGATAACAGGAAAATCTCAAACAAGCAGAACTCAACAAGACACTAGTAAATCATCCATGTGTTAAAAAGCAAGTCTTACTAGAAATTAAAGAAGAAGCCGGAAGGAAATTAAATTTGATATATTAAAATTTATAGAACTCAGCTAAAGAGAAGCTAAAAAAGCATTGTTTTGGCACTAAATGCAAATTTAGAGTGGAGGAAAATCAAATCAGTAATCTAAGTTCCACTTCAAAATGTTATAAAGAGAGTGTGGATTTGGTGGCACACACCTGTAGCTTCAGTGCTTAAAAAGTTAAGGCAGGAGGTTCTGGAGTTCAAGGTCACTCTCTGCTATACAGTGAGTTCAAGGCCAGCCTGAGCCACAGGAGACTCTTAAAAAACCAAAAGCAAATGAAGATAAACCAGAAGAGAATAAAACTTAGAGAAGAGCTAGGTAAACGCAAGCAAGGAGAGGGCAAAGTCAAGAAATCAACAAGAATGCAGACTTCAGCAGAAGTCAAAAGTACCCAGAAAGAGTCTATTCCACATTTAAATAGGTTTTATTAACAGAATGCTGGATGGTTCAGTATTTGAAAATTGGTCCATGCAGTCCACTATACTATCAGGTCAAAAAAAGTAAAGTTAATGATCATCAACCAACATAGGAAAAACATTTATCCAAACTCAGCAAGTATCCTGATAGAAAGTCTCAGGTAAAAAAACAATGGAGAAGAGCTTTGCCAACTGGACAGACAATAGTTATAGCATATTACTTTTCTGGTGAATTATGTAATGTTTCACAGCCATTGTTGAGATAAACATGTCTGTGTCATTACCCTTACAGAACATCATGCTGAAAATTCTCAGCAGGACTTGAAATTAGAAATGGTAATAAATGGCATATGGTATAGAAAGGATAAATAAACTACTTGTATTTGAACATGACATGTTTGTATAGATATCACAGTCTAAGAATTTACACACAGAAAACAAAGACTACTAGCTTAGAAATGGCAGAAGATGGAAGATTGGCATTTAAAAATGACTTGTATTTCTATAAATTATCAATAAACTTATAGGCACCTAAATTAATTAGAAACGTCCTATCACTCCCAACCACTCAAATCCCCAACTAGGCATCAACATATAAGTCTAACCAGTGCTACAAAACTTCCATATTAAAGACTACAAAGTACAATGAGAATTCAGTAAAACTCTAAACTAATGGAGAAACATTTGTGCTAATGCATTAGAAGACTTGGCATAGAAAATATGGACAAAGCCAAACACTGGTAAGGACGTGGAGAAACTGGTACTAGCACATCTTTCTCATGAGAATGTAAAGTGGTATGACCATCCTTGAAAATAATTTTGCATTTTCTATTACCAAACCTAACAATTAAAAAGGAACTACCATACACTTAATCTGTATCTGGTATGATAATAGAACACCTGTTCCTGATACTCTGAATTCATGATCAGAGGAAAATACGCAAATGAACGTTTATATCAGTGTTTTTTTTTTTTCTAATAGCCAGACAATGGGTGTCTTTCCACAGGGTGATAGTTAAGTAAACTGTGGTGCATTCGTCATTATTAAAATCCCCTGGCAATGGAATGAGTGAATGTTCAACATGTACAGTCCTGAAGAATCTCTCTCAAAACTTGCATATCCTGTGCTTCTATTTACCTGACTCTCGGGTCAGGACAGTATGCAAATGAGTATTGGCAGTTCAGCAGGGAGAATGTTGGGACTGGAGGGTAAGTTAGTGTGACTACAACAGGGTGATGTAGGATTCCTTGTAGCTGCAGGACTTATTGCCAGGGGATTGCTCTATATCCTGTACAGCGTTGGTATCTTGGTTGTGATATTGTATGGTAATGTGAAATAGATTATGGTCTGTCTCCGTTGGTATCAGTTGTCAACTTGACATACCTACGAAGAGGGAATCACAACCAGGTTCGCCTGTGCCATGGGTGTGGGGCATTTTCTTGACTGTTGGGTGATATAGAGCCTAGTCCGCTGTGGGCAGTGCTGTCCCTGAGCAGATGGGCCTGGGCTGTGTAAGAGAGTACGCTACAAGAGCAAGTCAGTGAGTAGCATTCCTCTAAGGCCTGTGCTGCAGCTCCTGCCTCCAGGTTCCTGACCCGAGTTCCTGCCTGAATTCTTTAAAAATGGACTGTCACTGTCACTTGGGAATGTAAGATAAAATAAACTCTTTCTTCTCCCAATTGTTTTTTTTTTTTTTTTGGTCAGAATGTTTTGTCACAGCAACAGAAAACAAACTAGGTCATAAGGCCATTGAAAAGTAATAAAGATGGCATACTTCCTGCCCTTCTTGGTCTCTAATAGGAAGAACTTACTTTAATTCCAACAAAGCCTTTCAGCTGACTTGCTTAGCATCACATAGACCTAAAAACCTCATCACTTGGAGCCACAAGCCTATTAGCATCCACTTCTTTGTTTAACTTTATCCAACTTCTTTAAGTTGATCAGTACAAAATGAAACCCTTAAACCTGGATCCTCTCCAGGGAATGCAGGATTTTGGTTTCTGGGTCTCTTCTTCACTTGTAGAAACTGTCACCTTTCTGTATGAATATGTGTGTGCACGTGTGATATTTATCTGTATGCATGTGATTATCTTTCAGTAAAAGTTTGACAGTTGCTCTATGATGGTCTCAGATTTTTTTTTCCTGTCCTTTAATTCTTTAATTGGCTGAGAAAAGAAGTCCAACAATACCCTAGACTGATAAAAATGCTACCCACAATACCTTGTTTCTGGGCCTATGGTCAAGCAGAATTCTGGTACAAGCGTGTAGTGAAGCTTATCATTTAATGGAAAACCAGGGAGTAGAGTGTTCTCACTCTGAGAGAGTGTCCCAGACAAATCTCTATCCTCCCAACGTTTCTGGCATCTCAGTTTCCTAAATAGCATTGTCATTTAAAAACCAGTAAATACCATACTAAAAGTTAAAATTTAAAATACTTTTCATTAGAAACAGACCAAAATGATATTAAAATGCTGATATTGTCTCTTTTTAAATTTGAGAACCAGTAAATTCCTGGGTGTGGCCATTTTGGATTATGCCATGTGGCTGGATTAAGATGGCAATAAGGTCAAGCAGGTCAACGCCATTTTGAAAATTTTTGTCCAAGGTGGCAGTCAGGCCATGTGACTGTCACCATATTGATGAAATTACACACGTAAGATATGGAGACCAGACCACATGGTTGCCTCTCTCCTAGTAAGGGCACCAGCCATGATCATGACCAAGTACATGGTATGTAATAGAAACCTCTTTTTTACTTTTAAAAGGCACTCAGTTAAATGTTCTATACAGCGTGATATATGACTCTCCTGTTCACAAAAACTTAAAATGCTTAGATCTAGTTAGAAAGGCATCTGTCTTGGGACCATGGTGACTGAGTCCAAAGTTCAGGTCCTCTAATGGGTCTTTTCCCATATTCTTGAAGAGAGCCATGGTGGAGAAAAGGTCTAAGGAAAGAAATAACTTTGAAAACCTTCTTTCTCTGTAGAGAGGCAATTACATTTTTAGATAACAAGCTAGATAAAGGCATTTAGAAAAGTTGGTCACTATACATTTAAAAGTAGTGACATTTTGACATTTTCGGACTCACTCTGACCCACGACAAAGCAATCACAACACTTAAGACAAAACCAAAACAGACACAGACAATAACACAAGCCGGATTATTGCCAAGTCACAGAAACAGGATCTGACACAGGAACCAAAAATAGACACGAAAACACTAGGCTAGCCATTTTTACATATGTTTGGTGCTTACAGGTGACTGAGGTTTGAATCTCAGGTCAAACTGTTTTTTTTTTCCATAAACCTTTTTTTTTTTTTCTTAACTCTTAGAGGCAAGGTATTTACAGCTTTAACCTGCCCTGAGGCATACATAATAAGCTCTAACTACTGGAGCTCAGCCCCTCACCTGCAGCTTGATAGAAAAGACAGAAGTTAGAAAGAAACCGTGCCTGTCCTCAGAGTGAGATGGTGGGCCGAAGCCGATGTCCCTCGTGGGGAGCACTCACCTTCTTCAGCGCGTCCTGGAGTGTCCCTTGTTCAATCGCCATTATTGGTCTCTATCCACTCACGTTGGGCGCCATTTGTGGGTGTGTCTCCATCTCCTGCATGGCTGTTGTGCTCCAGCCATGCCAGAGAATGGAGGAAGATCGAACGGGACCTCAGGTGGCTCATTGTGCGGCGGAAGGAGGTCTCTCCCGGGAGACTACGTCGGTGGGTAGTTCAGTTATTAGAGCCAATGCAGGGGTTTATATAGGGAAGCCTCTCTGACCATTACAGAAGGCGGGAAAGGTGGGATGCTGGGGTAAATGCAGGAAGGTTGTGGAAGTTCAGGAACGAGGAAACAAAACCCAAAAACCTGGTTCTGGTCTAGGGTAGGGGAAAGGAAGATTCCTATCTACAGTAGCTTCCTGGGGCCAGGTTATCACACAGGCAGAGCAGGTCAGACACCTGCCATCCCTTTAGGGTATCAGGAGTTGCTTGCCATTCTCAGTAACCAGATCCCCACATTAACTACTGGATAAGATCAGTTTCATGATTTCTGTGCAGCTCCAAAATGCCCACCATCTGCGAATCTCCAAGAGGCCTGGTTAATATTTTGTTCTCTCATGTATCTTATCTTCTTAGTAAAGTCTAATTACTATACTAAATCTCTTCTTCTCATGATATGAGTGATGTCTCTGCTTCCAGGCTAACACAGTTATTGCTACCTAAAGTAATTCTATAATAAAAGGATCTTGGTAGTAGGTTCTAGAATGGATTCTCTGATATAAGTATGAAATCATCAACAATTATGTTACCATGAACACTATTTAAATCACTTGCCTTCCAAGTAGTTACTACTATAGAATAATTTAGGAGAATAAGTAACATTCCTATGTGTGATGGTAAACTTCAATTTGACTAATTTATAATCACCAAGGAGATTGGAAAGACATACATACGTCTGGGTATGCCTGTGAGGGAATTTTCAGACGGGATTAACAACTAGAGAAAAACTCACTCTAAATGTAGGTAGGACCAACCTCATGAAATGAGGTCCTAGATAGAGTCAAAGATGGAAAAGGGGGAAGGCACCTGTTGAGCAGCATTCCCTTCCGTGTGTTTCAAGGTCAGTCACAAGATGAATAGAATAGTTTTTCTTCACCCTGTGTTCCCAACACGATGATATTCTACCTAAAGGTTGAGTAACCTTGCACTGAATCCTCTGAACCTGTCAGCAAAAATAAATAATCCCTCCTTTAGTTGTTTCATCATGCGTTTAGTCTCAGTGACAAAAACTGGCTGCTTATAAGTGAATGGAGAAATGAAAGGAGGAAAAAGTAAGATCCCAAAGGCTCAAGTAATTTCCATTAACAAGTAGCTTAGATTCCCAAGGGTCACTCCTGTTAAATTGCTTTCACTTTCTAGTAACTATGTTTTCTGACCTGTCGACCAAAAAAAGAAAGAAAAATATCCCAATGAAGTTGTTTGTACAGAGTGATACAGGGCTATTTTGGAAACAAAAAAATTCAACAGCTACAGTATCATCATCTACTCAAGAGTTACCTTGAAGAATAGCTATAAAGAGAAATCCTCCAGCTAGTCACAATCTTAGAGAATCCACTTGGTGGCTTGTTCCGCCAGGAAGGAAAGGCTGACAGTGTTACATACCTACACTAATCATGTATGTAGAAGAAAGTTGATGGTGTGTTCTTGACAATATCTACTGAAGAAATCTGTCTAAATTAGCATCAAATATAAATATATTTTCTTTCCATATGAATACTGCCCAAAGAGCAACCTCAGCAGAATAGCTTAATAACCAGCTTCATTCTTCAAATATTTCAGACCTTGACCAATAGGTTCACTTAGTGGTTTGAATGATAATTATGCCCCATAGGCTCAAGTACTTGAAAACTTGATTGGTTGGTGGCACTGTTTGGGGAGGGTCATCGAACTTTTAGAGGGTGTGCTTGCTGGAGACAAGGCTTTGACAGTTCATAGCCTTTAGCCACTTTCTGCTTGTTTTCTCTGTTCCCTTCATGTGCTTGAAGATGTGAGCTCTCAGCCTTCTGCTCCAGCTGCCTCCTGACCTGCTTCCACCACCATGATGAACTCTTACTCATCTGAAACAGGAAGCCAAGTAAACTTTTCTTTCTATAAGTTGCCTTGGTCATGGTGTTTTATCACAGCAATAGAAAAGTAACTGACATAGAAGTTGGTACCAGGGAATGGACTGTTGTTGTAGAACTTGACCATGTAGTTCTTTTGATGTGAAAGACTTTGGAAGTTTGGACTAGAAAAACTGTTGAATGCTGTAAACAGAGCTTAGTGGCTGTTCTAGTAAGAGCTTGAGAAAAACTTGTGCTGAGAGCAAGGTAGCTCCAGAAGGAAGCAAGGACTTAAATAGCAACTAGGTTAGATAGATCACTTGCTGTATTTTGTTAAAGAATATGGTTGCCTTCTGCCCAAGACCTAAGAAGTTGCCTGGGGCTGAATTAAAAAGTAATGGATTAATTGCTTTGGCTGAGGATATTTCAAGAGTCTAATATTGAATCTGTGGTTTGGTTATTAATGCTGAATATTATGCCCATCTACAGTGAAAATGGAAACACAGGAGAGAAAAAAAAACGCAAAATGTACAGTTTGAGGACTAGGAAGTTTAATGCTTTAGCTAGGGCAGTCAGGACTTTCCTTGAAGAGAGATTAGCACCATTAAGCAGAAGCCTACTTCTCTACAGGAAAATAATGACAGTGCTGATTCCAGAGTAAATAACAATATAGAGTTCTAGTATATATTTTAGAAACTATGTGGGTCTTAGTAAGTTCTTTAAAGCATTGTAGTGTATTTGTCTTTGATGGGAGGATGTGTAAGTGCTAGAAAGCTTGAGTTTGCAAGACTATCAGTGATAAGCTAGACACAAAGCAGATTTCCAGATGTTTTGGAACTGATAAAGGAGAAGCACAGAGACAGACAAAGGCAGGAAGAAGGAATTCTACAAAGCCTGAGTTACTGTTTGTGTCTATCTAGGTTTAGATCCTAGCCAGCAGTGAAGACAGGTAAATGAAGAAAAGACACAGGAAACTGAGAAAATACAGTTCCCTATTAATGCATGAAGGACACATGCTGACATCTGTCCATTTGTGTATACTATGATTGACCAATCATTGTGATTACAACATTCTTAAGAAGAGACATGACAGTGCAACACTCTTCCCTGATTTTCTTAGCATCTATTTACAGTTTTAAAAGAAGAATCACTCATGTCACTTCTTAAAGATACTTAAAGCTGTTTTGATTACATGATTATATTTTCCATGATTACATTTTAGAAATTTTTCATTTCAATTATTCAGAAAGAAATTTTGATAGTTCCGTGTCAGGGAGATACCAATGGCTTTTTTTAAAAAAAAAGATATGAATTAAATTGTTCTTAATATCAAAGGCAGGATATATTTGATACTTGAAGAGGAAAATATGGAAGAAGAAAAGACAAACTCTGCTGGGGATAGCAATACAAAACAAATCCTACATACATGTGCTGCAAGAGAACTGGAGTACATAAAACACTGAGGACTTTCTGAGCGGTGCCTGTGAAAGTTATTAAAATTAAAATGGAGTTGATTTGTGAAATTTTGAACAAAGAAATACACAAATAAAGTTAAGAGATTCTGCAAGAGGTTTGAACTCTCATATACACCTCACTAGCAGAGTGAGTTTCATAAAGTTCCTAGGCACACAGCTGCTTGATAACAGGAACAATTCACAAAAGACTCTCAGAACTACAGTCTTATATCAAGACCACCACAATCCTCTCTCTCTTTTTCTCTCTATGTGTCTATGTTTCTGTCTCTCTGTGTCTTTATCTCTTTCTCTCACACACAAATACTTCTGCAAGAATGGTTGCAGAACTGTTTTATCTTGTATCGAAATCACGTTTGCTTTGAATCCTTGTAGCCAAATGTTATTGCTTACAATATCTTATTTAATCCTTTCCAGTGTAGTTTTCTAAGACACATGGACTCTCCTTTAATGATCTACTATTCTCCAATAAACTTATTAAGCTTTAGAGACTCTTGGTCTGTATGTTACTTAGGTTGACACCTAAGTAATCATCCCAGCCTAGCCGAATCCAAAGAAAATGTTTCCAACCTATAAAATGTCTCATTTGTGAAAGGAGGTGGCCAAGGAGCAAGGAGAAAGGAAATGAGTGGTTCTCATTAAAAGAAATGTTTGGGAAATGCCCTATACTTTCTCTTCTCAAAAACCCTAGTTCAAAGATGAATTGGGAAATGAAATGTGGCAATAGTCAGTGTAAGTAAAGAATAGAGTATGAATCTTGGGGCTTAGCATGGGAAGCTGGGTCAGATCATGAGAATGAACTAAGTTTTAGCACGGGATTATGAATTTATTAACTAGAGTATTCAAACTTCAAGCATGTATAATCAATGCCAAAACTGTTAAACAAGAAACAAAACCTCCCTATGCTTTCCCTTCCATTTGGAGATAATCAGTGCCATCTGTTTCACCATTTTTAAAGTTGCTCCAAAATAATATAAATTCAGGTCTTACCAAATTGTACCTCACATGAAAAAAGAGAGGTTTAAGAAGAACTACACTCTCTATTGTTGGGCTATTTGCATTTTACTTATATCTTTAAGTTACTTAGAGGCAAGAATTCATTATGTTTCCCAGGTCCTAAACTCCCCAACCTCCTGCCTCTGCCTCCCATGAGATTACAAATTTGTATCACCATAGCTTGCCAACATTATATCAAATTAAGAGTTGCTTTGCCTGTTGTGTCTATGTGCTCTGCACTGTACTGAGTGCTAAGTTAGTTCTTCAACTAGTATTTGAGAACTGAGCAAAATAAAATACATGACATGGAATTAGAAGCAGCACTATGGTTTAGGGTACTTTTAGTCAGGTTTGTTTTCTTCATGTGTAATGTTTCACTTCATTTTGCTTTGTGCCAAATTCAACAATTTCAGTCTCAGAACAGTATCAGTAAATGTGGTTGTTGCTCCCTAAACTGAGATTAGAACCTAATAAGCAACTTTCAGCACAGAAGAAAGAGACACAGGTTACATTTCATTGGTCAAAAGGAATAGATCAATTGGCCAACAGTACAGCTGGGTTGACTGTGTCTGGAGGACTCATTTCTACTTGCACCCTTGACCAATAGAGCAGAAAGTGCTTGATTTAAAAAAAGAGTAATGCTTCACTGTTTCTACTGCTACACATTACTCTTCATAAGTTAATTCTCATGTATCTAACAAAAGGGAGCTTTATATCTTTTTTTAATTTTAAAAAAAATAGTAAAAGTTCAGACTACTCACACAGTACCCTCAAGGGTCAAGGAAAGCCAACCTGAAAGGCAGAAGCTCAAGTTTGCCATGGGCTATCTCATTTATGAAAAACATAAGGTAAACTCTGAACCCATATAAACAGAGGTGAGAATAACTAAGTATAGTACAGGGTGTGTAAAAGATCTGAGGGCCAAGATGGTACAAAGATAGGCAACTCCACGTCTAGAAATATGTGGTGAATAAGCATGGGTATCCTGAACTCTTTGAGTCTTGATTTTCTTTTATGCAAAACAGAATTTATTTTGAATATCCTCAATACGAAAATGTGAAAATTGAATTTTTGAATACAAATGGATGCTGGACTGGAAAAGTCCACATTTGGTCTCATAAGAAATCACAGTTAAAATGCATGTGCATTGGAGAATCAAAGGTTAAAATCAGTCTGAAAGAATCCAGTCTCAAAACAAGAAGAAAAGTAGGTATACTGAAATGTTTTGATGTTTTGTGGTTACTTTTAGCCTATGTACACATCACACACACACACACACACACACACACACACACACACACACACACCTCTAAACGTAATCCTCCAAGATATCTTAACACATATGTGCAACTATCCAAAAATCAGGAAAAAAATCCAAACTCCAAAATATATCTTGTCACAACTATTTCAGATAAGGAATATCAAACCTGTAATAACAATATCTAAGTCAGATATTGTTTTGAGAATCAGATGAAACAATGTGTACTAAATGAGCAACCCATTTCTTAATCTTATTAATCTCTCTCTCTCTCTTTCTCTTTCTACCTCTCATGTTTGGCCAGTGATGGTTTTAACTCTAACAGGACATAGAAATCCAAAGTTAGTTACTGGAGAACTTACTTATAGGAAAGGAAGAAGTATGACCCCAAAAGTCATACTTCGTAGTTACAGAGAATTGTAATTTGATAGGATTCAAAACAATCTACATTTTATGTCGAAAGGTGATAAGACTTTTTAGACCTTAGCATTCAAGCCTGAGTTTAGAGAGTTCATGATTTTGGAAAAGGGTGTGATACAATCTACTTTGACATTTCCCACAGGGGTATTTTTAAATGTTTCCCGACAATGAGTTCTGTCATCTAAATGTTCCCTGCCACATCATTGGCTCTGGGGGAACTCACAAGATTGAAGCCACATGAAGCCACACCATTAAATCTCTCTTTTGCTACTCCACAATCATTTACTGACTGGTTTATTGCCTTCTTATCTAGCATTAATTCTTTGTGTCCTCTTCATCTTAACCTTTCAAAAGAAGCAACATTGCATTTACTTCTACAGATCCAACAGGTCAAGTGTAGTCCATGATATAGTTTACACTTAAATTTGCTGGAAGGTAGATGCAGTGTAATAGAATTCTCAGAGTCTCAGCAGAAGAATGAGGATGTCCATACTGAAAACTAGGAAGGAACACCCATTATTCAGGTTTTGGTCAATTTCAACAGGTTTCTGAGACTCAAAAGAGACGTCTTGGAGGGCAGGTGTGTCAGAATTCCAGCGCTAATATTACATTTGAAAGAAGACAAACCGGACTTGGAAGTGGCTCATTGCTAGACCTGGATTTAATCAAGAGCACGCGTGCATGCGCACACACACACACACACACACACAGAGGTGGGGGGAGGAAGAGAAGAAAGGAGGGAGGAAGAAGAAAGAGAAAGAGAGAGAGAGAATTAAAGGATGAATAGATATTTATCTGGTTCAGGTTTGGAGGCTGAAGTCCATGGCAGGGCAGTCCTATGGGCTGAACAGCCATTTTAACCTTTACTTTGTAGACTGGGGTGTAGCCATGCCAAATTAAACAGGCAAGTACACCGATCAGGGATACCAGTGGCTTTTTATTTGTTAATCCAAAGGGTCAGTGCTCAGCCTCATATTCTTATCAGTTTGGCTAAAGCAAACATGGTTAATGGATAACCCAGTGTAACCCTGAGCATATATTTTGATTTCTAGAAATGTTTAAGTTGAAGAAATTTGAATTTCTACTGAGGCTTCTTTGCAAATTTTTAAAATGGAGTTTTGTCATATTTTACCCATTGATAGAAAAGACAGTACATTTTGTTGATAGTGTTCACACGCCCATGTGCCTCCACTTCTCACAGAATCCATCATCATACGGAAGACCAAGTCTCTAGCATGTGGGCCCTTCATGAAAAACCGCATCCAAACCACAGTACTGCAATCACTGGTATATGAAGATCACGTAGACATCAGCTTAACACATCCATGGCTCCTACTTCAGAGAACGATACTCTCTCCCTTGACTCTGCTTTTATTCCTGTTTTGGATTCTCTGTGCCCCTCCACTTTATAGTTTCACAATATTTTCTGGGAAAAAAGTGGAACCGTATAATTTATGATCTAATTGTGAATCACTTACAGATTTGAAGACCTCAGGTCTTAAAGGCAAGCCATGATGACTCCTTTAGATTTCTTGGATAGTTGGCAGTCATCTAATCAGCGTGTCCAGGGTACACAAACTATTAATGCTCACATTTAATTCCAGCACTCAGGATTACAGCTGGTCCTTGAAAAGAAGGAATAATGTGAGCATTTAGAGGAGAGAATACATTTTTTTTTTCAGGCAGAGGCAATCTCCTAAACAAAGGCATGTGTGGGCAGAATGTGGAGGACAAAATGGCTCAGGCTTCAGTGGGAAGGGAACCTTAATACCCAGGTGAGTTATATTCTGGAAACAAACTGTGGCGGGCGCGCCCACGGAAGCCTGGTTGACTTGTTTTCCGCAATTCATCTCACTTTATGTACTGCGACTCACCGAAACTGGAGTTCACCCATTCAGCACATCTGACTAGCCAGGAAAGTCTACGGATGGCCTGTTTCTGCTTTCTGAGTACTGGGATTACAGGTGGCCACCAGGCCAGCGGAGCTTTTATAGTTTTTACCAGAACTGAACTCAGGTCCTCAGACTTCATCCACAGAGCTGTCTCCTTTTAAAATTTCTTCCTCCTTCTTTATCTGCATAACCTGCTGGTCTTGTATCACTGCTTTTAGCCATAAATGGGCTTGGCCCCATCACTTATTTTGACCTGTGGGCTCCTTGTGAGCTGTGCTCCCCAATGGGGGGGGGGGGGATCTCTGAAAGAACACCGTCTGGCTTCCTTTAACTGTCTCTGATATTTGCCTTTGCACATACTAGGCCCTCAACATAAACATATGAGCAAATAGGATGTTGGGGATGAAGGAAGTAGACCCTGCATTCCACAGGTATCTGCCACCAGCTCAGTTCTCAGGGTGATGCCTAAGAGATGAGCCATGCCACCAGAGTTCTGAGCTTCATGGCGGGGGGTGGGACGTAGGGGGTGGTGAGGGGCAGGCCACAGGCAGGGTCCCTTCCTGTGGGCTCCCTGCTGACTCAGAAGCAAAATCCCCCTCCTCCAGGCCTCCTTGAGAAGTCTTAATCTGTTCCCTCTTCCTTGGCCCAGTTCCTGCATCAAGAGCAAACAAGCAGCTTTCTAGGGCAGGCGGGAAGGAGGGGGCGGGGGCGGGGACTCCACTAACCTTGTGGCTCGGCGCCTAGGACCCGCGGTGACATTCCGCTCGGTGCCGCCAGCAGGCCAGCGCCTCGGGGCAGAACGAGGGGGATCTTCGCAGAGAAGCCACCGCCGCAGGGAGGGACCGCGCGTCCGGATGGCGGGAGCCGAGTCCCCAGACGTGGCCCAGCCTTCGCGCTCTTCGCCAGGCCTCCCCATCCCCAGCCAGCTCCTCGCTGGCGCCCTGCTGCTTCTGGCACTCTATCTGACGTCCTGGCGCACGACGTAAGCGCCAGGTCGTCCGGGTCACGCATGCGCGAGCCCGAGGCCGCGCGACCCTGTGAACACTCCTTCCGGATGACCAGTTCAGGCACAGCTTGCTGTCTACTAAGAAGTAGTCACTTCTTAGCTGTGGCTTGAGTGCTTTGAGGAAATCCAACTTATTCTCAGCAAGTCTTTAATATATTTTTGTTCAATAACTGTATACACACATTTCTTAAAAATCTGATTATTAATAATAGATGTAAGTGTGGATGGCTACTTTCCAGATTGTCAGAGGTGCCTTTGTACAAGGAGTCCATTTAGCAAAAAAATAGAGATCAAAACAAATGTTCTGATTAGTTTTCTTTCAGTTTCCTGGTCCCCCAAAGACAAGTAGCTGTCTTTTCTGAAGCAAGTTAAAATGAACAGACTCTTCTAAATAGATTCAATAAATGACAGTAAATCACAGTTTTTAAAAAATAAAGGACACAAAACAGACATCAAAGTTTGTAATGATTAGAGAGGACAAGTTATAGAAACTGTGAAGAGGAATGAGCAATAGTACAAATTATTTGTTACTTTTTCAATTCTGGACACAGACCAGGCCTTGTCAGCCTGACCTCAAAGTGCTAGCAGCATTGTGTTCTCTGAAGAAACTGCCGGAGTCCTTCTGCTCCCTTTGGCTTCTGAGGCCCCATTTGAACTGATATTTTTCTTGCCTTTTTTGATACTCTTGCCTCTCTTTGATAAGGATCCTTGTGATATTATTGAACTTTCCGACTAATTGAGAATAATATTTCCATTTGGATATCTTTAATTTAATCGCATCATCTGCCCAACAGTCTTTTCTGTGACCTTCAACGATGTACATTCTACATGCAGTGTGGTGGTGCCATGTTAAGAAAAACTAACTGCTGGGGTTGTTTAACTAAGAAAGATCCCAATTTATTGTGAACTCTCTTAGGACCTTTCTTCCCTGGAATAAAGTATGTCCTCTGTATTTGTTTAACAGCACATCAAGCATGGTTTGGAAAAAGATTCTTTGTCTTAAAGAATTGTTAACCAGGAGCTGGAGAGATGACTCAGTGGTTGAAGACATTTCTACAACAATGATATCCTTTACTAACTAAATATTTAAAGAGTCTTTACGAGGTTTTTGAATAACAAAGATTATTTAGCTTATTCTTTAATTTAGGTTGGAATGGAGAGTCTAAAACTACTTAGAATCTAAGGAATAAGAGATTTCATGCCTCTGTAAATCTCTAGGATGATGATACTAAGAATGAACTGCACTGGCATCAAGATCAAAATTACATATGTTGCTGATGCTACCTCTGAGATGTGCTTTACACTCTGCTTAACGGGCATTAGAAGAAAATAGGCCTTCTCTTGCACCAAAGCATTCTGTGTTCTAGCTCTAAGAGACTGAGAAGTATTAGCTACCTGTCAAACAAATTAGGATGTGTTGAGAGGATTTTAGAGTGAACTCTAGTCACGTTTATAGTGCTTAAGGAAGCACAGGCCACTTACTAAATAGTATCAAAATTTGATAGATCCAAATAGGAATCTGCTCCCTCTAGCTCTGAAGTTTGAGAAAATAATAAAGGGGAAAAAAAGAAGCAATGATAGATGTAGGAATTTTTAAAGACGTGGGATTCATGCACTGAGGCCAGATTAGGGATATTAGATAGATTCTACTTCATAGGACAACTATACTACATTTGTAGTAAATGCTACAGTGAGATGAAAAGAGAAAACGGAGAGAAAAATATCCTCATATGAATTAAGCACATGTGCCACTACCCTGGGATATCTCAGGTTGCTGTGTACAGACCCAAGTAGTCAGAGGGAGACTGTAATTTAAACACTTGCTCCACACCTTATGTGTTTGCGAGTTGAGAATATTTACAATGTTTTAGCTTCCTTTTCTCATCAAAGGAGTCATAATGCTTTTTCTATGGGAATTAAATAAGTTTTAGTTCATCACACATCTTCAGGCACAAAGTAGATATTTGTTGAAATGTTAAGTTCTTTGTTCCTTTCTTCTTCTTTTATAATCTTTATTTATTCACAAATGCAAAGCTTGATTTCAGGCTAATAAATGACTTATTGTTCTATTTTATGTTATTGACCTATGACTGGTTATAACAGTACAGCCTATCCCTAGGTCCATGATCAATTCTGACTACATGGCTCATGCTGTATAGGCCCACAGTGGAAAACAACTGAGTGACTGGACACTCTCTAACTATGTGTTGACATTTCTGCCATTGATATCAAAGAAGAAAATGTAAATATCACCATGAGAATACAGAGAACTGACTAAAACACGTACTGTTGAGAGAAGTAACTAAAAATCATCATTTATTTTATTGAGTGGAAATAATGACATAAACCTGTCTTTTAAAAAATGCAAAAGGCTGGGCATGTTGGCAAATGCCTTTAATCCCAGCACTTGGGAAACAGAGGCAGGCAGATCTCTGTGAGTTTAAAGTCAGCCTGGTCTACACAGCGAGTTGCAGGCCAGCTGGGTCTACAGGGAGACCCTGTCTCAAAAAGATGATAAAAACAAGAAACAAAAACAAGGAATAACAACAAGGAAAAAAAAAACAAGCAAAAACTTAAAATGCAAAGATTAAAACTCTGACCTTAAGAGAAGGGGATAGAAGACAGGCGGTATGCGAGATGAGAGAAAAGGGGGTTAGTAATGGGAGAGGTTACCTCGAGGGAGGAACGGAAGGAAGGACAGAGGCGGTGGGGCGCGGGATAACTGACACTAAGGAGGCTGTAAAAAGCCATAACGAAACTTACTGCTTTATAACATTCCATATACACACATGGAATTTAGTTGGAGTTATCCTCCCAGAAGCTATAGGTTGCCAAATAAAAAGTTCAATGCTATGTCTGGAGCACCTGCCCTCTAGTTGTTGGCTAATGGAATCCACAGACTCCTCCAAGCAATATAGGCTATTGCTGTAGCTCTTGTTTTCCAACCAGAACTCAATGATAAGACGTTATTGAAGAAGATATCACACACTTTGGTCACAGCACACGGGGAAATACAGTTGGTACTGACCACAAAGCTTACTCCCTGCTGGCTAGCTTCATAGAACCAGAAAGTGCTATACAGGCTGCTGGGGAGAAACGCCATCAATACTCGTCCATCTGTGACTTGTCAGTAATCCCCAGCATGACAAGATATGCCCATGGGTGTCATAGTGCCACAAATGCTATGTAGATAACCAACTGTTTTTTTTTTTTAATTGAATTTAAGACCCATTTCATAGAAGGAAATGAATGCCTAGTACTGTAAATATAGTCTAGAACTCATGGGTAGCACATAGGTCCCAGGGATGAAACTACTACTATCATTTTACCAAATGGATGTAATATCAAACTACCTTCTAAATTCATATCCTTGTAACCGTAGATGAGTACAGATCTGAGACCTCACCAGAAAAGATTCTTTGTGCAGTGGACAGCAGATAACACAGAAATTTGTAACTGGTCAAAGCATAGAGAATCTGTCTGTGGAGTGCGCAACCATAAATTGGACGTTGAATAGTATTAAAATTCACTTTCAGTCATTATTTACCTGTCACATACCCCTTGGCTAAGAGACACATCTGCATTTTAAGTCTAGTTTAAATTAATACATTACGTTCTGGTGAAATGATAACATCAAACCTCCTAAGTATATATTCAGGTATAGATATTAGAAACATGATTTCTATGTAGTTTTGATTAGCAATGCTATCTTTGAAACTCTGAAGAAAACTTATTTGTTGCTGGAGCCAGCAGTCGCAGAGTCATAGGCGATATAAATCAGCCACATATCCACAGAGAATGTTCTCATTAGTCTACAAAGGATGCCTTTAGTTGTCCCCTACTAAAGATTTAGGGGTAGAATTCTCTGTTCATGTTTCTTATCTTAATTTATTTAAGTACAGCATGGATTTAAATATGAATCATAGGGATTGTACCTACAAGAAAATAAAAAGCAAAATGTGGAGATCATGTGACTATTCAGATGTTCCAGCCTGGAGATCAGAATCTGATGCTTACTTTCAGTGATGTGCTTATAGTCACGGTGTCTGATATAGGTCAGTGCTCAGTCAAATATCAGAATGCTGAACACACTGATCTTTCTAGCAGAGGGACAAAGTAAGTTTTGTCATAATATATGCCCATGTAATGATTTTAAGCCCCAATGATAACTAATTTATCTAGGCTTATTCTTAAAACTCCATATGCTCTGCATATGTAATGGTAAAGAGATAGGCACATGTATATTTTATCATGTTTTGAGCAACTCATTCTTATAAGCTGTTCCAGAGATCAATTTCCTCTGACAACCAAATTTTCTTTTTTTTAAAATCTCTAATAATAACAAAATTATGTCTCTTTACATTTGAATTGAAAGGGGGTACATAGTAATCTACTTAGACATATCATGCAGATTTTGGCATTGGATTGACATGGCTTTTTACTAGAATCTAGACAACTGAATATGAGGAAAAGTGTTGTACTCAATCAATACATTATATTCTTGGTAGGATGCATTTATTCTCTGTTTCTTCTGAGCGCAGCTTCCTTTGGTCAAGAATGGGAACCTACAGACCAAATAGCTTAATGGCTTTTGGAAAAAGTAAATGGGACTTGGTGTCTAAGGAGACTGTACGGCAGAGCCCCCAATGTTTGTCACACCAAGACATCATTTTATCAGACAACTGTTTTATGATATTTGAAGATGAGAATAGGAAACTATTTTCAGTATAGTACAGTATTTTTGTACACTGTAACAGAGCATGTACTGAACAGTATATATGGTTTATAATAAAACTAGATTCAGAACTCCTAGAGGACAGGAAGAGAATCCTATAAATCTTTGTTTTTTTCAGTGTTTAACATAATTTCTGAAAGATGTGCAACATCAAATGGATAAATGATTTTTGTCTTTATAATTGAGGAAAAAAACCCACCAAGTCCCTGCAGTTTACTGAGTTCAAATAATAATTGTATTATTATAAAGGTTAAGTGAAAATATTCCTAAATATCATACCAAAAGGGCTAAGTTTTTCTGTATGAGCCCTGGAAATTATTATCCTTCCAAAGTAATCAAGGCATTGGATCATGTGTTATATATTTGGAAATCTTTTGTAGTTACATTTGATTTTTCACTTCCCCAGGCAGATTAAAGGTAGTGATTGTTTCTTCCTAAAGCACAACTACCCTTCAAGTCATTCCCTGTTAACCTGTGCTGATAACTACTTTGTAGTGTTATCTTTTAAAACTGACTTTTCTTTTTTGTCTTATGGTCGCAAGACAGTTGCTATATAATAAAGGATAATCTGAGAAATAGTTGACATCAACCATTCCAGAATATCACTAAAAGGATGCTGTTCTTTGAAAGAGAAGTCCCCAAACTAAAAAGTGAAAGTGGTTGTTATAAAAATAAATCAATTACCTAGAAAAAGAAGAGAGAGTAGCAGAAAAATATTTTTGAGTATAATTAGGAGGAATTGTTATGTAGAGAACAGACAGAGGTTTGCTGGATGAGAGAAACATCTGAGATAGCAGTGCAGTGCTTGCATGACCAGCAGGTCATATTTAATCCCTGACACTATCCACAGGCAGAATTCTTTGTAAAACTATGTAATTAAGTGAACCCCTTAGCAGCTGCCCCACGTCTCTAGAGAGAAGGGCAGCTAAAGGCTCGGTTCTATATGGTCACTGCTCTGGTTGAATGGTCTTTAAAGTGAACCCTAAATGACAGCCACACTTGGACAAAACAGTGCATTTGACAATCTCTTTCTATAGCATAGTTCTTTTGAAAGAAGACACAAAAAAATATGGGTGTGCTTACGTCATCTAAAAACTCATAAACTCCATGTATTTGTCTTGAAGAATTAAATCCTGGGGGTCAAGACTAATTAGGAGATGTTCAAGGATCAGGTAAGTGAGCTATTCAAGTGTAAAGTTTTCTATTCCATGAATCAATTGTCAAGAGAACTTAAGTGAATCCTGAGTTGGTCCAAGGTCAAAGGTCATGATGATCACACATTTGCATGTTGACAAGGGACTTGGTGTTGAATTTCATCCTTTGCTCTCTATTTCTTTGCTGAGATAGGATTTCATGCATCTCAGATTGGCCGTGAACTAGATTAATACTGGGGAGGAATTTGACCTTCTGATCTACCCGTCTTCATTTCCTGAGTGCTGCTAAGATTAGAAGCATATGCCACAACAGCTGATGTTTTTGTGTGTGTGTGTGTGTAATTTTTTATTGAATTTTTGTGTATTTCCTAAAGAACATTTTAATCCTCTTTATACACTCCAGGCATGACAGCTGTTTTACGCAGTGCTGGGTGGGGATGGAACCCTGGGCCTCATGCATGCTAGGCAAGTACTGTACCAACTGGACTACATCATCATCTTTACTGATTCTCAAGCCCAGAGATGATACATCTTGCTTTTCCTATAATAGTTTTTTTGGGGATTAATAGCTTTCCTTCTCAATGCTATTTGTATTTGATGATAAATTGTATGCTTATTTCTTTGAAGAACAAGTCTCTCATTTCTACTTGATAAATCACTCCTGAGCCTGGCCACTTCTCTGACCATACCATCCTCATTCATAGGAACAATTGCTCAAATCAGCCTCGTCTCTTGCTAATTTTATTCCCTCCTAGGTCATTTTGCACAAAATTGTAGGCAGTTTTTACAAACTTAATTCTATGTCTTCCTGAGTATCCTTTCATGTTCTCTTTTTGTTGACGAATCTAAGGACCTTCCTGCCCCATCCAGCATACTTTTCCTTTCTAACAGATTTCTTAATGAACCCGGTTCCTTTCAGTCTCTCAGCTGTCTTAGCTTTCATTCTGTTTTTCTGGCATGGACTTATTAACTTCCTTTTTCTGGCCTTATCCATGGACCTTTTGGTCTCAGTTTAAATATCACTCTTTAGGGGCATTTTCATAGAGTTCCATAGATCAGATAAAGGTTTTTCTGACAATAAAAACAATAATGCACAATTCTTTTAAAAACAAGACAAAGGACTTCAAGAAGGTATGCATATAATGCTCCATTGGCTGCAAGTTTCAGGAAAAGAGAGAACACAGAGAACCTATCTTATCTATCTCTAGATATCTACCACATTGGCATATATTGAATGAAATCCCAATCTTGCTCTCTCTCTCTCTTTCTCTCTCTCTCTCTCTGTTTTTAAAAAACACTAAAAATCAAGTATAATTTTGGGCAGCAAAATGTAATTGTGAAATACATACTTACTCCTTGCCTTTAAACACAATCTTTACATTTGGCCAATATTTCATAATACATATTATTGTGTGTTTAATTCTCCTTCATAACTTAAGACACAGTAATTTAGCTTTACACCAATAGACATCAAATTAACGTGAAAGATACATGCTTTTTGGCACTACAAATTATTTTGTATTTTTCTTAATTATGTTAATCTTATGCAATCAACATTGCTATTCACAAGTTATTCATAATGCTTTAATTTCTCTGCTTTCTATTCATTTTTGTGAAGTGGGAGAAATGTAATAAAATATTCAAGTAATTAAGCAAGTGTTGATTTGTAAAGAAAGAAGCTTGCTCTGCCCAAATTATGGCTGAAAGGAAACACCAAGGTACAATAGGTAGAAATATTTGTCACTTGATGCATGAGAAATGAATTAAGTATATGAAAATCAGTGTAATGATATTTGTCTTTATATACTCATATACCTGCTGATCAAGAATATGTTATCAGAAAGTAAACAGCTACAATAGGAAAGTCAAACACATACTCTAAGGACTGTCTTTAGTATTGTTATTTAGGATCTGTATCTATTAGGCTGAATTCAGATATAATAAAGAGAAAGCACAACTCATGTCTCATGTAAGGAGAATTAAAGTTTACTCTAGAGGTCAAGAATGATATGAGGAATTAAAGCTCTCGGGTTTCCATTTTTTTATTCTCATGTTTTTCCTATAGTATTTTTACCTCAAAGATATGTCAGTTGCTTTATCTGTAAACCCTCCCACAAACTGATATGGTAGGGAACTATGGCCTTTTTCCCATTCTTTCTCTTTGTATTTAATATTTAAAGGCTCCTTCTGAAACCACTGAGAATACTTCTCAGTACTTCTAATTGTCCAATACCGACTCTATGTCCACCAGGCAATGGAATTATCTTGACTGCTTAGAGCAACCAAGATTCTTCTTCAGGGATGGGGGAACCTCTTGGCTTCTAGATACAGAATGAGCTTTGAAGAGTCAGCCATTCAGTAAACAACAATATCTGCCACACAAACCTGCAGCTCATAATTAAATCTGATTTTCTAAGGTAAAGAAGGAAAACAGTGAGTATAATTATTCCATTAGCTGCTTCTATGCATTTTAACATAAAGGAATTTCAGAGGAAAATACAACTATTTCTAAAGGAGGAGGGAATAAGTTAAAAATAATGTGATACAAATTGTTAGAAACGCAAATTCATCTTTGAAAATATAAATACCTGAGCAGTTTGACAGATTCAAATATTGCTCCAGTGGATGATCTCACAGTGAGGGACATCTGGGGACACAAAGTTGACTCAGTAGACCTTAACATATATGATACAATACATGAAATACAGTGGGAGACTCTAGAGACTATAGGAGTGCAGATAGAGGAGGAGCTTGAAGTATGATTAAAAGATATGAAATGCATAAAACTCAATAAAAGTAAAATACTTTATTTACACAATGATACATGCAAAGTATCATTTAGAGCCATTTCTTTCAATGTTTATATATAGCAAATACATACTAATGGGCAGAAAATATTTTTAACAATTGTTTCATAATTATGTTAAAATTAAAAGTGAATAAAAGACAAACGAAAGTTCCATTTCATACTCTGGTTGTTCCATCACACCACAATTACATCCTTGACTTTATGTTGCATTAAGCATAATGACAAAAAGTCACGTTAAATCATATTCCCCTTTGAATTTTGTCCTAAAGTAACTGGCCCTGAACCAAACACCCAGGTACTAACTGGTTCAGTTTTAGCTCAGAGCAGATGGACTAGGGTTCTCCAGGTTGAATTTAGAGAATTTACTTTGAGGATACCTCATGGTCTCTATAGCACATCAGATGGTGAAAATATTTTAAGGCTATTTTCAAACGATGCTACCCAAGCTACATTTCTATCAGTTGTCTTGCACAACTTTCATCAACATGATTTTCCTTCTAAATCGAGTGAAAATGACAGAACTTAGCAGGCGCTATTGAGATATCATTATTAACAATGACAAATTGAGGATTTATATTCAAAGCTCAGAGACAAATTGCAGGAGGGAGCGCCATGGATCACCTGAGATAAATAGACAGATACTGACGAATGATGGTGCAGTATATTTCCTGCTTTCTTTTGTAAGAAAAACTAATTTCTACCTCTTGTTTTTAGTGACTCTCAAATTAATACTTCATTTTGGAGGATAAGGAAAACAATTCTTTTTGATCCCTCCCACAAACAGCTAACAGTTCTCTGCATACTGAAGATTGCCCATGAGTCGTTACTTTTATACAATCATTTTCTTTTCAAGTTAAAATGTGGCAGTTAGGTATGAGCTATATGGGACAATGCCAGATGTCTAATTATTACATTCTAATCTACTCTGGGGAAAATACTTTCCTCCTATGTTCTGATATTTTATTGGAAAGATAATTCCTGACAACTGCATCCCATTCTTAAAGTGGAAAGTCCTCACATTCCTCACTTTTCCTAAAATCCCAGGGCCCAGGATATAACCCAAATTGTGCTACTATCCTTTATCCTGGGACTTTGAAAAGTGATTGGTGAAGAAATGAGATGACAGATGGGAGGAGTTCATTTTCTACAGCAGAAGTGATTCTGCCCTGATAAAGAACACTTGCAATGATTCTGTCCTTTACTATGGTTTCTACCTCTCTAATCCACGTAATTCTTGGTTTTGAATTAATCTCATTCTTTTAATGAATTTCCTTTTACACAGAATTGATTTACATTTGTATAATATAATTTTTATATGAAAGAAAATTGGTCTATTATTTATATAAATATTTTGAAATTTTCTCTTTGTTAATTTAATAAGCATTTTTATAGTGAACAAATAGTAAATAAAAGTACAGAAGATCAGTTTTCATGGGTAGTTAGCACATCTTTGCATAACTGTACTATGGATGGTAGTCTAGTGTAGGACACATGAATCCTTTATATTATTATAAATAATTTGTTTAACAATGTATGCATAAATTCTTTTATGTATTTTTAATTTTTCCACTGAGAATAAAATTCTAAAATTGTAATTGTTAGAACAAAAAATAAAGGCAATTCCAAAGATTTAAATCATATAGGTATTTGCTCAACAAGGAAGATTGTACTCTTACCTCTGGTCAGAAGCATGTGCAGCTGACCATTCTGATAATACTTCTTCCAAAAGTCACACTAAGACTAGACAACTCATATTAACAATTAAAAGTACCAGGAATGAGTTATTTCTCTTTGAGTGACTGACTAGTGAGATCCCACAGACCCACAAACATTACAGTCTGAAGAGCCTGAAGCTTAACTTTCAGAACTTGGTGGTAAGACTGTATTGCGGAAAACAGCACATACTTGTGTCATAATTACATGGGGATATTGGGCACAGAAAGATGGTTCAGCTCAAGAGCTCTGACTGCTTTTGCAGAGGACCTGGTTCGGTTCCCATCACCTACAAGGCTAACAACTGTAACTCCAGTTCCAGGGGAATCTGGTGCCCTCCTCTGACCTGGTTGGACACTGCTGATGCAGGTGTACTTGCACACTGCAGGCAGTACAGTCATACACAGAAAATAAAAATAATAAATAAAATATCTAAAACAGATGGGGAAATCAAGTATATGCTGACCTGGAAGTGCACCCCTCCTGGCTAACTTTCATAGTGCATAGTGCTGGAGGATGCTATGCATAATAATGGAAGAGAAAAATAAATCATCAATCTTACCCAGTTCTGAATCCTAGTAGCTATAGTGAGAAATGGCCCGGCAAGATAGGCTTTTTAATGCAGTAGTGGCACAAATGTTACAGGAATGATCCACCACTCTCTGCGTATATTTAAGGCCTACTCCACAAGATGGAACCCATACCTAGCACCATTGTCAGGGCGTAAACCTGAGGGTAGACAGTTGATGGGATCCAGGAGAAAAACTGCTAGAAAAATGGCCATAACACAAAAATGACTCCTAATGACTCATTGCTATACCAATATATTAGTGCATCTTTCAACCCTGAACAGTGAACATTTGTATGGCAATAGATGACAATTAACACAGAGGTCCACAACTGGTCAACATGCAGAGTGTGAAGTGCTCAGCTGTAAATGCATCAACTGTATCACATCCCTACACCCAAAACTCAAGGATCATCAAGGAAGAGGAGTCTGAAAGACTGTAGGAGCAAAAGGAGGTGAATGACTAAAAGGAAACAGTGTTTCCAGACATCAAGATAGTTGCACCTATGGACTCACAGTAACTGACAAAATATTACAAGACATACTCAAGCTCAAGACAGAAAATCCCAGCATGGAGTAGGAAAGCTGGACAGGAGGTTTCTCTTACCAACTAAGGAGCTATTAGCATTTGATAGCTGCTGGCAGAAAAAGAGTCAGTTTGCTTTAAGGATGTGACCCTTACTAGGCTGACCATACTACAGGGAAGTTTCTATACCCAAGACTATTTGGTCGATAAAAATTGGACTTGATGGAAAAAAAGAACATGATACTAGGCGTGTAGGGAGGTGGAGGTGAATCTTAGAGGAGTTGGGAGAGGGGAAATATTATCAAAATACATTATATGAGACTCTCAAATAATTACTAAAAGAACTTTTTAAAAGCAGATGGCAGACTGAAGAGTATAAAGCTATTTAAACTTTACTTGTCCAGATGTAAATTTCGAAAGGAATGGTTAGAAGACTCCATAGATTTTAAAAGAGTTATACTAGAACTCACACATGCCTCATGCTATTTAGAAGCTCTCCACAGGACTCTCAGTAGAACTAAACACAGCCAATTACATAGATACTTTTTGTGAACAGAGACTTTCAGGGATCTTTAGTGTGTTAGGATAATATGAAGAAAAGAATCAAATAAAATCCCAGTCAGCTTTTTACAACTGCTTCTCATGGCTAGCTAGGCCATGTAGTCAACATTCAAGAGTGAAATGGTTTCATAACTACCAAAGAATATTTCCACAAAAGACACTGATAAAATTCATTATAAAATCAGGGTGCTCAGCAAGAGATTAGGACTTACAGTGTACTCTTAGTTTACAATATCTTCTTTTTCTAGGTTGTTGAATAAAAGTCATATGACATTCTCATGAGTCAACTGGCCTTTGTTTTAAATTCTATAATAGTAGGGGCCTTGTACTCAATAAAAACGGCCATTTAGAATTGCATTCATACAATAGTCTCTTGAAAATTAAAAAGTGATGGGAGCCAAATTTTGTAACTTGGGTATTATATACTAAATGAATATACTCACGAACATTTTTAATTATATATTTCATAAACTGGATAGTATATCAGGTCATGCAACTGTATCAGTTTGTGTGCATGTGTGTGAATGTGCATTCTGTAATCTAAATAAATCCAAGGACCTCAAGTGGCCCAATCTCAGTGAAGTGTTAAATTCAAAGTATCACTGTTCAAGCAGAGAAAAAGTAATTAAAATACTCTAATTCTTTACTCAATCTCTCAGAAGATAAATGCATTTTAATGCATGGCAAGTATCTTGAGAATTCTTTTCTCTCGAAACCTCATTTTCTTAACATAGCAGCTGTTTTCAGTTCCCAGTAGTCCCAATTCAGCCTCTCTCTCTTTTCCTCCCCTTCTCTCTATCTACAGCTCCATCATATAAATGATGGATTATATATATATATATATATATATACGTATGTATATACATACATATATATGTCCATCTTTCATCAGCTTATAGTATAAATTTACTCTCATATCTTAAGTATGCCCTTCTGCTTAAAATATCTGATTACAAGTTAGGCACATTCAAGTGCTGACAGTAAACTGGAAGATGTAGAGAAATATTGTGACAATTCATATATTCATTACTTCAATTCCAATTATACATTAATATTTCCCTGATATAATCATATGCAACTTATGGCAAGAAAAAAACAGTGTCACAAGGAGTAAAGCATTCTGTATCAATATAAAAGATTCCTACTCTAATTACTACATATATTCACTGAGGAAAAAGAAAACTTGTAAATAATGCCCCCAAACCCTAAAGATATATATTTTTTTGCTTTTTCCAAAAAAAGTTGTACTAGTGATTTACTGTGGACATATTTATGCCTAAATTGCTATGGTCATTTCTATTTTCTCTTTTGTCTTCAACTTAGTTTGGAAAGACAAAAATGACTGGAATACTAGATATGAAACTGGGAACTATAAACATCAATGCATTTATCAAGAAGTGGCCCCAAATCCTCCAGAGGCATGTGAAAACTACACCTTGAATGTCCTCTTAATGATGACTTTGCTTTTCCTCATTTCTAAAGCTACTACCCATCTTACAGTATGTACACTAGGTTTAAAAAAAAGGTATAAACCCTAGGCAAAAGGAATTTCACAACACATTCTTGATACCTAAAGTTGCCTTCTTCATGAATAACCTTCTTCATGAATAACGAGGTACTTGTATTACCTGCTGGGGAAAGACAAGAGATTTTCAGCACCAATGATGCGAAGAGAGTTCATGTTTCTGAAATTTAATGCTAGCTATAGAATGAAATCTCAGGCATTCTTTGGTTTCTCTTATAACCACTGCACTTGTTGACTGCTCCAAATCTGCACAGTGACCCATCCTTAATATTCATTTCTTTTATATGAAGCATCTTTTAACTGCATATGCTGAATGAATGGTTTATACACAGTCCAAATTTATACTGATATCATAAAATAGACTTAGTATTAATGAAATTCATGTTTTGACAGTCTAAAATGTATAATCAATGACAAAATGTTTCTCCAGAGAGCAATAAAGCTAAACATAGTTAAAGTATTCTGGCCAGTTCACTTTGTCTTTGAACAAGAGTCAATAAATTATGTATATCCTGTGCATCCAATTGCTGGCCTCAACAGCTGCCTAACAACCAGGTAAAATAAATAATTACTTAGACCTACTCAGATCCATAATGTTATCCACTGTAAGCACCTAAATAATATGTAGTTGAGGAAAATATTTTTCAAGTTTTATGGAAGCTTTCATTTTGCCTTCAATCAATTCAATATCATACATTATCTAATCTGTAGAGAATATCTTCTGAGCACAATATGCTGCAGTATATAAAAATTTTAAGTTTATCCTTTAAAACCTTTTTGTTATGGGGCTGGAGAGATGGTTCAGTGATTAAGAGCACTGGCGTTCTTGCAAAGGACCCAGGTTTGAATTCCAACACCCATATTGTGGCTCAACCATCTGTAACTCCAGTTCCAAGTATCTGATGGCCTCTTCTGACCTCATCGGGCTGTGCATGACACTGGTGTGCTTACATACACGCAGGCAATACACATAAAAATAAAAATAATTTTTGAAGCGGTTTATTCTATTTTATTCATTTTATGTGTGTTTTGGCATGTGCATGCCAATGCATGTGTGCAGAGGTCAGAAAACAACTTCCAGCAGTCAGTTCTCTCCTTCATGGTCATGCAGATCTAACTTTGATGATCATGCTTGTACAAAAGTGTCTCTACCTGATGAACCCTCTTTGGCCTGAGTCTATCTATTGTTAAATATCTATTATAAAAGGAATGCTGATGTATGTAATGGAAAAAAACATAGCTGTTACTTAAGATAAAAGCAGTATTATTCATCTCTTAGTTTTCCTTTACTCATAGTATCTCCCTCATGGAAACTCCTTTTGATTTTCTCCTCAACACCTCACATCTGTTGACTTTTCTCCACATATTAGCATCCCACCCAAGCTGTATCATTTATCAGCTAAAATGACTTGCCACACTTCTTCACATTCCATGAAAATCCACTGGCCACAGAAGTCAAACTACATCTTACCTTTGTCGATTCCTATTCCAGACACATGTAGCTTCCTTTTGTTTGGACAATATGAACAAAAGTCTTAAATTTTTAAAAAAAATTCTTTGTGAATTTCAAACAATGTATTTTGATAATATCTACCCCCTGCTTTCCCAGATCTACCCGCACTTCTCTCCTTCATCTTCCCCTCAATCCCATCAACTCTAATTTGTCCTCCAAGGATGAGACCATTCACTAGAATGTGATCAGTCTACCAGGAGTCACACCTTTAAGAAAACTGACTCTCCTTCTCAGGGAAGCCCTTAACTGTCCATAAGCCCTCAGGAGTAAAGGCTCATGAACTCTTTCCCACTCCATACTAGAATGGTGGGTGACTTGTCTGATCTTGCATATGTCTTGTATAGGCAATCACAGCTGCTATGAGTTCATGAGTAGAGTGGTTCTGTCATACCCACAATATACTTTTCCAGTCCTGTCCTCCCTCATCCCTTGGACTTTTACAACCTTCCCACCCCTTCTCCTGTGACAGTCCCGGAAACTTGGGAAGTGGTGTCATATAGATGCGCCATTTGTGACTGAGAACTCCACTGACACTCCAACGACACTCTCTACTTTGACCAGTTATGAATTTCTGTGTTAATCACCATGCATTGTACAAAAAAAATTTCTGGTGAGATCCAAGAACTGAACTCTATGAGTAAAGAGATCTAATTGAGGACAATTTGACACTATGCTCATTTTGTAGAATAATAGTAATAGTAAAATAAAGACTTTTACCCAGCCTCACAGGTATGAGGATGCCTAAATTGTAACCTCCACTTACTGTCTCCATTAGGCAGTGTGCATATAGGCCCTTTTATAATTACCTTTTCACATGAATTTTCAACTAGTCTAAGGATGGAGACCACCAGCCAAGCACCCCCTTGCTGCTCCTCTATTTCTGTTTGTCTGATTGAACCCTACTTATCTAATTAATCTCATATCAAATGGCATTTTCCAAGAGTGGAACCCAGAACATGCTAGAATAGAACAAGATCTTATCTTAAGTCTGCAAACATGGATTTTATCTTTCATTTTATAATTTGCATCAACACTTTCAGTTATTTGAGTACCACATAACTGAAAGCAAAGAGCAGTACCTGATTTTGTCCAGCTTCGCATCAACACCAATCTGTGTATTGGGTATCACAGTTAGTCAGAGAGTATTTTTTGCATAAATGGAAAAATAGGGACTGATGAGATGGTTTAGAAGTTAAGAGCACTGACTGCCCAGCAGAGGACCTGGGTTCAGTCCTAGCACCAACATGGTGACTAGCAATTATCTGTAGTTTCAATTCAAGGGCATCCGACACATGTTTTTGGTCTTTACAAGCATTGCACACATTCAGTGCACTTACATCCGTGCAAGCAAAACACTTATACACTCAAAATAAATAAATAAATAAATAAATAAATAAATAAATTTTAAAAGGGAAAAATTAATTCAAGGAGGGAAATATCAGTTGAAAATGTAAGGTCCAGTCAGAGAATAAAACTCTTCATAGGCTATTTTAACTAAAAATTTTAATGGTATGAATGTGGGAAAGAAACCCATGGAGAGGAGAAGGGATGACAAGGGCCAAAGGAAGATAAAAAAAGAGAGGAGGTGAGAGGAAGCAGAATGCCTTATACACATGTATGAAATTGTCATGAAAAAAATTAATAACTAAAACATTTTATCTTCTCAGTAAACCTTGAAAACAGAGAAGCTATTAGTAAAACAAGCAAACAGTTGTTTTACACACCACTACATGCCTTCCTGACTTCCGTTTTCTGCTATTTTCTTTCAATATAATTCGATATTAGATCCCCTGCCTTATCCACACCTCCCTGTACTTCCCCCTTCCCAATTATATATATATATACTAGAGTCTGATATGTGTCCCTAAATGTCCTTCAGTGTCTTTTCCCCTCATAGCAGCCATCAATTTCAAAGTTTCCTTAGGCTGGGTTGACGTTTCTTACTACTTCCCCATATTACCAGATTTTGTCTGGTTTGACCTTACATAGCCCTGTGCATGCTGTCACCATTGTTGTTTAGTTCATAGGAGTAACTGACCAGCTCTCTGGAAGACTCTGGTTTTGTTGTCATCCCCCCTTCCTCTGGCTCTTATAATCTTTTTGCCTTAACTTCCTCAGTGATCCCTGAGCCTTGAGAGGCAAAGGTTTGAATTTGTGTCTTATTCAGGAATAAGCCCTCTTAGGTCTTTTGTTATCTACACATTGGCTAATTGTGGGTTTCTATGTTAATCATTATCTGCTGAATATGGAAACTTCTCTGCTGAGAGCTGAGGAGATGTACTCATCGTATGTATAGAGATTGCATTGAAGATGTGTCACTTAATGTTAGGTATATCACAGACACTTATTTTTGGTATTTACCTATTTCTGGAGCCCTGCAATAGTCTGTAACAGGAAATATGTTGGTCTAGGGATCAGGCAGAAGTAGGTTTTTCTCTAGGATCTAGACTTCTCCAGTCAAGTGTATTTGGCTATGTTCACAGTACCACACATGAGTTCCTTCTCATTGAGGGGGCCTTATTTTCAATTAAACATCTGTTGATTACCTGCAAGATAAAATTGCCACTATTACACCAAAAGTGATAGTTTGATGGGCCAGTCATTGTTTTAAGGTTTTACATCTGGGGAGGACCATTATCTTTTGTTTCCCTTGGCAGCTCATATGATATATCTGGTAGTATAAGAGCTAGTCTTCAGTGAGGAGACCTCCAAGTCAAGTCTAGCTTGATTGCTCCAAATCCTGTGTCCAAAGTGTGGTCTGTCTTCAATAACAGAGTCTTATTTTCAAGACCTGTGAGGCAATCAAGGGCTGTGACAATAGCATGTGCTATCTTAGAAGTCTCTTGGACTACCCTGACCAACAACTTTAAGGGATGATTCCCCTGCCTGGCACTGTTTCTTGTTGTTATATAACCTTCAGTTATGTACATGTGCTTGTCTATTTATTATATGTGTATCTTTCTGTAGGACTTTAAACTAATACATTGCCTTCTGGTCTAGTTGAACTATCTAACCACTATTTATCTCTCCTTTCACTTCCTATGTATGTCCTTTCCTACTCTCTCCCAAGTTAAAGTAAGCCCCTTTTTCCCATTTTCCTGTTGATACACTTCTTCTACTATTCCTCTTTCTCAAGTTACTTCTCTCTTATTCCCATGATTCCTCTGCATCTTCCTGGTTCCTGCAGTTACATCAGAATGTATACTCACATCTAAGGATTTGGAGCTAAGTTCTACAAACTTTTTTTACTGAGTCTGCATTACTTCATTTAGCATAACAGTTTCTAGTTCTATCTATGTTCCTGAAAATGTCATGATTTTGTTTTTCTTGTCAATTGTGTAAATGTACCATATTTTCATTATCCATTCATCAGTTGACAGATATTTAGATTGTTTCCATTTCTTATGAAAAGAGCAGGAACAAACATGGCTATGCAAGAATGTCTGTAGTAAGATGAGTCCATTGGGTCGGTGCCTAGGACTGGTATGACAGTATCAAATGACAGATTTGTAGTTTTCTCAGAATTTTCCATACTGATTTCCACAGTGGTTGCACCAGTTTGCAATCCCACCAGCAATGGATGTGGGTTTCTTTCTCCCTACATCCATGCCAGCTTTTCAAATAATTTGTTCTCTTAATTTTAGTCATTGTGACTGGGTTTGGATGGAATCTTAACGCTTTGATTTACATTTCCCTAATTACTATGAATGTTCAGCCCCTTTTAAAGTATTTCTTAGCCATTGTTATTTCTTCTGTTGAAAACTTTTTGCTCAGGTCCTTAGTCCATTTTTTAATTGGATCATTTGTTTTCTTGCGTCTTTTTTTCTTCTTGTTTTTTGAGTTCTTTGCAAATCCGCGATATTAATTCTCTGTTGGATGAATAACTGGTAAAGATTTTCTGCCACAGTGTATGCTCCCTTTTTATTCAATTAATTGTTCCCTTTTCTGTACAGAAGCTTTCTAGCTTAATAGGGACCCAGGATTTATTTTTGATCTTAGTTCCAGAACAACTGATTTACAATTAAGAAAGTCCGTTACTACACCTATACTAGTCAAAGAAAACTTTCAATCTTGGAAGCAAGAAATTGAGGAAGAAACAAGATGAAAAAGGCTTCATGTGCTCGTGGACTGGTAAAATCAATAGAGTGAAAATTACCGTTCTACCAAAAACAATTTACAGATCCAATGCAATACCAATAAAAATTCTCATTACATTCTCCACAGAAGTAGGAATCTAAAACAGAAACACAAATGACCCCAGATAGCCAAAAACAATCCTGAGTAGAAAGCGTAGTGCTACGGGGATTTTCACACCAGACCTCAATCTGTATTACAGAGCCATAGTCATAAAAACATGGTACTGGCACAAAAAACAGATTGGAAATCAATGAAACAAAATAGAAGACCTAAACATGAATGCATGCAATTACAGCCACTGGCTATTTGACAAAGGTGCAACAAACAATACTGGAAGAAAGAGAGCATTTTCAATGAGTGGTGCTGGCAAAATTTAATCTCCACATGTAGAAGAATGAAATTAGACCCATATCTATCACCCTGCACAAAAGGCAGCTACAAATGAATTAAAGGCCTCAATGTGAATCCTGAAATGCTGAAACTGTCAGAAGAATACATAGGCAGTACCTTCCTAACATTTCAGCCCCACTGTCTGAGAAGATCATGCCTTCCTGTAGCTCACAGCAAATCTTTCTCCATTTGGGACTACCCTGGCGAATGAAAGGACAAAACTTTGCATTAGATGTTTTATAAAAGTCACTTCAAAATACTGAAACTGAAATGTAATCTGATCTATCAAACATAACATCCCGGATGTTACAGATCAATGTGTACATGACCCATATGACAATGTGCATATTGATATCTGTTGCTTTTCTTTTTTTTTTCAGTGCATATATTGTTTCTCTGTTCAATGCATAGATAGTAGGTGAAATTTTCCTAATAAAGTAAATGTTACTATCAATGTTAAACAACCTCAGACTGCAAAAAAACTTGATGCAGTGACAGCTCTGCACATAGGACTCTTTTCCATCAACTTTTATTGAGATCACAATAGCCTTGACATTTAAAAACATGGATATTTTATTTAATTATTTTTTAGATCAGCTTTCTGTAGCACTATTCATAATCAATAAATTTGCCTTTTTAAAGTGAATAGTTTTAAGACAGTCAAAAATTTGGATGAACATCACCATTATCTTATCACAAGTTGCTTTTCATTCACTCAATCATTAGCAGTCACTTTTCATTTTACATTACTGCTAACCCATGGCAGCCATTATTTTTTGTCATATGTATTTGTCTGATCTGTATATTTCCCATAAATGAAATAATACATGAATGACTTTTTGTGTCACAATCTTTGCATTTAGTATAGTATCTTCAAGGTCCATTCAGGTTTGTAGAATGTGTCAGCACTGACCTGCTTTTCATGACTGAAGAGCATATATTTTATTTATGTATTAGTTGATATACATGAATTGTTTCTAGTTTTTTTTTTATTTTTGGATTTTATGAATAATGTTGCTACAAACATTTCTCCATGGAGGTAAATTTTCACTTCTCTTGGGTATATTCCTAAGGATGAAATTACTGGGTCCGTTCATAATATAAATTTGTATTGAATGCTGGAGGAATTCCTCCAATTTTCTTCCAAGGTGCCTACATCATTTTATAAATCTGCGAGGAATGGATCTGAGTTCAGTTTTCCCACATCCTATTTGCTACTGCCCACATTTTATATATCAGAGTTAAGTATTGTAAAATGATATCTCATTTGGGTTTTGATTTGCATTTTCATACTTACTGGATGGGAAGTAGCTTTACCTGTGCTTATTGCTCATTTGTACATCTTTGGAGAAAAATATCAATCCAAAAGTTTGTTCATTTGTTAATTGAGTTACAAATAATTTAATTGCCAAGTTGAAAAATCCTGCATTCATATACATATACATATATATATATGTATATATATATGGATCATTCTAGATGAAAAGATATATCTCCCTAAAATTTTGTCCAATTAGTTATATGATTTGCTGCACCATTGTTCATTCCATTTTAATATTTTGTGGGGCTTTGTTGTTATTAATAATGTTTTTCTTTTAATTCTTGACTTTAGTAATTCGAATGGCTCTTATTTATGTAACCTCACTATGATTTATCAGTTTAGCTGAGCTTCTAGAAGGCCCAAATTTGGTTCTGTTGTTATTGTCTATTTTACTTATATCCACCCAAATCCTAATTATTTCCTTTCTCCTTTGAGTTCAAACGTTTCATAAGTAGACTGTTCATCTTAGTTTACTTGTATGAAGTCTACTTTCTACGTTTTCAGTGTCTACAGATACATTTGCCTCTAATTAGCACTTGTGTCCCAGGCATTTTAGTGTACTATGCTCATCTTCATTCTCCCTATTTTCTAGGTTTCTTTCTGATTTTGGTTTTGAGCCATGGATTTTGAAGGAGACGTTTGATAGTTAATTTCTAACACATAGTCAGTTAATGAGGAGCTTACCTAGGTGCATTCTGAGAAGTGTATTTTTAGGTGGTTTTGATATGGAGTTTTGTTCTATAAATGTCAAAGTATACTTCCAAACCTAGCTGGTCCACGTCAGTCTTTTGACATGACCTCCTAATGGAATCATTGGATGCAGTAATATAAAGTTTATGAGGCAGTTGTGGGTTCTTATAGCATATTGTGGTACATTTCTCTTTAAAGTTGGAGTACACTCTAAAATAACTGTAAAACATATAGTTAGTTAACATGCAGTTCAGAACAAACTCATTAATTATTGCCATGCATTACACACTGTTCACACTGTACATGTTAAACTTCAGCACTACTGCACTACAATCCTCTTTCATACAAGCACTCCCACATAATCACACAGTAACATTATGACATATGACGGTTCTAACTTCACCAGGCAACAGGGATTTTTCAGTTATTATAATCTTGTGAGAGCACCATTGATATTCATATGATATTGATATTCACATGAGTCCAAACATAAATATTTCTTAAGCCATGTGACAAGGATTTGGAGTCTAATTACTAGAAAAGAGAAAGGTGTATTTCTTTGTTAGATATTAGAATTAATTAATTAATTAATTAGAATTAATTCACAGGAATCATAATCACATTATGTTCATCCCTTATACAAAGACAAAAAGTAAATGAAAAGAAACCACTGGATACAGTAGGATTTCACACCTGTAAGTCTAGCACTCAGGAGTTTAAGGAAAGAGGACTGCCACGACTTTGATGCCAGTCTGGGTTACACAGCGTGGTTTAGGCCACTGGAAGCTTGCACATCTGAACTCAAGGCAATGGCGGCATTGAACACAAAACCCATGCCAGCTCAGTCAGACAAGGGACGAGGGTGGAGTCAGGGAAATGGGTGGCTGATGTCCTAGCTTGGGAGCAAAGACAACTTTGTTTATTTGATATTAGATATAACAGTTCAAATTTATAGCTGGTGGTTCACTTTAATTCTATTCAGGATGTTTAGCCTTACTCAGAAGCCAATAATTACTTGCCTCATTACACAGACAATACCTATAGCCACAAATAACTTTCTGTTATTAATAAGCAATGTCTTCTTTGTCACCACATACTACTTAATTGTGTTCGTTTCCTCTTATGCTAACTGAGCTTTGCTTGATTTTATAAAAAAGCTTCAACATTTTATGAAAGTACTTCTTCATAACATACTTGACCTTAATGTGCAACTGGAACTATGAGAACTGGGACTTAGAAAAGCTAGACCTGGTGACTGCCATCTAATTTGTTACTATGTAATGCAAAAATCTCTTGATTGATGACACATTCCATAGACCCCCATATTAGCTCACTTGCATAGACTATTTTCAAAGCTTTCATAGACACAGGAAAAGCAAATCTAAATTCATCACTCATGAGATAAGGGTTTACAAAGGAATGAATTAAATTATGCACTTAAGACCTAAATTTGAAATCAATTTTGGTTAGATGGGAAATTATGGCTGATAGATAACAATGTCATACCTCGGTGTCTAAGTCATCTGTCAAGGGAACGAGCAATTTCTTTTCTATTTGTGAACAAACCCAAACCTACACAGTAAGTTATATTTATGATATTTGTAGACCACATCAACATTTTATAGAAGGTAATTCCATACAGTACTAAATATTGGGAGAGTTCCATCTCTCGTGTTAGTGATGACCACATTTTGATTTATCACACACTGT
The DNA here is from genome assembly GCA_035773235.1 of Eospalax fontanierii. Lineage (NCBI taxonomy): Eukaryota > Metazoa > Chordata > Mammalia > Rodentia > Spalacidae > Eospalax > Eospalax fontanierii. The sequence continues at coordinate 9,611,364 of CM069528.1, read as the reverse complement.
TCCCACAGTTGAGAATGGCTCAGCTCCTTGTTTGTCTTTTTCTCTGCAGCTCCACTTTAGTGTTAAAATTTAAAAGCCTTTTCTCCATTAAAGAACTCTTAAATCTTTGATTTTCATTATGTCTTAGCACCCTGAATTTTAGCAGATATCGCTGCTTTTTATCTTCTCTCTGGGACTCTCTCTGTTCAGCACTTACAGCAAACTACTCAGGTCCTCAGAGCGCTCAAGTTCTTGCCCTTTTGGTTACACTATCTTGCAACTTCTTCCTTCCTAAAGGTAACTCCTCTTGAAATAGGTTGCTCTCCCACACTACCAAGGAAATAGAGAAAGCTTTCACACCAAGTATCTTAATTCTCTAAGAGAATTTTTTTTTTTCAGCCACAGTTCACTTGAAGGGGAATGAGAGTATTAACAGGATTTCAGCCGTTACTATCCATTATCTCTGAAACACGGCTGAATAAAGGGGAACAGTTATATTATTAATGCGTGATGTGGGATAGTTATCTTACTACAAATAGTTGCACTAATAAGAATTAGCCCTAATCAGTGAGATTGAATGAATAGATTATGGATAATAGGATACTAATTTAAAATACTAGTTTATATTTCTTTCTCAGGAAACATATTTTAATAGAGTCCTGAAAATCAGAATTAAGCAAACATTTTTCTGCTACAGACTAATAATGTGTATTTTAGGCTTTTCAATTTTCTGTTTGCAGGTATTGCATCACGCAAGGCAAGGATCATGCTCAAAAGAATGGGCATGGCTGTGCTTAACCATTCTCATCTATGAAATGCTGAACTAAATTGAAATTGGGATGTCATACAATCTTCATTTCACAAAATGTTCTTTTTAGTCATCTAAAAGTCAAAAAACTACGGAGGGGCTGGAGAGATGGCTCAGTGGTCAAGAGCACTGGCTGCTCCTGCAGGAGACCTGGGTTCGAATTCCAGCACCCATATGGTGGCTAATAACCATCTGTAACTCCAGTTCCAGGGATCCAATGCCTTCTTCTGACCTCTGTGGTAACTGCATGATGGGTGCACTTATGTACATGCAGGCATAACACTCATACACATAAAATAAAAAATAAAACCTTTTTTTAAAATTAAGTCAAAACACACAGTCAACTTGTGGACTGCAGGAAAAATAGGCCAGATTTCACTTATAGGTCAAGGTTTGCTGATTCTATCGTCACCTAAAAAACTGAATTTTGTTTGCTTAGTAGCCTTAGATACATGCTGCACAGCCCATTAGTTAAATGAGGGTGAAATAAACGTTCATGCTTCCTTACTTACCAAAAACAAAATTTTGCCACATTTTCCTAAAGTACACATTTTTAATCAATCTATATTTATTCTATAAAATTCACCTAGGCAGTAAATTTCATGAGGTAAAATTATTTAGCTCAAGCAGATGATTGAGGTTTGTATATAACTGGTCCTGAAACATTCATGAGAGTATATAATACACATGGACTGTGTCTATCACCAGCTTGCAAGGTAAGGATTTTGAATATTCTGAGTTTGAAATGAGAAAACTTAATTTCCTGTTGGAAAAGCAGGTTTAAAAGACAAATGAAACTTATAAAAGTGCTTAATTTTTAACCATCTTCCAAATAATCAACAGCAGCATCAAAACCAACAGACCCAGTGAATAAAAACCTCCATCAAAGACAGACACAGTAATGTTACTACTGCATCTTAAATAAGCAATTAAAAATTCAAGGCTATTAGCATGCAAGCACCAGTTATTATTTCTCGGAAATTTATCAGGAGCTCTCCAGAACTCTAGTTTTAACCAGATGCTTATGGATAGATTCTGCATTATTGCAGATGGAACACAAACCAGGATGTATTTTGCTAGGTTTATAATGCAAATATTCAGTGCATTGCTTTTGTAACCCAAGAGTTAATGGTGTCTGCTACCTATGTGCTTGGCTTCATCTTCATCTCTTTCCAGGTCAAGAGGTCATTATATCAACCGTCAGTGTTTTCAGCTCCATCTTTTCATCCTTTTTCTAACCTTACTTATTATTTCTTTTTTTCTAGTTTTCTAAAGCAAACATGAACTACCATTTACATATATCAAAATAAAAAATTTCACAATTGCTTTCAAGCTACAGAATCAAATTTGTTTATATTCAATTTGTGATGCCAGAAAACTCGTATTAGCAAAAGATTACCAGGTGTAGGGATTATGAAGATTTAAAAAAAAATAGTTGTGTGTACATATTTTAATTTTTTATTTTTGTCAATATGCATGAATATATTATCTTTGCATTCTTTCCATCTGTCCCACTCCAGCTCCTCCAATGTCCCCCAGATTCCCTCTGAATTTCTTTGATTTCTATTGTTACATATACATACACATATTAATAAACATATACATATGTTTTATATATATGCATATATATATATGTGGCACTGAATCCATTTAGTCATCTTGTGTATCTGTGTTTAGTGATGCCCAGTTGGGATTTGATAACCTTTCAGGGAACTAGTCCCTGGAGAAACCAATTTTCCCTCCTTTTAGCTTCTATTGATTGCCTGTAACTTTTCATCTTCAACTAGGACCCCATGAACTTACCCCCATCCACCCTGGGCTGTCAGCTGATTTTCTGTTGTATGTAGATCTTGTTAGACTACTGTGCTGTGGAGATTTCATTGGTGTACTTCCGTATCATATCTATTATATAGAGTCATTAACAGCAGATCTTTAATAAATATTTGAGTTTCAAACTAACAAGCACTGATACCATGCAAAAATGGGATCAAAGCATCTCACACAAAGGCCAACTTGGTGTGCAATCATAAATAGAGAATGGAAGTCTTTTCTACATAATCCTTCTCCTGATAGTGAAGTGCAGATCACTAAACAGGGACCAGAATGAAGGCTGGTGTGAGTTATGTGTCTCTATATCCATCTCTTTTTATGGTCCTGTACTGTGCCCTGGGGTGCTGACATAAACAGGACTACTTTGATTTCTGTGGCTGATGTCCTTAAATTAGGCAATTGGGAAGCACAAACAGGAGATCAGAGTGAGGGAGGAAACTGGTCATGGCAGGGATTTCTAGCACCCTTGAGTCAGGGAACAATTTGGGAACTCATCACAAATCCTGCCAAGAAGTCACTGCCATGACATCACGTTCTCTGTTTCTCTGTTTTGTAAGTTTCCTTCTATTGTTAGTCATGGCATCATAATCCTGAATACATGTATATTCCCCTTACATCGTGTGTGTGTGTGTGTGTGTGTGTGTGTGTGTGTGTGTGTTTCCTTTCTTTAAGCCTCCAGAGGATACTGCTAACAAGGAAGACCTGCCTATGAAGAAATAGACTTCAATAAAAATTTGAACAGTAAATAAAATTTAAGTGTCTGCTAGTAATTTCAGTTGTTTAAAGATTAATATAGTGTCATCTTTATGGAAATGGCTTAAAATCTGAATGTAAGTATATTATCTACATTTTTAGGCTTAGAGAAAAATATAGTGCTTTATCAACTATCCAAAGAAATAAAACATTGAATGTAATATAAAATTTTAAGTTTAAAGCAAGTAAGAAATGAAAATGTAAACAAACAAACAGAAACATGTCAAAGGTTATTTTTAGGTAAGGTTAGGTTAGGTTATTTTTAGATTAGGTTATTTTATTTCAGATTGGAACACATTTAGAAAAGTGACAAAGCAAATTTCTGTTACAATTATCTTATTTAAAAGAGAACTACATGCACAAATATATGCACGCACTTTATTATCACAGTAGACTTATTGCATATCTTTGATACTTTTAATAACATAATATTCTATATTTAACATATTTACAAGTCATGAACATTTTCTACAACAGGATTTTTAATAACTGCATATTATATATATTCACCAAAATTAATGTAATCAATATGATGAGTTTTTTGTAGATGTTAAAGATAGTACCAATTTTATTTTGTTCTAATTGGTAAGATTGCAATTATATAACCAAGGCAAATTCTTTACATGCATATTTGATTACTTGCTGAAGGAAGAAAAGTAGATCCTTAATTGATGATTAAATACAACTTAAGCCATTTCTAGATCTTCTATGTCACTAAGTTCATTTCTTTTCTTCTTCCATTTCTTCTGTAGGGAATCTCTAAGTCCATAGTGCAAGCCAGGCAAAAAAGATTTAGCATTCTGGCAGGGACTGGAACTGCTGTTCACAGGGAAGTATCCTCCTCCTTAGAGAAAGAGGAACTCTACTTTTCAAGGTTTTCTATTAATTGGTTGATTGGTTTACTAGAATCATATTACCTAGGATTTTCTTCCATACTTGAAGATGTACTGGTTATGGACTTTAATAATGTCTACAAAATAGCAATACCTAGATTGGTATTTGACTGAATAACAAAGCCACTCTAGTCAAGCTAACGTACCAAAATTGATCATAATCTCTCTCTTCCTCCCACTCTCCATCCCTCCTCCCTCCCTGCTCCTTCTTTATCTCTCGTATAATTAAGCAAAACTTCTTTAATTTGGCTGAGTAGTTCCATTCCACCGTAGTTAGCAATTGTCAGTTTATCTAAACATCACAGAGCATCTGAGATCGGGGAAGGGAGAGACTTTCACCCTGGATAAGAAGGACAAGATTTAGAGAAATAATTTTTTTACTTCATGAGCCAATATATTTAGCACAGTTACAAACAAAAGGCAAGAGTGGTGGCAGACACCTTTAATCCCATCACTCAGGGTGCAGAGGCAGGAGAGATGAGGCACTGACGTCTGCACATTTGTGCACACATATGGACACACAAATACACAGACATACACACACACACTGATGTTTATATTCAGGTCTTTTATTGTACTATCTCATTTTTTTTTCTTTTTCCATCTCTCCTTTAGGGAAACCCATAACATTGCTCATGGATTTAGTTTTGTTAAGCATGAAGGGAGGAGGGAGGTTCATGGAGCTCTTGGGCCATCACAAGATCTTCACAATCTCCCTTACCTTTCTGAGATAATATAAAAGGAAAGCAATGGACAAGGAAGAGAATGATCACAAATGTGACTGCCCGTAAGTCACTCAGTAGGACTCTTCAGTGACAGCCATGTGTGGAGCTCTTTCCATTGTTTATTTGCTTGTATGTTGCTCAGAGGCACCTATGCTCTTGGAAGGAACTCCTAGAAACTCATTGGTTTATCAGGCTGAACTGGAGAGTATCCCTTTTGGTCAGTGTGTGCCCTGTCTCTCCAGGTGAATATATGCTTCTTCATGTCTTCCCAGGAAAATCATAGTACTTTGGCCCTGGAAGAAAAAGAGGCAATTTTCTGTGACTGAACCGCCTCAGCACCGCTGGTTCACTGTCCTCGTGAGTCCTCCACTTTGCCATCTGATTTCTGGCTCCTGAAGCTTACTTGATGCAGGACTGAGTGAGTTCCTGGGATCCATGATGGAGGCACAGGGTTGACTGAAGAAGCCACAGACTAGTGGGAGTGAACAGACACCTGAACAGGCAAATCTCAGTTCAGGATATTGTAAGAGAGACGTTTAAACTGTGCAAGGAAGAACATGGCAGCCATCGGCAGGAGGGAATCTTCTCAGAGAACTCTCATTTCCTTGCTGAAGGTCACAGCAAACAGATTCATGCCATCACACCCTGCCCATGTAACAAGAAACTCCACATCTTTGGAAAGCTGAGTCAAGCATAGGTTTTATCTTGTATCATAACATCCTACCTCATGTCATTTAGATCTTGGAAAGATTTTCCTTCATGGAAAAGCTTCTGGATGCAAATATTTCTCTTTGGAAAATTTTATTCATGTCTGTTGGACAATAAACCATGTGTTTTGCTCTCTGCTGATTCCTGCATTTCAAGCGTCAAACACAGGTGACAGATTTCAGATTTAACAAAGAGTTCTTAGGGCATCAGCCCTTGTTGCCGCTATGTGAGTCCGTATTCATTACACATCTCCAAAATAATTCACTGCTTAGTAAAATACTCTGAGGTAGAGTGCATGAAAAGCATTATATAATCCCCAACAGAGTACAGGATAAACAATCCCATGTTTAAAGATTAATGATTCTTTCAGTTGCACAACTAACTTAAGGAACTGCGTTTTAAGTACAAAGTTATGGCAGGGATGCTTATATTAAAGAGACAGAAAAGGTTAAGCTTCCAGTTTCCCACTCAGTAGTTATTTGCTTGCACTGTTGTATATGGTTTGGAACCATGAATTCTAATGAGAACAAATTCACATCTGCTCAAATCTCAGTTGTTTGAATGTGGTTCATCCACTCTGCTGAGTATCTATAGAAGCATAAAATGTAAACTGGTTCTCCTCTGTCATCCTACAATCTTTTCAGCTGCCTCTGTTCTACCGTCAGCTGTTGTACATTCAGGAATCAAAGATAATGTGAGCACAAAGAAAATATTAATTATCAAATAAGCAAAATACATATATAACATATCAACCTTAAGTGAACTGAATTTTGGTCTTTGATAACATTTTTTTCCATTATAGTATACTGTTTATATGGGATCATCTCCCTGAGTATAGTTCCTAGCTTCCAAATAGTACAATATTCATCTCTTTTCCTCAACATTAGAAACAATCAGACTTTCAGAATCAAAAGCATGGAGAGATGCTTAGAGATCATAGGCTGGAGATATGGTTCAGTGGTTAAGAACACTGGCTGCTCTTACAGAGGACCTAGGTTCAATTCCCAGCACCCACACAGAAGCTAACAACTGTGTATAACTACAATCTCAAGGGAATCCGGACATCCTCTTCTCACTTTCTCAGGCATTGTGTGACAGGGGTGCACTTAACATACACGCAGGGAATACTCATACACATCAATAAAAATAATAAATATATTTTTTAAAGAATCATACTCACTTGCGTGCAAGGATAACACTCTAGAATTGATATGGGGATCTTATACTTTATTTGGGAGTCACTTCTCTGTATATTTCACCTGAAATGTGTTTCACACTAATGTCAAGATCAAGCCATCATTTTTCATTTCTGAAAAATCTTATGAAGAGGATCACACTCTTCTTATTGTTTCTTACTAGTCTTAAGTGTTCATCTTTTTAGCATTTTCATAGGTGTTAGGAGGTGTTTGTGTGTATGGGATTGTATTTGTATGTTTGTGTGTCTACACAGAAATGTGTGTAGAAGCCAGAAGTCAACCTTGGGTGTCTTCTATAGAAGCTGTCTGCCTTTGGTTTTTCAGACAAGGTCTATCACTGGGACCTGAGGCTCGCCATTTAGGCTAAGTTGGTTGGCTCGCAAGCCCCTGGGCATCCTTCTTTTTCTCTATAGCACTGTAAATATTGGAGTATGCCACTAGGCCCAGCCTTTGATTGGGTGCTGACTGGAGAATAAACGGACCCTCAAGTTTATGAGGCATGTGTTTTACCTCCTGAGCTAGCTCCCAGGCCCAACTTAACACATTCCAAATGCCATAATACACTGCTCCTTTGTATCAGCAACTGTATCCTACCAATAGGATTGAGAGGTAAGTTATGTTATTTCTACAGACTCTAGTTCTGTGCTTTAAAATCTTTGGAGGTAAAAATGGTTCCTATTTCTTCTGAGGACCATTAATAAATACATTATTTGTACTTAAAGTTTTATGAAAGAAAAACAATTTGAAATAACTCAAAATTAAAACAAAACAAAACAAAATCCTAATAACACTTAAGATCAGAGAACAATCAGTAAAAGGTCTGGATCATCTGAATCTTTGCAGTATCCACATTTTAATTTTTCCAGTACACTGAGCATTTCCTATTTAAAATGCAGGCTCATCAAACTCACAGGGACTGAGGTGAAAAGCAGATGTTAATGTATTGTTTTGGAATGTGTCATTTCCAAAGAGATAACGTATTACCTTGACCAGTTGATAAGACACTTGTGTTGATAAGATCTAACTTCTTGGTGTTCTGACTGCAGAGGATTTCATCATCATATTGAATTGTATAAAGCCACCAGGATTTGATATGCAGATCAGCTTAATAAGCTACATGCTTTTCCACATTCCAGATTTTTGTCTAATGGAAGTGATTGGTTGGAAAACAAATAGACTTGTCGCTTTTATTTTAATTCTCCATATTAAGTGTGACCAATACATATTATACTGATGCATTTTAAGGCTTCCAGTTAAGTTTTGTCTGAAGGCTGCATTGTCTCATAGTCTTTGTGAATTCCTGTTCTATTCATTTTGTTTAGAGTTTACTATAGATAGTAACATAACTCCGGCACTTAAAAGTACAAATTTCAATCTGCAAACCTGTTGTTAAAGTGACCTTACTATCAATACTACAAATTATGTGATACATAAAATAAGCAAAAGAAACTGAGAAACATGAAAGACATGTACTAAAAATATATATTTTTTAGGACATTTTAAGTATGGTCTCATCATGAACCAACTCCATATTTTGGTGTCTGTGATTGAGCTGAATAACACATGCAGAGCAATCAACCACAGGTAGCCTTTGTCAGAAGTGATGTGATTGGTCACAGATCAGGACGTGCATCTGCTATCTCCTTAGTAATTTGCGAACAGAGAGCTGCTAACAGTTTGTACTTTATGTAATCAGTAAGAATTCATATACTGTGGTCACTGAAATTTGGACCCTGTTGTTGAAGCTATTTAAATAGGCTACAATAACTGAGTTTTGTGTACACTGGGACTGTGCACAGCAAGGCTTGACTGCTCTCCTCTCTTCAATGAAAGCCGTTGCTTTCTGGATCCTTTATTTCCATCCAAATCACAGTTGAAAATGCAGAACATGGCATGAATCAAGTATGGATTTGCTCTGTGTGACAAATCTCTACTCTTCAGAAAAAAAGAGTCCAGTTCTCATCTTAGTTATGAAGGGAGAATTGAGAAAGTGTGCAAATTGCTCAAACTTAGAGGTTTGCTCAATCCAAATCAAAATGGAATAGCAATAATTTGAAAATTTCTATTCCTAGTAAATTCCTGAACAGAACAGGGTCACTTCCTTTTAAATGCTTTTGTATCATGTATATATAAACTACGTACTTTTAATTTAAAAAAATGACTTCAAACTTACTGCTATGGTTTCAAAGGTTGATATTTTGAAAATTCCAAGCCAGATGCTTTTTCTCATCTCCATTTTCTGAATATTAAGCAGTGCTAGACTCTTCTTAGTCAACCTAGAGAGTGCCCTCATTTGAGCCTTTATTTATTTCATTAAGGTAGGCTAACATATATGTGTAGTCAGATAAATTCATTTAAAAAATCAAATAAAATGATAAGGACTCTGCAAAATGCTAAGTACTGTATATACAAAGGTACAACTTTCCTAAAATGGAATTCAGCTGCACTTAGAAAAAGGCAAATATTTAGTGTCCATGGACAAATGCTGACTTATTTCTTACCTACCAGGACAGGCAGGTTTACTTTATTTGCTTCATTTTATATGCTTACTGGCTTTTACCAGTAAGAATATCAGTCCTGATAGAGACATTAGAAGCCAAGTATTCTGTTTTCCTTGTTGATATGATAATATTATGCAGTCTGCCCGGCACATTGGACTCGGCACAGTGGACCCATTCAGTTCTAAATATACCTAAATCCCAACTTCTTCCTTAATTTTGCAGTTTTTAGCATTTTCTGTCCTGTATTCTTCCTTCCACTGAAAATAGACCCTTTTGCCACATAATGCCCATTTCCCCTTCAACCTTAACTTTTCAGAGAACACCATTCATTTTAGCCTTGACTACTTCTATCCTAAATTGTGTTATTTTTAGATGCCTCAATTAATAAATATGATATGTTTTCCAAAATCATTTTGGAAGTTTCACTTTCTAAAATCTAAGGTTCAGATATTATGCCAGTTCCTTGTTTCTGCACAATTTACCCACGTATAGTTGTGCTTTATTAACAAGAATGTAGAGACATCCAAACTTGCATTACCATTCTGGATTTGTTATCAACAACTGGAAAATCATCTCAGTTCTTTGGTAAAGTGGCCTAAGGTTAGGTATGCCTTGATTAGAGTGTCTTCTGAGGCAAAAAGAACAAAACACGAACTAGAAAAAAGATGTTCAATGAATGTAGTACAACCAGAATCAGGGAAAGAATAGCATGCTTGTATCAAAGCAAGGGAAGTGACCATTTAAAAAAACACAAAACAAAGAACCAGTTGTTTTGAGTCTTTATCCATCCAGCTCTCATTGGACAGGGCAAGAAAACTGTATTTTGCACAGGATGATAAGAAATAGGTGTGAAAATTGTGCTCCACCTTTCCAGGCCAATCAGGAAAGAAATTAGAAACTGCAATGAATGAGCTGTTTCCTTTTGTTTCAACTTTGTAGTCAATAAGGGCTGCTTCCTAGGACCCACACCTCAGGGAAGGTGTTTGAGATAGGAAATGGTTTAGTGAATCTAATTCCACAAGGTTACTTTTTAGCTTTTGTTAGCTTTGGGAGAGAAAGGGATAGAAAATAACATTTATTGTCATCAGTTTACACTTTAGCTTTGAGGCCATTTTTACCAAATTGCTCTTTGGGCTCATTTTTTAAAATTTCAATTGAATTTAATAAAAATGTTCTATTATCTTATGTGTATGAGTATATTACCTGCATGTATGTAAGTGCACTTGTTTTGTGCAATGCCTGCACAGGTCAGAAGAGTTCATCAGAATCCCTGAAAATGGAGTTATGGGCAGCTGTTAGCTGTAGGTACTTAGGTCTTTTTCTTCAAGGGCAGACAGTGCTCTTAATCACTGAGATGTCCATCCAGCCCCAAGTGAGTTGGATTTTATAATTAGCTTACACATGACATGACATTTTCATACTTATTTTTTGTTGATATCCACTCTACACTCTTCAGTCATGTCTTCCTGTCTGCCCCTGTCCCTGCTTGTACACTTCCATCCTTCATTCCGCTTTCCACTTCATTTCATAGCCCCAGACATACACATGCTCCTTCTTTAAAATCTCATTTATCCACCCCTATAATGGGTCAGCTTCCAGTTCCCTGACATCTGCCCACATTCACTCAAACATAAGTGCATATTTATAACATATACAAGGTAGGGTCTTCATGAGAGAATCATGCAGTGTTTGTTGTTCTGGGCCTGGATTACCTAACTTTATCTATTTTCTATTTCTGTCATTTTTTTCCTGCAAATTTCATAATTTCATCTTTTCTTATGGCTGAATAAAATTTTATTGCATATATACACACACACACACACACACACACACACACACACACCACATTTTCATTAGGCAATCATCTGTTGATGGACATCTAGACTGATTTGATTTCTTTGCTATTGTGAGTAGAACAGCAATGAACATGGATGAGGCAGTCTCTGTGGTAGGATACAGGGTCCTTTGGATGTATATCCAAGAATTGTATGGCTGAGTCAGATGATAGTTCTCCTTTTAGCTTTTTAGAAACCTCCACACCCATTTCCACAGTGCCTGCACCAATGATGACAAGCAGTTTGAGGGCTGCTCATGTTGGTGCTTCAAAGTTTTCGGCTTCCTCTTTAAGACTCTGCCTCCTTTACCAGTTCCCGAACATTGACCTAATGGGAGCCTGCAGTTAAATTCCTGTTGTAGCCTACTGAAATAGAATGATACTGAAGTCTACTATCCTGTATTTCACCTGTATTAAGTGCACTAACAGAGCTATCTGGGACTACCTTGTCCTTATTGTCTTAGACTAGAATGCTTTTTTTTTTCCTTTTCATGAAGTAAGTCACTTTTCAGGTTGAGCTTTTTAATGTTAGACCAGACTCCAACATACCAGTTGAATATACTAGGCTTCCAAGGGGTCATTATGATAGAAAAAGTCTCATACTAAACATCCCTGAATAAAGGCAAAGGCACAGTGGCTCCTCTGGTTCTCATGGAAGAAGAAAGGCTATTCCTCCAAGGGGACTGCAATCTGTTTCCATTTCAAATGTTTGTTCAGTATATACCCCACTTGAGATTGAAGTAAAGGGAACTTTGCAGAGCTTCTATCATGCCCAACCACATAGCAAATTTCTGTTAAATCTATGAAAATTCTGCTTCATACGCAATTGGTCTCAGTCCCTTAATGTTACATCAGGATCATGGTTCCCTACCCTGAAATACCAAGACAGCAATTCTGGAACATGTGAGAGACACAACTTGGATATTTGTGACCAATTGGAAGTGGCCAAAGGGAACACTCTCACTTTTAAGCTGAGATGAGTGAATTTTTTTCTCAAGACCACACTGCCTGTTATTGGCAAATAGCAAAGCTAGGTCTGTAGACCAAATCGGCTACTGCTCATTCTGATAACTGCTTCTCATTACTCTGAATATTGCTTTTAGATTTATTGACAGCAGCTAATTTGTCTAAATTGTTGTTTTGTTGATATATGGACCCTTTCTTTCCCAAAGGCATCTAAATTGCTTCCTGCTTTTATTAACTTTGTATGCATGACCTCCATCAAAGCACTTAAATATGTAAACCATTCTTCATTCTCCCAAATGTCTGGAGGAAGGCTTGTTTTCTGAGATAGGGTTTCATGTAGAACTGAGTTTCATTCATCTGCAGTCCCTACACTTGATGTGTTCCTATCCTTTGCAATTGAATTATTGACCAGTGAATATTATTCGCATAAGTATGAAGTTTAGAAGTACGTTTTGCAGATATGAGTTTGAGGATCAGAAAATGGAAATAAATATTCATAAGTTCAATTTGTAGTGGTGATAGAAAAGATAATTTCTAAAGTCAAGTTCATGTAATCAAAGAAAAATGTTAAAATAGAGGTTGGATATTTTGTATGATTTTATAGGTGCTTGAATTACTCTCTGAAATAGAAGGCCCTTTAGAAGAAACAGAAGTCTTGTTCTTAGACACAAGCCTACTGACTCATTTATTTTAAATTGTGTTAGAAGATATATTTAGAATTTTAACTTATTAAATTATAATATCATATCATTAATTTCATCATACTCAGAAATATCTGCTTTTACCTAGTGGCTGCATTTTCTAAGAGTACTGAGCTGGCAAACTTAGCCAGAATTAAACTGGTTGGGGAGTGACAGGTAATTTTCTTAAAATTAATAATGATGGACTATAATTGCCTGTATAATCTGTCGTTAGCATTTCAGCTGGAAATACAAACGCAGATTTCATTTAAAAACTTTTTTAAAATAAATAAATTTTTCTGAACTCAGAGTGAATATTTTAGTAGATAGAATATACTTTACAAGTCACAAACAGTAAGGTTATTTCATTTTTAAACATTAACACAGCTCTGCATTGTTTTAAATGCTTTAAGTTTTCCTCAAGAAACTTTACCAGGGAATCATATCTCCATGATGTTCTTAACTTAAAACACCATCTCAAAATATTCTGTGCCTGATTGCAGGAAATATTTCCTACATTACAACTCGAGAGTGAGGCCGAGTGGGTGTTGAATGTAGAAGGTGCAAAGCTCAAACTCAACTCCTGCAAATAGGGCAGTGAAAAGGAATGGGAGGAATTGGCTAAAGTTTGAAAGAACTCCATTTTCTACTTGACTTTCCAGTGATTAAGCAATCATTTGATTGACAGCTCTCTATTGAAGAAGTACACAGCAAAGTGAAGTTTTATTGTCTCTCTTACAGTACTCCTTCAGTCAAAAATGGATAAGACCCCATATTATTTAAGAGACAATGTCCTATCCTGCCAGCAGAATATCTAAGGTTCTGCCCATTCCTCATCTTGAGAGAGCTTGTGTAGTTCAGAGAATGTGCTAGCTTCTTTTCTTACTTTATCTGGTAACACTTACAAGTGTCAGCGAATTTGCAGTTATACTTGTAGACTGCTCTGGGAAAGCCCATTGTTTCTTCCTCCAGGGTATCGGAACCTTATTTGCCTTTTCTAGTACTCAACCATTATCTAGCTGCACTCACCAACTATTCCTCTCCATGCAAACCATGATCCCACATCCCAGGACACCATAGCACTGTTCCCATGTAAGAAGTTGACTCCACACGTATGCTGAACCAAAGGGCAAGTGCATATGAAACATTGAAAATGAAAGGAAAGCTGTCCAGATAAAAATGAACATATAATACCTAATTGTTTCCATTTTTGAATGTTTAATGGAAATTTTAAATTGCCTTCAATTGGTAGATAGTTGATAAATTCTGAAGAGTAAAAGGCTATTAAAGAAATCAGGAAACGCTACTATTTTCACTGCATATTTTAATATGATGGTAAAGAAGATTAGACTTAAGCCAGAACTTTTAATGAAAGATTTAATTTTTAGTAGCACTTAGCTATAATTCACTTTTAAATAAATTATAACATTTGCATTAATTTATACAAAACACACCTGACATGATGAAAGCCACAATATAATTTTTAATTAGCGGTTACCACAAAGATAATCCTCAAGAGTCTGCAGCCCTAAACAGAAGTCTAATTTCTATTCCACTAATGCCACAAAGGTTTGTAGATGCAGCATATTTTAAAAATATTTTATTTTTATTATTTTTTATTTTATGTGTGTAAGTATATTTTCTGCCTGCATATAAGTATACCCATGTCATGGAACACCCACAGAGGTCAGAAGAGGCATTAGATCTCCTGAAACTGGAGTTAGGGACAGGTGTGAGCCACCATGTAGGTGCTGGGAACTGCAAAAGCAGTCAGTGTTCTTAACTGCTGAACTATCTCTCTATCCCTTCCAAATTTTTTTAATTTTGTTACTATTTATGATAATGCCTAGTAAAACATATTTCATCAAAAACATTTCTGTTTATTTACATAAAGAAATTAACATTACTGGAGAATATTTCCTTTGCTACCTGATTTGAATTTCTTCTTTCAAACGGTGTCTGCTAACCCCTATGTGTAGTTTGGAAAGAACAAACAAAGATAGAATTCCATTCAATACAGTAGCTTCTGTAACTTCCTGTTGAAGTTGACCCACTGAGTACAGTCATGTTGTACAGAGAACAGATAGCAGGACATATTTGGTAAACCTCTGAAACATATATAATAAATGTCTAAGGACACACTATAACATGCTTTTCTGGAGTCCATAATGGCTCATGGCTATTTGTAATCTTCATGAAGTTTATGAGCCAGTAACTATTGATAAATCACAATCTCACAGAAATCTGCTATCTGTGAATTTGAAACTCTAATACCAAATAATGAAATTCTGTTTCCTATAACTAAATAAAACAGCATATAGACATAACAACATAACAGTGGTCTGTCTAAGCTTGCTAGAAATGAAGGCTCTCCTATAGTCTCACCTCCTTGACTAACCAGACAGTAGGGCTTAGGCTCTCAATTTTGATGGGATTATCACCAGAGCCCTACTGAGCTCACAAAATATCACTGCATTTTATTCACCCAGTCATTCCCTAATAGATGGAAAACTTTATTACAGAAAGGATATAGTGAGGGTGGAAGAGGATACCAGCTTAACCATTTCTATCCAGGTTACAGTGTTTCATATTCATAGGAGCCTAGTTTGTAGTCATCATACACACAGAGAGGGAGGAAAGACTTCATCATTATTTACTTGAACTTTCACTTGACAATATAGCTAGCTTATCTTTTAGCCTATTCAGCATATTTTAGGAGGATAAATAATTTCTAGATCTCTGATTCTAAGAAATCTGATGGTGACTTCCATCTATTTACCTAACCATCTAAATTATGCCTTTTAGCATGACAACTGACTTCATTGGTTGTACTGCAGAAACCCAAGGCATGTTCTTCCAGTTCCTTACTGTTTGTCACTCCTGTAGGTGCAGCCATCTTCCTTCTACCTCACTCTGCCCATCTACTCTACCAGCTGACTTCTGAGGGAGCCTGGGGATAGTGCTGCTTCTCGGTACTCATCAATTAAAAAAAGTATTGCTGTACCTTTGAATTTCAAAGGAAAATGATATAAAGCTCCTCAAAGATTATTTTTCACTTTGATATAGCTCATGAATTTGAACTGGTAGATTCAGTTAAGTACAAGTCTTGTTGAACTAAAGAATTATCGTGGCAATGAGGATCATTTTATGTGTGTACAGATTTTCAGATCTAAATGTTTTCACTTGCATTATTTCTAATATAAAATACATGAATATGTAGATCTACTGTATATAAACTTTTCTGACATGAATTGATTTGGTGAGAAACCAGTGAACTGCTTTCTCTGCTTCTTTTGCTTAATAATTTGCAAAGTTAATGGATTACTTTGCGACCCTGTCCTTTAGTAAACAACTTCTGATTTTTCAACATGAATTCATTAGTTGTGGAGAACAGTGAGCTGATGATTATTTTCCAGGGCATGTTTCAGAGCAACAAAATTTCAAAGAAACAGCATAATTCAAATGTTTTTGAACACTGCACATGCACAACAGCGATGAGTTGCATTTGTGTGCCATTGGCTCTCTACTGAGAAAGAAAGAATGCTATTTGATTATAGGATCTGTTGTGCCATGTGAGTTCTCTCTGTTGAGGCCATGAAGGCTCAACAACTGAAAACAACATATTTTCAACAAATTCATGAACACAAAAGTTTGCAGCATTTCTTCTTTTTTAAATATTATATTTATTTATTTGTGTATATGGGAAAGTGCGTGTGTGTGTGTGTGTGTGTGTGTGTGTGTGTGTGAATATGTGTATGTGGAGGTCAGAGGACAACTCATAGGAGTCATATGTAGTTCTCTCCTCCCACCCTGATAATCACACTTGGTTTCAGGCACATTTACCCTCCTCCTACCAGAATCCTTTTTCTTTTCATCAAATAACAAAACTCTGTTGGATGAACCCAATGTGTCATGAATGCTAAGAAAGCATTCCATGAGTGAGCTACACCCACAGCCCCAGTAACAGAACATCTTCATTAACTAAAGTACTAACTTAAAACCTAACATTTATCTCCACAGTAAGAAGGGTTACTATAGTAATAAAGGGAAGGTCATGAATATAATCCCATAACATATCCTTTCCTCTCCTAGATGTCATTCTTCTTCATGCAGTGCTAAAGAAAACAGAAACAAAAGGAAGGGAAGAAGGGAACTTGGCTCTGCTATCAACTGGGTGTTATTTATAAAAATTTTGGTCAGGGGGCAAAACACAAAAGTAATTCTTTTTAAAAGACTGTGGTTTCAAAGTCTAAAATCTGTATTTACTATACATAGAAACTGGAGGAAACTGATTAAGAGCACTAAGTATAAGAGAAGAGGTGCCCTGAGTCATCTTTTCTGATTTAGATGTTTAAATTCAAATGATTTCAAATTAGACACTAACTGATAGCAAGTTGGTCTGTTGCTAAATATAGTGACTCAACTAACTTAGAGAGGCTTTTCTGCTCTCTGTACTAACAGGTGCACAGAAGATAAAAAGAAATGGATGGAGCCATACTTTAATAATATCTGGATAGGATATTTAACTTGTATTCCTCACAAACTAGTTTGATTGCCTTTTATCTTTGGCTCCAGTTTTTAGTAAGCTCTTTTGTTATAAATGTCATATATGCAACACAATTACCGAAATCTCTGTTACATATGAAATACTTATAATTTTCAGCTTTCAATGGTATGAGTTGCATAAATCATATATACTGATGAGGGATTACTAGCAATTTCTAGATGTATTTCAGTTAGGATGGTCCATACGATGAAAATACTAAGCCTACTCAAAGTGGGCCTTATAATGCCCTGTCCTTTTCCTATTAAAACTGATTTGTATTGATGAGGACAAGAGATAGAAACCAGCCAGGCAGTTTGAGACAGCTGCCTGGAAAAATTCTTGTCCTAAGTTATAAGTGAGAAATGTCCTTGGTCATGCCATGACTTGGCTAGTGATACCAGAAGGAAGGTCTGGTTTCTCCTTCTCTCTTCTCATGATTGAGTACCCCTGGCTGGTACCAGATCTGAGAGGAGACACCAAGAAGTTTCTTGGGTGGACCAAGTGGGCTGAACTATCTCCCCATGCCTCACATCAGTTTCTCCCATCAGTCTTAGAAAATGCCACCAGACAAGCAGCTTGATGGGATCCAGTTTTTGAGGGGTTGCTCCTGCCTGTACAGGAGGTCAGTTAGTTTTCTTTTTCTTGTTATAATGTTTTCTTGTTTATAATGATAACCGGTTTGTTTGTTTGGTTGAGACAAGGTTTCACTATGTAGCCTTGCATATCCTAGAACTCATTGTGTAGACCAGAGTGACCAGGATCTCACAGATATCTGCCTGCCTCTGCCTCTAGTGTGCTGAGATTAAAGATGCTATCACCCCACACAGCACCATTAACACTTCTTTCTAATAATATTTTAAGTAAAACTCTTTCCCACACTCATTCATACACTGACCATTAATTTTATTATTTAAATCAAAATGATAAGAACCCAAACTGAAAGAAAGTTTAAGGTGATCATCAGTGTCTGTCATAATAGCTCCTGAGTTAAAACCTACCTGAGATGTGAGAGAAAGCCTCCATTCCAATGAAAGACACTTTACTTTTCCCATATCGCTATGTTTGGAATGTTCCTGAGTCAATTAAAAATATCTTCATATATACCCACAAACTAATCTTTGTATTACAAATATGTTGACTGAAAATATTTTAAATAAGCTATTATAATTCTAGAAATTGATAATTCATATACTAGGTCCTAATCTATTTAATACATAAGAGGAAATTAGCTGGAAATTAACTCTTTGAATAGTTTAATGAAGACAGGATGAGGAGTGCCACTTAGGAAGCACTTGATGTGTTTGCCACATTGATGATTCATTTGGTAGTTGTTGCTATCTTCACTTAAATCCTAGGTTTTTGTGCATGTGCTATAGATAAGTGGTAGAATAAGAACATAGCATAAGGACAGCCTTTAGTCACAAGGACCTACAAAAAAGTAAATAGGTTGTTGGGGAGATGGCTCAGCAGTTAAGAGCACTGGCTGCTCTTGCAAAGGACACATATTCAGTGCCCAGCACCCACAGTCACATGAAGGCTCACAGCCTTCTCCATTTAAAGTGCCCTCTCTGTGGACACTTGTTTCAGGGGATCTGACACCTCTTCTGGCCTCCTTGGGCATTGCATGAACATAGTGCACTTTCATGCAGGCAAAACACTCATCCACATAAAATAAAAATAAGAAGTAGGAGAAGATGGCAGTGGAATGAGGCACCCTGAGGCAGCTGGCCTCATGACCTGATCCGCTGGTTCCCAAGAGACTGAACGTGTGTGTTGGACTATGTAAGAAACTTTGTCATGTAAGATACATGCTTCCCTGACCATAGATGATTCCATATATAAAAATTCTGGACTCAGGACTTGGCAAGTAAGAAAGAGCACAGATAGTGGCAACAATGGCTGTGGACACTGGAGAATTGTTGCCTATAGAAGCTCTCGATACATAAACTTAAAACCTGACTCTGGACCTCCTCATTTTCTTACTTTGGCACATAAGGGGGAAAATAACTGGAGAGCCAAGGTAGTTTTGAAATGCTGCAGGCACTGAAATAATAGGGACAGGAGCTACAGAGGTGACCCTTGGTACTAGGACTTAAAATATGACTTTGAATTTCCTTATTTTATTAAGAATCTTGGTGAAATGGTGCCTCTGCAGTGGGCTGAGTTCTGTGACCCTCTAGACAAGGAGGCCAGGCAACAGATGCAGAAAGGAGGGTGTTTCAACCACCCCACAGTACCACACCCTCCTGCATCTCTCATGTAGAGGCCCTGGGCTTGTGAGCAGTCACTGCAAAGTGCACCCATGGTTAGTCCAACTATCATCATCATCTGGTGGCTGTCAAGACCTGGCATCAGTAGACGACAACAGCAGGAACCAGAGAAGTCTACAGATTAAAGGAAATAAACTAAAGGATACTGGTGTCATGCTCTCCTGTAAAACTGTAAAACATCAACTCTTATGTATGTATCCTGATGTAACTGCAGGAACCAGGGAAGTGGAAAGGAACAACGGAGGTCAAGGGAAAGAAGGAACCTGAGAGACAGGAACAGTGGGAGACAGGTGTGACGAAGGGAGAAATAGATAAAAGGGTATTTAAATGGAGGGGAAGGAGGGTTATGCAAGGAAATATGGGGTAAAGAGAAAGATGGAGCTCAAGAGAGGTGGGGCCTCAGGAGACTGGTATGATCAGGAGAGAAATGGGGAAAATGGGGCCACTTTAAATGGGGAAGGCATGGAAGGAAGGTTATCAGGGAGAGAAAGATGGAGAGCAAAGAGAGATAAATAATGGCTAGTTAGTATAAGACACCAGAGGGCATCAAATTAGTCTACCAACCTAACAACAGATTCCACCTACAATATCTGTAATATGAGCCCATGTGCATAGCTGACAACTAAATAATAAGAAACAGTGCCAGAATGCCAGAGAGGAGAAACCTTCCTTTGAGTTGCTGGCTAGCATGGTCCAAGAGACTACCCAAATTACACAGGCTATTGCCACAACTCTTGATTGCCTCCTAGAACTTGAAGGTAAGAACATATTGCTGAAGACAGAACATACTTCAGAGACTGGATTTGGAGTATTGGAGCTAGAACTGACATGGAAGCCACTTCCCCTGAAGGCTAGCAATCATTGCTCTGGAGAGCACTATGCAAATAGCCAATGGAGAACCTCAATTGATGGCCCAGTTCCAACATCATGACTAAATAACCACATTGATGATTTGGACTGCATTCGACACTGATGCAGTAGTGTCACTTTTATCTTAGGGACAATTAGTGGCTACCTAATTGGACTTAGAGCCCACTTAATGGGAGGAAATGGTATTGTAATCAAGTCAAATAAATATGAATGAAGAGATTATAGGTCTTAGAGAAATCCTCAAAGCTGTCACATCCCTAGGTTAACATAATTTCTTACTAAATGCAAAATATGTATCCTTATATTTATAGTCAAGTTTCCCCATCATCAAAGAAACTTCTTTTGTACCAGATGAAGATTAATACAGAGTACCACAGCTGGTCACTCACAGACATTGTCTGTGAATTGCCCATGCTTAAGTGACAAATCCATAACGCAGCCTCTTTACCGAAGGCTCATGCAATATAGAACAATAGGTAAAAAAGTCACTAATGAATCTTGCAAATCTCATTAATGAAACTCCCACATGTGCCAAAGGCCTAGTGCCACAAAATGTCACAAATGGTTAATCATGGAGATTAGGAATCTGCGGAGTGTGGGTCCTTGGATAGGACTCTTATATTAAGTCTCACTCAGTCAGGGCTTAGGGACCATTGTGGAAGAGGGGTCAGAAAGATTGTAAGATCCAGGAAGACATGACCATATGGAAACAGAAGAGTCCTATAAGCTCCTGGGACCCTGCTCATATGAACCTACAGCAACGGTCTGGGGTATGCTCAAGGCTCATGGAAAATCAGGCACACAAAAACCCTGCATGGTACTGGAAAAATGGGCAGCAGAGCCCAACGTTTGCTTTAGAAATACTCGCAGCTGATTACTGTTGGGTGAGGATGAACTGGTTTACCCTAAGTTCTAAGGGACTCTGGGTAGGCTGACAAGATCTCAGTTGATGAACCCACACTGAGGTAACTTGGGGACACTAAAATGACACAATGGACCTTAATGCACATGAGAGGATGCATGGATTCTAGTTGGGGTTACGGCAGGTGCCGGTGGGGAAAGGGCTATAACAATGAACAAGCCTGATTGAGATGTTCTGTAGGAAAATAATCAAAATTCTTTGATTCAATAAAAAAAAAAAAACATTAAGAAACAAACCAAAACCAAACCAAAACAAAAAACGGTGAAACACCACAGTTGCCACTCAGAGTATCTTGGATTGGGGAGGCCTGCGTGCTAACTACTGCCTGCTATGGGGACCTAGCCTCTGTTTTCACCTGCAGTGAAACCCTGAGGGGAATCCACCTGTTGGAGAATGCCTTTGACCACAGTGAGGTCATTATGCTAAGTGAGGCCCTGAAACAGTGTAACCTGCATGTACTCAGGTTGCAGACAACTGACTGATGAGAAAACCCAAGAGTTTCTCATCACCTAGGAAGAGAGAAATATGTACTTACAATCCTAAGCAGTGTGTAAGAGAAACAGAAAACAAGAGTGAAACTTTCATTTCAAGAAATTTGAAAGTATTCTAATCCAAAATCATGTAAAAAGAGAAAGGGAGTGAGCCCTTATTTTGTTCCGGCTGTGTGTAAAATTATTGATCACTGACATTCTAGTAAGATAGGATTTCTCTGGTACTGGTTCAGATGTATTGTGTAAGATGAATGAGGTTTTGCATTTCCTAAAATAGGACATGAAGTGTAGGATGGGGAGGTGTAACTAAAGGGGAGGCTGGGGGGTGAGTAAAGGAGAGGGTAGAGAAAGGGGAAGGAATCTGATATATATCTGATTATATATGATATATATAATATATATATGTATAAGTTTAGCCTGACAAGCTGGTACACACCTTAGATCCAAGAATTTAGGAGGCAAAGGCAAGCAAATCTCTATGAGATGGAGGACAGCCTGTCTACATAGCATAGGTTGGTCCAGGTCAACTAGCTCTACAGAGAGATCTTGTCTCAGGAAAACCAAGAAATCCATCCATCTATCCATCCACCCATCAATCAGTCAATCAAAAATTAGTGTTAGGATTTTATATCTGTTATTGTAATGTTGCTATTATATAATTGCTGGGAATTCTAGTGACGTCCTATTTTTCTCAGTAAAATATGAAAATATATAAAATATGAAAGCACAAGTTTCTCATCAGCTTTTGTGTACTGCTCTGGCCTTTAATCATAAATTGAGGCTACCAGTGTACTTCAGATGAACTGTTTCTGAACATGAGCTTGAGGTTGCCAGGTATCAGGACTGGTATGTTAGTTACACTTAGCAACATATCTGTCAGGAATATATTTTATAGTGTGATGGACACTATGAATTGTGTGCATCTGAAACCCAACCTAAGCCTCAAAGATTGGTGCAGGTAACAAATGACTATTAATCACAGGGTACTACCTCCTCCTGCCATTTCCTGTGCAGTGCTAGCTTTTAATATCAATTACTAAATTAAGAAGAATAAAACATGCCAAGCAGTTTATTAGATACCAGCTAATAATTGAACTGACCACCAGAATGTGAATACATAAATTATTGATGCAGTCAGAATGAAATATAGACTTCTACCACAGAGGAATGCTAAATTAACTGTGACTTCTAATGCATCCCGTCACTGAAGTTGTGGTTCCTTGCTGCTGACATAATGCACCTCCACGTCCTTCCTCTTTCTTCCTCTTCCTTTCTTCACACCCTCCCTCTCCCTGGCTCTCTTCTCCTCTACTGCCATTTCCTCCCCTCTCTTCCACTCCCATCCTCTACTTTCTTCACACTTCTCTTCTTTGTACTGTTTGTATTTCCTTCCTTCCTGTCTTCCCTCCCACCACATTCCCTCCCTCCCTCCATCCCTCCCTCCCTCCCTCCCTCCCTCCCTTCCTTCCTTCCTTCTCTCTTTGGGTGCCAATTTTTTAGATTAGAAGTCTTGAAATAATTTTGGAAAATTCTCTTTCAAAGCCCTTCACACTTCCTTATGTGAAGACCACTCATCAAGCTTTCTCTGTGGCCATCCAGTCCTTGTCCCATGCTTTCCATGTGTTCATTAAGAACCCTTTGATTTTATTTTTACCTCATCGTACTTAATGTTAATGAAAGAAAATAGCATCCAGCTCATAAATGACTTGCTCTAAAAACTTCAACTCTTGCCCAGTGTCTACTTTGAGAGGACCACATTCCAATGCTCTAATGACATCTACATTTCCTATCTTATTTCAAATTTGCATTCTATAGTTATGCAACTTTATAGTCCCAAGGTGTCTTATGAAGGAAATGCTTGCTGTGCATAACTGAGTTTTGACCATAAATGCAGATCTTTTACTTCTCCTTCTTGTTTTGCATTTGTTGGAGCTTGTTCATTACTCCATCCTGTCAGAGTGACTTTGTATTTACACTAAATTCTGTGGAGTGTTATTTATTCCCTCCCATATTATCAACAGTATATTAGACAAAAATGTCTGCAATGTTATCATCGATGTTTACAGTGAAAACACAGAATAACTCAGAGTGAATGAAAAATGCCTGCCTTACAGCTCAATCATTAACACAATGATCCAATTTTAAACCAACCAACTTGGTGCACAAAAGTCAGACTCTGCAGAACAAAAGCATCTTGGCCAATTTCATCAACCATTTATTAAGATCAGAATGTGTATGTATCTAGAATTAAAAAGGTATATAAACCCAGAACAATCAAAACAATCCCATAACTGTTGAGTAGATGCATAGATCTCAACTCACTATCTCAGTATACATTGAACCAAACAAATTTCTATGTTGTGTTGGAGTTTGTGCAATTTTGCTTCGTATTTTCTGGTTAGATACAAGATTATTAGAGATGTTAATATCATCCCTTTTCTAAACTGGGTTTGCTATGTTAAAAAAAAAAAAAGACAGGTTCAGAAAGCTACATGATTTCAAAGTTCCTTTTATCAAGGTACTTTCTTTCCAAGGTGGATCATTCATTAACAGAAGCAAAAAATCAAGGAAACAATAACACAAACAAACATTCTTGTTTCCTCTGAAAGAATTTGTGGAATTTACTGAAATATATTGTCTTCTGAAATAAAATAGACTAAAAATGATAAGCATTTAAAGGAATTAATCCCCATAACAGAATTCCATATATTAGTGAAAAAAAAATCCCTGATGGACTATAAGCAGAAATATAGGATTTGGAACTTCACATCAAAAAAGCAGATTGATTTTTGTCTCTATCTTGATCAGAAACATGGTTAAAATATGACAAAATTAAAAGTGATTCACTATACGTACATATATGTATGCATATGTTTAAATCTTGTCTCTGCCACATACCAGCGGTATGAACATGATCAACCTTCATTATGCCTCAGTTTCTCATTTGTAAAATGAGAATCTCAGCACCTATTTTGTTAAGTTCTTAGGAGGATTAAAAGAGGTGATATATCTATATTTTAAAGGAAATTAGTTTGAAGGAGGAAAATAAATTATAATTAAAATGCTTACCAATTATTGAACAGATATTTGCTGAGGCTATGCTGTACTTGCATTTTAAAATTCCTTTTGTCAGGTACTCAAAGATAAAAATTATCTTTGATTTATAGCTGAGAAAACAAAAGACTATTAGAATTGGTTGTTTCAAGCCCATGGAATTAGATGAGGTAGAGCAGGATTTGAATTTAGCTCTGACAGACTTAACTATTCACCATGGAGTTATGATTATTTAATTGTATGATCCATTCCTCCCACAGAACCATGTGTCTATCAGGCAAAAGGAAGTGGACAATAACATTGAGTGGCCACTATCTCAGACATTACACACTGGGAATAGATAGCTACTAATATCCACTATCAGAAGTGATGGGGAATGAAGCTTCACCTATTAAAATAGGTAAATTACAGTTTGTTTCCCTCTAGGATGTTTCTCAGCTGCCTTGGTTTTGTCCTTTAAAGAATGGGAGTATGTTCCCCACTTAGTATATTTCTGGTGGCATTGTTAGTTGAGGTGTGTGTCTGTGGTCATTTAAATGAGAATGTCCCCATAGGCTCAAAGTATTTGAGAATTTGGTGCGAGGTGGTGGTTTTGTTTGTGAGGGTTAGGAGGTGCAGTCTTGTTGGAGGAAGCACATCACTGGGGTGGGGTTTGAGAGATAATCACTTTGTCCTATTTCAGCATCTCTCTGGCTCTGTTTGCTGTGGCATGCTTGAAGATGTAAAGCCCAAACTTTTTCCTACAGCTACCCCTGCTGCCATGCTGCCATGGCTTTTCCAACATGACTCTTAACCCTGTGGAACTGTAAGGCAAATGAACTCTTCTTTCCATAAGTTGCCTAGTCATGATGTTTTGTCACACTAACAGACAAGTAACTAATATAGCATCTTAAACTCTGTCTAAGAATCAAATGAGTGTGCAGATAACATACTGACAGGTAACCAGGCTTTCCCATGTCTTTTCAGAGTCTTTCCTTACTCATTCCTGCCAATAGTATGAGTCTGTGACTCTAAGTGCTCAGTTTTTTTCTATGTACAGCATAGTCAAACAGGTTAACAAAGTATAACAGAGACAAGAGCCAACAAACAGTGAGAATTGAGAGGGTGACATCTTATGATGACACACATTAGATATACACCCAGGTTGCCTGAGGCTAGAGGATTACAAATTCCTTTTAAAATGTGTAACAATCTAGACTGAGTCGGATTTTATTCATAGGAGCCTGAAAGTCTTCTAATTAAGTTATCTGCTCTTAAATTTTTTATTAATCTTTCTTTTTTGATTAATACAGTTATATCTATTTAGTAGTAAATGTCCCCTATCTTATAGTTTCATACACACACACACACACACACACACACACACACACACGTATATACATGAGTTTAATTGAAGTTATCCTACACCAAGTATAATGCCCCTCCCACAAGCCATAATTTGCCAAATTAAAAACTCAGTACCAGGTATGGCACACCTCCCTTCAGGTTTCTAGTCACAGATGTCTCAGAGACCACCCAAAGCAGTTTTATTTTCAATATTATATCATTCTGCTCTGCCATTGTAAACACAAGGACATATTCTTTAAATTGGTGCTCTAAAGGATCATATAAAATAAAAGTGAATTTATTTAATTTAACTTAGATTTATTTTTAAGGTTAATACTATCCCATTAATACATTCATTTGGAATGTTTAATAAATATGGTACTTCAAGTCTTATCAACCAATTAGGCTTTCAGTACTAGAGAAATTCAATGCACATTTCAAGGCTATTAAATCTGTCTACATTTGTTCTTAATCTCCCTCCATACAACACCATGACCGGTCATGAACTGCAGTAATGAGTGTCACAAGCAACCTTGAGTATGAGCTAAGTTATGATTGCTTAGTGTAACTGAAGACAGAGAGAGTTTATTATAACAATAGTCATTTTACCAAATGTCCTTTAAAGATGAGGCTTGTAAGGTAAATTCTACTGCTATAGCAGAGAGGGACATAGAACTTTAAAAAGGCAAAATGACAATATCGTAAAGATAAAAACCTTTTAAGACTGAAGGAAATACTCAGATAGGAATGGTAATGTAACTTACTCACTGTAATGAAGGAAGCTTCTGAGCGAAAAATGCAAAGGTGCGAAACGAAGTCTTGCTGGGTGTGAGCAGTGACACCCACTTTCCCAGTAAAGCTGCACTGGGCTAGTTTCACGGCCAAATTAGCTGACAAACGTCTTCCATAATCATTCTATTTACTCATTTCTACTTATTTCAGAATTAATCTCACAGTTGGGTGTCTTCGGAGTTCTTTTAGGTTAAGAAATTAAGAATTTTTTACGGTTATTTTAGTTTTGGCTTTTCTTGGTTATTATCTTTAATAAATATATTTTCCAAAAAACTTGAAGAATGAAGGTTACTCAGTGTTATGTTCTACACAAAAAGGATTGCAACAGTTGGTAGTGCCTTTTGTGTCCTGCACAGGTTGCCACAGTGAGGGAAGCCCCATTCACAACTCAGGCTTCAAGGTTTTTATATTATCTCAATCATCTTCCAACACTGAGCACCACATGCCTTTAGAAAGGCAAATGTTTTGGGTGTAGTGTTGGGCATCAAACCCAGGGCCTCTCGCATGGTAGGCAAAAGCTCTGAGCTCAGAGCTACATCCTCAGCCTAAGAAGGAGAAAACTTAAAACTTTTCATATGGTTACTCTAAGGCTTACCAACAGTTCAGTGTGGTAGGTCTGTATAATTGTAGCTACATAACTGAAATGAAGTTGAGCAATCTGCAAGATTTGGATCCAGACTTCCTGGTCTCATCACTAACCTACTACCATCTTCACCAAACTAATCATCTCTCTAGTTATCATTTTCTTACTGTATAAAGTTAGATCAATACAAATACTTTGTACCATTGAGTGTGGTCAATGAATGTAATTTTTCAAAGTTGGTAGCTATTATTATTAAGTAATCTTCACCCACAACCTTTATTCACAGTGAGTCAGATTGTGGTTAGGTCATTTCCCTATTTTCAAGATAGAAGAGGTAAAATCAACAGGGCTTCACAGAAGTTAATTATTCTTAAAGGTGATGGGAGTGCCTCCTCCATTCCACAGTGCTAGTCCTGAGTCAGTCACAAGTCCATTCACCCCACTGGCTCACTCACTGCAGCTCAAAGGAGATGAGGAGCAAGGTGCATATAGGGTGCATTAGAAGACCAGGTGACAAGTGATTAATCAGCTCTCTTGCAAACACTTGTGAAAGAGAGAACCTAGAGTAGAGAAAGGTGGAAAGTTCACAAAGGAGGTAGTTTGGGAAAATACATTAGAAGATGTCAGGAAGCGAGGAATTGAACATCTTTCAGTTATTTTTCTGTCACTGCTGTTGCCACTTCTTCCCCTCCAACCCTGTTCTTAGCCAACTGTCAGCTCGTTAGTGGGTGTGAAGGGACTGAAGAAAAATCTCAAGGGAAAATCAGTTTCACCCATCCTCTAAACAGCTATATACTGTCCCAAGGAGGCTTGGCTAGGAAGATAGGAAAGGACTCACATAAACCTTTTCATTTTGACAGAGGCCCTCAGAGGACTTCAGAGATACTAATATGTATCTGCAGAGTGTCTAATTCTTTATTAAGGTGTCTGGCATCATGGTTTTGAGCTATGTCTTACAAATATTTACCATAATAAGGTCAAATGCATTTTATAGATGAATTTGAGACTTTGTTAATTTGAGACATTTCAGAGTCTGCATCTGAATCAAGGTTTTCTGACTTCATGATGTTTCCACAACATTTTGTTGCTTTTATTTCAAGAGTTTAGTAAAACTTGGATTAATGAAAAATATATTCCCATGAAAATAATAATGTTGTAGTATGTTCCTTATTTTAGATTGGTTGAGCTTTTTTTAAAAATTGACTTTAAATTGGATATTTAGCTTGGATAAGAATCTAATTAAAAATGTTCCATTTAATTCCATTGAAATGTTTATTTCACTGTTTTCTAAATTTGAATATTAGCCATACTTTTTCAAACAGAAAAGTAATTGAAGATCTCAAGTGCTCATTTACATTCAGCATAATGTTACATAAATATGTGTAGATATAAACTTGAATATTAATTATTGTATCTTTTAGAAAACTTATTACTATAACTTACAATAAAAATATATGCTAAATACAAATAAAATTTCAAATTTAATAACAAATTAAGAATATTAATCTAATGTGATAAATGCTAAAACCTTGCTCCACTGAAATAACTTTCATTGACTAAATTAATGAATATATTCTATATAATTTATTATAGAAATGATTACAACTATCATAATTGAATTCTCAATTAAAATATTTTAAATAGAGACCCCACTGAGAGTCCACACAGCCACTTATGTAACAATAATAAAGTTGGAAAGCAGGAACACATTTTTTCAATCATGAAATTACTACTATAATTATTAAAAATAGTTGGCAAGTGAACATAAGAGGGTATACTCAGAGTGAATTCAGGTCAGATGCCCACTCAGCATCAGCATCAAAGTCGAGGCTGCTGCAGGCAGTGCCTTTGAGTGCCATGTTCCGTGTCCCCAAGTACCACTGGTATTCCTCAAAAAACCACAAAATTCTGGGACTTTCTTAGTAAGTTGGAGTCTTTTGTCCTTATACAGTCTCCCAACTTCCTCTGCTGTTCCATCTCATCAACTCTTTATTTCACATGTTTTCATATACACATATGTGAATATATGATGTAGTATCTTTATTGCTTTTCTTTTTAGCCTAAAACAAAGCAGTATAAGGTTCTTCTCTACAGTAGATATTCAAAATAAAACAAAACAAAAAAACTCAACAAGTCAGCCTATTGGAGATATCTTCAAAGGGCAAATTCTCACTGAAAATTAGTTTCTCAAACTAGTAAGAGGGAAATAAGTGATATTTCTTCCATTTATAATGAGAAATCCCAGCCTAACTGGTCAACCTAGTAAGCATTACAGGGGTCCTCCAGGACCCTCCATTATCATGAACCTAAGCATACATGGTTACTGAAATTAGGGGCAACAGTTACTCCTATAAATATTAGTTGAATGAAATAACCAAAACAAGAACACCTCTCACAAGCCTCTGTTCTGACCACATCAAAAACTCGTTAGCGATAAGGAATCAGCTTTCTGCTCTTGCAGTAGGACATTTTTTATTCTTAAATCTGTCTGCTTCAACTCCACGTAGGAACTTAAAGACCGTGTAGATTTTGATGCTGTGTTTCCTATTTTAACTTGAATGTGTTTGAGGATGTTGGAGAGCGTCTGTCCCAGATGGAAACCTCACAGCCTGTCGACTCAGTTGGCAATAGAATATGAAACATCCAATTGTTAATTCATCTTATCTACATTACACATATTTAATTAGGAGAAAAACAAGTTTTTCCCTCTAACTATTGTTAAATCAAATTTTGACACAAAAATTGAAAACGGCCAAGCAGTCCCACGGACTGATGTTTTCAAAGTGCTTTACAATCAATAACAGGAAGAGTCAAGTCAAACAAATAAGTAGAAAATGTTAGGCCGTCTGAAGTGGAGCATAATTATATGCCAATTATGAAGAAATGTTTATAAACAAACTGTTGTCACCAACATGAAATAATGGCCATTTCCAAGAGAAGGATTTTATATTGATTGCTTGTTAGAGAATAAATATGATGATACCCTGTTTGTGTATTAGATAGAGTGTTAAATTAACTAGGATCCGCTAACAGAAAAATAAATTAAAATACAAAGTTGAGATGTACTGTGTTTGCATGCAGAGGGAAACAAGAATTAGTGACAAAAAGTAACACATTTTTTAAAAGCTGTGATGCTGTAGAGTGTTATAATTTGAAGGCAAACAAATTGACTGTATAGTGTCTTAAAAAGCCCACATCATGACATCAGATGATTACCGTGATGGACAATCTATATGAAAACTTGCTGAGGGAGAGACCATAGGACCAAGAAGGGCTTGTAAACCTTGAGTGAGGTACAGCTGAATAACCAGCAAAATTGGTAAAAACAAAATAATGACGTAAATCATTGAGGAAAAACACCAGTATAATTTCAGTGTAGTATCAATTGCCGAATCATTTGCAGTATCATGACAGGCACATCACAGTTGGAAATACACAGGTTTTCTTTTACATTTCTTCTTGCAGATTTCATAATAAAGGAACAGAAAGGAAAAAAAAAAAGAAGCAAACACAAGAAAGAAAGAGATTCTCAGACACACATAGTTGCTACTGATCATTCAGAAGCAATCGGAATGTATGTACAACACTAGAGTGAAATATTTATAGCCGACACACTTCGAAGAGTAGTGTGACTTATGAGAGTCAAGAAGAGTTGGTTTTAGACAAAGTCATGAATGAGACTGTACAACTTCCTTTACTCCCAAGCCTGTTGCTAGGTCCCAGCTGGCTTCCATTCTTCCACCTGAAAAGAACTCTTTACTAAAATGTTTTATGTGTGGTCTTAGTCTTAACATTTGCATTTCCTGGAAGGATAGAGAGAAATGTTTCATTTTTGTCTTTCTTCCTGTTTCCCTTCAACTTTCTATATATGGTAAAAACATAAAATAAAATCAGTTGGATATCCACTTACTAGAGGTAGAGAAATCTAAGCTCTAACCTAGACGGTCCCTGCCAACCAGAAACCTGTTTCCATGAGCCACTCTGCAAAATCTGCCTGGGCTGTAAGGAGGAGTTATGGAATTAAACAGGTTTAATTAATGTAAAGCTAGAGTAACTGGCATTTCTATCCTGCATGCTCAGCTATCTGCATTTCTCCTTATTCACTGAATAACACCAGGCTGTCTCTATTTGGGTTCTAGTTACTGTATTCTTCTAGCCTAGACAAAAATGATTTTTTCTAAATATATCTTGCAACCTGTGCAAACCCACTGGATTATGTTCTACAAAGCTATCACTGACTTCTTGAACTTTGAGTAGTTCTAAGAGCTTTGAATGCATTTAATAGATTGTTAATCATTTTGTTTCTTCTACTTCTACAAGGCTGTAACTTAGTGTTCACTGACCATCCTTATGTCATCACTCTCTCCTCTCTAGTAACTGCTGTTTTAGTCTCAATTTCTATGAAATCAGCTTTTGCAAATGGATGAATTAAGGATGAATTTTTCTTTCTGTAACTGATTTTTTCACTCAGCATAATCAGTAGTTCCATCCATGTTGTTACTCATGAAAGAACTTGAATTTTTGTGGTTGTAGCTCTGCTGAGCTGAAGGACAGTAGGGGCACTGTAGATATTAATTATGGAATGTGTATCCTAAAAAGAAGCAATGTGATTCTCAATGTTTTCCCTATAAAGAAAAGCTGAATAGCTGAGGATGAATTAAATTTAAAGAATGTATCCATATGTAAACCTGTTACTATGCATAGTCTTCTGCTTTTATGTGTCAGTTAAAATTTTTACATTTACTTATTTTGTGTTGTGTGAATATGTGTGCATGTGTGCATGTCCTATGGCATGTGTGTGAAGGTCAGAGAATAACTTACTAGAGGGTCTCGTGTCTACCATGTGGGTTCTGTGGATTGAACTCAGGTCATCAGACTTGTCAGTAAGTGCCTGTGTCAGCTGAGATCTCCCTTGCCTGGTATCAGGTTGTTTTTAAGTTATCCTTGTATCATTCCCAGACCAAGACTTCCCCTGCTGCTTGCTTACGCTTCTGCATGAGGTAGAAGTCGACTGAGTAGACGCAGGAATGTAAATTTTGCAGAGATGAAGCATGGCAATAACTTTGATAAGATGTACACACTCTAGACAAATGAATTTTACCCAATCTTGCATCCAAAAACTTAATTTTATCTTACTTTGTTTATAAAGTAGACAAACTCACTGAGCCTTGAGCTCCTCTTGTAAGCTAAACAGAACTTTAATTCCTCATGACCCTACCTTGAACCTACAACAATGCACACACTGTTCTATGTATGTATATGGGAAATACCAAAAGCAGTGCAACCAACATTTTTTCTATTCTTCTTTAGAAACGATGAATATATGAAAATTATCCCATCCCATTTGTGTTGCAAACAATAGATGAAGTTTAATTGATAACTTGGTTTGTGATAGTATGTGTTGCATGTGTAGTGTTCCAGATCAGTAGGAGTCAGAAGGGAGATAATCTTCTGAAAGGACAAATCTTTCCAGCTTTTATTCCAATTCATGTTGGATATACTGTTTCAATAAGCAAGAGAGTGATCTTTTGGGGGAAAACAGTTCTTAGAGAAATTAAACGACTAGGTTCACAGTAGTTTGAGTCTACTCTTGGCCTTAAAATGGATGCTAGGAATCGGGTGTTTTTATTCAGGCATAACTGTAATGTGGCCCCACACAGTAAACAAAGCAACAAAGCACTGGCCTTGCCTTGGGTTGGCCATCTCCTAAGTAAGTCTGATGACTTCCTGATACCTCTCATTGTGGAGAGTTCAGAGATGATAAAACCATAAGAACACATAGAATCTTAGATCCTCTGGAAGACAATAGTTATACAAATCTGTCCATAGATTTGCCTGTCTATAGAAGAGACATTACCCATGTTATTAAACTAAGGCTCTTGAGATGGAGAAATGACTATGGATTAGCCAGGCAGCCCAATGTAGACACTTGACTCCTTATAAGAAAATGGCAGCGGAAGATGTGATGAGGATATGCTGATGTGCTTTGAAGACATAGGAAAGCACTGGATGGCCCAGAATGTACGTAGATGTGAAGTTACAAATATCAAAGAAATGGATTCTCCACTGGGGGCTCCAGAACCAAGTAAGTTCTGCTGATAACTTCAACTTCAGTTGTTACAATTCCTTTCAAACTTCTGACCTCCAGAGCTGTGAGAGCATATATTTTGTCATTTTAAATCAGTAGATTTGTGTTAGTTTTTTCAAACAGCAGTAATAGACCAAACAACAGCATCAGCTTTCTGGGTGGAAGCTAAGACTGTGTTTTAAGTAACCTGCATGTTTGGTCACTACATTTAGTATTAAGTCCAGTGGAATTCTTCCATCCAATGGTCCTAAGTCTCTTTCACGTAAAGCCAAGAATATTTGTTATATAAAATTATCACTTTATGAACATAAGAGAGCTTTAGGAAACTAATGTAGACTTCTCTCTGCTGTCTCACACTTTCAAATCACAAACTATTTTAACAGCAACATCTCAGATGGGATAACTTCACAATTCATACATTGAAACCTCATTTCTCAGTGTGATTATACTTGTGCAAAGGGACTTTATGGAGGAAATCAGGTAAATGTGGTAAGCAGGGAAGGGTCCTAACTACAATGACCACTGCTCCTATAAAAAGAGGCAAAGACAGCAGAGATGTTCAGGAAGAGAAAAAGGTCATGTGAGGACACAGTAAAAAGAAGCCTGCCATCTGCAAGCTGTGGAAAGAAGTCCTAAACCAGAAGAAACTTAACTTGCTGACAGCCTAACCTTAAACTCACAGTCTCCAGAACTAAAAGAAAAAAATTCTCATTGGTTTAAGCAACCTAGTCTTGTGGTGCTTTATTTAGCAGGCCTATTATGTGATCATATGTTCTTAACCTAGTGGCCTGATGTATCTGCTTACCCAGAGGGTTATAGTAATAGAATTTTAGCCACTATCATTTATTTTCCACTTCTTAAATCATATATACTATGTAAAGTCTTGTATATATTTTTTCAGACCCCCCAACAACTCCAGAGAGATTATTTTATTTTCCTTGCTTCTAGATGAGAAAACTGAAACTCAAAGAGGTTATCCTTAAATGCAGAATGTGCGCTGACACACAAGGCAGCTGGGACCCGAAGCCAGGACTAACGATCTCACTCTGAAACGTAACTTTCCTATTAACTCTCATTTACGGAATGCTTCTGTGTGGCAGATAATAAGAGACAGACCAGTGGGAGGAGTTCTGGCCTCGGTAGCATTCCTAGAGCAATAGGAGTCTGTCAGGAGGCCAGGAAGAAATCTGCTGAATAGTTGGAGTGTTATATACCATGTGAATAGATGAAAATGCACGTTTAGTCATTTCTTATAAT
The DNA here is from genome assembly GCA_035773235.1 of Eospalax fontanierii. Classification (NCBI taxonomy): domain Eukaryota; kingdom Metazoa; phylum Chordata; class Mammalia; order Rodentia; family Spalacidae; genus Eospalax; species Eospalax fontanierii. Next base: position 9,576,292 of record CM069528.1, on the reverse strand, counting down.
GCTAGATCAATAAGCAAGAGTCACACTATCATCGGGATATAATGGCTATCTCCATAGTAAGAACAAGAATTTAAACAAATGAACTCAAACTCCTAATGTGTACCCTGATGTCCAGTCACGTGCATCCTTCAGTCACAGGATCATGGTTCTTATTTGCAATCCTCTCGAAAGCAAACAGAAATGGTAAAGAAGAGAATAAGCCTGGAATTTAAGTGATGTATGTGAACCTTTGGCAGGCCAAGGCTTACTGAAACTTTTCTATTACCCAAATGCTTGGAAGCAAAGCAGCTTGCTGATGGCAAACACAACTGATTACCTTCAATTGTCTAGGTATAGATCTCATCTCACCCGTGACTCTGGAGGCCATTAAGATTTTGACCAGGTCTTTGAGGGATAATTTGATTTGCCCAAGATGTTGACTTCTGACAGTGAAAGCCAGTCACATTAGCTGGTTTGAAGCAATTATTTGTCACTGTGTAGAAATAGCATGGTCTAGATATTATGCTGCATGAAGGATTCTAAAAGGTTGGAAGGTTATTTCTTATTTTGGCCTTGATTCTTGAGAGTTTTGCAAGTTATTTAATCTCAATATAACTATTTCTCAGTTTTCTAGACTTTTAAATATAATTTATAATGTATATAAGCCCCTCAAAAGACTGGAGCTAAAGAGATGGCTCAGGGATTATGAATATCACTGTTCTTCCTGAGGAAACCAGATTAGTTTTCAGGACTTACATGGTGGCTCACAACCATCTGTAACTCCAGTTCCAGGGGATCTGATGTGCCTTTTAGCTTTTATGGGCCTGGTTTGCAGGTGGTGTACTCACATACATACAAGTAAAACACCCTGTGGGGCCTCACTAGCTGCCTCGTAGCTCCAAAGGGGCAGCCAAGACGTCTCCCAGAGCCAGTGAAATTTAAATGTTAGGCCTGGGAGATAAACAGGGCCTCTGTGAAACTGATGAGCCTAGGAGGAAAGCGAAACCTAAACCTATCCCCAGACATGGTAATTAAGCATTGTGTTTACTGCCTGCTGATTGGCTGATGTGGTCACCCCATGTATCATCCATGTAACCGCCCCTTTATGCTACTTGCAAGGCTTGAAAATGTCATGTTCTGGTAGGCTGTTAAAAAATAGGGAAGTGCAGTTGATTGGTAGGAGAACTGTATATAAGGGCCTGTATATAAGGGTACTGTAAGATGATTTTTCTTACTGCTCCTGAGAAGGGCTGTAACACATTGAAGAGCTGCAACATCAGAAGAAGCGTGGTTGTAGATTCTTCTTCTCCCGGCTCCCCTCCCCCACTGGTCGAAGGTTGGGGCAATCCAAGGAAGCAGAGAGGAACGCGACCATCTTCTGCCACTCCAGCCAAGGCAAAGGGAGCGACAACACCCATACTCATAAATCAAATTAAAAAAATATGAATTCTTCTCTGTTTATCAGTAAAGCTCAAAGTGATAACATTTTTCCTAGGAGACCACACTAAATAGTATTTTACCCTGTTTATGTGTGTATTGCTATATGAAGCACTTCTAAAAGTAGAGATTAAAAATCCTGAAGTCTTATTATATGAAAAGGGCATTGAAAAATCTGTGTAAACGTACGATCTTACGATTAATAGTTTGACGATGAAAAATCAAAACAATGTAGAAAAACTGCTAAAAGTTTCACTCAGAATCTTTGACCCAAATTTCATATTGTGATCTTTAGTCAATATGATAGGATGACTTCAAAATTCTAGAATATATTTTCCAATTATTCTCAATACAGCTCTGCTCTGTTTGGTGTATTGTTGTTCTGTTGTCCAATAACTAAATAAGACATCATCAGCAGGTTTTTTTCCCATTAATACATGAGTTTGGTTTGTATTAAACAAAATGTGTGATGTTATTCATGATTTAGAGGTTTTATCTCCTTATGTTTGTAATAGTAAGAATATTTTTTTAAAGATGAATGAGTACACTGAGGTTTAATGCACTGATAATCAAATTAAGAAGATAACTGGAAGATGGGTTTATTGAAAACCTAGAAAAGAGAGAGCATTTTTTTCTGATTGTACATATGAGTGATTAAATGAGTGAGAAATGAAAACAATGGTGTGTTATACTAATGATTCTAATGTGGTTAGTCTTAGAAGATGTATAGATGCTCACCAGAACGTAAACAGAGAGCAAGTCCCAGGATCTGGAGAACTTATTTTTGTTGCCCTCTCTCTATTAATCAAGTTGACTCTCTTAACTCCTCAGTTTTCTATCCCATTCAGCATTCTTTAAATTGTCCTCACCCTTCCAGTGTTTTTATTATGCAGAGTTGGTCCCTAGTTCACCAGCAGAGAGACTGTAAAGTTTTCATACAACAAGCAGGCAGCACATAAGCCAGGTTGCCTGCCCTTCTTGCTCTCTGAGAAGTGACACAGGACATCTTTCTGACACAGCTGTGTTTCTGTGTTTCTGACATCATTTGTATTTCTATATCCTAAGCTTCACTTGACTTCTCAGGAAACTTCACGCCTTAGTCATTTTCTGAAAGCTGATTGCAATTTGGTTCTGATAATTGAACAAGCAATGAAAATGAAAGATTAGTAAAAATAAATGGTTTTCATATTTCCTTCATTTACTGTAATCCATAAAAAATGTTCATGGTAAATTGAATATAATCAGAACATGCAGTTTTTACTTCTGAAGTAAAAACTTTCAATAAAACTACATAGTGCTGATGATAATTTGGGATGTGACTTATGCATTGTGGTAAATTATATGCATGAAACAAGTAAGTGATGTCATGTCCGTGAAGGTAGCTATTCTTTATTCTTGACATCAGACCAAAGAATGATGGATGCTAAGGATAATTTGAAAATTCATCTACTCAACATTAAGTGGTCTGAGGCAATGAACGTATACAAATAATGACTTGCTATAATATCCACTAAGCCAAAACTCAGCTTTGATTAAATTATGCATGTTTATCTAGTTTTTAAAACTATTTTTAAAAAATTTTATGTGTATGAGTGTATTGACTATATGTAAGTGCACCCATATTGTGTAATGATTGCAGAGATCAGAAGAGGGAGTCAGGTTCTCCTGGAACTTAAGTTATGAATGGTTGTTAGCCTCCATGTGGGTCCTGGGAATCCTACCCAGGTCCTTTGCTCTTAACCACTGAGCCAGGTCTCCAGACTTGTTTGCCTAGTTTTGAACATCCATCAGTTCTGTCTAATTTTATATGACTGTCCTCCATTTGCTTTGGTTATATGATCTAAATCACCATGAATGTAGTGTAATACACAATATTATGATGCTAATGAAGTTAATATTCAAATTCCATAAGACTTCAGAACCAGCAGGCTAAAACAGAAATGAAAAGCACTGCTATTATACATTTTCTTAGGTAGAATGAGCACATGCTGCTGTCAGCAGAGATTGGAATTAATTCAGTAAGTCCAGGAACTTTTTAATATAACTATAGCATTGATACTAAGTATACCCTAAAATTTTAATGTTGTTTGAAGTAATGTTGTGTAATATTAAAATGCAAAATGAATTATGTCTTTTACAGAAAACAGTAGATCAGGCAATAAATAGAATTCTAATTAAGATTTAGCTTTTAAACTAGAGTAGGAAAAGGTATAGCATGCTCACATATGCTGAAAGTTACCACCCTTGGGAGGCAGTGAAACTCTCCACATACATGAGCACAGTGATTTGAAGTTATGAATTGTTTCATTTATTTTTTCCTTCAGTTTCATTATCTGTAAAACAAGACAATGTTTGGGCTTACCATATGAATTTTATAATAGAAAGGTGTTCATACATGTGTGCAAAGTGGTTAGAGGAATGTCAGTCACATAAAAAGGACAATGTGGTTGTTTGCTTTTATTTCCATAGAAAGCACAGTAGTGAGGTCACCTGAGAAGTAGATTGTGTCATTTTGCCCATTTACAGATGAAGAAACTAGCCATTAGAGATTCAGGCAAAGCACTGAAAAGCTGAACAGTGTTACAAACATGAAAGTCAAAACAGTCACATATTGCTTTGGAAATTTTCAGCCGACTCTGCATGTTAAATTAAGCACACTCTCCTTTCCCATCCATTTGGTCTTCCCAGTTGAGGTGGGGAATGCCAAGCCTGTCAGTTTCCAAGGTCGGGATCAGTGCTGCTGTTTCAGTGGTAGTTCTGCATTCCCAGTGACATGATGGTTATACATGTAGTGTCTACAGAGATTTTTGATCTTGCTTCAGGATGTGAACCTAGTGCTCTAGGATTTGACAATGTTATTCATAGAATTGCTTAACATAGTTGAGGTATAAAAAAGGAACAATTGTTTCTCAACATTCCTTTGATCAAGAAATATATTTTTACCATATTGTTTGTTTGTGTGTGTGTGTAAATACACATTTACATGATATGTTCCTACAGATGGAGAGGTAGTTCAATCACTCAATAAGAATAACTGTTGCATAAGCATGAAGAGGAGAGTTCAAATCCCCACACCCACAACAGCTGAGCATGACTTTCTTTGTCTGTAACCCCAGTACTGGACAGGTGACAGATATCAGCAATTTCAGACAGATATAGACAATTACCAAGCTGAAACACTGAGCTTTCAGATTTACTTAGACACTTAATGAATAAGCAGATAGAGGAAGACACTCAAAGCTCTTCTCCAGTTTCCACATGCACATCTCTCTCTCTCTCACACACGCACACACACACACACACAAACACACACAATGCTTCTGTTCTCTATTTTAAGACATTCCAAAAGGACCCCAATAAATCTTTGCACACATTCCACAGGTTATTCATTTCTCTGAATCCCCAAGGAATACTAGATTTATCATAATCTATAGAGCACAAGAGTCCTTAAAGGAATAGTCCATTCATTGGGTCTCGTTGGGAGATTATTACATCATCCTTCAGTTGAGAAAAATGACAATCACTTTGAATTAAATAAAAAGTATTTTAGGCAAGCATCTACAAAAAGCATAGTGAATTAAAGAGGTTCACAGAAACTCCTAATCTGCTGCTGCTGTGCTGCTGTAAAAATGCAGGTTGAAGGAGGGGGAGCCAGTAATGTATGCATGTTTGTGCAATCCTCCTCAGAGACAAATGCTGGCATTCACTTTATCTACTTCAAAGAGCCTACAGAGCATCTGGCTTCTGAGTCCCTGCCACGCCAGAGCTCAAATCTCCAGGGATTTTTATTTCTGTGTTTATTTTTAGGAAATCAGAAGTGCATTATGTCTGACACATTCATTTTCTCTAGGCAAGGCTGATGCCTATTAGTACAAAATTTTGATTCGTGATTAAGGAATTTGGGCACAGACCACTCATGACAACTGTATCCAAAGTTATGTGTTTCCCTGTTTCATGAGAGGGCAATTTTTTTCTGACTCAAAAATTTGGGTTTGGGGTATGGGAGGAAGATGAACGTTTAATAACACTCTTGATGAGCAGACCTTCCTTTTCTCATTTCTAGTTTTGTTGATAATCACTAGAGAAAATATCTTTTTTCCTTGAAAGAAATGAAAAGTTACACTTTCTCCCATTCACATTTTGTAGGACAAGATGCTGTGTTTTATATTTGCTTAGTATGCAAGCAAAAGTCTTGGTGTGTGAGCTTTAAACCCAGGTATGCACATTTGAGTTCAGTCATCATTTGAAAGCCTAGTATAAGAACAAGCTTCTGCCAAAGTGCAAAGCAGATGAACTTGGACTCCTCAAGTCAACAGCACTGTTCAGGTGCTCCTACCACCCACATGCCATGTGTTCTTGCTGTTGTCTCTTGCTCTTCCTAAAGACTCAGGTTGAAATTTTGACTTCCTATTTTGGAAGCTGAAACTATGATCTACATACTTTAGGATTCCTGTAATTTATTCTGGGTCCATTTCCTCCTTGACTGATAAGACATTCTGGGTAATGCTGTTTTACCTTCTAATGGAAAGCATTTGTTATTCCAGGCTAACCCTTTCTCCTGATGGAGTGGGTGAAATTTGTTTTTCTTGTGCTAATAGACTTTACTTTATTTGGAAGGCTCATCCTCTGACCCAGTGCAGGAAGCTCCTTAAGATCAACTAAGTGTGTGAGAAACACAAGATCTAAAAGTTAATCACCTGTGTGAAGTCTAGGGTCACTCCTGCCTCTTCTAGACAGTCTGTGCTATATGTGTGCCTCCATCTTCTCATCTGAAAATACAGAATAATAAAGTCTGTTCTATGAAATTGTGGCAAGAATTCAGTAAATTAACATATAGGTCATTCTAATCTGCATGTAGCTCATAGGAAAAAAAAAAACTTAACAAATGTAACACCTTTGCTATGTTAGTGGTCCCAAGATTCAGGAGTTTGATAGAGTCAAGAAGCAGGAAACTCGGAGCTGAAGAGATGGCTCAGCCATTCAGAACACTAGGTTTGGTAACCAGCACCTACAAAGTAGCTAACAACTGTCCATAATTCCAATTCTAGGGGAACTAACACCTTCTCCTGGCCTCTAAGGGCATTGCATGATACTGATGCACTAAAATACACATAAAATAAAAAGTTAAAAATAGGAAACAAAAATAGTTTGCAGACTAACTCTGATGGACGAAATAATACTCATTTCCAAATACCTAGCCTAAGTTACTTTTCCTACAAATGTCTCCCACCCTTGAGTCTTATGTCTTCCTAAACATTTCAAAGTAGACAGTATAGTTCTGCAGATGGAGAAATCATGGAGGTTGCTCAGTCTGGCAACAAAGTTGCCTCCCTTCAATCTGTTCACACACCTGAGCAGATAACTTAAGGAACATCAACATCTCACAATCCAGTCAATAGAAGATGTCAGTGAACCTTTGATGTCCATGCAGGGCTCAGACAACAATTTTAACACTGTCTTCAAACCTACAGATGCTGTTTCTTCACTTCTTCAACCTTTAAGTAGCAAAGATGCCTGATTCCAGATTTCTCCAGCCTGCCTTGCCTGTTCCCTTTCCCTTGCTTCATCTATTTACTTCTCTCTGTGTCTTCCTGGAAGCAAATTCCATAACCTCATCCTAGATTCTTGAGACTGCAGAGACCATAGAATGCAGCAGTAGAGGTAGGTAGTTAAGAACTCTAGGAAAGATGGTAGAGAAGATCTCAGGGATGCACCGGAACAGGGTGATAGATAGACGCTGCCTTGTAGTTCTCCATCCTGGCATGTACATCTTAGGGGCTAGGATCCTGACTTTAATCACTGTGTCCACTGGAATAAATCACAGGGCATTGGCTTCATTTCTCTTGCTCACAGATGAAGGTTGTCAAACCTACTGCCTTTGTGGACTGGGTGACTTGGCACAAGGGCTTTCCAGTACTCAGTTGTAAGCTGTCTTGTTTAGGTTTTCTGAAAAGCAACTTTTCCTATGAGGACTGTGACCTTGCAGTAGCGCATCAAAGCTCAGTTCGCACACAATTTGATAGGAAATCAAGTTTAAGACATCTCCCGTGTACTACTCGCCAGTGAATACAGACAGATTCCATTTCTTAGCTGGGGTACAGTGAGTAGTCGAAGAGCATCTATTATGGGGTGTTGACTTTAGAGGGCCCACTGCTTGGAGCCCTGATCCACCTGGGAACAAACTGTCGTTGGGACCCCACCCCATAAGGCTATTGGCTAACAAGACCTATAATACTCTCTGCTCTTTCTTGAATAAATGAGTTTGCAGCAGACCACCACTGCTGGCTTTCCACTCAACTCCTGGAGTCGGTGTGTTGACTCTGCGCCTACTCGGCCCCTCCCCTGTGGTGGAGACCCTTCGGTCCCCCTTGGGCTGGGACACCCAGCATTCTCGGATCAGTGCTTAGGCTTTTAAATAGATCTTGGTATTAAAAGCCTTTATCTACATTAAACAAAATATGCCTCTGGACATCATTGCAATACTGACACTAGCATTGGTTTCTATCACTAAGTCAAAAAATTCTTTCTCTGATTTCATGCTATTAATTCTCAAACTCCTCAACATGACTGATACACAGTAATGTTAAATCTGATTTGATGAGCTAAATGGTTATTCTAATTACAGGAACTAGCCATGCAGGCTTTGCAGTCACCTTGTTTGGTGGAGGTTAGGTCTTTATTGAACTTGTTAGATTCAGAAGAGGATAGCAGGAACTCAGCCCAGGCTCCAGGAGCCATGTTTCTTAGGCGGCTCCTTACCTTCGTTCCTCATAGGTCAACTCAAGCTATGGACATTGTTAATTTAACATCCCCAGCTTTCACTGAAGGATATAGGCATGACTGGTATGTGTCCTCAGGGGCTTTCCATTAAAGAACACCAAATCATATGGATCATATGACTCTCTTTCAACTCTTTTTATTACACCACGGAGAAAATAAACCGACCCAGGTAAATGCTGCCTTTCTTTTACTGGCAAAAATATCTTTTCAGCAAAGACACAAATGAGTCAGAGGCTCAGAACTTTCATTAAGAAAATATTAGGGTTTAGGGTAAATGTTTTGTTTTGATTGTATTTATTTCAGTTTATAGTACACACCAAAGTTTTCTTGCAAAAAAATGTTTTTAAGGTATTTAAAATATCAGTTACTCCAAAATTAATACTTAGAAGGATCTCAAATGAAATGTCTCCAATTTAGGGAACTCTTTAGTAGAAACTTCCCATGTATTTTAGTTTTATCATTACTAAGCATGTGGCAAGGGAGGAATTGCTAACTGCTATAAGAAGCTCTGGAGATGACTTTGCAGGGCATAGTAGTGCATACCTGTAATTTAGCACTGGAGAGGCTGAGGCAGGAGGATGTTGAGTTTGAGGCCAGCCTGAACTGGAAATTGAGACTCCATCTAAATCAAAAAATACATTTTTAAAGTGTTGATAAATGAGGTTTAAGTAGTGTGGTAAAAGAGAAACTGGAGTTAGTTTGACAGATGTCTATAGCAGGAAGATGATATAGAAGTCAACTTTGGAAAGGAATGGAATGGAGTCAAGCAAAGCCACGACCACAGGGGACAGGTAGGACAGACCCAAGGAGTAGCGGGAGAGCCATGAGTATGCACAGATTCTTTGATCGATTAAAATAAGGTTAAAATGACTTTAAGAAAAACATTATTCCTAAATTCACAATCACTCGGGGCTCAACCCTCTCAGCATAAGCTATATTGTCTTCCATGATCTTTCACTTTAATGGAGATAGTGATAATTCCAATAAATGTCCTTATGAATGTTTTACAGATTCTATTCTGCTGACAAATTTGAACGTTTTTCCTAAACAAATTTCCCTAAAATAAATCTGAAATTTAATTCACTTGGCAGAAATTTATACTTGAATATCTCAACAATCTCTGTATAAAAGAGATTTCTATCAACATATATAATCACATAAATAACATGTTTTAAAAGTACTATTTTTCTTCATTTTGATATTCTTGAAGTATGTAGATTGTGGAATAAATGTTTAATAATATTCTTCCAAGAATGTTTACCTAATATTTCATATCCAGAAGCCAAACTTCAATCTTTCCTGCTTCTTGATCAACTCCAGTATTTCAGTATGTCAAGCATAAAATAAATTTGTGGAACTATGTAGCCTTCTGACTAGAGAATCAATAACTAAGCCTGACTAGATAGATCTATGGAAAAATTCAGAGTTTACATTAAATGTTGGATTTCTTTGATTTTTTAATGATAAAAAAGTATTTGAATGTAAGTGCCTTGGCTAAGGATTTTGAAATAACTCCAAGTAAATAGGCTTACAGCTTTCTTTGTTTCTAAAATTATCAGTTATAAAAATGTCAACTTCTTAGGTGTTGCTTCTCTTAATGAAAATTTGAGTTCTTATCATTTTATTGAAAATTCCTTAAAGAGTTTCAGGAAATGATTGCTCATTTCATATTAATGAATTTAGGTAGTGTAACTTTTCTTGTTTTCTTGAAGCTTTCGGATTCCTGTTTCTGTGGGATATAAAATATGCTTTACAAAGAATGCACACCTAATTATATCAAAAGACATAATCTAACATTGGCATGCTGAGTGGTAGAGCTCTACCCGGCTAAATTAGGTGTTTTGCTAAAGTTTGTTATGAAAATGCTTTTTTTTATCATATCTGATTCACAATAAATATTCCTAGAGACCTTAAGATCATGGAGAGAGAACTGAATGCTTCCATTTCTAGCACTGAAATCAAGTTCTTCATATCAATCTCATATGGCTCCACAAAGTGTAACAGAAATGCTCCTGGATATTGACCAACTTTCTTCAGTCTTTAATCTCTAAATCTACTAATCTTTAACTACAACTATTTTCTGAGATGATTCTAAAGCAACCCATAAAATGAATTCTGGACATTTACAAGATATAATATAGAGTAAATAAATTAGAAAGAAAAGTAAAAACAAAAAAAAATAGGCAAGATCAAAGCACTTGGAGACAAGACTGAGTGTGGCTTACTATCGATTTGTACAGCAAAACTGCATGAGGCAAGAAAGAACTGAGAGGTGAGAAGGAACAAACTCCTCTTTTAAATCTTTCAATAAAATTTCAGGTATTTGAAGTCCATACAATTTATAGTGTTCAATAGATTGTGGTTGAACATGGGATAAAAGCTGACCTAAATTCAAAATTCAAGTAAGAGACCTCAGGATGGCTGGTGTCAATCAACACAGGGTAGGCTAAGGTCCTTTGAGGGTCAGGGGAAGGGAGGGAAGATGGTAAAATTGCACTTTAACCTCCTGCTGTATAAGCAATGGAAATAATATGTGGTCTCATTTCATAGGGAACACAGATTCATCTACAGGTGTGTTGAGAGCATTTAAGTGCAAGTAAAATACTCAGACCTAGCAAAGCAAGAAGCAGATTCACACATGACTAGAGCAGGAAATATCATTTGAAATTCAATTTGAAATGCAGAATTACACTTTTTCATTTACTAAAAACATTTTATCTAGTTGACAGTGTTTTTGTCAAGATTCATGTTTCTCCCGTGGTTAATGTTTATAAAGCACCTTGTGCTTTGGGGTTGGAAGGATTTATAAATGAAAAGTAAATCAATGTCTGAAGATGTGATTTCAAAAGATACAAACTTCAACTTCTACTTTGATTTTTTAAAAAGTACTCTTGACTTTGAGATTCAAGTTATGCAAATATGCAAATATGTGCTATTTCTCTACGATTCATTGCCAGCACAAAGCACAGACTTTCTTTTTGAGCCAGGCAGCATGTCTTCTGGTTCCCAAAGATGAGTGGGTATCAGAGGCTTAGGGAATAGAGGACAGCTTATAAAATACATACATTTCCAGGCACCATTCCAGACAAACCGAATCCGAATTTCTAGAAGATCTTGGATTATGCTAGGTTTACAAAGTTTTCCAGGTGTTTAAAGTAGCGGATTTGAAATTTATAGAGTCAGTTACTAACTTTGACCATCCACACCATCCGTGGTCTAAATGCATGAGAAAGAATTAGAGATAAATAAAGAGGAAACTCTTCTCACTCTGCAAAATAAATTGAATACAGACTTAATGTATCAGATTCAACCACAAAATAACCTTAGTATTGTTGGTTTTATAACTATCCACTTATAATATTACTGACCTCACTGTGTTACAGTTTTGTTTTTATACATTTTTATATCATTAACATTTAGTTCAAGCTTTGGATATATCTGGGCTAACATTGAATCATACACTGAATAAGCGTAAGTGTTAAATTAAAATATAAGAATCCTTTTAATGTAAGATTTAGACTCTTATAGAGAGAAAAAATGGTGAACTTGGAAACAAATACCACAGATAATATGAAGAAAAAGATATGTACTATGACAAAAGCACCATGGTAAAATGTGATAAAAGCCAGTTCAAACGGGGATAGGAAAGTATTTATCTAAATTGGTCATTAGGGAAAAAAAAAAAAAAAAACACCTCACCAGGGAGGTAATCTTAGGACTTTACCCAGAAAGTGCACAGTAAATACAAAAGCAGAAGAAAGAATGAGCTTAGTGTGCTTAAGAAACAGAAACATAGGTGTGTGTAATATCTTGAGTGGGAAGTATATTGGTAGCAGACAAATTTCAAGTAGCAAACAGTGGAGATAGAAATGGGCCTACTAAGAATGACGTAAAGAGCTTGTCTGGGACTGAGGGGATTTACCTTGGGGATTAGGAACAGAACTGGCTTTGGTTTCAGCACGACCTAAGTTTTAGTGCTGGCTTCACCGGTTAGGAAAGGGACCTTGAACGGGTAACTTAGCCTGTATAACTCAGGACCAATGATAGAATAATAATGATCTGACAAACAAGAATGCATAGCAATATGATTCTAACCCAATGAGAACATATACAGTGATTAAGCACTTAATAAGATACTTAATAAGTTTTCTATAAATATTAGCTGTAGCTATGATAGACAAGAGGTATATTTCTGTGCAAAATATATTATTACATGATGATATGAACATTCTTAGTGTTTCTATTTATAAACCTATAATTTTCAGTCTAAAGTATCATTGACTAAGATGGTGATATGCAAGAATATAGATGGATCAACAAGGAGTTAGTCACTCGTCTTATAGACTGTTGACTGGTGAATCTTGAACTTGGAGTGCTATATTAATGACTTTTTATTATTCTGATAAAATACTATGACCAGAAGCGTCTTAAGGAAGAAAGACTTATTTCCTCCTATGGTTTCACATGCAGTCTGTAATGGCAGGGAAGGCATGGTAACAAGTAACTGGAGCATGAAGCTGAGACATCACATTTCCATCTATACACAGAATGCAGAGAGGGATTGAATTGGTACTGGAACATGTTCTAAACTCTCAAAGTTGCTCTCCAGTATAATACTCCTCCCTGCAAGTCTCTACCTCTTAAAGATTTCATAATGTCTAGGAAAAGCACTACCAATAGGGAACCAAATCGTGTAAATACATGAGCTTACGAGGAACACTTCCCATTCAAACCAGAAGATGCTACAACCTGGCTCCCAGAGACTCTTGGAAATAACATAATGCAAAGTGCTATTCTTCTAGCCTTGGGCGCTGGCCCATTCCTGTACTTAGCTCCCCAGATCCTTAGACTACTCTCTTAGTCCAGACCCACCCACCACAACCTGAATCCAATACTCAGACCAGTTCATTTTTTCAGTATAGTTTGTTAGAGTCTTCACAGGCTTTTCCCACCCCCAACTTGCCATTACATTCCTGTGACCTCCCACAACCTGTAATGGATTTCTGTGAGCAGCCTTCTTCACTGGTAAGTCTGATCTGATCCATTGCCTTTCTACTTCCCTCCCACCTGAGCAATTCCACCCCACTCCCCACCTCACCAGCATTCTGTTCTTCTAGTGTTGGGCACAGGTCCATACCTGTTCTTTGCCTCCCAGATCCCTAGGTTACTCTCTTAGTCCAAACATCCACAATATACTGAATCCTGTACTCAGACCACCTCAAATTTTCACTTTATTTTGTTAGAACCTTCACAGGCAGGCCTCACGCCCAACTTGCCTTGGATTCTCAGACCAGCCTTCTTCCCTGGTAAATCTGATCCTGCCACTGTGTCTCCACTTTTCTACCACCACAACAACTCCAACCTGGCTAGCCTCATGTTCTCCATGTAGCCTTGGGCACAGTTACACTCTTAGTTACTCTTAGCCCCTAAGATCTCTGTGTAAGTCTCTTGTCTAGAGACAAGAAGGTACCGGAGACTCCAATAGGAGCTAACAGGACCCATGTTTTATTAAGAGAAGACCAGATGGGACTAGCTCCTCCACACCCATGCATGGAGAAATGCTACCCCCCCAAGAGATGGGGGGAGGCTAGCCCCCTCACCCCTATCTTGGGGCTGGGGCTCCAGGGAACCTGGCTGGCGTGCCAGGCTCCAGATCGGGATGGAGGAGCTCCCTCAGGGAGAGTGTGAGAGGCAAACTACCTGGGAGAGCGATCTCAGCCCAAAAGCCCAAGTCCCAGTTCCAGTCCAAGTCACTATTTCATTAGTATATATACTTAATATATATTCTTGTGTCTTATTCATAAGTCTGGATTCATTTTCAGCATATATTCTGGGAGGGTATGTTTCTTTTCTAAGGGGTATATTTTTTCTCTGAGTACTTAATAAGGCTTTGTTTAGTGAAGAATGCTTGCCTCCAAAGATTTAAAGAAAAAAAATAAATTCAGTGTTGCTTTATATGCTCCATTTCATGTCACCAGCCATCATAATAATGCATATTGTTTTAGTGGAGAAAGCTTTGAATACTTACGATATGATTAGAAACGTTAAGTCTCCCAAACGTAGTCAGTACCACAAGCCATTTACTGCTTCATGTCCTTCCGGAACTCCATTTAGACACAAACGCAGAGCTTCTTTGTGGACTGTCCACTTGACTAAGAGAAGCATGCTCTGTAGAGCTCATAGTTGATAGAGTGGAACGCAGGCAATGATAGAACAATTTTGGCAAATAAGTAATTAACATTTTGTGTAAGTGCTACAAAGAAGAACCTATGGAAATTACTGGATCACACAAAAGTGTGGACAGAATTCAGTCAGAGAGATAATGGAAAAGGCCTCTGTGTCAGTAAAGTCCAGAAAGAGATCTAGGCAGAACAGGCAGAAGGAGGAAAATGCATCCATCTGGAGGTGAGTGTGCCTGGGGATAAGGTGTAGACTGGTAAGCAGAGGTATGGGCAGGAGTCAGGTAGACAAACTCAACAGGCTTCTAACAGCTACAGGATCAGATTTGTATTTGACTTCACTGGAGGCCAGGATGAAACAGCAAAACAGAGACCGGCTCAGTAGGGTCTCACTGATAGAGCATATAAAACCAGAACAACTAAAGATCAAGAATAGAAGCATAAAGTACTCATACAAGCCACATACTGAGCAAATAATTCTTATCAGCTATGTTAAAAGACATTTTTCTTTCTGATTAATTGCTAGTTGTATGTTCCTGTTTATTAAGAAAACAATAGACTTGTAGAGATTCATTCAAAACAATTATGGTATGTAGATAGATTTTTAGGCTGTTTTGTTTTTATTTTATTCTTATAACTGTTATATGATTAGCAATTACTGTTAATCTTACACTGTGCCTAATTTTTCTTAGCATAGAAAGAGCTAGGTTTCATTATAACATTTTGCAAGCTCAGTTTGCTTTTGATATTTCTCATCTTCAACACTCTCCCTGCCCATCACCTTCCTGTGAGCCCTCCAAGCTGGCAGCCTCCTTTCTGCTTTCATTTGACTTCTGCTTTCAACACCCTTGCTCCCTCTCATTGTCTCCTACTTAGCATCATAGCAAATACTGTCACACTCCCTAATTTACATAATAGCAATCATTAGAATTTAGGATCCAGATATAAGAGAAAACATGGGATCATTGTCTTTTTGAGTCCTGTTCACCTCATGTAATAAAATGCTTCGCAGAACCATTCATTTTTCTACATAATTTCTTTTTCCTTCCCAGCCAAGTACATTGTATATATATGTTGTGTTGTCCTTATCCATTCTTCAGTTGATGGACATTTGGCTAGTTCTATTTCTTTGTTATTGTATATCATCTTTGGTCAGATTTTACCAGGTAAAAGTTGGTTCCAGTTTATCTCTCATCAGATAAAATTTCCATTTATACCTTTCAAATGCAATTTCAAAAGCATTTATTGAAATAGTCACTGAATCTCACTGATCCAGAAAAGTTTTTATTTCAGCATTTGACAAAAGAGCAAAAAAACTTAAAATGTCAACTTTGCTGGATGACATTTACACATCAAGCTTTTCTTTCTTGACTGCTTGAAGAATGTTATTTTATTACCACTTTGATTATATATGATCTTGTTTTGACTGTCTCTAAGCAGTATCTTTTTTGGAATGACAATAAAAACACAAACCAATTGAGAGGGAATCACCTAGAATCGCTAACAAATGCCAAACTGGGACATGTGATCAGCTTTTCTGATTTCAAGAGAAAAAATAATATCCTTGTGGTTATGCTTAATTTTATCCTTCTTTGTATACCTCAAGAGAAAGAGAGACTCAAATGCCAGACCATCAACTCCATGGAAGTTTTACGTTGGCAATAACATTAGCTCAAGCATGAGGGAGCACCAGAAGCAGACTCAAACTATCCTTGGCTTCCTCAGATCTTGTTGAAAGTTTACCCATTCCTGGCCCACAGCCCTTCTGTGTTTTGGTCTCTGTTGTCATTCCTGCTTTTTTCTCCCTGTCTGGAATGGCCTGCTGCTCTTTTTCTACTCGCCATGTCACCTTGGAACTAACCTCTGGAAAGAAATCTATTCGGTGTGTTCAAATCTGTTTTGTTTTATAGCTGGTACAGGTGTTTGCAAAATGCACTCTTCCTTTCCTTGTGTTTGGTCCACCTATGGAAGGATGAGAAATATGGTGACATTTCATAACGTGTTCAGGTCACCTCTGTCTTTGCTATTATGATCATATTAAAAATTTCATAAATCACATTCCCTGACATCAAAGCACTAGTGACACTGCCAGCTGCTTAGTAGCTATGTACTTGACTTTGAGGCCGACTGGTTGTTATGGAGTTGAGTGGTTTGGGGGTTTTTGTTTTGTTTTCTCCTAGTTTACTTTTAGGTCCAGTTATCAATGTTCTGAAGTCATAAATAGTCTAATTCAGATATTCTTTTACTGATCTTCATTTATGCCCTCATTCATGCATTCATTCAACAAGTGTCTCTTCAGTATTGTTTACATCCTTAAGACAGCAAGGCACCAGAAATTGAAAATAGTAAGCTTTAAGACAAGGTTTCTTACAGCTAGAGTTTTACATAGTTTGAGGGAGTCATGACAAATACGCTTTATACAATTTCACCGATAAATACATAAGTACAAATTATGGGAAAATCTCAGAAAGAAGGATCACCATGGGCTCATCAGCCTAGGTTTACAGAGTCATTCAGGTAGACTGGTGAGGAGGCAGGAAACAGTCAGACTAGACTCTTCCCCAGAAAATGAGAAAGCCACGGTCCAAGAAAAACAAAAAAAGCAAGGAAGGGCCTAGAAACGTGTAAGTATACCCCAAACCGGAGGCATAGCATGTGCAGAGGTCATGTGGCAATGACAGACACCTCTAAAGAGAGTTAGTGTCAAACCTATGTGATTGATATCAGCAGTAAGATTCATAAGGCTCTGGCTTTCTCTAGACTGAGATAGGTTTGAGGCAAGTCACAGGAAACTGTGGGGTTTATATGTTTTCATTCTATTGGAATGTATTTATAAATCATGAGTGGAAGCGTGGTGAAGAAGCATCAAATGGATTATTTTGAAGTTCCTTCTGGCCATTACATGTAGAGCAGGGCACCCTGAGTGTTATTGCCATAGCTCATTTAGAACGGGAAATGGAATGTTGCTTCTGCTCCTGTGGGAGATTTTTGAAAACCAATCTGCTTGTTTTATGTTGATCATTTTGTAAATTCTGTATTTAGTTTTTCTATTTTGAAAGCATTAACTGCAAAGTTTTCTTCAAGATAAAACTTTTCTTGTTTTAGAAATTGTGATGTTTAGAAACTCAATTTTACCTTTTATTATGGTCACAGTAAATATTCCGATGCTTCACAGAAACTTCCAGATTCTACATAACATTAGAATGAGTATTTTTAAAAGCATTTCCCTTCAGTTTTAAATTCTAAGAACATATAAGCTCAGCTGATGGACATATATACTTTTAAGTGTGAAACAAGATTAGTGTCTTTAAGTGCCAAAAGGCAGAAGCATAGCTTTTTTGTGTAACCTGTATTGACAGAGATCTTCTGATTATGAAGGTTTACCCACTGTGATTAAAGCCCCAGACAGTCTTTCAGTATCCAGTCCACATCACTCTACTTAAAAAACACTCCAGTGAATCTGCTAAGATTTGCTGTTCTGGAATCCCAAGAGAAAGTCTAATTCAACCTATATTTATAAACTGAAAAAAAAAAAAAAGGCTAAAGGAGCAAAGATACTTAGGATTACAACAAATACATTTTAATAACAATAGTATTTTTGTATTGTTTTTAAAATCAGATCCTTGGCCAATGTGGCAAGACACAAGTTCAAGGGGTTGGATTTTCACTCTTCTGGCTGACAACATAATTAACACCTATCAGTGCCACAAACATGTATTCCCCATGGTGTTTTAATCTTTATTATTATAGGCATAACCCTTTAAACAATCCAGCACAATGCTCCTTATAAACTCATGTCCTGTTCAACTGTCAGGCAGAATTTTCCATTTACATTCACAAAGCAGAGCTGAATATTTACAGAAATATACATATTCAAAGGATAATAATCTCTGAAAGGAAAGCCATTATAGATTCTCTAAAAGTGAGGAACAACATTAGCCAAGGAGGCAATTACAGTCAGATCAAAGACATATGAGCAACTCATTGTTTCAGACAGAATGCAATGCTTGCCCTGTGTGTCTGCTTGATTTTTAGAACAGACTTAAAACAAGCATCCAGGGAAAATCTGTTGTTAGTTTGAGGTTCAATTTTTTTCTTAAAATGTAATTATGAGAAAATATTCATATCTCATCAAATATAAAATGTCTAAATGTAACTTTTTTGCACATAACATTTCGTGTGGCTGGCAGAATTCTAAGATGTTCCTGCTCTTCCTGTCTAACAGAAACAGCAAGTTTCATGTTCAGTGAAAAAAAGGAAGCAGTTGAGGAAAGTTGTCCTAGTGTCAACCTCTGGCCACCACATGTTGCCATGAACATACACATGATACACATGCATACAGTACACACTCATACACAAGCACACACATACATAGACTTAATATACACACTGACATCACACACACACAAACACATAACAAATATAAGAAAGAAAGAAATTAGAAACTACAGTCCTACAACTCAAGGAATGCAACTCTCTACAACTGGCAAGTTTTGAATATCTCAAAGCCGCAGATCATCCGGAGACCCCAGGTAACACCTTCATCTGACTGACAATCTTGAAACATCTCAGTTAATAGTTATCTAGACTCCTGACAGTGAAAACAGGAAATTAAAAAAATAATGTCTTATTCTGTTTATGTTGTTTTTCCATTTGTGGTAATTGATTGTATAGGAAAAGAATCTATCGGGCTGAGAGATGACTCAGAGGTTAAGAGCACTGACTGCTCTTGCAGAGGACCTAATTTCTATTCCCAGCATCCACAAAGCAGTTAACAACTGTCTGTAATTCCAGTTCCAGGGTGTCTCTCTCTCTCATGGAGGAGTGACAGGCATCTGCAGGTGTGATCTGTCCCTCTCTTTCGTGGCGTGGCGGAGCTACAGAAAACCAGAAGGTGTACCCCCTCTCCAAGTTCCCTGTCTCTCGCCCAGCGTGAGAGAATGGCAAGGGGGATCAGGCACACAGCTCGTATCCCACTTCTCTTGGATTGCCCCAGGCCCCTCCGCTCGGTAGGTAGGAGAGGGCTTTTAAGGGGAGCAAAGTGATGTCGGGTGTGACAGCCCGCCCATTCCCAGCCTCCAGGCCCATTCCTGGAGACTCTCAGATACAGCTGGGATTCCCCATCTGACCAAAGAAGCGTGCAGCTAGCCAGCTCTTATGATGATACAGCTTTAATGATGTAACTTCTTCAATGGTGCTTCAGGAAGCCATTTACTGAACTTAACAGGCACATTGTAAAGGCTCAGAGTTACAGGTATTAGCATACAGCGGGAAGTTTCTACCAATCATTTTACTGGTCATTCTGATCATGTCTTCACTTTACATAGAGGCTACTACAGTCCACGCGCTGTTCACGGGGTGGGGGGTGGGGAGGAAGTAATTGTCCTCCAATGGCACTTACGTCCCTAGTTCATCTAATTACCATGGTATGTGTGGTATGTGCCTATCTCCTCTGGCTAGTCTTTGTTTTAGCTCCTCTCAATACCATCTTTCCCAGGCCATGAGGTGCCAGCTGGTCAATTAGGATTTCTTAAGGCACAACACCAGGGGAATCCAATGCTGTCTTCTGATGTTTTCTTTAATACTCCTTCACACTTTACCTTTGACTGTAATTTGTGGGTGGGTGCATGTTAGATAATAATTGTGTAGGGTAAGTTCTGGATATCATGCCATGCAGAGACCTTCATACATTCTGCTTGCATTTTCTAAATAGAATGACAATTTCCTAATACTCCAAGTAACATATAACTAAGGAAATGGACAATAATTTGCTAATATTATCTGGCATACAGTTTACATTAATATTTCTCAATTGTTCTTTTAACATGCCTTTTAGCTATTTCGCTTAAAGTATAAACTCATCCTCAGATGCCATGCAGCACATTTGGTCATATTGTTTCAGATTTAATCTGGAACAGTTGCACCATACTTTTTCCATGATCACATTAGCATTTTTATGTAGGTCAGTTTTCTTTGGAAAGACCTGTGTTCTAGATATGTCTAATTTGTTTGTAATTTCATATATTATTTTTAAATTCCAGTATCTATTATAATTTGAAGCTAAAAGTTATAAGAGAAACATTTAGCCAAGTGTGATGGCTCATGCCTGTAATCACAGCACTTAGGAAGTTCAAGAACACAAGCGTAAAAACAACAACAACAAAAATCAATGTAAGTATGATTTAGAATTTCATAATATGTGGCAGTGACTGTTTCTTGTACTTTCCAAAGAGGAGGTCTCTAAGGTCAGATGATCTTACAACAAAGACATATGATAAAATTTCTCTTTTACAATCAGTAAACAGTTTCTGTGGTAATACTTGGGAAAATTCAGATCCAGTGAGCAGTCTAGAACATAGCTGAATGCCTTGTTGAAACACCTGAAAAGGGAAAACCAGTCAAGAGATTTTTATATTTTCTACCTCACTATGTTTAAAAAATGCATTGTTCATGAAAGAACCATGTTAACTTACTTCTTACTAGGCTTATAATTGAATTTTAAAAGAAGATTAAAACTTATAGCCCAACCTGCACTCACACAGCCAGCCAGAAACCATTTAATTAAATAAAATGTTGCAGGAAGGACAGTTATTCCTTGTCTTAAAAATAATTTCTATATTTAACTTTTAATTTATTAAATTTATTATGTTAATTATTGGTGGTGTTAGTATGGGTGATGTGTATGTGTCTGAGAGCAGACTGGGTTGTACCATGGTGCACTTGTGGAGATCAGAGTATAACTTTTGAATCAACTTCAGTTATCGGACTTATAAGGTAGTGTTTTTATTCACTGAGCTATTTTGCAAGTCCTGTCTCTTTAATTTTAAATTCACAACTTCAGTGTGTAGAAACCACTCCATAAATCCTCTTGAAGATATCTCTGTGTAAGATTTCCCTAACTTACAGATACCCATCACAGTTTGTGGTTATTTAAAACTGAATTTCCTTTAATGTGAAAGGAGGCCAGTAACTCAAATATTATACTTACACCAAATTCAGATAACCAGAGTTTAAGCAGATGTCACCTCACTCATCACCAAAATTATTTCAAAAAATGATTTTCCACCAGTAACTTGAAGGTATTACCAGTTCTCAATATGTATTGTAAAGTCAGACAAAAGTTAAATGTATTTATAGAGCATGAAATGATTGTATTTTAACATTTAAATATCACTATATAAAATATTCTATTATCTACAGCATACTGCTTCTTGAACTTGTAGATAAATAGGGGTTTAATGCTCAGTGTTATAAATGCATACAATTATAGCTATCTACTGCATAGCTCCCTTAATTCAATAGCCCTTGTCTAAGAAGAATAATTGTGAGTATAAAATACCGTAGGGATTTAAAAAAATTATATCATTTAGAATATTCAGATATGTCAGCTGATCAACTGGGATAAGAGGTTTGTAGAGAACATTTTAAACAATCTGATCCTTAATTAAAATTCCAGGAGAGAAAATGAATTTTAGTTAAAATGAAAATTGCAAGCAGTCATTCATCAGTGAGCATTCTTATAGCCCGACATTTACACTATGTTGTGATTACAGAACCATTATCTGCAATTCATTTTATGGGGTACTCATTCACAATGTACATCATAAACCATCATAAGTTTCATGTTTGCTCTTCAAGAATAAAATATGCCAACTTATTGGTTACAACTAAAGAGTGCATTAGCTTGCTGGGCTGACAAAACAAAGTACCAGAAACTGGATGACCTGGAGAAACATGGGTTTGTTGCCTCACAGTTCCAGAAGTTAGAAGAGTGAGATGAACAGGTATCTTCCTCTGGTAATGTCAGGAGGGCTCCATCCCTGGCACATTTCTATATTCTTGGAACAGCACAATTCCAAAGTCATTTTCTCTGTGTCTTTGTGCTCAAATCTGAACTTTTTAGAAAAACACCAGTTATACTGGATTAAGGGCCAATGCTACCATGACCTCATCTTAAATAATCATATCTACAATGACTTCATTCCCAAGGGTCATATTCTAATATAATAAGAAATTGAATGTCAATGTATGAATTTGGGGACTTTAATTCAAACCACAACAAAACCAAGAAGACATGCTTATTTTTTCCATAAGAAAATGTAGTAATCCAAGGAATACACAAAAGTTCTTTAAATTCATTGGAAAATATAAATAATGTATAAAAATATGTCATCTATCCCATGTTTTTAATTTATTGATTGTTATGATACTTTCACTCGGTAAACAAATATGCTAAGTATAATCAGTAATTCACTTTAGTCTTTAGTTTACTGATATCTCCTAAAATCAGAAAGAAGGGGGGGCGTAGACATTTTCTTTCAGTGGTTTCAAACTGCCACCTCATTTCAAAGGGATCCCAAGTGCCATGCCACACCTGTTTTAGGATTCGAAAACAAACATGCCAAAAGAATTAGTCCTGGCTTGTTTAAGATAAGCTACATGCTAAAGCTGTTCTCGGTGTGCAGTTACACCCTAGTCATGCCCTTAGAACATTAGGTCTAAGGGCTGGGGATGCAGCTCAGTTGGTAGAGTGCTTGCTAAGCTTGCCCTGAGTAAACTGAGTGCCATATGCCTCTAATATCAGCTCTTAGGAAGGAGGTAGAGGAAAGAGGAGCAGAAATTTAAGGTTATCCTTAGCTACATAGTGAGTGCAAGCCAACTTGGTCTAAATGAGATCCTGTCTGAAAAAAGTAGGACTTACCTAGTCACATGTTATTTGGCAATTTATAACCATTTTTCTTTACACTTCTAAATCATCCAGCCACATTCAAGCACCAAAACATTAACCATTATTTAAGGATCAGTTGCTTCAGCCTGTTTCGTTTGTAGTGAACAAGAAGGAATGCAGTGGAGCAGGAAAAGAAAATGTCTGACTTTAACCAGAATTATACAGTTAAAAGAAAGTAGTAGCTTATGAAAAATACAATGAAAGATATAAGTCAGAAGAATCAACACTACGAGCTGTTAAAGTAAAATAAGATAATTATATCTTTCTGTTTATTGTGATGATTATTCCCTTCTGAGAATTATGGAATTAAGAAGCTTGATTTCTATTTGTTAAGTATAATCAAGGCCTTTAACAATCAATGAGCAAATGCCAGTAATTGACACAAGCCTCTCTTTTTTGGATAAATTCAGATATAGAATGTATTAGGTTAATTTGAGGAGAAGTCTTATCTTTACTGAATGTAATTTTAAAATATTCAGAATCATAGAAAACATGGTGTAGCTTTAAAATTTAGTATTAGAAATCAACAAATAGCTAGTGTCAGTAGTTCAAATAAAAAATAGTGTATACACCTATCAGAGAATGTGATATTTTAAACTATGATTTTATACTTATTTCTGATTTCAAACACCTCAATAAATAAATAAATAAATATCTACTATATTCATAACTATTTCGCTATAATCAACACAATTATATTTCTCAAATGAATATTAGATATATTCAAATTAATGTTCAGAATGGAAATAGGGTGTTGTCTGTCATCTTTTGTAATTCTTATACTTCCCCAAACACTGACATTTGAAAAAAGGCAGGAAACAGGAGTCACAAAGGAGACAAAAAAAATATAGCAATAAAATGCTTCCATTACTTATGTGCAAAGTGTGGTAATAATGGCATTTATCTTTTAAAGTCTGTTCAAAGAAGATGATAATCAAAATCACTGAATATGAGTTTCCAGTATTAACTGGATATTATATAATAGGATTTCCCTCACTTATACAGATAGAATTGTGTATCTAAGAGAAAAACGTCAATTAATAAACTATTGGGCTTTACTTTAATAATTAAGTTTCCTATGGAAAGCAATCTTTTAGAAAGTAAAAGAAAAATATCCATTTCATAACAGCCACAGAAAATGCATAAACAAAGGAATGTGTTTTCTAATACACAGAGAGGTCTTCACTGAACAGTATCAGATAATAGTCAAAGAAATAGAAGGGGACCGTGTGTTCCTCCCAAAGCAAGAAAGACTGCTTTCCTCAAATTAATTTATCTGTAATTTCTTATTAAAACTTGATTCCATTATTTATTGAAATGGGACAAAATAATTAGGCTAACCTATAAATATAAATATAGAAGACACATTATAATGTTGTATTTTGGATATTGTATATTCTCTAGTAGTTCTTATGTTAAAAGCTAAGCATTGTTAATCTTTAAGAGGCAGAGCCAGCCAGTGAGCATTCTCAAGTAACTGGGGGTGTGCCCCTTTGAAGGGGGTAATAGGATACTTGCTCCTGACCATAGTGTGCCCCAACCTCCTCTGTAATAGCTTCCCACCATGATATAGTATGCTGACACAGGACCATGCAATAGTCTATGGCTCGTAGATAGAAACCTTGATAAGTAAGAATGAAAACAAACCTTTTCCTCTTAATTTGTGCATGTTAAATTTCTGGATAAATGAATGATATACTGGAATACATCTGAAAATTTACAATGATCTGGAATTTACTTGTATTAAATATATGAAGCTAAAATCATATTATAGTTTATATGAAAATGAGTGTGTGGAACAGAATTTATAGTTCTTGTTTTATTCTTTGAAAATTTTATACAATGCATTTTGATTTTATCCAAAAATTACTCCCATCCATCCTGCTCAGAGCCCTTCCCATATCTCCCTGACAACTTCATGTGCTCCTTTATTATTTATTTATCTTTTTAACCCACTGATTCTCTTTAGAGCTGCTCACATGAGCATGGGCTCATCCACTAGGGTGTGGGTAATCTACAAGTGGTCACCCTTCTGAAGAATAGTGGCCCTTCCCCCAGCACCCATTGCTCCTTAGCTAAGGGTGGGGCCTAGGGATGCCCTCCCCAATCTATGCTGATATTTTTAACTGGCTTGATCTTGCACAGATCTTATGCAGATAACCATAGCTGCTATGAGTTCATGTGTACAACAGTCATGTTATGTCCAGTGGACAGCATTTTATAGCACTCTGTCTTATCTTATGACTCTTACAGTCTTTCAGACCATTCTTGCCCAGTGTTCCCTGAGCCTTGGAGGGCAGGATGTCCCATCCACAGCTGAGCAGTTGCTCATTTCCTATATTTTCTTTCAATAGTAATTGATTTTTGTATTAACTTATTGCAATAAAAAAATCTTTCACTGTTAGGTTCAGGGTTCGAGAGACGCAGCAGACAGAAGGGACCAGACTCCGCTGGCAGCTAACAGGACCCGACTTTATTGAGAGAAGACCAGATGGGACTAGCTCCTCCGCACCCACTAGTGGAGAAACGCTAGCCCCACTTAGGGGCTAGCCTCCCCGAAGAGATGGAGGAGGCTAGCTCCCTCACCCCCATCTTGGGGCTGGGGCTCCGGGGAACCGGGCTGGCGTGATCAGCCCAAGTCTGAGTCTCAAAAGCCCGGCGCAGCACCAGCAAGCACACGCACCAGCAGAAGCCACACCAGCAGCAGCACAAGCACAAGCACGTTGTCCAAGTCCTCAAAACCTTTTAAACCTTCAGTCCCCTCCTGGCTTTTAGGGGAGGGGGTTTGCCATGACATCTGATTGATGCTTAAGGCAAGCTTCTGGCCAGGAAGTAGTCCTTTTCCAGAGCTGTTCCTGAATTCCTTGCTTATCTGCCAAGGAATTTGGGATCTGGAGCGGTTTGCAAGGCTTAGATAAGCTCTGGCTCCAGGTTTCTTCCAGAGTCCGAAACTGTTGGGGGTCTCATTCACACCTTACATTCACCAAGGTTGGAAGCAGTACAAATCTGTAGATATAATCATAATTATTTAGAAGACAGTTTGGCAACATGACTATTTAGAAAAACAACATCAATAGGTTCTCCTGTGGGACCCATGACTTCCCTAGCTAAGGGTTTTGACAATGTTTACCATATCAGGCAGGAATGTCCTTCTATGGAGTAGTCCTCAAAACCAATCAAGAAAACAACTGACTGCCCCCATAAACAGTCTTTTTACTATTGTACAAAATGGAGTTCAGCAAGGTTGTTACTGTAGCATGCAGCATTCGGCACTGGGTAAGGCCACTGATGTCTTCTCTAGCAACCTGCATAGCACCTTCCCAAACTAATTATCAAGGAGCATTTCCTGCTCGGTTCAAGACTGATTTCTCTGTTGAGTAATCAAAGTGTGAGGTGTCTTCAGCATTAGGGGCTTACTATCTAGTTATTGGGGACAACCAAGAAAAATAACAATAGCTTGTATTGTTTCATTTCAGCTACATATACATGTGAAAGTGTATACGTGTGTCCTGAGTGTTCTGGATTAGGATGCAGATGTGTTTCTTTAATATAGACCATGATTTTTAAAGATTTTTTTTACAGCATTTTACAGCAGTGTTTCTGATCTTATATATCTTACATTCCTTCAACCCGTTACCCATTTCTTGTTCAATGTTTTCTGAGCCTTTGAGGGTAGGAAGTTGAAATCACTGCCCCAACCACAGCTGAACAGTTTATTTCCTATACTTTCTTTCAACAATGTTGCAATGTTTCTCTGCATTAACTACTGCCCATAAAATACAGAGCAAAATGCTCTGTGATAAACGATTAGGAGAATGAATTAATTATATTCTACCTTTCTAAAGAATAACAAAACATGATAAAACTTCATCAAAAATTTTAAACAAAACCGTTATCATATGTTTGCATGCATATGCCATCTCTGAAAGAATGGTGGGAGTTTGAAAGGAAAATCCCAATGAAAAAATACTGCCTGCTTGAATTCTCACCTGTAAAATTCTATAGTTCAGAATATCATGAAAGAATGAAGGAATGTGACAAATGGGTAAGTAATTGCAATAAAATATCCTTAATGACTAGCAGAAACAACAAGACCCTTAATGTATGAAAATGCTTATGTACCCTTTTTAAAACAATCACTGATTCTGTAAAAAGTAGATAATTGAAGGTGAGGCCTGCAACGGGATAAAATGTTTATATTCACTTAAGGAAATAAAACATTAGATAACAATGAAGTGTCTCTTCTTTATCAAATTTCATAAGAACTTTTGAAAAAGACAAACATTGTCAGAGGCAATGTAAATTGGTTCTTGCCATTTTTTTTCTTGTTTGGCAATGTACTGAGAACCTAAAATGGTATTTTTCTTTGACTTAGTAATTCCATTTTGCGGAATGTCTCCAAAAGGAATATTTTGAAATTGTGAACCCTATTCAGCACTTCTTATCATTCATTACTTATAATGATGCTAATTATATGCTCTGCACGAAAGTACAGCAACCTGCAGTAAATGCACATTTCCTTTTGAATACATTTTAATGGAATAGAAAGAAATAGTCTATAAGCAAAATAAACTGAATTAAAATTTTATACTAGTAAATAAAGAAAGATGATTTGGAGGAAAGTCAGAAGACAGTGATCTTTTCCTGAGTGGAGACATGATGGAGACTGCAGTTGATTTAAATTTTCTTCTTTGAATTTACTTCTAAACAAACCAAGTTCCCTGTTGCTCCTCTGATCTTGCCATACTGTGGTTCTCTATGGAGTTCCCTAAATGAGGAGATTAGAATGACTTCAAATTAACACATTCCTTTTCCTTATCTAAATTAAAATATGCTTAAACGAAATATAACACCGTAGAAATTTTAAAGTCATATGTGTAGATACTGAAAATTCCAGCCCAAATCCCATCTTCAGGGTAGAGACACCAATACTCCAGGTTCTAGGAATTCTAATTTTCATTGCACATCACTGAGTCTCTCATTGGTAGCTCCCCTTCACCCCAGGAAGAGTTGTTCCCATGAAACAGCCTCTGGCTAATAGCTGTGGAAGGAAGGCTCTAAAGATCTCCATTTTGAGAACTCTTAGAGCATCTGAGTTCCACAATGTTCCCCAGCTTCAGCTCTGGACTCAGTTCTGCCTCTTTGGCTAGCTTCTTTCTCCCTCTGCCCAGTCCTGTAGCTTTCACTTCCTTTCAGCTGTTTCCAAAGAGCACTTCCCCTGAAATTTTTATAGGCAATTTTATCCTTACTTTATATATTCAAAGAACCCAATTTAGTGCAAGGGATTTGCATAGATTTAAATCCAGAGTTAGTAAGACTAAGGTTAGCCGTATTACAGTGTTGAAGATGTTAGTCATACTTTAAACATTTTGAAATTTTCATTTTCCACCATTTTTTGTCTAAAAACACTTTTTTTAAAAAAGATTTTTGTTTTAGTTTTCTCATTGTGGTTTATTGAAGTATGATTTATGTTCATTGAAACTCGTTGTTTTTATCAAACAGTGTTTAGTATACTCTGATTCCTACAATCATGCAGTAATCACAAGTATGATACTGAAAAGGGGACTGGAAAGACAGCTCAGTGGTTAAGGGCATTGGCTACTCTTGCAGCAGGCCTGGGTTCAGTTCCCAGCACCACAGTGATGAACAAGGAGGAGAACATGGTGACACCTGTAACAGAATCTATCAAGAAAAGAGTCAGGGCCAAGTTGTAACACTTTGTGTCCTGGAGGTTGATGAGCATAAGCAGATTTGCTGACAAAAACCACAGATGGATCCTGAATCTCTGAGCTCAGTTTTATAGATAAGTAATCAAAGTGCATAGTACAGTCTCTTTTCTTATCTGAGTAGAGAATTTTAAAAATTGATTCTGGGGAGAAATGACTAAATTACAAACAATGGTCCTGACACTTCCAAAAAGAGAAGACTCCATGGAATTGAGTCAACGCCCACTGGTTTCCTTTCAGCAGAGTAAGACAGGCATTCTCAGTTGAGAACAATAAACCCTGAGACAAGACTAGTTAAAAAGGCTTTATTTTATAAACTTGCAAGCACATTAACGGAAAAGAATCCTATAATGAACAGCTATGTCCTTATTGGCCAACCTATGTGATCAGCAATGCATGTCAAGACTGACCTGCCATTGCTGCCTTTATATTTGGAGCTTCTGGAAGATATTCACTAAATCAGTCAGAAACTTTTCTTCTAGCTAACAATAGACTGTTACTTAGCTGGTATCCAATGATATTTTTTAAATGACTCAATTAATGAATGAATGAATCAATTTCCATTTAGCCATTTCATTCTCCTTCCCCCAAACTGAGACTTCCTTTAAAACAAAGATGAGTATCTCATTTGATGAACATGATAGTCTAGATATTTAACTTAAACCACACTGGACATTTAAATATTTGAAGTATTTGTTTAGCTTTTTGTTTTTTGTTTGTTTTTAGTGCTCAGTTTTTATTAGAGACTACATCCCCTCAGACTATCACCTTCTGTGTACACCCTCTGAACTACCCTGGGTGGGATGGAGTGTCCTCTAGCAATTAAACAGGGATAAGAGAAGGCAGTCATCCTCTGAAGAGGTATGCTAAGTATGTGCATGTTGTGTCTTTGTGAGGATGTTGGAAATTCATATCTGACACCAGGACATGAGTGCTTTCCTCCTGGGGACAGCGCGGGAGTGGAAGGGCTGAGGCCGGTCTTTTTCAGGGGCCTCTCCTCGGTGCCTACTGGTCTCCTTCTTGGCTCATGTCCCTAGATCATGTTCCTACCTTGAAGGTCAGAAACTCCAGTGTGTTGGGTCCACATGGGAGCACTTACTATAAAATGCGGTGTATCCCTGCCTGTACATCTTGTGGCTCATTTCTTGCCCTGGGAGCCTGACCCTTACCATTTAGAGGAAGGCTGGCACAGAGCTGGTATAGTCAGGTGAGTGAATGGAAGTGACGGGCATGGGGCCCAGGGAGAGGAGGGCTAAGAACTTAGTTGTCTTTGTTCTTGATGCCAAGTTTGAGGAAAAGGCAAACTCTACATAGTTGAAGTTGTCTTTCTTATAAATGGGTACCTTGCAGTATATCTCATCCACCACCTTGTCTGTGAAAGCCTGGTCCATGTTGGTGAGCAGCTTCCGCAGGTGTCGTCATGATGGAGCCTGAGGCCTCCTTGTCCAAGCAGGCAAAGGCATTGAGAGTTGCATCCTAAAGGTCTGTGCTGTTCAGCTTCTGACGAGCGTGGTAAGGATCGTGCTGAAATTGATGAGCCTAGAGATCTTGCTCATTATGCCCTCCAGGTACTCTTCTGTGGGCCTCTTCTCTAGCAGGGACACTGTGTTGTGCAGGCCGTCCATGTCAATGAAGCTATCTGGTATTTGGCTGATTATGTCGAAGACTTCTTATACTCTTGAATATAGGAATGGTCCCTTTTGGTGGTTTTCGTTTTGGCCTTGGCCTGCTTACTGGACATCTTGGCTTTGAGTAGTGTAGATTCCTTGGTACAAAGGCGGCTGTGGTTGAAATGCAGTGTTCTTAAGAATACTGTCGCCTTTATTAAAAAAGATTAAGGCTATATTTACTTTAAAGAGTTGTAATTTTTTCCAGGAGAAATGTTAATATTTGGAAGCAATTACAATTACAATGAAATTATTTGAATAAACTAAACATCTACTTGTGGGAAATTGGTGGCAGAAGTGGGACATGGACCATCTCAGAAGGAGTTAATTTGATCTGCTGCTTCAATTTTCAGCATAATGAATAAAACATTGTAATGACTTTAAATTTATGTAATTTAGTTATAAAATGTTAATATAGGTAGCAGCATTATTTAAACTATAATAATATAATCAAATACAACTAATTCTTTTTGAATAAAGAAAAAGTCATATTTTCCTTGGTTGGTATTGATTCTAAGATGGAACTATCTTGGGTTGAGCTATTAAGAAAAAACACAACAATCTCAGAATGTTTTCATAACATTACTTACTTGACCTTACTGGATCTACAAATTATACTAAGCAATGAATCTCCGAGGAATTATACATGTTTCTATACATAGAATAATAAGACAAATCTCTAATCATTTGCAACATTTAACAGCAACAATTTACTTGATGTACATCCTGTCTTTTATTTATTGACTATTCTGGGGAAAATAAAGCAGCTGATAATGGATGTGAATTGTTTTCACTTGAGATCAAACAGACATCCCAAAGTTATTAATAACTTAAAAAAGATGTATGATTGAAACTGTAACACATCAACTTCATCAAAACAAAATCAGACACTGACATACCCATGCAAACACCTATAGGGATTTACCTCATTTTCTGTGGGCAGGACACATAGAGAAGACAGTAGCTCAGGCCAATGGATGGTGTGTGAAGCCTCCGAATCAGGGAATCCAAGTCCTATCCTTACTCCAAGGTCAAAGGTACAAGAGCCCCCAGAGGGTGTTTGGTGCCAAGTCTAGACTGCAAAGTCCAAAGGCCCTGCAGGTTTAGGAGAACGTTCTGCACTTCCACTTTCTACAGGGCCTCCAGGCAACTAGATGGCATCAACCCACATTCAAGATGTCCTCTGGAAGGAATTAATTACTAATTCTCACATAATTCTTTAGTCCTGTCAAATTGAACATCACTATCTTTTTTTGAGTTTTAAATTTTTTGATTGAGTACTAAGAAACTGATTTATATTTGGGCCACCATTTCCTTATTATTGAATGCATGTTTTGTGACTAACATGTCTTAGTTTTACTTATATTCTCTTTGTGGTTCATTAAAGTGAGTGATATTAGTATTTTTAAATACATAGTCCAAACACTCTCAAGATAAATGATGCTGTTTGGAA
This sequence comes from Eospalax fontanierii, assembly GCA_035773235.1. Taxonomy (NCBI): domain Eukaryota; kingdom Metazoa; phylum Chordata; class Mammalia; order Rodentia; family Spalacidae; genus Eospalax; species Eospalax fontanierii. The sequence continues at coordinate 9,544,343 of CM069528.1, read as the reverse complement.
TGGGTAATGGCTCGGTGTACCATTTCAAAGTTTCTAATTTCTTTTAGGCCAAATCTTAACCCATTTGTGTTTCCTGACTTTAGGATTATTCTCTAGGATTAAGTACATATCAATAGGTAGATATACAAGGATATGCTACCCTAATTTCTCCTCTTATTTACTAAAACAATTTAATTCATATGTGTTCTTATGTATGCAGGAGTTGTTTTATTCTTCAGAGTTATTTTAGTACACTAATGATATTTAACAAAAGATACTACCTGGCGTGTTGGTATACATCTTTAATCCTAGTATTTGGGTGTCAAAGGCCAAAGGTTTTATGTCAGTTTAAGACCCACCTAGTCTACTCAGTAAGTTCCAGGCCAGCTGGGCCTACATAGTCTCAAAACAAAAATAAAAAGATGAAAACTATATTGATTGACAATTCCACTCTCATCTTACCTGTCTGAGTTGATCTTGTGGAATCAATTTGCTCTATTGCTTTCTCTGTTGATATAGGCAATATATTGCTTTGTTTTGAGTTTTGTGGAAGTACATTCTTGGTAGACAAAATCCTTTCATTTTTGTTTTGTCATTCACATAGGAATTTCATTTTGTCTTAATATTTTTATGGTTTTATTAGGTCATATTAGCAATAAATGAAACCGTGTTCATATCAGGATACAAAATACCTTTTCAAAATATATTTATTTTACCTTATGTGTATGAGTGTTTTGTCTGCATTTATGTAAATACATCTGGGTCATGAAATGTCCATGGAAGCCAGAAAATGCCATGGATCCTTTGGAACAACAGTAGCAGGTAGTTGTTAGATGCCATGTGAGTACTGGGAACCGAACCTGGATCGACTGCAAGAGCAGGCAGAGCTCTTAATTGCTGAGCCATCACTGTAGCCCCAAGAACAAGAACGTCTTTTAAAACTGATTCTTCAAAATTTTCATACAATGTATTCCCACATTCTGACACCCCCAACCCCACAGTTCATGTCCTTATTATTTTTTGTTTAAAGGTCTACTGAGTCTAATCTGTGCTCTCTAAAGTTCTGAGGTGTAGGTCCACCCATTGGAGTTTGGTCAACCTACAAGGCTTTACACCGTTAACGAAAATTGACTCTCCCTTCCCCAGCATTCAAGAGATCCTCAACTGGGGCTGAAGCCTCTTCCCCACCTCTCCCACATATTCCCACTTTCCGACTGCCTTGGGCTTGCCGTCATCCTGTCAGAAATGCTGTTGGTTGATATGAGCAACTATCCTGTGGTGTCCAGACAATACGGCTGCCTTGTATTCATCTACCACCCTCTGCTTTTACAGTCTTTCTGCACCATTTTCCACCAAGATCCTTGAGACTTGGGAGGAGGGGTTTTTGTTGTCATTGTTGTTGGTGGTGGTTTTCAAAGTTAAATGGTTGACTTTTGAACAGTATTAATCAAGGACACAGTTCCAGTGCTGTAATTTAAAAGCTTCATTCTGCCTCTTTGAGAAGAATGAATGGAAAAAGTGAGCGAGAAGAAATGCTAAGACCAGTTAACCCACCCTTGCCATCCTCAATTGTCACGCCTGCCTGAGAGAGAATGAGGGCAGAGATCTATCACTTAATTTGAAATACATTTGAAATATAGAATATATAGGACTTTGTGATTGACTAAATATGCAAGAATTAAGTATGCCACCCAGGTTTCTGGTAGTGCAAGATACCACGACAGGAAAAGCAGGGAGAAATGAGATCTTCAAAGTTAAGCCATCCTTGCATTTATAAAACAAAATTCTGTTTGACCATTACAATTAATATACTGTTTGCTTTTCAGATTTATATTTTTAATTCAACTCTAATACCTGTCATCTCTTCCTGTCTGTCCCCCATGAATGCTGAATTGCAATATGTTCTCCTAAAGACCTCCTCCTTGGAACATCTTAGCGATACAAATCTGAGAAAGGACCTTACAGCACAGTGGTTCCAGATTATCCCACACGGTTGCTAAGGAGACAGGCTCCTGGGTCCCTATTTACCAGAGCTTTGACTGCATTGGGAATGCAGGTATTGATCTTTCTTACAGGGGGAAGGCATGATCAGACTTAATATTTCCTTTTCTCATGTCTCTACTGTAGAGAAGCCTACACTTAAGGTTCAGAGGCCTTGGGTTCAATCTCCATTTGGTGTTTATGGTTAATAGTATTATGAATATTGTACTGTGTAATTTAGTGCAAAAAATTCACCTAGAGCACTTTTTGATTAACTTCACAACACTTCAGCAATGTTTAATTTTTTAAAAAAATCTCTATTTTTTCTACAACAATAATATAACTTCTTAGTTCTGTTATTATTATTTTTTTAAATAATAAATTTAGCTCTTCTCTGGTCATTCTTCATGGTCTTTCATTATTACTGAAAGTGTGAACATGTAATTGGTGTTATTGACAGCGATCCAGAGCTTGTTAAAGCCATAGAATCTCAGGCCTCTTTCTACATCTACTTAAGCAGACATTTCCATTTTAGCAAGATCCCTGGGAGATAATATGCATATTACATTTGAGAAACAAGTCTCAAGCACAGTTTCTCAACTGAAACCTATTCACTTTCCTCAACCGGAAATCCTATTTCTTGCATCATAAAAAAGTCTAAATCTCCTAGTTATATTGTTACTATATTGTTACTAACTAATCTGGGTTCTATTTGGGCCATTACAGATATTGTTTTTCACATTATATTTTAATTGGTTATCTTTTCTATTTAACAAATCACTAATTAATTTTTTTATTTTAACTAATTAAACTAGTTCATTTATTTCTCAGCTCTTAGTTGACTATAACTAGTTTTCTTGGTATATAATCACATAATTTCCACACAGAAAGTATTCCATCTTCTCTTCTAGATTGTTTTCTTTGTGTATGTATATCTCACAACTAAGGAAGTTACTACAAAAGATGTCTTCTGACCATTTCTAGATGGTCTTAAAAAGTTGTTTCCTATCTGAACTTGGAGCATCTACAACAGAAAGATCTGCTCAATCATAGTTGACTAAATAAGCGAGTAAATGTGGGGAAAAAGGTCTCTCAACACAACCCCCCTCTGTTACTGAGCAGGAACTTGTTTCGTGAACATCCTGTTTTGTTCACCTCAGCTCCCAGAGTTGTTTACCAGACTGAGCCCAGGAAGTTCCTCCTCACAGGCTGAGAATGCCCTGATCCTATCTTGAACCCCAGACCTCATCCTTGAGTTCCTTCCTGCCAACTTCCTCCCTCTTATGCTAGGGGGTATATAAAGGGGAGAGAGAAAAGGAATAAAGAGTCTTTTACCATCCAGATCAAGAGTGTGCTGTGTCTTCTTTAATTCCGAAGTCCCTCGCAGATTCGGATCCAGGGCCGTGCAGGCCCGGCAAGTAAATAAAGGAACACACACACACACACACACACACACACACACACACACACACACACATCCTTATCCAAGCAACCAATGGGATTCAGCTGAGTTAACATCAATGCCCCAGAAGGATAAGCAATTCTGTTTTGAATTGCCTAAGAGGCATGCCTGAAGCACACTTGAATTCTATAGGAAAAAACATTTCCTTCTAATGGTGATTATATTTTGGCCATGGGACAGAAAACATAAGGTCTGACTAATGTATGAGAGAAAACACAGTATAACTCAGTCACACTTTCAGAAAATTCTAGAGTTAGTCATTAGCAATATTAAACAAAGTAGTTATGTTCATTCATTAAGTGACTCCGTTGTTGATCCTGATGAACTGATTTGCACCTCCTACTCTTTAACTGTTGTCCTTACTGCCATCACCACTCTCAACAGCCTTACTCATTAATTCCACCAATACTAGAAGCTGCCAACTCCTGACTTCTTATTATGCTGTAGTCACGAACACCTTCTCTGCAGTGTCCCACCTAATTGGCAGAAATTACATATTATTACCTTAATAGTAAGGAATTGAAATGAACTGGCCCCATATTCCTTATTCTGCAACACAGGGTGTTGTATTTGGCAGTTCTTCCAAACCTGCACCATTCAACATACTAATAAAATCTGTCAATCTATGGCCTCCACTAATCTTACTTATTTCAATGTGGGACAGAGAAAATATTCTTAGTGCCTTAGCTTTAATGTCCTGTCTTATCTTTTCTTTAGAAAGCATTCAAAGTGTGTTATACCCAGTCTCCTGAAGCTAATGGTGTGCCCCTCTGAATGCAGTAAATCAGATGTTTAGTGTCTCATGCTTACAGTCAAACATGTCACCAAATTCCATAATATGTACTGAAACAGAACGAGTCAAATATTGAATTCTATAACAGCATTGTCTCATTTTATTAAGGCTAACAATTCAAAATTTCTGGATCATAAACAAGGATAAACAGGGGCAGTATCAACAAAGTCAATAAAAGATGTCTCTAAGGTGTTGGCATAAAACATCTACAAAGCACTGGTACTTGTAGTTATTGAGGTTCATATTATGCCATTATTACTAAGGGTACTTGTGGCTTATAATTTGTAACAAGGTGGGATAATGCAACATGGGCATATGATGAGAAGAAAAGTGACACATGGGTGTCTGCAACCTGTTCTATGCTGACCCATTCACATACAGTGGTGTTTTGTGAGAACAGAATTTGGGCATCCCAATATGTGTGGGGTTCAATATGATTCAAACTGCATATGTAACTATAGTCATCAGTATCCTGTAGTAAATAGAGTCATTCAAGGTCCAGGAAAATTATACTTTCCATCTGAAACAACATGCTTTGAATGAAAAAGAATACAGTGACATTCTATGAAACACATGCAAACATTCTCATAGGCTTTCTTCATCTGCTACTTTCCTTTTGAAGCCAACCACTTTTGCTGAAATTGACATTATAAAAGAAAAAGGAGGGATAGGGTCAATAACTGTTTTTACTTTCAGTTTTTCCTTACTATTGACAAGCCAAAGGTAAAGCTAGTTGGCAGGTATATATGCATAAAGAAGGGAAATGCAAACAGTTGAACTTCTGCAATGTATCTATTGTTGTGGTAATAACAAAATACATATGCATATGTACATTACAGAATATGAATCATGTCATTTTAGTGATTCAACATACGTGTTAAATATTCTTATAATTTGCATTTCAAGCTGATTTTGCACAAAGTAAAGGTGAATAGTAAAATTCAGGCTCAGAATTAAAAAATTTAACTTAAGATGACATGAAATAGCACATAAAGACAGTGTGAAATGTCAAGGCAGATTGGAAGAATACAAAAGCATTACATTTGAGTGCTTCCCACTCTGCTTTTTGAATAGGGGCCATGTTTTTATATTTCTCACTGAGCAATTATGTAGCTGGCTTTGGTTATGGTGTTACATTAAGGACTTTGTGTATGCATGCTTGTGTAGATTATATTGTTCTCATATAAGAATAAAATGACTATCCTTTCAGAGTTTTCATAACAATAAAATGTAATTCTGTTCTTTTTCTGAGGACATGACAAATTGGACTTTGTGTGTATACGTGTATATGTAGGTTACACAGAGATGAAATGGGAAAAGGCCTCTGACAAATCATAAAAAATGAGCCTCACTCCTTAATTGATCAAGTGGAAATATTGCTTTTCTTTAGGAACAAGTCTGCTACCTAGCATACCCATTCTGGAAAAAGGTTGTTTCTTAAATTGTGTTCAGAAAGTTGAAAAGTTGAAATGACCTACCCCAAGTGAGTCATTTATTCTTTTCTTGCTGACAAGGTAGACCTCAAGTGCATGTATTAAATCTTCATTACTAAAAAAAAAATTAGATTTCAAAATGCAGACAATTTTCTGGAGGATTGTAGTCATACTATTTCATCGAACATTTATGAGCAACGCCAAGAAAGTTACTCTATTCTTCCATCCTGTTATAAGCTTACCAACAAATGAGCTATGCAACTCCTTCCTCTTATTTGGTGGGGAGCTATTTTAGAAGACTGGCATTCTACCAGGAAATGTCAATTATTTTAAAATTTTGGGAACTGGCTTTGTTATTTAGTAGTTATTCTCAAAAGCTACCATAAATGTAACAACTGTTTTAGAACAGTGATGGTCATACATTTTTGAAAAGATGAAGTACTAATTGCAATAGGAGTAGACTAAATTTATATTCTGATTAAGTTTTACTGATTACTTCTGGAATCAGAATGTTCTCTTCAGCTGCAGTAGCTATATTCCTTTACTATATTCAATCAAGTTTATAGGTTTTGCATATATAGCTCATGCATTTAATATTTTTATAGTAAAATCCACAAACTAAATGAGAAAGCCAACATCTAACCTTCTGGTTTATAAATGAAATCATTGCTAGGTTTGGGGTATGGAAAAGGAGAGTATTTCTTTTACAATTATAAAAGTGAATGAAAAAGTCCCCCTGCTATTGGTAACCTTTTGCTATGGTAAAGCTTATGAGATTTAATGGAGAGAATCAAATTACTTTAAATGGGACACTGATGAGAGACATCATTCTGAATTATCAATTTATGCTATTAACCAACATGAAGATGTTATATATTTTAAGTAAATATGGCTGAAGCCCAGTTAGGAAAATCTCCTGGGCATTATTCAACATCAGTCAAATATTAGAAGGCCATTGGACCTAATGACTTTTTTGATCCTTTTTAATTCTTTTATGATTCAATTACCACTTTCCTTATAAAGATAAAATTAACAGTTGGAGTTGTGGGGAGATGGCTCAGTGGTTAAGAGCACTGGATACTCTTGCAGAAAACCCGGGTTCGAGTTTCAGTACACACCTGGCAGCTAACAACTGTCCACAACTCCAACACCAGGGGATCTGACACCTTCTTCTGATTTCCACAGGCATTGCATGACATGGGTGCACTTACACATGTGGAGGTAATTCACTCACTCATATACATAAGAAAAATAAATAAAATATTTAAAAAATTAACAGTTGGCAGTCATATTGGCTGTCATTGGCTTGGTGGATGTGAGAGAATATGTGATCACTCAGGAATTAGAAACAATGTGGACAGACGTTCTATATCAATTAGCTACAAGCACAGTTAATCAGATACCCCTGACTAATGTGGAGATGTTGAGATTTTCCCTTATGGATGCAAATCAGATACCCTGACTACATATCCCCTGACATCTGTGACATGCCATTCGTCCAGAGAGATTTAATGACAAATACCCACTCTCCCACACCACACACTGCTCCCTTGTCATAAGCATTTGGCTGTATTATGAGAAAGCTTAAAACTGTAGGTGAAGGAGAGTTATTAAATCTTACAATGTAAGTAAAATGCTCATAGTGAAAGTAGTGTCAAAAAAGAAAATTCATTTGTGTTTTAGAATTAAAAGCAATTTATTCTTATGTCTGTTGTAAAAATGAGAGCATGAATCAACCAGAACTCAAACTTCTATGGAAACAGGCTGCTTTCATTCTGTTTCTTTCTCTTCCTGACTCCAGGAATGGAGGGTCTGTTTGTCTTTCTATTGATCAACTAACGATCATGCTTAGATTCTTCAGGCTACTGCTCTGCATTCCAGGTGTTTGAATCATTTTTTGGGGGGCATTTCTCTTATATAATCTCTTTCTACAAAACAGGCATATTGAATTGATAACTGTTTCCTGCTTGGTCAGCACCAGTATGTTACCAATAATTTAAGTTTTAAGTCTCATGTATTGCATTTAAGTGGAAAGGATCAGAAAATGAAACTCATAAAGTTGTAAAAATAATATTGTCCATTTTAACTTTTAAAAATAGCTAGCAGTTTAATATATACGTATAGATTAAAAGCCAATAAGTGAGCTTCCATGACCTTCCAAAGCTCCAATTATTGAAAATGTTTTCCACATAGCATCTCCCTAATATTTGTCAATAATACTAATTCTGCCTCTTGTCATTTTTAGTCACTGTCCAGAGGCTTTCCATAATGCAGATTTACCTAGTTAATGATCTTTGTGCTTCCTTTCTCCTCATCTTCTTGGCATAGTGCAATTATCAAGTTTACTGAACAATCTAATGTTCTATTATTCAATATAAATCCAAGCTATATTATCACTGTTTCTTTTCTCATAAATATGTTGACTTACTTTATGTATACCTTTCTGTACCCCAATTATATATTTGTATTATATATATGTATTATATATGGTGTGGTGCAAAGGTTATTTTCTTTAAAGTACCAAAAGCCTTATCATTTCTAACACGTTTATTTCATTCTTTTTCCTACAGTGTTTCCTTCTTCTTCTGGATCCAGCAGGCACTGTCACTCACCAGGCTAGCCCTTCCACTGCCTCCTTAGACTTCCCTTTGCTGCTTGCCAGGAAAGTGATTTTTGACTGACTCACCAATTAAGTGAGTTTGGTATTAATGTCAGATCTGACTATGCTTGAAATAAGGAATCAGTGAAATGAGACTATAAGGACTGTAAGCTGAAGAAAGTAGGCTAAAATAATTTCTCAGAAGACAGATGTTTAATCACTCAGTTGCCATCAAGTGTAGAATTTCATATTCTGCTCTCAAAAAATCATGACTAGTGATTTTGCCAACCTCAGTTCTAGTTGGCAAGTTGTTTTTGTTTATTTTGTTTTGGAGTCAAATTAACTACCTAATCTTTTGCAAATGGGTAGTTTGGCAAAGGCCTAGCCTTTTTCACCTCATTTAAGGTTAATTCCACAGCTTGAATTAGAATTTTAGAATGAGGATAGTCAGAGTCTGCACATGCTACTACTAGAGAATAGCTCATCTGGGTAACTTAAGTCAAATAATCTACTTCTTGTAGTTCTAGTCTGAGATGTCTAATATCAAGGTGCCAGCAGACTCGAGTCTGGTAAGGGCTTGTTTTCTGTTTCACAGATGGCACCTTCTTGCATTGTGCTCTCATGGAAGACTCAAAAGGAACAGACTTTTTCTTCAGGTGCTTTTATAAGAACACTAATACCATCTGTGAGGACTGTGTTAGTTATAATTTTCACTGCTCAGGAAAGAAAAAAAAAAAAGAGCTGACAGAAACAACTTAAGAAGAAAGATTTTGGCTCATGGTTTTGGTTCATCACACCCCGGGCAGTGAGACAGGGCCCAGGAGCTCGACTCTAAAAGGCGAGAATAGAATGAATTCTATTCTGCTTTGGCTTCTTGCTTCTTCCCCTGTTGTTCTGTCTGGTCCCTCATCCCTTGGATCAGGACCATCTTCGTGTAGGGCAGCTCTGTCCATAATGATTAATCTCTGAAAACAGCTTCACAGTTGTACACAAAGATGTGCTTTACTCATATCACAGGTGCTTTGCTATGTGATCAAGTTGGTTAATCAGGATTATTCATTGCAAAGGCTCTACCTTCATGACTTAATCACATGAGTTAATACTTTTGCACTGAAGATAAGTTTTTGACATAAATTTTGGAGGAATAAAAAGATTCAAATCATAATCACAACAAGGACCCTGAATAACATGTAAGTGCAACTCTCCACTAGTACAGCTTCTCCTTCTTGCCACATTTGGTAGTCTGCTCACTGCATCTTCTATAGTGGTTTGAACACAGAGATGAAATGATTACAAAGAACATGCTTTTCAGTAAGCATCTTTATTCCTGCTGCATTTCTCACTTGTTGGTCACTTGGTAACATAGCAGGATACCTATCATTATTATGACATTGATGCAATGGAATAGTCATGGAGATTGAAAACTTAATCAAATTCACTTTATTTGCTTGATATCTCATGAGTATTTTATCATTCGAAAAGGACAGGCACTTAGCCAGGGAAATATCAAGGAACTGAAGTGTTTGGGGAAATTTATTATCTTTATAATGTTATAAACATAAAATTTCAAATTAATCAGGTATTAAGTATCCATAAAATACAATACTATTACAAATTTAGTAGATTATTTAACTAACTCTCAAACTTAAATACAACTTTCCATGCTTTTGCAACAAGTGAGAGAGGTTAGACATTTTTTCACTTTTAAGAACTTCCAAGGATTGATAATGATCCTGACAACAGTAATGATTTTAATTATCGTGGCTGTAGTTGGTGTGGGCATTGATTTTTAAACTTTTAATTATGAATAATGTCATAGTGGGGAAAAAAGGTTGAAAGAACAGTCCAGTGATGACTAACAGGCCTCTTGCTAAAATTACAGAAATGTTCAGTTTTTAAGTTACAAAAAGATCTTCATCAGCTTGCTTATATTCTGGAAGAATCTTTAAAGTAGTCCTTTGAGCATCTCAGGTTCACTTCTGAGGCTTGTGAAGCAGATAGATATGACTTTTCTTAGTCACAGTGTTGATACATGGTTGGCCCAGGATTAACTCTGGAATTTGTCTAGAGCCCATGTTTAGGAGACCCATACACAAGACTGCATTTGCTCTTAAATGAACCATGTGAAGACATTCTTTTATAGTCAGTTTGCAGCTGAGTTACACTAAATGTAGGATAAAGGTAGAGTTTAGTATGCTTTAGAAAGTGAAATTTCTACATGAAACCATGTCCAGAAAGCTTTTTAAAAGACTTTGAACAAATAGGAAGGCAGAAGCAGATATCTTTAATAGTACAGACAGGGAAGAAAGAATGCTAAGAAAGATGCACAAAGACTCTGGACCCATTCCCAGATCTACTAGAAGACGAGAATTCTTTTTCCAGGGTAGCTGAATACTTTTCAGAAAGCTTTCCGAGCTAGAAAATCTAATTTTCTATAAAACTATGCAACTAAACATGTTTAATTATGGGACTACAGAATCAACTCTTAAAACTTGTTTGAAAGAAGGCCGTGTTATTCTTAATTCATCCAAGATCACAACCTCTTCTGTACATGACTATCAGTATAGAGTTGAGAAACACAGTGAAGTCCTGAAGCAGCAGAAACAACCTCAGTCCAGATTTAGACAGCTGTGTTCTAGTTCTGGTCTTCCATTTGGTTAGTACTACCTGCATTGTTTTAGTCTGAGTGTTCTATATCATACTTAGTGACTTTCAGGACCAACTTTACTTCCAGTATTTTATGGGACAACTGCCAGATAAAGCATTCCTAAAAGGTTTTAGTCAAAACAAATATCTGTGTGTATATAATCATGTTGTTCTTCAGCTCTTCAAAATACTTTCATATCTATTGATATGTCTCATTTTGTAATTGTCACACAGTCTTATCACAGTGTTATTTTCATCATAGCAATAGTAGATAGAATCTGGCGGGGATACCAAATGTTAAAAGTAAACTGGGTCAGTTGTGACCTACTGTGTGCATCCCCTCTGTTGTATAAGGAAGTTTCACTAGTGAGAGTTGAGGGATGCATTAGTATTGTCTGTACCGAAGTTTTAGAGAATAAGTGTCTGCAGAGTGTGTGTCCATGGATAGGACTCCTATATTAAATCTCACCCACTCACAGCTCAGAGACCATTGAGGAAGAGGGGAGGGAAAGACTGTAAGAGCCAGAGTTGGTCCATGTATAGGGAAACAGAGGCTTACAGGTCAATGGAAGCATGCACATGTGCACTTACAGCTATGGTGACAGTAAGCACAAGACCCATAGTGACTTAAGCAGACAAGGGCTCAGAGTGGGGCAAGGGAAACGGGCAGGCAGGCAGACAGCCCTAGCCTGGGAACTGTCGCAGGATACTATTGGGTAAGGGAGGTTAGACCTTACTTACAATCACTCCAGTGAATGAATTTGCACTAAAGAATATCTGGGTACAAATGCTTGACTGGCTATGACTTAACATCTATGGTGGAATGCATGAGGTCTGGTTGGAGGTGGGTGTGGGGGGGTATGGATGTGGAAGGGGATCTAAATTTGATTAAGAACTGTTGTATAAAATGTATAAAACCTCAATAAAAAACAAGATAATAAAAAGCCCACTGGGAATGGAGATAAGACTGGAATCTTAGCTTCTGACCCCTGGCCCTTTCCATGTGAAGAACAGAGCTACTCTCCTTCATTTAGCCCTACTTTTGGAGATAGTACATATTTTTCATCATTAGTGTCAGTAGTAGGAAACACGGATGATCAATGGGTGACATAATCTGAAAGGCCACCAATATTTCTCTTGGTCTAAGAATAGAAGTCCTTAACTTTGTTAAGCGTTCCAAATTGTTACAAAGATACATATTCTCAACCCCTGGCAGCAGCTTTGTCAGGGGGAGTAGAGGAAGGCGTGGATGGTGGCCATGCTTGAAACTTCAGAGCAGGCTTTTAGGAGAGGGTCCTGGGGAACTGAAATGACATTCAAATAACAAACATGTTTGGAGAGAAAATGAGGTGATGCTGAAGGTTAGGAGCCAATAATAGACTTTATAGATTTGCCTGGCGCCAGTTTTTATTTCTTCCTTAAACATAGCATTTGCCCTTCTCAACCTTGGAAGTTTTTGAGAGTTTTATGTAAATATATGAAACACAAAAATGATGTTTAAGATCACAGACAAAATTTCTCTAATTGTGATTCGAGTGTGTACCTCTATCCTTCTACAGTCTCACTCTTTTTTCCTCCCCTTCTCCTCTTCCTCACCCTCCTCCTCCTCCTCCATCCTCTTTCTACCTTCTTCTCTTTTTCAGATGAATCATTCAAGTGTGTCCCCTTAGTAATTTTTCTAAAAGACGTGTGAACAACAAAAATGATTACTTCCAGGAATGCTGGCTAATACAGCCTTTGGAGACTATCGAGCACTATGATCCAGGTGGAATGGGATAGAAGTAGTCACAAGTTAAAACCACATTTAAGATGTGGTACAAAGTCACTGAGCTGGGAATAGAGAGACAAGGATTTATGTTTTTTACTTTTCTCTAAGTATTTGTGTAAATTTGGTTTTAACTCTTCCTTGGGAATTTGATATTCATTATTTATCATCATTATTATTGTAGTTTTAGTCAAGGGCAAATAACTAAGGTTTGAAATGCACTTTTCAGTTAATGAAAGATTAACTTTCATATCACTTAGAATCCATTTACTACTATATTATAAAAACAGTATACTGAACTATATTGTATAGAACACTTAATGGAAATAAATTATTCACCAGCAGTATGCAGCTAAACAAGGAAACACATAATATACAAGTATTCATTGAAATATTCGTTTTACCATACAAAATGGGGTTTAAGTATGATGCAAATTATTCTTATCTTAATTGGACTCTTACACGGAGTATGAATCCTTTATTTATACTCTCTTGTGATTTATGTTTTTAGGATTCGTAAACTTATTATTGCTACAGGGTGCATCCAGCTGTCAACATTCTCCTCAACTCTAGACTCACAAATTCAACCAACACCTTGGTATCTTCACTTGACTCTCTAATAGACACTTAAAACTTAAGTTGTCTAAACTAGAAGTCTCAATTCTCTAATACAATCCTGACTGCACAATTTTTCTCCTAAAATATTTCCCTTTTAATACATAGTAGATAAATTGGTCAAATACCTAGAATCCATCCTTACTGACCATCTTCACGGACAAAAATGATCAATAGTTTGTACCATCTTCAGTGATTTAAATCCAGGTCACCATCATTTTTCTCTCAGATTATCAATCACTAATTGCTAGATCTCTTTTCTATTTCTTTTTCTTAAATAAACTTCCATGTCACAAATTGTAGTTCAGTAACATTTCACATACTCCAGTAGTATCTCATTCAACTTAGGAACAGCATAAAATTTCTTGATAAAGTCTGATTCATGTAGTCCCACCTATCTTTCCAACAAACTTATCCTTCAATCGTTCCTCCTTTCTAGTATTCAAAATGCCAACAAATGAGTAGGTTTTATGATAACCCCTTGTCTTGTATCTTCCCTATAGCGTGACATAATGGGTAGCTTCAATATCCTAATGCACAAAGACAGCTCTTACCTAAAACAATGTAAAAGAACGTTTGCCCCATGTTTATGCATTTTTTACTTGCTCATTTGTAGCTCACACCAATCAATGTGTCTTTTAAAACTATTTAAATTGTAACTAATGTAAAATGTATCAGGGTGCAAAATATCTCCTCAATCTATGATAACATCCTTGTGTGTAGGCATGGGTGTAAATGTATGTGTGTATGTGTGGTATATGTGTGTGTACATCGTGTAGGTGTATGCACACCTGTGTGTGGAGGCCAGACATCAATGTGAGATGTCTTCTTCAGTTTCTCTCTCTCTCTTCCAGAGAGCCTGTATTTGGAATTCATTGATTCAGCTAGACTGTGTGGCTAGCAGACTCTAATGATGCATCTGTCTCTGTCTCCCCCGTGATAGCACTGCAGAGGAGTACCATCACGCCTAGGTTTTACCTGAGGTCTGGGGATCCACATTTGGGACCCCGTGCTTACATCTTCCCTGTCTCCTATAATCAGCATTTGAAGTTAACATTCTTAATGTGCTTCATACAATGATATCTGCCAGATAAAAGCATTTGAGTACATTACTGCAACCTAGTATTCATTACAAACGGTTGACAGCATTTGTATAAATGTAAGAAAGTTAACAAACTATCTGAATATCCATTCATTTACTCTTTACAACATAGCAACATCAAAAGTGCTTATGGGTCCACTAAAAGTTCTCACATGCCTGACACTGGAACTGTGGGTTTGTTCTTTCTTTTGCCTCCATAGCCCACCTGGGAGAGACAAATATAAAAGTTTTTCATTAGGCTAGGCATGGTGGAACATGTCTTCTGTCCTAGAACTTGGTAGGCAGCAAGTTCCAGGCCAACTAGAGCTACAAGGAGATACTGTCAAGAATAAAAAATAAAAACTAAACATTCTCATGTCATGTGTGCTCCATCCTTAAGGAACACACACATTTTTGTCAGGAATGATTAATCACTCTCTCCACTCAACTGTTGTGAACATAAATAATACTCAAAGTACTTGGCATCTATTACTATCTTCTTGTAAAATACTGCTTATTGACAATTTTTCTCCTCCAATGGACTGTTGGGCTTTTGACTTCTGAACAATATTAAATTCCTCCTTGTATCTTACGGACAATCCCAGTGCTTCATGCAATGAATGGATGTGCTGATCTGACCATTGCATAATTCATATTTATTAAGTTGAAATACAGTTTACATCTTACATAGAGTGCACACCTGACAAACATAAAGAAATTAAAAGATACATAGAAGTCTGACCCATATAAACACAAGGCAGCTAGTTTCCATATTGTTAGTACGATTCTTACTTTATTTTTATATTTTGTTGAATACATATTACTTTCCCTATGGTATAGAATTTATGTATTCCTTTTTAATAAATATCTAAAAATTAGTAAATTCAATATTATAAAATTCATATCAAATTTTGTAGGGTGGGTGAAGTTATGTCAGACACACACTAATTGAATCACAAAATTTTCTCTGTTTTGACATCTGTTAAGATGGTAAGGTCTTGACATTTTCAGTATCTTTGAACTTTATCCAGTTCTATAAGAATCCCCATTTGAGGTCCATCTCCCCAGACAAGTCCTCCCTTAAATACACACACACACACACACACACACACACACACACACACACAAACACACACACACAACACATACAATACACACACACACACAAACACACACACACAACACATACAATGCACAAACACACACACACACACTTATGTACAGTTTGACTTATAACTGGGTCATATCCATATAAATCTGTCAAAGTAAAAAATGCATTCAAAATACCTAACGTTTAAAACACAGCTTAACAAACCTCTGCACACTATTTGCCCAGCCATTGTTTATCTTTTGTAGTGACCATCGTTGTTGACCAGGAGCTGAAGTTCTACTGCCACTGCTCACTCTCACAGCAGGAGACTTCCCAATGCAGGAAAAGATGAAAATTTGGAATTCAAAGTACAGCTTCTACTGAATATCTATTGTTTTTACAACACCATGGTCAAATCAAGGCATCTTGAGTCAATCCATCATAAATCAAGGGCACCAAATCAGTTTTACAAATGTTATTTGTTATAAATTAAATGTTCATAAATGCTTCTGTGTTAGGACCTAGGTAATCACAGCTTAATATGCTACACTACAAGTGCTAGAAAATAGTTTTCATTTTTATTTTTTTCAGTGTTGAAATAGACACAGAACTTGTATATGCTAGACAAATACTCTAACAGGAAGATTATTTCCAACCAGAATAATAATTTAATGAAATGCTGTAACACGAGTGAACATGTAACTGGGCGCACCCATCCTGTGCAGTTCCCATGGAGGTCAGAAGAGGGCATTGGATGCCTTGGAACTGGAGTTACATACAGCTGTTAGCCACCATATGGGTGCTGGGAATTGAACCAGGGTTCCCTGCAAGAGCAGTCAGTGCTTCCATCAATTGCTTTGCCATCTCCTGAGTCCTTCTATATATTACAGGAAAAATCGTACTGCACATATTTTCTGACTTGATAACATAATGTGAAAATCTTCTCAACATAAATATGCAGAGCTCTTGTTATTTTTTATTACACAGAGTATCCCACTGGATGTATGTAACTGAATCATTCTCATTAATGATCAACAGACTTGGTTCTAATATTTTGCTGTAGTATTCTAGACTGGGTGTGTCTCTGTCTCTATTTCTGTCTCTCTCTTTCGTGTGTGTGTGTGTGTGCTGCATTAAGTACTGCAGGTAAAATTTCTAACAAATTTGAGTCCTGTTCAAACGTAGATTTAAAATTTTGACAAATATCACAGAATACATTTTTTAAATGTTGGCATTAATTTATAACTCTGTCAACAGGACATTAAGGTTACTGCTTCCCCAAACATTGACAATATTTACTAGTTCAAAATTTTTGAATTGTCACCAGTCTCATAGGAAAAGGCTGAATAGTAACATTGAGGTTTCAGTCATGGCTTCTGTCCTCCTGACCACCACTATTCAGCAATTTTGACTTGAGATTTTGGCATTCCTTTTGCTTTGTTGTTAAGAGTATATTTTTACTATCTTAAAACTTTTGTGATTAGTTTTTTTAGCCATTAAATTGCAGCATTCTGCCAACAAGTCTTACCCTATTTTTTCAAGTGTTTAAAAATTAAATATGTATATAAAATTACATACATTGTAATTCCCAAACCAGAACATTCTTAAAGTAAGTGCTTACTTTACAGCCAAATGCTACACCCACATTGCTGTCACACCCATCCACTGTTACCTGGCCCTTTTGTTCTTTTTGTCACCCATCAAATGCGGATTTCTTATTCTCTATTTGTTAATCCCTTTGTGGAGGTTATTCTCTGGAGAATATCAAATAATATATCTCTTTAATTTATTCTGCTTCCCCAAGAATATTTTTCCTGATCTGACAAGGACTATCAGAGAAAATTAATAAGGTTGATAAAAGTCATATACTATTCCAAAGTGATAAGAGGAAATGGGGATTTAAACTGAATTTTACAAGGACATCAGATTTTTGTATGCAAAACAGTACAATTAAAGCTAGCATTGCACTTCAATCTCTTAAAATCCCAAGTGAAATGTAAATGTCTCATAAAGAAATTTAATACATTAAACATATCCTCTGGGAAGATCACCATAAAATATGTAGTGGTAATAAGTTAGTTCAAACTCTGTTTTACTGTTCTTCCAATAATCTTGTTTCTGGTTCAACACCTTCTCCCTTTATTATGTGACAGGAGTCTTCTGACAGGCTCCTTCACTGCCCTTTTAAACTGTTTAACTGGGCTGCTATGACACCTAAGTCTGCTTCCCTCTCGCTCTCTCTTTCCTTCCCTCCCTCATCTCACCAACCCTCTTTAGAGTATGCCCTTTGTGACCCTGAAAGGAGTTTTTGCATTCTGTTGCAATATGAGAAAGAGACTGGATTAATACATAATTCATGTGTTTGTTTCTTGGTCATTTGGCTGAGTAATACATAAACATTGCTAGAAGTATGAGATAGGAAATAATTAGATATAAATATTAGACTATCTTTATTCAATGATGCTTTTGGTAATACTGAGCTGTTACAAACATCATTGGCAATCAAGAAATAAAAGCATGTAAGGCCAATTTGTATTTGCAAATTTTTTGTTATTTTTTTATAACACATTGAATTTTTTAACTTGATAATCTGAAAAAAGGTAGAAATGAAATTCACTCTTTCTGGCTATGAATATGGAACTCAGGTATCTTTTTAAGTACTGAGTTTCATCAAAGGAAAGGAATAAAAACAAAAGCATATTGATTCCAAACAAAATGAATCCTGGTAAAAATATAGAGATCAAATATTCTCATAGTATAATTGCAATCTGAGAGATGAGCTGCATTCTTGAAAACATGACCTAGTGAATGTAGTCTAGGTAGTTAAAATGCTAATGCTGATGTAATTAGAGTTCTGTAAAGTCCATGCATGTATTCATTTCCCATTTTGTCTTCTAGAAGGAAGCAACACCAACAATACTTGAGCATTATAAACAGTTTGAGCATTTCTTCTGCTATAGCCACTTTTCCTAATTATTTTTATGCATTGCTTTTGTGACCTTCTGGAGAAGTCACTGATTTTATTTTCCTGAGATGGAAACTAGAGAAATTGTCTGTGGTTACAGATCAGCCAAGTAAGATAGGAGAGCTGGATTGCAGGTCAATCCACATGGTTCTAGATACTCAATTCCATGTCATTAGGATCATCCTGTGCATAGACGGCCATTTAGACTGTCATTTCATTCAAGATCCTTTTAACAAAATATGCTCCCTTGACCAAAATATACTCTGTGCTTCAATTTCCTTTCTAGAATGGGGATAATATGCCCATCTTACAAAGTATAATGGAGAATTAATTTAAATTTTGGAGGCAAATCAGATGAGACTATGTTTGGCTCATGATGATCAGTTAAAAAAGGAAAGTTATTATTTATTCCTGGGATTACCTCCTTTACTAATAGGATAAGTTTTCTTCTGTGAAAATGACAGCATAATAGAAGCCTTCAGAGGTTTTCTACAAGAAGAATGCAACTCTGAGTCTTCAACTTTGAAAAATAAAATACTGTCTCATTTTGGTCTCACCTCTGAGATTTATAACTTTTGGCAGGCAGAAACTACAACTACAATCTTCGAGCACTGTAGGAAAAAGAAAGCAGTCCTAATATACAGGGTAGGGGTGTGTGGGGGTGGCACTACATCCTAGAGATCTCATGAATTGCTTATTGAGCTGTAGACATGTTCACTAAGTCTGCTCTCCATTGCTAGTCCAATATACTTTGTATGCATTATGGTAGTTTTATTTATTTGTTCCTTTGTCCATATAAGTCAGTACACAAGGCTCTGAGTTTCATCATGGGATTTTCGTAAATGATCTGTTCTTCTCCAGCTCCCTTCCTCATTGCTCTCTCCCATGGCCCCTGCTGCCTCTTGCTGGTCTCTTCATGTCTCCCTAAGAAAACCCAGTCTGCTTTCATGTCACATGTATGTTCTACTACCCTCTACTTCCCCCCTCCACTCTTTAGGCTCTCACCTTATTAGTTTATTACCCTAACTCCAAAACATATACGCAATTAAATCTATATTTCTAATATGAATGAGAACATGAAGGTTTTCTGAGTCTGGCTTATTTTGCTTATCATGATTTCCAGTCTGATCTTTTTTCCTGAAAACGTGGATGTCATTTCTCTTCACACAGTACTCCCACTTTGCACCTCTTTTCTATTCATATGCAGTGAACATTAGTCTCATTTCCTTTCTTAGCTACTGTGAGTAGTGAAGCAATAAAAACAGGGGTGCAAGTATTTCTGCTATGGGCTAGAGAGCCTTTGGGTACACACCCAGGAGTGGCATAGTTGGGTCATACGGTAGTTACTGAGACGCTTCCATGTTGATTCCATAGTGGCTGCACTAGGCCATATTCCACCAGAAATTACTGAAGTCTTCTATCCTCACCTACTGGCTGGCATTTGTTTTCCTGATGTTAGCCATTTAACTGGGGTGATATAGAATTTCACAGTCATTTTAATTTCCATTTCCCTGAGAGCTAATAACGTTGAGCACTTTTTCAAATATTTATGGGCGATTTGTGTTTCTTCTTTTGATGGTTGTCTATTCAGCTCATTAGCCTATTTTAATTATTATTCACACATGCGTATATTATGCTTTGGTCATATCCTGTCCCAATTTCCTCCCCTAGCCCTGCCATCACTTTCTTCTCCCAACTTCATGTGGCCCCGCTTTTTAAAATCTCCACAGAGTCCGTTTAGTGCTGTCTGCATGCGCATGGGTGTAGGACCTCTTAGGGCCTTTGTCCTCGAAGAAAACTGACTTTCCCTGGTAGCAGTCATCAGTTGCCCACAGCTCTTCAGTTACTGGTGGCACTTCATGAACCCGTCCCCCATTCAAGTTCGGATTTTGCTGACTTGATCTTGTGCAGGTGTTGGGAATGGAGTCAGTCGCAGCCCCGGTGAGTTCATGTGTACAGTTGTGCTGTCACATTCTTGGTTAGGATTACTCTAGCTTTTTTTTTTTTAATGGTGTTTCTATGAAGGCTTTTTATATTGTTCTCAGTAATTCACACACTGCATTTCTGCATGCCTCCACAGCCAGTGCCGCAATAGCTGTCTCCTACTCACAACAGCAGCCCCTGTTCTGATCTCTGCAGACTAATCTACTCCATCTTGTTATAATGTTGACTATGTCCAGGAGGGGGCGGCACTTCCTGGCAGCTACCACTGATTATAGTGCAGCAGGAACACTGAGTACAGCTGGGTGCTGACTGGTGGCCACTCCTGACTGCTTCTTCACATACTGTTTTGTAGCTCTCAACTCACCTTATTTCTTTTTTCCTCCACTCCTTCTGCCATAATATTAAATCTATTATTTCTTATCCTGACTATTCTCCTTGACTAGATCACACAAAGGCAGTTTCCAATCTTCACTTTTACTTGCATTTCTCTGTGATGGTTTGTTTTGATTTTCCAACTGATTGGATTAAGGATGCCCAGAAAATTAGTGAAGCATACCTCCAGATACGGCTGTGAGAGCCTTTGCAGAGAGATCATGAGGCCCAGGTGTAATATCCTTTCAATGACATATAATATCTTGGCATTACTGGGAGGCTGGAGTTGGGAGGTGGGACCAACTTGGAGAAGGTAGTCACCTCAGGTGTGTATTTGTGGGTAATATCCCTTTTTGGTCCTTTTGGTAATCTCTGCTTTCTGCATCCTGGTCGTCATGATGTACACTGCTCTACCATGTTCACTGTCGTAATTCTATGGAACTGTGAACTGAAATAAACAGTTCTCTGTAAGTTGTTTCTGTCTGGCCAAAGTCTTATCTTTCCACAGTGCACTTAAAAACTCACGTTGGTGTTGTCTCCAACTATTTTTGTTTTTATATATTCTTAGAACCAAGCACAGTACCTAGCCAGAGAAGGATTCAACAAACACTTAGTGACTCTTTTCAGCAAATAATATTGTGAATGTGAGTGAAGGTTTTGGGACAAACACCTTCAGTGTGGAGACTAACTCTGTCACTCTCTAGCTGAGGAACTATCCTCAATTATGTAATCAGGATTATATTTCATTTAGTTACTCCTGTAAAGTAGTACTAACACTTAGAAGATTATGGCAGAAAGCAACAAAATGATATATTTTAAATAGCTAACATATTTTTTACATTTTGAAATTTTCATACATCTGCTTTTCCACCTCTCAATTATAATAAATATACATTAGAAAAAGCATCAGCATTTTATCACTGTCTGGTGAAAGATACTACTCTTAAACAATTTGGATTCAAAATATTCAGTTCACTTATATACTTCCTTGCACACTACTTGTCAGTATAAGGAATATGATACAATGCTTTATAAAAAGTGCCAAATTTTTAGGAACTAATGTGACTGACATTAAATAATATCAAATTTTAAGCACCCATGTAGGTGCTTAAATTCTTTTCATTGGACATAATAATGTGTGATAAAATTAAATAGTCGTTTGTAGATATTTGCCCAGGATTTTAAAACAACGACCTTAGTTCAAAAGCACAGATGTCTAGTGCTGCTTACTCACACATTAGAATTTCCACACTGTGAAAAAATGATCACGATCAAAACTGAAGTTAGGCTTTTTCTTACAGGAAACAAATGGTAAAAGGCATATAAAGCAATATAATCATTTAATGGAACAACTGTTGGCTCTGCCAAGAACTCATTTAAATGATCCCATTAGTCACTGAAAACGTTATATTTAGCATTTAGTTTTCCTGTACTTTGAAAAATTTTGACTTTTAAAACAATGAAATCACTTTCAATTCATAATAACTCGGTATTGCTGCATGTGCAGCATGTGTCCTCCCCGATTGCACTGTGTTTTGTCAGTACTCTTTCTTCATGGCCAATTTTGGATTTGGTTATAAAAAGTAAAGACATGTGTTTACCTTGTGAGATGCCTCAGGGAAAAGGAATGACAGATGAATGAGATGCAGACTGACGCTGTTGGTGCTTATTTTTAGAGTGCTTTATGTTTCAGTGCCTTCACATATGCAAATCTTAATTCAAGATATTTTTATATTTTAGCCCTGTGCTTAGTATTTGAGAATCTTATTACCATCTGCCCAGGCTATCCAGATATTAGAAATCTTGCATTTTAAAACTAATTCTAGGAAAGATTCTAATTAAAACATTGACACTTAAAATTTCATTTAAAAAATTAAAAATTGTGTGTGTGTGTGTGTGTGTGTGTGTGTGTGTGTGTGTTTACATGCCAGCCATGGCACATGTGTGGAGACAAGTGGACATCTTTCAGGAGTTGGTTTTCTCCTTCTACCAGGTGGTTTTTCAGAATCCAATTAAATTTATCAGGCTTAGCCTCAGAGACTGTACTTGCTAAGCAATTTTGCTGGCCCTATATTTACATTTTAAAATTTTCTCAACTTTTCTTTGTAAAACTGATAAGCTTAAAATTTATATTTTAAAAATAACATGTTTAATAAATAACATACACACCTTTTCTTCTTTTGGCCTTATCTACATAACACTCACAAAAGATTATAAAGATTCTGCAGTTTAGAAGGTGAATCATTGAGAACGTTTTCCTGGATCTGATGCTGTGGCCTGTTCTTCCCAGTGTTCATGGGAAATAGGTAAGTTTAATGGCACTCCACTTGCTGAAAACCAAACTCAAAAGGTAAGACAGAATGTTTTCCCAGCTCCTCATACTTGTGTCTCTCCCCTTTTCCCTATCCCATCTCCCATATGAGTTTCAGTAGAAAGGTGAAAACATGTCTTTCATCATTCACTAACTTAATAAGCAGAGCATGATTCATCTTGCCCACAGCAGTGCAACTATCCTATAGACAGGATTAGTCAATGAATGTACACATACTGGACTAGAAAGATAACATTCCATTTAACACTGATGTTGTTTAAGGCCTGTTCTTCACTTACTGTTAATCAAATTTCTGATGACCCAAACCCAACAACCTCGTCTATGTTACACACACATATACCAAGGTACGGCACACTCCGTAGTGCAGAATCCTCAAAGCTGGTACCAGGAGAACTGCTGTAAAATAGACAATAGAATTTTAAGAGAACATCTGGATTGGCAAATCAGAGGACAGAAGCTGTGAACCCAAGACAGATGATTTAAGAGCCAAAGGTCAGAGCTGCTTTAATCCTGGTGCCTCAAACAGCTTTTACCAAGCTGCCTAGAGAAGTCACTTCATTCTCTTAGACTTTTGGATTTTTACCAAGTTGAAATTCCTGTGCACTGATAATCTTCCTTTCTGGAGATGTCTAAAAGGTTCTGATTGCAGGGAAGAAATAAGACGTGTGTCTACATAAAAGTGAGTATATGATCTATAATGCGTTCTTACTCAGAGACTCTGAGGAAGAAGGTTCACCTAAAGAGTCTCCAGGAATGGGGAACCTGAGTCTATCCAGGAGCTGAGGACTCACAGTGAACAGGAAAGTTGACTTGGGTGGGGCCAGGCGTAGAAACCTGAGATGCAATAGGAATACTTCCCACATTCCAATAGCCAAATACTCTTGAGGAATGACAAAATGAATTTCCTTCCTTCCTTCCTTCCTTCCTTCCTTCCTTCCTTCCTTCCTTCCTTCCTTCCTTCCTTCCTTCCTTCCTTCCTTCCTCTCTTTAGGTTTTAAGGTGGTATTAAATATTGGATTTTATTATAATACTTTAAATTAATTTAATATCATACACTTAGTGTTTTTAATTAAACATTTTTGGTTATTTTTATCTATGTGTGAGTGTTATCCCTGCATGTACATACGCGTGCCCGTGCAATGAAATGCCTGTGAAGGACAGAAGAGGGCATCAGAGCCCCTGGAACTGGAGCTGCTAGCCATCATGTTATGTTGGTGCTGCGATTCAAACACAGACCTTCTGGAAGGGTGGCCACTGCTCTTAGCCACTGAATCACCTTTTGAGTCCAAAAATTGGGGTTTTTAAATAAAGTCTGACAAATCAGATTTGCTTGCTACTTTTGGTATTTTATCAAGATTGTTGAGCTAAGTATGCTCCAGAGTTTTAAAAAATCATTACAATATTTTAAAGTTTTTAAGTACTTTAGTCATTAAAATTAATTGCTCTCTGTTACGTTAAAATTAGAAAACAAAACAAAGCAGTGTCTTAATATGTTCTTAGATGTAAGTTTCAAAATAAAAAGAAAAATGAATGGCAAATATTTCCTTCGGCTTTTATGAGTTATTATTCTTCCTAAAGGGAGGTGTAAATGGAACAAATGTAATTACTCTCCTATCTACACTTATTTGTCTATGTATTGAAAGTTTAGACAGCCACAGTGTGGATTCATTATTTAAGTCTAAATTATGAAAAGGCTGCCTCTCACTCGAGAATAGTTCTTTATAACTTCCCATGGAGTAAAGTGCACTTAAGGATTATCTTTAAAATTAGAAAATCATTTCTATACATTGCCTCTTATAAGAAATGAGGATTGATAATTGGTGCCCAGAGGGAGCTGACATTTATAAATACCTGCTACCTTCCAAGGTTTTGCCATGTTATTTCACTTAGTGTTCATTGCCACGCATGGGATAGCTACGTACCGGGAAATCCGGTACCCATCATCTTGTACGTATATTCATGTATGCTCTTTTTTAAAAGAAAGAAATGAAACTTGTATGAGAAAAGTAAATAATTGCAAGTATTCAAGCAGTAATAATTCCATTTTCTCATTCTTTTAAGTATTGTTTGGAGCTGTAGAGATGGCTCAGCACTTAAGAGCCCTGGCTACTCTTGCAGAGGACCTAGGTTCAAGTCCCAGGACCCAAATGGTGGCTAGCAACTGTCTGTAGCTCCAGTTCCAGGGGATCTGGCACCCTCTTCTGACCTCTGTGGCCACTGCATGACACAGGTGCACTTGCATACATGCAGGCATTACATTAATACTTAGAAATAAAAATAATATATAAATTAAGTAAAAATTAACATATGTTCATCGCAGGAAATCAATGAATGTGGAGAGAAGGAAAATCAATTTTCTCCAGGGGTAGATGAGATCCCTGATAGATGATCTGATCTCAAGAGGTCAACCCTAAACATGTACACAGGAACACCGCTAAATGGACTCAGTGCAACATATATCTCTTTAATACTATATAGATGTACATATTACACTAACATATGTAACTGTAATAATCAAAGAAGAGGGAAAGAAATTGAGGAATAAGGGAGCATGGGATGAATCGGAGGGGTGAGGGAAAGGGGTGGAAATGAGATAGATATATGTATATATATGTATATATGTATATATGTGTGTACATGTATATATATATGTATATATATAAAATACTCAAGTGGGACATTCTCAAAAATGCTTTAAAAAGTAATTGATCTAAGTAGAAGTTATAAGAATTCATTGGGATCAATTCCCCTGGAATTCATATGATTAAATTACTTAAAATACATATTCTTAAAAGCAAAGCTCTTTAACCTAGGCACACACATGCATGTGCATTTACAGCATGTGGGTATACATAACACTAATGACTTCTGTTACAACAGGTTTCTCTCTAAGTTCCTTCTCACAGGAAAGCCTGGTGCATTCATTGAACTGCCAATGCTTCTCAGGTTGAGTCATTAAGTAGCTGAGCGAAATACGCAGCAGGCCAGGCTTGCCGGCCTTCATTTGCTCCTCACACAAGTTCTGCCTAATACGCTCTGACAGAAAAGAAAAACAAAACTTTGTGTATTTAGGTTCAGTGCCCTGATTTTAACTCCCAGGGAAGTAGTTATAAAAGTACCAGTCCTTTATTCCTTCCTAGCATTGCCTTTTGCTTACTGAGGCAAGGTTTGATGTAGACCGGAGCACTGTGCAACGTTCTATGGTTATCACCGGCTGGAGAAAGTAAACTGACATCAAAGCTTACCTAGAGCAAGTTTTATGATCTTAATCTGTGATAGACAAGTTAATTTAGGAAACGACATTGGTTTGTGTGCCTACATTCAAGTCTCTGGCAGGTATAGCTATGTATAGTAGTGAAAAAATATCAATTACAATACATGAAAATCAAACCTAAAATTTAATTGGAGAAATAAAATAGGCTCATAAAATATTAGATTATTATTTGATTATCTGGGGACTAAACATGTATCTGATCATGATTTGTTAAGAAAAAAGTCAGAGGAAAAGAAAACACTGAGCTGGGTCTGAAAGTTAAAGTTCTCTGCTTCTCTGTTTTTTAATCTTTTTTTTATGATTACTTCTATTCTGTTTTTGTTGCTGGCTTCCTTTCCCTCTTTAAAAAAGGTACAGCTTCAGTCTTTCACAAATTCTTTTCCAAGGTAGACTCTTGCTATCTCTTTGATGACCTGGATGGTGTTTGGACCCTTTGAGATCAGAAAACAACTCAAGTTCCTTTTCCCCACAAAGAGTTGTTTTCCAAAGCACAGGTAAAATATATCTATTTGATGTATGGAAGCAAGAAAGAAAATTAGATTCTGGGAATAAGTTTAATATGGAAGAAGACGGAAGTTAATACAAGAGTAGGACAATTAGGCAAGCAAAATCATATAGTGGGGGCTTAGACTCAGGGATCATCAGATGTTTTTTGTTTATTTAATTTGTCTCTAGAATTAATGACAAGGAATTGAGATTTTAATGCATTATGAACTAATCACAAGTGGATCTTGAAGTTTAATACTATAGCCATTTCAGAATGTCTCAGAGTAAAGGGCAAGAGTCTAGACTTGGCATATGTGTCTTGTCTGAAATATAAACACGAACATAAAAGAGAGAAAAAAACTCACTCAGGCAAAATAAGTGAGATGATGGCTCCTCAAGTACATTTGTTCCTAATATTCAAATTAAAACAAATGTACTTTTTTGCTGATGTTTACTTAATGAGAATAAATGCAACTATCATATTTAACGCAAATTGGCCACTTCTTATGTAAGAAAAATATGATCCTGGTCATGGCCAAAGGTGTCAAGTGCTTCTTGCAATAACCGTGCAGTCATCTGTTTAACCCAGTCGGGTCTTAGAAAGAATCTAAAACAACATTACTGTCCTTAAGAGTTGGCAGTTCTTTAAAACCATGCAAACTTATTTTTTGAAGACTTTATCAAAGTAAACATTTCACTTCCATTGCTAATGATAATTGCAATCATGTTTCAACATTTCAGGTTGTGAGCAAAGAAATTCAGAAAACAGATGAAATATATGATGCATTATGCATTATTTCACTCATTACTCATTATAAAAAGATGAAATAATCTCAGTAGAATGATTCTCAGAAATATCAAATGCTTAATTTTTATTTTAAGTATGCCTTTTTTGACACAGGGTCTCCTGGCTTGAAACTCAACTGTGTAGACCATGGTGACCTCAGTTTTACAAAGACCTACCTGCCTTGTACTCCCAAGTGGTGGGAATAAAAGTGAGTACCAACCACTTGGCTTAATTATGAAGATTTATTTAGCATTTAATATCATTCTTTATTGAGTGAGCAAAGATATGCCAAAACTCTATGGAGGAAACATTCAGTGGTCATTAATTCCTAGGAACATTTCATGTGTCATTTCATCCCATCTCTCTAAAATTCATATGAGGAAGATATTACAATACCCTTTTCAACAGACAAGGACTTTATACAACTCAACAAACATTTTCATAGAACTCTGATTAGTGTGCTACTAGATAGATTATTGGAGCAGTCAATATCAGCTCTGGTACGCACTGTCAGATGACTCTTTCTTTCACAGCAAGTACAGATGATAATGGCACTTAACTCCTGGGTTGTTTTTGAGATTCTATGAGCTGTAGAGTTCCAGTGCCTGGCAGCATTAACAAGTACCTCCTTAGTCCTAAAGATCAAAGTCTCTTCTTTCCAATGACTTTTCCTCAGCCCAGACCAAAATTTCAGAGAGTGGGCTGTGTAATCCCCTCCGAACATGTCAAAAATAAGCATGTTTTTTAAGTGCACAGGATTCCTGGTTTGTGACATTGGAAGTCTTTAACAGGTACCACAGTTTTTCACAGAAAATGAACAGAAATAGATATACAGACATGGAGTCCTGGATTATAAGCAAATCCCATGTCACCCCTATTAACTTCTGCGTGGCATCTGTCTGGCTGCGTACTCCCATTTAGACTCCAGGATGATGAGTCAGATGAAATGAAAAGATGGTCAGGAGGCATTTTTGCTGAATCCAGAACCAGTTCCTCAGGAACATAACTTCAATGTCTTAACATGAAGTAAATGTACTGTCTCATTCATTCTTTGTTTTTCCTGTACCACAGAAAATGGAAAATTATGAGTAGTTCACGTTATTTCACACATTTTCTGGCTGAATCAACAGACCACATATATGGCCCAACAATTCCTCTCCTAGGTAGTAATCAATGAGAAATGAAATCAACATGCATCTACATAAAAGCTGACATATAAACAGTACCAGTGACAACATTCATAATACCCTGAAGCTGGAACTGCTACAGATGTCCATCAACTGTGGAATAAGTTAGCAAAAAAGTCACAGACTCTCAATAGAACACCACTGAACAATACAGAGGAACTACAGCCAAGAGGGATGAGCCTCAGTTGTGCCATGCTAACATGTAATGGAAGAAGACACCCCCAAAGACTATGTACTGTTCATCTATTAAGATGATACAAAGGAAGAAGCAGATTTATGATATTGGATATTTGAGAGTGGTGGAAATGTTTCATATGGATATTTTTGAAATATATTTTAATTGAAATGTTGTGGATTTCTCACAATACGTCTAATCATGATATTTATTCTCCCTTCCCTTTCTGCACTCACAGGACTTTATACATTTTGTTTTGAATGTTACCTAAGGCCTATTCATTCAACCTTGTGTCCCCAGACGTCCCTCAGTGTGAGTTCATCCACTGGAACCTGTTCAGCCTGTCTAGCCTCACTCCCTTAAAGAAGACCAACTCTCCTTCACCCTACAATGATCAGCTACCAACAGTTCCTCACAAAAGTTATGGCCTACTGCCCATTTCCCAAGTTCTATGCTGTTTTTTTGTTTGTTTGTTTTTTCTGATCGAGTTTGCATGGGTCTTGTACCTGCTGTCACCACAGCTGTAATTCATATGACCAAGTTCCCAGAATCCCGTAAGGCTATTTCTAAATAGTCATGCACTCCTCACTGCTCTTCCTGTCTTTCTGCCCCCTCTTCCAAAATGGCCCCTGAGACATGGGTGG
Organism: Eospalax fontanierii; assembly: GCA_035773235.1. NCBI lineage: Eukaryota > Metazoa > Chordata > Mammalia > Rodentia > Spalacidae > Eospalax > Eospalax fontanierii. Next base: position 9,514,734 of record CM069528.1, on the reverse strand, counting down.
ATGAAATTCAAGATAGGAGTTCTGTCCAGGGAAAATTTTATATTTAATTTTGGTGCTAGCTACGTGAATGAAGAATGTTTCTCCCTAAATTTAAGCTACTGTACATCTAAGATGAGTGGATCTATTCTTTACATTATTATAAATGAACAAAACTTACATTAAAAAGTGATGTATCATCTTTAGGTTCTGCCATATACTCTGGTCACCTTTTGAGTTATATTCCACAATTTTGGACAGTGTTTACTCATCTTTTATATTTCAGTCTTCAACATTAAACTCCTTCAGGAAATGATCTCTCTGTTCCCACACTAGGCCAAAATGCTCCTCCTCTGGACTTTTCTCTCATTCCTTGTGTTCTATCCCTCATGAAACACAATACAGCACTAGTGTATGACATTGTACTATCAGCTCCTAAGGGGAAATACAAAGTCTTATTCATCTTTACATTTCCAAGGACTCATTGTAATTTAAAAACTCAACAAGTACTTGTTATACAGTCTCAAATATGTTCGAGAATTTGTTTTCTTCTAAAACACAATGGGAAATTATAGAATTTACTTGATTTATCTCAAGCTGGACTGCTGTGAAAAGTTTAATATTAAAAATCACTATGAAATTATTACCACACATTTTGACAAGTTTTAAAAACATTTGCACAGACAGAATTAGAGGATGGATTACTCTGATTTATCTGGTATATATTTTGCTAGTACAATGTTTATAAAGTATATTCTAAATATAGGTAATAAAACATCTTAAAAGTTATAAAATTATATTATTTACAGTTTTAGTAATTCTCTTACCTTTAATATATTTTGAACTTCTTAATCTCAATTTATGCAAATATGTGCATGTAAGATTATAAAGCTCTCTGGACTGAGGCAACCAGGAAGTTTCATTGGCCAATGAAATTAATCCATGTAAATTAAACTGCTCAGCTGAGTCTGCTTTATAATATTCCAAATTGCTTAGTCTTCATTCCTGAGAAACAAAAACAGAATTTATGGCCTGATTGTGATGTACTGCTGTTGGGAAAGTGATTATTATGAGATAATTGGATCTCAACAGAATTTGAGGAATTTGGCAGATCTTTCTATAAAATGTCACCTGAGGGCTGACATTTCCATGCATTTTTTTCTTCTACTAGAATTGTTACTCTGATTGAAAGCCTGGGATCTGTGCTCTGACATTAGGATACTGAAATCATGTTAACTAATCAAAGAAAAAAATTACTATAAAATTTGTGTTGAATTATGATTATGAATGTAACATCTGAAATTTTTGTACCCTGAGGTAAAGAATGACTGACTCACCTCGTCAGTACTTCACGGGATTTATTGAACAGACCAGAAGGAAAAGTAAGATACTACAGTGATTTTAGCCTTCTGATGGCTCCATCTTCAGTCACAACACCAACAGATGGGGAACTGAAGTACTGAATGGGAAACTGGGGTACCAGATCAGCATCATACTATCTAAGCATGGCAGATTTATAGTTTCTCCAGATTATATTTAGAAAAGGCTGATTGTTGATAAATTATAAACCTATACCAAGCTTTAGGAAAATTGACTCTTAATATGAACATTTCTAAAACATCTCAAATTTTAGGAAGAAATAGATCTCCAGATAAAGTTAAACTAATCACTATAAGGATAGATTGTGTTATCTGGTCACTGGCTTTCTCTTCCTCTCCTCTCTTCTTCTACTTCCCCCTTTCTTCTCTCCTTCCTTTCCCTTCCTTCCTTCTATGTCAGCAAACAAAGGATGACTGTATATAGCCACAGACAGAATTTCCTTCTGTCACCCCAAATCTACTCCTAGGTAACAGTATTATAAGGAAATTCTATTTTAGTTTTCAACTACATATAGTAGCACACTCATTATAAAAGATTCTGTGAATAAAATTTCTATGTCATATTGTGGAAATACAATATTACATTTTATCATTATTAAAAAAATCTATTGATATTTAAGATGCAGGTAAACACTGACTGACTCTTGCATAAAGCTCATTTTGAAGTCCATTAGCCAATGTAAAAAATACTTTGAATTGTGTACAGCAACTGTGATGAAATAAAATTTCACTGAAGGAAAACACACATTTCAAGAAGCATTTATTTTTGCACTTAAATGGTCAATATTTAATCAGTGGGCTAAGTTTTCAATTTTAGGGTTCAAAAACAAGTTGGCTGCTATCAAAAACTGTAAGCAATAAATAATATGAGCTTCTTTCATGCCGTCATAAATTACTACCTATTATCACTAATCTATTGTGTACAAAAACCTCCAAAAAGCTTAAGTGGTCATAAGCTCAAAAAATAAATGTATGCAAAGCGGTTAGTGCTGCACGGTTCATTGGAGGATAAAGGATAAATACATCCACTGCACTAGGACTGCTCCTTAGCCTGTCCTACTCCTTAGCCTGCTCCTCAGCCTGTCCTAAGGAGCACTAGGACTGCTCCTTAGACTGTCCTACTCTCAATATATTTCAGGGAAGCGACAGCTAATGGTGTAATAAAAATGCAAACATTTAATTATTTCTGCCAAGCACTCAGTGACAATAAATCACATCATACACTAAGCAAAACTAGGCAAGCAATTTGCTGTGTACTTAGCAATAGCCACAATGTTATTACACTCATTATTTTCTTCAATCTTTACATAGACCTGTCTTTAACGTAGTATTTTTGTTCCACTAATAAGGGTGAACATATAAATATAATATATTGCCAACTCTTTCTCTAATGTATTTCTCTCTCTCTCTCTCTCTCTCTCTCTCTATATATATATATATATATATATATATATATATTTTCTGATATCCGTTAAAATAGGAAGTCATAAGATCAGTCTCTGAGAGCGTGTGGTCAACGCTATGTACACCATCCTGGTATCAATTACATTCTTTTCCATTTCAGGGCATCGCCTCCTGTGCCACCAGTGCAGACTCCACATCAGAAATCGATGGAGACTGGTGCGAGTAAGTGTCGTTACTGATACATTCTGTACGTGACGCGGCCGTAGGTCAACCCATTCCAGTAGAGAGTTTTAGTTCCACATGGAGGAAAGAAATTCAAGTGTAAACGAGAGGAATATGAATTCTTATTCCTCTTTTTAAATTCTTTCTATTTTCTTGATGCTCTGAAGATTTTAGACAGCGTGCATGAATTTGATGCCAAGGCTCTTCCCCGTCTCCTACCAGATCCTCAGCACTTGGGCGGAATGCCGGCACCCGTCCACCCTGTCTGCTCTCTTGTTGATGTTTAGTGTCATTGAATGTGTTTGCCTTTCATACCACTCCACTCCACTCCACTCCACTGCACTCCACTCCACGGCATGGTCACCCTTCCTAGCCCCGCCATGGAATTCACGCCTTCTGTCCTGTATGGTAAGGCATATGAGGTCGGGTTTGTGAAGCCAGATGCCCCCAGATGTCCCCCGGTGCATGTTCATCCCCTGGAGCCTGGTCATCCTGTCTAGGGCTGCAGCCTCGTGTCCAGGTCTTCCTTCCATGCCTTGCTTTAGTCTGTGTTACACAGACTGAGGTCTTGTGGGTACCATCCCAATCACTTTGTCCTGTACTGGGCAGCTTCGTAGTTGTGTCTCACCCACCACCTCTGGGTTTTAGAACATTTCCCACCCTTTTGTTTAATGCTTACTCAATACTTAGATTCATCCAGGCTGACTCAAAGAGATTTCTGTCAGAAATCTTGCTTGATTCCCTCCCTTTTTCAAAACCCTTCAGGGACAGATCCAAATGCGAGCTCTGTGCTCTCAGATGCGTTACTCCAAGTGTTATCCGCAGGTACTGCTGCGGATGTAAACTAAACATCCTTGATCACTCAAAAATTTTATAGTGTCCATTAATGTGCCCAGATCCATGCTGCCATATGTGGACTGGCACCCTTGTGTTTGTGACTTTCTTCCTTACCTAACCATTTCAGCTTCAGCTTCTAGAACCCTGTCTTATTACCTTGTCCATATTAATTTGATACTGATTCTGTTTTGAATGCCACTTTCTGCCTGTCTTAGATACTTCAGTTGTCATATTCTTTATCATGTACATTATTTGGGGGTTATTACTGTTTAGGGTTTTTTAAATTTTATCTTCTATATACTGAGCATGGAAGCCCAAATTCTCATTTAAGTTACTCAAGCTTAATGGATATTCAGTCTCTCATGTTCCCCATAAGGATCACAGCCAGTTTAGTGTCAACCTTATTCCTCTCTTTCTTGTTTGATTTTATTATTCTGTCGTTGTAAGTACATCTGTTTTTTTTTTTTTGTATTAGAATTTAATGATTCTGTCATCGGGACATTTTTATACAGGTAAGTGTTATATCCTTGAAAATACAATTAGTAATGGAAGTTTGTAATGATGAGAAACTATTCATGTTGTGCCTACTCTGACCTTAGACCCCTTATTCTGGGCTTAATGCTTACTGTGTCATATAGTTACCAGGATATAATGCAACACACTTTATGATGTTAACATTGCTGTTTTCCAGTTCCCACATACATCTGTTTTTCTGTCAGCTATTTCTGCCTAGGTTCCAAGCCTCAGCTCTGATTGCTGAGCCTCCTATTGTCAGTTACACACATTGTTGCATACTGATTCTCCCAATCTATTCGTGAGAGGTGTATAGACCCATGGAGGTACAGGACTATCCGTATCCATCTTGGGCCCTTCAGGTGTTGATTACTTGGGGTGCATTAACAGTAGTGGTATAAACCGTCAGGTTCCTACATTGCTTTATATTCCTCCTGCTTCATGTATTAAGTCAGGCATTAACATTAGTTTTGCAAAGCATGTGTTCTCCTTTTCATTCTTCTGTCCTACTCTATATCGATTATTTGTCCTATCTTCTTGATTCACTCAGTTCACTAATAAGCATTAGTTGTCCAGTAGGAAATTGCTTCTTTATTCCAAGTTAAAAGACCTGGTTTTTGTAGAAGAGTGGGTATTCAGATTACTCTGAGATATAAAGACAAAGCCTAGAATAATCACATTTTACATTTACTTAAAGCACCAAGTACAGCATGTTAACTGCCCCCTTTGTATCAAAAGCATTAAATATTTTTATTCTTAGAAGTGTATTTATTTCTAACTTAAATGACTTTACTTGACTCCTTTGGTTTTGGTTCTGTTGGTTTGACTTTGTGTCTGGGAAACTTATGTGAAATATCATACATCTCTGTTAATATCCCCAGCTGCATTACACTTTGCTTTAACAATTTCTTCTTAATGATTTCTTTTTCAAGTACAAAATGAACAGATATTTCTTAAGCATGTGGTTGAAATTTCTGATTTACCTGTAATACAGTGTGAAATACTGTGAAGAATTCCTGGGAAAGAGATCAGTCAGTGGATAAACTGTCATTGAAGTGTTGGGATTGGTGTTTGGATCCCCAGAACCCATATGAGACATGTTGGCCGAGTGTTTGTCTGTTATTGTGGAGCCTTTGTCGAGATGAGTGTTGGAGATAGAGAATCCCTGCAGTCTGCTAGGTATCTTCCCTGGAGCCGGGAACAGTAGTTCTTTCGAACAAATGGTCTAATTATGAGGATTGATTCCCAGGTCGGTTTTGCCACCATAACACTTGCACTGTGACCTCGTGCACCAGAAATGTCTCTCTGTCTCTCTGTCTGTCATTGTTTGTCTCTCTCACGCACACACACACACTATTATACTACACATACCACCTCATGCACACCTAAAAATTGAAAATTAAAACAACCCAACTGTTACCTTTATAAATGCCGAAATGTCACTTAAGATGCAGATGACATTCTGGTTGTTGAAATAACCGGAATCACCCATTATTGTATGTTTACTCTGTAGGTGCTTTAAGAAACCTGGTCCTGATGTTGCTGGGGCTCCAGCAAACGACAACAGCATTTGTCATAATAAGGTAAAAATGCTCCCTTGTGGGATTTTGGCTTTGTAGCCTTGATTCTAGTCAACATATGTATAGTCTGTCCCTTGACGATGATCAGCTCTCCCTCACCCAGCCATAAGCAGCTGTCGATAGTTCTGTCCCCAAGGCTGTGGCCCACGGACCCTTTCCCATGTTCTATCCTCGTCTCTTGTCTGATGGAGATTGTGTGAAGCTGCACGGCCGTAAGGAAACAGAGTCTTACAGGACTGGGGTGCAGTGGGAATACTGCAAAGACAGTACTCACGGGTGATATTCTTAAAAAGGAAATCAGTTACACTAAAAACTTAGAAATGTATCTTGTGATTGAAATGAAAGATGCCATATTTCTGCTACTAGAGATGGTTAAAGCCAAAGAGTATAAATCTTGTACCAGAAGCCATCACCTGATCATTGGCAGTGTAATGAGTATAAGAGCATGGACTTGAACTAGAAACATGTCAGTTCTCCACCACACAGTAGCAGAATACCGTATGATGTATCTCTTCATAAAGAACTGTATTAAGTCAGGGGCAGGTTTGCAATGGTACAGGCACGTTACAAGGATAGTTCCTGGCCCTGGACACAGAAACGTTCATTTTCAAAGGACAAGCTGCCGTTCTTGGTTCTATTTTTGTTTTTATTCTGAACTGCTAACAAAAAGAAAAATCACATACGAGGGCTAGATAGGTGGTTCAGCAGTTAAGGGCATGTACAGTTCTTCCAGAGGACTTGAGTTCAGTTCCTAATACCCATATCAGGCAGCACACAAGCACCTGTACTCTAGAGACTTCTAATGTCTCTGAGTTCCATAGATTTCATGTGCACATACTTATATATAAACACACACACACACTTAAAGATAAATCTTTTATTTAATGCTTTATGAAACACTTACACATATGGGCCAGAAAGATGACTCAGTGGAAAAAAGCACTTGCCTTCAGAACATGATCTGAGCCTAATATCTGGATGCAGGTGCAGGCACACACACACAAAAACACGCACATGCACGAGGATGCAGTGGGTTGCGTGTGTAGTCCCCCACCTGCTAAGTCAAGACAGGAGTCCGAGATGGTAGAATTGCTTTCAAGCTCATAGGCCAGCCAGCCTGGAGTCCACAGCACTGCAGGAACAGCGCACTCCGACTCAGGGAAGTAGAAGGAGAAAGCTGACTGACGAACGTTGTCCTCTGACCTCCACGCTCACACCGTTACACATATACACCTGCACTCACACACATCACACACATGATGATCAAAACATTTCTTAACTCACATATAAAAGTATGTGTTTCCTTAATTACATCATGTCTAGATATCCATTACTAATGTTGGATAAGCACTTGGTTTCTCTGCCGTCTTCAGGGTTTCTTATGCATGGCATGAATCCTGGGAAATTAACTTGGCCCTATACCATGTGACTTTTTCTGATTAGCTTAAGGGCAGTTAATGAGGAGGAAGCTGTGAGGGAGATACACATGGGAATTATCCAGGGTTGACATGCTGACTCATTTGTTCATTGCATTTTATGCATTCAGGTGCATTTTTTTCACTCAAATCATTGAACTGAAAATTCCCACATGAGTTTTTAACATAAATATTATTTTTCAACATCTTTTTTATCAGTAGTAGGCCTTAACTATTTTATTTAATCATCTCTTTGCATTATGATTTTTAATGATGCATGGTAAGTTGTGAAATATATGTTTTTCACATAGATGACATATAGGTACCAGCAAATGTCGTGTTGAACTCCAAGGTGCACTGCTAAGTTACAAGTTACTCTGGATTGAAAAGTGACAAAGACCTAGAAATGTATTACTCACTATAAAATAACATGAGGCTTCCCATCTCCCCAGCATGTATTAAATTAGTTTGTAGGATTCACACTTCTTAAATGTATCAGATTAATTCAATGGGTGTTTTGTGTAATTTTTCTGAACAACACTATGGAATTGTATCATGTCTTTGGTGACTTAACCACTCAGTAATGTGTCTTCAGCGCTTTAATTGAATTGTTCAAGGCTTATTAATGGGATTTCTACTAAAAAGTAGACGATTGTGATGGAGGAGGTAGTATCATACAAATCCTCCAGGTGTAACAGTTCATGGATAAGGAGTGTGACATTCAGAAGGCATCTCCAGAATCCCAACCTGCAAGTCTGTAGCCTAACTCAGCTCCTTGTGCAGTGGCCACTTTGTTCATGGGTTTCAAAGTTCAGCTTCATCCCTTGAAATCCTAGGACCCCAGAAGACTGCAAACTTGTGCAAGGCAATGGCGAAAGGAATGACTTAGTGCAGAAAGGGAGAGGTCTCATTCGTTCTTGAAGCCCCACAGTGTCCCATTCTGTAAATCTGATGCGTTTATGTAAAACTTGGTCATAAGGGTAAGGGAGGACACATTTTGTCCTTTTCAGTGTATTTCTTCCTATTTACCCCAAGTGAAGGTGCCAGGTGGCCACGAGCAGGAGAAAGTGAGGCCTGAAAGGAAGCATGGCCCTTTTTCAGAGTTCTGAAAACTCAGGTCATTTTCTCAAGCAGAAATGAAGCAGAGTTTTTAAAATTCCATTTTATAAGTATCTCATAGTGACACAATTAAACAGAGCACACAGATATCATGTGTGCTAAAATCAAGACAACGAAGCTAATACACCTATGATGAAAGTATATGGAAGAAGTTATAAAGATTTCAATGAAAACTAACAGACCTCAAATTTTCATTAAAGGTCAGAGAAGAGCCATCTCCCACCCGCTTGAGCTCTTCCGTGCCGAGAATTCCCGGTACAAGCAAGAGCATCAACTCTAAGCCTCCTCCTGCTCAGGACAACAGTGGCAGAGGCGACAGCTCTACTACTTACAATACTGGGGATACTGAATCTCTGTTTACTCTCCACATCGTACGGATACTGTTTGCACCCTTCTCTACCATGCTGATCCTCCTGTGGCTGCTGCTGCTGGCAGTTTGGGCAGCTGGGTAATAGGTGAATAAAGTTAATTTTAATTCTGACTCATAGTCATGACTGAAATTTTATGATTCATATAGGGATATTTAGGCTTTGTCTTGTATCAGTAAAACACTGATTGATTGCAATTTCCAATTTAATTGAAAGTACATTCATTGATGTAGAAATAACATAGAAAATTTTCCGCACAAAGCAGACAAAATTGACTTAGTTGCTTCCCATATTGTCCTATGCTAGGCTGAGGTAATAAACGTCACTGCCAGTGACAGTCTAGTGATTAGTGGGTAAGTCAGCACATTTGAATGAATTTAAACATTAAATTGTCTCTATTTTTTCTTTGTGGTGATAGGGTACCCCGGGGTCTAAAGCAATGATAGCAGGAATGGGGTGTTTCGAAGGCAGGTGGCTGGGTCAACAGCAGCTAAGAGGGGACATCCACGTGCTGGAGCAGTGTCAATTCAGGAGAAGTCCAGAAGTTTGTCAAGCATGGGGGAATTGTTGAAGCTTTGTGGCAGCTGAGTGTGGGTAGTTGATTGGTCTCATCACATACTGGGTCAGTGCATTGAAGGCAAAGATTGGCTGGCTAAAAGTAGATGAGGGAGAGAGAAAAATGCACCGTTTAGAGGTGTGGAATATTCCTTCTGGAAGGCAGAAACAGGAGCTCCCCTCATTTATCTTTCCGTACCAAAAAAAAAAAAATCTACTTACGATTTTTACAAGCTACGTCTGGGAAAACAGTAAGTAAATATGGGCTTGCTTACAGGGTGGTAGGCAAGGATTCACTTCCAGGAGTGTGTGTGCTCCCCTCTGAAGACAACTTGGGAATGTTGGTTGATGGGGAGGTGTGGCTCACTCTTGCTGCCCAACGTTTCTTCTGGAACATAACAGTCAACAAGTTGCGCTGTGATGATCCTACAAGCAGGTGCTACCAAACTTGGGAAGATGGCCTCAGTCCATGCTCTGTCTTTTTGTGGAAGACAGTCCTATACAGCAAGATTGAAGACAGTGGAAAGTTGAGGACCAGTTGGAAGACAGCTGAGCAGAGTACAGGGTTTTAGGATCATGGGATGAATAGTCTGACTGCTGGTCTCCTGGAGATTTTGGACTTGACCATATTCAGAAGTCACTGCTTAATGCACTGGTTACAAAGAAGCACTTGAGGCTCAGGGTGGGAATGTTAGCATTTAATAATCTCTTGATATGTGGAGCCATTCTCATTCTGGTGTTTTGGCTCATTGGTGTGCAGGTAGAAATCAATCCCCTGGCTTAGTTGCATATTGTCTACTGCTTGTGGTACATATGAAGACCACAGACACGCCTATCTTAGTCTGACAGTAGGGAAACCGATTTTAAGAAATAAGGAACACTTTGAAACCACCAATAAAAGAAACAGGGACTTGCTTGTGGCCCCTGTTGAGGGTACATTCAGGTGTGAGGTGGTCACCCTCATTGTGCCACTGTCCCCCTGAATAGCAATTTGGGGGTTGTGGGGGAGTGATGCCAATGGATCTACAGTATGATGCATTTCACCCAAGTGTCCACTAGACATTGGACTGTGTAGTTTCTACAGATACTGTGACTGTGGTCCTCCAGAGACCTATGAGAGTGGAACTGTGGCCCTTTCAGTCTGACTTATCATCTTACCCTCTGGTGAATGGAAGGGTCAGTACCTTTTGTGGATGTTTGGACATATATTTTTTTCAATGTCTCTTGCTTACAGAAAGTGCATTGATATTTCCTCCAGTGGGGTCTGTGCTCCTCTCGCTGGCTTTTCTTATTGGAGTTCTCCTTTTCTTGGGCTGGGCTGACCTGTGGTCTGAAACAGGCCAGATGGAAGGGGAAAACCTTGATTGTAAACTGTCTCTTCATGTTGCCTGGTCTATAGACTGTGTTGCCACGTTTTGTCTTTCAACATCTTGATCGTTAAACACCTTTGGGTCCACTTCTAGAGTATGGTGTGTGATCAAGTGCATGACATTTTTGAGCTGCTGGAGCCTCTTTTGAATGTTGTGAGCAAACTGATTAACACAAAGTAAATAAAGAGCTTGGGCATTCTCTAGAAGTGTATGTACAGAAGGCCTCCCACAAGCATTTGAGGAACACCTTAGGGGACTCTTCAGGACTTGGATGGACCTAGGTGCTTTGGGTACATTTGTGAGCATCGGGCTGCCCTTGATTTTACAGGACTCTTCTAGAGTCATGTAAAAGATGTCCAGTGCTTGGGATCGTGTGAACATAATAGGGTCTCAGGCAGGGTTGACATGGCAGGAAGATTTCCTAGCTGGGACTGGTTCGTGTTCTCTGTCCTTGTGGCCAAAGCCAAGTAGGTCTTAGCCTTTGCCCTAATATGTTCCTGGTCAAGGTCAGAAACAATTATTTGAAGTCATCTTAAGTGAGGGGGTGGGTCTACATAATAGATTCGTTCGGTCCTGGGCTTGTCAGAAAATGAGATTATTGACCCTTCCAACTCTATTGGCCCCTCCTAATTGGGGGAGAATACATAAACTTCATCTGAACCCTGGAGGAGGGGACCTCTCTAAGGGTAGGGCATGGGCAAGGGACTGAACACATTTGAACTCATGCTGGAATGAAAGGGAGGAGCTGGGAGCAGGGGTTGGAAGGGAGACCTAGAGGAAGAAGCCAGTTTGAGGCAAGAGGAAACATGGGGAGAGGGGATGGACACAGGGATTCCCAAATAAGGCCATCTGAAGAACCCTTCTCAGGGCTTGGTCAACCAGATTTTGGTACCAGGATCACAGGAGCATAGTTGAGGATGCAGGTTCTCAATAACTGTGCTGGATTTTGGAACAGTACTAACCTTAATCAGTATTTGGAAACTGGTCCAGTTGTTGGGGTCCCTGTGACCTTGAACCAGACCATTTGAGTGACATCAGGATCCAAAGACCTGGTTGAAGCCTAGGCTACATCAAAAGATGCCGAGTCTATTTCACAGAGTGTAGGGAGTTTTCACTTGGAGAAACTGTTTCCATTGTCATTGCTGTACCCCAAAGAGAAAAAGTTTAACATATATTGGATGGAGTTTATTTAGAATGGTGAGCACACATGTCAGGCCAGAACTGCCACCACTAAGCCATATGTAGTCACAACAGCCGGTTGGAACTTAATATGACCTCATTGTCTTTGCTGGATTCCCTGCACCAACCCTGGAGCCTCAGACTATTACACAACCAATACAGATTGTCATAGGACTGCTTATTCATTCTTTCAATCATACCATCAGAAATGCATATAGAACTGGAATTAATTCAATAACTTACCATCCAGAACTTTTCCTGTCAACATTCTGACTCTTAGACCAAAGTTTGGGGGAAGAATCCCCATCAGAATCTTACTCCTGTTGTCAAATATCAGACCAGACTAAAAACATCAGAACTTACCTCTTATGAGGACCAAAAGGACTTGGTCATTTGGGGTATCTGGAAGCACAGCTATGATTCTGGAATTCACCAACTCCAGTGTAAGAGTCATAGGGCCCAGGAATGCCTCAGGGTAGACCACCCACATATGAGTTTGCCAAGAATGGGAGACCTGGAGAAAGGCTGAGTCCCCGAATGTCTATGTCCATGGATCCTCCAAAAATGTAATGCCGATGCAAATCACAGAGGAATGCCATACAGTGACAGTCAGATTAAGAGTCCTTCATTTCTATCAGTCGAAGCATGCTTTCACTTGAAAGAACTTTCAACCCAGAGGAAAGGCAGGTTAGGCTTTATAAAGCCAAATACCATATTATCACCCACCACATTCCAAGGCAGATCACAAAGTTTCAGTTAGGCAAAATGTTTCTCAATACTACCAAAAAAGTAGAATTCCTGAAACTGCACATGTAGCTGGGTTCTCCTCAGTGCAGTTTGTTTATGAGAGTTGAAGGAGGTAATTAGCTGGGTGAAGCATGAAAAGGAGTCACTTTGGAGAATTCAGCATCATTACCATGAGCTCCTGGAGGACAAAACTTGGAGCCTGGTTGGTCCTTTTTCTTTTCCATCTTTGCCAGTTTGATGGATTCACAAGTGACTCCCCTGTTTGTGCACTGATTTTTCCAATGGCCAGTTTCCGGTAGTCCTGGTGCAGTGGAGGTCTTCCTTTAATGCCACCCCACACTTTGGGTTGTGGTGTCTGCAGCTGCTATCAATGACAGTTGCTTCGTGCACTTGTCTGCTATTTTTTCTGGTTTGTTTGGTGCCTGTTTACAAATGCTTCGTAGGCAAGTTCCAGCAGTTGTGTTGTATTCAATCCTGAGCAACCTTCTAGGTATTTAAGCTTGCAGCAGATACTAGGCTATGGTCGAGACAAGAAGTCTCTTTTCTCCATACTCTGATTTCTTCTCACATCTGGATTAAAGGATGCATCCAGAGTTCTTTGTGTTCTCTATGCTGATTCATTGGGCTTTGAAAAGTGTTTTGCTATATTTGAAATGTTAATCATCTTCCATGCCTTAGCTTTTGCACCCTATACCTGAGCCTGTTGATATCTCGCAAGAGACTCTTTTTCATCCTCATCTGTGGGGAAAAAGGTCTCTTAACACAACCCCCCTCTGGTACTGAGCAGGAACTTGTTTCATGCACATCCTGTTTTGCTCCCAGAATTGTTTACCAGACTGAGCCCAGGAAGTTCTGCCTCACAGGCTGAGAACGCCCTGACCTTATCTTGAACCCTAGACCTTATCTTTGAGTTCTTTCCTGTCAACTTCCTCCCTCTTATGCTAGGGGGTATGTAAGGGGGAGAGAGAAAAGAAATAAAACGTCTTTTTCCATCCAGACCAAGAGCGTGCTGTACCTTCTTTAATCCCGACGTCCCTCGCAGACTCGGATCCAGAGCCGTGCAGGCACAGCACTCATTATTGAAGTCCCAAGTCTGGCTGGTGAGTGAGCATGACATACTGGGCCCAGGTGGTGTCACCAGTCTTACAGAGTCTATTTCAAACCTCCTCCAAAAGGCAGTCTCTTCTGTTTTAATGAGGGTTTGAAGGTGTTGCTCCAAATGGGTTGATATGTTAGGAAATTGGTCTCCATTTGGGGGTGGGGGTGTCAATCATAGCTTGAGGATTTCCCAAGTAGAGTGGAGTATGTTGCTTACAACTGAAATATGTGGTGCTAGTAGTATAAGATTGAATAACCTAGTTGCACGGTGCCATTCTCATCCACTTGCTAAGACTCTGTTGGTTTTTAGGAATTAAAGCCCTCTCCTGGGTGAGAACTCTGTCCTGATAAAGGTGTCAGGAGGACCTCTTTGCAGTCAGAGCATGTTTGTAGAAATGTATGATCATGTTTCAAATAAGAATTGCTTTATTGGTTGGGGCTAATGGGGAGACTCAGAATTGGAGATGGTCAGGATCTGTTATAAGAGGAGAGGTGTTTAGGGGTGCCTATATTTACGTGGAGTGGGAACATGGTCATGGGTGGTGAATTGAACAGTCATGTGGAATACTGTTGCAATATTTCTGTAAGAATTGTTGAAGCAGCTAATTAAGCACGATGTAATGGTTTAGAGCAATAGTGTGCATATATATCTCTTGGTTGCAGGTGGGCTATGCCATTTTCAACTAGGACAATATTTGAAGTCTTATATCTGAGCAACATTTGTAAAATTAACAGTCATTAGTAAGAAAAAGTTGTGTAAGATTTTATATGAACTAGAGCTTGAAGTCTATGAAGTATGACTATACTTGGCTTTTTAAACATACTAATTATTTAATCTTTACTTACACTTATTTGTTTGTTGTTTCCAACCATGCATTTAGCCTTAGTTAATTAATTTTCCTTTTCCTGTCAAGATCAGTAGAGGGCCTGTTTCTCAGAGATCACTAGGGCTTTGAGAAGAACCCCTGGATCTTTGGTCATCTTTGACTAGTTCCTTTTTTGTGAGGTTAAGTCAAAGGCCTTACTTGACCATGGCTTTGCTTGAAAGCACTAAAGAGGCTATTTCCTCTGTTTTGACCCCCCTCAGTGTAGACTGGACAGTGGTGAACCTCCATCTAATGAGCTCTCCGCGCCTCCTTGAACAAGAAGACTGCTGACTCATCACAATTACAAGACATCTGGACGTTTCCCATGTACTCCAGCCCCATAGACGACTGCAGAGAATGTGGAAAGGTTGGAATGTTTAAAATTGTGTACTCCTGTGAGAAACTGAGACTTTATGGCCTAAATCTGAGAAAGAAGGGGTTAAACATTACAGGCTTGTAGGCCCAGCACATGAAAGGGATTTAAAACATATTTCTTAGTTCCTCCTCAAATGAAGACTATTACAGTGTAAACAAAAGCAGCTTTCCTTCTTCACAGGCACCCATATGCTTGACTCATATTCTTTTAGAAGGAATGAGGGATGACGTCACATACCTAAAGACAGACTTGCCAGCTGATCAGGATCCAAACCAACCTGAGTGAAATGACTATTTTCTTCTAAAGGACACCATTCTGGAACAGGGAGGCTAGACTTAGCTCCTTTAGAGGCAAGTCACATGGTTATGGAAGAAAGAAACCACCCTGTGTCCTAATAACAAACCAAAGTACATTTTGTACGTTTCCCTCTGTTTGTTGTTAATAGGGAAATAGGACATCTCTGTTATGCTTGCATAATACAAAGAAACACAAAGCACATTTGTCAACTGCTTTGGGTAACCCCAGTACTGGTTTGCATATTTTCAACCTGAGGCTGTAACTGGACATCCAGTACAAACCAGAGGAGCAGACTGAAAGTTTCTTGTCTGCAATAGGAATTATTATAAGAACGACTTTGTATCTTTGCCCCTGGTAGCCAGGTACTGCAAAGTGCTTGTTTCTAGGAACCCAACCAACTCTTCAGTCCTCCTCTTTGTGGAAGGCAATCCCCGTAGAGACTAATTGGTTCTCTTTTATCTTGGCTATTTGTCCTATATAGGACACCTTAAATGCTCAATTAATCAAAGTCCATGAGTATTTAAAGTCTAAGAAATGATGAATACTATTCTTATTGGATAGAGAAAAGTCAATCCAAATCTTTGGGTATTTCTATCTAAACAAAATAAGTTGATGTTACTTTGTTAAAACTTGGTACCTAAAGTGTAATTGGTTGGATTATGTGTGTGTTGCATGTATACATCTGTATATGTGCATATATATGTTTATATACAAATTTGAAAACCATATTTTTTAATCCAAATTTTAGTGAATAATGAGAAATATACAAATGTATGCTTTTCCAAAGTATGTTTTTGTTGAACTTTTATGCACCTCATTAAAAAAACATGTTAATCATCTTATGTCCAGTCCTCTATCAAAATCTCCCGTACTCCTCCACAGGATTTCATGCATTCTGTCATAGATGTTAAGTCATATTGAGTCAAGTTCATGTGCCCAGATATCTCCCCATGCAAATTCATCTATTAGAATCTAGTCAGCCTATCTAAAATCTTTTCTTAAAGAATCTGAATTCCTCTTAACCCAGCAGAAATCAGTTGCCAATAGTTTAGGGCCTCCCCAATATTTTGCTCTGGGCGTGTGTGTGTGTGTGTGTGTTTGTGTGTGTGTGTGTGTGTGTCTGAGTGAAGGTCTGAGGACACAGTTGGAGGTGCTTTCAGAGGCCAGAGGCGTTGGATCCCCTGGAATCAAAGTTACAGGCAGTTATGAGAGTCCTGAACTTAGACCTCTACAAGAGTAGTACACATTCTTAACTACTGGGCTATCTCACCGGCCCTAATATTTTTTAATGAGAAAGTCTCAGGGCTGGAGAGATGGCTCAGCAGTTAATAGTTTTGGTTGCTCTTGCATAGGACCTGGATTCCATTCCCAGCACAAGTAAGGTGGCTAACAACCATCCCTAGCTCCAGTTCAGAGGAGGATCTGATGCCTTCTTCTGACCTCAGTGGGCATTGCACAACAGGAATACTCTTACATACATGCAGGCAATAAACTCTTACATATAAAATGAAGTGTCACTGTATTGTCCAAGCTCCCCTTGAACTTCTGGGCTCAAGCTGTCTTCTGGCCTAAGTCTCTTAAAAAGACAGAACTTCAGGTATCACCACCATACCCAACAACATTCTAACTACATGTCCTTAAAAGTTTTACTTCTGTGTCATATTTTTAGAGTAGGACAGAGTAATATATGCCATATAGCTTTTTTAAAGTATTGTAAATGAAATACTTGTACAAAGAAGCACAATTTGCTAGATACTAGTCTACAATGTAAACATATTTAATGAAGGAAGGCTTATGTGGCAAATTTCAATATTTCTTATTCATTTCATTTTTATTAATATTTAGACTAATAAAATCATATACCTTTAACTTTATTCTTCTTTCTTTTTCAGGGGTTCCCATAGCCCCATCTGGACTCAAACTCACTGGCTGGCACCAATCTCACAGAGATCCTGCTGCCTTTAAGTTTGGGGAGTAACAGGATATATACCTTTAACTTTAAACCAGAGTTTGTGACTTTGTTGAAGAACAAAGCTACAATTGAAAGACAGCATCTTCAACAAAAGATGTTGGGAAAACTGTCTTCAGATGTAGAATGAATTAGACCCATATCTATCGCCCTGCACAAAAATCAACTCCAAATGGAACAAAAACTTCCATGAGAAACCTGAAATAATGAAACTATTAGAAGAAAACATGGGCAGTTTTCAAGTTATAGGTACAGGATTAGATGTTGGTCACTAGAGAACTAAGATTAACAAGTGACGATTGGGGTCTCACTATACTAGAAAGCTTCTGTACAACAAAGGAAACAATGAATAGAAAGCCCACAGAATGGTAAAGAACCTTCACCAAGTATAAAACTGATAGAGAAATAATTTCCAGAATATATACAAAGAACCAAAAACAATCAAGAAAACATAGGACTCAAAAAATGGGGTGCAGATCTGAACAGAAAGTTCTCAAAAGGAGAAATTAAATAGTTATGAAATACCTTCAAAATTGTTCAACACCCTTAGCAATTAGAGAAACACAAATTAAAAATACTTTAACATTTCACCTTACCCTAGTCAGAATGGCTGAGATCAAGAAAACAAATTGAAATGGCAAAATTAACTCCATTTTGTTCTAGCAAACCCTGTGGTTTTGCTCATCCATTCCCACTGCAGCAGGCCAGGCAGACTGTCTCACACAGGCAGTTTGGGGAAGTACATTGTGTCTACAATACTGGGACACTTACAATCGCCAGGTAGCATATCCAGACAGGTATAGCTCTACGGAGCCCAGTGTTTCTACCATGCGGAGAACTTGTCTTTTTCCTTATGGAAACTTTTCGTTAACTGTAAGCCTCTTTGCTAAATGATCGGCTCCAGGCCTGGTGTAACTAAGCTATAACTATGGGTATTAGTAATGATGTAATTATGATTTTGAACTGCATAAACCTTGCTTTGATTCTCCTCTGAGTCAAGGGTTCTTTGGGGCATTAGCCTCCTAGCTGACTGATGACTATTAATTAAGGACTCCTAATTTGACTATCACTATGTGGCATCACTATGTGCATCTCTCTCAGTATTACAGTTAGAGATGCCCATGAGATCACCACACAGAAGCTTCATCTAGCCCCAGATATTAACTTGGTGAACAGTTACTAGAGAGGTGACCCCTGAGACATTCCAGGAGCTGTGACTCTCCCATCAGAGCCAGAGAGTCTGTTGACTCTCCCTGAAACCAAAACTGATTAAGTCCTTCTGATCCTCCTAGGAGGTAGGTTCTGCTATTCTTGTTTGATGCTCCATTCTGGTCTGGTCTGGTATTTAATAATGAGAATTTGATCCTGACAGGGACCTTCATTTAAAGACTTGCTCAATAGCCAAGGCATTGGCTGAGAGGTGATCTGGTAAACTGGTGCACCATTGGAAACTGGTCACTCCAGTCTCTGTTCATGTCTATTTCGGGTATATGAATAATTTTATGACTGAATGAATGATTGGAGAGTTGGATAAAGTGAGTTCTGCTCTCTAGACAGCACCTGTCCAGGGGTTCTGTCTTTTGTCTTGTCTATCCTTGAATTAGAATATGTCCTTGTTTGTTTCAACTGCTGCCATGTGACTTTCCTTCCCTTTTTGTTGGCTGCCACAGGCACCAGGTGTTGGCTGGCATGGCCGGGTCCCTTGGGGGAGGGGGTAAGGAGGGGCAGAGTCAATGCCACAGACCCTGGGAGACAGTGGAACCATGATCTCCTTTAATTTTAGAAAGGAACAGGATTTATATTTTTGTCAGGCTTAGGGGAGGTCTTATCTCGTCATTTGATGTGCTTCGTTCTTGTAGGTTCTGAACACCTGATGATCTGAAGTTCGTCGCTCCCATTGGTCCTGGATGGCTGCTAGCCTGAGAGCTGCCTCAGGTTCAATCCCAGGAAGTGTTCACTGCGCACGCATGTTCAATATCAGGTCTAGCTCGTTCTAGGGCAGCAGGCCAGGAGCATGCCTAGCCTTGCCAGAATCATCCTATACCTTTTGATTCTCCTTGAGGCTTGGAAAGCAAGTCTGCCCTCAGAGATTGGCAGGTCTGATAAACTCCTAGGTCTGGTAAACTCGGAGTCTCTAAATTCTGCTAAGACTTTCCAACAACTCTCTGGTCTGACAGTCTTGTGTCTGCTTTGCAGCTTCTTATTCTCTCTCTCCTGCTGAGCAGGTCCTTCCTACACCCAGACACTCCCTCTCCCCCTCACTCAGCCCTCTTTCTGTGTGTCCATCCCTCTCTCCATCCCTAGAGCGTTTCTGAGATTTTTCTGTACTCTGAAAGATCCACAGGTCCTTTCTCTGTGGCTCCAGATGCAGCCACATTCCAAAAGCCCACTGTTGCTTCTTTTCCTATCTCCCCAAGCCATCTACTACGGGGAAGAAGTGGGGGCCTCGTAGAATGTATTTCAGGACTTACAGCAAGATTGATCGATGCCCACTGAAGCCTGTCGCCTGTGTGTTCTGTGCTGATGAGATGAAAGAAAAAAGGTGGGAAGATTTCTGTCTGGCTGGGCTGCTCTAATCTGGGACTCAGTTCTCTTCTCTCAGGAAGTAGTGCTCCTGAATGTTAGGACAGCTGATGAGCTCTCTATGACCCTCTTCCTTGCTCCCCTTTCTCTACCTTTCAGAGGGTGTGGGCCGGCATTTATCTCTAGATGACTTTCCCTAAGGAAATGCTGTGGGGAAAAGAGAACCGTCATCCATTACTGGTGGGATTTAAAATCGCTGCATCCGCTGTTGACATTAGTGTGGAGAACTCTTAAAAAGCAAAATAGATCTAGCATATGATGGAGCACATACCCAATGGACTCAGTACTCCACTATAGAGATAACTGCTCAGCTATGACTGTTGTTGCTCTTTTCACAATAGCCAGGAAATGGGAACAACCTAAATGTCCTTCAGCCAATGAATGGATAGTGACAA
Organism: Eospalax fontanierii; assembly: GCA_035773235.1. NCBI lineage: Eukaryota > Metazoa > Chordata > Mammalia > Rodentia > Spalacidae > Eospalax > Eospalax fontanierii. Next base: position 9,494,486 of record CM069528.1, on the reverse strand, counting down.
TGTGGCACACTTACCCTACAGAGTTCTTAGCACTAAAGAAAAACAAATCATGAAATTTGTAGGCAAATGGATGGAACTAGAAACTGTTATACCAGGTGAGGCAACGCAGACTCAGGAAAACAAGCAACACCTGTGCTTTCATTTGTAGACCTTAGCTCCAAACACTAGATATAATTATGCATTATGATATAACCACAGAAGCGGGAAAAATAGAAAGTAACCATGGGAGTAAAGGGGGCAAAGGAGCTCAAAGGGAGACTTAGTAGGAAACAGGAGTTATCAAGGGTGAGATGGGGAAATAGGGGACACGTTAGTTGGAGAGGGAAGAGGGAAAGTTATACAGGGGCAGAGGGAATAAAGGCAGATAAATAATGCTCAGGTAGTATGAAAACCAAATGGAAATATAGTATTTAATAAGCCTACTGAAAATAATATAAATATAAGATAAATGTGAGTACATGTGTATATAGCTAATGGCTATATAACAAAAATCACAGTGCCAGGCATGAGAAAACTCCTTTTGAGTTGTTTGTCAGGTTAGTCATAGAGACTCCCAAAAGAATAGAAGTCATTGCCAGAGACCTTGAATGTCTCCCAGAACCTAAAGGTTCTATTACTGAAAACACAACATATATCAGAAATGGGACTCGGAGCAATAGAACTGGAACTGAACTGGAAGCTTCCTCCATGAAGACTAGCTCTCATAGCATCAGATGATACTATGCATGCTTCCAAGGGAGAAAAGAAAATCAAAGATCCTACACAGAAATATGGTCTGTGAACCACAACAATTACTAAGCCACCAAATAATCTCCACTGGTGTAGTAGTAGCACTTTTATCTTAGGGATATTCAACAGCTATCTAATTGGACTTAAGGCCCACTTAAGGGAGGGAAATCATACATGGTATTGTAAACATAGGTAAACTTACACATGGCTGGAGAAGTCATAGACCCTAGAGAAGAACCTACTTCTGTCAGTTCCATAGACAAATATAATTTCTTACTGTACTCTAAATACAGATCCTTATATTTACAGGAAAATTTGCCTCTCACAACTCATCAAAGAAGCTTCTTTTTCAACATATGGAGACTATAAAAAAAGTTCCACAACTGGTCAAATGAAACTTATGCAATATATGGAGACATCAAATCCCCATAATGATATTTAAGTTTTTCTATTAATTTAGCAAAAAAGGCAAATTATATCCCTTATAGGTGTAAGCTGGAATAGAACTTCAGAAAACCAGAAAAATCCTAGTCAAGATTAGGTTCCTTTGGATTACTTTTTTGTGCTACATTTAAGACAAAAGGAATCTCATTGTCACACAGTTGAAACTGGCTTGTTTGAGAAAACTGGCTTTCATTTCTCTCTAGGCCTCTAAGGAGTTTCTTCATGATGAGAGTGACTTTTGTATGAGTGACTCCATTTCGATTTCTGTCTGCTCTGATGGCCCTGTGAAAGCCACCACTCCAAAGCAGTGACCTCTTAGAATTATTTTTTTATTTAACAATCTGAGACTTGAAGCTCTAGAATTCTTCAAAATTCTACTAAATCCAAAATCAAAAGTAGATTACTTTTGTGATGTACTTTTACATTGGATATAAATACTATGATTCTGTAACTGCAGTGTGCATGATGAATTAAGTATCCCCAAAATCTCCAAAGTGTAAGCACTGTATTCCCTTTTACATTAGAGGTTTTCACTAGAAATAAAGACATAAATTTGTTAAGTTTTGTTACCATAACAACATTATATTACTACATATATATAGTTACTAAAAGGTTACTATTTTAGAATCTTGAAAGTTATTTGCATTCATCCTCTGCTTCAAATAAATACCAACATCACTAAAGTACAATATTCTGAAATAGGAAGCATGTCAGTCTATCTGAATAGCTCTTCTATATGAAGTGTCAGGGAAAATTGGTTTACTTCAATACTTATCAGAAGTGCACACAACCCTTATCTCTGACTGGCTTTATTATAGGCAAAATAAATTTGAAATAGCTTGGTTTTTGCCTTTTGCTCTCTTTGCTTTTTTTTTTCCTTAGAAGTGCAGTGTACTTTATAATGATTATAAAACAATGACAAAAGTTAAAATATTAATGAAAGAATACTATTATCTATCTTGCATCAATTCTATGAAATTAACTATCACAATGAAAACTTGAGTAAGAGAAAGAAGACAGTACAACTTTTTCTACATGATTGCATAAAAGAACTCAATACAGTAAATACTCAAGAATAGAGTTACATATCTTTCTGTAAATTAGGTTAATTTAATTGGGTTGATTTAATTTTTGTTCTTTTTGTTTGTTTATTTTTCTCTTTTGAGACAAGGTTGTACTCTAGCCCAGATTCACCTGCAATTGACTATATTTACTCTGTAGTCCAAAGTGACTCAAACTTATGATGATCCTGTCTCAGCCTCAGCAGTGCTACAGCTAAGCACACAATTCCTAGAGTATTTCATTAAAAATATTTTATTTTTAAAATTAACTTACAAATTAACACACTTTCACGTGTCAATTTTTGTACATATCTCACTCTGTGGATCGCCCCCAGCCCTGTCTCCCTGCCTGACTTTCTCCACTACCCGCTTTCACTCTCTGTCCTTTCCCTTCCACTCTGTTCTTCTGTCTTCACCACCACGGTCTGTTCTTGTTTCACCTTTTTCTAGTTTCCTGGATTGTATCCACACTTACTCCCACCGAAGTACAAACTGTTAACAGTTAGAGGCTAGGATCTACATATGATACAGAACATGCATTTGTCTTTTTAAGCCTGACTTATCTCACTTAATATAATATTTTCAAATTTTAGATGGACAGCTAGGCTGAGTCCATTCACTTGCTATTGTGAATAGGGGAGACATAAACATGGAGATGCAAGTATCTCCAGCAGGATATGGAGTCCTTTCCTATTTGCCCAGGATTGGTACAGCTGGCTCATATAGTTACTCTGTTTTTGTTCTAAAAAGCCTCCACATTGATTTCCACCAGTTTACACTCTCACCAAGAGTGAGAAAGTGTTCCTTTTCCCGCACCAACATCACTGTTGTCCTTTTATTCTTGATGGTGGCCATTCTGAGTGGTGAGATATTTCCCATTTTGAAATTGATAATGTATGTTTTGTAACCCAGAAAGCCACAACTGCCCAAAGTCAAAGCCTAAGAGACTGCAGAGTGCTTGCCCCTGGATAGGACTCTTATTAAACCTCACACAAACCAAGGCTCAGGAATTATTGTGGAAGATGAGGTGGAAAGTCTGTAAGAGCCAGGAGTAGTGATGACCACAAGGAAATAGAGTTTCTCAGGCACCTGGGAACGTGCTCTTGTTCTAACAGCAATGGTGACAGCAGGCACCAGACCCGTGCAAGCTTAAACCAGAAAAAAGCAGAGCTTATAAGTGCGGAAATGGGTAAGAAGCCCCAATCTTAACTGAGGAACTGTTGGCAACTGATCACTACAGGGTAAGAGAGTAGGTCTTCTTTAAGGGAATGACATAGGTTGACCATGCTCCAGTGGATGGACTCACACCAAGGGACTTTTGGGGACATAAACATGGTTCAATAAGCCTTAACATGCATGACTGAATGCATTAAATCCAGGTAGGATGCTTTCAGAAGGGGTATTGTAGTGGGTAGAGGATCTAAATATGATCAAAATATACTGCATTAAATTCCCCAAAATTCAATTAAAATGGTTTAATGGCAAACGAATGGATTGAATGTGTAAACTGTTACCTGTGGGGAATAAGGCCTCCCAACACAACCCTCTCCATAGCCCTGCTATGGTGGCTGTTAGGTCTCTCTTGACAACAGGCCCTTCCCGGAGGCCATGAGACCTTGCCTTAATGTACCTGAGCAATCTTGCGAGCTTTGTGTCCCTAACCCGTGATCTGTGGGACGTGTAACAAGTCATGGGACCAGGAACTTGTGGTCTGCAGTACAGAGATATGCTTTAAGGTTGTAATATGCTGTTTATAAATCAGACATGACTTACGTCATGGGCCTTGCCTCTTAGAGCTGTTTTGTTTTTGATAAATGCTTAGGATGGCCCGATCTTATTCTGTGGCCTGGAATCTGTGGATAGCTTGTTCTGATCTGCACCTGTGCCTTGGTCTGGAAAATCCATGATGTACTCCCTTTGTAATGCCAAACTAAATTGTTCTGAACCAGGTACCGTTACATGCCCAGAAACTTCCTGGGAACCTGAACTTTTTACCCCTTGCTGATTTGTATGAATTTTGTAACATTTGTGTGGGATATATATATATATATGGGATGAATGTGCAAGTAAAAAAGGGAGCTTCCTCAATCCCGAAAGAGAGTGTTGTGTGTTTCTTTAATCCCGACGCCCCTCGCAGAGACTCGGACCCAGGGCCGTGTAGGCACGGCAGTTACCTTAAGTATTGTTTAGAGATGATTCTAATTCTTCCTAATTTTTTTCTTTAAGAACAAAATTCCTGTAGGTTAGGCAGCATTTTCTCTTCAGAAATGGCTAGATGAAACTAGTTGAATCTAAACTGGCTGGCAGGGAGAATCCAGACAACCTTTAACTTTCGGATGCATTGCATTCCCATCTGCATACTATATGACACAGCCTCCAGTGAGTGTGTCACGGCAGCTGACAGATTAGAAATATCAATGAAAGAAGCAAAAAGAGATAGCCCTCTGTTTACAGCAAGAACGGAATATCCACTCCTTCAGTACCCCATCCTTCCCTAAATTTCTTTCACTCTGTATCTATAGCCTTTTCACACCCAGAGGTTAAAAACTTGACAGGTAAATTTCTCCCCTTCCTCTCTCATTCCTGGCTAGAATAAAATTCGCCTTTCCTGACCAGCTAGTGCCTGAACTTGCATTCCTTCCACAGCTCTGAGAGGGAAAGGACATGCAGTTTGGGGGCAAAAATGGTAATAAAACAAATTGAATTACTTATTTCTAAAGAAATTGAAGGCTAAATATTAATTGGAATAGAGATAATGAACGAAGAAGCCCTATAGAAGGATGTAAACTACTTTCTATTGTGTCAACTCAATAAATTTGAGAAAACTTCATGTGAGTATAGAAACTTTTAAAAATTGAATGAAAGCAGATAGTATTAGCATATAGAGGGAAGAAATAAAAGACATGATTAATTAAATTAGAATTATTTGAAAAATGATAAAATAGACAAACATTTTTAAAAAGAGATAATAAGGAAAGATCATTATAAATATCAGAAAATAAAACAGAAGGCAAATAGGACTTACATTAACTATAGTAAACGATAATAAAAATGAGATAATGCCATAATTTAACGTCATCAATTATATACCTACATTTAAAAACACACTGACTGATACCAACCTAGGGAGGAAAAGGTTCATTTAGCCTACATCTCCCAGGTCACGGTTCAATACTGAGGGAGCCCAAGGTAGGAACACAGGACAGGATCCCAGGGGCAAGAGCTGGAGCACAGGCTATGGAGGAACGCTGCTTGCTCGCTTGGTCCCATGGCCGATGCTCAGCCTGCTTTCTTATACAACAGAAAACAACCTGTCCAGGGATGTGACCACTCACAGTGGGCTAGACCCTCCCACATCACTCAACAATCAAGAAAATACCCCACAGATATGGCCATAGTCCTTTCCAATGGAGGCAATTCTCCAGTTGAGGCCCTCTATATCCAGGTGTGTTGTGCTGACAACTATAGGTATCTAACACAGCTGGTAAAATGTTATAGGAAAATAAAATAAACAATAAGCAGTTTAGGGAAAAACAAAAGTCAGAATATACCAATGATTTTCTATTATATCTGCAAAAGTTCTCGTACTTCACCTGCTCCTTAGAAAAATAGACAAGTAAATAAATAATGGTAATTACTGAAACAAATCTACAGTATAAATTCTCTCCCTGAATATCTTTACCAAAAATTTAAAGTAAAATCTACTTCATTTTATTTATTCTAGTTAAAATAAAAAAGGAAAATTGTCCAAAGGAAAAAAAAAATGTTTGGTCTTTGTTGATACAGTGTCTCCCTGTAACTCCAGCTGGCCTGAACTCACTATGTAGACCACAGTGGCCTTGAATGCAGAGAGATCCACCTGCCTTTGCATCTAGAGTGCTGACATTAAAGGCCTACGCCACCACACCCAGAGCTCTCTAGATCTTTCTTTCTTTTTATTAATGTTTCAGATTTTTTGAATATTTTATTTGTTATTTTGTATGTTTGACAATTTTGCCTTCCTGTACATGGTGCACCCATATAATGCAGTCCCATAGAGGTCAGAAGGAGGTGTCGAATCCCCTAGAACTGGAGTTAGATGGTGTTAGTAACTATATGGGTGCTGGGAACCAAATGAACTCAGATCTTTTACAAGAGCAGCAAAAGAATTCAGGACAGGATCCCCAGTGTCAAGAACCTTCTCTTTAACTCTTCCAAATCTTTTTACGCAGTTGAATGAAACTTCAGTTTTGCTAATGTTTGTGCAAGCCAGGCTAGCTTTGAACTCAAAGTCCTCTTGAGTCCTGATTTCAGAGGAGTGTAACCATACTCAGCTCTACTCTGATAGGATTTTGACGTAACTGGGAAGGGCATTGCAAAACATCTGACAACAGGTTTCGTTACATCCCACAAAAAATGTCCAGCTGTGATGGCATACGCCAATAATCTTAGCATGTGAGGAACTGAGGCAGGAAGATCGTAAGTTAAAAGCTATTGTGGGCTACCTATCAAGACCCTTTCTCAAGGAAAAACATGGGATAAGCAAATTTCCAGTAAATCTTAGGCTCTAAACCTATTTTACTATAACTCCTCTCAATTTAAAGGAATATTATTTATGTTTATTTCATGTACTACATTTTGATATTTAAATATTCTAGACTTCACTTTAGAGAATGGTAAATATATATATATATATATTTACCATTCTCTATATATATTCTCAATATATATATATATTTACCATATATATATATAAATATATATATATATATATATATATATATTTCTCTTGGAATCATATTGTAAAAGTTAATATCGATGATTAACTTGATAAGTTTTAGAATCCCCTAGGAGTCTAGTATCAAGGCTCATGAGAAATTCTCTACATTAGTTAGCCTTTGTGCATGTCTGTGAGGAACTCTCTAAATTAAGCAAATTCAAGTTGTAAGATCCACTCTAAATGTGATTGACACCATTCCATGGTCTCAGGTCCCAAGTTAAAGAAAACGAGAAGCAAAGTGAGCTAGCACAAGCGTTCGACACTCTCTGCTTCCTGACAGTGAATGCAATGTGTCCAGCTGTCTCTAGCTTCTGCCTCCATGATATTCACATTATGATGAACTATACACTCAAACTGAGGTCAAGAATAAACCCATTCCTCCTCAAGTTGTTTTGTTAGGGCATTTCACCACAGCAGTGGGAGCAGTAACCAATATACATACTGACTGCTTGTATCAATGCTAGTTTTGTGAATAACGTGGCAAATTTCATTAACAGCAAGCTCATTTGTACACTAACAGTACTAAACCAATGTGAGTGTACGTTTTTAGCACTCTATATCATATTTTAAATCCTGGAAGAAAGAAGAATGTGGAAAACACATAGCATGTCAAAAGGGAGAGAAAACAGTCCTCAGATTTAGGATTGAGTAGGATAGCTTTAATTAACTATGTATCAAGTAGTCTCATGGTCAATAACAAAATGGGTATGAGGAACAAAATGAGTAACAAACTCTGCCCTACACATCTCAGGTTCAAGTTGCCATTTGCAAATCTTGCTCTGGGAGGAACTTGATAATTCATTCTGCCAGAAGCTCATCTGAAGCTATCCACATCTTTCTTTTACAAGATATAGACTCTCTGTCTCTCTGTTAAACATGTGCGCTGGTACATGTACATGTATATGTATGTACATGTAGGAGCCACAAGCTAGTGTTGGGTATCTTCCTCTATTGCTGTCTAACAAATTTTGAGACAGGGTCTCTCACTGAACTCTGCATATAGATCTATGACTTAATTTATCTTTTCATCAGTTTTGGGAAGTTCATGTTTTTCATGACATTCCCTATATTAATCACTCCAAGTAAGAGCCATAATTGTACTAATTCTATATTAATAAAAATAAAATGCATAAAAATAGGGAAATTAAGGATCAACTACTCAGGAACAAATCAAACTTTACATCTTTTAAAAACAATTTATATTCTAAATTTTCAATGGTTCATCTCAAATTTCTCCCTACTGTCTGATGGAAAAGCGTCATAAAATAAAAATTTTATCAAAATCTATGGTTTTGTATAAACTATGCTAAAGTAAGGCCCAATTGATGACTGAATCCCATTTCTCTCATTGATTGGGGCTGGGGCTCTGCATCCATTCTTTCTTCTACAAGATTCCTTGGCTCCTAGCATGACTGGTAAAGCAGTACTAGAAAATACCTTGGCAAGGGAGACTTCTTCCTGAATTTCAACACACATGAATAGCTGTCATGTTTTAAGTGCCTTCTCCTTCAATTCTACTCTGCCTGTGCCACTTACTTTAGAGACCTAAGATGACATCAGGCTGTCCTGTGTCTATTGTGCAGCACACCAGCCATGGCTGGCCTACCCCAGCAAAACATGCTCTCTTGTGTTTTGTGATGTTGGCACCTGATTTCATTTCCTAGGCAACCTCAATTTGGAACTCTACCCAAAAAGATATGAATGAATGAATGAATGAATGAATGCTTGAGAATTAACCTGAAAGCACTGGAAGGTGGTGTACCTAGGTCCTTTGCACACAGTGGAAGTTGGATAAGACTATTGACCTTGGATTATGAGATATTCTAGAATGAGGTGATCTGTTAGGATTAGGTGGAGCCAGTATTGAACTTCCCCAACTGAAGCTGGAATAACCAATTTTGAATAAAATTATGGGTGAGGCCAGTCTTGGGAAACAGTTCCAGAAACAGACTTTCTGCACAGTTCTAGGACAGACATTTCTAAGAGCTATCCAGGGAAACAAGTGTCCTCCAAGTACAAGTCTGCTCTTAAAATCTAAATTTAACCTTTAGACATTTATTTGTTCAAGTGATTATTGATATGTTCTGCACATCAAGGACAAAATTCCACTTTCTCCAGCAACAGTTTCTTACCATCTAGCTCTGTGGGCGACCAAGTGCAATGGTAGTAGACCCCATCAATTTAGAATCCTCTAAGAATTTTCTTTCCATATCGCCATAGGGCGATATCCCACACCTATCCATTCAGGTAGGGTGCCTCCATTCAAACTTACTTTAAGTAAGCATTTTAGTTATCTTATAGATTAGATTCCGTTTGCTTTTTTTCTATATCTTAAGTTGACTCCCCCAAATCCACCTTTCCCCATCCTCTTCCTCATTCCCATTTAATCCTTTCTGGTTCAAGTATTCCTCTATTCTGTTTTCATATGTGTATTTAAAAACTGTAGTTTTCAAATAATAAGGAAATATTTTTAAACTCACCCAGTTGATGGCTTACTTCCTAAGAGTGGTATTCATTAGATATATCTAGTAGCAGTGTCTTCTCCCTAGGGGATCTCTGTTCCCCCTAAACAATATTCTTGGCCCTCATTGCAACTGAGGTGACTAGATGACCTACTTCTGGCTAACAAGAAACATGCTGTGATGGTTTCTATGGAGACTTTGCTTTGTTGCTACATATATTCCACTAACCTTAACATCTCTCCATCCTGTTTCTACCTTGTAAACAATAGTGATGGCTTTTGGTGTTGTTACTATATTGTGAATACAAGGCAACAATTATGAAACTAAATACAGCAGGACAAAAGTAATGAAACTGAAAAACACAAAAAGCCCGAGTCTCTGGTGTTTGAATATCCAAATCCATACCAACAACAAGATAAGACTTGTCAATTCTGAAAAATATCCACAATCTTCCCTTTGATTATTGTTTGCATTGACTATAATTCCTAACATAATAAAATCTTTTTTATCATTTGAGGAAATCTGTTAATTGCAAAATAAAATAAATTTGAAAAGATGATTTCTACAGATACTTAAAAGATACATGTTAAAATCTAAGATTCATTCATGAAAGCTCAACAACTGTAATCACAGCACTTGGGAGCCTGGGGCAAGAGGATGTTAAGTTTGAAGGCAACATGGCCTGACCTATCTCAAAACATAAAAAATAATTAATAAATTAATTGATGTTTTTAAAGCTTTTAGGTGTCAAAAATATTTTCTTGGCATAATAATGTGTTTTACTTGATCATGAGGAAAAAATATATTATCTATCGAATGGCTGCTCTGGCTTCTTTATTATGGCATCCCTTGTGCTAGCTACTTTATCATTGTTTTCATGAATGCTTCTAGGTTATTATTGCTAAGATTTCCATAATCCCCTTATCCAGGCTGCTGTGTCTTCTCAGTGGGCAAATGCGAGTGTCTTCTAAGTAGCCACCTCTCTTTGCTGCTGACTCCTTCCACTCTATTCCTCCCAAGGTTATTTTTATGTCACAGTTGTGCTCACTTCTAAAGACACATTCCTTACTGTGCAGTACTCTTTCCCAGCAACCTTCACCCATCATCACTCCAGAAACAAGCCTCTCCTACTGACATATAAGCAAGGCTTCTGGTACTTCATCTCTCACTAAAAGTCATTATCACAAAATAAAAATCTCCCTCATTCAAATCATATTACAACCTACAGTGACATTTGTTCAGGATGTTTTTGCCTCATTTTCAGGAATTTGTCATTTTGTAATTCAATTTACATTTAAGCAATCACTGTATCAGTAGAATGTAAACTTTAGAAGTAAGGAGAAGTATGCTTACTCTGTCCTCTCTCCAACCCATAGCTTCTAGCTGGGCAATACATAGATATCAAAATTACTGATATATGAAATGGGCTATGAAACATCATGATTACTAGAGGAGAAAGAATTTTGAAACTGGCTCTAATATGGAGCCTAAGATAGGTGCTAATGTAGAAAGACAGGGACATAAATTATTTACCTGATATATTCATTTTTAAGTAAGAATGATATTTCTGTTGATTAAGATTTATACTTACAATATTTTAGACATCTTACCAAGAGCAATTAATATTAATGTACACTATTTTGACTGCAGTATTGATAGTCTATGACTAATATTTCACTAAGGTTTATCTTTTAGTTTATTCTATGTGGGTGAATAATGACATGTTAAATTCATTAATCACACCAGAATTTTAAAAATGTTTTCATGAATTTATATTTTGCAATTACTCATTTACTTGGTTCCATATGTAACATTCTGATATTTGTTTAAACACTTACATAATTTATATAAATAGAAATTGAACGAATGAGTATATAGTATTTAGATGACCAAAAACTGGATGAAATCTTATTGTATACTATGACTGTGCATTTAAGTATAATGCATTTATGACAGAGAGAACAGAAACACCTATAGTAGTCATTATAAGCAATAATCATGACAATAATGTTGAGTGCAATGAACCCAGGCTTCAAAAAACTTGGTTCTTTTTCTGTTTTTAAATGTAAAGATTCTTTTAAATGGCAGAATGTGAGACCCTGACAAGGAGATATAAGGTAGAAGTCAGGGGTCCTGAGGAAAGGCTGCCAGTCTATATCACACAGGGGGATGCATCCAGAGACTGGGATTACAGTGATATGTAGTCCACAAGTCAGGTAGGGTTCCTTCACTCTTGGTAACTCCCACTGACTGCATAATTTAAATGATTTCTATGATTTCTCAATCTCCAGAGTGTAAAGATGTCCATATATGAATATATATATTTCATCCTTTGTAATATGTATCCGTTAAATATAATTTCAGAAGGAAATTCATGCCTGGTTCTCTAAACCTTGTCCAAAATGTATGACTTAGCCACTGAGGAAGTGGGGAACTATTGTTCTGCATCTGAATTGGCCAGGGCCTCAATCTCTCTTCATATTTATGTGCATATCCATAGACAAACGCTCTGCCTTAATTAAAGAAGCTCCTGTTTGTAATGAATGGCAGTAATGCAAGGTTCATGACCACTCAAGGAGATGAGAATTAACGATAAGTGAATGCTCAGAACTAACCAGGACATCCATAGCACACCTTCAAGGCTCAGGAAACATCATGGAAGAGAGGACTGAAAGAACATGAGAACAAGAACATAAAAGGAAGAGCTGCAAACCATAATCTTCTGGGCGTGACAGAGTCATTGCAGTCATGGTCACACAGCAGCTGCAGTTGCCTGTCCTGGGCCTTCATAAGACTGAGATTGTTCTGTTCATTGACCAGGGAGGGCCTTGTGGGGTCCTACCACTCCCTGCTATACTACTGGTGGATTCTGGGGGAAAGGCAGCCACTGTCTTCAGGTATATGGGCATTGGTGACTCCACCATGGTCCAGTGGAGAGTTCCAAAGTCATGGTCACAGAGAGGGTTTTGGTTTAACACAGGAGGTCACAGACTTAACAAAGACATGAATATGAGAAAGAGACTGTTAAAGGAAGATTAGGTATGATGGGTGGAAGGAGATAGAAAAGGGCTCGGGGAAAGAGTACTTACAGTATATTATATACATGCATGAAATCATCAAAGAACAAATATAATAAAAACATGAACACCTAAGAAAATAGCACAAGTACATGTATAGCTCACCTTTTTAGTTCTTTATAATGAGTTTGGGTTTTGGTATCCTTGGTGACAAGACAAGTGTAGCCATGGCTGCTTCTGTCCTTATATATGATTTGCAGTGTGGAAACTGAACTGAGGGTCTTCACGTGCTAGGCAAGTACTCTACCACTGAGCTTTGTCAGAGTTCCAAGAGAACAAATAGTTTTAGCCACCCGACAGTGTAGTGAACTCTGTATATAATAAAAGTAAAAGTAAATGCAATAATTGTATTTGGAGCCATTGTAAAATTAGCATATGAGAGGTGCAAACTTTGTTGGGGAAAGAGACGGTTTAGAAATCCCTGCCACACCAATGCTATTTGCCCACAGGACAAGACTGACTAGAACTTGCTAGAGCCACTGGACCAGGTGCACAAGTTCTCTAGAGTGTCTAGAAGTGACCTGTGTCACTGTAATACTAACACATATGCCCTGGATTGAGCCTCATTTTGCTAATGAGCTATATGTGTGGAGTTGTTTACAGAATGACTTATTACATACAAAGCATGCCCCAGAAAGCCCATGCCATGGAAGTGAGCTACAAAAGCCTGATCCCTTGAATAGTGTCTCTGTTTTCTGCTGAGCTTCTAGACTTTTCCACTGCTGTGGTCCACCTCCTCCCCTGGAAGTATATTCTTTTTCAATAATTTCTTTCACTTTGCTAACTGTGGACCATATGTCTGTCTAATTCTTCATTCCAGAACACAACAGCCTAGAACCCTTCCAGAGCTGCCCATTAAACACTAATATTTTTTGATCTTAACATTATATAGTCAATCGTCCAGCAGAATCCTGTGTGTTTGGCATTCTTTGCTTCTAAGTAGTGGTAACAGTAAGCCCTCCACCCACAGTTGTAACAATTACATGCTCCCAACAAATTAAAATTTTTCTTAAACAAACAAATGAGTTTATGATCATTTAAGTTTTTGTTAATTAGATAATTAAAGCAGTAGTCAACAGCTATGGCTTAGATTAACAATGTTCCCTGAAAGACCATGTATTAAAAGCTTGCTGCTTAGGGTGGTGCTTTGAGGAGAAGCCTAAGAGGCCATCCTCTGGTCATTGGTGGACTGCCTTTGGACAGTAGAATGAGATCTCACTACTGCCTCTTCTGTTCAAGTTCCAACCATGAGATAAACACTTTTGTCCTACCTGTGGCACACCATAGAACAGAATCAAGGCCAACCAATCACAGAATAAAACCTCTAAAAGTATGAACCAAAACAACCTTTACTTTTAATAAACTGATTCTCTCACTTATTGGCTATTCTAATTGAAAACTGACTCCTTATTTACTGTGAAGATCATCTTAGCATTGTTACAGATCATGGCACCATAGCCATGCCATGGAAAAATACAAATCTTTCATGTTATGGAGGAGGAATTTGCAGTTTATAGTATCAATAATTTACCCCAAAGTTGGATTGAAGGAAACAAGATTTTCTTGAGCTCTAGGGTTCTCCTTAAATTTCTTACATACTAGTTCCCTTTAAATCAAGGTTTGTGAATCTGTCCTTTGATTTTGTAACATGGGCTAGACTTAATGAATCAATGATATGATACTGGGAAAGGAAGAGTCAGTTTCCTTATTGGTGTAACAACTTGTAGGTTAACCAGACTCCAAGGAATGACCCTACACCCAGTATCACTTGGGAAACACAGGTGAGATTTGGTGGGCCTTTATAAAACACAATAATTGAGGACATGAATTCATGAGGATGTGTAGTAATGTGGGGTGAAGAGAGGGGAGGGGGAGGGGCCTGATTACTATCAAAACACACTGTATAAATTCTCAAACCAATAAAACAGGTTTAATATTTTATTTATTATTTTTATTTTACATGCATGAGTGTATTGCCTGCATGTATATAAGCTCACCTGTGTCATGTAATGAAGTGGGTGTCAGATCCCTTGGAACTGTTAGTCACTATGTAAGTGTTGGGAATCAAATCTAGGGCCTCTGCAAGAGCAGTCAGCAATCTTAACCCATGAGCCATCTCTCCAGCCCCAATAAAAATATTTTGAAAAATAGATTGATTAAATAAATATTTTTATTTTTAACCAAAAGATTTTTTTCTCAAATAATATTTTAAATTTTGATTTTGATACTATTGCAATGCAGGGTATTTTTCTAAAATATTTTATTGAACTTTTGTGCATTTCATACAATAAATCTTGACCATACTTAGACCCCTCCCCTATCTGCACCCTCATAGCCCTCCGTCAGATTTCATCTGTTCTGTCATATATGTGAAGGCCTGTCAAATCATGTTTGTGTCCCCAAATATATCCCCATGTGAGTCCATCCAGTTGAGTCTGGTCAACCTATGTAGTGTCACTCCCTCAAAGGAGACCAACTCTCATCCAGCAGTTATCAGCTGCCAGTAGTCCCTCAGCTAAGATTTCTTCTTACCTACTTCCCCACTTACATGCTGGGTTTTTGTTTGACTTGAGTCTGTATGAATCGTGTGCATGCTGTTACTGCTGCTGTAAGAGCGTATGAGCAAGTTCCCAAGTTCCTGGAAAACTCTGTTCCTTGTAGTCATTTACCTCCCCTGACTCTTACAGTCTTATTGTTCCCTCTTCGTCAATGGTCCTTGAACCATGAGTTCTATCTAGGGACTCTGTAGTTTCTTATTCTCTACATTTTGACCAATTGTGGCTTTCTTTATTAATAACCATCTGTTGCATGAGGAAGCTTCACTGATGGGAGCTGAGAGACACATTAGCATCCTCTCTGCCTCCTGGTCTGCTAGGTTCCTTGAGTCTTAAGTGTAGCGGTTACATTGTAGATATGTCATTTAGGGTTGGCATCTCACAGACACTTGCTCTCTGCATTTTACCAGTTGTAGAACACTGTAATAGGCTCTATCTGCTGCCAAAAGTAGTTTCTTTGATGAGTGGTGAGAGGCATACTTATTTATTATATAAAAATATGTATTTAACATATTAATAAAAATTACCTTTGTTTGAGATATGACTGACTTAGGCCTTTCTTTAGGATCCAAGATCTCTGCAGTAATGTGTTTTTTAACCTTCAAAAGGTTTTAAGTTGTATATGTGCAAAGTAAGCTAATTTGGGAAAATGTAGAGTTATCCAATCAAATTGTAGCAATGTTAACGTTCTTGATTGGGGGTTGGGTGTGTGGTTCCTTTGATACAGTGCATGCCTCATATGCATGAAGCCCTGAATTTGATTACAGCATGATTAGTCTGGTTGTGTTGATGTAGAATTGTAACCTCCATCTTCAGTAGGTAGAGGCAGGAAGTTCAGAAGTTCTCTATATACTAGGCTATACAGTAAGCTAACAGCCAGGCTACAATACTTAACACTCTCAAAACAACAGCAAAAGAGAGGAGCAAAAACCATTCTTTCCTGACCACATTTAACCAAAAACTATCTGCTGGCAACTTTAAAGAGCTTTAATACTTTTCCAGAAGCAAAGTTTCAACATGGAATTTAAGGTGGATTTCGTCATATTTTGTCTCTTTAGCTATCTGAAGACTGTAAAGGAGTGGGAGAAGGAGTAGAGTGTGACAAAACACTGACAAAGGAGTTAGGAAAAACATTTCAGGAACAAAGAGAACTAATTAACTCAAACATATGGTTCATCTCACTCTGGCAAGAACTAATTGCCTTTTATGCACTCCAACTGTTAAAAGTACGACGGTGCGGCTACTCATGTGTACATAAATAGAAAAACTATTAGAAAATATTGAAATTCATGATGCATACTATTTTTTTTACACAATAAAACTCTGTTTCTTCTAGCTAACATGGTGTTCCAGTATATTAAGTTTTTCTGGTTAATTTGAAATGCTTATTTGAAAATGTTCATAAGGTATATTACTCTTTATTTTATCTCAATAAAAATACTATGACAAATATAATACAGGCCAAAGATAAGTGGAGTGCTTTCAGTGTTTCAGAAATAAGTGGATCAAAACTAATTTATATTTTTACCTGTAGAAGCTTGATTTGAACCGTGCAGCAAGATATTATATACCCACATAATTGTCTAGACATAGCTATGATGTACTATTTTGTATAATTTAAAAAATTCATAAGCTATGCATTTCTTTAAGTTCACATTTTGAAACATAAGAAGGATGGAAGCATTAATAGAGACTTGACTGAGATTTGGATACTTCTATAGTCCTGACTTACACAGTATTTCCCATATGAAATATTTCTTTTACAGCAAAACTTAAGGAAGCAGAAACATTTATAAATGAAACCATTTTCATTCTTTTCCAAATTAACTTTGTTTCTATTGACAGATGTCTACTGGAAGGTGTCATTACTGATAGTCGTAAATCCATCTATCTCTGACTATTATTACAAGTCTCAGTACCAAAGAAAGAAAACTGACTCTTTGTTCTCTAAAACAGTGAATTTCTGCCTCATAAGTCTGCCAGAGGCTCCCTACTGCATCATCTTCTAAAAATTATTACTCAGACCTCCTCTAATGAGCAGTGGTTTTCAGATTTCTGTGCACATATGAACCCTCTGGAGGGCTTATTAAAGCATAGATCGCTGGGTACCACTCCAGAGCTTTGGACTGAGTAGGTTCTCAGGTGAGAGCAAAGAATCTCCATATTTAACAAATCACACTTAAGCTCATGTTGCTGGCTCAGAAATGACTTTTGAGAACCTTTGTGTATCGGGATTTTTTTTTTTCCTGAAAATCCAGTGCTGTCTAAGTGTAGTGTATATCTGTTAGACTTAATTACATCTTTAGTAATATCCATTCTAAATCTGTTCTCAAATCTTATTTTAGACACTAAGTAAGTAAAACAATCTCATTTTTAAAATATCGTCCACAAGGCCATGTACTTTGTCCATTATAAATGGTTTGAATTAATTATACTTTAATATATTATTTTATTTAGATTAATAATTTTCTTTCTTTACAAATTTTCTTTTTTTATGTCCCATAGCTCCTGTTTTAGATGACTAATTTTCATGTCACATGTTTATATCTTTAAAATAAATAACAGTGTTTATAAAAGTTTATAAAAGTTATATCTTTAAAATAAATAACTGATTTCTCTGTTAGTTCTTTGAGGATTTTATGACTCTATTTTGATGATACCCACATCCCCCTCTCAGCATCTCCAGGGTCGTCCTCTTTTCTCTACCCACCCAACTTTGTGCCTTCTTTACTTTTTTAAAATTAATTAAGTACAATTTATGGTGCCTATATACTTTAGGTGTGTTCTTTGTTTATATTTTATATGCGTGTGTGAGTATTTTCCTGCATGTTCGCAAATACAGCTGTAAGAGGGCGTCGGATCCACTGGGACTGGCGTTATGGATGTTTTTTAGCCACGATGTGGGTGCTGGGAACTGACCCTGGGTCCTCTGCAAAAGCAACCAGTACTCTTAACCATGGAGCCATGTCTCCAGCTACCTCCTTGTGGTGTGTGTGTGTGTGTGTGTGTGTGAGTGTGTGTGTGTGTGTGTGTGTGTGTGTGTGTGTTTTAATGAATTCAATAGGTCAACTTAGAGCAAAAATCTCAGAACTTCAGGTCTAATCCTGACTTGATCAATAGTTTTAGACTTTGGGCAACGTGAAAACATCATTGTGTGATATGCATAACTGTTAAATCCAGCAAAAGTACTTTTTTAGACTGATCATTCTCTCATGCTATCCTGGAACACAAAGTGATATCTGCTACAAAGAAAATAGAGATTTCCAGCACGGTGTTTTAAATTGGCCCCTTGATGTAAGATCCCAACATAAATGACATAAAACTATCAGAGACATGATATCTTTGAACAACTACCAAGTGGCCATATGCTTCAAACACTTGAAGAATAGGCAAAGATTCTTCAAGTATGGGGGTACAGCATAGATAACTACAACTAAATTTCAATGTGGTTCTTCAAGGTGCTGGTAAAGGATTAAAAAACATCTAAATCTTCAACTGTGCATAGAATAATATCTCAAAACATTAAGAAGTAGCAAAAATAATTAAAGAATTATTTATAGGTTAAATGAACCTATTATGCTAAGCATAAGAATAAAATGTATTATCTTTAAATTGGATTTTAATATAAATGCCATTTAGTTTGTCCTGTAAATTTTATGAATATATACACTGTTCACTTTCCATTTGTTTTATTGATTTAATAAATAGAAGTTCAAATTGTATTTTCCAGAGTTATTTCGTTTTTCTCCTTTAAGAAAAAGTTTCATTTCAGTACTTTTTATTTTCCTTAATAATGTTAGTGCCCATGGCACTTAATAAATCTTATAAATTAATATAAAAATATGCCAGTCAACATTTTGGGGTTTTATGAATCTAACTTGCCTGGTGAGTATGCTGGAAGAAAAAAATATATTGGCAACACAATTGTTTTACAATAGTTCAGAATAATATTGGTTCACCTTAACAGAGTAGGAAAAAGCTAATCTGTCTTATAATTTAGGTTTCATACAGTGCATAAGATGTCTCTGTGGACCATAAATTCAATTTTCTTTGATCAATAGAAACATAAAAAAAAAAGCAACAGCTGCAGTATACACAAAAACAAATAAACCAACAAAAATCCCAGCATCCCATTCATTCTCTCCTGTTTTGTCAACTCAGCTCATTCACAGTGTTCTTTAGTAATGGAAAGTCATCAGTATGTTAATTACAAGGTCACAGAGAGTGTACAAAAGAGGACACATCCACTGCTTTTCAGGACATTGGGCGTCTTGAAGGCGGGGCTAAGTAGCCAAGAAGGAAAATATATGAGCAGATGACTTTGCCAACTGGAGTCAGCAGTAGGCTCTGTCCTGGATAGCTAAGTACCCCAGAGAAAGTTTTCATTTTTTGTCTCAATATTTTTTTTTCATTTCTCAGGGGTAAATATGTTCCAATATGCTCCATATAGGACAATTCTTAGACTAAATTTTTCAACCTTACTTCTACCCCATTCGACCCCAGTATTATGCTCCATAGTATTCCGACAACACACAGCATAGCAAACACATATGCCTACCAACCAGCTTCTAAAAACATTGAGTAATAGCACGCTGAATTCCTCGTAACTCCTATAACCATCTTAAGCACTCAAAAGTGCTAGCATAAAATATGTATTATGTATTTACATAGAACATAAAAATTATTGGTGATAAAAATCAGAAATTTCTACTAATTTGTGGTAGATGAAGTCTCAGTAATATTTGGTCAGTATAGTGCCACAGCTGAATCAGGCACATATGGGAAAGGTGAATGAGCTCCGTCCACTAAGTAAAATACCCTTAAATTAATGTACTAAACCAAGCCGTAATTCTGATGGTTTTCCTTATATGTGACTTGTTTTCATGTGTAGCTTTCAGTATTCTCTCTTTGTTCCATATGGGGATTTTGTTGTTGTTGTTTTACTATGATATGCTATGGGGAGTTTCTTTTTCTATTTGCTGTTCTATATGTTTCCTATATTTGTATGAACATGTCTTTCCTTAATTTAGGGAAATTTTCTTCTACAATCTGGCTGACGATCTGGTCAATATTATTATTTTGAGTCAATATCTTCTCCTTCATTTGTGCCAATGATGCGTAGATTTGGTCTTTGCATGGTGTCCCACACTTCCTCCATATTCCATTCCTGTGTTTCGTTTTAAATTTTTCATAATCTTTGCTTGAGTGCCCCAATTCTTCAACTGTATCATCCAGCCTTGACATTCTGTTTTCCATTTCATTCATTCTGTTGATGAGGCTTTCTCCTGTCAGGTCAAATTGTCTTATTGTGTTTTGAACCTCCTTCTTCATTTCAGCCTGAGACTTTTTCAATATGTTTATCTCTCCTGTGAATTCAGTTTATCTTTATCTTCTTTTAGTTCTTTGTTTGTGTGTTCTTTAAATTCATTGACTTCTTTGATCATGTTTGTGATTGTTCTTTTAAACTCTGTGTCCTGAGTTGTCTCTATTTGGGTATGGGCTTGTTATAGGAATCTTCTAGGACTGGTGATGTTTGTTGGGTACATAATATTTGGGCTTTTTATATTAGTATTTTTGTTTTGATCTTGGCATGTGGATTTCTTTTGTTGTTTGTGATTCCATTGTGAGACTCAAGCCTTCCTTTGTCCATTTGAAGTTGGATTCTATTTGTATACTTGATGTGACTTGGTTGTTTTCTTATTGGGTATGAAGTGTTGGTTTGTCAAAACTTCAGGGTCTCTCTTTTGATTTTTATATTGGCTTGATGAAATGGCTCTTGTCCAGATGCTCAGCAGATCCTTCAGAGGTACAAGTTAAGTCAGATCAGATAATCTCAGTCTTTCTCTTAAGGTCTGGACCCCTCTAGCCAGCAGGCACAGCACAATTTGGGAAGATTGTTAGGCAGGGGTTGAATTCAGGCTTTCTCAGGCGGTCTGCAAAGGTCCGTGCCCCTACAAAGAGCACAGAAGCCTCGCCCTGCAACAATTGGTGGGGCTGTAGATGGAACCAATGTAGGGGGATGGGCAAGTGCAACATGGAAAGCTTACAGCCAGGCAGAGGAAAGAGAGTAGTCGAGAGATCTGTGGGAATAAGTGTGAACGTTTGCCCATGGCCACGAGTAGAAGGAGAACAGAATGTGGGGTGGGGAGTTTTGTGTTGTGCCAGCAGAGGAGTGAAGATGGAGTGGGCAGCATCAGATTTAGCAAGAAAGAAGACTGGGTCTCTTGAATCCAAAGGAAGGTGGGGATGAGCGCTTCCTGGGTAGAAGGCTGGCCTCAGTAATGTAAAGGCAAGTTGGGTCAGGGACAACCTGTGAAGGCTCCAACCAACTAGACCTAAAATTGAACTGAGTCTTTGTTCTATAAACTCTGGTCTGTGTTTCCCAGGTATTCTTGGGTATGCGCCTATCTTCTTAGCATCTGGTCAAACTACCAGTTATCACCCTAGTGGAAAACTAATGCTCCTTTTCTCAGCATCTATCAATTTCCAATAGATCTTCAAGGAAGGCTTCCTGCTCAGCCTTCTGTCCATGCTGAGCTCCTGACTGATTTGGGTTGCAGTGGCCTTGTGCCTGCTCTGCTTGCTGTATTAAGCACTGTTGGTTCATATGTGCAACTACTCTATGATGTTCATTCAACACAGTTTCTTATCACCCTAAATAGGCTTTTAATGCACTGGTTATTTAGCAAACTGAGTGAGACGTAGAAATTGAATTTCCCCCATCCACTAATGATGCCTAGTTCATGTTGGTATTGGACAAATTGACTTTACTGAAGTGAAATGATCAAAACATCTAAAATGGGCTGGGAAGCTAGCTCAGTCTATTAGTGTTTGCCCTTATAAACTGTGTTCAATATCCAGAACCCACCTAAAAATGCTGAGGGTATAAGGGTGCCAGTTTATAATTCCAGTACTGGAGAAGCAGAGCAGGCTAATTTCTGGGGTTTGCTGCTCAACTGCTTCATTAATGTACTTAGAATGTTTCAGGCTAGTGTTCCACAACTGGCCATACACAGGGAATAAGTGTGAGATGTCCAGCCCTAAGTGACACATCTATAATTGAACTACTAAACCTAAGGCTCACATAGTGAAACAAGGGATAAAGAGAATATCAATACATCTTTCAATTCTCCCCAGTGAAGTTTCCTCATGCAACAGAAGACCCAGATGAGAGGGCTGAAAAAGTCTAAGAATCAGAGTTGGTGTATGATCAGGAGACAGATTTCCAGGCATTTTGGAACTTGCTCATATGACTTTACAACCACGGGGACAGCATGAACAAGCCTCATGCAAACTCAATCAGACAAAACCATCATAGAACTGAGAACTGGGGAAATGGGCAGGAGGCCTCAACCTTAGTCCGGGAAGGATTAGCAGCTGATTACTGCTGGATGAGGGAGCATTAATCTTCTTTAAGGGAGAGACTAGATGGTTTGAATAGGCTCCAGTGGATGAACTTATAGTGAGGGACATGTGAGTACACAAACTTGATAGACCTTAACATATATGACATGAAATGCATGAAATCTGAAACGCCAGCTATAGGGGGTGTAGATAGGAGAGAGGGTCTAAATATGACTTAGAGGTATTTATGAAATGCACAAAAATCCAATAAGTATACATTGAAAAAAAGAAAACAAGGTGAAAGACACATGAAGCTCTATTCCACCCATGATAGTCATGTTAGAACAGATACATGTTTGCATGCAGATACACAACAAAAGATACCTAAAATTGTTCAGGAGGCTTTGTTAGGTTTGCTATTTTCAAACCTTGATCGAACTGCCAAGCTTCGCCATTTCAATTGATTTGAAATAAAGAGGAGTCAGGTTTTAATTTACAGATGTATTTTTGTGATGATATTAAGCTGTTTTTTTAATCTAGGTCTTCTGAATAAAAACATTACTAGAAATATATATGTGCTAATTTTTGTTATTACTGTTGCTTTCAGTTGTTTGCGTCCTTTTCGAGAGGAAGTTTTCTATGGAGCCCAGGCTGACCTGAACTTGAAGCAATTCTCCTGATTCAACCTCTTGAGTATGACATTATAGTTGCTTATGTGTCATTTATGTAAGTTCAAAGCTCTTCAATTTTAATTTACATAAGAAATGAGTTCAAGGTCAAGATAGCTAGTTAAATTCTAAAGTCAAGTTACCTAGTTAAATTCCTTGCTGTCTGATCGTACAATACTGCTTATGATAATAAATGTGTCCCTTTGTATATTCCTGTGTCCTGTTTCTACTTACCCTAAACTGTCACTCTTGATATAAAAAAAATGTTGTGATGTTTAATTAGCTTTGTACTGACACTGGTTTCAAATGCTACCTAATTTCTTACCATTCTTTGACTTCTGCTCTTGGTAATGTAACAGAATAGATAACCTAATAACTTAACCACTTGTAATGGGCTAAATTTAAACATTCGTGGAGAAACTGACTGAGCATGCTGGTACTGAGATGTTTTTGTCGTTAAAAGGCTTTTAAAGTAACCATATCCTGTACATTAACCTTAAACTGTTCTGAGTAGATAAAGAAGTGCTTCTTTACCAGAATCATATGTGTCAATGAATTCTCCTGGCACCTGTGCAATTCTCCTCTTCTCACTATGAGTTACTGTCAAAAGCTACAATGACATCTTCATCTGTTATTTCTCAGCTGCCCAAGTTTTGTTGTACATAGTGTCATTAAACCAAAATAAGTTCCTAACTAGAAGAAATTGAGAAAGATAGATAGCTGTGGAGCAGCGATAAAGAGTTGTCACTCAGACTGACAGAGCATCATTATCGACATAATAAAGAAACATGTAAGGGTTGATAGAAAATATCCAGCTTAGGGATGAATTTTCATATTCACTTATTCTCAGCACTTTGACTAGTTATGAGTCTCTGTATTCACTGCTGTCCTCTCCAAAAACAAGCTTCTGTGACCGAGATTGAGAGGAGCCCAGGTCTATAGAAGTATGCATACATATTTAGAAGACAATCTGACCATGTAATCATTTATCACCATAAGAGCAGGTTCAATTCTCTGTCCTGTAATCCCCCAACCATGAGATTTTGACCAGATTTTACAATACTAGACATGAATTCTTTCCGGTAGAGCAGGCTTCAAATCCAATTAGAAAGTAGTTGGCAACCCCTTTCTAACAGTCATGTCACCACTGGATCAGGTAGAAAGAATGCAAGAGCTGGGGAACGGGAAGAGTGTGTGAAATGTCTTCTGGACAGGATATGTCTAGGGCACTCACAAACTCACAGTCTCTGTTGTGACCTGCATAGACTTGTATGAGATTAAGCCAACCAAAATTCCAGAATCAGTAGGAGAGGAGCTCCTGAGGCCCCACTCCTAACTGAGGAGCTATTGGCGGTTGGTAGCTGCTGGGGGAGGGAGTATCATTGTTGTTTGTGGGTGTAGCCACTGTCAGGCTGTCCATGGCTGTGTGGTTGGCCCCATGCCGCTGAACATATAGGCAGTGCTAATAGGACTTCGTGGATCGAGAGAAAGAGAGAGAGAACACAAAATTGGGAAGGGGATGTGATAGGGGAGATCCAGGAAGAGTTGAGGTGGGAAATGAGGAGTGGGTATGATCTTATTACTTGTATGCAAATATGAAATTGTCAAGGAAAATTGTTAAAAACCGAAAAGGAAGGTATGTATGGACTAAGAAGATGACTCTTTTGGTAAGAGGCTTGTTGCACAAGCATGAAGACCTTATTTTCATCTTCAGAACCGGTGTCACGAGCTTGGCACACTTGCACGTGCTTATTATTTCAGAACTGGGAAAGTGGAAGCAGGCGGATCCCCGAGGCTCAGTGGTTCAATCGCATAGCCTAACCAGCTAATTCCACGCTCAGAGGAACATCTCCTGAAGAGCAATACAAGGGGTTGGCATCTGTCCTCTGTGCTCTCACTCACCCACCCACAAAACACATACATATACCCACACGAAAGAAGATATGCAATTCCTCATGGCTTTTATATGCTGGTCCTGTCTAGTATACATAAAAGAGTGAGGTTGGTTGTTTTTGTTAGTGATTTGTTAGGTTTTTTTTGTTTGTTTGTTGTTGTGGTTGTTTTGAAAATCACACTGTAAGCTGGAAAGACGGCTCAACAGTTAAGCGAGCTTGCTGTGGTTACAGAGGATCAGAGTTAAGATTCCTGGAAACCACACTGGGCAGCTCACAACTCTCTGTAACTTCAGATCCAAGGAATCCAATGCCTTTCTCTGGCTTCTGTTGGCATCGGCACAAGCACACAGGCACAGACACATACACATACATATATGCAAAATAGCAAATCTTAAAAAACAAATGTACATTGGGCAATATTTCTGAAATACAAATTTCCATTTTTTTTTGTTTCACTGTCTTAAAAAATAAGTGAACAAGGGGACGAGAGAATCCCATATGGGAAGAGGTTAAACACAAAAAGTAACTGCAGTCATAAAAACAGAGCCAGATGGCATGCTTTAAAGCCCTCCAAATAATGAGGAATGTACTATTTTATGTGGATCCCTAAAACCTGGCCTTTACACTTTCAGTAAACTAGCACCCCAGTGTATGGCTCACTTAGTTTAGATTGTAAAACAATTAGTCCTCCCTGACAAGAGAAGGTGAGTTCTTTTTCACAAAATCTTAATCTAAGTTGAAAGATGTATAAATTACACTTGGTAAAAATAGAATAAAGAGCCGCAAACCAAAAGTGGTCATCTGCACTCCTCGCCTCCAGGACTAGTTGGCTTTCTCCTCCTGCTGTCCCTTATTGCTGCTGTCACTGCTCCATCTGCTCCATCTGTCAGAGTCACTTAACACTGGTGCTTGTAGGTTTAAGGAAAAACATGGCAAACTAAAGGTTTTCCATTAAGCAATATTTCAGCTCAGTATGCAAGGTAATTTGTTGAACTGCATTTTAACCCATGTCTGAGTGCATAAATTATTATGCTGTGTTTCCTGGAGGAGAACTTGTGCTTTTTCAGAGGTGATGATACCTTTGAAGAAGGTATTAAAGGAGTTTAAAATGAAGGATTTGAGAGTGTACTGAATAATAGACTTGTTTGTGGGGCTACTTTGATTGTTCTCATTCTTCTCAGTCATCCAGAGCTAAAGAAGCTACTGTGGAGCCATCCACCAGAAATCAGTGGTGTTTGGGTAGAAAAATATGTTGTTCTTATAATTGCCTGAATTGGTTTTCTAAAGCCTTGTATCAGGGGTATTATTTTCAGTCTGATCTTACAGAAAGGCATCGGAGAACATTTTCCAAGAATGGAATACATAAATCCTATTTCTGGAAGTAAAAGGGGTAAACAACCACACTAACCTATGGTCCAGATTCATACTGACCTGGGAACCAGGACTTCTAAGCGCAGTCACTGCCAAGGTTACTTTCCTTCAGTTCTCTGGGTCTAGTTCCAGTCGGTGACATGAGGGCTTTGAACTTACACCCTGAAGAACTGTTACCTTCTAAAGATATTTTAATCTACCTGAATATCATTAAGTGTGTTTCCAGTACCACTTGGAAGAACAGCTTCTTGGTATAATGTCCTCAGACAATTTACACACTTCAAACTCTAATAAGGAAAAAGGAAGATAATTTGTCTGAGGCAAATGTAGATTAAAATTCAGAAATTCAATCATGAATTATAAACTCTTATTTCATTAAAGTTTCAGCTTCCTTGTTCATTAAAAATTAAAATATTTTGGAAATCCTCATATTAACGAAGTTAAGAGTTAAGTATTGAATACACAAGCAGCAAACAGATTCTTGTCAGTTCAACATGCAACTTTGTTAATTCACAGAATTTTAAAGCTAAGGAAACCCCAGAACTCTAACTTTGTAAATATGTACAAGAGATAAGTTAAATGCTTAATATTAAACTAAATTTTGCTGAGCTCTTTTATATACAGCAAACTTAGTCTATGACACACAATTATATCTTTTTACAAATGTATACACCCACGAGAACTTCCCCAATAAAGATAATCTTTGCCTACATAGCTACAACAAAAGTTTCCTTGTGTCTCTTTTTAATCCTTTTTCTGTCTCTCTCCAAGGCCTGACCAACAATAAGAGAACTCTGGGGCATATATATCATGTTCATCAGTTTATGCTACATAGAATTTTAAATAAAGATAATGACACAGTGAATATCTTTTATTTGCCTGTCTTCTTTCACTAGCTATATTTACTTCAAGACTCATGCATATCATAGCTGGTTTTATGGCCAAAATGTAACTCCATGGGCTATTGTGAAGAACATATACTTCTCAGCTGTTGGGGAGACTATTCTATAAAATCTCTGTTAACTCCATTTTGTGCATGGTACAGTTTGGCTTAGAAAGTTTCTTTGTTGAAATTTTTTGTCTGGATATCTATCTACTGATGAGATGGGGGAATTTCAGTCACCTATTATAGAATTTATGTCTCTTTATAGACACTATAGAGTACTGATGTTTGTATGATACTATATACACCAACATTCAATACATACATACTTACAACCACGTCTTCTTGATGAGATTCTTCCTTCACTAATATCATGACCTTCTCTCTTTCTACTGACTAGATTTGGCTTGAAATCTACATTTTCAAATACGAGTATAGCTATCCTTCCTTGTCTTTAGCTTGAATCAACTTGGCATATCATTTTCCATTCTTTATTTTCAATATGTGTGATTTTTGCCTGTGACATATGTTTCTTCCAGACAATAAACAATTAAGTGATTTTATCATGATATTTTATATGATCTTTGAAAATTTTAAAACTGCATACAAAGATCATACCTACCTCCCATCTCCTTCCCCTCCCCTTCTCATTATCCTCAGGCTTCCTAAACACATCTTCCTCCAATTTCATGTTCTTCTTTTGCTAATTTATAACCCACCAAATCCAATTAGTGCGGCCCAGATGTACATGAGTGTGGACTCACTCTCTAGGGAATAGACATCCTATCAGTTATCATAAGTCCAAATAAATGACACTCTCCCTCCCCCAACAGCCATCAACTAACAATGGCTCCTTGACTAGGGGTGAAGCCTCCAATAACCCTTCCCCATCCATATTTGATTTTTTTATTAACCTGAGATTATACAAACCTTGTGTAGATAATCATAGTTGTTGTGGTCGTGGAACACCTCAAGACTCACCGAAACTACACCATACTGCAGCTAAACACAGTAGTTAAAGCTAGAGGTAGTTAACTCAAAGTGTGGAAATGAAAAAGTTTGACCCAGATGCACTAAGGTGTAGATTTGAGACCAGGTCAGCATGTGCATGGTTGCTCCTGCTAACTGCAGATGTATGGTTTCTGTATTTTCTCTTTGGCTTGCTCTTGCAGAATAGAAAGTGTTAAAGGGGGCTTTCTAACTCTAAGTTTGGGGACTTAAACTTTTCAGCCCTCGGTGTTGTTTCTGTGTAAAAGCTTACCCTGAAAAAGGCCTAGCACTGTACTTGAGATCAACTCTCCAGTATATGACTAGCTATAAAGACTTTCTTTTGGCAGTACTTTGTATCTGAGTAGTCTTCTCTTGGGAAAATCCTCATAACGTTGTGAATTCAAGTGTGGAGCAGCTAACTCATATCTAGTAGACAGCATTTCACAGCACACCTTATCTTCTGGTATTTTCTGCCTCCTTTTTCATGATGTTCCCTGAGTCTTCAGAGGGAGAGGTTGATATAGATGTTCTCTACCACTGAGTTTACAATCACTTATTCTCAGCACTCTGAACAGTTATGAGTCTCTGCATAACCACTAGTCTGTTGTTTTTGGTTATGTTTAAGATTATTATTGCGGGATGTTTATAAATTCCTATTTTTTGTTGTTTTGATTGGTTTGAAGAGTGTTTGTTCTTTTTCCTATTTGTATTATGAGTATTTCAGTTTTACTGAGTTATATGTGATTGATTTTCTTCTATAGTTTATATTTGTAAATCTATTAATCTCCTGTACCACTGATAGAGAAAAAAAAGATTATAATGGCAGCAATGTGAAACTAACTCAGATATGGTAATGCAGACAAAGTTAATTAACCCCAACTATTATATAGCCAATGGTCATAAAAAAGAAAAATAATAGTAATGCAGAGTAGGCTATCAAGCTAGAAATTAAGATAAAAGTAGAATTAGGGGTTTGAAGAGATGACTCAGTGCATAAAATGCTTAATATATAAGCATGAGGATCTGAGTTTGTGTCCACAACACCCACGTATGGAGGCATTTTTTTTTAACCAGAGCACTTGGGTGTGGGGTGAGACAGGACAATCCTATGTATTTGCTGATCAGAGAGTCTAGTCAAAGTGGTAAGCTCTAGGTTAAGTAGATATCCTTTAACCAAAAAATAAAGGGGGAGAAGTGAATGAGGAAGACATCTTGAGATTAACCTCTGACTTTTGTATGAGAACACAAGCATGAGCAGACCTTTGCCCATGCAGATGCACATGCATTACACACAAAAATAAAAACAAAGTAGAAGTAAATAAAGAGTGGGAAGAGAGAAAAGACAAAACAAGAAGAATCAAGCTTAAGTATAGGAAAGGAAATAGGAAGAGGAGGGGCTAAATGTTACACAGAAAGTAAAGAGCCAGAGATAAGAAAAATCTCATACAGAATGAAGAAGAGAATGTAGATAAAATTAGATGAATAAAAGAACAAGAAATATAACATATAATCTTTCTTTTTAAAGAAAATATGTTTTATTGAATCATTGTACTTTATACAGAACATCTCAATCTTAATCATCTGTATACTTCTTTCCCCACTGGCATGTCCCATAACCCCCAATTGGAATCCCTAAGTGAGACCTTATTAAGCTACAAAGCTTCTGTACAGAAAAACAAATCCATGAAAGGGAAGAGGAAACCCACTGAGAGGGAGAAAACCTTTACCGGCTACACATCCAACAGGATTAATATCTAGAATATACAGAGAACTCAAAAAACAAAGAATAAGAAAGTAAATGACCCATTAAAAAGATGGGCTATAGAGCTGAACAGAGTTCTGAAACAAAGAAATAAAAACGGTTAAGAAGCACCTTAAAAAGTGCTCAGCATCCTTAGCAATTAGAGAAATGCAGATCAAAAACCACTTTAAAATTCCATTTCACTCCATTTAGACTGGCTAAGATCAAGAGAACAAAAGGCATTACCAAATGCTGGTGAGGAGGTGGAGAGAGGGGAGCCCTTGTTCGCTGCTGGGAATGCAAACCTGTGCAGCCACTATGGAAAGCAGTGTGGAGAGCTCTCAAAAAACTAAAAATTAATCTACCATATGATCCCATTATACCACTCCTTGGCAAATACACAAAGGATTCATCCTATTGCAGAGATACCTGCACATCCTTATTTATTGCTTCTCTCTTCACAATAGCTAAGAAATGGAAACCACATAAATATCTGTCAACTGAAGAAGGAATAATGAAAATGTGCTACATTTAAACAGAAGAGTTCTACTCAGCATTAAGGAAAGATGAAATAATGAAATTTTCAGATAAATGGATGGAAATAGAGAGTGTTATACTAATTGAAGTAACACAAACACAAAGAAAGCAAGCAAAGTGTATTCTCCCTCATTTGTGGACTGTAGCACTAATCCCCATAGATCCCAATATGACACCAGGGGCCAGGAAAAGAGAAAGGATGCACAGAGGTAAAGGAAAGGAGGGAGTCTGAAAAAGGGGGATAATAGGGACAGATATTAGCAGACGGGAGGTGGGGAAGACGGGAACGTTTGGCAGGGAGGAGGGAGGGGCATGCAGGGGGTCACAGTGTTGGGGAAGACGTTAGGAGAGAAGATGGAATGATGTGAGTGTTAAGGGGATGGGTGATGCTTGTGCTGGGACTGGGAACTGAGGAAGAATGTCAGATGCGAAGAGAGTGCAGAGATGGGTGATTCTTGGAGTCCGGGGAACCCAGAGGGAAATGTGATCCCACCAAAGCCCCTGAGAGATGCACAAACAGTGTGTAAACATTAGTACATCTATATACCTAGGGGATGTTTGGCAAGGAACACCATGCCAGACAAAAAGTACCTCTGTGTAGTTGGTGAGAGTGGTCCAAGAGACTCTCAAAATATCTACCAGAACTAGAAGATAACACCCTACTACTGAACACAGGACATACTTGTGATACAGAACTTGAAGCAAACGATCAGGAACTGACCTGGAAGCCTTGTAACTGGAGTTTAGCTCCAGTAGTGCTAGATGACAACATGCTGCTAAGGCATAAAATCAATCAATGGTCCAACACAACTGGCACAGCATACAACCTCTATTCATGCAGTAACAGCACTTTTGTCTGGAGGGTAATCAACAACTATCTTCTTGAACTTAAAACTCTCTCAAAGGTAGTGAACTCATGGGAAGCACTGTAGACTGAGCCAAAAACACAGGGTTGGAGGTGGCATAGATCCTAGTGAGAACTCTATCTTGGTCATATCTCTGGACAAATTAAAGTTTCTAACTATATGCTAAATATGGATCCTTTTATTTAGAGACAAACATACCACCACTGATCAAATAAGCTTCTTTTTGCAGAAAAGAAGATGGCGGCTACAGCATAATTCCACAAGTTGTCAGTCACAGACAATAGTTGACTAAGAGATGTCAAGTCCTAGATGACATATCCACGCCTAAGTCTTGTGGAACCCAGTGGAATAAGTGGTAGAGAGAAAACTAAAGTATCCCTCAACTCTCACCAGTGAAGCTTCTTTAAACAACATAGGATATACTTGCAGAAGGCATCAACTGGCCAAGTTTTATAGAATAAGAGACTTGCAGAGTGTATCCCTGGATAGGACTACTATAATGAACTTCAGCCACCTATGGCTCAGGAATCATTGCAGAAGAGGGGGTGAAAAGATCCTAGGATCCAGGGATGGTTCATGAACTTGGGGAAACAAAGTCTTTCAGGCTACTGGAGCTTTCACATGTAAAATTGTGGCAATGATGGCACTGAGCACAGGACCTACATCAATTCAAACTGAACAAGGGCTCAGAGTGGAAGGCTAGAAATTAATGGTGGTCAAGATCTGGTTGAGAAATATCAGAGACTGATTTCTACTAGGAGAAGGAGAGTATGCCTTATGATCTCTAGATAGCCTGACCAGACTCCAGTGGACGAATTTGCACTAAAGGGCATCTGAGCACTGACGCTTGACTAGATAGGACTTAATATGTATGACAGAATACATGAAGTCTGCTGGGGATTGGGGCGCAATGGATGAGGAAGGAGGTCTAAATTTGATTAAGAACTATTGTATAAAACTAATAAAACTTAATTTAAAAATCATAAAATATTAAAGTGGCTTATTTCTGGATCTTCTAGTATTAAGTCTTCCATAAAGAGGAGATGGCCAATAGACATTGTAGTCTTTTTTTTATTTTTCAGAATTTCATACATGATTGTTGTATTTGCATTATTTCCATCCCTCCCCATCACCACAAACTCCTCCCATTTCCTCCTGACTCTCTTCCAATTGCTTATTTTCTTTTTTATTATTGTTACACACACGCACACACACACATGCACACACAGAATGCATCAAGTCCATTTAGTGGTGCTCATGTGTATCCATGTTTAGGGCTGTCCCCTTGGGATTACATAACCTCTCAGGATGTTGATCCCTAGAGAAAACTGATACTCCCTCCTTCAGCATCCATTGATTGCCTGTAGATCTTCATCTTGAGGTGAGACCGTGTGAAATTTTCCCCATAGTTCTTGGCATGTCTACTGGTTTGGTCCTTATTCATACCTACTTAGGCCACCACAGCGTAGAGATTTCTTCAGTGTTGCTATCCTGTCATGTTTACTATGCATTAAGTAGCAGCAGTTGTCTTGTCTCTTTGGTTCTTATATTCTTTATGACCACTTTTCTCTTCCACAATGGTTACAGAGCTTTAGGTGTACTGGTTGCATTGCAGTTGTATATCCTAGACCTGGATACCTCAAAGTCATTTATTGTCTGTGATAATCAGTTGTGGAACTTTTCAATAGTCTCTTTCTATTACAAAATTAAGCTTCTTGATGAATGGTGAGATGTATTCTTGTGTGTAAATATAAGGATACATATTTGAAATACAATAAGAAATGATTTTGAACTAGGAAAGTGTCAGAAATAGGGTCTTTGACTTCTTAGTCATGTGTACTTGGCTACAGTACCACACACCCACTGAGTGGGCCTTAAATCCAATTGGACAGGTTTTGATTACCCCTATGAAAAAAGTACCATGATTGCAAAAGAAAAGATAATTTGTTAGACTGGTCATTGTGCTCCATAGACTTTACAGCTGGGTAGGATCCTTGATTGGACTTCTTCCTTGGCAGTTTGCATGGTATCTTCTGATACTATAAGGACTAGTCATCAAGAAGGGGGCTTCCAGGTCAGTTTCAGCTCAATTACTCCAAATCCAGTGTCTGAAGTATGTTGTGTCGTCAGTAATAGGGTCTTACCCTAGAGTTCTGTGAAGCAATGAAGAGATATGGCAATAGCCCGTATTATCTGGGGAGTCTCTTAGACTACCCAAACAACAACTCAAAGAGAATTTTCCCTTGCCTATCACTGTGATTTTTCTTATACAGCTTTCAGCTATGCACATGCACTCAAATTTATATTATGTGTGCATTTAATAATAATATGTATTATTAAATACATTCCCCTTTGGCTTTTCACATCACCTAAGCAGTATTTATCTCTTTTCCCTCTCCCCTCCCCAGTTAAAGCACCCTTCATTTTCCTCATTTACTGCATTGTTAATGCTTGTTTCCCACTATCTTTCTAGTCAGGAAGGTGATAGGACAAGATCAATCAGAGGTCTATTGTAGGTGGCCACACTCAATTTAAGCTCTCTTCCTTGAATCCTGGAAGCCATTGTTGGCTATACGTATCCTTGTTGCTCATGAGCTAGGCAATTTTTGCCTGTCTCCAAGAACTCACTGATGTCTACCGTATCTAATGTCCAAACCAAGGGCTGTTCTACAATGTCGTTGAGGGCGCCTAAAGCAAACAGTGTATTGAAGTCTGTGCTGGAGAACCAATCTCAGTACTTTCAGATTTTGCTTCACAATCAACCTCCCCTGAGAGGGAGGAGATTGGAGATCAAGTGCTTCCTGGACCTGAACTTGAGAGTGTAGCCAATAGGAAATCACAGAGAAGGAGGAAAGGCAATTCTAGAGGTCAAGTAGCCCACCAATTATGGGGCTGGAACCATCAGTCTTCACAGTCATTCTCAAGTGATGGAATCTCCTCTTCCCTATAGGAGTGGAGCTTCAACTCTCACACGCTCACAACATGAGCCATTGCCACCTGGTCTCCCATTCTCCATCAATGACTCCCATTATCATCTTCCTCCCAGACACTATGCCAGGGTAAACCCAGGCTCTTCAGGTTATGATTGGTACTTATTATCAAAGAATCTGGAGTCACACAGTCTCAAACAATAGGCATCCTCTGAGGATAATACCTAGCTATAGCTATCCAAAATATGGGGATGATAAAACAAAATTCTGCTCCAATGATGGCATGTCAAGTAGAAGCAGACACTGGCACTCCAAATGTTGCAGCTTTTTTTGGAGTTTACACAAATCATGAACTATTGTTATCACGGCCACTTAGTTCACCTTGTAGATGAGGCTTGGTTAGATTCATCCTATACATAGTCCTTCTTTCTCTGTGCATTTCAGCTATCCTATGCCCTCGTTCTTTCCTCAGAATAGAGTCATTCTTTAATTGCTTTTACTTTTATCATTTATTAGGTCATACCAAAGCAACCTTGAATCTACCATTTTTATCCTGGAAGTCTAACAATCAATTTTGATCATTCTCTATCAAAAAGCCATTCAATGTTTCTACTCTCCCAAGCCAAAGAAAATGAAAGTATTTGGATTTTACATAACTCTATGTTTCTAACATCTAGGAAAAATATGCATTTTCAAATACTATAAAATTATGATTGTTTTCAAGAGTTGAAAATTATTACAAATTAACATATTTACATATATAAGTGCTTCCAAGTCTTCAAACTAGGATGATATTATCTGATTTTAAAATAAACATGGGACTGGTGAAATGGCATAAGTGTTTATGAACTAGTACCGCTCTTGGAAAGGACCCTAGTTCAGTTCACAATACCCATGTAGGTGCCTTCAACTACTCATAACTACAGCTCCAGGGTACCCAACCTCCTTTTCTGGCCTCCCTGGGAACCTTCATACATGTATCATATATTCACACAAATACAGAAGCAGACACATAAATAAAAACCTTAAAAATGTTTTTAAATTAAAATAATGATAAATGTTTTCCACTTTATTTAACATAGTCATTTTTAGAGTCTGAAGAGAAGACACAGGGTTAACCGTGCTTCCGCTCTTCTAGAAGATCAACATCTGCTTCCAGCACCCATGTTAGACAGCTCATGACCACCTTTAACTTCAGCCCCAAGAGATCTGACAATGCCCTCTTCTGTCTTTCATGACACATGCCTGCTCTCAAAAGTATATAACTTCATGCATACATATAATAAAATTTTAAAAATTTAATTTGGCATTCTTATATAGGACAGTATACATATGAAAAATAAAAGGTATCAGAAGTTCTTAAGGAAAACAAATTAAAGAATCAATATTTTTGGCATTACAAACCATTCTCAATCTTGGCCTGATTCAATAAGTGTGAACCTCTACAAAAATCATTCTGATTAAAACTAGTATTTAAAGGTCAAAATTTGTAAAAGATCTCTCTTAGTAAATATCCATCCCGTAGGTTTACATTTTTATTTCCCACCATTACTTTATAATTCCTAGTAATTATATCAATGAATGTTTCATCTCAGTGTGAACTCTGAACCTTTGTTTCATAAGGCTTTATAGAATGTCAGCTTTTATGCATGTTCTTTAGGTCTTGATGAGGTGTACTTTGTTTTGCATCAAGCTTCTGCCTGGGACTTTTATCCAATCTATTATTGTTGAGACTAAAACTCCATTTGAGAGCTGACTGATATAGGATAAACATTTCAACTTTAAACACTAAGAGGCTTACTGAAGATTTCAACTTGATCATTCCTCTTAGATCTACTTGACATAGGTGGAATTTTTTTAGAAGCATACTGCAATTACCAACAGAAAAAGAAAAAAAAAAAGATTTTTAGTCTTTGATTTTCTTATTAGTAATTTCATTTTAAAGCTGATTCTAAGGCAACATTTCAATATCATTGCTTCTTATAGGCTTAGCATTCTATGTCTTTCAATATAAATATTATGGAAAAGACACTAGTGGGAAATAGTGTTTAAATATGAATATGTGAATATATAAGCTTGTATTTCTTGCAACAGAAGAAGAAAGAACAGTATTTTGAGCAACAATTTGGCAACAATATGTTTATCTAGCATTTTTTTAAAGTTAAGGAAATGGAAGGTGAGAAAATTTAAACAGCTCACATGGAAGTGGGTTAATCTAATTTATTATGCCTTTTTGCTCTTTTCATTTCTTTTTTCAGGTGTTCTTTATCTCAAACAGAGTGCTAACTGCATCTTCATATTTGAAAATTCTAGACAGGTCAGAGGAGTCTTAGAGCTTTTCAATTAAATTAACAAAACTAAATAAGCATATCCAATGCCTCATGTCAAGCAGATTTTTGACAGGTCAGGTAAAATCCTTCTTTGACTAAATTCAGGTCAAAACACCAAAATAAAAAGACAATAATTGTGCCCTAACTTCTTTGCATAAATACGTCTTGTAATATACAGACATTAAGAGCATCATAGGTCACGCAGAACTTCCTCTTCTTAACTGTACTAATTGAAATTTACGGGTGTGCAGTTTACTAAAAACCAAGCTGCATGCATGTGCTTCTCCTGCTTTAAGGTTTCTCCTGAACCAAATTCATGTATGAAATCAATGGAAAATACAGCACATCTAAACCTGTTATAAGGGAGTACGGTACAAATTACGACCCTCCTGGAGCAGAAGCCCATTATCTTATATCATGACAGTTGCAAATTCAGTAAACAATGAATTCATTACTATTACTGGATTTCAAACCAGAATAAATCTTGAATGTCGTATAGTAAAATCATAGGAAAGAAATGAAGCATGCTAGCTCTGGCAATGCTTTTGTAATGAAATATCTTGAATTGCATACTAATCACACCCTAAACTGCATTTAGAAGGTTAGTGATGATGGCTCCTCTGAGGACAGAAGTGAAATACTAATACTGTTTTCCATAAGGAAATATAAATTGAAGGTCATGAACCAAATTTCCTTCCACTTTTTAGTAAAATGGATATAGAGTTTAATATATCGCAAATGCTCTGTAATAGTTTCGTATTTATTCTAAAGTGGAAAGTGTTCTCAGTATTTCACATTCTAACAAATATAAACACTTGAAGTTAAAAAAATAAAAGAAGTAATTTCATAGTTCATCCTGGTAGCCTTAAAGCAGGGGAATGTCTGCAGAACAGTACCACTTTTGGGTCTGTTCTTTTCCTTGGACTCTTCAGGAAGAAGGGCTCTTAAATCAAGGACCAGGGTCTTAAACTTCTTTTGTCATCTATCTTTATACAATAAAATATCTAAATATTTAGTAGCTGAAAAAAATATCTTATATATTTGTTTCTCAAAATGGGCAGGGCTCATTGTCCAGCCCATCTCTCCTTCCTCAACTGATGTAAACTCTCCCGGCTTTCTTTCCTCCAGACTCAACTCCTAGATGACCTCATTGTGATGGCAGCCTGGCTCCTTCTAACTGCTGTCTGGAAACCCAGCTAGAGTTACTATTCAAGGCCTTGGTTTTGCCACATGTAATCCTCCTTGTAGTTGGGCTGGGCTTCTGCTCCCAGAATAATTGAATTTGAATGTGTTGTTCATTCCCTGAAAACACAAAAACAGATGTTGTCAAGCCCTACAACTTACACTCAGAACTCCCAGACAACTGAGCATCATCTAACTTCTGCCATATTGGATTGATTAGATAACAGGGTCTATACAACTATAAGGAAGATGATGATATCATGATTAGTTCTTATATGAGCAAATTCTATAATACCTAAGTTCTGATTTTAATGTATTATTAATTCATTGTAATGTTTTTTCTGATAGTTAACAAAAATTTCCCTTATTTCACTTAAGCATCTTTTAATTAAAATAACTGTTGCTCGTAGCACATTTGAGATCAAATCATCTTCACAGTGCAAGTATTTGCTTCAAGACAAGTGCTCAATTAGAGAATCACTTACTTCCCTTCTGAAAATCAAGCTCATTTTATTACCATGTAGGAAACAAAAACAAGTAAGTACTTGGCAAAGAGAATCAATGACATGTCATTGGAAAGTAGGAGAGTTTTGTTTATTTTGTAATGTTTTAAACAAATACGAGAAGTTTCAAGTGTTTACAACATGCTAGAAAAGAAAGATACCATGCCCAGAAGTTATTTTTTCTCCTACTGTCATGAGATGCAACTTTGGGCTTTAAATTTTAAGTCTTCATTCTGTCACAGTGTATTTTAAATGAATTCCTTCATTTCTCCTGGGGAGGGGGCATTTTCTCAACTATAATTGAGAATGTTCATGTAAAATTTTCTAAAGGAAGCTTCAGTTACAAATTTACAAGATCCTATTCATAAAACTTAAAACATTGTAATTGAAGACATTGTTGATTACTCTCTGTAGTCATAGCTTTTACATTCATAATATAAGAAGAAACTACATCTTATATTGGCAAGTATACATATGCTTGAAATTCTTTCTTACCTCATATTTAGAAGAATTCTCAGAAATGGTCTATGCAACTTTGCATTTGAGATTCATTTATCTGGAAAGGGAAAAGATAAAGTAGTTTTATTTTATAAATATACGCATGTCTAGATTAAGTATTTGTTGCCATTAAGAATATTTCCATTTTTTAACAAACGTTTTAATTGGAGTTTTTAAGTATATTTTTTTCAAACTGAGATTTTAAATTCAAAACAATTTATAGAATTGCAAATTTACATTAGAATTTTACAAAATCAGAGCATCCCCTGATTCCTTCATGGTTGTTTATCTCACTATAAATCCAGTAAAAGAGTCCCAATAATTGACTCAAACAAAGTTTTTAACAGATGCAACATTAGCTTGTAAAATGTAGGGAAAGTGATGTGTATTCCTCTCTTGAACTATGGAATCCATGAGGTGAAATCAGCCAACGTGATTATATTTTCACAACGCCTTTTTGATTTCTTTTATACTATGTCTTAATTAGACGGTGGGCATTTCAAAAAAATTCATGATACAGATTCTTGGTCAATCTAACAAAAAGTACAATAAGAATACAAAAGTTCAGACAGTAGAAAGAACATTGACAGGAAACAGGAGCCTGTATTTAAATTGAAAACTAGAGGACAATTTAGAGTTGGTTCGCTAGTAGAAGCATATTTCTAATACTGTGCTAATGTACAGAAAACTCTCTAAGTCATGAATAATGCTGACATTCTAGAAGAACAGAATAGAGAACAGTAGGAATGGAATGAGCTCCTCAACAGAACAGTGTTATAAGTAAAGGATAGACATGAAGATGGAGACAAACCACAGGGGTGTGTAGGGTGTTATAAGGACATTGTCCTCTAAGAGTAAAAGTTGTTCTGGGCATGGTGGCCCATGCCTGTAATCTCAGCAGAGGCAGGCAGATCTCTGAGTTCAAGGCCAGTATAGTCTATATAGCAAGTTCTAGGACAGTCGGGGCTACGGGAGACCCTGTCTCAGAAAGACCAAAGGGAAAAAAATAAACAGAGTGAAAATAGTGAGGAGGAATTGAAACTAAAGAGTAAATCTTATAAATAACTGCAAAGTTGGAGATAGGAAGAATAAAGTACAAGAAAACATATCACTTAGGAAAATATTGGAAATAAGGAGAGAAATAAGGGGAATTAGACCAGACTGGTATAAGAGATGGTATATGATTGTAGGTAGTGTGGTATTTATAGAATTTGATGATGAATTTTATATTAAACTAATGAAAGGCTCTCAAGGAAGAACCCTAAGCTTTTCCTTGAATCAGGGTGCTGTTTACTATAATGGAAAACATTAGGAAAGGAAAATATAAAAATGCAAGCAGATGTTCCTGATAAACAGTCTGTGTTTAACATTTGTTACATATAAAGGGAAAGAAGTATTATTCCTATATATGAATACTGTGACTCCACTTGATATAAATTTGGGAGATATTTAAAGGCCAGGACTTTAGAATTCCCTAGTATTAAGAAAAAGAGAAGAGTATCTACAAAAATAATCCCAATGCACTCCAACATCTGCAGATGGAAAAGTGGCAGGAGGCCAATATGTCAAGTCACTGAAGTAACCTAGCTGCTGCCTGTATGAATTGTTTTTCTCATGCTGTGTTAAAATATCTGATAAATGCAATGTAAGGAAAGGAGGTTTTATTTGGGCACACAATATGAGGGCATAATTCATCACTGAGGAGAAGGCATTGTGCAGTTTCTGGTCACATTATGTCAGCAGTAAGGATGTAAGAGATAAATGAAGAGATAAACGCCAGTGTTCTACTTTTATTTTCCCCCTGTTTCTTTATTCCTAGCCATTGAAAGGGCATGATCCATACTTACAGTGACTATTCCTGTGTCAGTTAAATCAATCTAAAAACTTCCAAATAGACATTCCCAGAGGTGTGTCTCCTAGATGATTCTATATCTTTTCAAGTTTTGTCAACTGTACCCTCAAATATATCATTCTTAAGCTAGAACTTTCTAATTTTGATCTCCACAGGCTCATGGGAATCTCATAATTCAACAGGCATTCAGCCCAACTTCAAAAGTTCCCATGGCCTTTAACAATCTCAACAATATTCAAAAGTGTAATTGCAGAGTTTCTTCTGAGACTCGGGAAATGTTTGAACTTTCAGCCCTTACCAAATGATCAAATATATACTTCCAACATACAATGACACAAATTAAGCATTCCAATTCCAAAAATATAGGAGTGGAGTCAGAAAAGAAAGACCAGGCCAAAGCAATATCAAAATCCAGCAGGAAAAAACACCAAATCCTGTAACTCCATCTACAGCATCTGGAGCTTATAATGGAATCATCTGGGCTCTCTGCATTGACCCTTCCCTGGCGCCCTGATGCCTGCAGCACACATAACCGCTCTCTTGTACTTAACCCCGTGTCTGTAGCTTTTCTCAGTAATTATCCCACGGTGTTGGAATTTCCAACATTTCGTGGTTTCTACTGCAACTTAGGTTTTACATTTACAGCTTCACACAGTGATTTCTGAGGGTCTCCTTGTAGAAATCCAACTTTGTCACGCATTTCCTGGTCTTAGCATCTTTCTGAAATCTTGGTGTGAACTTCATTATTCCTTGCTCTTGAATCATCCATGGCTGTACAACCAGCATCACCATGTGAGATATAGCACCAAATTCTAGTTTAAGTTTGAGCTGTAGTCTGTCCACCTTCTATCTCTGCTCTTGTGGATCTTGCTGGCTAAATCTAAGGAAACACTTTTCAATATAGTCATTTTCATCTGGGAAACCCTTTATTGGCATTCTCAGTCAAAGCTCTATCTTTTACATGAATTTTCATTTTTGTAAGATTGGAGCCTTTGATGGTGTAGTTTTATTATCAAAACAGCTTTCTTATTGTTCCAATCAAGACTGTGGGATTTTCCAGTCTTGTCTGGAACCCTATTTTCCACAACTTTACAATTGCTTACTTACCTTTCCTTGTTTCACATTTCCATGTCTTTCTGCTTGATTATCTACTATAGGTCCAGCAAATGCATTTTTTCATTGGATCCTTATCATGAATTATCTAGCTTAAGTCAAACAGAATTCCAAGAACTAAAAGGATTATAATTTGTTTTTACAATGCTAAAATGGAATCTCAGAAGAAATACATATTTTAATTGATAGTACACAGATAGTTTGTTTGCTAAAGTACTACTGAATTTATGATAAATTACAGATAATTGCTGAAGAATAAGTGACTCAAGAATGAGTATCACAAGGCATAGAGATGATTTACAAGGTAAAAGTCCTTGCCAGCAGGAGCCTGATAGCCTGGGGTAAATCTCCAGAATCCATGTGGAAGGAAGGAACAGACTACAGAAAGTGGTCCTCTGACCTTCTCATAACACTTCACACAGTACACATGTACCTGCATTCACACACACTCATCATGCACACATACACTGGACACATACATTAATAATAAATTAAACTACAGTTAAAAATAGAGTGAGCTTGGCCTGCTTGTGCATGCCTTTAATCACAGCACTCAGCAGTTAGAGGCAGGCAGGTATCTCTGTTTGAGGCCAGCCTAGTCTACAAAGTGAGTTCCAGGCCAGTCAGAGATATACAGTGAAACCTTCTCTCTCTCTCTCTCTCTCTCTCTCTCTCTCTCTCTCTCTCTCTCTCTCACACACACACACACACACAGAGAGAGAGAGAGAGAGAGAGAGAAAACTAACCAAAATATGAATGAACAATATGCAAAAAGAAATTAATTTGGTCTCAAACTCCTGGACTCAAGTGATCATCACACTTTCTAAGTAACTAGTGCCATTAGCATGTAGAAGACTGAGCTTAAAGTTGGGAGTTTAATAATAGGTCTGTTTGATGGCAAATTTTGTGAGGTTTTCATTATAGTATAATCTTAAGGATAATAATTTCTACAGTTAGTCTGTAACAAGCTTAGTTTTTATTGCCCAAGCATAATTATTGGAATCTAATGTTCAAATATTCTGCTATCATCTCTCAAGTGATTTATGTTAGCATTGAATTTTATAATCATAATTATAAAATTATAAATTGATTGTACTTTTGTTTCTTGTACATATATATAGTTATTATAGCTTACTGATATTATTTCTGATTTACCAAAATAAAAAATTCATTAAAATGTGTGAAATTACAAATCTATAATATTCATTAAAAGAAAGGTATACATCGAATATATTTTGTAATGAAATCAATGATTTGTTTTTCACAGTAGTCAAAACAAAATTCACATAGATGTTATAAAAAGACACCAAATAAAGCAAAGTAATCTTTAGTGAAAAGTAAGAATTGTGAAACATCTAAGTATCTACCTTCAAAATATAATACAAAGTGTTATAGGAATCAGAAAAGCATGCTGCTAGTTTAAAAAAAATATACAAAAATAGAATAGGAAATGGAGGAATAAAGGAAGGAAGGAAGAAGGAAGAAAGACCCAAATCAGTCCCTAAATAAATATCCACATCTATAGCGAACTAGTTTTCACCAAGTTTCAAAGCCTAGAGCATAGAAAAGACTGCCTACAATAGATAGTCTTCAGAAAAGTAGATAGCAGTTTACAAAATAATAAATTTAGTCCATTGTCTCTCATCATAAATAAAAATCAACTCCAAATGTATCAAAGACTTTAACAGAAGACCCATAGCCATAAAATTACTAGAACAAATGGGAGAGAAATTACAAGTCATAAATTGGCATTTCAGTCATTTTCTGGATATTACTTCAAAAGCCATAAGAAGAAAAGTAAACAAATGAGATCATACTGAACTTAAGGAAATGGTCATCAGCTAAGGAACCACTCAGGAACAGCATTACAGAATGAAAGATAATGCTTGCAAATCACACATCTGAAAACAGTCTGTCTCCAAAGTATATAAGGAAGTCGGCAACAAGGGCAAAAATGCAACCCTGGTACCGTATAAATGTGTGGCATTATTGTGAAAATATACGGATGTCCGTTAAGAACTAAAAAATAGAACTGTCATATAATTCAACAATCCTGTGGCTAGGTATATATTCAAGGAAAAATGTCAGTATTTTTAGGAGAAATCCATACTGTTACATTCACGGCAGCATTATCCGTAATAGCCAAGATACAAACTCAACATACCTATCAATCAAGAGATGACACAATGATAAGAAACAATTGAATGTGACTCAGCCTTTAAGAGGAAATTAAGTCATTTGTGATAAAGACAATTTGAAGGACATCATATGAAACAAAATCAATAAAATACAGAAAGACAAAACCAAACTACTACATTTTCTCACTTACATGTGGAGTCCAGAAAAAAATCCGTCTCTGGAGCAAAGAATAATGCTGGTTACCAGGTGCTGCTATAAAAAGGAAGAAAGGGGAGATGGCCAAAAGGGCCACAGTATAGGAGGCCATCCACTGAACAGCCTGGTGAACATAATTACCAACAATGATAGTGCCTTAAAATTGCTGGAAGAGTAGATTGTAAATGCTCTTACCATGTGAAGTATAGATAATGTAGTTAGCCTGATTCAGATTCTACAAGGTGTACATATATTTTGAACATCATGCTGTACATATTGAATTTATCACCAATAACCTGATTAATTTTATACATCTTTTATTATTGGCCATCTGGTTATCATCCTATCACTCTATTACCATGGAGCACTTTACACAGTATTGAATATTAGATGATAATATCCTTTGTGTTTTACCACTGAGTTTTTTTTTTTTTTTTTTTTTTTTGCTTTTTATCAGTGTTCATGATGTATGGTAGAAATTTATTTTCTATAATATATGTTATTTGTGTTTTATAAGTATTATAAAAGTTTTTCTCTCTATCCTTTTATGTGAAAATATTCTTTCTTGGTTGTATTCCTATGATAAAATAATTATATAGATAAATCTGTCAAAGTTCTTCTAACAGTATTTGTAAGCTATTTGTCTGCACTTACTTCAAAGACTTGTACATATAGT
Organism: Eospalax fontanierii; assembly: GCA_035773235.1. NCBI lineage: Eukaryota > Metazoa > Chordata > Mammalia > Rodentia > Spalacidae > Eospalax > Eospalax fontanierii. Next base: position 9,449,686 of record CM069528.1, on the reverse strand, counting down.
CTTTCTGGAGTTTAGTGCATGACACAAGGTAGAAATAATTAATTTCCTAGGCGTTTTTATTTAAATCCTCAGATTTATAGTGTCATAGTGTCAGTTTTCAGATTACAGCTATATAAAACACTGATATATATATATATGTATATATATATATATACATATATATATATACATACATTTTTTTTCCTGTCACATCCAAGTTTCCACAGCTCTGTATTTAGGAAACAGTCTGCTGTTGTTTTGTTTCATGTCTATTATAGTTTATTTGTATACTAAATTTAAATATGAAATAGACATAATGATACGGATTATATAGTCCACGGATTAATTTGACTCCATAGTGTACAAACATGGCATATGTAGCATTTGTTTAATGCTTCATTGTCAATTGTATTTTATTGGCATTGTTATTTGCAATTCTATTCATGTGTACTATGTATTCTGATTATTCTCCCACTCACCCACTCCGTTCTGGCTCCCATCCCTATCAAACCTCCCACCTTATCCCTACCAGTTTCCTCCCCAAGTTCATGACTTTCGCTTTTGTTTCGTAAATCATAGTTCTAGTTTTCTTTCTGTTGCTATGATAAACACCACAAACAGCTGGCAGAAGAAAGGATTTATTTCATCTTATATTTCCAGTTCATCTCTGAAGGATGACAGGGCAGGAATTCAAGCAGGATCTGAGGCTAAATCCATGGAGGAATGCTGCTTATTGGCTTATTCTTTCTCTGGTTTGCTCTGTGTTGTCTCCCTTGTATAGTCCAGACCCATATGCCTAAGGATGGTACCACCAACAGTGGGCTGGGCCCTACCACATGTCATTATGCAAGACAAATCCTCATGGGCATGGTCACAGACCAATCTAATTGAGGAAATTCTTCAACTGAAGTTCCCTCTTCCCGGTGACTCTAGATTCTGTCAAGTCGACAAAAGTGGTTAATCACTACATTCCAATCATTTTCAACTTGACACACAAACATCTCACTTGTAACCATAACCTTTCCTATCTGTTTTGTCTCCAAGACCTCAGAATGATACCATAATGTAAAATATAGCACAACTTTAAAGGTCTCACGGTTGTTAAAAATTCTAGCATTTTAAAAAATCCAATCTTTTTTAAAGCAGCCAAAGTCTCATATATATAGGCCCCTATAAAATAAAAATGAAGTTAAATATATATATTATCCCAAAGAGGAAAACTTGGAACTTATGAAAAATCATATCAAATAAGAACCAAATTCAGGAGTGAAGATGCAAATCCTATAGATCAATGTCTAGCTTATGGAACTCTTTCATGATCTTCTGGGATCCAAAGAGCCTGAAAAGTCCCACACTTCCAGATCTTTCAACTACAGCACACACAGCACGTTTTGGAGGCTCAGACAGGCTCTACTCTACACTTGTTACTGTCCTTGGAAGATGCCTCACAGTACTGGTATCACCAATATCCCAGCATCTCCCCTGCAACTGAGGTTGTTCTCTCACCAAAGGGCCTTCCCAGACTTCTTCAAGGGCTTCAACTCTACCATACAGTACCACATCTCAGCTCTTCTCCATGATCCTTTTGTGCCTTCAAAACCAGTATAATGTGTTAGACCCTTACACATTATTTGCTAAGTTTCTCTTCCACCTTCATGTATACCCTGGCCCACTTGGTCTACAACATGCACTGACCTTGAGGAAATGCTTCCTAGAACATTCCAGCTTAAGGTTGCTGATCTCTTATTAATTATAGCTGAGTTTTCAGTCATAGCTAATTAACATCTATAGTCTTAGTGAAGCACAGGTTTCACTTTTCATGGATTCTTAATTCAAATTTTTAACATGAGTTTCCACAATAGAGTCTTTGAGGACCTTTCAAAGGTTTCCCTAAAACTTCATAAGCCAGGCCTCCATTGTCTACATTTCTTTCAGCTTTCTTATCTTCCAGAAGCCCACAGAACAGAATACTAAGCTCTAAACATCCAATGTCTTTTTCAGTCCCCAATTCCAAAGACCGCCATAACCAACTCTACCCCAAAACAACACAGTGTTATATGTCACAGTACCCACCTGTCCTGGTACCATTCTCTATTTTAGTTTGCTTTCTGTTGATACGATAAACACCAAAACCAAAGCAACATGAAAAGGAACAAGTCCATAATACTTCAAGTCCATCACTGAGGGAAGTCAATCAGAAACTCAAGAACCAAATACCATAAGGAAATGCCCCCCCCCTCTCATCTCTCTCATTTGAATTAAGTTAGCTTTCAGACACAGCCCAGGTCCACCTTCTTAGTAACTGTGTCACCCACAATGACTTAAGTCCTACCATAACTGTCATAAATCAAGACAATTCCCCACAGACATAGCCACAGGTCAATTCACTTGAGGATCTTCTTCAACTGAAGTTTCTTCTTCTCAGATATGTTTGGTCAAGTTGTCAATAAAAACTAACCAGGATACCCATTTGGTGTAATCATAGCCAATTGTGTAACTATTGGACTGGAAATGTCCCTCAGAGCCTGATGAGGTCATCCATGAGTACAAAACTGAAGGGCTTTCCCAAATCCTTGAATCTTTCAGTAGCAAAGAGTTCAACATTGAAGGATATAGCTCTCTAAGGCCCCACTTCATCCATGATTGCATGTTGATGAACCCATTCCTGTGTAGACTCAAGTCAGGCATCTGTAGCTGCTTGGAATTCAACAGTGGTAGAGAGTGGAGTAAGAGTACTAATCATGGCCAGCAAGCAAACTGGAGCTAGAAAAAGGTCTGGATTCCACAGTCCCCTTAAAAGACATATCTGCAATGACCTAAAGACTTCTCACTGCCTAAACCTCTATTACCTTCTAATAGCACCACCCTGGAAGGCTATGCTTTTAACACATGTGTCTCAGAGGGACATTTACATGCCAAAACACAGCAGCCAATTCTCTCTAAAACAAAGCTCATATTGTATGCATATATATGTAATACATATGTATATATACATATATATGTAATATATATTATTTGTTATGTATTATATTTCAAATTTTGTATTTTTATCTCAAGTTACTTTAGCTAAATTTTTCTCCAAAATCGTTATTATTATTATTATTATTATTATTATTTTAGTCTTTTTTAGACAGGGTCACCCTGTAGCCACAGCAACTGGCGTGGAACTTCCTTTGTAGAGGAGGCTGGCCTTGAACTCAAAAAGATCTGCCTGCCTCTGCCTCAAGTGCTAGGATTAAAGGCATGAGTCATCATGATCAGCTTCAAATCTTTAAAATGTAAATTTTAGCATCAGTCTGGAGTAGTTACAATTAAACATATCTTAATACTAGTCAATAGTTCCTTTAACACTAATAACTTTTATTTTTCTTTTAGAAACATGTTTCATCTTCTTGTAGATTCTCCTATATATTCACCTATAAGGGCAATTGTTTTTCCCTTTGGTGTACTCACACATCATGGAATTGGAAGATCCTCTTTGATGTCTTTAAACTCTTGTTTTGTCTAATTTCTAATACGCAACTGAAACACCACACTTTTGAGATTTCCTCCACACTCATTTCTCATGTTATTCCTTATTGTGATGATTGCCCTTACTTTGATGTAGTAGTCTTCCTGAATATTTTACTCTAACAGAAATATGAAGCACATTGCTAGTTCAAGTGTGTAACAGCTTCCTTCCTTTGAACTTAATATTTTTAGAAGGCTGTAAAAGCATTTATGGAGGCCACATTTTAGGCTTTCGTGTAGGTTAAAATACCCCAAGTTCCTGGCAAAGATGTAAGGAAGGTGTTTTCAGTATTCAGGATTTATGAATAAAGAAATATGTTGGAAGGAAGGAAGGAAGAAAGGAAGGAAGGAAGGAAGGAAGGAAGACCTGAGGATAAATAAATGCTTCTATTACTTTAGTTACATCATACTTTTGAAATTGAACACTCCTGTGTCCCCAACTTTCATAAATGTAAAAAGAATAAAACTATACAGCTTTAAGAAAGAAAATATTAGTTAAGAAAAAAATACTAGGAATAATAAATAATAATAAATTATTCCACTTTTAATTTGACTTATATATTGAATAAATACTAGCCATTTATTGTCATTTATATTTTATATGGAGTCTTATGTAGCCCAAGCTTGCTATTATTATATAGCTAAAGACAATTTTAAACTTCTGATCCTCCTGCCCTCAACTCCCAAGTGCTGGGATCAGGGACAGTCACCACTATGCTCAACTAAGTAGTTATTTCAGTGGACTTTAAAAGAGTTTCTAAAAATAACTGAAATTGACTTTGATTTTTGTATGTTATAGGTCCTCATCTATGTTTGCTAGGAAAATGCAGCATATATACTCACAACGTTTGGCTAGGAATATCTAATTTTAGCAATGCTATACTCATTGTCATCTTTCCATATTTCCACTGTAACATTTTAACACAAAATAATACTCTTCAAAGGATGAAATAATTGTATTGCTTCAGCTCTCAGAGATTGGTCAAATTTCAACAAAGGCGCAAAACTGATATACTTGGAAACTTTCTAAACTTTTCATGTGCTTGATATCAAGAGACAAAGCAACCCATGTCTCTTTATGTTACATAAAGGGCTAAAAATATTTACTCTTAATAATGGAATATAATTATCCTCTGACTATGCTGTCTGCCCTATTCATAAATGTTCTATCTTTTGTGTATGTGGTATGTGTATATATGTATCTTATGTGTGACATACATGTGAATTCAAGCTCTGTGTACCCATGAGCATGAATTTACAGTTCATAGAATAGATTGGGTGTCTTCTATTGCTCTCTACCTTACTGGGACAGTGTCTCTCAGTGAACTGGAAGCTTAATAGATTAGCTAAGTTGGCTGATCAGCAAGTTCCTAAGAATCTGCCTGCCTCTGACACTCCCAGTGTTGGCTTCTTCCATTGATGAAGAGTATTTTAACTCAAGTCTTCATGTGGGCAGAGCAATTTTTTTTCTCCACTGAGCCCTCTCTCTATCCATGCCATGAGATTTTTTTTATGAGGCAAAAACAAACTATTTGGCTCTTTGAGAGATAATGGCATGAAGTTACTCTTGTTCTTGTTTTTTTTTTTTCTTTTCTTTTTAAATTTTTTTTTCAATAGTAGGTATTACGTATTGTAGGTAGAATTTCTACCCCTGGATCTACCACTGACCTTATACTTCCAGACCCAGGTGATTGATTCATTGCTTTTTCAGATTTTTTTTTATATAGCTCAGTCTAGCCTTGAACTAGCTATGCAGTCATGCTGACCTGAAACTCATCATCTTAGCTTTTAGAGAACTAGAATTATAGCTGTCCCTTCTTATTTCTGAAGGTCATCTTCATAAATTTATAACCCAGGTTTCATCAAGCTAACTTAAATTATAATACTGAGTGAGAATGCACAGAGGAATGCCATCTAGTGATGGTGGAATTAGGAGTCCTTTATTAGATAGCTAGCAAGCCAGAAGTCAGAGACAGGGCTCATGTCCAAGAGAACTCTGGACCCTAAGGAAAATCAGGGCATGATTTATAAAGCTTAAAACCACAATTATACCATGGCAGGGGTAAAACCAATAACCACAGTTACATCAGATCAGCATAGTGACACCAGACCAAGGGCAAGTCAGTTAATAAAGAAATGTTTTTAACTAAGTTTGACTGGGAATAAAACAAGTTTCTCAGAATTTGGAAACAAATGGCGTCACAGAGATGCAGAAATAGCTGGGAAGGAGAATATGCTATCTGGATATGCAATCTGACTTCTTTTAAGTTTCCCAGTATTGCAGAAACAGTGTAATCCCTCAAACTACTTGTGTGGGATATTCTACCTGGCTGGCTGCAGTAGGAATGGCTCTGAAAAACACAGGGTAAAGCAAAACCAGCTAGAACAAAATGGAGTTATTTTGCCATGTCAAAAAGCACAAGCAAATATATTTAGTCAATCAGAATTATGAAATTATCAAGTCACACACTGATTCTCATTTTAGAGAGACAATGAACATTCAAACTTCCAAATTTGTTAATTCATTGAACATCTAAAATATTATAGTCACTGCTTTATGTACTGAAGAAATGACGTTGAAAATATTCCCTGCAGTTCTGTGATTTCAAAATACTAACTGTAGTAAGCCCAAGTAGTAGCATTAGGCAACAACATTTTACCTGGTGATATGGATTTCAAGGTATAGTCATATCATTTGATCAAGAATTACACCCTGTGGAGGTGGCTCAGTATATAAAGGACTTGCTGCACAAGGATGAGAATCTAAATTCAGATCCCGATTTCCCACGTACAGATCTGGGTGTGGCAACATGAACCTGTATCCCAGTTCTGGGAAGCAGAGATAGGAGGATTCCTAGGATATACTGTCCAGCCACTGTAAGTGAACGAGCAAGTGCCAGCAATGTTCAGGGAAAGACTTTGTCTCAAAATGAGGTGGAGAGCAGCAAAAAAAGACAGGCAATATTGATTTCTGGCTTCTACACCTGTACATAGATACATGTAACACACGCACACACACATACACACACACACACACACAAACGCACAAATAAGACAAATCTTAACATCCATCCTACTTCACACATTAAAACATTCCTGGCATAATCAAGTGAAGAACTAAAGCTACAAACACTGAAGAGGGATTTTCATTTATCAAAGCAATTAACACTTTTGAGAATTCTAATCGTTCAGATTCTAGGGTTGAGAGGAACTACAAAAGACTCTCTGCTATGTGGGTATTTATCTATTGTGTGGCTGACCTCCATGCTGGTTTAACTCAGATGAACTGATTTATCTCCTCCTGTTCCCTGTCACCTCCTCCATGCAGCTACTGAAATTTGCAGCTGACCCGCCTTGGGGTTCTTTTCACCCTGAAAGCAACACTTCCAAATTTGCCCTTGGTTCTCTGGCTAGGAATGGCAGACACAAGCTTTGGTTTCTTATCTCCTCCAATATGAGCACCCCTGCCTGGAGGCTGTGGAAGAGAGGGTGGGCTGAATCTCTAGTCCAGGTATTAATCTCTTCTGGTGAAAAGCTTTGCAATTCGATCTCCAGATTCGCGTGGTAAAAACGGTTTATCTCTATTACTCATTTTCAGGCTGTTTCCTAAATGATGTTAGCGTCACCTCTTCAGAGGGCTTAATGTTACAGTATGAATGAAATCTAGGGAACTAAGTGATATCTCCGTAGTTAAGAGCATCCCCTGCTCTTTAGAGGACCCAAGTATAGTATCCAGCACTCAAATCTGGAAGCTTATAACTCCCTATAATTCTGATCCAGGAGATCTAATTTCCTCTTCTGGCCCATGGATACCTACACTCACAAGCACATAAATAAATAATTTTTAAAAATTAAAAAAAAGAAGGGTATCTACCTCTGCTTAGAAACATGCCATTGTCTTCTCCCTCAAGAGTTAATCAGCTGGGCTGGTCAGTCACCTGGCTAAAGGACTATACCTTAGGAAGAGGGATTCACATTAAACTACACAAAAGAGGTAAGAAGAATAATCCCCTTATTGAGATAATATACTTTTCTTTGATCAACATCACCCAACCTCAGTGAAGTTGCTCCAGAGCCACCATGAAGATTCAAGAAGGCATAACTTTTTGCTTTGTCTTCTCTTCCTTGTTTTAGTTTGCTGGTCGGAAAGTAGGTATGCTTTCTCTGAAGCTTTGGGCTCTGCTGTTCCCTGAGAATGCTAATCCATCATGTGGCAGACCATGCTGGCTTCAATGGTGCTGCTGTCTCTCTTCCTTTCCTCCATCTCCTTTCTCCAGACAGCTGAGATGTCTACTCTGGAGATTTTTAATTCTTTCAAATTCTAATAAAATTTTCCTCAAGCTTAAAAAAAAAGATTCATTAGACTGAGGAAGTTGCTTAATATCTCAAGGGATGTTATTACACCAGATTGAAAAGGTAAACTCCCAGTAATGACATTACTACATCATATAGTAGATATGTATTTAAAATCTGAGAAATTTCTGAATTGATTTCTATAATAAATATACAGGTTTCTATTCCTACAAACAGTGTGGAAGACTTGGACTTCTCTTTTACTTCACACTTTCCAAGCGTCTATTGCTTTTCGAATTTTTAGCATATATACAAAGAAATTTAAACAAATTTTTTCAAAGACAGGTCTGAACTACCATTTTCAATGTATTAATCACAAAAAGAAAAGAATCATTCTAAATATCCATCAATGGATAGATGGATAAAGTGTGTTATAAACAAACACTGGAATGCTATTCATTCATTTTAAAAATTAAGGAAAGGCTGGGGTGATTGAGTTACGGTGAAGAATGGGAAAGATCTGTAACAAAACATGTAAAACTTCAGTAAGATAGTAGAATAAGTTCAAGGTACCATTTTTAAAGCACAGTGGCTTATAGTTAATAACATATTTTTTCCTTAACAATGTTAACAGTCTTCATCTCAAGAAAAATAATCATGTAAGATAATGATTAACCAGATAGATTTAATCATTCCACAATGTATGTATATTTCAGAACAATGTTTTGCTCAATAAGTACATACAATTTTAGGTGTCAGATTTTAGAAATAAGTAAAACAAAAATGGCTCCTGCTAAATCTAGATATCGGTCTACCACATAGGTAGACAGTCTCTACAGAGCCCTTTCATTCAGTGAGTCCAAGGCATGCAGCTCCTGTCTCAGCCAGACTGGGAACACAATAGAATCACAAAATTCCTTTGTTCCCTTTCATAGTAGCAAGTAACATCAAACTTCGTTTTCCTTACCTTGGTTTAAAGCACAACCAAGGTAAGGAAGTAAAAGTGTCTTGATTTACATTTCAAATATGAAGACTAAAATTATGTCCTCAAATTCCTAGGGTTCCTCCCCGACATTCCTCATTATATTACCTCAAACTGGCATGGCATAAATCTTTAACAATGTAAATTTCATCAAGAGAGATTATAGGTTCAACCACAAGGCCATAAGGCATAAATTTTTAATCAGTGAACAGCTAAAAAGGTTTCTTGATCCACATTATATATCAAATACACTGCTCTTGGGTTAAAGTACAGAAACAAATATAAAATTATTACAAAACTAAGATAAAAAATTTAAATATTAAACCCATATTTTCTTTCTAAGCATTGATATTTCCTAAAGAAGATAGTTTTAAAGCATGATTTCTCTGATAATTAACAAAGGACTAGCATAAGAAATGAAAACAATCAGGAAGATACTTTTATTTATTATTTTTAGTTTATATGTATGAGTGTGATGTCTGCATGTAGGTAGGTGCACCCATGTCATGCAATGCTCAAGAAGGTCAGAAGAGGGTATCAAATTCACTGGAAATGGAGTTACAGATGGTTGTTAGCAGGCACGTGGGTGTTGAGAATTGAACCCAGGTTCTCTGCAAAAGTGGTCAGTGCTTTTAACTGCTGAGTCATCTCTCCATCCCAAAGGAAAATAATCTTAAAGATAGGAATTTCTTGAGGAATAAAGTACTGTTGAGCTAATTTAGATAAAAATGAAAGAGAAAAGGAGAGATGTCTAAGTGCTCCTGGTTCTGGAGCCAGGAAGAAAGCATGTAATCATAGTGTGTGAGCAGACCACAATTTTACCCACATCAAAGGACCTGGGAGCTCGAAATGGGAAGACTACAGGCAATTTCAGTACAAGAAGACCAAATAAGAATCAGTGGGAAAATTCTAGTAGAAAATTAGGCAAGTAGTTAGGTTCCTAAAATCTACACATATTTTACTAACATAAATCAAATATCTTTATGTCACTTATTTTGAGTTTTAACTTAACAGCTTCTGTATGAAAGTAGTCAAATATAGCTAATGCTTTATGGGAAAGTACTGGTAATTCATAGTGTTATTTTTTTGGCGGGGAGGCGTTCTGTTTTGTTTTGTTGAGGAAAGGTCTCCCTATAATCCCAACTGGCTAGGAACTTGCAATGTAGACCTCAGTCTCACAGAGATGCACATGTCACTGCATGACAAGTGCTGGGATTAAAAGTGCACATCACCACACTCAGTAAAAGTGTTTAGTTTATAAAAGTATTTTATTATTTTTGTTTTATGTGTATGAGTATATTGCTTGCATGTGTGTATAAGTTCACCTGTGTCATACATTGCCTCTGGAGGTCAGAAAAAGGCACTGAATCCCCTGGAACTAGAAGAATTACAGTTACAGTTGTTAGCCACCATGTGGGTTCTGGAAATCAAACCTGGGTCCTCTTCAAGAGCAACCAAGGACTCTTTAACTGCTGAGCCATTTCTCCAGCACAAGTGTTTACTTTTTCAAAGAAGATTCAAGAAAACTAGGAGGTGTCATTATGGGAAATCATAGTACAGGAAGCACAGGTTTGGTACACGTGAAAGCACCATCATCTGTTCAATCAACCTGCTTTCCATCAGGCAAAATTTATTGAATTATCATGCCTTTTCATGTAAATAGATACCTAATGAATAATATGGAGGAATACTTCAGGAAAACTAAAGCCAGGTACTGGAAATGATTAAGAAGGAGAAAGAAGCCGACCAGGAAAAAGAAGGAAGTGGATCTAAGTACTGACCGGTCTTGGGAGTAACCAAGAGCAAATAATCAAATTTGAAATTTTTTGAAACAACTTTAAAAGAGCAGTGAAGAATAAAAGAAAGAAGACTGGCATCTTGCATCCACATAGAAAAAATATGACAGAAATTACATTTTACCTGACTTTGAAGTAGAATCATCTCTTATGATTAAAAGTCAAGGTAAACAGTTCCAAATTTTCTCAGGCCAAGGAGTTATTCATAGATTAAAAATCTTTCCACACCCATTCCAAATATTATAAGGACTTTAAAAAATAAAACATCAATACTTTAAGTTTAAGGCACAATCAGTAGACAGAGTATTACAAATTTCAATTTTTGAGTAAAAGAACAAATAAGCAAAAGTGACCAGGACTAGTACCAGAGCCCACAGTGTTAGGGCTGAATAGAAACATGGGAGGGTGAGTCATCATGGTGAAATCCAGGACACAATATCTGAGTTTCTTTCTGTAATTAGAGAACTCCACCCAGAGAACAGTTGTTTCATATAGTTAGTCAGGGTTCTCTAGAGGAACAGCACTGATGGAATGGATTTTGTTAATCATCTTCCTTCAAAATTCTAACAGCAACTAAATCACATCTGAGAGTCTTAGAACTCCAATAAGTATTTGTGTGACCGTTGAGCCTTGGTGAATGTCTTGGTGAGTGACACTTTGGATGGTTGTCTCTGCAACAAGAGTGATCCCACAGTGGCCATTTCACACTACAAAGGTCCAAAAGGCAGTAGTAATTCAATCCTAAAAGTCAAGCAGGTTCCTGAAGAACAACTGGTTCTCAGTCTATGATAGAAGCTTAGAAACAGTGTCTGATGTGAGCATAAAAATGAGCAGCATCACCAGGATAAATCCAACTCTAGCCAGAGAGAAGGTCAAACAAGCAAATGGTGAATCATCTCCCTACAGCCATGACTTTTTTTATCCGGACTGCACCCGGAGGCACTACCCACATTTGAGGTGGGTCTTCTGCTATCAGTTAAGGCTATTGAGACAATTTTCAGCTGAGCCTCCCTACTCAGATGATTGTAATTTGGGGTGACACATTTCCATTAAAACCAACCATCACACTTGCCATCATGGTATTCATCCTATAGAAAATTAACACTAAGTTGAGAGTCGTTTCATAAATGAAAGCGTTTTAAATAAATAGACAAAAGCAAAACTCTGTGGAAGTAGGTTTCCTGTTAGAATTTAAATAAGAAAACAAGAAATAATAGCTTTGATCAAATATTAAAAAACTGCAAGTTTCTGGGACCCTGCTCATATGAACCTACAGCAATGGTGTAAGCACGCTCAAGATCCATGTAAACTAAAGCAGACAAAAACCCAACATGGAATTGAGGAAATGTCCAATTTTAGCTGAAGAAATATTGGTGGCTGACTAGTGTTGGGTAAAGAAGAGCTAATCTTCTTACAGTAAGGGTCTCTGGATAGGCTGACTAGACCTCGGTGGATGAACTTGGACTGAGGATTGTCCAGAAACACTAACTCGACACAATAGACCTAAACACAAATGACAGAGTGTGTGATTTCGGGAGGAGGGTTGTGGGAGAATACCAGTGAGGAAGGGGGTATAAAAGTAATTAAGAATTGTTGAGATGTTCTGTATGAAGTGCACAAAAATCCAATTTAAAAAGTTTCTAAAAAAAATGGGGTCAGGGGGAAAGGTTAACTAACACAAAGGGAGGAGGGTCTAGAAACCTACTATCTTGCAATCAAAATGTTAAAATATAATTTATTTGAAAACTGGTTTGAAAGGAAAAAGTCTGCATAGCTGTGAAGGGCTTACTCCTAGACACCAAGGGTTATCAATACAACCCTTGTGTAGATGTGGGATACTTCCATATGTGCTGATAGTCCTGGAGGCTCCAAAGATCCCCAGACAATACAAGCTTCTGCCATTCCTGCCATTTCCTATCAAAACTGAACGCTAAGACCCTGTTGCTGAAGACAACACACACCTTAGTTGCATGAAACGGTGAAATCAAATTGGAGTTGAGCTGGAAGCTTTCTTCTTGCTGACTAGTTTTCATAGTGCCTGAAAGTGCTGTGCAGGCTGCTGGAGGAGAAAAGGCATCAGCTGTCTTGCTCAATGGTTTGCCTTACAAAATTGTAATACAAATCTGTCAGGGAAGATGCGCCCACTTGTGCAATAGCAGTGCAACGGTTATATGGTAATGAACAACTCTCGGATTCAATTAAAATTATGTCCCACAAGAGGGAACCCATGCCTGGTACCGTAAAGTAGGTCAAAAATCTATGGTGGGAAGATCACAAGCCTGATGCAGGGGTGGGGGAATCTGAATTTTGTTTAGCTACATTGCCATAGCATCAAACTACATTCTAAATATCAGTCTTGGTACCCACATGTGGCACTGTTATTCAATTTTCACTTGTAAAACACATTACAATTTATTGAACAAAAAGCCTGACTTGAATTTACTTTTTTTTGTTATTGTTGTTGTTATTGTTTTGTTTGTTCATTTGTTTGTTTGGGGGGACAGAGTCTCCCTAAATCCCAGCTGGCCTAGAACTCATTGTGTAGACCAGACTGGCCTCAGACACAGGTCCATCTGCCTCCCAAATGCTGAGATTAAATGCATAAGCCACCATGCCCAGATATATTTAGTTTGTAAAGAGTGGGACTGAACACAGAAGAAACCTATTCCTCCAGATATCTCTTGGAACCATCTGTCCCCTGGAAATGGGCTGATGGAACTCTCTCTCTCTCACTTTCTTGTTCTGTTTCTGGAACTGTGTTCTTGAGTCATGCTTCACCCATAATTTTATTCAAAATGGTTTCTCCAGCTTCAATTTGACTTCACCCTTATCTTAACAGACCATCTGCCTTTTCACCCCTAGTTCTAGAATATTTCATTAATCCAAGGTCAATTTTCCTTACCAGACTTCACTGCATACAAAGGAGATGGGTGTGTTGCCTTTGGTGCTTTGATATGTTAATTATCAAGTATATCAACATTCATTATCATAGCTGGGTAGAGTACCTAATTGAAGTTGCCATGCAAGAAAAGATCAGGTTCCCAGGTCACAAGACACAGGAGCACATGGTTTTGTTGCGGTTAATTCAAAGTCATTAGTACAGATTATGTCTATTTTATAAAAGTCTTTCTTCTCTCAAGAAACAAACACTACCTCAGCCTTAATCAGAGAAGCTCTCTGTCCAGTGATGGGTAGTAAAGGTAGAACCTCATGACAGCATAAAGTGCTGAGAATGAGTGACAGCTGAGTGCACAGCCCTAAATAAGAAATACATACAAAAAAGTTCGAAGGGACATTTTAGGAGAGGAGATTGAAAGAATGTAAGAGCTGGAAGATCAGGAAGATCGGAAGTGGCATCTTCTGGTAAAGACACAGCCATTGAAATCCTGAACTTATAACAACTGCAGATGCTACATAGGTCTGTACAAGAATGGGCCCATCAACAAGGATGGAAGAGGGGAAAACGGGACCCTAGTCCTCACCGCTGAAAAATAAACTACTGTTAGATTCTGGGACAGAGGAAGTCATTGCCTCTAATGATCCCACCAGACTCCGGTGGAGAGCTCCAATCCAGCGGTTACACAGGTGGCCCAGCTTAAACTAAAGGAGTCACAAAATAAAACCCCAATTAATGAATATGTGAAAGTGGATGAGAAAGAGATAATTGTGTGTTGGTAGAATACACTGTACACATGTATGAAATTGCCAAATAAATAAATAAAGCCTAAAAATCAAAAACTTTAAAGGAACATAAGTAATAGACAATGAAAAGCTTAAGGAAACATTTTTACATTAGCTCACAAATTTATATTATATTATCTTACAAATTAAGCTTCAGTCACAAGATATCCAAAAGATAATGCAAATTATTACAATTCCACAAAAGATATTAACAATCCTCTTTAAGTCAACAGTGAAACACTGTTGGCAGTCAAATTCAGACACAAAGCCCCCAGATACCAGCTGCAGCCATTATTATTTAGATTCATGTTAATGCATAAGCCAATTAATGAGATAAAAGGAAAGTAAGTAAAAGCAAAATAAAAGAAGGAAAGAAGAGTAAAACTCTATTTACAATTTCACAGTCATGTATCTATAAATCCCCAGGAAAACTAAATGAAATATTCCAAGCATAATGTTATTTGGCACATGGGAATAGGACATAAATTTGACACCAAAAAACTATTAGCTGTGTATATTTGAATCAAAACCAGAAGACAATATGATGAAAGAAGACCTATTAACAATAAATTTGTCTAATAATAGTTAAGAAATGTTACAAAATGGGGGCTGGAGAGAGGGCTCAGAGCACTGACTGTTCTTACACAGGACCCAGGTTCCATTCCCAGCACCCACGTAATAGATAACAACTTTCCGTAATTCCAGTTCCAAGGGATCTGATGTCCTCTTCTAATCTCTTCAAACATAGCATGACACTGGTGCACTTACATACATACTGGAAATACATGTATACATATAAAATCAAAGTAATAAATTTTTAAAAGAAATATAACAAAATATAAAAACAACTCAGCATAACTGAAACATTTCTGAACTACATGAAAGAGGACTTGAAAACTTGGAAAACAGACCATATTCTTGCAGAAGAAAACTCAACCTTGTAAAGAGAGTAATTCTTTATTTGACACATATATATATATATATATATATATTTGTAACTTTTTACAGAATATTTGTGTATTTCATATATTACATCTTAATCATCTTTATATCCTCTTCCCCATTGACACTCTCCCGTAGACCCCCCCAACTAGAATCATGCATTTTTTTCATTTGTGTTAAGGTTCATAGAGTCAAATTAGTGTCCCTATATATCCCCTAGTGCAAGTTCATCCACTGAGGTCTAGTCAGCCAATCTAGAGTCCCTCCCTTTAAGAAGGTGAGCTCTTCCTCAACTAGCAGTAGTCATCTGTCAATAATTCTTCAACTGAGATTGAGACCTGTTGCACATTTCAACAGTTCTGTACTGGGTTTTTGTCTGCTTGAGTTTGCATGGGTCTTGTGCATGCTAGCACTATTGCTGTAGATTAACATGGAGCAAGGATCCTGGAGCCTGTTAACACTCTTTCTATATGGTCATATACTTTCTTTCTGGCTCTTTCAGTCTTTCTGTCCCCCTCTTCCACAATGGTCTCTAATTCCTGGGTGAGTGGAGTTTAATATAGGAGTCCTGTCCAAAGACTCACTCTCTGAAAACTCTTATTCTCTATGCTTCGGTCATTTGTGTCCTTTTGTATTCATGGTCCTCTGTTGCATGAAGGAGCATCATTGATGAGAGCTGAGAGATGCATTAGAGCATTAGAGTTCTTTCTATGACTTGTTCCACTCTGCTTCATGATCCTTAGGTGTAGAGGTTGCATTGTAGATATATAACTTAGGCTTGAGCAATTCACAGACAATCTCTGTGTATGACTGTTTGTGGAACTCTGTAATAATCTCCATCTGTTACAAAAGAAACTTCTTTGATGAGTGGTGATTAACACACTGTCTGTAAATGTAAGGATCCATATGATTCACATAATAAGAAATTACATTTCTCTAGGATGTGACAGCCTTGGGGTTTTCTTTACGATCTATGATCTTTCAAGACATGTGTGTTTGGCTATTTGTACACTACTACACATGAGTTTCTTCTCATTAAGTGGGAGGTAGCTATTGATTACCCCCAAGATAAATGTTTGCTGTGCTGGTTATTGATGTAGTTATTAGGCATTAAAGCTGGGGATGGACCATCAATTGGATGTTCTCCCTTAGCAGATTAAGCAGTGCTCTCCAAAACTTTGAGAACTAGCATTTAGAGAACCTGGTTTCCAGGTCAGTTCCAGCTCCATTGCTCTAAATCCTGTGTTCAAAGTATGTTCTCTTCAGCAATAGGGTTTTACTTTCAGGTTCTGGAAATCAATCAAGGGCTGTGTCAATAGGCTGTGTAATTTGGGGAGTCTCTTGGACTACCCTGACCACCAACTAAAAGGGAGCTTTCACCTGTCTGGCACTGTTTCTTATTATCTCGTCTTCAGCTATGCACATGGACCCATGTAGAGATATATTATGTGAAATTTTTCAGTAGGTTTTTGGACTAATACATATACTTAATATGATACACTACTTCTGTTCCTATGATGGCTATCTGAAATATAGCCAAGATAACCACCACTTACTCAGCTCTTACATACTTTTGATTTCTCTCTTCTTGTCAAACTCAGTCCATCAGGAATCCCAAATTCTTAAGTACATAGCATAATTCCCTGACATGCATCCTTGCTTTGCCACCTTAACTCCAACATTTCAGTCTTCATTGTTACCCTGTGTCTGGCTACTTGTGGTAGCCTCTTCAGGAACTCCTGTAAGTCCCTTATTTTTTCTTCAAAACCATTTTCCATGGGAGCTAGAATAGTTATTAAATCTATTATTCTTCTACCATGTGCTTCAACTGCTAATTATTACTCTTATACAACAGTACCTGGTCTGAGGGCTTGAGAGATGACTCCAATTTAATAGTTTCAATGGTAAAGTGGCAAGAGAGTAGGGATTGGAAACCCTAGCACCAAGTTCAAATTTAAGCTGTGAAAGAAGCCAACTGTCAAAGAAAGATTGGAAGTCTTTCTTCACCTGGGCTCCATATAACAAAGGATGTGTGAGAAAAGTCTAGGACATACAAACTTGGGAGAGGTAGATGCTGCGTAAGTGTCCTCTGTGAGGAAGAAGAGGCAGAAAGATTTAAAAGCCATGGTTGGTTCATGAACATAAGGAAACAGAGACTTTCAGGCCTCTGGGAACTTGTTCATATGAACTTGCAACAATGGTGACAGCATGCACAAGACCCATGCCTAGCCAATCAGACAAAATTCCACATAGATGGTGGAAAGGGCAGCAGACGCTATCCCATGAAGTCCTGGCATCTGATTACTGTGGGGTGAGGGAGAGTAGACCTTCTTTAAGGGAGTGACTCTAGATAGGCTGATTAGACTCCAGTGGATGAACTTGCACCAAGGGGCATATGGGTAGAAATCCTTTACCTGATAGGACTTCACATGTATGACAGAATGCATGAAATCTGTTGTGGGGGGTGTTGGGGAGTGCAGATGGGGGAGGACTCTGAATTTGATTAAGATCTATTATATGAAATGCACAAAACTTAATAAAAATATTTTTAAAAGGAATCATGCAATTCATGGCCACATTTTCTGACTGTATATTTCCCCTCAGTTCACTAATCCACTTCTATTCTTGAGAGAACTTTCCCTTTAATTTAAATATTTATTTTAATTGATTCTTTGAGAATTTGATGCAATGTATGTCAACCATATCAGACGTTCTTCCCTGTCTCCACCCCAGCTTGCTATTCCCTCCTGACTTTGGGACCTATATATTATTATTCTTATTTCAAAGACCTATTTTGTCTAACTTGTGCTCAACCACATGCTCTTAGATGTGAGTCCATTACTTGGAGCCGAAATAAGTCTTTTTTTCCTTTGTTTTGCTGAAGTATTTTTGACATTGGTAAAAGTCTGACTAACACACACATCCGTGAAACTAGTACATGTGCCCTGCCATGTTGCCTGAGCTAACCTCTTCAACCCATCGGCCTATTCTTATAGCCCAAGGACAACTTCATGCAATAGAGCGATATATACGAGCTGCAGGGAGGGAGAGGTGAGAATTATCTATTGTTTGACATGAAAATGGAAGACGATTTGGGAAATAACTTTTTTTTTTTTTTTAGTAAACTTTACATAATAATATCAGACCTCTAAAATGTAAGCCCTCCGAAGGCTAAATCAGAAACTGCTGTAAATTTGAGGCCAGACTGGGTTACCGAGTGAGGTCCTGTCTTCAAAAAACTAATTCAAATTAAATACAATCTGACTTTTGATCTTCCATGTCTTTCCAATACTCTACAAGCTCACTGAAGCTCATATCTGATGCTTATTTCATAATGTTCTCATCAACAGTCTTCCTGTCAATAAATTCTCCTGTGTTCAGTGAAAATTCATGCAAGACTAACAAAGTAGAGCTTTTTCACAAAATGGAAACTTAGAACAGAGTTATTGTGTTTTCTCAGGGATGAAAGATCAAAAGGCATTTGCGCAATATGCATGCAGCCACAGTGGCTGACAGCAGAGATTACAGACACTGCAATTATCCAGCAATTAATCCAGCCCCAATTGTTTCCTGTTTTGCTATTTCTCTCTGAAAAGCTGTGATTGACATTGTTGAGTGACGACAAATCACTTTGTCTTTTTCTTGGGAGCTTTAGAATAACACAACACATCTCATACAATTTTTCTTCTAAATTGATTTCTTGTTGAAACTAAATAGCCACTGATACTTTTTAGTCCTTATGATTTATAAAACAATCAATGCTGACTGCTGAAATATTATCTAAAAAGCTGAATTGAGCTTTTTAAAAGATTTGAAGTCTTTCAGTTGCACTTAACCTCCAGATAACAGCATGTTCTTAAGTGTGATAGATGCTTGTATCTTTTAAGGCCATAATTCTGATTGCTGCTATTTAAACAATTAATCCATCTGAAAACTAGAATTTGAATATAATATGACTTGTTTTTCTTTGAGATTTGAGCTACTTTATGTCCTGGTTAACTTCAGATATCATTTTGACAAACTTTGGAAGAGGGACCGCAATTGGAAAATTACCTCTATGAGACTGGCCTGTGAGCATGCCTGTGGGGCATTTTCTTCATTGTTGAGTGATGGAGGAGGGCACAGCTCACTGTAGGTAGTGCCATTTCTGACTGGTTGTCCTGAGATGTATAATATAGCAGATTGAGCACAGACCAGAGAGCGAGTCAGTAAAGAATGTTCCTCCATAGTCTCTGCTTTAGCTCTTCTCTTCAGGCTTCTGCCTCAAGCTCGTGCCCTGGCTTCCCTCAGTGAGGAACTTCAGACCTAGGAGATGTAAGGAGGAATAAACCTTTTCTCCCCAAGATGGTTTTAGGCATGGTGCTTATCACAACAAATAGAAAGTACTAGAACATTTTATTAAAGCTGAAAAAATGTATAATGTAGGATACTAGTAAATATTTACTAACTAGTATTTGTAATATATAATACAAAGTTTCTACAGAATAAAATATAGATAATTAGTCTGCATCTTTGTGTCACTGAGTCCTGATAAAATGTTTTCAGTTCCCCAATGAAAAGGCCAAATCAAATCAATTTTGTTTGTCTTCTGCTTTTATAAAATTGTTTTAGTTTAATGGTTCTACATATGTGGCTCTATATGCTCTAGCCAATGAGATGTTTATATATATTTCTGTGAAAATTTTTGTCAGTAAAGAAGCAACTCTGAGTCATTTGTGAGGAAAATTCGTTTGTTTGTTTGTTTTTAAAGAACATTCATGTTCTTTGTGAAGCCCCAGGGAAAACCAGGAGTTCTCTGTTTGTTGGTCCTTGAAGAAAACACCATGTGGTCAGATGACAGGTGGGTAAGGCTTTAGCCATCCCAGGATCAGATGATGTTCTTTTCTTTATGGGACCCACATGAGTTAGTTCTATCCTTTCCTGGGTCTTCTGTGTTCGGTCTCAGGCTTAGATTTCCAAATATGATTTTCATATACCCAAGTGTTCCTACAGTTCCAATTCATTCTAAAAAGTTTATTGAGTGGTATCCCTTCTGTTTCCAAGAAGTATCAGTCTATGCTAGATGATGTCAGATTGACAGTGTCAGTCACATGCCTTACCAAGTAAAGCATCATCCTCCATCTTCTTGCAAAATGGAGTCTCTCAAGGAAAGGCACATTGTGAAAAACCAGTTTTAAAAGATGTTAATTAACTTAGATCAGAGAACTGTCTAATATCAGTATCCCAACTAAGTTCCCTTTAGTAAGTACTATGAATACTTTGAATGCTAATCTCTGTGCTTATCTATGATCAACATTTTACTACATAATTTCCAATTTACGTATTTTTATTTGTGTGTATGAGTGCTTTGGCTGGATGTATGTAAGTGCACCACAAATGGTCAAAACCTACGAAGGCCAGAAGAGAGTGTCAGATCCCCTGGAATAGGAGTTCTGGATAGTACTTAGCCACGATGTAGGTGCTGGGAACCAAACCTGAGTCCTCTGCAAAAACTAGTGCTTTTAACCACTGAGCCATCTCTCCAGCCCCACCCTGCCATTATCAAATTGTTTATAAGACTGAAAACGATCTGTACATCTATGAACCTTGTTTGGTTATATCTCATCTCTATAGTGTCCTTTCCTTCACTTTTATTAAAAATTTACCAGACACACTATGTCTAGATGTATAGATGATGGGTCAGTGTATATACATTATTTTATATTTTATTTACTTTGTTTGTAGTTATTTTGACCTTGGAAGTTCTTCATGTAAATTATTTACTCATATGCTTATAGAATTGCCCAGTATTAAATTCTTACTAAATGAATGCATAAACCCCTGAACATAATGCAACACACAGTAAACACATGCAATTTTAGCTGTCAATTAAAAAATACATCATATAAAAGTAAAACATCTTTGTGGAGATATCCAACTATCATTAAATTTAAACTTTTCACTTGGTGTCTGCTTTCAGCAGACAGGTAAGATATTCTTCCTGCTACTGAAGCCCATAAAATAACCAGAGTTTTAAACAGAACAATAAACTACACATATCTAGCTCATTAGGAACTGCAGAGAAATGAACATCTAACTCATCCCTACAGTTTAGGGAAATCTGTGAGCAGAGAAGGGCATTCATTTACTATGGGTTTGTATCTTGACTTTAAGAGCATCTGAGTCTTGAAAAACCAATTTAAGTGTGTCACTTACTCTAAGAAGCAAAAATAAAACCAGTTGAAGGTACCTTTCTAACCTTCACCCTTGTTCACCAGACCACACACAAAAAAAATGAGAATGAAATTTCAAATAAAAGTAATACATTTTAACCTAATGAGTTGTTTATTATTGCATAGAACCCGATCATGTCTGTGAGTAATCATAGTAAATCACCCCATTTCAGACACATGAATAAGAAAGGAAATACTCAAATACCAAACCAGAAATTATGCAGCTAGAATCCCAATCACAGACTATCAAAATGTTGAGTTCTTAATGGACTGGATTTACCGACATGACTAAACTACTTAGTAGGTTTATCTTTATTTTCATATCTAAGTTTATGTAGACACACTGGTACATGTGTTTTACAACAGATCTCTTCTGATAAACAGTTTGTGTTCCTGAGTGTCTGCTTTTTCTGGGGAGCAATGTCTATGATTGCTGACTGGGTTGATCTGAAGCTTGTCTCTTCCTGGGGAAGCACAATTCTGGTCTCCTGATTATTTACAATCTCAAACAGTGCTATTCAGCAGTCATCAATAGCTGTGGTTATGAATGCAAATCCCAAGTGATCCCAGACACACAATTACAACTTGCCTATCTGGGGACAGAAGTGAGAGTCAGTCTGTTCCTCGTCCACTTACATTTAATCAAGGTATTTTATAAAATATACGTTAGTAGAATCTTGACATAGTTTTAAAGTGCACTGAAAGCAAAAGCAACTTTGGAAAACAACATTACTTTCCTTATAGGGACTGCTCATTAGAACTGTCAAGGAACATTCACTCTCACAGAGCGAGAAATGTGTTTCCTCCATGAGCACTCACTCAGCTAATAAAGACTTGATTGACTTAGATAGCATGGTAAGTATGAAAAAAAACAAAGTTTACGATCAGACATCATCAATGACTCTTATGCCACTCAGTTTTCTGAGGAAGACGGATACTGAACAGAAATGAGACAGTTACAAAATCATAATACAGAATGCCTTAAAAGAACAATTTCCTATGTAGAAAATATGGAGAGGTATAATAGATCAAGACAACTTCTTAAAGTGATGTGTGAAAACTAAGGAAAGATGATCTACTTAAAAATAGCTGCAGAGTCCCTGATGGTGATTTTATGAAGTACAAGAAAAGAGTAGCTAACACATAGAGATCAGTAAAAAATGAAAAATTAGAAATAAGATTTTATGCTGGGTGTCTTCAATGGTGAAGTGCTTGTCTAACATGTATATGTATGAGGCCCTGGATTCAAGCCCTAGCACCATACAAGACAACAAAAAGGAATTTGGAGAAATAACCTTAAATTATTTGGAGATAGGGCACAAATTAGTCTTTGTAGGCTTCAATCATATGTCATTTTTTTCTTAATCATCAGTGAACCAGTGGAAGAGTTTGATGCAGAGGAATAAAATTATGTTTGGGTTTTAAAAATATTAGTGTGATCTCAGATGCAAAAAGTGGCAGAACTGATTAGGAGATGGCAAGAGTGAGCTATATTAGATAAAGCAACAGAAATGAAGAAAAGCAGAGAGATTTAAAGACATTTGAAAGAGTCACAGGAGACTGAGTTGGGGAGGATGGTGGGAAATGACAGCGACTGAATTGCAAGTTCTGCCTCCAAAAGCTCTGGAGATCATTCTGCGCACAGAACAAAACACATAAAAGATTCATAAGGCGCCCAAATAGAAACATGCAGTCAATCAAAAGGCGTATGGAAACATACTCCTAAAGAAAATTCTGGTCTGCAGATATGAAATTGTATGTGAAGTTACAATGCAAAATACTATGCTGTGTGCCACAAATCTAGACAATTGCATTGTCAATTAAGACATAAAGAAGAGAGATCATCAAAGTAGAACTTAAGTTAATAAGAACTAGATCTTTAAATAGAATGAGAAAACAACTCTGTCGGAAGGTGATGTCAAGTTTCTATAGGATCTGGAAAAAGGAAGATTATTAAAAATTTTAGCAGCAGTTATAATTGACAAGGGATGGTAGAAGCTTGTTGTGAGTTGAGGAGTGAATACGGAGTTCAACCAAGGTCACTGAATAGAAAACTAGAGGGATTTCTCTATAAATAGTGACCTGAGAAAGAAGAAACAGCAACAGGAGTTAAAAGAAGACTTTATGTTAAAAAAGTGTTTCAGTCCATAAATAGGCTGTTTGTAATATTCCATTATATATACTAACAGTGGCATTAATTTTGCAGGAAAGAGGATGTTTAAGTGAAAACAAAGTCCTTAAGAAGAGAGATGGGATAGAAATGAAGGCACCCTTGGAAAGATGGATTCATTTAAGCAGAAAAGAATACTTAGGGAAAATATAGAATAGTATCAACTTCTAAAAGAAAAGACAACACATTGTACAAGGTGAACAGAGCAGCTGATTTAATTCCATAAGTTGTACTAGTGACACAAAAGGAAGGCATAACAAGACCAGACACATGCTTAACTCTGTGGAGACACAGGGCCAAAGAGCTGCAGCCAGAGTCCTAGACCCTCTGTATTTACTAATTACCTTGATCTAGAGAAAAGCTGAACTTTCTCCTCGCATCTTGACAAGAATTATTTGCACTTCTTGGAGCAAAGCACGAACAGAACTTAGACTCCTCAGTCGACTAGGAAATAAAGCTTCTATCTTCATTGATGATTGCTCTTCAAAAGATGTTTCCCATATCCTTGAGAAAGACAGTATTGCATTAGAAAAGATGGAATGAGACTTGTAAAAGACGTACGTTTTGTAGAGGCAAAAAATAATTAAAAAATGTTATTGACTAGGGGTCAAGAATGGTCATCATCTAGGTCTAGGGGTTATGGGTGATTTATTTTCCTCCTCCAATTAAAGATTTATAATACAGGAAAAATCTCAGACCCAATAGAGAGTAACAGGCAAACATACATTATTGAAAATAAATTTTAAAAAATCATACTCATACACACTCAGACAAAGGAAAAAAGGCTCTCTGAAAATGGACAGGGGACAAAAAAGTCAAAAGATCCAAACCCCAGGAGGTCTTGGGCCTTTTAATTGTTTTTGCTGGTGTGAGGCAAGTTTTCTGTCCCCTAACTTTGGATTGATCAACTTAAAACAAAGAAGATAGAGTCCATAGGTCACAGCTGTAAGCTTCCAGTTCAGGCCTTAGTCTTATCCAAAGCTGGTCTGTTCCAGTCAACCAAAAAAAGGGGCCTGCTGGTGGGAAATTAATAAAACAAAGAAAACCCTGCCAAGTCTTTGTCTCAGAACAAGAAAAAGCATGAAGTTTGCCATCTTCATTACTCCTCAGTGACAGTTTGCTTATTAGGGATTTAGTCTCTTACATAGTGACAAGTTTTCTAAAATAAAGGCTGAAAGAGACAAAGAGGTCAGAAGCTTGGAATCCCAATCTACCTGAGGTTTAATCAAACTGAAGGGGCATTAAGGCAGCCTCAGTCTCCATATAGAAGTGCACTGTCATATAAATTTAAATTCTACGTAGACATGGTCAGATATTACAATTATTCTATGTACTATATTTTCTCCACTGATAAGATTACACAAAAGAAAGCATGCCAGTTGAATGCATGTCTCACAGCATTAACTCAGCACAGAGGCTGAGTTCAGCCTTTCTGAACCCTTCATTTGTATTTACAGTGTGTGTTCCAATGACACTTGAGTCTGTTTCCTCCTCAACCGGTTTCGTCCTGCTTTGTTAACACAGTTCAGATGGTTACCAAGGCTTAGCTGGGCATGCAACAAATAATATTAAATTAATTTTCATTTAGTGGGACATTTAATTATACAGTCTCTACACCATACTCAATCTGATATTTGCTCTGTTCTGGGTATATTTCCGCATTTGAGAGATGTTATAGTTTGGACCTGAAAAAACTCAAATAGGTTGAAGGTTTAGTTCGAAGCCCATTCCACCACTGAGATGGAGTGAAAATAAGAGGTGGGACTTACTTGGAATAAAGCATGTTCTTGAAGGGTGCATTTGATCCTGTTTTCCATGCTTGCTCTTTCTCTGTTTTCTGTCTCTTAGGAAGTGTATTTCGTGTTCTACTGTGGCCTCCTTGCTATGATATTCATCCTCTTCAGCTCCGTAGTGATAGGGTCAAGTCCCCACTGACTAAAAGCTTTGAAACCCAAGTCCAGAAGAAATCTTTCCTTCTTCTTAGTTGCTTTCTCAGGTATTTTATCATAGTAATGGGAGCTAACACAGAAAACCACAAACTTTTAAACGCATTTTCAAACTCTTTCCCCAGCTTGTCCTTGGTCTGCAAGCTGATCCCTATTTTGCCTTTCTAAAAATGTGTCATTCTAATTGACACTCTGCCTAAGGGAAAGGATGTGCAGCTAAGAAGGCTTAAGAAGTAATCCCTTCCCACCCACCTATATCCAACTTCAAAGGAGCTTAACCCCTGAGCTGTCAGCCAAAAGTCACCAAGTCCTATATAACTCATCAAAGCCTGTTGATTCCACTTGGAAAAATATATCATTCTTGTGTCTGATTTTCGTCATGTAAAATTTTCCTATCATAGCCTAGGTGTTACCCATTATCTGGAATAACGACAGGACTCCATGCCCTGGATCTTCGTAACAGTTTTAGTAATCCAACTGTTTATTTTATAGAGAAAGAAATTTTAAATGAGAGAGAAATGAGGTAGCCTGCTCAATGTGACTGTAAGTTTATGATGGTACTGGGATTTAACCTCAGGAGGTTTGGCTTTAAAGTCTGTAAGAAATGGCTTAAGAAATATGAAGATAAATGATGATGTATAATTTAACAAGTTTGTAAAAAAATATACTTCTAAATGCCAATAAATTTCCAAATGTAGCAGTGAGAAAACATTATCCTAAACAATATCTATTATCACTATCAAAATTTACACATACCATACAGTGCTAGTAAGGAGAACATAATTAATCACTAATGAATAATTAGTGATTAATTTAACTTTGGGTAGGAAAGGCAAATTTCAGCAGACCCCACAACAAATTTACTATTGAAAAAAAAACAGCATTTTAATTTGTGTTTGTTTAAGTGGTTTGCTTTTACTCCAGCTTGTAGCCGTATTTTCCAATACTAGACAGGATTAAAATACCAAGACCTGAGAGGTGCTTGAATCATTCCTTTTCAGGAACAAATGAAGTCTAGACAAAGGTGGTCGAGAAATTTTTCATTTTCTTTGCCTTTCATTGACCTCTAAAGATGAAAGTCCTCCTGAATATAGGTGGTTCTGAAAAATCTGTAGATAATTAAACAAAATGAGGCTTACTGACATATTGATATGAGATGTAAATCTTTAATTGCATTTTAATGACACCTCTTATAATTTGATATAACTATATTAGATGGCATAATATAATATTAAAGATTGCCAACATAGATTTTTGGTTTGTTTTTCCCAACATTCATAAAAATTCAAGTAGCAAATTCTTTATAATGATTAAGTAGCTTGTAGAAGTTCTTTTCACAATTATAGAGTGTCGATGACTGTTATTTTATCTCAGAACACTTTTATAATCGTCAAAAAATCATGGATAGCTAAATTGGAAGAACTGTTACCACTAAAATAATATTTAAATGAATTATATTAGATTTCTCATCAATACCAGGCAGCCAGCATTTTGAAAAGACTTTGACTTCACTTAGTTTAGTTCTCTAATAAATTCAATAAGAATTATACGTTTTGTTTGTGGTTTATTAGAATTTAACTTCTATACAGAATGCATGAGGTCTGGCAGAGGGATGGAGGCATGGATAGGCGAGAGCGAGGGGGTCAAAAGTTGGTTAAGAGCTGTTGTATGAAATGTACAAACCTTAATATATTTTTAATTAGTCTTTTAAATTTCTTTCACATTTAAATTATCTTAAAAATTCAAATAGAAGAAACTGAAGTTCAGGTTTTCCCGTGATAATTTCAACCATCTGTAAAAGTTTTCTACTATACCATATCCCTCTTTTATCCTAATTATATCTTATGTAATAAATCATTTCTCATCCAATAAAAGTGCTGTGATTTTTTTTAAAGGTCATAAATTGTAATTATTGAAATGAATGCAATTTAATAAATTATTTCAGTCTTTGGTAACAATGCTACTCATGAAGAATACTGGAATTTGTGTTCTATTTCTTAGAGTAAATGATGAGTGAAGGCATACTATGCCGTGTTGTACCTTGGGGAAGAGAAAACTAGTACAAATTTAGAAAATATAACTGTGTTTGATGCTTAGCAAAATGGGCTACATTTTCTTTTCCTTCAGGTTCCGACACTGCAGAAATTGCAGGAAATCATCTAGTCATTATTCCAAGAGAGAGAACACAGTCACAACAGACTGCATGTATTCCAAAGGTTGCTCAGGATGTTCTCTTCACACTTGTAGCCAGTAAGTGCTCTCTATTTTGGTCGATCCTAGCAACAGCATCCTTTTGTTTATACCTGAAAACTGTGTAATCTGTCTCCCTGCTCGCAATTCTTATCTCTTAGCAAAGCTGATTTTGTCCTCATAATCATAGCCACTCTTCTGTATTTCCACTGGCCCTTATGAATTCCGGTCTATAAATCTGTCACTCACAATCTACTCACCTGTTCTCAACTGATGAGGTGACCATTATGGATGTGTAATCTAGGTCTTTAAATATAAGCATAAGTTAATGTTTTCTTATTTTATATATATATATATATATATATATATTCTTATATGTGTTTGTGCTTATATAATTGGTTATTTACAAAATATAAATATATACTTGTATATGAATACCTTATATAAAAATAGACTTTGGGAGTCTGGTGAGACGGTCTCACTATGTAGCTATGTAGCCCAGGCCAGCCTCAAACTCACTATTTAGAATGGGTTGACCTTGTACTCTTGATGATCTTCCTGATTCAGCCTTTTACATGTTCAGAATAAAAGCATGCACAACTCTGCCCATTTAAAGAATATGCTTGATATCTTTGTTCACAATAGTAAAAACTGAAGACATGAAGACACCTTAAGTTTTCATCAAAAGATGGACAAACAAAATTTATTTATGAAATAAAACACTTCTCAGCAATTTAAAAAGTACCGCTGATACCCTCAAACTCAAAAATATTTTGAGGAATGAAGACTTAAGCAAAGAAGTACATACTCTTTGATTCTATTTACATAAATTTCCAAAACTGACAAAACAAATCTTAGAATAAAATATCAGCACAAAAGATGTTAACATGAAGAGCAGCGTAGGATCAGGATGAAACATGAGGAAATTGTCCAAGGTGATGGAATTGTGCTGTATCGTGGTAGAGATTCCACATTCATTGGGTCAGATTTATGTTTTTCAGTACCTGTAGAAATTTTAAAACTTGTGCATTTCCCTTTCTGTAGTTTACTTTCTAATTATAAATAACCTTTAACAAATATTAAACTCCAGTTAACTGTATGAACATTCAAATGCTTAGAGGTAAAAATGCAACTTTCATCTAAGAAAAAAAACTTAATGTATGAGATTTAAACTGCTGCACATTGATTATCATAGCAATGGTATGATTTCATGCTTAGTCTAAAAGCATAGTATTGTATAGTACAGAGGTGTGATTTATACCATCACGTGCTTGATGAAAGGATGGATTAAAAAGAGGCCAAAGCAAATGTCACAAAATACTGACAGTACCACTGTCAAGGTAATAGCTTTCTGAAAATGCATTGTACAGTCATGCCACAATTTTTGGATTCTTGAAAGTTTTCCTGACAATATATAAAGAAAATATGTAAATTTGACCAGACTGCTTGTGCTCATATTTCAAATCTTATGAAAACTTCCCATGATTTTGGAGGCTTTATCAAGAATGACTGAAGCAGTGTAAAAGTCCCACATTCCAGTATCATATCTTGAATCTTAAATCTCATAGAATAAAACAAACTCACATTTTAGAAAGTAGCAATCCTCTCACCCAGAAGCGTCATATTAAACAATAGCAAAAATGATGATTATGTCAATATCTATCTTCCAGTAATTCTTTTCAAAGCTTTAGATAATGATTTGCTAGTGTTTCCTTAATCCATGCACCCAGAACTGGAGCTAGACCTAATTAACGCCCCCCGAAAAAAGACCAAAATCCAGATGAAGCCAGACTGAAGACACATTGTCCTGATCTCATTGCAAAATTCATTATATGAAATTCTTGAATCAATGAAATTTAAACTTTAAAAAATAAAATTAAAAAGGAAAAACATTAGGAGTATTTAACTATTTACTTAATTAAAATTAATTTATCTTACCTCATTTTAGTTGCTTATGGCGTATCATATTAAAGCAAAAATTTAAATTTTGATATGAAATTTTGAAGTGTACTTCTAGAGAGAAACAGGGCAAAGTCAAGAAAATCCCTACCTATTGAGAGAGCTTTAAAGCTTCTCTTTCTAATTGTAGTGTGGGAGCAATTTGCAGCTAGATAACAGATCATTTAAATCGCTCTATAGAAAAATCTCAGTATCAAAGGTACTTATTACTATTTGCTATTAATTCAGCTAAGAAAAGGAAAGAAACTAAAATCTTCCTTGTTCAATTTTCATATGTAGAAGTCCTCTCTCTTTTTCTCACTCTCTCTCTCTCTCTTCTCTCCCTCTTCCTAAGAAGCAAAAGGAAATTACTAAGACATTAAGTATACACAGATGTTTCAAAATAATCTTTCAATTAAAATGTATGATAAAACAAAAATGGTTTTTGTCATTATGGAGTTATATATGGGGAAATTTTATTAATAACTATAAAATATGATGAGTTAATGTTTTAGTAGCAAGTATTCAATTGTTTACATTTTATAAGATATCAGATCTTGGATTAGAATGAAAAAAACCAGTAATAATCCTCATCTCCTGACATCCCACAAAACTACTCACTGTTCGAAGCATTAAAATTATACGCAGGCTTAGTCATGTTGTAGTTGTTTAAAACAGCTGCATATTTTTCCATTGGGAAAAAGTGAAGTGTGTGAAGAATTTCTAAATTGTTATGTCCCAGCAGATTCCAGTTGGAAACCTATGAAGGAATAAAGTTTAACATGGTGATCTGAGATGAGGGAGAGTAAGAACTATGGATATATTTAAGAATAGAGTGCAGGAAGTTTACCCAATATAACTCCCTTTTATTCCTTTATTTTGTAAGGTTCTAAGGAAAAGGAGTAACCATATCAATTCTCAATAATTTATTTTCCAGTGTCCACTAAATTTACTTTTTCTTCTCCCACCAACAAAAAAAAAATCTTCATTTGAAACAAAACTCATGCTCTCATATAACTTCTTTTAAGAAAAACAAATAGAAAGCTGGAGATGTATTTTGCAGCAGTCTACCAAAGTCTCCCAGAGTAGCCTCAAAATGATTACCTCATGACAGTCTGGTTTTTGTAGAAACACCTTTTTCCCAGAAGATCCACTGTGTCAGTCCTTAGATGTGATCAGACTCAGAGACCCTAACCTACTCCAAATCCAATTAATGAGAAACTGGAATGTAAAATTCACATTGCCCTGACCAAGGTCAGCGTTTACTCTAGGGCAGAACTATGTGGAAAGTGAACTAGCATACCACTCTAAATTTAAAGACCAAGTGCCAGAGATCTGGATGGTCCACTGCAACTTTTGTTAGCCTACAGGATTCTTTATCCTGTAAAACCACAGCTCCGCTTGACAATATTGTTCCTGGCTTATAGACAAAGTGCTTTCTCTCTCCTATCCAATGTACATGGACAGCTAAACAATTAGTTTTGTTCACTGTTTTCCAGGCTCCTATGAAGAAAAATGAATAGTAATTCAAACATGCTTTTCTTTTGAGATGAGGTCTGACTGTATCGCTCAAGCTGATTTCAACTGGAATTTTGCCTCTAATGCTTATAAAGTGCAATTTGACTGAAGTCCAGTATATACCAGAAGTCCAGTGACTGCATACCCTTGATTTCACTTAATAAATATTGAATTCTTTTTATTTCTGAAAGCTTCCCATTTTCATTTCTAAGTTCTTTGACAAAAGAGACTTAGTCATCTTATTCTGTACTTTGCCTGTCATAGACAAATTAGCCACATGGAAATCCTTTAATGAGATTTGAATTAGAGACTTTTTTGCTGCTGCTGACACTACAGTCTCTGACCACACTTATTTCATGAGGCTTCAAGTGAGCCAAACAGAGATTTTTAAACAAAAGCAGGGATGTGAGTCATTCCAAAGATAACAGAATTTGCAAGAAGCATGAAGACAGATTTTCTGTAAGATGTTAACAGTGTGTCTTGTTAAGGAGATTCCAGAGTCAGAATGTTGGAATCCTACTTTAAACAAAGATAATTACGACTATTTTTGTGTGTCAGTGCCTGCCATTGTGATATTATTTCACAAGTCTCTAACTAAAGTAAAACAAAAGCAGATTTAAGAAGTATAAGGAGGCCAGCAAGATGATGCTTGCAGTCCATCACCTGATCCTATATGGTAGAAGAAGAAAAGTAACTCCCTCAAGTTGTCCTCTGACTTCCACCTGCACATTGTAGTGCATACCTGAGCACACACTCCCCTGTCATCCCCCACCCCACACACAAACGTGCTAAATTGAAAACATTGTTTTAAAAGTTCAAAATATATTTACTTATTAAACTTATATTTCCTTAAGTTTTGGTTCTATGAAAAGTTATTTCATTTTTGAAGGGATTAACATTTAAATAGGATCACTGCTTAGGTATGCCTTTAGTTCATATGAAAATCAGTCAATTATAAAGATGTATGAATATAAACAAGATCTATCTGATGTCATGGTAAATTAAAAATTATCTCTGTAATTATCTTTTAGTTAAAACTAGTTGAATGATTACTACAATATAGACTTTAGGATTACATTGCATTTTTACAGGGATATTTCTTAAATCTTTATAGCAATTTATTTAGGTATACCTACATCCTCATTTGTAAAATTATAAAGCTGTATTCAGGTATGTTAGATAACTTGACTAAGATTATCAGTCATATCCATTCTAAATATGTAGGACTTTAATTTTTAAGAAACCAAGGTGTCAGCCCATAAAATATTCCATGTGAGTAATTTTCTAACTTCAGAGCAGAGCTATAGTTGTCTGCTTCCAAAGGGCATTTACATTTCCTCCATGTGAGCTCCAAACATTTTCCTTTAACGCACAATGATCATCTTCCAGTAGATAATGACATCATCACTTCAAAGTCTAGTGGGGGCACATATACTCATCCGCTGTTCATTCTCTTCCATCCTTTACCCCACAGTTCAATAGAGCCTGTTTCTAAGCTTTCTTTGTGAGAATGTTGCAGAAAGAAAATCAGAGTAAAGCTCTGATGATCTCAACTAGGCCCATTACACCCTGTGTCATAAAATTTTAAACCTTGAGTGAGAGGCATAAGATCGTAAGATGACAAAAGTGAATCACGAGACTAATCTTCCTGAAGAGGCTGTCATGGTTACCGAGCTTCCCTTTTCCCGTCTTTCTGGCAGCTTTTCTTTCAATTGACTCTGTTTCTATTTCAACCAGAGAATCCCAGTGGAAGCCTACATGAAGGAACTACTCAGGAGAGTTGCAAATTTATTGCTCACTATGATCAATCATAATGTTTAAAAAAGAACATTAGGTTATCTATTCCATGATTTTCAAAACTCTATAAAAATTTCCTGTCCTGGACATGGAAAATTGGTACTGACTAGAAAGTTTCTTTCCTCCGTGTTGGGTAACTTTCATAGGACCGGAAGGCGCTTGTTCAGGATTCTGGGAGAAAAGGGGCATCAACAATCTTACCCAGCTACGAGATGCCCATGGGTGCAATGGTGGCCTGAATGTTGTAGCGGGTGGTGGAGTTATCCGATTCATTTCTGATCAGATTTAAGGCCAGGTCTATAGGAAGAAATAAATGCCCAATGTAAATTTGACAAAAATAAGTAACTAGTGAGTTAATAGGCTCCATGTCTGAACTTACTTCTATTATTTTGCTAAATGGTTATAGTGCCAAACTACCCTCTACATTTGTGTCTCTACATCCATAGATTAGTGCAGCTCTCACACCCTATCAGAAGAGTTTCTTTGTGCAGTGAATAGTTGTTAACACAGAAACTCACAACTGGTCAAAGTGCAGAGAGTAAGCACTCCATAAACTAAGTCATAAGTGGATGTTTATATTATACTCTTTCCCCACAAGTCTCAGGGACCATCGTGGAAAAGGAGGTTGAAAGATTGTAAGAACCAGAGGTCAAGAAGGAGAGGTAAACAATGTTATCTAGTCATGAAAGAACCATAGTTCTCAAGAACTCACAGCTGCTGTGGTTGCTTACACAAGCTCTGTACAAGAGCAAATCAGTCAGCATTTTAGCACAGAGGAGGGGAGCTCAGGATCCCACACCTCTAATGAGGAGCTATTGGCTGTTGATAATGTCTGTGGGCAGGAGAGTCAATTTTCTTTATGGATGTGGCCCCTGGTATATTGACCATGCTCCAATGCATGACCCCACACCAATGAGTAGATGGACAACACAAACTGAACTCATTTGGATATAAAAACATAAAGAAGGACATGAAATTGGGAGGGAGCAGATGGGTGGGAGTTAGGGGAATCAGTGGGGATAAACGCAAGTAAAATAGATTGTGTGCATGCATGAAATTCTCTCTTTTATATTTTTTATTATTTTATGTGCATGAGAGCATTGCTAGTATGTGTGTAAGTGCATCCGTGCTGTACAATGCCCTTGGAGGTCAGAAGAGTGTATCAGATCCCCTGACAGTTGTTAGCCACCATGTGGGTGCTGGGAACTGAAATAGGGTCCCCGAGAGAGGTCAGTGTTCTTAACTGCCGAGTCATCTCTCCAGCTCCACATGTATGAAAATTTCAAAAAATACATAAAAAATGTTATATTAAAAAATTCCATCTTAAAAAAGATTATAACCACTTGAAAAACTATGACACATTGACATTTATAAAACATGCCTTCACAATTTCACCGTTCATAGTACATGCCAAATATTTCGATATTTTTCGGTTGTTTAGAAGAAAATCTCATTTTCTGCTAGGGCTAAAGGGAAAGTTTTATTTATTTGTTTTTCATAGTGCTTGGTGTTATGCCAAGGCCTTGCACATACTAGGCAAGTGCTTTACGGAACTAAGTCTAGTCCTGAAGGTATTATGTTTTAGATACCAGGTACATTGAAGTTTTAACAGAGAAAAGATATAAAGTTCTACCCACTTAAATATATAAAGCTTGCCTTGGGGTGTATTTACAAAACCAGTTTGAAAGAAAAGTGAAAGACAGTAGAATGTAAGTACAACATAATTACCTTGTAATGACTAGTTATAACCTGAGCTACATTTGGCTTTATAGTTCAGTTGTTTGGCTTACTTTCATGGGACATATTCTGCATACTACTTGGAAAGAAAACATAACAGCTAATTAATTAATCGATGTGTTACCATCTAACATGGAAATTCAGTGTAACACTGTCTGCCATCTGAAACAGTCAAGCTAGTAAAATAAGTGAGACAGAAGAATGGTGGACTACAGAACCCAAATCTGCTTGCTATATCCTTGCACAGCTTGAGCTGTGCAGGTTTGATGAAGCTAATTTTCTTTTGTCAGTGCTTTACCTTAGCCATGACTAAAATAAGAACTTTATAAATATCCAGGACAGAGTAATACTTTATTAAATAGTTATTATATTTAAAATTCTAAGACTACTCTTTGGGAGTTGATAAATTTAATTTCTGATGTGTTTAATTTTTAAACAATAATTCAAATATGAGCTTCTTCTTTGCTCTGAATAATTATTATCAAATATTCAAATTTGCCTTATATTGGGTATTAGAAGCTTCATGTAGAAGTCACTAGCTATTTTCTATTTTAGCATAAAGACAATTTAAAGTTGGTATCTGAGTTGTTTTTTATTGTAAATACTATCTGAATAATAAATATGAACTGAAAGTGCAGCTTGTTCTAGATACGATATGAGCATCTTTTGATTATCTTGGCATGGTGTAATAAGTGTAATTATTCCCGTGTTTATTTAAGCAAGAATACATTTCAGATATAATTTTGTAAGTGAAATTAAGTCACAAAATGATATAGGTCTGCAGTTCTTACTTTTAAACACAGAACATTTGTATACTGGACACATCATCTCTCTCCAGTCTCCTCACTCCTTCTCTCTTAGAACATAGGCTATGTAGTCAAACTAGCTGAGCAAGAGTCCTAACTCCACCATTTTCTATCTCTGTGATTCAAGAAAGTTATTGAAATTTTCCATTTTAGGTAATATTTTAATTTATTCACTAAACTTTTCATACATTTATACAATAGATTTTGATCATATCCATTAAGATTACCCCCTTCAGCTTCCCATAGTCCCCCCAACCAATCTCATTGACAACTTCAGGACCTCCTTTATTGATGTTAATAAAAACCTTCTCAATCCAATTAGTGCTGCCATACGTACATGAGTGTGTGGCAACCCAGGTGGTTATGGGCAACTTACTAGTGTCCTTGTCCAAAGGAGAGTGGTTCTCCCTTCCTCAGTGACCATCAACTGTCAATAGCTCCTTAAACCAGTGTGAGACCTTGTGGTCCACTCCTCCACATACACTAGAATTTTGACTCGATTTTGGGCAGGTAACCACAAATGCTGTGAGTTGATGTGTACAAACAGCATGTCCTGTCGAGAAGTCAGCATTCTCCATAATATGCCAGCTTGTAACATTCTTCCCACCCACTTGCATGGATCCAGGCAAAAACTGTGGGATTTGACTACTAGCTGATAACTGGAGACAAATCATTTGGGCTATCTCAGACTCAGAGAAAGGCTGTGGGAATAGACTACTCTTTATAAGTACTCTCATGGTTCTTCCTAAACAACACACCCGTAGTGTATTTGACATAAACCAAGCCTTGGATTAAAGAGATTTGGGTCATATAGTTGACATGAATGATGTTTGACTGGGTTATTGAGCTCAGTCTCAATCTTTAGGATCAAAAACTGTTCTATTCCCATTTTTCCACAAGTATTATCTGATTTGTGATTTATTACCAATGGATATAGTGAAGGAAAAGAAACTATTCTCATTAGAATGTTCCAGTTAGAAAACCAATTAGTAGGATAGACTTTTAAGTACAGGGTGCTTGCCTCTGTTTAGCCTTCCTACATCTGCACCCACTCCAGAATCTCATTAAAGATTTGAGGAAGGACAATGTAACTACTACTGCATATTCAAAAGGAAAAGAGATGACCCAATGTGAATATTGTTTTAACTGTACTTATTTTTGTCTTCCTTCAGTAAAGTAAACTAAACCCAGAACAAGACATATGCTAGGCAAGCACTCTACCACAGGCCCTTTTTTTGTATTTTAAATTCAGATCTTTGTACATTGTCCAGGCTAAACTTAAACATAATATGTAGCCCACACTGACTTTGAGTTTATAATCCCAATATACTTGGATTATAAGCATTCACTAACAGACTCAGACTTCTTTCACCTCTAAATATTCCTACTAGTCTACAAGAGTCAATTCTTCTCAAAGAGTCATACACCGTGCAAGGTAAAGTAAGCCTGCAAGGTTTCTCACTTCGTTTTACAGAAGAAATCCTAAAGAGAATTCTCATAGATAGATAACAAGAAAGATGGGAGACTGGAATGTTCCTAGTATTCCTAGGTTCTGATCATCAAAACACAATATTTAACAGCATTAATACTTTTTCTCTGGATACAACCCTTTGGTATGCTGAGGTAGGAAATACTGGATCATAACACAGACAGTAGACTCACTCTTGTTAAACCAATGCAGTACAAAGAAACTTATATCTTAAATTTTGGAGGTCCCTTTTCTAAATTTTTGAGAGTAGTACAGTTTTAAGCATAAGCCTTCTTCCCCAAAAGAAAATTGGAGGGAAAAGCCAAATATTTAGACTTTTTAAGCTTCCATTGATCTTAAAAGACACAGATTTTTACTCATGTTAGTATTTATTTCTGCAAACCATTATGAATGTGAAAAAAGGGAATATGATACTGAAATGCTGGAGCCTTTGATTGTTTGAAAATTCATCCAAAGTTGTTATTTCAACTACATTTTGAAACTGAGCCACCGAAAAAATACAGTCAAGCAATTTGGTTTTGAAGGCTTTAATGGCAATGAACCATAAATTATGAAATATGAAATAGATTTTAGGAATAAAAATGTCTGTTTCTACCATTAAGTTAGACTTCAATAATCAGAAGAAAGGGTTTATATGAAAATAACTGGTCCTTGAAATAACAAAAGTGTATTATATCCCAAATATTCAAATGAATTTTAGACTATTAGTGTTTGCTTCTACGACACTTTAACATTTCAATATGATTTTTAAACTGTGATGGTGTCAATATTTCTTCTTTTCATTTTAGAGAGTCAGTTCAACTTGAGTATGTAAAAGCACTAAAGAGTCAGGCTGAAGAGATTTCTCAGTGAGTAAAGGACTTGTAGACCTGCACTCTGATCCTCAACACCCATATAAAAGCCAGGGGTGGGAGCTTGGCGATGACTCAGTGGTTAAGAACACTGGCTGCTCTTAAGAGGACCCAGATTTGATTCCTACCATCCACACTGCAGTTAACAATTATGTGTAACAGACACCCTCCTCTGGCCTCTGAGGGCACTGCACTATATGGGTGTACTTGATACATTCAAGATAAACACTCATACATAAAAGTAAATACATAAAAGCTACATGTGACAGCCCGCATATCTGTGACTACAGCACTGGGCGGTGTAGAGCTTGCTGGCCAGAAAGCCCGTCTGAATCCGTGAACTCTGAAAAGGTAGCAGAGTGAGTGATGGATGGTCCCTGTCTGCACTGCACCCAACGCACATACATAGTTCATGTTTCATACACACATAATATACAACACACACACATTACAGTGTGATCCTGATGGAAAGTAATTCTATTTTTCCTTTCTTTGATTAAGTGCATTTTTTCTTGTTAAATTCAAAAGTTTAAAACTTGCAAAGAAGAATCATTAAAAGGTTATGATTGAAACCTGTCACCACTAAGCATCTTGACAGTGAGGTTAACAATGACCTAAATGCACTTTCATCTGAAATCTGTTTGGTATGTAAATTGGATTGCTGTTCTCAACTAAGTTCCTAATGGAAAAGTATTTTCTGTGGAGAATTTTGTCACTGTCAATACTCCACATAAATCTAAGGAGAATAAATTAAAGTTATAGAGTGTATTTGCCTTTACAAGTTTTAATGCAGTATTATAAAGTGTGAGGATACTTATATATATTGAATGTCATGTGTTTTTAGCTATTACTAAGAATGCTAGATTTCCAAACTTATACAATTATTTCAGACAATAATCATTTAGGTGTGTTGCAGCCAGCCTCCAACAAGACCTAGGATGATCCAGGTCCCTGGAGTTCATACAATAGGGTAGCTCCTCATATGTTATCTAATGCCTGATTGAATAACAAGTAAAATACATCAGCACTACTGACTGATGAACTCACTGATAGGCCTCAAGTTCCTTCTTGGTCACTCATTCTGAGGGACAACAACTGCTACACCACAGGATACTCAGACTATGTCACTGAGAGTCCCAAAGGGCAAAAAACCTAGGAATACTTGGAAAAGCCCTGATTGCAAAACTTCTTAGACAGGCCAATATCTCATTGCAACTCTTCAGAGTCCATGAGCCACAACAAAAGAGAAGTATAACCCAGTTTATTAAAAGTCCATTGAGTGACAACACAGCTTAACAATCATATTTATGACTTAAACAATGTGAAAAACAAATGAATGTTCTCCCTCATCTGTGGATCTTAGCAGCAAATCCTTACAGGTGTATATAACCTGATGTAACTACCAGAGTCAGGAAAGGAACAAGGGAGGTAAAGGGAAAGAAGGAGCCTGAGAGAAAGGAACAGTGGGAGGAACAGTGGGAGACAGGTGTTACCAAGGGGGGAATGGGTAGAGCAGAAGGTATTAACTAGGTGGGGAAAAGGGGTATATACAAGGAACCCTGGGGTAAAGTGGAGGAAGGAACTCCATAGGAGACAGGTAGAATTACGGGTGAAATGAGGAAAATGAAGATACTTTAACTGAGGAAGGAGGAAAGAGGGTTAGACAGAGAGAGAAAGAGAGAGAGAGAGAGAGAGAGAGAGAGAGAGAGAGAGAGAGAGAATGTATTAGTTCAAAGACTACTGAAAATTACACATACGTTACCTGTAAATGAGTCCATGTGTGTAGCTGAAGGCTATGTAACAAGAAAAAGTGCCAGACAAGAGAAACCACCCCACCCTTCAACTTGTTGGCCAGAGTAGTTCAAAATGTCCCCCAAATAACACAAGCTATTGTCACAGCCCTTGATTGCCTCCTAGAACTTGAAAGTCTGACACTATTGCTAAAGATAGGTTATACTTCAAACACAGGATTTGGGGCAATGGAGCTGGAACTGACCTGGAAGCCACCTTCTCTGAAGGCGAGCTATCATAATTTTGTAGTACACTATGCAGGCTGCTAAGGGAGAACATCAATGAATGGGCCAACCCTAGCTTTAAGGACTAATAACCACAACAATGATAAGCACAGAGAACAGTGCAATAGTGGCACTTTTATGTTGCGGGTAATCAACAGCTACTTAATTAGACTGAAAACCCACTGAATGGGAGGGAGGGAACTCATGTGTAGTGCTATAAACATAGCTGAATATGCATGTCTGGTGAGGTTATAATAGATGTTAAAGAAAATCCTAAGGCTGTCACATCCTAGATGAAAGTAATTTCTTACTATATGCTAAATATGGATCTTTATATTTACAAACTAGTCTGCCAGTCACCACTCATCAAAAAAGCTTCTTTTGCAACAGATGGAGACTATTACAGAGTTACACAACTGGTCACACACAGAGAATAAGTATCTGTGAGATGCCCAACACTAGGTGACACATCTACAATGGAACCTCTACACCTAAGGCTCAAGAAACATAGTGGAACAAGGGGTAGAGAGAATACTAATGCACTAATACTAATTTTCATCAACAAAGAAAGCTTCCTCATGCAACAGAGGACAATAAATACAAAAGACTACAAATGGCTGAAGGGCAGAGAATAAGAATCTTCAGAGTGTGGGTCCCTGGACAAACACCCACCAAGGATTCAGGGACCATCATGGAAGAAGAAACCGAAAAAATTGTAAGAGCTAGGGGAGAAGGCACATGACCAGATAGAAAGAGAGTCTTACAGGCTCCTAAGACCTTGCTCATATGAACTTACAACAGCAATGTCACCACGTACAAGACCCATGTAAACTCAAAAAAACAAAATCCAGCATAGTTCAATAAAAAATTTCCAAAAAACTCAACAAACAATATAAAAACAATGTGAGGGCCGCATGATGACTCATCAGGCAAGAGTCCTTTTGGCCAAGCCTGATCACCTACATTCAATCATCAGGACTCATGTGATAGAAAGAGAAAACTGATCACCTTAAGTTGTCCTCTGATCTCCTCACATTCGCTATGGTATGTGCCTCATCTCCCATCCCCTGCACCTCGACAGAGTAGATAAGTAAATAAATGTAATAAAATAAGAAGAAAATCTGAGATAACTTCTTAACCTCTAATTTTATAATGATTTGTTTCACAGCAATGCATAGAATAGACCTGCTTTTTTATGTGAGGCAAAGAGAAATTCCTAAGGAATCAGAATTTTTATTTACCATTAGAAAAGCTTAATGTTTAACATTCCAGAAATTTCTCCATGAGCAGATAGTAAACAGAAGAATCTTAAATCACTAGAGCTACGAAGATGGCTCAGTTAGTAAAGTGCTTGTCATTCAAGCCTGATGAACTGAGTTAGGTTCCCCAGAAGCCAGACAGAAGTCAGACACAGTAGGGGAAACAGCTGGAATCCAAGCAAAACCCTACAGGAAGACAAGAGGCAAAGGCAAAAGAATTACCAGAAGTTCATGGGCCAGCCAGCTAGCCGTGTTCCAAGTGTATCTCAAATGAGGGGGAAGGCAAGAACCAGCACTTCAGACTATCCTCTGACTTCTACACATACGCCATGGTACACATGATGTGCACACAATCACACCTATACACACACAGTGCATACAAAAATCATTTAATGAAAAAATATAAAATAATCTTACACATAAATTCATCTAGTTGTGTATATAAGTTAATATATACTGCAAAAACAAAAATGCCAATTATTACTTTTTATTGCCATCATTAATTCTCAAAAAAAAAACAATTCAACCTTGATTTTGACTATGGTTTCATAAAAACAACAGAATTGCTTTAAAAGAACTTTTAAGAATCAGGCAAAATAAATAATATATTTTCACAATAAAATTTCAAAATGAAAAGCCTCTTGTTTATAACATGGATTTTTATGACCTTAAATAATTTAAAGAATAATTGAGCATTTCATCTTCCTTTAATATTTTTAATGTGTTTTGGAGGTGTTTTTGCAAGTTTCTGGAGTACAAGAAATTAAACACATATCTACCTTGTTAAGAAGCTGGCCAGTTGAAAGTATGTGATAAAGGAATTGGGGGCACAGAGCTCTGTCATTAAAGGTTTGCTCTATAAATAGCAAAGTGTCTGTTTGCTAGCATTGGGCATTGAATTCAATTCCCAGAACCCAGGTTCAGAAAACAGAAAGCTGGTGCACAGTGTAGCCCCAGCCCGGGGAGGTGAAGTCAGGCAACTCACTGGACAGCCAGCCTAGCCTACTTGGTGAGTTCTAGGCCAGTGAGAGACTCTGTCTGACGAAAATAAGGTGGATATCTTCAAAGGAACACAGTCATGTGCACACATAACCCACACATGTACCTGTACACACACACACACACACACACACACACACAAGCACGCATACCCCACAACAGATAAATAAATATAAGTACATTGATAATCTTGATGTTTCATCAACTATCTTCAACACTGAATGCTCATCTTCAAAACTGACAGTTCTACAAAAAATATCTTCTTTAATAATCTTAAATTCAGAAATCTATTCGGTACAAGAACTTGCAAAATGACACAAACATGAACTAGTTCTTATTTTAGTTGGTGAATGCAGAACTGTAACATCTACGCCCTCTACTTTCTGGTGTCTGCTTTAGATTTTTATATTTTCCTCTTTTCTAGTATTCTCGTATCCTAATTACAATCACATTTTTCTATTTATTGTCTTAATATATAAATAAAACTAGAAAATAATGTTTAATTTGTAATAGGGAATACAATTTTAGAAACTGCCTAGAGCTCCCTTTACAGTTAAGTCTAGAAAGACAGAACAAGATGGCAGCTGAGATCTTCTGAGGATTGAAGCACACACCCAGTGGAAAAGGGAGCTTACTCATGTACCAAGCTATGGCTTTTTATTGCACTATTAATTCATGCAAAATAATTTTGACCATGCTTTTTAAAGAACAAAAGAGCTGAGGCTGGAAAGACGATTCAGCAGTTGAACCCACTGGCTGTTCTTTAAGAGGACCAGAGTTTAATTACCAGCATCTGTGTTGAATGTAACTACAGCTTCCGGGTATTCAACACTCTCTTGTGGACTCTACAGGTACTTGCACATGTGTGCGCATACCACAAACACACACACATACACATAAATAAAAACTAAATATAAAAATCATGGTTGGAAGGCTGGCTCAGCAGTTGACCTCCATGAGCATTGCACACATGTGGTGCATTTACATATATGCAAACGAAACACACATACACATAAAATAAAAATGAATAAATGAATATTTTAATGTAAAAAAAGTAAAAAAAATGTAAACCATAACTGCTTTAAAAGAGCTAAAAGAATCAGATTAAAAGACACTGCGTTTGCTCTTACTATAATAAAATAAGCATTTTAAAACATCAATGAAAATAAAAAAGGAAAAGTTTGCTGACAGCATCCCACTCTTAATTCCAAGCATCCTGGCACAGAAAGAGGTATCTCTTGTTTTGGAGGAGAAAGAACTAAATCAAGGTTTTATCCTGAAATCCAATACCAGGCTTGCCATGGAACAATTTAGTGCAGGACAGAATCCATTGATTTCTAATGACAGGACAATACCAGAGATCTGGACCACTGGAATTGCATTAGACTTCGTGGCTGATGGTCTCCATCACCTCAACAGCATCCAGCAACAGAGCAGGGAGCAGGACTACACCCAAAGTGGAAAAAGGCAAAATACTTGCACAGGCTAGTCTTATAGCTAAGGGCCAGGCCTGTTACAGTGGGCACCAGTCCTGGGAAGATTCTGAAAAGCCTATATGCAAGCTACAATTCATAGAGAGAAGCTTTAGACTGGTTCCAGCATTAGGACAAGATCTGTGTGCCAGAAAAACAAAGCAGGTTCCTGGCATGCATCATCTATATGTTGGAGTAGACCTGTAACATACCACCTTTACATGAAGATGAGTAGGGACCTGTATCTGTAAGATTCAGGATA
The DNA here is from genome assembly GCA_035773235.1 of Eospalax fontanierii. NCBI lineage: Eukaryota > Metazoa > Chordata > Mammalia > Rodentia > Spalacidae > Eospalax > Eospalax fontanierii. The sequence continues at coordinate 9,405,842 of CM069528.1, read as the reverse complement.
CAACCCTTAGTGGCCAAGGGACACCCTTCACCATCTTTCTACCAATGTCAGGAAATACAGTTACCAGCAAGCCAATGCTCATAGGCAGAACTGTAGAGGTGCCCTGGCAATAGACAAGAAACTCCATTTCAGTGAGCCAGACTCATGTTTTAAACTGCAGTATCATCTGCTGTGTCATGGGACTTGGTGTACACCTGAGACTATGCAAGTGTTTGTGACTCTTAGATTTAGTGTATTCAATGGCCTAAGTGGGAATAAGGAAAGATGAAGGGAGGAAAACAGGGAGGGAAGAAGAGGTAAGGTAAACTGACTATCCACCAGTATTCTTAATAAACACACATACATGCTCACATCAAACAAATACCCGGTGATAAATTCAGTAAAAAGGAAAAAGCAAGGATTCCATTGTCCATTATTCTGAGCATATTGACAAGTTATGAGTCTATGTATTAACTGCTGCCCACTACAGTATAAATCTTATTTGATGAAGGCTAAAAATAACACTAATATATTTAGAAGACATTTTGACCACATGTCCATTTAGAAAAATGAAAGCCGAACTTCAGGTAGAAGGTTTCCAGGTCAGTTCCTGATCCAATGCTTCAAGTCCTATATATCCATACTTTATGAAATGGGATACACCAGAGTTTGTTCATGGTTGTACTTTTGATCAGATTGAAACGACCTTCTTTATCTCTTCTGATCAGTTTTAATTTGAAGTCTGCTTTGTCAGATATTAGAATTGCAATCCCTGCTTGTTTCTTATTGTCATTTGCTTGGAATATTTTTTCCACCCTTTCATACTAAGATAGGGCCTATCTTTGAAGGAGAGATGAGTTTCTACTTTTTTTTATTGAATCATTGTTTATTTCATATAGAACATCTCAATCAATCTTAATCATCTTTCTACCCACTTCCACACCCAGTACCTCATCATAAACCCCATCTGGAATCCATACGTTCTTTCATTTGTGTTAAATTATATTGCATCAAATTAGTGTCCCCAAATGTTCCTCTCTGCAGGTTCATCCACTGAGGTCTACTCAGCCTATCTGGAGTCTTTCACTTTAGGAAGATTAGCTCATTCTCACCCAACACTAATAAGTTATCAATATTCCTTCAATAGAGATTTGCATCTGCTACACATTTCTTCAGTTCCATGCTGGAATTTTGTCTGCTTGAGTTTGTGTGGGTCTTGATCAGGTTGACATCATCATTTAGGTTCATATGAGCAGGAGCAGGGTCCCAGTAACTTGTAAGAGTCTATTTCCACATGGTCACACAACTCTTCACTGGCTCCAAAAAGATGGATTTTTTTCTTAAGCCCATCCACTAGCTTGTGTTTTTTGACTGGAGAGTTGGGGCCAACGATATTTAGTTATTATTGAAAGATATGTCTTGGTTACTATCATATTGTGTTCTTGGTCTTATTTTGTTTTTCCATAAATTTTTCCTTATTTGTTTTCTTTCTGTAACCTCTTGGGTACAGCCATTTCTCTCTTCCGTCCTTTGGATTGCTTCGTGTATTCTTTTTAGGGCTCTTTTGGTCTACGTAAGTTCTTTCAGCCTATTCATGTCATGAAAATTTTCCTGTTCCCCTTTGACCATGATAGACACTTTTGCTGGGTATTTTGATTTGACATCCATGCCTTAGGCAGATCAGGAGGCCAGGGGCAAGGTGGATGTGGGCCTGTGGAGGGTCTGGCACAGTACCCTAGAAGATTAACTAGTCTGAAATAGGAAGCTAGTCCAGAGATCTGAAGTGGAAGAGTGGGAGCCTGCCTGGGACCGAGGCTGGAAGGGGGACGCAGTGCAGAGAGAGAGTGGAGCTACTGAGGCCCCAGAGGACTAAAGATGAAGTGGGTGGGATCTGATTTACCAGGGTAGTTGGTGCGTCTGGCAAATCAGAAGGCCTTGTTTTGTGGATTTAGGGACAGACTGTTCAGGGTCTAATAAACTAAGTTGGAAAATTAAACTTGTGTGAGTGCAAGGGCTCAGGACACAGTGGGTGGGTCAGGACTAAGGGTAGTCTAGCAATCTGGGGCAGGAAGAGCAGGAGTGGGCCTGAGTTTACCGCATGAAGGGGCATGGAGTCTGGGAAGAGAGTGGAACTGCTGAGGCTACAGGGGAATTCTTAGAAATGCTTTTATTTGTTGAGAGTTTAATACATTATCACCAGCCCTCACTACCGCAAAGCTTCCCAGTCCCAATCCACATCTCCCAACTTCATGTTGTCTTTTATCTTTTATAACCCATTTCAGTACAATTAGTGCTTCCCATACACACTTTGATTCATACCTGGAGGAGCATAGTCAACCTACCAGTGCCCACAGCCCTGCATAAAACCTGGCTCTCCCTACCCCAGTAGTCTTCGACCACTAAAATCTCCTCAGCTAACGGTGGGGCTTTGTGAGCTCCTTCTCATCCATGGTGGAATTCTGAGTGACTTGATCTTCTGCAGATCTTGTTTAGGCATATCAGCATTTAGAAGAAGAAGGAATGGGATACTTTTGAAGTCAGAATGACTCAGTCACCTGCACTCTCTCCAGTAGCTAACACCTGGAACTGAAGTGATGAAATGAGGACATAGTCCATGGGAGAAGTCGCAATTTCAACTTATTTATTTATTTATTTACTATTCCAATTTATTTAGTTAACTATGACGAAATGGGGAAGGTGTTCTATCTAAATACATTGAAGTATTCTGTTTTAATTTTGACTCACCTTAGGGCTAATTGTTAAATTAACAGATATTATTTTAAGAGCGGTATTATACTAAAAGAAATGTTTGCATAAACTACCAAGAAGTCACATTTAGCTCCTTAATTGTAACTATCAGCGCATGTAGACAGACTTGTATGTTCACTTCTCACAATTGAGGATTCAATGTTGATACATTATTATTAGAAGTCTATTATGTTTCATTCATTTATGTTGTACATTCCATATTTAAGAAACACAGGACACATCTCCATCATAAAAGTAACCATGTATTCAGTTCTTTATGTAGACACTGTTTTTCAAGTCCGTTTCATAAATGAAAATAAACATGATAGTGATTAGATCATTGGAAAGAGTATCTGTACTTTTGTAAAAAATTCAAACACAAAAACTTTTCAAATGTCTTCCAGCACAGCTGTACCACTGTGATAAGTTTGCTACGTCATAAATATGGACCAATGTGGTTATTGTCTTTTTACAATGTTGGAATTTATAATAAAATCAGAAGATTCAGTGGTTTCCCCTGTAAGCAATTTGTCAAATAAGCCCACCTACCCTGGTTATCAGGTGAAGGTGAATGCAAGTTTTCTTATTCAGATATTGATTAATAATATTAGTTTTCATATCACCTACCACACATCAATAATAAACATATCTATTCATATATGTGCTTTGCAAACTGAATACAACTTGAATCTACAGTAAAGTTCAAAAAGTTTCAGATATGAGTCAAGAGTTTATATTGATAACAAATCAGACCAGTTCTGGGAGAGAGCTACATCTGGAGCTGCTAGAGTAAGGGAAGGGGAATGGAGCTGTAAAGCCAGCTCTAAAGTAAAAAGCTGAACCAGGTCCAGAGCAGGAAGCACAGGTCAGGTACAGACGAGTAAACAGGTAGAGAGACAACAAGTGAAGTGGATTATGTCAACATTACAGAACCAAGCTAAGCTGAAGCTCCAGGGACACACAAAGAAACCTTAACTCACACATCAGATATCAGATGACAGACATACGGGCCCATGCCATCACAGTTTTAGGTGCCCATCACTTTTTGGAGTCCTCAACCAAAGAAGTTGCATGGTTTCTTTAGTCTGGTTTGTCTGATAAGTTCTTCGTCTTGCTTTCACTGATAGGAATTTAATATACTTATGTGCCCTTACAGTCTGAGTTCACCCCAATAAACTCATAGGATGACTCATTTTCTAGTCCCAGGAATAAGTCATTTACCAGACTTTGCTGGGTGGGTTGTATATGATAAGTTGTGCAGTTTGTGTGTCTATCCGGGGACTTCAGCCAGCCTTCTACCTAAGAGGAAGTCTAAAACTGCTTGTAAAACTGAATCTCCTGGGTCAATGAACAGTCTGGAAAACCATGGTTTCACACAATAAGGATCAGAGTATGGGCTAGCCCAATCTCAATTGTTAGTCTACTTTTCCTCCATCAACAGTACAGCTTTCATGCTGTACCAAATCCTTGCTGATATTTGGTTCTGTCAAATGTTTCAGAATTTTCCCATTCTAGCAAATGCGCAGTATTGGTTGGTTGTGATAATTTGTGATTCCATGATGGCATATGATCTGAGCTTATTTTATGTATTTATTGGCCCTTTTTACATTATTATTAGTGAACTTTCTGGTTTTCACTATTAGGTATCTTTTAAATAAGTGGTTTGTTTCTTATTATTGAGTTTTAAGATTTATCTACATATTTTTAGTACCAGCCCTTTATTAGACATATATTTTGAGTATTTTTGCAATATTTTACTAGATAATTTAAAAACATTTAAAGTTTTAATTCTTTTTTAAAGAAAATATGAGATATATATGACTTATTTAACTTGTAAAACTGAAGATAATTTTTCATCACATTTATATAAGTTAATTATTAGAAATTCAGAAGCCAACACATATCAGTTAATGGATAAATGCTTTATTTATTTCTATGATGATTCCTACATATAAATTATAATGTTTGGATTGTGTCAGTTTCCCATAAATAAAATTTTCTTCAAACTTAGCACAAATAAAATTTTTGATAAACTTATATGATACAAATTTAGATTAATCTAAATAGCACAAAGAAAAGGTGACATTGGGTTCATACTTTAGAAAGAAGCATATCTCAGCATGCTAATGTAAAAAATAACTTTTCACTTAAGTTTAACTGGGTAGTTAAGTTCTTGTGTCATTGCATAAAGATTGAGCAGGGATCACCCTTTGTTGACAAGAAAGTATGTATGAACAGGGAGTCAATACACAGTTCAGAAGGAGCCAATTTCATAGATTTCACTTGTAAATTGTCTACAAAAGACTCTATGTACTCTTTTATGAAAGCTCTTTTATTTTAGACAAAAATCAATGCTTTTGTCATCTAAATGTTTATCTTATTGTTCCCAATGACCTCAGTCTATATGTGAACATTGCTATTAATTCAGATCCTCAATAAAAAGACACTAGGAAATAATTTTTGGCAAAAATTATGCTTCCATGGTTAGGGGACAAATCAGAAAATGTAATTTTTCCAGAGAACTCACAGAACATTAAAACCTTGATATTTACTCTTTGCTTGAAAAACTATAATAATAAGCCTCCTTAAGTTACAATGAAGTCCTCTCTAACATTGAATAGATATAATATTTTAATATTTCCATATCTTTTTTCATGAATTATTCTTTGTACACATTTTTCTAAGTTTCATAATGTAAAATGTTTGGGGGTAATGGAACACATTTTCATATGTCAAGTATTCTTCCAGGAGTTGAATATTTAGCAATAAATAGAGAGAACAAAAATACCTTTCTTCATAGAGAATTGAGCGGCAACTCAAGGGGAAAATTGAAATATGTGAAAGTATATGATGCACAGTGGCAAGTGCTGCTGTGACAAAGGCCCAGCATACAGAATTAAAATCATGTGTGTCCATGGGATACAAGACAGAAGATGGCATTTTATATAGATGGTAGGTAGATCTCTCAGATAAAGTAGCATTTGACTAAATATCTAACAGTTGTTGTGAACAGGTGGATAGTTATAACATGAGCACTCCAGGAAATGACAGCTTGAACAGTAAATGTCCAGAGGTGAGAGTGTTCCTGATTTGTTCAAAATTGAGCAAAGCAGTCCAGGAGCTAGTTAGTGCAGGGGGACTAAGGGTAGTGAGCTACTGGGTAAATCAGGTTGCATCTCGAATGGTATAAGTTATTCTAGTCGTTGAAATTTTTCTGGCAATTTATTTTAGTGAAGTATGAGCCCATTTGGAGAATTTGATTTGTTTAAAGAGAATCTCTGGTTATCATATCAAGAACTGTCTGAAGCAGTGGAGAAAAAAAGCCATATGAAATCAGATAACTCTAACAGCCACCAAAGGGATAAAGGTGTCATAATTTTAATGGATAAGAAGATGGGCAAGGCCATTTGAAGGGGTAATTTAGAGTTCAGTTTGAAGCAATTTTATTTGGAATGATTACTGTATCCAATGGCTACTGAAAATGTATTGGCCACTTTCCACCGAATGCATGATATGGAAGGCAATATTTATTAGTAAAAGGATGAGAGTGAGCAGTGCTAAAAGATGGAACTGCGAGTTCTACAATTGCATTGAATGTAGAGGAAAATGGGGAAGGGGCTAAGGAATCAATGAACCTGGGCTGTGCCTATAGTTCAGACATTGGAATATAGTGTGAATATAGTTTAAAGCCTTTGCCTAGCATGGCTGAGGCAAGATACGTTTCTTAGTGCCACAAAAAAAAAAAATCAAAAATGGTGAGATATCAACTCTCTTTTAGTTATATGATGCTGGGAATATTTCTAAGATATCTGTAATACCTCATACATCTCATTTTATTGAAAAGCTACACAGATTTGGCTCAAAAGAAAGAGATACACAAAACCTTTGCATTCACAGTTTAATGACAGGAGAAAAGTTAATTAAATAATAAAAGGGGGTCTGAAACAAAATCTTATAACAAAGATTGAAAAGAGTAAAGGGGGAGTATGCTTGAGAGGAGACTACGCATCTCCAGTCATCAGATGGGCAAGACATTCTGTGCTCTATCAAAGGTAGAACAGTGCAGAGTGCACAGACTGGGAGCCAGCTTGAAATGTTTGAAGAGCTAGGTGAAATCGGGAGTACCTGGGCATAAGATTAAGGGGAAGGTGGATTCAAGGTGACAAGACTAATGAGGCAGGAACTGATTTATGCAAAGTCTCACAGAAGGCAAAGTATGTTAATTTGATATTGATAATGTTAATAATCACATACTTCATGACTTAAAGCATATTAACACCTTAAAGTTCTCAGGTGTTATAATTATTGTGTTGGGTTTGGAAGGAAGGGGCAATGGGACAGAAGAATATCCTGAGACAGCTTCCCTAAATAGCCCAAACTAGCTTCAAACTCAGTATCCTTTTACTTTGGCCTCCAGGTGGTGGGACTGCAAAGGAATGTGCAACCATGCCTAACTAAAAATAAGTCACATAAGACAGAAACTCAGGTGTTAAAAACCTAATAAAAAAGGAAAGATCCTTTGCATGTTGTTTTCCTAAGAAAAGTTTCACATTATTTTATCCTCTCACGTTTAAGTCTTATTAGAGAATTGCTTTATTTTGAAATAGTTTAATCATTTTAAACATATAACCATAGTGGGTTTCAGTATGACAAACTATCACAGTAGTCTAAACAAAATAATATTTTTCATTATAATGAACTAAAATTTTCTAGTAAAAGATGCCATGCAAAATATGACTATAGATAGATTTAAACCTGAGTAAAAGTAGTTGGAAAGGTCAGTTTTTAAAACTTCCTTATGTCTTTTCACTGGGAATATATAAACCTGTCTGAGAACAGAATATTCTTACACTGAAATATTTATAGCATTATTATAGAAAAAGATAGAAGAAACAGTAATCAGGATAGCATGTGAGATAGGAATAGTGAATTCTTTTATGTATATTTAATAACTTTAATTTTGCAGAATTTGTCCACATGCTAAATTAATTTTAAATATTGCAAAACAAAAGGAATGGTAGACAATTACCCCTGTCTTCATGCGGGGATTTGGCCTGGCTTGAACTTATGCATGATGCTGTTACAACTGCTATGAGTTGGTATGTTGTCTGGAAAACACTGATTATTTGTAATCATTCAGGGCCTCTGACTCTTACAGTCTTTCTGCCCCCACTTCTTGAGCTTTTGGGCGAGGGACATGATGTGCATGACCTTTTTATGACTAATCACATCAGTGTATCTTATTTTCTGTACATTGGCCAGTTGTAGGTCTCTCTGTAAATGACTGTCCACCACAAAAAGATGCTTCTCTGTCTCTGTCTCAGTCACTAAGTCAAGGATCCTAGGAATGTACAATTTCAAAAAAAATGCCTCAATGATTTTTCCTTTTTGGTCTTTTTGAGACAGGGTCTCCCTGTAGCCTCAGTTTATCTGGAACTCCATATGTAGACCAGGCTGACCTTGAACTCAGGGAGAGCTGCTTGCCTCTCTGAAGTTAAAAAGCTTCAGCTGATAAAGCACTGGGATTAAAGATGTGTGTCACCACATCCGATTTGAAGCAATGATTTTTTTTTTAAATGTATGCTTTCTCCATAAAAAGAAGCAATACCCTTGAATAAGGAATCCATGATAGAGTGTTGACCTTTTTTGTTATAGTTATATGGTTTGAAGTTGCAATTTAATTGTTATTCTAAAAATGCTTTCATATATTTACACTGATTTTCAGTCTTGAAAATATTTTCATTGCATGTTTTCTACATCTTTCCATGACTTTAGATGGTTCATTAACTTGAATACTGAGGATAGTGTATCTGGGGCCTGAAGCCAAACAAGTATAATTCTGAAATATCTGCTGTCAGTACTGTTTCTCCAAGATAGTAAAATCACTCTCGTATCTGCGGAAGAGTGTATCAAATTGGATAATCTAGCTGTGAAGAAGTGGAGAAATTGTAGTCATTATCTTGCTATGATACAGCTTTTAAATTGTTTTCTTAATAAAAGGAAAAGTGTGAATGCATTTTTTTTCAGATGTACTAGTGGATACACTTAGGAAGTAAATAATAGGCATGTCCATGCACTTACGTTTTTCTGAATAGAGATTCGTTGTGAAAAAAGCAATTTGTGGAAGCACTGGCCAAAGCCTTCCTAGTTACTTTCATTGTTTCTTTACAAAAGTCTTCTCTGTATTTTCATAACCCTTCCCTAAGAAGCCTATGCTGCTAAAATATAAAAAGAGTGAAGTTGCCATGCAATCACTTGAGACTTCAAATTTGAACAAATTTCCCAACTGTATGATTTTCTGCACATTCTCTGAACAGGTGCTGGTTTGCTCTGATTCACCAGACCAGTAGTTAAAAAGCTTCAGCTGATAAATGCCACCTTCCTCTGTCAGTCACAGAGGCTCCTGGAACAATGAAACATCTGGCATCTTCCCTTACTGATGAAATGGTCATTCCAAAGACATGCCATCCAGCCTTTAGACATAGACACACAGACTTGAGCCTATACATTTTTGTTTTCTTCATTCACATTTTGCAAATACTGAGGCACTCTCTTAAAATTATATTGATTTAAATGAATGTACACTTATTTCAGTAAAGTGTTTAAAATTTTAGCTTTTCTTACTTGTAAATTAACATTGCTGTTTTATTTTAAAATGACTTAGAACAATAATTCTAATTATGAATGATGATGAAATTCAGTGTAATAGCATATAATTCATTCAAGAGAAAAATTTTGTAAATTTTAACTGATGTGAAATAGAAGTTGAGCTCTGTGTTGAAGCCGAGGAAATAAATCAGAGATTGACAGAGATTATTTTGCTAAACTATGATAAACTAGTGACAGCAGGAAATATTTCAAACTTTAGAAAGGAAATAGAAAATATTTTGCTTTCATCTATACAAACACATGCAGCTTCATATAAAAATTTATGTGATATTCTGCTTATCATGCCACAGAAAATAAAACAGAATATTTGCTTTCTAAACTGAAAATAGATTAAAAAAATTCTGACAAAACGTTAGCAGAGATACATACGTTTAAAAATGTACTAGAAGCTTAAATGTTTTCCTACATGCAAAGGCAAGGACTCAAAGATGATTTATTCATAATGAAGCCCAGCAGAAATAGCCGGGATAAATCTTTCTTCTTTTATACTAATTTTTTGGAAGATAAACTAGTTCTTGATAATAGTTATTATATATATTTTAGAAACATTGCAGACTCATAGATAAAGAATCTATAACTACTGTCATTCCCAGAAATATTTTGAGTTGTATCCCAAAGTTTCCCACAACTCCTCAAAAATTTGGCAGTGGAGATTTTTAATTAGGTCAGTGAAGTAATTATTTTATAACCAATATTTCACTTTTTAACAAATGAGAATCAAGCTACCCATAATAAAACTCAATAGAAAAGTTCATATTCATTTCCTTACATGACAGAGTTTCCCGAAGTTCATTAAAGAAATGAGTACCACTGGGTTTGTAGTAGATCTACTGTGGGGATATAAGAGTGTTCTGGAGTTCAGCTAATTTGAGAAATTCTAAAAAGTTCTGAATTAAAGAATGTTTCAGCATGCTTAACACTTAAAATATATTTTAACTCTCTTATAGTCTCTTTTATTGCCCTTTTAAAATTATTTGATTGGGGTGCTGGAGAGATGGCTCAGTGGTTAAGAGCACCAAGTACTCTTGCAGAGGACCCAGATTCAGTTCCCAACACCCACATGGTGGCCAAAAACCATTCATAACTCCAGTTTCAGGGGATCTAACACCCTCTTCTGAGCTCTGTAGACATTTCACAGCACAGGTATACTTAGATAAATGCAGACAATATCCTCATAAACAAAAAATAAATATAATAAATCAAATATTTAAAAAATATATTCGTTTTGAGAAAGAAGATTCCATTTTTTTCAAATTGACCTTAGAACTAGTTATATAAAGCACAAATTTTCCAGAACATTGACAAGCATTTTAAGTAAATCTTCACATTCCAGAAACATAAGGAAATTCAAAATGATTGCTAAAGTAGCAATAGGTTTATTATCTTTCTCACAAATAAGAATTTGAATTTATTTTAAGAAAACAAAAAGTAACCCTACCAGTTCTACTATACCATAATAAAGCATACTGATAATTATAAAATTCCCAGAGACTTAGGTAAATTTTCCATGATGTAAATCACAGCTTGGCCTTGGAGGAGTAATTTCTCCTCATTGATTAAAGAAGGGAAGATGAGAATCTTGTGTTTTTCTAACGTCATTGGAAGTTGAGTGGATCTTTTTTGCTATTTTTGTTTTTATGTACTTTGAGTTTTGTTTTTGTTTTGTTTTTCCCCATGATTTTTAAAAAAAAATTCTTTTATTTCTATGAATGAATGCATTTATTTTAACTACATGCATGTAGTGCCCATAGAGGCCAAAAGATGATGTTAGGTCTTTTGTTTACAGATGGTTATGTGCTGCCATGTGGGTGCAGGAAACTGAACCCCGGTTCTCTGCAAGAACAGCAAGAGCTCTTAACCACCGAGTCATCTCTGTAGTCTCTATTTTCAAGTTAAGGGAAGTAGATGAAGTAGGAGGTATCACTGACATTTTCAAACGATCTGTGTCCCTTTCTTCTTTTCCTATCCCCACTCCTGCAGGTCTTGGAAACTCCTTCCGGTTTCCTTTGCGCTTTCAAGTCACGTGTGCCCATTTTGTTCACCCTTTCTTCCTCATCACCTCTTTTACTCTCACTTAGTCTTCTAGTTTATCAGGCTTTATTCACAATGACAACCATTTATGTACATGCATGCATACATTACAGGCTAGGATTCCCAGATGAGAGATAACATGCAGCTTTTTCTCTTTCTAAATCTGGGTCACCTCACTTAATATTATACTTTCATCTCTGCCCCTTTCCCTACACATTTCTTCATAGCTGGCTAAAATTCCATTATGTACATGATATACATTTTCATTATCCATTCATCTGTTGATGGACAATTAGGTTGATTCCATTTCTTTGCTACTGTAAAAAGACCAACAATAAATATGAGCAATAGATATGAACATACAAGTATCTCTGTGATGGGATATGGAGTCCTCCCAGTATACATGAAGGAGTGATCTAGCTGAGTCATATGGTAGATTTATTTTTAATTTTTTTAGGAATCTCCACCCTGATTTCCATAATCACTATACAAGTTTGCACTCCTATGAGCAGTGAATAGGGGCTTCTCTTTCTCCACATCCTGATTTCTTTCATTAGCATGATTTCAACATTTTAATTACATCATATCTTTGGATGACCAAATATTGGGGTGGGAGTATTCATTTACTTGGTTGTGAATTTTTTACGATATATTTATTTTTTCAATTTTTTTGTGCATTTGATACAATACATATTAATCATATTTATACTCTTCCCTATCTGCACAACCCATAGCCCACCCACCAGATTTCATGCATTCTGTCATATATGTTAAGACCCATCAAGCTAAGTTTGTGTCTCCAGATGTCCTTTGGTGTTAGTTAATTCACTGAAGCCTGGTGAGGTGACAAAATATTTTAAATATATCCCGATGAGATACAATCATGCTGAAGAATGACATTTGGACACATTGTAAGATACGATTGACCATTGTAATGAGTACCCTTCTATTTCCCTGGAAAAAATATTGATGAAATTCATTCCCATGACAACCAAAACATAAAATTAACTTTCACAGAAGGTTTTGTTACCATAGTGTCATCTTTAAAAGATGAATCCCATATTATTGTTTTCACTGTCTGTTTCCATGAAATATGATTTATGAACTAGGTGCATCTCTTAAGTTACCACTGACCTTTTTGCTACTTGTGTATTTCAAAACCTACTTTGTAATTTAAGTATTTGGTTAGGAAATTTAGGGTTTTATGTTCCTCCAAATAAATTGTTGAAAACAATAATTTACAAATGTATGACTATTTGTGAAATAATGTTAAGAGATCATAATTTCAGTGACCCATTAGCTCAACAATTGCACTCAGTTTGGCATTATTAATACACTCCCCTGATCATCAGGTAGTTAAAAATACTGGGACTGAAGAGATAGCTAAGCAGTTCAGAGTGCTTGCTGCTCTTGCATAGTATCAGACTGTAGACTTCAGTACCCACACTGGGCAGTCCACCTGAAACTCTAGCTGCAGAAGCTCCAATATCGTCTACTGGGCTCTATGCACAGATGCACATGCACACAGAGACATATACAAATAAATAAGAAAATGAATCTTTTTTAAGAAATCAAAGTATTTAATAAATGGCAAAAAGCATTGTTATCAAAAAACAGCCTCATATGCTGTCTGATGTTAAAACACAAAGTCATAATCATTCATCCATCATATTATCCCGAATGCTAATAATTTGCATATTACTAAGGATAACTTAAGCTGTCCTTGTTGGTACATGGCTGTAATTCCAGCACTTGGGAGGTATAGAAAAGAAGATTAAGAAAGGAAGTTAGAGGTCAGCCTGGGCTACATGGCAAAACCATCTCTCAAAAGTAAGTAAATAAATAAATATATAAACATTTTAAAAAGGTGATTTCTATGCTTAGACAATATCTATATTTCAACTTAGTATAATTAAATTTGTTGAATTTAGTTTCTTTTCCTGCTGTTATGATAAAATAACATAACAAACAAAAGCAACATAAATGACAGAGAGTTACATTACCTCACAACTGCAGGTTATAGTCCATGATTGCTGGGGAGTCAAGGCAGTAAGAACTTGAAGTAACTCGTCACATCATATCAGAGTCAGGGGCTGAGTTCCAAACCCAGAGTCACACAGAGGACCCTAGCTGAACTCTGCAGGATACTAGACAAAAGCAAAACTAGTAAATAGGGAAAAGATTTGTAGGGACAGGTGGGGGGAGGGACAGGGATAGGGAAGAGTTTCTGGGAGAGTGACCAATGTACATAGTGTATACATATGAAGTTGAGAAGGAACAAAATTTCCTAAAAAAATATTTAAAAGACGCAAACTCCAGGGAAAGGAAAAAGCAAGTCTAGTCAAAAGAAGGAAAGAAGGACTAGGCTGAGTATTAGGGAGTCGTTTCACTTCACAGAAAGGAGTCAGCACCCTGAATGTAGTGGCAGATTCTATTAAAAAACAAAACAAACAAACAAACAAACAAACAAAAACAGGGGGGGAGGTGAACTGAATGGTGTGGGTGAAGCTGATGCATGTAAAATGCATTTGTCAAAGAATACAAATGGCCCAATTAATTCATAAATTTTTTGACATTTCAAGGAAAACTAAATTGTAATTCTGACAAAAAATGGAGGAAGGCACAGAATACAATGAATTAATGTATGTGAAATAATGCTTAACATGCTTTGGTTAATAGTTTTATGATTTTTGCATTTCTAAAAGATATGCTGGAACTACAGGGAAACCATGTCTCAAAAAAAAAATAATAAAAGAGTACAATTTGAATTTGGTGAGATTATTTCAATTAGGAAAAAACTGCAAAGATATGACTTAAAATATTTGAATTGGAAATATACAATAAAAATATGAAGAATAGATTTGGTAGAATGTTTGAAACATACACAGCCCATTGGAGAATTCTTATTCAATATAGACAGATACTCAGGTATATAGACTGTTAATATAGTATTTTGTTTAAAAATGCAATGTAAAATGAGAAAATAATTGGGTAATATGTTGGTAATTTGAAGGAATTAAAATTGACCAATGATCATATTCACAAAATGAACCCAAACTATAAAATTTATAATAAATGAACCCAATCAAGATCCCTGGAGGGTAACATATATATACATACCTAAAGAAATGTTTGAAAAGACCAAATATTTGAGATATCATTTTTATATTATCTGAAATTTTATAATTAATTTATATTAGTTACATAGAAAAATTTTCTTCTTAGAAATCAAAGCAAACATATTCATTACAGTTTAGTCACCTATGATAGATACCATACAAGACACAAGAAGAATCAATAACTAAGAATCCAGATGTTAGTATAACAGTGAAGACATGTTAAGAGAAAAGACCAGAACAAGAGGATAGAATATAGGGTCCTGGAAGAGGCGTAACATTATAGTTGAGTTGGATCAATCGCCTCACCAAGGGATCAACCCTAGGAAGCTATGTTCACTTAAGCCATGCTGAAAAGATAGATGGAATAATTGGTTCTTTAATGCGATAATGTACTTTTTCTGGCTAGAATTCCTACCCCTAGCACAGTAGCTTACCAGGCTGCAGACACGCAGCGTTGTAATTCTGTCCACTTTTCTACAGTCTTCAGAAAAATTTAACCTCTTCTTTCTCTTTTCTAAAAATGCCTTCTCTAGCACTTTGAGACAAAGAACCAATACAGATACCCTGATTTCCCCTGTGTCCCAGGGATGGGTTTAATTTTATGGAAATCCTAAACAGAAGCAGAATCCTAGCATTTAACACACCCCGATCCTTAAAATGCCCGTTGATTAGGGTATTACATTCAAATCTCCTAGCTTATAGTATATAATTACACTTCAAGTTATATGTGGTAGAAATCAATAGTTCTAATTTCTGATGATGTTTTCAACCATTTTCATCAAATCCTTTTAATGGTTTTTTAAAAAGTATCTCACCAAGGCTCATTATTCAAAATGAGCCACACTGGTTCAGATCAATCTAGTTATGATACTGGTAATCAGTGAGTAAGCACCTATGTACAAGGCACAGACAACTTTGATGGTGTGTGTTTGGAGGTGTTCTCCCCCAAAGTTTACATGTTGAAACTTAAATGTGTTAGGTAAAAAGCAAGTGCCTTTGACTCTTCTGGCAACAGGAAGCTCTCTTACAGATAAGTTCAGTTGCATCTGCAATTGAATTGTTTAAGTTCTGCTAAATGCTCAGATGTTCTCATCACTTGTTTTTATGTTTACGTCAGTCCAAGTAATCATACTTGATATTAATTTACAGAGAGCAATATTTCAAAAAACTTCCTGGTTGACTTTTGATGTCTGTTCTGTATTTTAATGAGAAAACAGCATTAGTCATTTTTTTAAAAGTCATTTCTTAATAAAACAAATGTGTCCTACCTGCTCTTAGGAAATTGCATCTTCATAAGAACTTGGAATAAACTCATGAAAACTAGAAGATCGTGTATCATCTTTCTCTTAAAACAACAAATCTTTTTGGTATTTTTAGACTGCTTCAATCAAAATATTATAAAATTTCACATTTTTAAAAGTTAGCCACAGGCCTATACTGAGAACCTTTATTTCCTTGTTCATTAGTCTCAAGGTTCTTTATTCATTTTCAGCCTGAGAAGATCGGTGCAACACGCCCTCTTGTGGGTGCGAATAAAGGGATGGTTGCCTGCCATTTAGTAACTGATCCCTGAGGCAAAGAGGCAGAGACATGTAGTACAGCTTCAGGACTGTTTTCCTTGCTCTTTTTCCATTAATATAAAAAATAAGTTAGAAGTATACCAGTTTTGTAAAGCGTGATCAGACCATATCAACCCCTCATCTTAGAAGGCTGACCCAGTAAATAATTTTATTTCAGACAAGGACCCTGAACCAACTACACTTTGTTGAGGATGTGAGCAGATAGGAACCAGGGGCACAGATCAATTCTGTGACCCTCAGTACCTAAGGAATTCCCATAGAGTATCAGGGACCTCCATTTTTGGTTGTTATTTATTCTTTTTTTTTCTTGAGACAAGGTCTCCCTGTAGGCCCAGCTGGCCTGGAACTTGCTAGGTAGACCAGACTGGCCTCACTCTCACAGGGATCCATCTGCCTCTGCCTCCCTAGCGCTGCGATGAAAGATGTGTACCAATCACTCCCTGTAGTTGTTTTGTATTATTATTATTTGATGGCATTAAATTCTACCATATTTTATGTTCATTTTGCAGTCCTTACATATTTAGAGTATATTTTCCTGTCATATTATTCATTTCCTATATGTTTTAATGTTTTATATTACTAGATTAAGCATGTTTCTTCTTTACTGTGATTCTAACCATGCTTGGTTCATGGAGCAGAACAATTTATTGTTTTGGTCTAGAGCTTGACTCACATAAAATGCAGAAGAACCTATTGTTTGGGAGCTGAGATCAGCTTGACATGTTTCAGTGGAAGGATAAGATCAGGGATAATACATGGAATCGAGATTTCAGACAACTTCCAAGGAAGGATACTATTTCAATTACAATAGCCTTTCAAGCGGATAAGAAATATTTCTGTTATTTGGACAAGTCAGGGAGATATTCTAGAAGATTGGTTATCTTTGATCAGTTATTCACTGGATAACTTTAGTGAATATAAAATGTTCAGTTACACAAAGTAGAAGAAAAAATACTATCTTTCCTCCAAATCATGCTGGAAGATATATAACCTCACATTTTCACTTCTCATATAATGTTTGGCAACTTTCTGAAGTATCTCAATCTTAATCTTATTTTTAAGATTCATTTATTTTTATTTTATGTAGATATGGGTATCACATGAGTGCTTGATGCCTACTGAGGCCAGAAAAGAGGTAACTCACCCTGGAGTTACAGCCAGTTATAACAACCATGCTGAAGCCAGGTCTTCAGTGCTCTTAACTGCTGAGCCATCTCGGCAAACTTCAGACTCAGTACCTTTTTTGTTGTTGTTGTTATTTTATTTTTATTGAATTTTTGCAACTTCCATAAAATCTGATTCCTTATTCCCACCTCCTCTTATTGCCTGTTGCCAAATTTAATGTACTCTATTATTTATACATAATCCATAATTCAATTTCCATCTCAGACTCATTTGGAATCCTCTTCTCTAGGTCTCTGCAGATTGATTTTGGTTTCTCACTTTGTTCTTCTTGCCCTCCTTCAGCTCAGTGCTCAGACTGGAAGCTTTCCAGGTTAGTAGCTCTTATCACCTTGATCTAATGACTGTTGAAATTTGCCTAATAAGTTTATAATAGCCTTCCTTCAAGTGCTGTGCCACACATTAGACACAGCTTCCTCCTTTTGCTGTCTTTGGCTCCTAGAGTAAGTATAAAAGATTCAATAAAATTTCCATATTCTGATCAGAATCCCAACTAAACTCATTTCCTTCTCTTGCCTTAGACATTGCTACAATGAGAACTTTTAAATTTATTTTTATTGAGTTTATAAATTTCATACTACAATTTTTAATCAAATTTAGATCCCATCCCCCACGCATTCCCCCAACCTTCACCTGGCCTCATATATTCCTTAATACATGTCAAGTCCTATTCAATCAAAAATTTGAGCCCTCAGGTTCTTTAGTGAACATTCATCCACTGGAATCTCTTCAGGTCATCTAGAGATCATAAGTAAAGCATATTCTCCCTCTCCCAGAAGTACTCAGTCATCAAGAATTCTCAGTCTAGGTCTAGTCTGCCACCAATTCTGTCACTCCACTCTGGGCCCTTGTCTAATTTGAGTTGGTGTGGGTTGTGTACTCAATGCTACCATTGCCACAAATTCACATGTGCTAGCTGCCAGTGACCTGAAAGCTTCTGCTTCCCAAAGTTCATGAATCAGCCCTTGATCTTACAATCTTTCCTCCCCTCTTCCAAGATGGTCCCGAGATATATAGGTAGGTGAGGTATGTACCATCTTCTGGGTACTCGCATTTCCAAACTGTTTAAATAGCTGGAGACCACTTCCAAGGCTATTTCTGAAGTGTATCCTCCGATGGAGAATTTCCATGCTCATGAACATATCACCAGGCCCCAGAAAGACTAACAGAATTAACATTTTTCCAGGGTTGGAGATGTGGCTGGAGATTGACTGTGCAGCCAGAGATGCCTCTAAGTACACACATGTCTCTTCATGATGGCGGGTTGGGTAAGGACAGGAGGAGAAAAGGAGTAGGCCATCGACCAAGAGTAGAGGTCCAGTTCCTGTGTGAAACTATAGGGTGTCAGAAAATTCTAAATTGCACCTGGCATCTCTGCTCACTGTGAAGATGATAAATCACAGTAATTTCAAATGTTGATCTGCAGCTTTACCTATTTAGACTCAGAACATTCACTTGTACTTTTGTCCCAGATAATGTGAAGTTTAGGGTTAGGTTCAAGGAAAGCTAATGGATTTCATCTTCAAAAAAATATTATTTCTAAAGTGTAGCAGGAAACCTGATTTTAGTCTTTAGCTTGTCAAAAATTAACTTTTTTTCTCCTCAGGCTTTTAAGTAAGAAAAAAGGCTGATTATTCAGACAGGATTGCTTGGATTCCCTGGCTATAAGTTCAGCAAAGACAGTAATCCTTGTTAACAATCATCGTGTTACTAGATGCTTCTTCTTTTGAAATAAAAGTACAAATTCAACCCCATGTCCTCTGCTCTTCTGACTCTACCATGTTGCTCTGTGTTCTAAGACTTGTTTTTTTTTTTTTTGTTTGTTTGTTTGCTTGCTTTTAGGTTCTATACAGAGATCAATACCATACCATTGTACCTAGGCATGTAAGTCAATGAATGCCCTGAACCTAAATGAGTTCCATGGGAACTAAAGCAAATTAAAAAAAAAATCGATTCAATATCAGGAGTAATTTTAGACACTGTACTTTGAAGTTTCATATAAATCACTTAAGTAAACTGGGTCACAGAAAATATCTTTCTTGATGATTGGCTGATCTAGTATTTTCAGGAGCCCCAAATAACCTTTGTGCGATAAGAAACACATGATGGCACCCACTGGAGGGCACCACTTGGAGAAAGGATGACCTTCTAATCATAATGAGAAAAATATGGAGCCCTTTGCAATTTATGACAGTTAGAATAATTCAGACAGAAAATTATGTTTTAGAAGATATTTCTCCAGTCCGATACATTTGGCTATGCAAAATCATCTGAAAGAATAATTAAGAGTTCCAACAATTTAGTGAACACCAAAACTGTGGCATAAATTCTATCAAAGAGTAGAGCTTTAAAATTTATTTATTGATAATGGCATTTATGATATATGGTATACAAAAGAAATCCACAGATACCAGTTAATCATTTTGAATTAGAAAATTGTACAAAATAGAGTACAGGAAGATATTGTAGCCAAGATGAAAAGACTTCCAAAAATATTAAGTTATGTATGTATACGTGTATGTTATATATGTGTGGGATCCTATGTGTGTAGATGGTCATACACATGTGGAGATCAGTGGCTGATGAAAGATGTCTTCTTGGATTACTCTCCACATTATTTATTCATGGTCTGCCACTGAACCCAAAATTTACTGCTGCCACTAGCCTAGCTAGGCAGCATGCTCCAGGGACCCCTTTGAGATTCCTGGTGGCCTGTCGCACACACCTAGTTTTTTTACATGGGTGCTAGGTATCCAAATTCTGTGCCCCCTCATTTGTGTGCCACACATTTTACCTACCGAGCCATCTCCCAAGCTGTTAAAACAATGTTTTAAGCACATGAAGGCCTGTGTTGTAGCAGAGATGCTACTTTCAAAATAATTTCAATAAAAATATTCATAAGATGGCAAGTTATAAGATGTAGTTCTTTCACATGTGCATCTGGACAATGAGATATTGAAAACAAGGTGACTTGTTTGCTTGATCTTTAAGTGAAAGAATGGACACTGGCTGCATTGCCAACTACCAGTCATGTTTACCAGAAAAATGTTTGAAGCTTGGGAGGGCGACAGGAAGATTCTCAGTTACATCAACAAATAGGTTCAGGGATTCATAGCGACTCTGTCTGTCAAAAGACATGCTGATCAAGTCTCCATCTTCCAGGGTATGAAATTCTACTTTATTTAAGGACTTATATGTCTTTGATTCATCTCTCCTGTCCTCATTAATAATTTGTCTATATTTGTATAAACTTGTGAAGAAAAATCAATATTATGCATCCTTTTCCATGATCATGGTTCAAAAGAAAGTTAAAACTAATTTAATCATTAAATTTGGTAGAAATATCTCTTAAAAAGGTAGGACTGATGTGGGAAAGTCATGGGAAAGAAAACCATAAATCCAAGGCTAATGTCAACATTTTAATATGCTACTGTTCTTTTAGTTGTCCATAGAGCCCTCCTCGATTGAACAGTGGTACCAAATAATTTGTAATGCTTTTGCTTCTTGGCTTAGAAAAAATTGATTAGAAAAGAAAAAGGTAAAGTAAGTATCTAGTAAACATACTCTACAAAATATAAGTAATGGCAAATTTTTTTTATGCATTTTGAAAACGTAATAGTACAAAACAGGATAGCTTTAAAATCACAATGATGAAGTTCATATTTATCAATCTTGACTTGAAACTATTATACAAATTTAGAACTGACAATTGTCTAGTAAAGAAAAACTAAGGAGTACTAGAGTGTCAATGGAACATTAAACTAACATACTGGAAGCTATATTATCTTCTCACCTAGCATTAATCCATCCCAAGCTTCAACTTTGAACATTTTCATTTTCAGCTTCAGAAGAATTTTGGCAAAGAAATAGAAAACTGATACACAAATTGGTACGGAGTGTGGTGATGCTATTAAGAACCTGCCCATGTTGTGTTTTGAGAAATATGGAAAACTTTGGTACTTTGGACAAAACAGCAGTTGAATGCTCTAAGTAGAACTTACAAGCCATCCTACTAGGGTCCTGGAGAGAGGAGGGCTAATCATAATGTTTGTGATAGAAGATCCTCTCAGAAAAAAAAAAAAAAAAAGATCTTTTTTTATTAGCAACTGGGCTAGAGAGTTCATGTGCTATTTAAACAAAGAATGTGGCTTCCTTTTGCCCATGTCCTAAAACTTTGTCCAAGGCTAAATTAAAAAGTTATGTCTGTGAAGGAAATTTCATCATATGTTAAGTCTGTGGCTTGGTTATTATTGCTAAGTCTTACACAGAGCTACAATGAAAAAGATCATGGGGGGGGTATAAAAAAAAGTACAAAGGGTACTGTTAGGGGAAAAAAGAACACTAAAAAGCTTCATGTTATACCCAAAGCATGTGCTCGAAGAGAGGAAGCAAATGTTAAGATTAGCTCGGTTAGGAGCCTCCTGCTCTGCAGAGGAACAATAGGAAGAGTGTCTTCACGGAAAAACCCCACCCAGCTGGGCTTCCTACTTTTGAAAGGAGAAAGCTTAAAGGGTTGTTTTCCCCTAATAAGCAATTACTTCAACACAGAAAAGTGGTTTACTAAAGTGATCAAATGGGCTGGGGTTTGGATGCTGAACTTGACAATGTAGTTCCTGTTGTACTGACTTTAAAGCAATGAAAGACACAGGGGTGAGGAGGTTGTGAATTCTTCCTCTCTGTTTTCAAAGAGCTTCTGAGACCAGGTAACAGCTTCCAGACAAGTGCCTGTGAAAAGAAGGCACTGAGTTGCCATTTATGAAACTATGAATGTGAAATCTGGGCGGCAGTGGATATCCCAAAGTGTTGTGAGATTCGAGAACCATAAGATATCTGCCAAGGAATGCTGCATAAAGAAAATGGAACCATAACCACAGAGAGAGAGAGAGACAAGAGAGAGAGAGACAGACAGAGAGGCAGAGAGAGAGAGAGAGGGGAGAGACAGACAGAGAGACAGAGAGGGGAGAGAGAGACAGAGAGATGTATGCTGTAAACAGCAAAGCTGGAAGGGGAGGGCCATCTAAGTGTTTTAACATTAAAGTCCCAGACATGGGACATGGGGGTCCATGATATGATATTTGTACTGCCGAGTTTCAGTCTTAGTCTGGTAATTCCTAACTGTGTTCCCTTTTCTCCCTTTTTGATGGAAATGTATATTGTGTCATTGTGTGTTGGAAGTATGTAAATTGATTTTTGATTTTACAGGGGATCACAGTTAAGAAATTGTCTTGAGTCTCAGAAACTTTGGAGTTTTGGAAAGTGTTGTGACTCTTAAAGATTATGAGGCCTTTTGAAATTGAACTAAGTGGATTTTGCATTATGATATGGCCTTGAGTCTATGAAGGCCTGGGAGTAGAAAGAGGTGTTTTGAATGAGAAATGTCCCTCATAGGTTCAGGTACTTGAACACTCGATCCCTAGTTAGAATTGTATTTGCAGAAGTTTAGAGCAGCAGCAGCCTAGACAGAGGAAGTATGTCACTGAGGGTGGCTGTGAAAGCTTATAGCCTCCTTCCATGTCCAGTTTTCTCTGCTTGCCTGTGGATGGAGACACGATCAACCTGCTTCTTTGGCAGCCTTCCTCAGCATTATGGACTTTCCATCTGGCAACTGTAAGCCAAAATAAACCCTTTCTTCCAATAACTTGCTTTTGGTCATAATGTTCTATCAAAGCAGCAGAAAAATAACTGATATAGCATCCAAATGTATATGATCTACAAGCACGAGTTCCCACTGCAAAAATAAATTAATCAGGATGTCATGAACATGTTTAGTGTTGAGTATCAGTTCAGTGTTCAGTATCTTGAATATGGGTGTGAATGAGGAAACTTATATTTCTGTGCTCAGTTTTCTTTTCACTATAATAAGCTGTGTGGCTGATCACTATTTGTTAATATTTTATGAACACTTTGGTCGATTGTAAGAACTAAGCCTTTTCTAATCAAAACTAAATTTTGGTATCAAAAGGAATTTTTATCAAAAACCACAAACAGAACTGGGGAAATGACCCAGTAAATAAAGTACTTGCGATCCAAGCAAAAGGACCTGAATTCAAGTCTGCAAAACCCACAGAAAACTGGATGTGCTAGTGTCTATAATTTCAGTGCTTCTGTAGCAAGATGAGAGGTGGAGACAAGATAATCCCAGAAGATTGCAGGCCAGCTAGCCTGTGCACACAGTGGTAAACAAGAGACCTTGTCTCACACAAGAAGGAAAGCAAAAAGTCACACCTGAGATTGCCCTCTAACCTCCACACAAGCACCATGGCATGCATATATCCTCATAAAAACACATACTTACACATACATCCAAATACATGGTACATACAGAAATCAGATAAAAAGACTACAAATACAACCATAAATATGCCCAAATGTGTAACTTTCAAAAGCTCTAAAATCTAAACAGATTCAAAATAAGAAAAATATATTTGAGTTATACTTTAAAATATTTAGACAGTGGAACTTACAACTTTGGTTTTGCATCTCTACCTTCTATACGCAATTTGTATAAAAGCCTGTGTTCCTAAGTTTGCATGGTTCTATTTTATTAACCTTTTGAACTTCTATTGTCAATGTAAATCACAGACAATACATAAAAATAACATTTAGTACTGGAATAATAGGCAATTAAGCTTTTAAGTTGTTCCTATATAAATTGCTCACCTTGGCATGGCTTTTCTGAAATACCTAATATTATGCCCCATTTTCAGGGTTATAAATAGAACTAGCTTGGTCTGGAGACCTTGATTTTGTTACTACCGAGTGACTGTGACTGTGACAATTAGAGCAACGGTAGAAAGTCGTTTGCTCTATCCTTATATCTTTGGTGGGATAGCTCTTAAGAAATATGAAACTATTGTCATAATTATGAAAATGAGGAAAATATAATTTATTCTAACTTTCTGACCGTCTAATATAATGTACCTCAAGACGATATTTTTGAAGATGGCAATTTTAAGAAGTGAAATTTAATGATACATTTAAATTAATCACAACACATATATCACAAAAAGTAGGACGAAATACTGATGGGAAAGAATAGAAATAAAAGCTTGCAAAGAATGTCTGCAGGCTTTTTAGAAATTTTACCCAGTGTAAGTAAGAGATTCAGGAAAAACACTAAAGTTGATTGTTTCCATGAGTGGAAGTTACAATAACGGCTGAAGAGAAATGTTTATGTCAAAATGATTAGGAATATGCCAAAGACTAACATGTATCAAAGATATGAAGGACATTAGAATATGCAGGTTCATAAAAAATGCTCCAGAGAGGCTAACAGGAGCCTAGAGTGACTGAGAAGGAAATTTATGGCCAGGCTTTGAGTCGTGTGAGTCAGGCTAGGAGAAAGCTAAACAATCAGTACTTCCTTCAAATTCTCTACTTGAAATCTGTAGATTAAGTCCTTAACCTAAGGAGGTAGGAGGCTAACATTAAGTTTAAAACATGAAGTCTGAAAATTATGAAGAGATGAGTTAGATTATTTTAATTAATGCCTCCAACATTACCCAGAGTAAAAGGCAACACTTAATAAAGTAATTAAGGATTGGCTACACAAAAATACAATTCATTCTATATATCTTTTGCCACATGGATGAAACTTGAATGTTTGAAATATAAATCTAAAAGTATAATTTATAGAAATCTGCTGTTTACACACAGGTCTTGTTGAAATTCACATTTTGCACAGCAACAATACATTAGTCAAGTAACAAAACTTAAAACAAGTACTATTTCAGAATAATGAAGTAGTAATTTAATAGAAGTAACAAAGAGTTTGTCAGTAATCAATATGTTGTTTCAAGTGTTAACACTGACGTTTTTCTTTGTTTTTTCTTTTCTTTAGCAAACATTAAAGTGATTGCTAGCACAAATTCTCCATTTTTTAGCCAGCCTGAACTATTATGAAACCAATGGCTGGCTACACAAACATGAGCTTGGGGACATGAATAAAGTGGATTACTTCAGTATGAATTTAACGAGACTAAGAAAATCCCTTTCACAATGGTAATATCCTGAGGCAAGCGTTAAAACGGGTTATATGTCACAACTGATCTTTTCCATTATGTCTAATACAGCATGGAGCAGCCAGAGCACAAGATGATGTCAGTCTTTACCGCTAAGCACAGGAATTGTAGATCTTATAGACTTTATCATCCACTTGTATGCACCAGGTCAATTTAACCATGGATACTGAGCATTCCCTTTCCTCATGAAAAGAAAGGGTAACATTTCCAGTAAAAGTACTGACACTGAAAATAATTTTAAATGTTTGATATAAATTAGACCTACTCAGATATTTTTTAATTTTTACTTTTTATATTTGAAAGGTCTAAAATCAAAATATGAAATGTATGGCAAATAAAGAAATAATTAAAAATTTATGGATAAATTTGGGAGGTGTTATATACTCTTGTCCAAATAAAATGGAAGTATCAAATTTATTAGTAGTACTTATATCAATAGGATTAAAGCATGCTTATTGTTACAGCTATTTTCTCAGTGAGTACCAGTGATTAACTTGATCATAGCCAGGGTTCCTTTAAATCACAGTTTATCACATATAATGAAAGTTGAAAACCTGGTGATACTGATTTCTAAGAGCTGTGATGTTCAAAAAGTAAATTCCAATTATCTTTAACTTCAGGCTGTGTTGGAAAAGTCACGGAGTGAAGAGCAAGGAGCTGAGGTAGGCTCTGCTGTCCATTCAGCAGTATCTCAAAGTTATGTTACATTATGGATGCTGAATCCACATACCACAATGCTACATGATGGTTTACTTCCAAGTATGTATGCAGCAGGGATGCCAAAGAGGAGAGCCACCTGCTAAGCAGTTGGCATGGCTGATCTCGATATGTCCTGGTTATCTGCATAAAATGAGGTATTTATACACAGCAAATAGATTCAGCCACAGAGAAATCCAAAGTTATGTCATTTGCAGGAAAATGGATGCTACTAGAGATAATCTTAAGTCAGTCGGACTGACAGTTCGGTCAGAAAGAGAAGTATCACTTGTTCTATCATTGTGGGTCCTAGTCTTTACAGAATCCTATAAGTACTCATGACATGAAAGTAGAAGTGAATGTCTAGGTGATCAAAGCCGACTAATGGGAAGGAGGGCTGTGGGGTGTGGAGGGAAATATCCTCAAAGTATATTAAATACTTGAATGAAGATGGTCTCAGGCTTCCTGTATAATATTAAAAAAACAAAAAAATAAACAAGCAACTAATTTTCTAACCTTCCATAAAGGCAAAAAGAGATATTTGGTAGCATTTCGTTTGCTCTAAAATACATTGATTGATCATCTACATATTTCATAAGATTCACTTCACTATACATTTTATCTTGTGGAAAAAATATTTCCCAACTGAACTAACTTACCAGTTGCAAAAGTAAAATTTTTCAGTACATTTAAAATAACTGACATATTATTTACATAAACTGTGTTTTGAAACTGGTTATATTTTCAGTTTATTCAAATTTGATTTGATCTGAATGAAATAGCCTAGAATCATCGATGCATAACAAACTAAAAGTCATAACTAGTAGCTAATATACTAATAACACCACAGACTTAGTTGTTGGCTACCTTGCCTGTGGTGAGACCAGGGGAAAGATGTGGGTCTCATTATGTACATTTGGGAAACTGTATTGGACACACTCATCACACATATCCCCCAGAAAGCCCTCAGGAGACATGCAATGGTTCTCAGCCACTTGCTACTGAGCCAAAGGCAATAACAGTTTTCCTCTTCAATCATGTGAGCTCTGTGTCCTGCATAATAATAGCTCTCAAAGAAATCTTTGTCTTTAATCTCCATACCTGTGAATCTGACTAAGTTGCACATTACAGGAGGATTAATGTCCTTAATCACCTGACCTTAAACTGAGCTTAGTCTAGACAGGGCAGGTGGGCGTTATGTAATCACAAGGAGCCTTAGCAATGGATGAGAACCTGAGAGAGCCAGACAGATGGCAGTGTAGAAGAGACTTGGCCTGATGTTCCTGGCTTTGATAGAGGTACCATGAGCCAAGGAAAATAATGGCCCTAGAAATTGGAAGATAAGGAAATGAGTTCTCCTCCTAAATTTTCACAAAAGGACACATTTCTGTCAATATTTTGATTTTAACCTGATGAGATATATTTCAGATTTCTAAATTAAAGGATGAGGAAATAAAAATTTTGTTTTATTTGATATTACTAAGTATGTAATAATTTGTCACAGAAGCTGCCAACATAACCTCTTTCCTTTTAATCGAAGTCGATAGTAAGTAGGTGAAAACACCCATTCCTTCCAAAGTGAACAACGGATCTGTGATTGACTTCTTATTCCTACCACTTCTTCCAGCTCTTCAACTGAAAATGTACTTTACAGAAATATTCTGTTATATAAGGAAAAACTGAGGCTGTAGCCATAGATATGTTACAATCAAGATTAATTGATTGTAATTAAACTGTTAAAACAATCAAGATCATGTGGCATTGAAACTACATATAAACATTTATCCTATAAAGGTGAATATTTCAATCAATGCTGAAAGTAGATATTTATTTCTTAAGCACAAATCTACATACCTGGCAAATAGCCTTGATAAAGAAGCCCACTCGATTCCACATCTTATTGTTCTTCACTTAGTGGAATGCTAATAGTTCAAAGAAAATCCAGCCTTCAATCTTTTGATCACCATTTTTCAGTCCAACATATCCTGGGGTGAAAAAGAATCCCAGAGGTGTGATTACAATAGCATTGGTAAGGGTCCTAAGGGGCTATTTCACTGAAGCCTATATGATAGCAGAATTGAGAGTCTCCAAATAGAGCATAGACTAAGAGTGTGAAGCAGAAGTAGGAGGAGAAAGTGAGGGAGGGAGAGAGAGAAAGAGGAGAGAGAGGGAGAGAAGAAGAGGAGGGAACAGAAGAGGGAAAGCATATGCATACTTGTTTCCTCAGCAGAGCAAAAAGTGATATTATTAGCCATAATATCTGAATCATTGCTCTGATGTTTGCTTTGTTTTGTTTTATTCACATTCCTTGTGCTAGGATTGGAGGCATGGCAACCCCTACACGAGGCTGTCCACTGGCCTCATGGTAGAGGCAAAAGCGCCTAATGTCTTTTCTTAGACGTTTCTTCCTCCTCTGATCATTATCCCATTTCCTATTGATTTCTCTTTGTTCCAAAGAGGCAACGACAGCTGTTACAAGTCAAGAAACACAGCCCAGGTTTGGAGTTCTGTGACCCAATCATTGAATAATGTGCACAGAGACTCCCCCTAAACCTTCTTTCATCGTCCTCTGTATGTTGAAGGAAATTTCACTGTTCTCTGAAACTCTTATGGAGTCTGCAGTGTTAGGATTCTAAGAATTATCTGAACTCTGAACTTATCCAGCCTTACCTTTCAGGCTCATCACTGTTGCCATAGCCATGATCCTATTTAATTAGTTATTTATGTGGGAAATATTCTATGAATAAATGCATTGATAATGAAATGGATATGAGAACATCATATAGGTACTTAGGGGGATTGGTCTTCCTGAAGACATCATTTAGAAGATAAATATAGCCTTGCTTATTACTGCTTGTGGCACAACTTGGAATAAATAAATGCAAGGCAAATTCATTATTGAACACACTGTACTCATCCAGAGGATGAATATGGGTAAGGATGGCCAAGTTCATATTAAGGTCCTTTGACAGGAAGTTTAGAAATTATAAGCACCTTTGAATCTACCTGCCCACTAATGTACATCCTCATGCAAATAACTATAACTCCTAGGAATCCCTATTTTCTCTTCTGTAATGTGGACCAAGGGGGAGAGTTTCTCATTATTAAGTGTGATGGTAA
Source organism: Eospalax fontanierii (assembly GCA_035773235.1). NCBI lineage: Eukaryota > Metazoa > Chordata > Mammalia > Rodentia > Spalacidae > Eospalax > Eospalax fontanierii. The sequence goes on along the minus strand of CM069528.1, from coordinate 9,376,697 downwards.
ATCTTGCCCATGCATACAAATATAATAGAACTTCTAAGAACACAGCTAAGAGGCTTAGCTGATTATCTAGGCCCCCGCTTTTCCATCCAAACTATTACAGAATATAGAGTATCAGGACAGGCAAATTTAAACTAGTAACATTAGCTCCTCCTTTAACAGCTGAATAGACTTCTGGAGACCAAACAGTTCAACCACATGGCTTTTCCCTCTAATGTGGACCATGCTGTTTACATGTTGTTACTTTTTCTTCTTTCATTCTCTCTTTAAGGTGCTGTTATGTGACACTATCCTGCTCTGCTTTAGCTCACATCTTCCTCATGTCCCAAAAGAAATCACTCCCTGTTCATCAGCCAACATCTCTTTGGCTGTATTTTCCTTGTAGAAACTCTGTACCTTCCAATCTCCAATCTCTTCTGCAGTTCAAACAGGCCCAATGTATCTACAATACATGTGGTCATTAGTAATATATCCTTTCATTCAGTTTATTGATGTTTGATGTTATTGCCATTGGTGATGCTAAAACTATAAAAAATTATGGCTTCTCATCAAGGAACTGTCACAGACACAGAGGAGAGAAATCTCCTATCAGGCAGGATAGACAGTGACAGAGTTTATAGAATTTCTAGGATATCAGAGAACAAAATGGCTATCATTCTTCCAAGAGTTGGTAAAAACTGGTATGCATGGCTCCATGACATATTGCTCTGGAACGTTTATTACACAAATTTCAATAAAACATTGAAGATTATCATATGTTCTCAATAAAGTCTTACAAATAATGAGTACATTGCAAATGCTAAACACACACACACACACACACATACACACACACACACACACACACACATCTTGTCTGTGTGTTATATAGAACAAGCTATTTTTCAATGCCCTTGACCTTCCTCTTCTAAGTTGTTCTTCCTATTCAGATCTCCTTTCTTTCTTCCAGGACCTTTTCTTTTTTCCCTCTCAAAACAGGGATCACCTGTTTAAGAGGATCATCAGTGGCACACAAAGACCACTGATTTTAAGTAATTTAACTCAAATAGGTAGACAGGCAAGTCAAGGTCAGATTCCTGGGTTAGCCTCTGGTCCTGAGTTTCATAGACAATCAGATGCATAATACTAGACATTGGCTGGATATTCTGCGAATGTCCACTTGCTTTAATAAGATTTCAGGTGTTAGAATTTTATAAGCTCAGAATCACAACTTGTATCCCGTCTTCAAATGTGAAAAATGGTACCTCCCTAATCCTGTAGAGAATAGATTTCTAACATCTTCATCAATCATTTTTGTTTTCAATTTCAAGCCATCTTCTAGATGTTATAATGCAACTAATTATATGTAATATAATTGACTAAAGAGATGTTCTCTATGTTGAGAAAAATCAGATATCCCTCCATTGATAAAATAATTGAAGATTGGAAATTCCTAAGTATGCTTTAATATAGTGGTTAAGGTTCAATCTGACAAAATCTCATGTGTCATGTAGCTGAGTTGGATACCACATCTGACTCTGATTTTAACACCAAAATCTGTAGAAATTAAGGGAGGCTTTAGAGCTCATAATTCATCAAGAATCTGATTTCAATATAAAATGAAGGAATGGGAACTGACTGGAAAGATGGCTCAGCTGGTATAGTCCTTGAAGTTCAAGCCCAACAACCTGTACTTGATCCACAGAACCCACATAAAATGGAAAGAGAGCCAATTTCTGAAAGCTGTCCTCTGACCTCCACACACATACACCTTGGCACATGTACATATATCATGCAAACACATACACACAATAGAATTTTTAAAATGTAGAAGGAAACTAAACCTTGGGAACTGATTATTTTTCCAGGGCCGGTACGTAGATGATATCTGTATTCTTAGACTAAACAAATTCAGAGTATTTCCAAAAAATATACTACTGCATTTGTTGTCAAATACAACATACAGAAATTTCATTTATGAGAATGGTCTAGAGTAATTGATACCTAAATAAAATCATGGAGGCTGTAGCTGTGAGATAATTGGATATGTACACACACACACACACACACACACACACACACACACACACACACCTTACAGAATGGAAATCCGTGGCTTCTGGGAACAGAGCTTTCTTGAAAACTAAATGCTGTCTTACCCCTCTTGATACAGAAACATAAAATCCCCACAAAATTTACAGATGATTCAGTATAGGAATCTAACATATGAAAGTTGATATATTAATGTTGGGATACTTCAGCCAAGTTATTTCAAGGTTAATTTACTTTATCAAGTGTATGTCGATTGCATATTGTAAAACTTACCTTGATTTATCCAAAAGTTCCTTTTCAATAAGTATAAAAAGAAGATATGATGCAATAAAATGCAATTGTGTCAAATTTAGCCGGTAATATTTTCTTTTAGTGACAGATAAAATAATGATATGTAGTATCTAAAAGTGGAAAACATATGAAGGCATAAGAAATGCATGTGGACTAGCAAATAATAATTCACGTAGGGTACAGGAAATCACAGATGATCAAAAATGCCCTTGCAGGAATAGTACTAATTTCACAGCATCATTGACTAAAACTTGAGACAAAATAACAGTGCTACTGATTCACTGGGATCCCAGGGAGGAACCCTCTCTTCATACACATGTGCCTGTGAAGACACTCATTTCTATGTCCAAGGCTGAGATATTGGGTAAATTTGAATTATTATGCGAACCAAAGTGAGTTTGCACATAGAAAAATTTAGTGTAATTATAATGGAAATCTGTAACAAATAGAGCTGTTCAACATGAAAACTGAGTCCTTAATTTTCTGATTGATATCTATGAATTCTCTCATTTAGACCTATAATTAATAACATTTAAATATACATATTTAATATAAATTATCTGATGAGATATTTGTCCTAGGTTCATTAGCTCTAGCAGAAACAAAAGAAAATAGAGTTCTAATGACTATTTAATAATATTTCATCAAATAACCATAAGAAAAATCTACCAGTCTTACATTTTATTCTAACTATGATGTCAAATGAAAGAAAAACTACTTAGGAATGCTACCTTAATCCCATTCCCAGTCCCTGGCTTCTCTAAGGGACTCACTAAGATTCAAACATCACTTTCTAACTCACTTTATTTATTCTTGCTCTCATTTCCCTGAAGTAGTCAACGATGCTGAAAAAAATTTAAATATATTAAAATAAAGGAGAATCTTGCCATTCCTTTACTGGACAATTCTTGTTATTTCCTTTTGTTTCTGATAAATTACCCTTCATGGTGCAAAATGAGCTCTGACATGTCTGAACAGAATGACTGTTATGACAAATTCTACATTCAAAACAAAAGAAATAAAGTCTGCAATTTAATAAAAGTAATTATTAAGAGAAAAGTTAAGGAAGGAAAGGGAAAGAAGAGAGAAGGTGAGCTTTGCTCTTACTGTCCTGGAATGGATAAGTCAAAGAATGTGGTGGCTCTAGCTTTGAATCCGCCTGATTGTAGCATTCTCCTTTTACTCAAATTATGACATCCATATTCTGAGAATATCTATCAGATAGCCTAACTGAGCTGTCTTTGTTGAGCAGTTTAATAGAAAAAGAGTAAATATTAACAAGACAGTGATGATATGTGAATATACCATGATGTTCCTTGTTAAATAAATGTTCTCTGATTTTTACAAATATTTGCTTAATATTGATGCAGGAAAAGTTAAACTTTAATAAGACTATTTTATGAATATGGTGAAAATTTGATGACATGCAAAATAAATCCACCCAAAAGGATAAAAATATTTCTAGTGCTTTCTGGTAGATGGATAAATGAATTACTTTTCTCTTTGAATAAAGTGTCCATCTATATGTACCTAAAGATGTATTGCAGAGAATTCATCTGTGTCCTATACTGGCCCAGGAGGGCACTTCATGGCTACATTGCAGCACAGTGGGATGCTGCACTAGAACTAAATATAAGACAGCTTTGATTTCTTTGCTGAGGACTGTCTAACCTAATTTTAGATAGCCTGATTCTTTTCCTATGTGACTTTGTATAAGCCAAGCTCTGGTTCTATTGTTCTTGAAGCAGAATGAAATGTATATAAATTGACCTTCAAACAACTGCTTATGAAATAATGCAAAGGTGGGCGAGGAATATGCACATTCACATATAAACACATAGCCATGCCTTCACCCTAGGGGAATTAAACTTGAAAAGCTATAGTACTGGATGGATATTGCTTATAAAACAACCATTGGCATTTGAATTAGCTAGTTATAAAACCCAGGAACTATTCAGAGGTGTGATCCATTCCTGCAGGGTTCCAATTCAGCTCATTCTTAAGTATGTCTTTGTTTCAAATTGGGTTTTAACAACTTGCCCTTAATTCCTCTTTTCTGCAATCAGTGTGGAAGTAAAACAAAACAGACACAAGCAGAGGCATTTCAGACTGGACTATTAAACATGTAGCATGTGGTTCCCCTGGCAGGCATTGCAGCATCAGCATTTACTGTTCAAGAAGACACCAAGAAGTCAAACTAATATTATCTTCACTGAAACGGATATTGTTCTTTGTACACATGCAGTCAGGATTACAACAGCATGGTGAGATCCACGTTCTACCAAAAAAAGCCCTTTTAAAGTTCAAGTGTTTTTACCCACGCCTCAGAAATATAGAGGATGACACCCTCTAGGCTGAAGTTATATGAACTGGGGGATTTCTGTTTGCTTTGCCTTAATATATTAAATAATAACATCAACCATAGAAGTGTAAAACCTTGTCAATGCTATGACTTCAGGTTATAGGAAAGCTATTACACAAGTGAAAAAATGCTTTGTTTACTATTCATAATTTTGAGAATGCCTGGGTGGACTATTTATAAAGTATAGCACATGATGCATAAAAATCAATAAAATTAATATAGAAAAAATGTAGCAACATACAATATAATGACAAAAATATACCTTAGGGTACCATAAACTGTGTTGATATTTTGAGATGTGAAGTAAATGTCACAGTCCTACTACCATAAATCTAATTGACATCATTATTGAAATCACACCTGGTATGTAGGTAAATGATTTAATCTGTTTTATTTTTAATCTGTTTCTTTATCATGGAACTTAGCTTATACTAACAACAGTACTGAATAAATGTTTATTGAATGAATTCAATTTGTCCTTTAGGCTTTACAAGACCAAATTATCTATTAATATCATCTATGTTGCATCATTAGTATTTTATTATCAATAGTGTTATTCTTTTAGTAATACCATTAGTATATTATCAATACTGTTACCTATTCATATTTGTAGTTGTAGTATTTATTGGTAATGCCTTATTGGTAGTAATATTTTCTCATTTCTATTATGATCAATAAGCAAGTGAGAAATGAAGATGTGAGAACAAAATGCCCAGTATTATCTCTCTATATAAATCCTAACACCTACACCTTTCTGTAGAAAGATTTCAATAATTATAATCTACTGTGAGCAAGGCTGGTAACGAAAACTCCATAAAAGTGCATGAACATAAACCGAACAAGTACAATCAAGAATAAAAAGAAATAGAAGTAAAAACTAATATTAAAGGCAGCGGGACAAACCAATAGAGACAATAAATCACAATTAACACAGAGTCAGCTAAAGGGAGATCAGGCTACAGTGCAGTAGTGTGGGCTGTGGGGTGGGCTTCCCTAGGTTTGGCACACTAGGTACTTAGTGGGGGGGGAGGTGCAGCAACCCGAGGTCGTTAATAATTTGGGGATAGGACAAGACATGCTAGTGAAAACACATATTAAAAATGAACCAGATGGAAAGGGCGCTGCGTCAACCACACTTAAAGGGAAATCGCCAATTTGACACTGGTACGGGATTTGTTTTTCCATTATGCCAAATGCATCAAAGGTATGTGAGGCTGAAAAGAAGTCAGGACAAGATTACCTGAAAGTCAGCTGAACTTAAGAACACATGAGGCATAAAGTCCTGTAGAAACTTAAACCAAGGTAGCAACCCTACTTTGGTTATATTCAAGTCACATGGAAAACAAGTCAAGTATTGTGTTTAACCTGGGTCCACCAACCCTGGATGCTTCTGAGAGTGGAAGATTCCCACACATTCCTGGATTCTCTGTCTAGTTTGCATATTTTAATCAGCTTCATGGATTAATGAGTGTTTTAAAGAATGCACGTGCTGAGAAAGAGCTGTAGCACACCGATGAACTTAACACGAAATAACACTTTTCTGATGTGAATATGTCTTTGCCATCAAATATGCACAGGCAGAAACATTAGAACATTGCATTAAACAATAGAAAATGCAGTTGCATATAAAGGAAATTTTCTTACAATGTTCTCTGATCATTTCGTATGGATAAGTTCTAGAACAGTAGCTTTGGAACTGACTGTAAAATAGTAAAGGTCTGATGAATTCGTGGATAATCTGTTCTGGGCACAGGGAAGCAGTGAAGATTTTGAATTGGGAAGTACTCTGACAAGAGCACCAATTCTGGGAAGATGACTATGGGAACAGCATGGCTTATGAATTAAAGGTAAAGCAAAGGAGACCACTTGGGAACTTGGGAACTAGGAGAAGTGAGGTAAAGATAAGAATTATACCTATGATAATAAGAATGCAGAGAGTTTTGCAGTTTTTTGTGCAGGGAATGAGTGAGTTGGAGAGTTGAAAACGTTCTTAAATTGAAATGACCCTTTGTTGAAAGGAATGAAGATCTTGAAAAGACACACACACCATCAAGTATTACGGACACTGGGAATGGTATTGCTTCAAATCATAAGAAAAATATTAATTTGTCACTCATTATAGATGTGAGGATTCAAGACATAATATATGACCTATGTATAAAGTTTCATTATTCATGTAACATATATTTTTGTCCATATAGTAGGTGCTATTATTATATTAATAGAACAACTTTTAAAAGTTAGTCATATGATAATGCAAAATTAATAGTATTTCAGAAAATGCATCAAAATACATTTAGATATTGAAATATATTTTCTTGCACTTTGGCAACTATAACAACACTTTGGTGTCCACACAACAGGGCAAACTATTTCTTCCAAGGGACTGTATCATTAATATTTACCCTATGAAGCTGTTCACCTGTGCATGTCTGCTGGGCATCCAGTCCAGCAGGAATGCTGGGCTAACTGGCCCATCTGGCATTTGACCTTGTCTATGGCTTTTATTCATGGCTTTATTAGTGCAGGTTGTACTCAATTGCACTCTAAAAAAACAGCTTTTTTCATAAATTTGAAGTTAAGACTTTCTGATATTTGTTGTCCGTTTTGGCAGAATGGCCGCTGTTGATCAGGAAAGTTACTAGAAGTACAATCACCAATGTTGCTCTTTTCTATCCCTAAAAATTATTATACAATATAATTGAAAATTACATCTAAAACTCTCAGATAATTTATACTATTGAGATACATGATTATATTCATAGTTAAGAAAGGTAAATTACAATAGCTGTATACACACCTGAAATACTCTTGACTAGGGTTAAATTTTGACTTCATTTTTCCAAATTGAACTAGGGTCTAAAATAATATATCAGCCTGAGTTCTTGAGCCTATAACTAGTAAGACATTTAATTTTTTTTATTGAACACTGTATTCATTAACTCATGAATTCAAAACAAATGTTTTTCATGTAGATTCTGTAGTGAAGTACTTTGTTGTATTTAGAGTATTTTGTATCTGATAATACTTGTGATTCAATACTTTTTGGTTGTTTATTGCTATTATTATTTTCTAAAGCCCCAAAGTAAAAAAACAGTTAAAAATGGTCATACTTACTGCATATTTCTGTAAAATTGGTGTAAAATTTCTGTAAATTTTTCATTCAATTTTGCTTTTTGATAATTCCATATATGCATATAATTTTGGTGGATAAAATTAGTAGATCACATACCACACTGAAGGTTTGAAATAGTGACGTAAGTTAAAGAAGCACAGGCATGATATTTCTATCTTGCCATTAAAGTAGATTCATTAGCATTGATGGCAAAATTAAAATCCCCGAAAGTACTGCCGATTGACTCTGCCAGCACCATTTCTCATTATTGAAAGAGCCATTTTGTTATTTTCTGACCATCCCTCCATCTACTTCAGTATAAATGTCTCTGTCCCCTGAACTGTACAGTTGTCCCACTAACATGGTAGGTAGTATTTGAAGAAGATAAAGAAAGCTGGAGTCAATACTCTGAAAGTCATATCTTCGTAAGCATTCACAACACAGACTGAAACATCTATATAGTTTTATGGCTACAACTTTGGGTGCCAAAAGATAAAACAAACATGCTTTCACTTCTGCTCACGAAGCATGTCAAGCATATACTTCCCGTATACAGATTGTTGGTTTCTGACTCCTACAGTTGTGTTCTCATATTGTTGCTGTATTTTTCTATTGAACTCCTGCAGCTTACACTAAAATTAAAATAAATGAGAATATCCCATTGTTCTAAGACCTGACCCATTTGTTTCCATTGCAATTAACAATCCAGCCATGTTCAAAGGCAGCAGCTAAAGAATGATGTCAAAATAAGGAAAGCAGGCTGGAGGAACGGATCATGTTATATTCTGAAATAGCACAATGGTGATATCAGTTGTCTGTGACGAGCTAATAAACACTATGTGGCACTGTAAGCAATAGAGTGGATTTACTCATACTTATTTATATTCAACTTGAAGTCTGTTATCCAAGTTATTCTTATCTAAGCATTTACTATGTGCTTGTCAGAAGAAAATTTTTGCTATTTTTGCCTTTTTGGAGTATATGGATCAGAATCCAAGTCATGAGCTAGATTTTAAAGTAGTGACACATATCTATTTTATTATAAAAGTCTCCAACTTCTTTATATACATTATTTTAATATCAAATAATGCATCAGTCATGTAACAAATATGCAGTATGATGTAAACTCATATTTGTATCCTTATTTAAAAGAGCAGTGAAAAATATAAATGTTTTCTATGCATTTCACATTGACAAAATAAAATGAAATCAAACTGGTTTTGTATAATTTATAACAATAAGGTATAAGTTGATCAACTGGTATCTTTCTGAATTTGGTGCTTTTGGTTTGGGGTATGTATTAATTTATTTAGGAAGGCTTTTTTGCTACAAATTTTGTTCAAGAGAACAAGGCCAGATTCCCAGTGTGAAAAAATATAGGCTGACTCCAGGAAGGCTCAATCAGAAACTAAACTTGGACCTGCCCAATGGTAATAAGTATGGAGTGCCAAAGGGGATAGAGAAGCGTGCATAATGCTGAAACAAAGGCAGTGTGATATTGGCGCATAAAGTGAGCTTTTCTCATCTTAGAGCCAATGTTTTATATATCATTAAAATCATTATTCTAAGTGAGAACTGCATGAGAAGTATGAAACAGAAAAAAGTAAACCCAAGTAATAAATTCACAACTTGTATTATATTATTACCAAATAAATTGTGTGGTAATTACTGTGAGTCTCCAACATTAGAACATTCCTTTGGAACCAACATATAAAGATGAAGATAAATAGATGTATTTACATTACTTTATTAACTGGTTTAAAAGTATTTTGAATATTGCACACATGTCAAACAAGAAACTGTATTATTTGTTAACAGATTATTATCACATTTAACCTCCAATATCACCGGGGATTAGACTTTAATATATCTGTTTTAGATATGACAACACAGATGTTCAGAAAGAGCCAAAGTCTGATTTCAAAGTTTTCATTTAACAGTGTGAACTACAATGAACTATATATTATAAATTTTATCTACTTATAAATTATGCCAAAAAGTAAAGCTAAATGTCTACTCTAACCAATATTTTATTGCATACTAGGATTGGGAACACAAGCTAATTGTGAACATAATCCAGAACAGTTTTTTGGGTGGGAGAAGTGATGACCTTTTTAAGAAATGACTTAAACTTCTGTAGACACAGAGTGCACATGATGTAGTTAATACCACTTCTTCCAATATCTATTTTGAAGATATTTGATAGCTGAACATGGCAAAGCAGCAAAACACAAAGAAGATATATTTTTAGTCATTTAATCAACCAATCATGGAGTCTGACCTATCTTTAGACTTCCTGTTATGTAAAATTATAAATATCAGTATGCTTTATTCCTGCTTCATATAGTTTTCAGTAACTTGAGCCAGAAATTATCATAACTAATTTATTACACATGGGAATGTAAAGAAGCTCACAATTACAGGAAGTGTGAGGAAGAGAGGTGTGTGTTAGGTCCAGGTAACTTTCATTAGTTATGTCCATTTAATCACTGATTTTAAAATTCCAAAAGAACATTGATCCAGGCATTAGATATAGAGATATGAAACGGCATATTTCCTTGAGTTTTTCCATACTACTAAACACTACAGATAGTCAGTCAGACATAGACTGTTGGAGGTCGCCTAATCTGACTTTTCACATAAGGAATCTGAGACCACAATGCCAGAAGCAATGAGTAATAGAAACTTACACTCTAATCTCCTCAGCCAGAATAATATGATATAGTCCCACAGTCCACAATAACTAGAAAAGGAAATTTGAAATATACTGTTTTAATATCTGAGTTAGGTTAGACAAATAATTTTATCCTTCATGGCAGTCTTTATAAAACACACACAGCGATACACACAGACACACACACACACACACACACACACACATGCTCTCATTTGTGCTTTCTGGAACTTTTGGTGCTTTTAAGCCCACCCAAACAAACAAATATTTGCAATTAGATGTAGTATTGTCACTGTTTTGGCTGATGGGATGTACACACAAATCTTGCAGTTCCTTTTTAGAATATTCCACAGAAAGATATTCTTTTTAAACTTTTATTTATTTTTATGTTCATGAATGTATTGTCTGCATATATATAAGTGCACCCATATCATGCAATGCCCACAGAAGTCAGAAAAAACTCAGATCCCCTGGATCTGGAGTTGACAGTTGTTAGCCTCCATGCAAGTGTTGGGAATTTAACCCAGGTCCTCTGCAAGAGCAGTCAGTGCTCTTTACGACAGAGCCATCTTTCCAGCCCTAAAAGATACTCTTTTTCTTTCAGTCCTTCTGCTATTCTAATTGCATAAGGTGGCTGTGTGATTGGTCTTAGAACCTCTCTTTGAATAGAACACAAGCTGGGAAGCTTCTGAATTCTACGTGACTGCTTTCTTTAACAGATACTTGGCATTTATTCTTCAATTTCATCCCCATCGGAATATGTGGCATTCTAGTGGTATATGAGGAAAAAAAAAATCAATATTCCAATGTGAACATCTGAAATAACTGGCTCTAGTAACAAATGCCTCCTATAATTAAAAGTTGAATATTTTAAAAATCATAACATTTTAAGTTTCAAAAGGAAAATAACATCAAATGTTCCATGAATTTGCATGTCATCCCTGTGCAGGGTCCATGTTAATACCCTCTGTATCATTCCAATTTTAGTATATGTGCTGCCCTTATGAGCACTCTACATGACTTTTGAATTGGTGTAAATAGGCTGGTCTGCCTATTCTTATAAGCCATTTCATCTTCTTTTGGAAATAAGCTTTGTGGAAGAAAAAGGAAGTCTCTATTACTTCCAAGAGAAAACAATTACCTTGAAATTAATAAGACGTATATTGAGTTAGAATAACAATAATTTTCTGTTATGAAACTTCCACTGTCTAAGTAGATTCTGTGTTCTTAATTTTGTGACTCGAAATCCACCAAAAAAAATTTTTATAGACAGTGATATGTGCTTGGATCACATTGATAAGTGACCCAGACAAACAAAACAACAGAGAATGAGAGAAAAGGAATAGCAAGTCTCTGTACAATGACTCCAATGATTATTCACCTCTCTACAATATGAAGCATTGTGTAAACAATTTATAAAAACAAAAAAACAAAGAACAAAAAGTACCAGGAAAACTGTGTCTGAACTTGAATGAAGAACACTGTATTGTTTTTTCAAGAATTTTTTTAAAAAGATGTGCTTAACTGATTATTTATTTTATTGTGTTTAACAGAGTCTAATCGAATAGTTTTCAGAAACATTATCCACATTTCTATTTATCCCAAAAATAGTGGACTCAGGGTGGAATTCCTGAAAATCAGTATTTCATTTTAGTGTATAGAGTTGCCTGTCCAACTTCTGTGGGCTGTGCTGAGAGTTCATAGTCTCGGAATGCCAACATGGGCTTTCTTAAAGTGAAGATTCAGACAATCTGTTTGATTGGAAGTCTTCTGAAGATGAATACATAGATTATTGGATAAAAATTCATGTTCTGTACCAAATCAAGCTTCTGTTCATATCTCCCCACCTTTCACCCCACAGTCTCCTGCTCATTCTCTTAAGCATCAACAGCATAGAAATTCTGGTGTATCCATAAAGCTATATAATGGTAGTCAAGGTTATAGATCAAGTCAAAACTGAAAGTGAATATTTAATCTCTTACAAACTAAAATAATGAATCTAGTGAAATCTTCACTAGCCTATCCTCTCTGCTGAAATATTGAGAGGACATTTTGGGTATCTATTTGTTTTATATTCTTTTTGGATAAATTATTGAATAGCTATGTATAATCACCCAAAATACTGTTAGTTCCTATTCTCTTTCTCCCAGTTGAACTAAGAAATATGGAATACCAGAGTTTAACATTTCATATTTTGTTTTGAAGCCAGTTTCCTTTAGAGTTTAGAAAAAACATAGTTCGAACTATAGTTTTAAAAACCAAGAGAAATCCTTCTCTATACAAATCATATATTTTAAAAAATATTTTATTTTTGTGTATGAGTGTGTTGCCTTCGTGTATCTAAATGCACCCATGCCATGCAATGCCCATTGAAGTCAGAAGAGGGTGCCAGATTTCCCTGGAACGGTAATTACTGTTGTTAGCTGAGAACCAAACCTGGGTCCTCTTCAAGAGCAGCCAGTGCTCCTAACCACTGAGTCATCTCTACAACCCTATGAATCATATATTAAATAGCAAATACAAGAATTCAGTTTTCCTCACTATGACTTTACCTGCTTTTCTACCAAATTACAGGATTAGTGTTAATACTTTAAAGATTATAGAGGCTTATTATAAATACACTTAAAAAATATTGTTACATGTTTGAATCAGACAAAATGTCCTGCACGCAATTCAAACTTTACATTGGTGCTTTTAGAGACACACACCTTCACTCTCATTTTGTCCTTCAATTATGATTGCGGACCTATTCTGGGAATACAAAAAGACTTCCAAAGGAAGCCATTGGAATAAATTCCAAGGAATTTTATTATGACAAAGGCTGGCTTTGCAAGCAGATAAAATTGTCAGCAGCCAACTCCAAAAGGATGAAAGTTGGGAGTGTAGAAAACAGAAAGAGGATAGACAAAAATGTGCATGCTAGTATTGATGTTATTGAATTATGATACATTACATTATATTATTAATATTAGTAAGATATATAATTAATCATGATGTTATTGAAAATATATTAGTATTATAGCAGCTAAAATGTAGAGTGTAAATGTAGAAATAATTGTAAATAAAGGCAGAAAGTATATGTGGCTTCGGGGAGGGTGTTGTCATGGAAAGTTCTGACTGTCAGGATAAAAAATTAGTGTGGTTATCCAGGAAGAGGTAAACAGAAGACTAGAGAGATGAGCATCAGGCTGAGTATAAATTTGGTAGTCAGTTGAAAGGGACAGACAAAGGGAAAATGCCAGCAGTAAAACAAATGAAGAATGATGGTACAAGTTGACAGGAGAGACGCGGGGGAAAGTGGGGAGTATTAGAAAGCACGCAGCAAGCAAAAGAAATACTACCAAGTCCTAGCTGACCGAATTAAACAGATTAGGAGAAAAATGTGTAAAGATGCCCTAAATATCTAAATCTTCAGTTTACTCAACATAGAGATCAACAGGGCCAATAGAAAAAAGATAAATTAGAAAGTGAACTTATTAAAATGGGAAGGAGGCTAACTTCTTGAGGTTTAAAAGAAGGACACAGGTGACATTACCCAGAAACAGTTAGAGAAAACCTGAGACCCGTAAACGTAAAACTGCATGAAAATGTGGCAGTTGTCAGAAGTCAGATCTGAACACATAGAACTGTATCCATTCTTTAACAACTTCAGGCAAAGAGCTTGACTTTGTAATTCACAAAATAATCTTTTTGGAAGAAAATATGGTAATTTCTATATATGTAAAAATTGGGAGTACCTGCATGAAATGGAACAGTACTTGCATAAACCTATTACAACTTAAAGGAACATCAAATACATCACAGTCCAATAGCAAGGACTTATTTCCTCCATAACTATTGGCAAAACAATTTCCATCTTGCAATAGCGGTATTTATTGGTCCAAAGAACAGAGAGACCAGTCTGTTAGTAAGCAATGATGCCCAATGCTTGACTCTACTGAATAATCGTCATCACAAGTACATTTTGAGATGATAGAAGAAGAAAAGTGAGGTGTTGGACAAAATGAGCAATGTACTGCTGAAAACAGATATGTATCGCATGTCCCAGTTAGATCATGGTGGGTGAGAAATCATCAAAGTTGATATTCTACTGATAACAGCCATTGTTTTCATTTACCCAGAGTACATATTTTCTAAATATATACACTTGTCTATATTCTCCAAAAACTAAATATTTAGATTGCCAGATTATGTTTTCTAAAACTCTTCTGAACAGGTCTTTTCAAATCAAATACAAAATAATGAAACACCATCTATCAATGCACAAGAAAAGACATGTGCATGTGAATACAGGTGCCCTTGGGGGCCAGACGCATCAAATCTCATGGAGCTGGAGTAACAGGTGGTTAAGCCACCTAATGTGTGTGTTGGGAACTGAACTTGGATCCTCTGCAAGAGCAGTATGCATTCTTAAACTCTAAGTTATCTCTCCAGCCCCCTCAATTTGTTTTAATGCACAATAATCTTGAACTTAACACCAAATCTTAACCATTATTGACAACTCAGTAAATAAAAAGCAACTTTACGTGTCCTTTATTTCCTAATAAAAGTTATAACATTTATAAAATTAGTTCTGTTCCATAACTTCAGGGGAGCATTGTGGTTTGTTTAGAATCATAGCAACATAGAAAAGAATAACTGGAAAACACTCAGATAAGCTTCAAAGACTTCTTTATTTTCCACGTATATTAGTGATTTCTCTGTAATACTAATAAAATGATCTCACTGAATACAGAGTCAAAATTCTCCCAAAATGCAAGATTGAATTAAGCACTTATTTTAAAGTTAACTATTTATTTTGTTTGCAACAGACTTGTAATATTGTATATATGTGCTGAGTTGTGTTACTTTGGCAAGAGTCACAGTGTGAAATAAAATTAACAGATATTTAAATGCTTTACAAAGAAAGTTAACATTAATGCTAATCAATGATAAAAGTTTCAACCAATGAAACCTATTCAGAAATTTAGAAAAAAATATATATTGTGTTCATCAACAAAACTAACTCAAAGAGAAAGTAAATAGAGAGGAATAGATGATTATTTATTGCAAAAAATAAATGCATATATGTATAAATTCTTATTTGCCAGAAAGGAGACTTTCAGGTTCAATTTTTAAAAATATTTTACAAAGTTTAAAAATCCACTTCAGCTAGGCATGGTGGCGCATGCCTTTAATCCAATCCTAGCACTTGGGAGGGAGAGGCAGTCAGACCTCTGTGAGTTCAGGGCCAGCCTTATCTACATAGTGAGTTCTAGGCCAGCTGGGGCTACAGGGAGATCCTATCTCAAAAGAAAAAAAAAAAAAACCAAAACCTACTTCAACTCAACCTTCTGCATTAAGTTATTGTCTACTTTCCTGCTATAGAATGAAGCTCTTGAGTCCTCAGTTAGCCATAGCATAAGGGGAAAGTGCTCCGGAGAGGTGACCACACAGTCAGCATTTAAGTTGGTGCCTTTATTTCCTTGTTTTCTCTCCCACTAAATGATTCAATCTATATAATACTATTAACAAATTTAGTCAAATGACTTAAATCCTTAGAAGTTCTTTTCAAATCCTTTCTGTACTAGATAGTAGATACAGAACCGCCTTTTGTCATAAAGATACCAGAGAAACACAGAGGGGAAGCACAGCCCAGCTATGGATTATAAGGAAAATGAGCTAATTTCCCAGTTACACAATTGGTATTCAGTTACATTGCTATAAGTATCGCTCCTACTGTCTGTAGCAGCACTCGTGCTAATAATCTCTACATTTTCAGATAGTTCACATGGAATGAATGTTACAGATCATACACAAACACTCTTCATGCCTGTATCACACACAATATCACACATCAATCAGAAGTCCATCTTCCCTTTAACATATGCAACAGATAAGGACAACAGTCTAATCTACCAGGGCCAATGACAAAGAATGCTATATCCGAATTATACCATGTTGTTAAGTTATGTCTTGCATACTTTGTGGGGTTTTGTATGCTTTGCCAGATAAAACAAAATCCATAGCAAGTTTCTAACTCTAGATATTAATGAATGATTTCTTCACTTAAAGACTAATAAGCTTGGATGTTAGCTTGAAGGAATAGCATATTCTTTTCTTTCGCTTTCCATGTGTACTTTTGCCAAACTTCACTCAGGCTGGAAATAATCATAATAATTGGAACCAGCAGAAGGAAACAGCTGATGCTGCTAGGCAAGATGAAATAAATCTGCAACTCAAGTAATACTAAATATAAGCTCCACATGAGCATGCTAGGATGAAACACCTGAGATAAGACAGTTCTTTGGAGCCAAATCCCCTAGTTTACATTTTATAAGCAGATGCATTTTAATAATGCAATTTTTATAATGAATCTTCATGCCACTGAGTGTAAACAAATAGCAGATTTATGTCAACCACAACAACAAAACGAACAATTTCTAATGGGTGAAGGAAGACAAATTAGTTTGACTTATGAGAAAAATATATCAACTGAAAATGTAATAAACTTTTAAGTTCACAATTCGTATTTCACTAAAATTCAGAAAACACTAAAGCACTGTTAGAGGAACTTTAAATTATTTGCTATTGCATTACTGCATTACTTTCTATTCCTTTTCATTTAGTCAAGTCCGGTTGTAGTAGTTTTATAGTTTGCCATGTTACAACAACATGCAATGTCAGAACTACAGAATAAGAAGCATTGTAAAGGTTCTAAAATATTTATGATTAAAGCATGAAAATTATCAATCAGTCTTGAAGTGTTTGAATCATTCTAAGATAAGAAGGATAAGAAAAGAATGCCATTTGTTTTAGAAAATTTAAAGCCTAGGAAAGGAGAAACGGAACAGCATAGTGATGCATTTGGATACTCCACTTAGCAGTTTGGGCACCTATCTAGGGACTGGTTCCTTAATCCGGAGTCTGCCCCATTCAGTTCTGGCAGTTATTCAAAGGAGAGAAGATCTTGAATCCTGACAACTACTCCATATTAAGTAACCTTAGGCAAGCCGTGTGACCTTGAGAGCGTTATTAGTCCCTTTATTGCTTCCGTTTCCTCAAGTTTAACCCAGATGATTAGAATGCTTTCTTCATAGAATCAATGTGAGACTTAAATGAGTGTAATTAGATGTGAAATGGAACTTGTGTTTTCCTGGAATGCAGCTAAGGCTTCAAAGACGATGACAATGGAAAATAACTGTTAAAGCCAGTTATAAGATCATCACTTCCAGCAGTCTACATTGGAAAGCTAAATATTTGAAAAGGGATTGGATGAAAAGAATTCCCTGAAAGGATTCTTAACAGTCAAGTGCATTAGGAGGAAAAGGAGTGTACTGCTTGAAAGGGAGATTTCATTTACCAGGACCACTCCTAAACTCCTTGCTTCTTGAAATCTTGAAGCAGTTATAGCTGCTCTGTGTTGACAGCCACAAATTACAAAGAAGGAATCTGAAAGGCTTTCCCCAATCCTTGGAGGTATTCATAGAGAAATCTATTCCTATCTCTTGTGGGAAGAATTCTGAAATCAAGACCCTGAATGATGCTGTCCATAATATTCGGGCAAAAATTGATGTGCCTACCTTTCTTCTATAGGAATGACCAAGGATTCAAGAGATTCCCTGTGATAAATTATACACCTTGGATGAATGCTGGGCAAATGTTTCTTGAAAGATTCTACTCAAGAGGATACCTCCTGGACAAAAAGACTGCAGAAGGACGAGCAGGGAAGTGTGCTGTGGCCAGGAGCTGACAGTGATTGGAAGGGATTAGAATAGAATCTATTGCTCCTGTCAATAATGGCTAAAACACACAAAATGAGGCATGTGGAAGATGATGAGAAGAAAGGAATGTCTTTGAGGAACACATAAATGGAATCCATAACACAAAATTGTCTGGATGCCTGACTTCACAGATGTGCAAATCAAGAGAATTGAATAAATAACATGTCTTGTTTTTCCTGGACCATGAAAGAGAGAGAAAACTAGACCAGAGTGAAATGACAGAAACCAAAGAAACAGGCCAGAGTCATCCCTGGGATGATGGGTCCCAGAATGATCCCAGAAGACAGAAGAGTCTTTAAACTGGATGTAAGTTTCACGTTGGCATTTGCAGCAGGATATACTTCTCTTTCATATAGGAAAAGAGACTATGCTGATACAGGAAGGTGACATTATGAAGATGCTGTTTTTAAATGAGGCAGTAAGAGATGGCAGAAAGTACTTGAGACAGGAGGGGAGAGAAAATGTTGCTTCTTGTTTCACCCTATGCACAATGGTGAACAATATATATTAGTTGTTACTGGTACTAAATATTTATTACTTGGTCCTAATTGAGGTGAGGTGAGCAATATACCAGAAGGCTAAATTAATGAAGAGATTTCAAGTTTAGTAATAATAATAATAAAATAAAAATAAGAATATCATTTGATTTCCCTTTCAGTCTAATACAGCAAAACACTAGATAGAACAAAAAGCAGGAAAATAATATTGTATTGTGTCCATATACCTAGCCTTGTGTATTACACCTTTCCTGATCAAATGGCCTATTTCTTATTATTATGAATATTTAAATGGTAAATGTTTTTGAAAGCTTAGTGCCTGTAATACCTGCCCTATAAAGGCTGAGGCAGGAGGACTACCTTGAATGTGAGGCAACCTGACTACAATGCCCTAGTACTAGGCTACAATATGATACTTCATCTCAGAAAACAAAATAAAACAGAAAAGTAGTTTGAAAAGGGACAGCACACGTATTCCATTGTCTTCTAACTCGGAACTCCTTAATATGCCACTTCTACATTTTAAGATAAAGCAATTCTATAAAATAGTCTGAAATGATATTATCCTTACCAAAAACTTCCTTTCTGGAGCAAAACTCAATTCAGTTCTCCCAATGAAGAAAATCACCTATTCTAAAGCGAACTTCTAAGCTTTTGGTACTGGAGTTCTGTGGCAATGCCATCCTGCCTTCGTCATTAGCAGCTAAACTGCGTAGATGCTGATGGGTAATTGTCTCAGAACCATGTTTTGAAGGGGCTCATACCACTCTGAATCTCAGCAGGCCTAGGTAGCAGATTGTTAAGCTATTTAACATATTGCATTTAAATTAAATAGAATCAGACTCCTATTCACAACATTTTCAGTGTAAGCATGTAAAGAATATTCACCAAACTGGGGAAATGTTCATCTAGATTAATTACAAACAAAAAGCACCTCAAAACAAATTGGGTATCACTTATGTCTTATTTGAGAGAAAAAAAAAACTGTGCAAAATGTTTCATAGTGGATGAGGTAAGCCAGGATCATGCTGCCAAAAGTCTACTTCAGTATAATATAGCAAGCTTCTAGTATATGCAAAAGAAATTATTTCAATTGTTTTGAAATATTTTTTCCAAAATGTAGTCACAGGCTATATTAGTCAAGCATATTCTAGGTATATCTTTTAGAGTGGCTTTGGATGGCATTATATTTGAAGCAGTATACCTAATGAGGCAGACTACCTTTCCTGATGTATGTGAGCCTCATCCAATCGTCTGAAATCTTGAGTAGAGTAAAAAGGGTTGACTCTCCTGTTTAGTAAGGGAGAATTCCTCTTGCCTGACTCTAGATGGTGACTTTTATTTACTAGAACAGACCATCTACTCTTACTAGTTTTCTGGTGTGTAGGCCTTTGGTCTAGAAAGTACCATCAGCCCTACTGGGTTTCCATTTTACCTACTCTCACTGTATACCATGAGCCTTGTCAGCCTCCCTAGGTGTTGTTTCAGTCAATGCTTTATGACTTCAGTCACTCCTTTCTGTGCTTCTGTTTCACTGGGATGCCCTGATTAACATGATGTGTATCAAATAAAATCAGTATCACAGGGAAAGGAGACATGCCTTTCATTCATTCAATGAATGTTGAAACAGTCTACATGTTTTCAGACATCATTCTAGGAACTGGGTAAATGAATATGAATTAGATATGATCCTGCCCTTGAGGAGTTCCAGGTCTACTTCAAATGACATGTTTAATAGTTTCATTGGTAAATCAGTGTTCTACCAAATTATGTTCTACAAAATACACATTGTACTGTGATATTAAGACTCGGGAGATGGGTTGGAGAGATGGCTCAGTCGGTAAGAGCACTGGCTGCTCTTGCAGAGGACCCAAATTAGATTCCCAATATTCACACGGAGGCTAACAAATATCCCTAACTCTGACTTCAGTAAATCAGACATCCTCTTCTGATCTCTGTGGTCACTGCATGACACAAATGCACTTACATACATGTAGGCAATACACTCAAAAACATAAAATAAAAAAGAATAATTTTTATAAAAGACCCAGGATAATCTAAAGCTAATTCTTATATACCAGCTCTGGACAAGAAATTTGAAACACAATTCTAAAACTGATACAGTCCAAAGTATTTGATTCTTTACCTCTGAGACCTTGAATTAGAGAACCACCCACTAAGG
Source organism: Eospalax fontanierii (assembly GCA_035773235.1). Classification (NCBI taxonomy): domain Eukaryota; kingdom Metazoa; phylum Chordata; class Mammalia; order Rodentia; family Spalacidae; genus Eospalax; species Eospalax fontanierii. The sequence continues at coordinate 9,355,785 of CM069528.1, read as the reverse complement.
TATAGAACATGGTATCTTGGTTCCCACAGAGTTGACTGTGTTTTAAAAAGGTGCATTTCTAGACATTTCTACATATAACCTTGAATTATTTTATATGTTAAAGGAAAGTAATTAAAAATATTATTTCAATAAACACTTTTTGCACAACTTAGACTGAAAACAGTTTGCATTATAGAATTTACTCTAAATGTAGCCTAAAATATTCCAGCAATGTTCAAAGATAAAGGTCTTAAAATGACCCCTCGTGGAATCAAAAAGTGGGGATTGTTTTGGTCTGAGAACTTTTCATTAAAACTAGAAACAGATGAAGGCAGCATTGGTAAAGATTGAGCACTCACTCTTAGTTTTATTGAATTTCTAGTAAAATATAAATATCTTTAGCCCTATAAATGATATGCTGATATTTATATATGTGCTAAATATGAGATAATGTACATTAATGACTCAACTTAAAAAAAGATTAACTATTATTACTATAGCTACACATTGGCTTCCTTTAGAAATAGTAAGAAAATCTATGTGGAGGTCTTTAAACATGAGCATTCACACATTTTCACCATTGACTTCTTACTGTTCTCCTAAGAGGACCATGGCTTCTTATAGGGTTGCTATTTTTATTAATATTTATGTAAAAACAATGTATCTCTGGCATTCTAACTGCACATCCAACACTTTTGTGAGCAGCAGATTTATATGGCCAACAACATTTGAACATCAGAGACTTGCCATCTGCTATGTACCTCACACACATTGCCTTACCAGACACTTACTTACTCTACACTCTGTTCTTTAAGCAGTTAGCACTTGTTTAAAAAAAAGTAAAATAAGAAACTATTCTTAAAATATAAAATATGCAATTTCTAACTTAATGTTAATAAATTATCCTTAATTCTGGAACTTAAACTAAGTTATTCAAAGTAAGACATTATTCAGAGCTATCTTGGGAATATAATTTTATTAATAATTTACACAATAATCTGAAATTGTAATGCTACTTTTTTCTTTTTAATTTTTTAAAATATTGTACAAATATGTGTATGTTTCTGTGTAGGTATTTGCACTTGAGCAGATGCCTGCTGAGGCCCGAGACATTAGATCCCTCCAGAGGTGCAGTTGCAGGTGGCTATGAGTTACCTAATGTGGGTGCTGGGATCCAATTAGGGTCTGCAAGAGCAGTACCTGTTCTTAACTACTGAGCCATATGTCAAGTCCAAATATATTAATATTTCTCTACAGGTTACAAAAATGATAATATTTTCTTCCTAGAACAACTGGAAATAATTTTTCTATGGAGCAAATTCTAATCCCTCTAGTTAATGTTATCTTTATCTACTCCATACCCATCCCAATGTCAGAAACATGAGTCACATCTTCTTCTTACCTTCCCTTCACTGCTGTATGTTATTTATTTATTTAATATTTATCTGTTCATTAATTCACCCATTTGCTTGTGTGTATTTGTGTTCATGTGTGGGTACACATGCTCCTGGGTGCCTATGTTGAGGCAAGAGGTCAAAATTCAGGGTTCACCTCAGTTCCTGGGTGCTATTTCATTATTGTTGCTGTTGAGATAGTCACTTACTGAACCTGGAGCTTGCTGATTGGCTGACCAGCTGGCTAATGAAACCCCGGGGTCCTCCTAATTCCACCTCCCCTGAACTGGGATTACAGTCACTGTTAGTCATGGCTTATTATCTCTCTTCTAGTCAAATGTAAATTCTTATTCACTCTACATCCAAAATATGTTTCAAGTTCACATGTTCTCTCTCCATTCCCAGTACTGATTCTAATCATTTAAGCCTCGCTCTATTTCTTCTCTCTTCAATACATGTGCCAAATGAAATTTTCTTCCCATCCCACATTCTGCAAGCTGCCCTACAAAATTCAGGAATTCAAATGAAAATGTCTTTAGTTTCTCCATTGCTTGAACAGTGTGTATCCACTCCCAGAACAGTGCTCTAAGTCTATAGGTTTTTGAAGCCCTTAGTGATGTCTACATGCTTCCTTTCTAGATTATCTTCAGCTGCTTCCAGAAGTACTCAGGTATCTCTTTATCTACCCTCAGTGGTCTCCACTTAGTCTTCTGCATAGAAGGTCATCTTACTTTCCCATCTTGGTCCAGATCTTCTTTCTGCTTTCCATACTGGCCCTCCTGAAATCTTACTCAAGATTTAGATAAGATCTCAAAATCTTTTATAGCAGTGAAACATCCAAGCCCTCATTTTTCATGTATCTTCAAATAATGTTATTTTTCCAGTTGAATGAACTGCACTAACATTTTTACAAAAGGTTTTCCCTTTTGTGATGCTTTTTTTTTCTAATAACTGCTCTCCTCTCCTTTCTGTTTAGTCCTAAAGTGTCCTGCTTCAAAGCTCATGCGTGAAAGTTGCTAGTGGGGCCACTGAGGTGACTGGATCATGAGAATGCTAACTTTCCAACACACTGATGAGTTCACATGTGAACGGTCTATTCAAAGGTCAAGCCTAGTCGGAGGAGGTCACTGGGGTCATGTCTTTGAGGGGTCTATCTTATGCACAACACTTCCACCCATCTCCTTTTAGCTTCCCTGCTGTCTTAAAGTGAGCACCTTGGCTCTGCCATGTCCTTCTTCATCCATAAGACTACAGCTACATCTCAAGCTCACATTAAAGGAGCCAGTCAACCACATATTGAGACCTTTGAAAGAGCTGAAATATGGGCCAGATACACTACCTACTGTGCTAACAAGAAGCCTTGTGAGTCAAAACCAATTTCTCTTCCTCAAGTTGTTTATCTTGTGGATTTGTCTCACTGATAAAATGTGTGCTAATAGAACTCAGAAAGGTATGAGGAGACCAAGGCTCAGAAAAACTTAATTCACCAAAAGGAAGTGATGACAGTGGATCTAGGACTGAAATTCAATGATGTCTTCCATCTCCAAGACCCACACTCTATTATTTCTCTTTGTGTTTTAAGTGAGCTTTTATACATTTGCTTCTTTTCCACTCTCTTTTCTTAGATGGTCAGATCTGATCATCAAGGTTGCTTTAATGACAGTTCCAGTTATAGCACAACACAAAAACAAAAAGTAACAAGTGATTATTTCACTCAATTAATTAGTCAAAGAATTTTAATTTTCTAGACTATATTACATGGATGAGACAAATATATCTATGTGACAAATACAGAAATTACAGTTCAAGTTTCTTCGATTATTCTGAACAGAGATCTATTCCTTGACAGTGAATTCCTTAGAGTGATAGACTATTCTCCTTTGCTATATAACAAGCTTCTTAGAGAAGTAGAATGTATATACTATTTCCTTTTTTCATCTTCCTAGTCATTGTACCTTATGACATCTGGCTATTTTGTAACATCTACTCCACTGAAATGGCACAAAATAAAGGTGACCTCCACTTTTGCCAAAAGCATTGGAAATATTCCAGACCTCATCTTTCTGAAACTTCCTGATACATCTGTCAGTGCCAACCACACAAGAGTGAAACTGCTCAAATTACAGACTAAGTTTCATTCCTGGAACCCCAAGGTCTTTCCTTAATCTCAGACATGACAAATATTCTTTTTTTAAATTTCTTTTAATGAATAATGTCACATTCTCTAATCTATATAATCAGTTCCAAATATTTTCTATCTTTAAGTCTGAGACAGTCATATGACATGTACTTCATGTACATGTCCAGGTACTTCAAATTAAATATACCTCAAATGGCATTGCCATTTACCCCTGACTACACTTTGATACTAGGTTTTAACATTAAACAATTGGTACCAGGCACCAGAAGCCAGAAAGTTAAGAAAAACTCCCCTTTTTGCTCTTTGCTATATCCAATTATATATACTGATGGTTTTTCTCAACTGGCTTAGTCTTCTTTCCTCTATCCTGTTATCACTATTATGATTCAAGACCTAAAACCTTATCCTCTTGATAGTCACAAGGCTCTTCAATTGTCTTATCTGTATCATAAATACCCTTTAGCTAAGCCTCTTCACTTGTAAATGTATTCTAGGAGGTGTTGCTGTTACCTTCTCTTCCTGAAGAAACACTGAACAAATTTGACTCCACGAATTCTGTCCTTAAAACCGTTCCAACACTGGATACAACCGACCTTAGAATTTCAGAATACTGACACTGTATATGTTCTGGCTCTGTTGTTGTAGGACTTCCTTGAGTTTTATTTAGTTTCTTAATTTGAATTTCAGTGCCTATCTCATAGAATCATTTTAGGAATAAATAACATAACATGAATTTAAAGTATTTTGAAGACTACCTAATATACTACCTACCAACAAGTTTGGTGTTTGAACAGAAAGTTTGCTGTTCAGAACAAGGAATGAAGACTCAGCCTGCAGGATGTTACAGTGGCATGGCCCACATCTCCTTCCTCGAGGCTGTCAATCATTGCTTTCTGTGCTAAAGTTCTTTTCACTTCCCATGGATGCTTGCATCTCCGAAGATTCTGTTTTATTCTGGAAGTATTTTCTACCTTTCTCATGTGATCATTTATTCTGAACATCATTAGCATAATGCCTACCATATAAGCACAGGAAAATATGTTTAAACATGAAGTCTGTGGAAGTATTTGAACTGTACTCATGATGCAGAACACCAATTTATGTCCTCCACAGACTTAACTTGAAACTCCAAGAGAGTTCCTGGCACAGTTCTTTTCAACATTTATTGAATTGAGTATTATTTATAGTATATAAATAATCAACTAAATATGATTTTAATACAAAATACACTAATTATGCATCAATAACAAGAAAGTTATTAAATTCATACAATATTCTAATCATTGTGCTAAGTGTATTATAGGCATTGTTACATATGATCTTTATAACACGAAGATTATATAAACATGAATTTTGCATAAAGTGGAACGAATATATAGAAATGTATTATATATTTTTAAACTCACATCTAGCTGAGGGCAGTGTTATGACTATGTCTGAAATCTATTTGTCTCTAAAGCTCTGTATTCTTTTTAAGTTTTATTTATTATTTTTATTTTTATATGTGTATGACTATATTGCCTGCATGTATGTGAGTGCACCCGTGTCATGAAATATCCATGAAGGACAGAAGAGGGCATTAGATACCCTGGAACTGGAGTTATAGACTGTTTTTAGCCACCATGTGGGTGCTGGGAATCCAATCCAAGTCCTCTACAAGAGCAGCCAGTGCTCTTAAGCATGGAGCCATCTCTCAAACCCCTAAAGCTCTGTATTCTTAACTGTTAAACTGCAACATGAAATTCTTAGGATATGATCAAGACTTGTAAACAATTCTAACATCATTAGCATAATGCCTACCATATAAGCACAGGAAAATATGTTAAAACATGAAGTCTATGGAAGTATTTGAACTGTACTCATGATGCAGAACACCAATTTATTTTCTTTCCTTTGTTCTAATTACAACATGGATGGTGCCTTTACAAGATGGAAGAAAGTTCTTTTGATAGCTTTGAACACAAGTCAAGCAACATGTATCACAGATTAAAACTTAAATGTATAACTGTCTTTATGATATTTTATGCATCTCTATAGCTCCAGTCTCTAGCTTGTGCCTGCCAAAATGTAGGCTACCAATAACAGTATGTGAATATTTAGTAAATGAATTCTAGTCCTAAATAAATGGAGTTGGAACATTTTGATGAGTTGGTTTATAATTACATATACTACTGGATCAAAGGCACAGAGATTTGTAAACACTATATAATTAAAAAATAAAACAAGTTGGTTTTGTCATGCATTATTGGTATATTTTTGTAACTCATTTGCTTTCTTAATTATGTTCTATTTTAGATAAGGTTAAAATGAATTTGCATTTCTACATTTTTTTTTCAGGATAATGAAAAGTTTCTAAAGTTTAAAACAGAAACAAAATTGAATGAGGTAATGGAGAAATACCTAGAACTTGACTGAGTTTACATAGTATCAAAATATATTTGAATGCATCCTAGAAATTTAAGTTTTTGAGAGACCTTCACTAGTGCTTCCCCAAACAACAAGTTTAAAATTAAATATATTTTATAATATTTTAGTCACATAGACCAGAACGATTTGAGATGAAAGTAACAGAAAACCCAACCTAAATGTCATAAGCATCTTGTACATTGTAATCTCAATAATGGTTCCAACATATGGCGAGGTCCAGGCTCATTATTTCGTTATTTCATCATTACATTCAAAAGTAGTTATCTTTTGACTATTCTGCTCATCCATCTTCTAATCTTCTGTCTAGCATTGTTCATGATCATAGGATGCTTCCGGCACAACTTCCATGTGCAACAACTTGCACAGACAGAAAACTGAGTGGTGTGTTTTCCTCTGATCTTATTTTAAGAACTAAGAAATCTCTCAGAATGTCCCTCAAGGGAATTCACCATTCTTCCCATTACTTAGACAGGCTTATAAGCTATTTCTTAAATAAATCACTAGTGAAGAGATGAAACTACCTTCTCTGGATTAGACTAGTTGAGATTCATCGCCTAGGGATGAAGCCAACTGATAGGAAACAGAAATTGGCACATCCATCTATATTACTGAATGAAACTGACATTCTGACACTAGGAAAATGGAAGGAAGACGGAAGTACATTCTAAGCAGATATCAAACTGCTTCTGTGACAACTTTGTAGCTAAGTTCTATTTGAACAGATATTTAGCTGAAGCAAGGTATTTCTGTTGTCAGCACTAAGAGTTAATACCCTCAAGAATAATAGGTATCCTGATGCTGTTCATATTAGACAATGAAGATGCTTCAATCAACTTTGAAAGGTTGATTAGTCCTTACTATATTGGAGTTGGACAGGAGTAAGATTTTCTGGCATGTTATCACTTGGTAGGTTGACTATAGGCAACAATGCATTATGCATTTTAAAAAGCTTCAAGAAGGCTGGGTGTGGAGGTGTATGTTGTTAACTTCAACACTTGGGAGGCAAAAGTAGAGATTGAGGCCAGCCTGGTCTACATAGCAAGCTCCAGGCCAGCTGGAGTTACAAGGAAACACTGTCAATAATAACATTAATAATAACGATAATAATAAGCTGCAAGAAAGCATAAAGTTTATACTATAAGGAAATGATATATGTCAAGAGACAGATATATCTAACCTGATTTAAGCATTGCACATTTACACATATTAAAATACATACAGTACCTCATCAGTATGCACAATTTTTATATTTCAATATACCAGCTAAAACAAATAAATTTTAAAACATGGAAGAAAAAGGAGACTTGGGATATGAATACAAAAAGATACTTTTTTGATTTATAGTAGTAGCTGTTTAGGTGTCATTAATTGTACATATATCTATATTTGATTCCAGTTTATATACACGTAACAAACTCAGAAACAGTACTGCTCTATAATGAAATAATTTTCATAAGGAAAAGGGGGCACATTTAAAACATTAATACATTTAATTATTATTGTATTTATTACATGACAAATTCCTTTAGAATAGCTGCTAATTAAGTTTTTCTTTTCATTTTTTATTTACTAAATGCTAATATTTGTATTTTTGGTAAACATTTGAAAGTTCCCATTTTAAATCACTACTTTATAACTTTAATAAGCTAAATATGAGTATTATTGGATAGACATATCATGCCCTTTTAATTTAAGTTCGTTGAAATCGTACTGCAAATATGTTATCTAGTTCATGAACAAATGTGCCTCTTAACTCTGTTTCTTCTTTTGTAACATTAATGTTAAGATATTACCTTGTGTATTTATATGGCCCAATAGCTAGATATTATACAAATAAAAAAAATCCAAACTACTAAATTTGGTTTGTTACAATTTCTTAACAAATAACACATATTATAGAAATATGTGTTTGGTTTCATTAGGTCTATACAGACTGTCATTATTAGGGTTCCAAGAATTAAAATGACACACTTGAAAACTGACAGATCACAATGCATACTTTGTCACCCTAGATTTATGACACATAGGACAATTTTATGTTATGTTTTCTCTAACATTGTCTTCACATCCACAAATTCTTTTTGTCTTTAGTCTTTGAAGTGTTTGTGTGTACATGCACATGTGTGTATCCCATGAGTCCAATGAGGCAGAACTGAACTTACTGCACTGAAGAGAAAGAAAGCATTGGTACTATCAACTGAAAAAGAAGATCCACCTACAGAGAACATTTCAGAAGAAATAGTAACAAATAGGGTTTTAGAACTTTAACTGCAGATACTTAAGAATAACTTTGACGCTATTCTTGTTCCTTCAGAAGGAAGATCAGCTTCCTTCTGTTTAGTTAAGCCCTTGCCCCTCTTTCCTAACACCAAGAAGATGTTGTGCTTTATATATTTGACTTGTTCCAAAGGCAAGATTTAGAGTTATTCATGCTTAGCATTCTTTTAGAAATAAATCAATTTGTTTGAGGAGATGTTTTAGTGATGCGTTAAACCTAAATACTTGCTTTTTTTAAAGGAAACTTTGTTCAGTAAAAGGGTTCTTTATTTTCTCTGGAACGTAGACTGCAAAGTAAGGCAAACTCAGGATGAGGGTCACAATCATTCAAAATGCAGTGTTGGACATTTCAAATCTGAAACATTCTCATACTTGAAATCCAGCCAAGCAGATTTTGACCAGCTTAGGGTATACTGCTAGGTTAATCTGTGTGTTTCTAGCACTAGTTATCCTTGTATGTATATACTTGTTCCAGATAAATAAGAGCATTCTTATACATTCCAATGCATGATATTAGAATAAACAACATGGCTCATTTAAATTGAATATTAAATGCTAACTTATAATTGCTTATTAAAAATACTTTTACCCTCTACTGTCTATGATGCAATAAGTTAATATGTGAAGTATAAATAGATTTTATGTTGCCTTTGATTCACAGTGATATAAATAATTAAGTATACAATTTGAGAAATATTTTTAAAAATACACAGTGCGATGTGAAAAAATGTTCAATTGTTAAATTTTTCCACTAAACAGTTGTTCTCCTTAATGTTTCATTTCACAAAATTTTACTTAATAAAATATATAGCTACCATGAAAAAAGTTTGTGATTTCACACACACTGTTCTTCACTAAAGGATGCTACAATGTTCATAAAATTTCTCAATTTTTATAATTAGGAAAATAGACAAATTATATTTTAATTTATACTATACATGTCTACTTTTACTGCTTTCACATGTTTGCTTGTTATGACTGAATTTGATAACTATTGAGTTTTTTTTTTATTTAAGTAAACCATAATTACTGAAAATAATACAGACTTTCATAAGGTTCATATAACACTTCAATAGAGATACACTTTCCCAGGTAGAGCAAGCCATCTAATTATTACAACTACTTAAATGAATGCGGTAATTTCTTTAAAACATCCATTCATTATACTAATGGGCCTTGGGAAGTCAGTTCATTGGATGTAAGTGATTTAAGCATTCAATTGCTACCAAATGAAACTATCACTGTTTATTTAAGAGTACACAAAATGGTCAACACTAAATATTAAAATTTTTAAAGTTTAAAAGAATTATTCTCATTTACTACTCTTTCACAGGAGTTAATTGCCAATGAAATTTCAAAATGTAAGAAATTTCTAATCATCCCTAATGACATGAACACTGCACAATAGTGTTCTTCAACTCCATATCCCTATGCAGTTACAAAATTTCCAGGAAATTCTCTACATAACGTAATTAATATTTATCAAAGTAAATACACATTATAATTTACTGGAGACAAAAAAAGAAAAAGCTAAAAATAGAATGGGAAAAATGTTTAAAGTGACAATACTAAGAAAGTTGTAAAATTATTACCTGCATCTTACCACAATCAGAAGTCAGATGGTGATTAAGGAAGATGTTCAAGACTCAATGACTGACATCGCAACTTCAAGGTAGATGTCTGTACTAGTGGAACCAATTCAAGTTGTATTGAAGTCACAAAGCCGCTACCAGTAGAGGTACTGGTGCTTCATCCTGTAGTTGTCCTTGTTCACACAATTACTTATATCGACAATCTGCCGTTCTCACAAAGGCGACATGTGTTTCTTGCTGAATATGGTTTAATCGTCTTCGTTGTGCATTCTTAACTGTGACCTATTACTAATCAGTTCTGTTTCATCATTGTTGAGTTTTATGAAGAACTTGATTTGTAGCTGTGAAACTAAAGTTCTACTTAAAATACATCTGGCTACCATGGTGTTTAAGAAATATGGGTAAAATTGTAAACTAAGTGAATTGCAATACAATTTCTATGCTTGTCAATCTTAGAGTAACAATAGATTCACCAGTAACTTAAGGAAGAAGGGTGAGGGTACAAAGGAGTAAATTAGTGGGTGAGAATATGCTCTGTCTAAGGTATCAAATAATTACAAAAGAACAGATCTTTATAAAGGCAGCATCAGTGTCAGTTATGTTTAAAAGGCAGAAATATGCCCACTTCATTTAGTTCAATGCTCTTCAAAGAAATACTTTAAAAAATAAATTAATCACAGAAGATGTTAAGTATACACCTTAAATTTAGCTCATCTAATTAATTATTGATTATATACTTATTAGTCGTTTCTTTTTCAGCTCTAACAACTGAGTGAAATACTTTAAATTTTGGGTTAGAAAGATAGTTCAGCAGGTAATAGCATATATTGTTCTTGCACAGAACCCATGTTCAATTCCCAGTACCCATGTAAGGCAGTTCATGACTACCTGTAACTCCAGCTCCAGGGGTATCTAATGCCTCCAGCTTTTGAGGGCAACTGAATTCGTGTGCATAGACCCACACGTGGGTATACATATACACAATTAAAAAATAAAAATAAATACTTAAAAATAATCTTGAAAGTCAAAAGTATTTCAAAATGTAACAAGCTCAAAATGACCAACATGCTTAAAGCAACATTTACTAAAATTTATGCAGTGCTTATTGTCTGCTTTAAATGTGTAATTTATTTGTCTAATGGTTTTTGACAACGTGGGGGCTAGAATTGAGGATCCTATGCAGGCTCGGGGAGCACTCTCCTAGAAGGCTATTCTTCCGGTACCCATTTCATACCCTTAAGGAACTGCTAGTACATCCGCTGAGGGAATCTCAGGATTCAAAACCAGATAATCTACAGCGAAGGATGCACATTTTACTACTGTTCTGTCCCACTTCCCAAGGGAAATGATACTGGCAGGGTCTGCTAGTCATTTGAAAGTGATTGTTTAATCTAAAGGCAACCAGAGATGTCAAATGTGCAAACTTTTTCATATTATGAAACGGAATGTGTGAGCTTCAAGCACCTAAAAAAGAAAGTGAGCATAATGTATGTGCTAAAAAATTTTACACAGTGTAAATGTTAAGAGCAGAGATGGTGGCACTTAAATTCTTAAGCTGGCATTTCACCCTAAGACTGTTCTCATGCAAAGCAAACACAGGAAAAAAGCAAGTGTTCATAGTTAACACTCAAGGTCATGCCATTGAAATAGTCTATCAACAGCAAAAAACTATTCTTGCATCCTTCATAAATTATGCTTAAGGAGAATTGTCTCAATTTTATTCTAGCATTTAAGATCAAGAAGTGGGGATATTCATTCAGCATGCATAAGACCCTCCCTGGGTTTGAATTCTACTGCTGCTAAAAACATTAAACTAATTAAAAATACTAAAGCAATTTATTTATTTATTTATTTTTTGTTTTCTGTTGTTTTTTGACAGGGTCTCTCTAGTTTTAGCCTGTCTAGAAGTCACTGTATGGACCATGCTGGCATCGTTCTTCCAGAGATTTCCCTGCTACTGCCTCCCCTCCTAAGAGCTTGGATTAAAGCCATGCCAATTTTCTACTTTTTAAATAAAATTCTGTATAACACATTTTATGGAGCAAAATCTATTTTTATTGGCAGAAAATTTGACATAGTCTACTGGATGCATGAAGTTTAACTCTTGCTAGTACTTGAAGTGGTCAAGAAGAAAGCATGAGTCAATAACTGAATCTGTTTCTCTCTGAAGGTGTCTTTGAAAGGAGCCATAGGAGAGGGAGGGCTGTAGATCTTGTCTGGAAGTGAATTTCAAAGGCCTTATTTGGCCCATCTTCCACACAGGAAGAACTGGAAAACTTTTTACCTTTTATTTTTCATTGTGAGATATTAAATGGGAAAATACAACCAGGCTATGTAGGTCCCCATGTGGTTGGTCTGAGAGGCATTAGGAGTCATAGCACAAGGAATGTAAGACACAGCAGCCTGTGTAACTGGCCGCTGTGAACTTTGGTGGCAAAGTTAAAAGGAAAAGACGCAGAAGAAAACCTTTAGCACTTGATATTAGATCTCAGAATCACCCAAGAGCACACTTCAAATGGGTTTGATGCATTAATGAGGCAGCACTGCTCACTTACAATCACATACCTTGGCAAGAAAAGTCTATTATGAACAGAAAGAAAAGCATGTTTACAAAACCAACATGATACTACCACAATAACTGTCATTCATTATTGTGCCAGTTAAAGAAGACAAATGACAAATTCGAAAAAAAATCCCTTAATTTAGATGGACCATTAAAAAAAAAATGGGCTTGAAAGCATTTAAAGAATTTCAAAAGGCTATGTATGTATATCTCGCTTGTTTAGCTTGCCTCAAAATCCCAGTTGCTCACACCTTCTTTAAAATTAGGATAGTTTGGGGGCTGTAGAGATGACTCTGTGGTTAAGAGCACTAGCAGCTCTTGCAGAGGACCTGGGTTCGATTCCTAGCACCCACAGGGCAGCTAACAGCTGTCCATAACTCAGTTCCAGGGAATCCAACATCCTCTTCTAATCTCCACAGGCATTCCATGACACAGACACTTAGACACATGTATGCAATACACTCATACACATAAAAATTAAACAAATAAAATATGTAAAATAGGATAATTTAAAATTATGATGAATATGATGGTAAGTTAGCAAAAAGTAAGTAAAAATTGAGTAAATATTGCAATTTATCTGAGACATATTTTGTCAGTATTTTTGTTATAAGTATCTTCCATTTTCTTTACAAAGTCTTCTTAATATTTAAAAATCAGTCTTAATAATATTAAAATACTGTAGCTGCAAAGATGGCTCAGCACTCAAGATCACTTGCTGCTATTGAAAAGGACTTGGGTTCAATTCCCAACATACACATGGTGGGCAACAACCTTTTGTAACTCTAATTCCATGGGAGTGAGTGCCCTATTCTCACCTCCGAGGGCATTGTATGACACGGGTTCACTTACGTACATGCAGGAAATACACTCATACATGTAAAATAAAAATTAATAAAGCATATTTAATATA